>CM077172.1:11349077-12671577 GCA_039654105.1 Coreius guichenoti | reverse complement strand
CATATATGGCAAGACTTTTATTCATTCACAGGATATGAATTCTTGATATCAACAATTCAATTTTCACTAGTCAAAATGCTAATTCTTGATAAACAATTCATGAGACCGTATCCTTGAGTGAACCGTTTCATACGCTGTGAGAAAAGAGGTGGTGATGCAGTGTATATTAGAAAATTAAAGTGTTTTTGACCTTGGATGCAAGTAAACCTATTGTAAGAGAAAATTAAGAACCTATAAAATAGCATGATAGGGGCACTTTAAATTAGTGTTTTTACCTTATACCCCATCCATCTTTTAAATTGTCCTCTTAAACATGCATTATGGGGTTTTGTGTATTCATTTTGTGTATTCATTATTCGTTTTGTTCAACTTGTATATCTAGAATTGGAGCGCAGATTCAGTGTCGGATTGAGGCGGATCCTTTGTCCTCTGCCTCTTTTCCTCTCTTCCTCCCCTCAACCCTCCTCTCTTCACCTCCTCTAGTCATGAACTCCTCTTGTAAGCGCCCTGCTGCTACCATTCACATACAGGTACAGTATGCTAGTATAACTAGTGCTAATATGAAATTTAAAAGTAGCTTTCATTATAATGCATTTGTTTGTTATTTGAAGGAAGTGGAAACGGTCGATTCTGCTGAGAAGACTGCATCTCCTTGCGGAAAAAGCAGACCGGTATCTTTATTACAACGTTTGCAGGACTTGAAAAGAGAGTTGTCAAGTCAGCAAGAGCAGGAACGTGTGTGTGGCCTCAAGTTGAAGTGTCTTTTAGACATTGTAGAGAACTGATGATTCAATATAACAGCAACTGCTCAATGCCACTTCTAGTCTTGAGAGTTGAATGAAAATGTCTTTTATTAGCTGGTTATTAGTCTTTTTTAGCAGTTTTTTTTTGTGATGTTTTTATTTTATATATTTGATTAAATGCATTTGTACAAGTAATGTGTCTCATCCGTTAAGTTTAATTAGTTCTTAGTGTGTATTTTCATGTACTTAAACATTAATTTAGAATTTGTACATTTACATTTACATTTACTTACATTTATATGTACTTTCCCAGTTTCTGAATGTATTTTGTTCCTCTCAATGATTCTGTTGTATTTAAATGTATATTTTTGGACAACCATAAAGATGTTTTTATCAAACTTATGGCCATTTTGTTGAAATTCTTTTCCAAATATACTGAGAAACACCGTATAACATATAGATAATATTTGTTCAAATACCCGGTAAATTACGAATTAACATGAGGGAATTAATTATTCATGACACTCCAAACGTGATTGGTGTAAACTGGGAATTCACGCCCATTTTACTTTGTTTCTAACTGGTGATTGGAGGACCTGTCCTCTGGTCATGTCTCTCCATTCGATATCACGCTCCGAAGGCCGCGCTATGTATTATGGGAAATGTAGTTTAGGGATGAAGTTGTTTTACCTCTGAGAACGATCTAGGGGGGACAAAGAACTACAGTTCCCAGCCCGATTTAAAGGAGGCGTTTAGCGTCCCGATCAGCTGAAATATGACAGGTTCTTTTCAGTTTACAAGTTTTACTCTTGCACTTCAAAGATGACAGAGGGAACGTGAGTATATATTTTCATATTTGTGAACACGTATGTTATTTTAAAATCATGCAGATCTGAAATGAGTACATTTATTTAACAAACCAAACAAACAAACCAATATAATAATTATGACGATTTTGTTTTTAAATAACATTACTAATCGATAGTCGTAGTGTTCAAAATGGCAGTGCCCGATAATACAGACAATATGCATATCAGTTAATGTTGTCTTTATTATAATATGATTTAAAGTCATGAAACTACAAGGCGTTTATTTTATTTATTTATTAACAAAGAGAATGTAAGTATTTCTACAAATACAGTTTTTACTGACAAACCTAACCAAATATTAAATAAAGTAATAAAAAAAAAGAAAAAAGAAGGGAGCTTTTGTTATGAAAATACCCTTACACTTCCATTCATATATTTTCATATTCATATTTGGATACACATCAACATCTTAACTTTTTAAACATGCAAGGTTTGTTAATGACTTGAAAAATGTTATTGTGGTTTTATATTTTAAAAATGGCCATCCAAATGTGTAAAATTAAAGGTTTTATTCAGGTGTTTGCGGAGAAGGGGGGGGCCCTATAAGACTGAGCCAGTGACAGATCTCAGCCGCTGGAGGTTGTGTAATGTGGAGGGCAGACAGACCTGGAGGTACAGCGAGGAGGAAGACAGCATGGACAGACAGCAGAGCATGCTGGAGTCTCACTCTCTGGGACTGGATACGGTAAACATTACATTACAGACAAATGTGTACACTGCAACACATGGCATGCATTACATTTTTATATTCACATCTAATATGTTTTTTTTTTTTTTAACCTCAGGCTGAGTTTATCTCAGTGTCCCCTTCCGCACGCACTGCAGTAGAAGCTGCACTGAAGGGAATGGACTTCTACAGCCGCCTCCAGGCTGAAGATGGACATTGGGCCGGGGATTATGGCGGACCCCTTTTCTTACTTCCAGGTGATTTATCACTAAGCCGATTGGAAAGACTTTGTTTAGTTATTATATGAAACCCATACATTATTGAGTCTAATAAAGTAACCAATAATAAAGTAACTTAAATAAAGGTATACATTTTATTTATATATATAATGCACACAGTGATAAATACAGGGTTCCCACGGCCCTGGAAAAAAACTGAAATATCAGAATTCAAAGCTATTCCCTTTGTTGTGTTAAATTTTCCTTTTATTGCTTATTTGTCGATGGATTTCAGGTCTGCTCATAACCTGTCATATTGCTAAGATCCCTCTGCCAGATGCATGGAAGCAGGAAATGGTTAGATACCTCCGCTCTGTGCAGCTGCCTGATGGAGGCTGGGGCCTGTGAGTAATATTATGAATTTATAATGAATGAATTATGAATGAATTTTGAGAATAATGGGAATTGGGGGGAAACAATCCTAGTAAAAAAGTAAAATGCATTACAATAATGAGAATTTGGAGTTAAATGATCATGAATATAATGCTCAATCTTGCTAAATTTGTCCTAAAAACAGACTAGTATTAATAATATTTGCTGTTTAATGTATAACTTTAATGGGATAATAAGGGAACTTTATGATTTGATGATGAACACAAATGTTAATTTTCCAGGCACATTGAAGACAAGTCTACTGTTTTTGGAACAGCATTGAATTATACCACCTTGAGAATTCTGGGAGTTGGCCCAGATGATCCAGATATGGTTCGGGCAAGGAATACTTTACACAGCAAAGGTCTGGGATTGCTGATATATAGACAGTCACATGTATGTCCATATGCAATGCAATGAAAGAGATCAAATGGTTCAGTCTCAGTATTGTCCTGCTCTGTTACAGGTGGTGCTGTCGGAATACCCTCTTGGGGTAAATTCTGGTTGGCCATCCTCAACGTATACAGCTGGGAAGGAATGAATACGCTCTTACCAGAGATGTGGTACGTAGGGAATTTATTAGTTTACAGATTTATTGTAGCTTTTGTTTTGAACATTTATGTAGTTGCATTTGTTTTACGATTCATTCTATCAGGCTGTTCCCTTCCTGGGTGCCGGCACACCCCTCCACCTTATGGTGCCACTGTCGGCAGGTCTACCTTCCCATGAGCTACTGCTATGCGGTCAGACTGTCTGCCGATGAAGATCCTCTGGTGCTCAGTTTAAGACAGGTGAAGTTTCACAGGTTCACCACTAGAGGCCACTCTGAGACCACTTTAAAAACAGGCTTGTTTATACAGTTAACTTTTTGAACTCAAGTATCCAGTCACAGTTGTTGTTTTTTTGGGGTTTTAAACAGGAGCTGTATGTCCAAGATTACTCAACTGTTGACTGGCCAGCTCAGAGGAACAACGTTGCAGCCTGTGACTTGTACACACCACACAGCACCTTGCTTACTATCGCTTACTGTGAGAGAAGTGTGGCATCTCTGTAAAAAAATTATTTTTCCCCTTTAGATTTTAGTTAATAACACTCTCAAACATGGTCTTACAGTGATCCTGAATGTGTATGAAGCTCATCACAGCACTATGCTGAGAGAAAAAGCAGTGAAGGAGCTTTATGACCATATTAAAGCAGACGATTGCTTCACTAAGTGTATCAGCATCGGCCCGGTGAGAGAAAAGAAAAGACATTTTGTTTTATGTAATGTAAAGTCAGCATTAAATCAATATTGACTCTGTTTTACTTTCTTAATGCACTCCCCTAATCTTATGGTAATGTTTTATCAAAATTATTCATCATTTATTGTTCATAATACTTATATGTTTTCTCAGATCTCGAAAACAATCAATATGTTGGTACGCTGGTATGTGGACGGACCCACATCACCTGTCTTCCAGGAGCATGTGTCAAGGATTCCTGACTACCTATGGTCAGTGTCCTGATTTTAATTATACACTGTATATATTATATAATTATGCTAATATTTGGTTTCTGTCTTCCTTTTTGTGGTTTTGTTTCTTCCCCAATGCTCCAGGATGGGTCTGGATGGTATGAAAATGCAGGTGAGATGTTGTTATGATGAAGAATCAAAACTTTTGGGTTCTAAAGTTTGTTTTATCTGATCAGTTTAATGTTAATTGCATTTATCACTCTTTATTTATCATCTATTTCCATCAGGGTACAAATGGATCACAGCTATGGGATACTACATTTGCAGTACAAGCATTTCTTGAGGTACATCTAATATTAATAAACCTGAAGCTGGCACATAATTGATGATTTCTCTGATCAGTTAGGCTTGTTTTCTGAACAGGCAGGTGCCCAGGACGTCCCAAGGTTTACAGAGTGCCTCACACAAGCCCATCATTTCCTTAATCTAACTCAGGTGAGCATGATTAAATCTCATTTTTAAACATCATACAGTATTCTTCATTATTACAGCCTCTTTATATACAGCTTTAACTAAACTGTGTTGTGATTGTCAATGCTGCATTTGTTAATGTGTTAATCCAAATACAGTGGAGTTCAAAAGTGTGAGACCACACTGAAAATCTTGAGATTAAAAAAAAAAAAAAAGTAATGTTGTAAAAAAATTTTTTTTAGGACTTTCAAGCTCACTAATTAAATTTTTACGAATTTGCGACATTTCTTTTGTACAAAAGGTCATTTTTGATCGGTAAGATTTTTTATGTTTTTGGAAGAAGTCTCTTATGCTCACTAAGGCTGAATTTATGTTATTAAAAATACAACAAAAAAAACTAATATTGTGAAATATTATTAAAATGTAAAATAACTGTTTTCTATTTGAATATATTTTAAAATGTAATTTATTTCTGTGATGCAAAGCTGAAATTTCAGCATCACTACTTTAGTCTTCAGTGTCACATGATCCTTCAGAAATCATTATGATATGATGATTTGCTGATCAAGAAACATTTATGATTATTATCAATGTTGAAAACAGTTGTGTAAAACATTTTTTTAGGATTCTTTGATGAATAGAAAGTTCAAAAGAACAGTATATTACATTACATTTTAAAATATATTCAAATAGAAAACAGTTAATTTACATTTTAATAATATTTCACAATATTACAGTTTTTTTGTGTTTTTAATAAAATAAATGCAGACTTTTTCTAAAAACATTAAAAATCTTACCGATCAAAAACTTTTGAACGGCAGTGTATATTCTAAATTTTAAATAAAAAAGTAAAAGAAGCATTTCATTTGTGGTCTCAGACTGTAATGTAATCATTGGGTCTCTATGAGGTCTAACCAGTTGCTCATTATTGTAGATCAAAGACAATCCTCCGGAATATGAGAAATACTATAGACAAATGAACAAGGTAAACATTTGTGTATTACATTTCAACTTTCTTAATCATTCTTAGTTTGCTCTTAGATACTGTAATGAGTATGTGTGTTTGTGTGATTCAGGGAGGTTTTCCCTTCAGCACACGAGACTGTGGTTGGATAGTTGCGGACTGTACGGCGGAAGGGCTGAAATCTGTGATGCTACTGCAGGAGCAGTGCAGTTTCCTCAAAGAAAACATTCCTACGGAAAGACTCTTTGATGCTGTCAATGTGGTAAAAGCCTTATTTGCAATAGAAACATGTTTAACATTCTCTGTCTGGTAAGTCTGGGACTTACCAGTGCAGAGCCACAATAATCTGATTTACATTACACTTACTATAGGAACAATCCCCTTGGAGCAATTTAGGGTTAAGTGTCTTGCTCAAGGGCACAATGGCTTCTGGCTCACTCCTAATGAGCAAATCTCCCAGTTACCAGCTCTGAGCTTACGCCACTATGCCACACTGAGCCTCTTTATGACTCAAATCTCATCAACACACTACACAGACAGTGTTAGACTGTCTTTAGTCCCCGTCTTTAATCTCAGTTCCTCAAATGTTTACTGAAACAGAGGGTTCAAGTATAAGTTAAAGGGATAGTTCACACAAAAATGAAAATTCTGTCATCATGTACTCACCCTCAAGTTGTTCCAAACCTGTATGAATTTTGTTCTTCTGCTGAACACAAAGGAAGATATTTGGAGGAATGTTTGTAACCAAGCAGATCTCGGCAGCCACTGACTACCATAGTATTTTTTCCCCCACTATGGTAGCCAATGGGGGCCGAGATCTGCTTGGTTACAAACATTCATACAGGTTTGGAACAACTTGAGGGTGAGTAAATGATGACAGAATTTTCATTTTTGGGTGAACTATCCCTTTAATTGTTTAGTTTTTATCCATAGGCTCATGTTAAACATAGGCTACATAGGGCAGCACTTCTCTAATGCTCATCCACGGCTTTCTTCCACTGAAATCACAAATTAAAATGCATCCAAACTCACAAACTGTGTAAAACACACTAATCATATATACTATTGTTAAAAAATGTAGGGGCGGTAAGATTTTGTACATGTTTTTGAAAAAAGTCTCCTTTGTTCACCAAGGCTACAATTATTTAATCACAAATACAGTAAAAACAGAAATATTGTGAAATATTATTACAGTTTAAAATAATATTCTATTTAAATATACTATGAAATGTAATTTATTGCTGTGATGGCAAAGTTGAATTTTCAGCAGCCGTTTCTCCAGTCTTCAGTCATATGATCCTTCAGAAATAATTTTAATATGCTGATTTGATACTCAAGAAACATCTTATTATTTTCAATGTTGAAAATAGTTGTGCTGCTTAATATTTTTTGTGGAAACCATGATATGTTTTTTTTCAGGATTCTTTGATGAATAGAAAGTTCAAAAGAACAGCATTTATTTGAAATAGAACACTTTTGTAACATTATTAATGTCTTAACTGTCACTTTAAAAATCTCAGATCTCTTACTAATCCCAAACTTTTGAACGGTAATGTAATTTTTTTTGGGTAAATCTCTGTGATTCTGTTTTAGCTGCTAAGCATGAGAAATCCTGATGGAGGTTTTGCCACATATGAGACCAAACGTGGCGGAAAACTGCTGGAGCTGCTGAACCCATCTGAAGTATTTGGTGAGCATGCAGTAAAATGTCATATTCAGTTGTCAGTGTGTTTTCCATCAGTCTTGACATGTCTGATTTCACCTCTTTCTCTCTCAGGTGATATTATGATCGACTACACGTATGTTGAGTGCACCTCAGCTGTAATGCAGGCACTCAAACACTTTCACAGCATATATCCTGAGCACAGAGCAGGAGAGATTAGGTACAACCAAACACAATATTTCAGCATATTTAGGTTTGAAAAATCGTTTCATTAAACCACACCTCTTGATCACATAGGGCTACTCTTCAACAGGGCCTGGACTACTGCAGGAGGGTTCAAAGACCTGATGGCTCATGGGAAGGGTAGGCATTCGTTCATTTGTTATCAGAGACATTATTCTGTTGCTTCTTAGTCTGTTTATGAAGTATATTGTCATTGGACACTTAGTTCCTTTGCTGCTTGTCTTAGGTCTTGGGGAGTCTGTTTCACATATGGAGTCTGGTTTGGTCTCGAGGCATTTGCATGTATGAGCCACACTTTCCAAAATGGGTATGTTATTTGTTTGCGTCCTGATTTTGATGTTCATTTGATAAATCATCACTGTTCTTTTACTTTGCAGTTTATTTAAAGAGCCCCTATTATGCTTTTTCAGATATTTCCTTTCATGCTGTGTGTAATATAGCTGTTTAATATAAAGTTTTAAAGATCAAAGTGCATGATAAATGGAGCTATTTTCTCCCAACTGATTCTTAACTGCATGAAATGAGTCATCAGTAATTCCAGTCTTAATTGCTGCACAAGATTACATAGGTTTGTAACACATTTGCATAATGCCTGTCTATGGTCTTCATTGGCTGCCTGTGAACAATGATGTCGTTGTTACTGTTCATATCAC
This sequence comes from Coreius guichenoti, assembly GCA_039654105.1. Taxonomy (NCBI): domain Eukaryota; kingdom Metazoa; phylum Chordata; class Actinopteri; order Cypriniformes; family Gobionidae; genus Coreius; species Coreius guichenoti. The sequence goes on along the minus strand of CM077172.1, from coordinate 12,663,201 downwards.
TGTGTATACAATTGCTGAGGAAGCCTCTGGAGTTGAAGATCAGATATGATAATGAGCGTCTCATTTCCGACGGGCGATAAGCGGTAGATCAATCACAACAGACTAGGCCATCTGACCAATCAGAGCAGAGTAGGCTCTTGGAAAGGAGGATTGCAGCATTGCAATGTATAATATAAGAATATTAAAGTGTTGTTTGACCTTGGATGCATGTACAATTTTGACTGTTGAAGGAGACCTCCAAAAAAATTAGGAACCTTTAAAATAGCATAATTGGAGTACATTAGCATCCTCATTCATTTCTTTTCTGTGTTGCAGATCTGTTTGTGTGGAGGTGAAACATGCCTGCGAGTTCCTTCTGTCGAAGCAGATGGAGGATGGAGGCTGGGGCGAGGATTTTGAGTCATGTGAGCAGCGATGCTATGTTCAGAGCAAGAACTCACAGATCCACAACACTTGCTGGGCTTTGCTGGGATTGATGGCTGTCAGGTAGCATCAGAACCAGTGGTTTTTAGATACCTCTACAGAAGTGCATCCTTAATTTACTAAAAAATGTCTTTTTTTTTTATTTTTTTTAGGTACCCTGACATCAGAGTGATTGAGCGAGGCATTGAAGTTTTGATTGATAAGCAGATGCCCAATGGAGACTGGCCACAGGTGAGCAAAGATGTTCCCTGGTCTCTAAAATTCATCCGAATTCTCTCAATCTGTTTAATAAAATGTACTTTCCCTCTTTTCAGGAGAACATTTCTGGAGTGTTCAATAAAAGCTGTGCCATCAGCTACACCTCTTACAGGAATGTGTTTCCTGTGTGGACGCTGGGCCGCTTCTCACGGCTCTACCCCTGCAACTCACTTGCTGGGAAACTCAAAATCTGAGGCAGATACTGTGTACCTGTGCCTCAAATAAGCAGTATCTGACGAGCCGGATGAGCCTATAGACGATTCTTCTTTGAAACAAACCTGTTTGCTGCTCTTTAGAAAGTTGGCCTGATTTGTCTAGATTTGTTTAGAATATTATATACAGAATACTTTATTCAAATCATTTTGAATTTGGAAATTTGATTTTATTCATTTTTGTACTCATTTAACCGTGGGACCAAGGCTTTGTATTCTGTAGATGATTCTGCAATTACATTTGATTTTCTGTATTCTCAAAAAATAAATAATTTTATATTTTGGCTTACCTTTTTGCATTTATCTTCTTACTGTGTGTTTGAATTATGTTTTATAATTTTTCCTATGGTTTGCACTGATTATCAGTTTGGATTAATATTGTTGGCCAAACTGCATACTGCTCAGGGCTGCGTTTCCCAAAAGCATCGTAGGCCTAAGTAGATCGTAGAAGCGTTGCTGCCAATGGTCTCTACGATCAACTTGGCTCACAATGCTTTTGAAAACATGAAAAAACATGAAAAATGCGCAGCCCAGTAATGTTGTCAAAAGTACTGGTAATTATAAATTGCAAAATTTAAAAGGACTGTTGTTCAAGATGAACACCACTGAATTACTATGCACTGTAATGAGGTCATGTAACATCAATGTAGCATACTATATTAAACTATATACACAATCTTTTAACTATTTGTTTCTTTTTTTACTCATTCTCCAAATATGTGTTATAATGTCTATTTTACATTTTACACAAAATTGAGTTTAATTTTATATTGACACCACACTCTGAAATAAACATGCAACGTATTGAGGCCATGTGATCGGTCTTAAATACATAGTTCTATGTAGAAGATTTGTGCAGTATATACACTATTATTATTATTATTATAATTAGTAGTAGTAGTAGTAGTAGTAGTATTCGCACATTTATGTTGGAAGCGGACTTTTATTTTGATATGGTGAAGCATTGTTTCTGCGTTCACGCTGATCTGGGTTTATGGTTATGGAAGCCGGTTTAATGAAGTGCTAATTTCCTCACAGAACATCCCTCAATTTTGTGCGATAATCGAAGATTTTTCTGCAGCATGACAAGACGGAGATATGACTGTTAATGTCACGGTTTAAATGATGGCGTCAGGATGGCGGCAGCCTCGATCAGTTACAGCTGCTTTACTCCTTAACACCATCATCATCTTCATCAGCACCGGCGCACAGACCCACACCTGTGACCATAAAGTGCCCCTGCCTACAGAGGTCAGTCCCTCTTATCTTTTTTTCTTTCTTCTCGCCCCCAAATATGAGATTTGTACCAAACTGTTTGGCTGTGCTTTCTTAATATCATATCATATCATGTCATGAGTGAATGGTGAATGAATGAATGAATGGTGCCTAAGGCTGTCAAGTGTCAATCTGCCTAAGGTCTCCTTTTGTCTTCCACAGAAGAAAGAATGTGACATGAAGGTGAATAAATTGACATTATTTTCTTTTTTGGGTGAACTATCCCTTTAAAAGACATTTATCAGGATGGTGTCACAATAAAAGGATAGTTCACCTTAAAATCACAAATCATTTACTCATCTTCATGTTGTTCTAAATCTCGATTACGTTTTAACACAGAAGAAATTGTATAGCAGTCCAAACTTATTTTTCCATTCAATGAAAGTCATCCGTCACTGCTCAAATAATCTATAAAATACTTTTTTAATAATATTATTTAATATTATTTTACCAATACTTATAATAATCTAATCTCTGCTGTTTGCCCTTCTAGGTGATACATAAGGTGTTTCTAAAGCCAGATAGATTGATCAAAAGAAGCACTGACCAGCAGTTAAAGATCCAGATAGAGTATGACTCCAGCTTGGATGGGTTAGTTATTGGTTTATATTTTTATTAAATGCAGAAATGCCACATTGTCATGGCAATACATTGACTTCACATTGTCTTTACTGCTCGCACAGGTTAGATGAAGCCAAAAGCAGCCTTGTGAAGGTATATTTTGACTTCTGTGGACAAGATTTTATAAGTCAAATGTTATTTGTTAAATCTTAAAAATGTCCTTTCACCTCTAAATAGGATGCATGCATGCATTATTGATCTTTTTCTGCTTTGTTTCAAGGACAAGCTCCTCCCACAGGCTATTGATTATCTTCAGAAGGCCTTTAGGGTTCGTAGGCAGTCAGGCCCAATATTACTGAGCAGGTAATTCTCTTCTGAGTTAGTATTGTCTGACAGCAAATCCTCTTAAAATTGCACTCGTCTCTGCCCTTCTGGATGCTTGGTGGTTACTTAATCTAACTGGTGTCTGTTTTTAATCCCAATGTATTTTTCTTAATTATTAGGCAATGTGCAACCAATCAGTACCTTAGGAAGAGAGATGATCCACACCGCTACTGTCAGGGGCCATGTGCAGGCATCACCAAGTGTGGCCCAGTAGTTGTGCCTGAACAACATTTGCAGGTGGGTCCCTCCAAAACTTTACTTATTTTTATTAAAATATTTTTTTATCTGTATGTATAGTATAGCTGTTTTTTTGTTGCATATAAACAATATAGATTAGTAAGCCCAAAAACATCAAGAGACAGTGATTTTGTTCCTCATGTTTTCATTTTGGTAGTGTAATATGAATAATGTTCGGCATACATATTTCATACTGCTTTGATTTACTCACCAAAGCCTATTAGTCTACCTGTTGGCGTATAATGAGCATTGTATTCAAATCAAGATGTGTCTGTTATCAGCCAAATAATTTAAGGTGTCCTGTTTTAAAATAGGGTCAGATTTTACTTTGTGAGTTGTGGGTGTTAAAAGGATGAGGCTTTACAACAGAAATAAGTTAAATAGGAATGGTGTATTTACATAATTCACAGGAAACTTAAAGCAACACAATGAAAACAGGAAACCTGTGTGTGGAGTCTGTTTGCAGTAAAGTATTGAGTATTTCTGTTGCAGCATGAAAACGTCTGAAACATTTGTGTATTTGACAAATATTGCATCTAATCCACTTCATCTGTGACAAAGTACGCAGATGCCACGCAAGGGAAGCAAGTTGTCAGAAGAAATTAGTTTTCAACTCCTGATTGTAAGCGGCAAATCTCGCCAATTAGTTAAATCCAGCCATAATTGGTGCAGTTATTGGTGATGTAATTGGTGCAGTTTGAGTAGGTTGTTTAAATATTCATTTTTGTGTTTGAAAGGTTATTATAAAAATGATCTACTTAAATTATATACAGAAGTTTTTTAAAGCAAAAAAAAAGGAAAATATTGTAATATTGATAAATATAATTATATTGCATGTAAATATGTATATGAAAAAGTTCTTCTCCTTTAGCAATGCAGGGTTTGCAGTGAGTCTGGAAAGTCCTGCGGTCCCGCCGGTCCTCCTGATGGTGAGGGGGTGGCGAGGGCAGATTTTGTGCTGTACGTGTGTGCAATGACCACAGAGCGCTGTGGACAGGAGAACATCGTAGCCTATGCAGCGTACTGCCAGCTGGAGTCTGAACTGGACAGGTAATGGCAAGAATTAATGAAGTAGGAATGTAGGTGAATTTGATTTGCTTTTCGTTACACTGTGGTCTAGTGTGCACAGTCTAGTGTGCTGCTGATAGTAAGCACAGAATTTCTTAATGCAGGCCCATCGCTGGATATGCCAATCTGTGTCCCAATATGATCTCTACTCAACCTCAGGAGTTTGAAGGGATGCTGTCCACAGTCAAACACGAGATCATACATGCCCTGGTAACAACATTAAACTCTGCACATCCACTTAAAGAGACCATGAAAGAGCTTCATAGATTGTTCAATTATATGTCTTGTTTCTAAGGGTTTTTCAGCAGGACTCTTTGCCTTTTATCACGATGATGATGGGAAACCTTTGACACCACGTTCTGCAAGTGGTCTACCTGCATACAATGAAAGGTTATGTTTGTATATTCATTTCAATTCAGTTTGAAATATTATTTTATATATATATATATATATATATATATATATATATATATAAAGCTTTCCATTGATGTATGGTTTGTTAGGACAATATTTGTCCTAAATATTGAGAAAACCGCCTTTAAAGTTGTCCAAATGAAGTCCTTAGCAATGCATATTACTACTAATAATACATTTTTTATATATTTACGGTAGGAAATTTACAAAATATCTTCATGGAACATGATCTTTACTTAATATCCTAATGATTTTTGGCATTAAAAGAAAAATCGATAGTTTTGACCCATACTATATATATATATATATATATATATATAATATAATATAATATAATATAATATAATATAATATAATATAATTAAAAAGCAAACATGCCAAAATCGGTATGGAACTTGGTGGAAACGATTCTTCCACTGCTCTCAAATGTTAGTCTAGAGCCCTGTGAGTGTGTGTGTGTCCGATTTTGCTGTGTTTGCCATTTAAGGTTTCTCTTATGCAACAGAAATGGCAGTGCTTATCAGTTATCACCAGTGCAAGCTCTAACAAATTTCAGTCGCACCGGCAGGACACAAAATGCGACCATTTAGTCACAGTATAGAGCCCTGACATACACTGTGTTTATTTCTATATATCTCTCTCAGTTTGGGGTTATATCAGTGGAGTGATAAAGTAATTAAAAGAGCAACTCGGCTGTGGGACATCCGTGGTGGCCACATGGTTCGACACACCGTCCATCTTTTGGCCACCCCACGTGTAGTGGCAAGTATTTATTTTTTTCTTTCCTTTTAAAGGAAAACCATGTATAGAGTCCATTGAGCTACATGATTTGTTTCGATGTTTTATCAGGAGGAAGCCAGGAGACATTTTAATTGCCCCATTCTAGAGGGCATGGAGCTGGAGAACCAGGGAGGTGCTGGAACAGAGTTCAACCACTGGGAAAAACGTCTGTTAGAGGTAATGAGAGGTACATTTAACAGTTACAGTGTCAGTACTGAAACCAAAGTACTATTTTTATTGATTTCAGAGTATTTTATTTTAACAGAATGAGGCAATGACTGGATCTCACACCCAGAACAGAGTGTTTTCCAGAATTACTTTGGCCATAATGGAGGACACAGGGTAAGAGAAGTATTGTTGCTCATCGCTAATGCAGTTGATTTGTGTGTGTGATTCATATTTAAGTGGAATTTAAGCACTAGAATTGTCATGTCTTGTGATTGACTCCTCTGTGCTATCTTTTGTTTTAAGGTGGTACAGAGCCAATTATAGTATGGCAGAGAACCTGGAGTGGGGAAGAGGTTTGGGCTGCGACTTTGTGATGAAAAGCTGTAAATTTTGGATAGACCAACATCGCCATACGTAAGCTTTTATACACGAGATAAAAAAAATAAAAAATAAAATGTGTATATATACAGTGGGGAGAACAAGTATTTGATACACTGCCGATTTTGCAGGTTTTCCTACTTACAAAGCATGTAGAGGTCTGAAATTTTTATCATGGGTACTCTTCAACTGTGAGAGACGGAATCTAAAAAATCCAGAAAATCACATTGTATGATTTTTAAATAATTAATTTGCATTTTATTGCATGAAATAAGTATTTGATCACCTACCAACCAGTAAGAATTCCGGCTCTCACAGACCTGTTAGTTTTTCTTTAAGAAGCCCTCCTGTTCTCCACTCATTACCTGTATTAACTGCACCTGTTTGAACTTGTTAAAAGACACCTGTCCACACACTCAATCAAACAGACTCCAACCTCTCCACAATGGCCAAGACCAGAGAGCTGTGTAAGGACATCAGGGATAAAATTGTAGACCTGCACAAGGCTGGGATGGGCTACAGGACAATAGGCAAGCAGCTTGATGAGAAGGCAACAACTGTTGGCGCAATTATTAGAAAATGGAAGAAGTTCAAGATGACGGTCAATCTCCCTCGGTCTGGGGCACCATGCAAGATCTCACCTCGTGGGGCATCAATGATCATGAGGAAGGTGAGGGATCAGCCCAGAACTACACGGCAGGACCTGGTCAATGACCTGAAGAGAGCTGGGACCACAGTCGTAAAAAGAAAACCATTAGTAACACACTACGCCGTCATGGATTAAAATGACCATCTGGATGATCCAGAGGAGGAATGGGAGAAGGTCATGTGGCCTGATGAGACAAAAATAGAGCTTTTTGGTCTAAACTCCACTCGCCGTGTTTGGAGGAAGAAGAAGGATGAGTACAACCCCAAGAACACCATCCCAACCGTGAAGCATGGAGGTGGAAACATCATTCTTTGGGGATGCTTTTCTGCGAAGGGAACAGGGCGACTGCACCGTATTGAGAGGAGGATGGATGGGGCCATGTATTGCGAGATCTTGGCCAACAACCTCCTTCCCTCAGTAAGAGCATTGAAGATGGGTCGTGGCTGGGTCTTCCAGCATGACAACGACCCGAAACACACAGCCAGGGAAACTAAGGAGTGGCTCCGTAAGAAGCATCTCAAGGTCCTGGAGTGGCCTAGCCAGTCTCCAGACCTGAACCCAATAGAAAATCTTTGGAGGGAGCTGAAAGTCCATATTGCCCAGCGACAGCCCCGAAACCTGAAGGATCTGGAGAAGGTCTGTATGGAGGAGTGGGCTAAAATCCCTGCTGCAGTGTGTGCAAACCTGGTCAAGAACTACAGGAAACGTATGATCTCTGTAATTGCAAACAAAGGTTTCTGTACCAAATATTAAGTTCTGCTTTTCTGATGTATCAAATACTTATGTCATGCAAATAAAATGCTAATTAATTACTTAAAAATCATACAATGTGATTTTCTGGATTTTTTTAGATTCCGTCTCTCACAGTTGAAGAGTACCTATGATAAAAATTACAGACCTCTATATGCTTTGTAAGTGGGCAAACCTGCAAAATCAGCAGTGTATCAAATACAAACCTGATTCCAAAAAAGTTGGGACACTGTACAAATTGTGAATAAAAACAGAATGCAATGATGTGGAAGTTTCAAATTTCAATATTTTATTCAGAATACAGCATAGATGACATATCAAATGTTTAAACTGAGAAAATGTATCATTTTAAGGGAAAAATAAGTTGATTTTAAATTTCATGGCATCAACACATCTCAAAAAAGTTGGGACAAGGCCATGTTTACCACTGTGTGGCATCCCCTCTTCTTTTTATAACAGTCTGCAAACGTCTGGGGACTGAGGAGACAAGTTGCTCAAGTTTAGGAATAGGAATGTTGTCCCATTCTTGTCTAATACAGGCTTCTAGTTGCTCAACTGTCTTAGGTCTTCTTTGTCGCATCTTCCTCTTTATGATGCGCCAAATGTTTTCTATGGGTGAAAGATCTGGACTGCAGGCTGGCCATTTCAGTACCCGGATCCTTCTTCTACGCAGCCATGATGTTGTAATTGATGCAGTATGTGGTCTGGCATTGTCATGTTGGAAAATGCAAGGTCTTCCCTGAAAGAGACGACGTCTGGATGGGAGCATATGTTGTTCTAGAACTTGGATATACCTTTCAGCATTGATGGTGCCTTTCCAGATGTGTAAGCTGCCCATGCCACACGCACTCATGCAACCCCATACCATCAGAGATGCAGGCTTCTGAACTGAGCGCTGATAACAACTTGGGTTGTCCTTGTCCTCTTTAGTCCGGATGACATGGCGTCCCAGTTTTCCAAAAAGAACTTCAAATTTTGATTCGTCTGACCACGGAACAGTTTTCCACTTTGCCACAGTCCATTTTAAATGAGCCTTGGCCCAGAGAAAACGCCTGCGCTTCTGGATCATGTTTAGATATGGCTTCTTTTTTGACCTATAGAGTTTTAGCCGGCAATGGCGAATGGCACGGTGGATTGTGTTCACCGACAATGTTTTCTGGAAGTATTCCTGAGCCCATGTTGTGATTTCCATTACAGTAGCATTCCTGTATGTGATGCAGTGCCGTCTAAGGGCCCGAAGATCACGGGCATCCAGTATGGTTTTCCGGCCTTGACCCTTACGCACAGAGATTGTTCCAGATTCTCTGAATCTTTGGATGATATTATGCACTGCAGATGATGATAACTTCAAACACTTTGCAATTTTTCTCTGAGAAACTCCTTTCTGATATTGCTCCACTATTTTTCGCCGCAGCATTGGGGGAATTGGTGATCCTCTGCCCATCTTGACTTCTGAGAGACACTGCCACTCTGAGAGGCTCTTTTTACACCCAACCATGTTGCCAATTGACCTAATAAGTTGCAAATTGGTCCTCCAGCTGTTCCTTATATGTACATTTAACTTTTCCGGCCTTTTCTTGCTACCTGTCCCAACTTTTTTGGAATGTGTAGCTCTCATGAAATCCAAAATGAGCCAGTATTTGGCATGACATTTCAAAATGTCTCACTTTCAACATTTGATATGTTATCTATATTCTATTGTGATTAAAATATAAGTTTATGAGATTTGTAAATTATTGCATTCCTTTTTTATTCACAATTTGTACAGTGTCCCAACTTTTTTGGAATCGGGTTTGTACTTATTCTCCCCACTGTATATAAATATATATATGCACCATGCACTCTTGAATATATCGGTTTGTGGTAGTAAGTGGACTTACTTTTATGCGTTTCGGCAGATGCTTTTATCCAAAATGACATACCAGTGCATAAAAACTATAGATTTGATCAGTTCATGTTTTCCATAGGAATCAAACTTGCGACATTACTAGTGCTACCGAAACAGATTATTAATGTTGTACATTTGCACTAGTTCTTTATTTCAGATTGGTCCCAGTGTCTTATTGTACATTATCTAGATTATCTAGAGTTTCATAGACTTAAATATATAGTATAGTGGAAAAGGTTTGGGCCACTGATTGGACACCTGATCTTAATGGGGTTTTTCTTTGTGTGTTTGAAACAGGAGGCCCACACTGAGCCCGTACTGTGATTCTGTGAGGAGTGCACCTCTGCAGCTCACCTGCAGGCAGGACCAGCTGGCAGTGGCCGTGTGCAACCTGCAAAAGTTCCCTCATTCACTTCCTGCAGAGTATCAGGTAAGATCAGCAGAAATGCAAATGTAAGTGTACGGGTGAAGAGCCTGTGTAATCTTCACTCAATCCTCAATCCGCTGTTCCCACATTAAAATATTATAAACATTAACATTGATTTTCTGTAAAGCTGCTTATGTGTAACAATGTGTATTGCGAAAAGCGCTAATAAAATGAACTGACTTGACAGTAGGGTACCTGTTGGTTACTTTTTAACTGTGTAAATCCAGGATGACTGCCGTTATAGAAGGTTGATGTAACACTTTACAATAAGGTCTGATTAGTTAACGTTAGTTAATGCATTAACTAACAATGAGCGATACATTATTTATTAATCTTTGTCCACATTAGTTAATAAAAATACAATCGTTCATTGTTAGTTTGCCTATTAAATAATATTAACAGATACAACTTTTGATTTTAATAATGTATTAGTAAATTTTGAAATTAACAATTAATTAATGCTTTAGAAGTCATTTTCATTATTAGTTCATGGTAAGTAATGTGATAAACCAATCTTAACAAATGAAACCTTATTGTAAAGTGTTACCAGATTAATTAAATCATATTGACTGTGATAAACCCTCTCCATCTTGTAGTATTTTGATCATATCCCTGGTGTCCCTGAGGAGGATTTATCAGCGTATGGAGGGGCTGTGGAGATCGCAGACTACTGTCCCTTTAGCCAGGAGTTTAGTTGGCACGTGGGTGGGGAATACCAGCGCAGCTCTTACTGCAGGATACAGGAGAACCAGCCAGGTGAGATGCCACTCCCTCACATCCTTTCAGTATTTTTTTTTAATTAAAAGTAAAAAAATTTCTTCTTTCATTCTACAACTGTTGAGACTATTGGGGTTTGCTTTTTTAGCCACATGGAGAAACTATGGGGCGGAACAGTACGGTCCAGGATCAGTGTGTCTGTACCAAAAGTCAGCATTCATAATGGAGCAATGCACCAAACTAATGACCTACCCAGACTGGGGCAGTGGTTGCTATAAGGTAACAATATTATCTGTGAGGGGTGAACTCATTATGTATACAATTCTTTTCAAAAGTTTCAGGTCAGATTTTAAAAATGTTTTTGAAAGAAATCTGTTATGCTCACAAATGCTGCATTTAGTTGATCAAGTAAAACAGTAATATTGTGAAATATTATTATCATTTAAAATGATAATACCTGTTTTCAATTTTAATGTATTTTAAAATGTAATGTATTCCTGTGATGACAAAGCTGAATTTTCAGCAGCCATTACTCCAGTCTTTAGTGTCACATGATCCTTTAGAAATCATTCTAAGATGCTGATGTGGTGCTCAAGAAATATTTCTTATTATTATCAATGTTAAGAAAGTTGAGAATTTTTGTGAAAACTGACATTTTTTTCAGGATTCTTTGAAAAAGCAATCTTTTGTAACATTATAAATGTTTGTAATGAAACGTTTGCTCAATGTAATGCTTCATCCTATTAATAAAAGTATTAATTTCTTTCATTTCTCCAAATGGTAGTGTGTATAAATAATATTATAGTAAATAATAAAAATATTTATTTCTTTTTCACTTTGAACCAGAGCATTATGTACCACAACATGGGAAAAGGATGATTTATGTGTACTGAAACTGTGATTTTTGTGGTGCAGGTGACTTGTACAGCTCAAGGGTTGTTGGTTTGGGTACAGAACGAGTCCTATCCATGTGTTCGTACTGATCAGGTGATCAGCGTGAGCATACGAATGAATGGATGGGTCTACAGCGGGCAGCTCATCTGCCCCACCTGCTCTGACTTCTGCAGCGATTGCCCCCTCCCTCATGAGACACCCCCTCTAAACACCACCAAGAGTGCTCGCTTAGGTGAGTTACTGTTTAACATGCTTCACATAACCATATTAGCTGTGTTTCCATCCACCTATTTTTATGCACGTTTTGGGATATCATATAAAAACACTGGATGTAAACACCAAGATGCACATGAAATTCTAAAAACTGAGGTGGATAAATTTATTAAAATATGAAAGTTATTTTAAATTGTAGTAATAATTCAAAGTATCACTGTTTATACTGTATTTTTCATCAAATAAATGCACCCTTGGAAACCATAAGAGACTTCCAAACTTTTGACTGCCAATGTACATAAGGTTCAAACAAAGTAAAAGTATGTTTGCAAAAAAAGATTAATGCATTTCATATTATAATATATATATTTTTTTTCCCTCTCAGATCCTTGTTCCAGATCTTCCTGTTTGGCGGTGAACTTATGGCAGCTCCTGTTATCTCTTGCTCCATTGCTGATCGGCTTCCTCCTCTGTGGCAGGGACTGAATTTAGTCCTGGTGGAACGGATGAATACGGACGCCTTACTGCCACAGGCTTCACTTGAGGTTTAGCTGCTGTGGAGGGCAAAACGGCCCTCACTTCTGTAGTGTAGTCTGCGATCTGTTAACTGTTCTCTCTATGCAGAGGTGTGAACTGTGGATGTGATTGAAAAGCCATTGATTGCACTCCTCCTCGTCTGGCTGTCAGGTGCCAGCGAGCTGTAGATCCAATGTGAAGCCATAGTCATGGAAGCTGCGGTCGTGCAGCACGGTTATGCAGGTGCTAATCAATGTTCTGTTTGTCTCTGATGGACCTGTAGCATTTTGGGTCATAAAATAGGCGTCTGGCTGAGAATGATGGGAGATATTCTCTCTAGTGTTCAGCTCATGGTGCTCCTCTGTTGTTCTGTGAAATTACTTGCTGATAATGTTTTGATCAGCATAAATCAGGTCATGTGACTGACGATGCTTGTGAATTTGCATGGAGAATGGCAGGTGAGATCTCTGTTAAGGTTAGTGTAAGTGCTGAATTTAATTGTTTTTTGATAATTTATAGAAACTTAAATGTTGCCATTGTGGAAGGTAAATACGTTAGAAGAGGTTTAAAAGCATTTAATTTAATTAATATACAGTCCAGAAGTCTGAGATTACATTGAAAAGCTGGGAGTTGTTTTTATATTTTATTTGTAGATATTTTAGGATTTTGAGAAAATTCAAAATAGGAAAAATGTGATGAAATTTGACATTGATCATGTCTGTACAGCTTGAGTGCTGCTGTCATTAAAGAAAAAAAGAAGATATTCTGAAATTTATGAACATTTTTAATTCAACTTTTGACTCAAATTGTTATGCTGATATTATATCTTTTGTAAAACTTTTGTACTAAATTAAATGGCAAAATAATGCATTGTCATTAGTGGTCTCAGACTTGTGGACCTCATTGTACGTGTGTATTTTACTTTTATCTCAACTTAGCTATCAGATATACAGAATTCAGCTTTGATTAAAGGTGCAGTATGTGATTTCTGAGAATCACTGTTGATATTAGAAATCAACCCAAACACATCCCTCCCTTCATTGCTCCGCCCCCAAAATGCATGAACACGCAATGCAAGAGTGGATGTCTCTTTATCATAGCAGAAGCAAAGCGAAATAAATCTTAGATGACAAACGAACAACAAAGAAGAACAAAAAAAAAAAAAAATACAGTACACAAGGCACAATATGTAAGATTTTTAGATTAAAATATCCAAAAACCACTAGAACAATGTTAGTTACAAGGTTAGACTATTGTTTGAATCGCTTGTTTTCTTGATTAACATTTTTACCATGCCTCAGAGACAACACTATTTTGTCAAGTGGCTAACATAGCATAATCAGAGAGCGCTTTCTCCATCATACAATATATTTTCAAATTAGTTGCATGTCATTTAGCAACAGTCATTTAGTCATCCTGTTTTTATTAATATGATATTCTAAGATCGATCTAGATTACTGCAAAGTGCAACAAGTCTCTAATACCAGCCACCAAACGCACGGAGTAACATTTATAACATAACTTTCAATACACTCAAATGTATTCAGTATGATTGTTTTAACTATGTAAAACAGCACTGCGTTACCCCACATACGCAACAAAAAGAGCGGAAGCGGCCGACTGCAGCATAAGCGTAATAAAAGCTCAGAGACCGGTGTTTTGCGCCGGTCTCTCTCATTAGCATTTGCCCTCAGGGCTCTCGGCACGTCCTGCTTCATACCACCGTAATGTTAAAAAAACGTTAATACTTTCGCTCATTCATGAACATGATTTCTGCCTGAGTCCGTCGGATTCCTTTCCATCGGCTGTGGAGGTGTAGAGTCAAGACTACAACTCCCATGAGTCCACGCTCATTCACGGCATCATCAAGCTAAGCCTTTGTTTTAAATAAGCGACCTCTAGCCACGAAACTTGCATACTGTGACTTTAAGCAAGAGTTGGTTGTTAGTCACCAGCAGCACACCAGCTCCAGACAAACACTCGCACTCAAAACTGTCTTGTTATAGCTAAGATTACAGCAACTTGGTTTTGTGAAACAGCAAAACCAATGTTACTCATGTATGGAGCAGAAACAAGGCATCCACTGCTTCCATTTTCAGGCCTTCCCGCTTAGGTCTCTCCAGCGCTGGAAAGCTTTTCTAATATTAACGCAGGTCCTAAAGCCCTTGCCTGATCATAACTCTTCTTTTTCCAGTGATATTCATCTGACCTTTTCTCATTTGTAATGTCTTCAGCCATCTCTCTTTCTACAGTCTTTCTTCAAATCTCCCTCTTACTCTCTCTCTCTCCTCCTCATTATGAGTATATACACCCCCTACTGATGATTGGCTACAAGTGTGTTGTGGTGCTCGGTCCGATCCACTTTCAACAGCGTTTCTTAGAAATCGTTTACTGCACATTTAAGACTGATTCTTTGTGAACCTTGAAATGTGTTTGGTCCTAAAGGGCTGTCCTACCAAGGCTGCAGATTATAGATCTTTGTTTTCTAACAATCAACTCCGTAAAAGCCCTTGAGAAAAGTGCTTTTTGTAGACATTTATATGAGATCATTTGCTTGTTTCATTAGTTTGTCTTCACTGAGAAGTATGCATAATTTTTTGTTATTTATTCTTTTATAATGCTAATTTAAAAACTTTTGTCATGGTTTAACCAACCCTTTTAACTAGCATTAATTTGCATTTGAAATGTAGCCATTATTTTAAAAACAAAACTGGGAACAAATACCAAGGAGTTGCACTGTATATGTGATAGTTTAGAGATGAGATTGTTACCGTTTATGTGTTAGAGGACTAGTGAAGGTGTCTGTAATGTAATTATCTAGTATTTTACTTTTATTTTTTAACGGTATGTTTAATGAGGAACTTGCGTGGATACTTCTGTCATCTTGTAACTAAATACACTAATAGTTCATAAAAGTCGAACCTAAAAGTCGAATTCGTAAACTTTTTAGTATTATAATATTTCACTTATTTTTATTAGTAATAGTGTGCTATCATTTCAGGACACAGTATTAGTTAAATTCAAACTAATGGTTTTGACAGTGCTGAGAGAAAACATGGCAGCTTTAACTAGAACATTGATTTTAGAGCCTTTGCATATGGAATATGTCGTGTAAATATATACGTTTCTTTAGTAGTACTGATAGCTCCTGTGTTAAGACTTTTATTTAGCTTTTTGAGTATGCTGTTTGATGAAGAGATTAATTGTGTGCTATATATGGAGCAAATAAGTTTCCTGATTTCATAGTGAAGCTTATGGTAATACTCTAAAATATGGTGTGATTATGGTATGAATTCATATTTACTGTATGTATGTATGTATGTATGTATGTATAAGTTTATATTCCAAAACAGAATGAGCCTTAGTTTTAGGGGCTCATTATTATGTAACTGAAGGAGTTTTATATTCTCAATCAAACCTCAACTGAAATGCCTTTCCCTTCATGGTATTCACTCAAGGACAGTATGAGCATATCGTTTTAATAGTATGTTTTGACATTATTTTGAGTTTTCTTAGATTGAATGCAAGCCTTCTTTGTATTATGCTCATATAGGAGACCCTTTTCTTGGGTATTGTAATTATCACTGTGAGCATTGAGGCTCAGTAGCATTGGAACATTTATGAACAATTTATTTGATTTATACTTTAAATATACTTTTTCTGGTGTTTACATTTCATTTGTCAAAAAGGACTGTGATACATTTTTACAAAATCTCATAATGGGACATGTTTTTCATAATTCATTTTATTACTGCATAAATAGCAATTGTGTTATACATAGTAACTCAGTTAAATTTGACAATGCTTATATTTGAGTGTTTCATGTTAAATCATCATGAGCTCAGTAAATAAGTCTTGCACCATTTGAATTAAGATTAGCTTGGAAAAAATCACAGCATAGTTTAATGTAATTTTACCATGTCCCAATGTTCGGACGTACACTCTGCTATGACTTGTTCTCAAGAACAAATGTTTCAGATATGTATTTGTGTGCTGTTTTCTTTATTTTTCTTGTGTTATTTATCATCATTTTATCTACATATTAATTTAATAAATAATTTCTGAATGTTTTGGTTGGAAAATGTTGTGTTGAACAGAAATTAATTGAAAATGCCTGAGACTGATGTAAGACCAAAGACAAGTCTATGCAGAACTAAAAATATATTATATACTATAATATCTCATTTGTTTTTCTCCATCTTTTGTATTGTATATGGTACATTAGTGCTCTTTTTAATGGTACACAATTAAAAGAGATGTTCAACAATCAGTCACCTCCTGTTGAGACATAATTTACATTGTTAACAGTTGTTTATTTTCCCAATAAAATGAATTATAACAAAAAAAATTTTTTTACTTAAACTTTGAAGTAAATTTTTGAAGGTGGTAAAATTTAATACATTCAAATAATTATGGTTAATCTATATTATGATTATACGCATGTAATTAAGCGCTTAATGCCAAAAAGTTCTCAAGATGCAGAATGTTACTGTAGACATTCTTCGTAACTCAAAGGAAACATTAGTTATGTCGATCTAAAAGTAAAAAAAAAAAAAAAAAAAACACTATTTGCCAAAAATGTTTTAGATCTGGCAAATAATGAGGGGATGAATAAAAAAAAAAAAAAGTAAAACGTTTAGGATTTTAGGCTTTTTTTTTAAATAATTTATAAACTACATGGAATATTTGTACTTGCAGCTTCAGTGCTAAATTGACTTTGAATATCACAAAGGTGGTATCAATCTTAATGAGAGTTGAGCTAGCTATACATTGTTAATTTTGCCAGCAGTATAAATACATTTTATATACATAAACAAAAGTATGTAAATTCATCCCCAAGCTAAGGTATTTATAGTGGAATTTGACTGATTGTTAAAAAACACAAAGTCATTAACATGTTTAAAATATTATGATATAATTTTCGGATCCCCTGACACCAATTAATGCCACACATTGTTTTGTACTACTGTATGTTATGCTATGTTTGTTAGTTGTTCTATCCTCAATAAAAAAAAAAAAAAAAAAAAAAAAATGAGAGCGAGAGAGAGAGAGAGAGCGCGCGCGCGCTGAACTAGCGCGCTTCCGTCTGGTCTCCACCTAGGACTTTTAATTTGAAAATTGGATTTGGTGGCGTTTCGGAAGTAAAAATCACTAAAATTATAAAATGTCATTAGTGTAAACTATATTGATATGATCGGATATACTATGCACAACATAATTATACCCAAACAATTCAGTTTGTGCGGTTTAATTATTTTTCTTTTAGACCACCTCCTGTCACATGACGTGGGTCGCAAATGACTTCACGCTCTGTCATGGCTGCACGAGACATAAACATGCCAGTGGTTCTGTAATTCAGAGCATTAAACCAGTGCGATGATTAAAATAGCGGCCATAACAAATCATTTTGACTTGAGCTTCGCCATATGAAATCAGTTGGTCCGTGTTTGAGCGGCAGGTGAAGTGTTAGCTGTGTTGTAGATCTTAAAAAGGATCCAATCATGCAGACTGAAGCCGTGCTGGAGCATCACAGCAGCTCACAGGGTTCCTTCAGGACGGGCTCCAAATCCTGGCAGTACAGGTACTTCACACAAATATTCTCCTTTTAAAACAAACAACGCTTACTTATGTAAAATGGCTCGAAATCAAATAGCAAATGCAATATCTTTTATGTGAGGAGGAGATTGTCTAGTAGTCCATTTCCGGAGTACGACACTGATATATTTCTGTTTACCTATATTTCATTCATTTACCTATGTTGTTCCATATGACTTACCTTTTTCCATGCATCACAAAAGGACATCCTCAGTCTCCTTTCATTTTCATCACATACTATCATCTGGAATAGTTATGTGGATATTGCTCTTCGAACATCCTGTGAATGGTCTTTGTTTGTACTATACAGCTTTATGGTTGATATTTGGTGATATGATCTTTTGGTAATAGTATGAATATCTGGCACTAGTGCTTTTACAACATTGAGTTTCATGAATTTAACTTTCTTTTTATTAACTGAAGTGATCTGATGGAAAAGGTGGATGGGTATTTGATGAAGTACACCAATCTTGTGACTGGATGGCAGTATCGGTGAGTCTGATGTATCCATCTTTTATGAATAGGCCAAAATTGAATCTGTGCAGATTTAGTGGGAAAATCTTTGGAATTCTGCAGGTAAAATGTAATTGCCAAAATACTTAATGAACAAACACATAATCATTGAGGAATAAGTAGACCTTTATAAATAATAAGTGTGCCAAATCTGAGGGTACATATTTCATGCAGGGCTATTATAGTTAGACTAAACTAAACTAAGCTAAAACAATTAAAAAATGTGTTACTTAAAATAAATATTAACTCAAATAAAATAAAATAAAAATATTTTAGCTTGTTGTCAAGGCAGCATTTCTCATTTTCACTAAAATAAGTACAACTAAAACTGAAATTCAAGATATTAATAAAAACTTTAGGATCTCAGTGATACTAAAACAACACTGATTCCATGTGGGCCTGCTTATATGCTCAGAGCCTCATCTGTTTAATCAACAAGGGCGCGACCTTCTCAGTTTTCTCTAAAGCTGTTATGTTTCGCTCACTATAGATATTTTGTGCTCAACAATGAGGCAGGGCTGCTGGAATACTTTGTAAATGAGCAGTTCAGGAGTCAGAAGCCCCGGGGCTCGCTGCCGTTAGCCGGTGCAGTGATTTCCCCCAGCGATGAAGATTCACACACCTTCACCGTCAACGCCATCAGCGGAGAGCAATACAAACTCAGAGGTTGTCACATGATCTCTTTCACTCTTTCTCTTTTTCTACTTTTTTTTTAAAATCTCGGAAGTTTCACTTCCTTTTATACATATTTTCATCGAAGAGAATGGGTTAGTATAAATAAAACAACCCTAGATGATGCTCTCTTAATCATACCACAAGCTTTTTGCTTTAAAAAATGATCCTTATACTAGCATGCATCACTGGTCTGATCTGGAAATAATATGATCCCAATAATATATTTTATGTTAAAAATCTTTTTAATACCTGTCTGTGTAACTTCAGCCTCAGATGCAAAGGAGCGTCAGCACTGGGTCAGCCGACTGCAGATTTGTACGCAGCACCACACGGAGGCAATGGGCAAGGTGAGACTTACAACCAGACACTTGTAATACTGTTACCACTGCTCAGTGACTTCCTAAGTTACAGACAGACAATCTGTTCAATTACAGTGCCGCAAAAATGTAAGATTCTGTCATCAGTTATTCACCATCATGTGGTTTGAAACCAATAAACTATCCCAACTTTCTACCAAAAACCAAAACCAACCATCATTGACATTAAGTCTGGTATGATGTGAAAGCCCTTCTATATGTACATGTCAGACAAACCATTTTTAAAACCATGGATTGTAATATTTCTGCCTCTCTGAGCGTTTTGTTCTGTTCATACCCTTGAAAGGGTTTTTAATCGTCAAATTTATTTGTATAGTGCCTTTCACAATGCACATTGTTTCAAAGTAGCTTTACAGAAAATCATGATGTAAATGGTTAATAATATCTTAATATCTTCATGTGTTGTTGTTGCATTTAGCAGATTAGAGCTGAGCGATAATATAGTCTACATTTTGCCGCAATCAAGCAGTTGAGATATTCGAATTAGTATATATCGCCCTATGTGAGTATACTGTATTTATGTGGATAAAGTAGGACATTCTTATATATACAACTTTATATAAAGAGCTGGGCAATAATATAGTTACATTTTGCATTGATATAAACAATCAAGCAGTTGAGATCTGCTATATAGTATATATTGCTTTACACGAGTGTACTGTGTTATATATTATGTGGATAAAGTTAGATATAATATATATACAACTTTATATACATAGAGCTGTGCAATATAATACAGTTATACAACGATATAAGCAATCACACAGCCGAGATTTACTATAAAGTATATATTGCTTTACTTGAGTATCCTGTATGTATGCAGGTAAAGTAGGATATACTATATATCCAACTTTAAATATATCGCTGGATGATAAAATCCACAATATAACAATCAAGCTAATTAAGTTAATTTAATCAAGTAAATCCAAATTTAGTTTAATAATTTTTAGAAAAAAATGGGTCTTAAGTATCTTTAGTATCTAATTTTAAATTTTGCTTACTCAATGTGATAATAAACAAAGAAGCTGACATGACAAATAAAAAACTAACAAACAAACTGGAATGATGTGACTGTGCCCCATATTTGACTACATGTGACTGCAAATTAGATGCATCTGAGGGAAAGATAATCGGTGAATAATATTTTTAGGGTCTGTTTCTCACATGAAACCTCAGAATACTTTTAATATAGCGTACAAATCATAAGGACCATTTTTATTTGTCCTTTGTGGGGCTTTGAGGAAAAAATCATCACCAGCATTCTAGCATTTTGTAAAATATTTCCTTTAGTGTTTCATGGAAGTTATAAAAACAGATTTGGATCAAAATTAGGTAAATGATGATAAAATTGTAATTTTTGTGTAAACTAATCCTTTCAGCAATTATCCATAATCCCACAGACAAACCCACCGCTTCAATCTCGCAGTCTCTCCATGGCGTCTCAGGGCAGTGGCAGCTCTCCAGGATCTCAACACAGGGTCAACCAGAACTCAAACGCCCTGTTGGGCCTGTCCCAGCTGCAGCGCGGCTCCTCTCTTTACTCCAGCAGGAAATCGCTGCTTCCTGATCACTTGCTGGAGGCCAGAGAGGTGAGAATGAGTGATGCTTTTAGAGGCCCAGTTGCACAGTCAATTAGTAACTTTAAAAATATCTAATCTGAACTTTTGAGGTGTTAACCGATTGTTTTTGTCCTGCCCCAGATGATGAGCCAGGCGCAGGGCCAGCACAGAGACCTGATCCAGAGTATTGAGGGTCTGCCCTCCTCCCAGGGTCCTTCTCCCTTGGACCAAGACCTACTGCTGCTGAAAGCCACATCTTTGGCCACTATGACCTGCCTCAGCGACTGCTTGCATATTCTGCAGCTCCAACAAGTGGCTCGGCAGAAAGTTCCTCTCAGTGGTGAGATTTAAAAAATTTTTTTTTATCTGTGTGTCGATCCTTGTGGTTTTCTTCTCTATGTTGGCTGTAACAGTTAGGGCTGGCAAAAAAATATTGTTTTCTCGATTTTAATTGATTCTCATTTAGAAGAACCGATATTGATTCCTAAATCCTAAGAATAATCCTAAACCTAATCCTAAACCGTTTTGGCGCTCTTTAATGTGGCGTGATAGATCGCTGAAGTGCCTCAGTTCAAGTAAAGAGGCAGCACGGAGCACAGGTGAACTGATTTCTTCCGCTTTACTATTAGTTACAGCACGAAATAAACATGAATGAACATCAGAAGGTATGTTAAAAAATACAGTACATACATCTTACAGAAATTCATATAATGTCTCGTAATCATTCGATGAGTGTTTCAACCAGGGAAATACGTCAATAAAACAGCTTGTAAACAATGTCATGTAATGTTACATTTACCTCAGAAAAGCCATTCAAAACTCGTTAGACAGCTAGAAAAATTAACCCTATAGAGTAAGTTTACTTTTTTATATTTTTGTATTTTTACTTAACCTGTTCTGCAATATTGCATGTGTTTTTAAATAAATCCATCATGTTTTTATGACAGCCACTATTTAAATGTTTATATTTAAAAAAGAAAATTTTGTAGAAACATAATTATATCATTTAAAAATGTATTATTATAATGTTATTATTATAAAAGCTTCTTTATGGGCAATTTAAATGCAAGTAGCCTACAAATCAGTTATTTGTAACATTTAATATTAAAGTAATGTATCATCTGGGGTTTACAGCATTAGTAGAGAGAGCTTTTTTTACCATGTACTGTACCTGATAGGCCCCAATTAATCATTATCGAGTTGAATCGAATCTAATCGAAATCGAATCGAATTGTGAAATTTGTGTCAATGCCCAGCCTTAGTAACAGTAGATATGTTTACACATCACACTTCCATATGTTTACACTTCCACGTCACATATCCATTACTTGTGTACATGCCTGGTGATAATCGGTAATAGAAAAAAATTGTGCTATGATTGAATGGACAGCAGGAAAAAAATTCTAAAAATTATTATAAAAAATTATAAATATTTGTAGTGAGGTTCATAATGCTTGACATCTAGCACTGTCAGGCTTTTTGCCTCTGTCAGCCTCTTCTAATCTTGAAGCTGACTTTACTATATACTTTGTCTCATGCTACTGCAGTGCTTAGATGTTAAGTGAAAGCATTTCTCTTCCAGTAAAAGGCAGTAAGAGGGTTATTTATAAGCACAGCTTCCCACACAGGAATTCTTCTTGACTAATGCTGCTCCCATGTATCATACAGTAAGAGTATTCCTCTCTGATTTTCTTGACAAGATTATACCACTAAATTGGATGCATATCCTACTTTTATTTTTATTTAGATTTGTATATTGAGTTCTAGTTTTGTTAAGTTAGCAAGTGTTTTGGACAGTCATAATTTAGGTTTACATGACCATTTTCACCCTTTTTTTGACCCTTAGAATTACATGGGTTAAAAATTTCGCAAAAACAGATCCGTTGTCAAAAGTGTAGCGACGCGTGAAGCACTGCTCACTTTCAAACCAGGTAGCTTTCTGTTGGTCAGTGCAGCGAATTTGCATGACCAACTTGAGCAACCTTTACTCACAAACTGCAGGACTGCTCCCCCTGTTCTTTAATAACAACCACTTTGTAAAACACTTTGTAAATTACATTGTGAAACGACTGCAGGTCAGTCGCTTGTTTTTAACCTTATGTACTTTGAAAGGATATGCAAATCTCAATCAGAAACGGCACAAGGTTCAGCAGATTTTCCCATGTTTTCTCTTATAGTTAGTTGTTTTGGCATTTAGGAGTAATAGTACTGTATAGACCTATTTTGTGTTTGCAAACAGCGATGATTTGTGGGCGGCGCCTACCTGGTGGCAGAAAATGACAGTTCCGCAGTAGCAATCTGTGGAAGCCACGGAATAAAAGAATAAAAAAAGTTAATTTTGAGTTTATATCTCACAATTCTGACTCTTTTTTTTCTCACAAATCCGAGTTTATATCTCACAATTCTTAGAAGGATAAACAGAATTGTGAGATATACTCGTTATTCAGTCCTTTTTCCTCAGAATTGCAAGTTTATATCCTGCGATTCTGACTTTTTCCCCCTCAGAATTGTGATATAAACTCACAATTGCGAGTTATAAAGTCTGAACTGGGAGATATAAACACGCAAATGCAAGAAAAAGAGTCAAGAATTGTGAGATAAAAATGTTATAGACTATGTTTAAAAGTCATCTATGTAAAATGTTATAGGTTTAAATATTATTTCATGCTGTAACTGCTATGTATGTATGTATGTCCCCTATGAACTGCATATGTGAATATTCGACTTACTGTTTACATCAAATTCATGCTTTAATAGTAGGCTAATCATTGCAGGTGTCAACAGCTCAGTCTGTGACTTGCAATATAAATGTCTGCGTTTAGCTTCAAAGGGTGTCTTCAACGGCGGAATTCTACAAACCCGGTTCCAAAAAAGTTGGGACACTGTACAAATTGTGAATAAAAAAAGAGTGCAATGATGTGGAAGTTTCAAATTTCAATATTTTATTCAGAATACAACATAGATGACATATCAAATGTTTAAACTGAGAAAATGTATAATTTTAAGGGAAAAATAGGTTGATTTTTAAATTTCATGGCATCAACACATCTCAAAAAAGTTGGGACAAGGCCATGTTTACCACTGTGTGGCATTCCCTCTTCTTTTTATAACAGTCTGCAAACGTCTGGGGACTGAGGAGACAAGTTGCTCAAGTTCAGGAATAGGAATGTTGTCCCATTCTTGTCTAATACAGGCTTCTAGTTGCTCAACTGTCTTAGGTCTTCTTTGTCGCATCTTCCTCTTTATGATGCACCAAATGTTTTCTATGGGTGAAAGATCTGGACTGCAGGCTGGCCATTTCAGTACCCGGATCCTTCTTCTACGCAGCCATGATGTTGTAATTGATATGTATGTGGTCTGGCATTGTCATGTTGGAAAATGCAAGGTCTTCCCTGAAAGAGACGACGTCTGGATGGGAGCATATGTTGTTCTAGAACTTGGATATACCTTTCAGCATTGATGGTGCCTTTCCAGATGTGTAAACTGCCCATGCCACACGCACTCATGCAACCTCATACCATCAGAGATGCAGGCTTCTGAACTGAGCGCTGATAACAACTTGGGTTGTCCTTGTCCTCTTTAGTCCGGATGACATGGCGTCCCAGTTTTCCAAAAAGAACTTCAAATTTTGATTCGTCTGACCACGGAACAGTTTTCCACTTTGCCACAAACCATTTTAAATGAGCCTTGGCCCAGAGAAAACGCCTGCGCTTCTGGATCATGTTTAGATATGGCTTCTTTTTTGACCTATAGAGTTTTAGCCGGCAACGGCGAATGGCACGGTGGATTGTGTTCACCGACAAGGAACTTCTGTCCTTGTCAAACTTCTGTCCTGACCAACTTCTGGAAGTATTCCTGAGCCCATGTTGTGATTTCCATTACAGTAGCATTCCTGTATGTGATGCAGTGCCGTCTAAGGGCCCGAAGATCACGGGCATCCAGTATGGTTTTCCGGCCTTGACCCTTACGCACAGAGATTGTTCCAGATTCTCTGAATCTTTGGATGATATTATGCACTGTAGATGATGATAACTTCAAACTCTTTGCAATTTTTCTCTGAGAAACTCCTTTCTGATATTGCTCCACAATTTTTCGCCACAGCATTGGGGGAATTGGTGATCCTCTGCCCATCTTGACTTCTGAGAGACACTGCCACTCTGAGAGGCTCTTTTTATACCCAATCATGTTGCCAATTGACCTAATAAGTTGCAAATTGGTCCTCCAGCTGTTCCTTATATGTACATTTAACTTTTCCGGCCTCTTATTGCTACCTGTCCCAACTTTTTTGGAATGTGTAGCTCTCATGAAATCCAAAATGAGCCAATATTTGGCATGACATTTCAAAATGTCTCACTTTCAACATTTGATATGTTATCTATGTTCTATTGTGAATAAAATATAAGTTTATGAGATTTGTAAATTATTGCATTCCTTTTTTATTCACAATTTGTACAGTGTCCCAACTTTTTTGGAATCGGGTTTGTATAAAAATGAAGACCGTATTTTTTGCATTCCGATTCTGACATACAAAGGCACAACAAAACATTTTTCTCTTATTCCGTGTATTTTTTTTCCCCCTGTTTTCCTCCACTTGTTACTGCTATTTTTCTGCCACCACTATGCGCGCGGAGCTGCAAGTGACGTAACTGTGACATCTGCTCCAAATTGGTCTATACTATCTATTCTACTTCCTTATTGCCTTACAATGACTGAGCGGGCCTAATTTCTTAATATCAAATAAGCATTGATGATGTGTAAATGTGGGCATGATATGGGTTTTTTTAATGGCCGATATTGCTGTCTAGAGAGCAGAGTGGCCTATTATAATGTGATATAGTACAATGTAATAATAACAAATAAAAATGTGCAGTGTCACTTTGCAATACTGTTAGATTTTTGTTACTGGTAGATTTTGTCACTGCCCACTTTTGTTTAACGGCCAATCGGGCACAGATATTAGACAATAATCTTAAAGGAGCCAAATATTCACTGATTAATTGTCCTGGGCTGTGTTGCCCAAAAGTATTATAAGCTTAAGCAGATTGTAGAGATCATTGGCGCCAATAATTTGTACAATCAGAGCAGGCTTACGATGCTTTTGGGAAATGCAGCTCTGGCTGATATAACAGTCTATCACTAGTCATGTTTTCAAATTCATCTTTTTGGCGTGTCATGATTTATGTTCAAAGGAGCAAGTACAGCCTCCCTTTTTGTTTAATACTTTCCTGGTGTAGAGTTTGTGTAACACTCATATATTGGCTGTTGAAATGCAATACAAAGATGAATAATGTGTAATCTCTTACAGAACCACAAATATTCTCCTTCTCCAAATCCACTATCAGACAGTTATTGAATATCTTAAATCACATATTCACTGCGACTCACTGATCCTTATGGGTAATCGAGGTCAGTGCGATAAGATCAAAGTACACAAAGCCACAAGTCTTTCTGCTCACCAAAATAACCAATAGCTGAAGAGCAAAAAAGGTAGTTAATTTTCCATTTCATAGTACAGAAAGTGTTTTTGGTCACAAATCCAATAATCTCAGGTCATGTTTGTGCCTGTAGAATTCATGACCTAGAGCCCTGCTCAGCGAGTGGAATATTGTTTTATAATTAATGAGGAACTGTATCCACCAGACTTCTGCAGGTAACCAGAGCTCTGCTTGCGTCACTCAAGTGTGGCGGTTGACAGACCTACCAAATTGTGTTACCATACTGTTGTAAATTCTTGGATGAATATGTCTCCTGTCAGATCTGCATGTTTGTGGACTTTTCTGGCCAAAAAACCCTTGGACGAACATTTATTTTGCAAAACCAAAGACTTCTAGTTGTGTGCTTGACTTTAATGCAACCCAGTCATGAAGCATACATATTTTATTACTCTCTGACTAGAAAGAAGCAACATGTAAACATTCCACAGTTCCAAAATCACCTGCATTTCCACTGTTGTTGAAGTAGTGAGGCACCTTGTAAACCTTCTGAACTTCCTAATGACTGGAACAAAGCAAAAACCACCAGATTAGTCTCCACGCCAAAAGGCAAGCAAGTCAACAATGGGCAGGGCCTCGTGCAGACGGCGAGACCCTGTTCTCAGGTTTCCACTGAGAGCTCTGTGTCAGTTGTCAGAGCGCTAAACACCCAGAAATCCTGTGGCATTAGAGGCTGGTGTTGGCCTGTCGGCATCGTGCTGGTGGGCCGGTGATATGAGCACCCCTGAGCCAGGTCTTGTGTGCCCTGTAGGCCCTGCCCTCGAGTGGCTGGAGCCAAAACTCCCCGACATCCTGAAGAATGGAGGGACGCTAACCAGCATCACCAAAGATGACGGTAAAACAGTGGGAACAATTCTAGAACCTTTAGAAATGGACTCCTGTGATATCGCTGGGGTAAGAATGGCTTTATCTGAACTTTCTTGTTAACTGTTAAGCTCTATCATTCTTGCTTACTGTTATAAGTCAGTAATTTTACAAGTGGGTCTGAATGATTCATTAGCAAACAAATCTTGTTTGAATAATCTTTGAAAATCTTTATTTATTGATCACACTTGACCTAAAAATGTTTAAAGTTTGAAAAGTGTGGGATGTAAAGTGGTTGTCCAAATAAAGTGTGGAAAATTGATTTCAGAGGATCTAAGCTTGTTTTAGATTACACACATTTTTGATTAATTTCAGAATGGCTGTTTTGGATTTGTCTGGTCAAATATTCTATTCACAAAAACGTGTTTGGTCACTTAAGTTGCACTTAAGTACTGTATGTATGAATATCGTTGTGTTAGATAACAAAATATCAAACCATGTGGCATCCGCAAACAAATTACGCTTTTCACAGAACTTACAAAACTTTTCTGATTTATTTTTGTGGTTAAATTTTGTTTAAAAAAGCAGTAGCAGTGTCACTAGTATAATTCAACAAGTTAAAGCTTGTTTGCCATTGGTTAGACCACAAATATTGCCTTGAACTCACACCATTGGTTGAGCCAGTGTTGTTATTTCGGGCTGGTCAGGATGCTTAAGGAAGCAGCAGTGTTTTGGTAGCACCGTAGAGACACAGTGTTTACACTTTACTACAAAAGTGACTGTAAAAAAACTTCAAATAAATGCTGTTCATTTGATCTTTCTGTTCATCAAAGAATCCTGAAAACTTTTTTTCAACATAAATAATGATAAGAAATGTTTCTTGAGCAGCAAATCAGCATATTATAATGATTTCTGAAGGATCATGTGACATTAAAGACTGGAGTAATATATTCAAATAAATTTTTTTTAATTGTAAAAATATTTCACAGTTACTGTTTTTACTGTATTTTTATCAAATAAATGTGAGCATAAGAGACTTCTTTCAAAAACTTTTGAACGGTAGTGTATATATTAGCGTTTTAACATTGTAAGAATTAAATGCTCCAGCTTTATATATGGACATTTTCCACTAACGTTTCATAACCAGAAAGTGTATGAATATATAAACAGTAAACAGTATATTTATTTTTTAATCATTTTAAAACCTTCTTTTTGTGAATATTTGTTTATATTAAAAATTATACTTGGTTTGATATTTTGTTATATAATATATCAAATGCATTTTGACATTCACAGAAGTGTGTCTAAAGTTTCCAAATATAGTTTGGGCCTCTGCATGTTATCACAGCAACACAATTGTGCATGATTGTATTCATAGCAGATTCTGATGATAATTACTGACAACTGACGTTGTTTTGGAAAAGGCTCTCAGACTTTGAGTCTCAAGAGTAATCCTTTGCTTCAGTTACTTTGATGTAAACAAACACCTGAGCCTCCCCGATTGTCAAACTGTAGACTGGGCTCCCTATTAACCTGAGTAAACTTCTGCGGTGTTAAATGTTAACTATGCTGTATGTTGTTTTTTTTTTTTATTTTTTATAAACATTCTTGCATAATATTTTGCTTTACTTAACTGTACCCTAGAATCCACTGTTTCAAGCAGCATAACAGATAGATTTCAGTCTCAAAAACAATCATCATATACAAACAAAATGATGTAATTCTGTTTTTGGCAGGTGCCATTAGTGGTATTTGCTGAGGCAAGCAATATTACTATTGATCATACTTAGGGTTAGGGATTTAGCCTAAACAAACGAAATGTAACTTGTCCCACATGTGCAAATGATGCCTCAAATTGTGGAGCCTGTTGAGATAGCTATGCTCTAACTTATTTTAGTGATTAGATTTATGATTTTCATGGTAAAATGGGAGCTAAATCAGAGACTTACATCCAAGGAAGGACTCAAGCTACATCTTGGGGACAGAATATCATAGAGTAAAGGTTCATGGAATACTTGGTAATACCTTCCAATTTTAAATTGAACCCTGGCAAAGTTACACTGCAAAAAGTGCTTTTCTTACTTAGTATTTTTGTCTTGTTTCTAGTCCAAACATCTAAAAATTCTTAAAACAAGAAGCATTTACTAGACAAGCAAAAATTATTGTCTTGTTTTGGGGGAAAAAAACTCAAAATTAAGTGAGTTTTTGCTTAAAATAAGCAAAATAATCTGCCAATGGGGTAAACAAAATAATCTTAATTCAAACAGAAAACAAGATTATTTTGCTTACCCCATTGGCAGATTATTTTTCTTATTTTATTATTTTGCTCACTTAATTTTGAGTTATTTTTTCCCAAAACAAGACAAAAACTTTTGCTTGCCTAGTAAATGCTTCTTAATGTAAGAATTTTTAGATATTTGGACTTAACCCAAGACAAAAATACTAAGTAAGAAAAGCATTTTTTGCAGTGTATAGAAGCCATTATAACCTTACAAAATTGTTAATTTCTATATTTTTTTAAAGCTCTAAAATATTTCAGCTGCCAAAAATTGCACACTCTGAAATGTTTTTTAATCAGTATTATTTTAGTCAAATTTATCAGTCAGTTTTAATTTAAGTTTTAGATAATTAAGATAATTAATTAATTAATTAATTAAGCCTCTACCTCTATAAAATATAAAACAAACAAAAAAAGCCTCCAGTAATTTTGAAAAATTATGGAAAGGTTAATGGTCAAAAGGTGTGGAAACCCTGTAGAGGGGAGTCCAAAAGCTAGTTCTGTCCTTGCAGTATTTTTGGTCGAGTAGATGTAATCATAAAGTTTGGTGTGCGTTTCAGGAGCAGGAGGAAATTGATGCCACGCAGGAGGTGGACGATTCCTCTCCAGTCGAGGAGGAGGATCTGGGTGCTGTCGAAGAGGAGCGCAGCGTCATTCTGCACCTCCTCTCTCAGCTGAAACTGGGCATGGACCTCACCAGGGTATATCAGCTCCATCTCTTTAATGGCTTCCTGTGTCTTTCTCAAACCTCAGATAAAAGTTTAAAATGCCCCTATTATGCTATTTTAAAGTTTCCAAATTTTGTTTTGGAGGTCTCCAACAACAGGTTTACATGCATCAAAGGTCAAAAACACTCTCATTTTCTCATAATATACATTGCACATCACCACAATGTTCAATAATTCTCAAACAAATCAATGGATGAATCAGTCTCTCTAAATCCCTCCTTTCCACGAGCCTACTCTGCTCTGGTTGGTCAGATGGCCCAGTCAGTTGTGATTGGTCTACCGCGTACAACGCGTATTTCAGAAACAAGCGCCCATTACCATAACTGAACTCCAGCTCCGTTCAGGAGGCTTTCTGTTCCTAAAGCTCAGCGATAGTACAGAACTTTACTTGTAAAGACAGTAATGATGACGTTGATCAATCACAGCGCGAGTCCGAATCGATGATGAAACAATGGAAGAACTAATTTTTCAACCCGAGAGCAGGACGTTTCTCAGTGATGCTACTCAGTTTGAGGTACATTATGAACTTCAACTGTAATTCCTCACCTTCAGCATTAACAAGTGTGCTTCCATCAACAAACCTGTTTGTTTGTGTGTGTCTGTGTGTGTGTGTCTGTGTGTGTGTGTCTGTGTGTGTGTGTCTGTCTGTGTGTGTCTGTGTGTGTCTGTTTGTGTGTGTTTGTGTGTGTGTGTGTGTGTGTGTGTGTGTGTGTGTGTGTGTGTGTGTGTGTGTGTTTGTGTGTGTTTGTGTGTGTTTGTGTGTGTTTGTGTGTGTGTGTGTGTTTGTGTTAGCCCAGCTGATGTAAACATTAACGTTTGCAAAACAAATCTTGCTCCATCCTTTATCTTTACTCAAAGTAGTAAGAATGACAGACAATCTGTATTAATAGACATAGTTTTAGGTAATACTGCAGCCCACAGCTGATTTACAGTAGTATTTCAGTTAGACCGTAATAACATCAGTTAGCCAGATACCTAGATTTCACAATATGAAACACAATAAACACATTGTAGAGCACAGTGTCTTCTCGACATGATGCTATCCAGTATCTGCTACACGGAACGGCTTGCAACTCGTTTGAAAAATGATTTGTTTAATTGACTCAGAGTCAACTCATTTCCATTCACTTAGAACTATGTTACATACTACATGAAAGGTAATTTTCAAAAATCCATAATAGGGGCTCTTTAAATCGTATCATTTTAAATGAATTCTGTTATACGATTAAAATAACATTGTGAAATAACAGTGTTTCACATGGGTGTATAGGTGGTCCTGCCTACTTTTATACTGGAGAAGCGCTCCCTGTTGGAAATGTATGCAGACTTCATGTCCCATCCGGACCTTTTCGTGGCCGTCACCGATGGCTCCAGCCCGATGGACCGCATGGTCCGATTTGTGGAGTATTACCTCACTTCCTTCCATGAAGGTCGCAAAGGTGCCATTGCCAAGAAGCCCTACAACCCCATCATCGGAGAGACCTTCCACTGCTCTTGGAGGGTACCCAAAGCGACAACACCTCCGACAGGTGTCCCGAATGAGGGGACCTCATGCGCGTCAGACTGCTACAATGTTCGCTTTGTGGCTGAGCAGGTTTCCCATCATCCCCCTGTCTCGGGCTTCTATGCAGAATGCCAGGAGAGGCAGATGTGTGTCAACACACACGTGTGGACCAAAAGCAAGTTCATGGGCATGTCCATTGGCGTCTCTATGATCGGAGAAGGTGCGTTTCACCTGCCTCACACTAAGTTTACTATGAGCATTTCCATGGATCCATTGTTGATTTATTAGGAATGTTAACTTTCTGTGCTCGCAGGTAATCTACACCTATTAGAGCATGGTGAAGAATACACCTTTAGTCTGCCTTCTGCTTACGCCCGCTCTATCCTCACTGTGCCCTGGTTGGAACTGGGAGGAAAGGTCAATGTTAACTGCGTCAAGACGGGCTACTCTGCAGTCATCACATTCCAGACAAAGCCTTTCTATGGGGGCAAGCTGCACAGGTCAGGATCACTCTGGATCACATTACGTGTCTCCATTTTCCATCTCTTTGAGACCGTATAGGGTTTTCAATGTAAATTTATACAGCAGCCCTGATGAACTGGCAATTAGTTTACACTACTATTCAAAAGGAATCATTAAGACTTGTGATGCTTTTATTCAGCAAGAATACATTACATCAAGAGTCACGATAAAGACATTTATAATGTCACAAAAGATTTCTATTTCAAATAAATCCAAATAATCCAAATTCAAATAAATTATTTTCTATTTATCAAAGAATCCTTTCTTGAGCACCAAATCAGCATATTAGAATGATTTCTGAAGGATCCTGTGACACTGCTGAAAATTCAGCTTTGCCATTACTCCAGTGTTACATGATCCTTCAATTTTAAATATATTAAAAAAGAAAACAGTTTTCTTAAACTATAATAATGTTTCACAGTATTACTGTTTTTACTGTATCAAATAAATGCAGCCTTTGTGAGCATAAACGGTTGTGTAAATGTCCAGATTATATATTGTCCAGACAAATTTCTGAGCAAAACACTGTAACACTTTACAATGAGGTCTCATTTGTTAACATTAGTTAATGCATTAACTAACATGAATTGACAATTAGCAATATATTTTTACTGCATTTATTAACCTTTTAATGTTAGTTTATAAAATATTCATCTTCATGTTAGTTCATCTATTCATGTTAGTTCACAGTGCATTAACTAATGTTAACAGATACAACTTTTGTTCTTAAAAATGTATTAGTAAATGTTGAGATTAACATTAACTAAGATTAATTAATGCTGTAGAAGTATTGTTAAATGTTAGTTCATGTTAACAAATGAAACCTTATTGTAAAGTGTTACCCAAAACACTATATTCAATAAAAAAAATGTAGGGCACACTTTATCCATCTGTAATAATTTTCCACCATCTCTTTGACCCTCAGAATTAAACTGGCTGTTTTTTTCATGCTGTGCCATTAAGACTTCAATGTAAACGCCATATAAAATGAGATGCAGCACTTTTCTGTGCTTATAGGGCCTGTTTACACCTGGTCACTTAATGTGTTTTTCTGATCGGATAGCTATCTGTCTAGCTGTTTGTTTAAACGGTTCCATTTACACTTAATAAATGTGTCTCCGCAAAACGGATATAAATTCGATCTTCAATTCCACCGCTATATGCAAATTTAACAGCGTTCGCATCAACAAAGGCAACAGATATGAGCTGCATTTTATTTATCATCAGCTAATTTCAAGATCAAAGACCGCAATAGGAGAGAGAGCGCCATCAGCACTGGTAAGAGCATTTAGTCTACTTTTAATGAAGATGATTGTTTTTTGAGCATCTGCAACTTACTTAGTTTCATTTGTGGCAGTTTGCACGTCGGCTTGCTAAAGAAATACTTAGCGCAATCAACACGCATCGCTGCAGATGAGTAGCTGTCATATCTAGCTATAACGTCATATAGCCTATAACATTTTGGGAGTAAAATTTACATATGTGGTTTCAACAGCCAGATGTGTGTGATCGGATTTAAATCCATTTCGAAAGCGTTTCGGAGGGCACTTACACCTGGTCTTTGCATGACGTGACCAGGTGTAAACAGGCCCATTGACAGGTTATGAGTTTGCTGTGGGGTCCTGTTAGAGAAATATTATTTTTCTGTGTATTTAATCAGTGCCACTGCCTATACATGATTAATTTTGTTAATTTTACATGAGGTACAAAGATGTCCTTACATAACTTTGAATCATGAAAAATACATTTGGTTGATAATTTTTGACATATACAGTATATACATTTGTGTTTGTAAATCAATATTTTTATTGTATGTATGTATATACGCTATATTGCCAAAAGTATTAGGACACCCTCCAAATCATTGAATTCAGGTGTTCCAATCACTTCCATGGCCACAGGTGTATAAAATCAAGCACCTAGGCATGCAGACTGCTTCTACAAACATTTGTGAAAGAATGGGTCGCTCTCAGGAGCTCAGTGAATTCAAGTGTGCTATCGTGATAGGTTGCCACCTGTGCTATAAGTCCATTCCTGAAATTTCCTCACTACTAAATATTCTACAGTCAACTGTTAGTGGTAATATAACAAAGTGGAAGCAGTTGGGAACAACAGCAACTCAGCCACGAAGTGGTAGGCCACGTAAAATCACAGAGCGGGGTCAGCGCATGCTGAGGCGCACAGTGCGCAGAAGTCGCCAACTTTCTGCAGGCTCAATAGCTACAAACCTCCAAACTTTGTGTGGCCTTCAGATTAGCTCAAGAACAGTGTGTAAAGACCTGCATGGAATGGGTTTCCATGGCCGAGCAGCTGCATCCAAGCCTTACATCACCAAGTGCAATGCAAAGCGTTGGATGCAGTGGTGTAAAGCCACTGGACTCTAGAGCAGTGGAGACGTTTTCTCTGGAGTGATGAATCACGCTTCTCTGTCTGGCAATCCGATGGACAAGTCTGGGTTTGGCGGTTGCCAGGAGAACGGTACTTGCCTGACTGCATTGTGCCAAGTGTAAAGTCTGGTGGGTGGGGGGATTATGGTGTGGGGTTATTTTTCAGGGGTTGGGCTTGGCCCCTTAGTTCCAGTGAGAGGAACTCTTAATGCCTCAGCATACCAAGACATTTTAGACAATTTCATGCTCCCAACTTTGTGGGAACAGTTTGGGGATGGCCACTTTCTGTTCCAACATGACTGCGCACCAGTGCACAAAGCAAGGTCCATAAAGACATGGATGAGCGAGTTTGGTGTGGAGGAACTTGACTGGCCTGCACAGAGTCCTGACCTCAGCCCGATAGAACACCTTTGGGATGAATTAGAGCGGAGACTGCGAGCCAGGCCTTGTTGTCCAACATCATTGCCTGACCTCACAAATGCGCTTCTAGAAGAATGGTCAAAAATTCCCATAAACACATTCCTAAACCTTGTGGAAAGCCTTCGCAGAAGACTTGAAGCTGTTATAGCTGCAAAGGGGGGGGGCCAACTCCATATTAAACCCTACGGATTAAGAATGGGTCATTAAAGTTCATGTGCATGTAAAGGCAGGCGTCCCAAAACTTTTGGCAATATAGTGTATGTCAAAAACAAAATGTATCTTTCATGATTAAAAGTTATGTAAGGAAATCTCTGTACCTCATGTAAAATTAACAAAATTATGTATAAGCAGTGGCATTGATTGAATACACATAGGAAAATTAGCTAACAGTCCAATATAGTTTGCACTGCTCTATCACTTTGTGACAGGTTCACAAAACAATCAGACAGAAATGATCATGGACCTTGTAAAAAATAAACGTAACAATAGTTTCACATGGTTGTGTTCTGCAAGTTAGTTTTTTTTTTACAGTAGTACAATAAATTATCTTATCTTAAAGTAGCAATGGAACAGAAGTAACGACAAATCTTGTCTTCCGTACTGTGACGTACATCTGAGTAAAACAGTTCATAGAAAAAGAAGAAAATGTAGGGTAGGGACTTTGTTCTATCCATCGGTTGTTGATTGGATGGAGGCTAATCAATAACATGCATTTAGAAAATAGACTTAAGTAAAATTGGGTTCTTCTTCATGGTGTGAGTGCTTTAATCAGAAAGCCGAGCCAGTGGACTGTAACAAAAGCTTGTGCTTTGTTCCTCAGAGTGAACGCGGAGGTCAAACACAACTCCACCAACTCTGTGGTGTGCCGCGTGCAGGGCGAGTGGAACGGCACGCTGGAGTTTATCTACACCAGCGGGGAGACACATGTCGTAGATGTTACCAAGCTCCCTGTCATCAGAAAAAGAGTACGGCCCAATGAGCTGCAAGGAGCCTACGAGTCCAGGTAACACCAGTTAATCAGTTTATGCAAAAATTTGTATTCAAAATTATTATGTATACAAATTATTTGTATTCAATCCACACAACAGTGTTAATGTGATGTCATGTTTTTAAAGGAGCAAAATGAACAGCACACTAAACTACAAGGTTAATTATGAAAATAATAAGTAATCTAAAGGAATAGTTTAAAAAAATTATATAATGAATGGCTGAGAAAGAAAGTTAGATGGGTTTGGAAGGAGAGTAAAAAACAGATTCTTTTTTGGATCAAATATTCCTGTAAGTGAAAATCATAATTTTAATTCATAATCATGTCTTATCTGAGGATTCAGTCTGAAAAAGGTTTAATGTGGTGCGAGGGCTCCATCTTTAACGTGTGACTCTTCTGTAGGAGACTCTGGCAACATGTGACCGAGTCTCTGAAGGAGCGGGATATGGATAAAGCCACGGAACACAAGCGTTTCCTGGAGGAAAGGCAGAGGAAAGAGGAGAGGCATCGTGCAGAGACACAGACAGCATGGAGGACCAAATACTTTGAGCGCAAAGTAAGAACACATCTGCATCTTATTTTTTAAAACCATATAATAATTTCTACTTAGTTCAAATAAATGCTGTTCTTTTAAACTTTGTATTTATCAATAAATTCTTGAAAAGAAAAATGTACGGTTTCCACAAAAATATTAAGCAGCAAAAACCGTTCACAACATTGATGAAAATAAGAACCAGTTAACACTTTATTTTAGGGTTCAATTCTCACTGTTAACTAGTTGCTTATTAGCATGCATATAACTAGGATATTGACTGTTTATTAGTACTTATAAAGCACATATTAATGATTTATTCTGCATGACCATTTTCTACATCCCTTAATCCTACCCCATACCTAAACTTAACAACTACCTTACTAACTATTAATAAGCAGTAATTAGGAGTTTGAGGCAAAAGTCACAGTTAATAGTTAGTTATTAGTGAGAATTGGACCCTAATCTAAAGTGTGACCAAGAATGATTATTAATAATTGAGCATCAATAATAAACATCATTAAACGTCATCATGCTGAACAGGAAAACTCATCTAGTGAAGTCTGCTTTTATAGTTTATACTCATGCTTTTGCAAACTCTTCTAACTCAAGTTTTCCAACTGGTAGATTTTAAATAAAGAGAGAAAGAGTTGTTGGAATCTTAGTGGTTGGTTTATAGCCTAACTTTAGCTTTTTACTTCTGCTGATTGTATTTAGGCTTCAAAACAGCTGTGTTCATTTGTGAAGATTATCTTGATGAACAATACTTGTAAGAATCATACACTTTTGTTGGTCACAGAGCTTATTTTCTGCATTGATCCAAATGCCAATAGAAAAATCCTATTGTGTTTTTGTAGAGGGAACCACAGTTCTTCAATTCCCCTTTTTTTTTTTTTTTTCAGGGTGAAGGCTGGGTGTATTACCAACCACTGTGGAAAACGGCAACTCATAGCTCTTCCCCGGTTCCCCCTCCACAAAATCCATGACCTCTGACCTTTTAAGAGCTGAGTTCAGGCACTGTACAGCCTCCTGTTATAGTAAACCTCTGGTCCAGTGTTCTCTCTCTCACAGATGAAGACATACACTTTCCTTTGTATGATTCCTGAAACATAACTTCAATTTGAGTGTTTGTAATGCTTTGTGGACTTGCGGGTTTGCACACTGATGTTCATATTTTGCATCCCTCGATGGTAAGATTTTTGTAGAACTACATGGTGAATGATTTCTCCAAATCTGCACATAGATATTCTTTGTTGATGTTGCCTTAACAAGTGTCGTATGTAATGAGGCCTGAGTACAGTGTGACGGTTCTTAATGTGGGATTGTGTTTGAGGTGAACTTCTTAATCTGACCATACTGTGGTATACTGTATTTGACCACGGTACAGTCAAAGTTTTCTGATTCTTTTTAAATCGTTTATGAATTATCATGATTTATATATCAAATTAAATGCAGGATTAGGGGAGCTCATTCAAGAAGGTGGAGTTCAAAAGGACAGCTGTGTCGATAACTGGCGAAGATGTGAGTTGTTATTGCAGAGCCAGACGCAGCTGGAGTCTTGATTAGAGAGAAACCGTTGGCTTGGCTTTCGTATTATGCTGTTTTTTCTCATTCTTGCTCTGGTAAATGAAGCTTGCAGGTGCTATACACAAAATCTGGGCCAGATCGAAGCGTTCGGGTAGAGGCCTGCTCTTCTGTTTCTGCTTGATGTTCAGTGACCAGTTACGTTGGCTTTGGTTTCAGAGAGATTTTAAAGGGATAATTCACCCCAAAATGTAAGTTCTGTCCTCATTTACTCACCCTCATGTCATTTAAAATCTTCAAGACTTTCTTTCTTTTTTGGAACACAAAGATATTTTAAAAATCTATACAATGAACGTCAATGAACGTTATGTTCAGCAGAATAAAGAAAAGTCCTACAAGTTTGGAACGACATTACTCACCCTCATGTTGTTCTGTGTAGTCCATATGACTTGTGCGCTATATTACAAGTCTTCTAAAGTCATATGAGTTGTGAGAGGAACTGACTGAAATTTAAACTTAACTGATATCATTAAATATAATTTGCTTTGTTAACTTTAACAGCTTAGACTTTGGTTGGCCCTGCTAAAACACCCCCCCCCACACACACACACACATCTAAAACCAGCTGGTCTTAGTTGGTCTCAAACCTGGTCAGCAAAACACCAACCTGGTTTTAGAGGGTTTTTTGGGAGTGGAAGACCAGCTAAGACCACTGAACCAGGTTCAGAAGACTTGTGTAGTTGTATACAAGTATTATAGAGCACTTTTATGGTGTTTTTTTTTGGGGGGGGATCTATGATGTACAGCGTAAGTCACAAATCCCTTTGCTTGTATGGAAAATAGAAGCTTGGACATTCTGCCTGACTACTCAATTTGTATTTCATGGAAAATCAGAAAATAATACTGGCTTTGGAATGACATGATGGTGAGTAAATGAAGCCAGAATTTTCATTTTTGAGCAAACTGTTCCTTTAAGCACAATCAGATGCGTTTATAGCATGTGTTTCTTGCAGAAGGTTCAGGTTTTAGTCGGCTGGTCATGATAGTAAGAGTTTTTTTTGTTTTAATCATGTGAAATTTGAGGTTTCATAGTTCTTCAAAACTTTGTGTTTAAACGCTTCATCGTTTGATCTGCCAGCTGAGGACAGTTGCAGTGACGGTGCTGGCTGAAGTGTTACGTCTCTCATATAATCTCTGCTTCAGCCCTGGCATTGGTTGCGCTGAGAAACTTGTGGTGCCTTATTTGTGTTAGTCTTCCTCCCGTTCCACCTCACATCCGTCAGCTTTCTCATTAAAACAGAGTAAGACTAAAGCCACAGCCTTTGTATATATTATCTTCTGCCATTTTCCTGTCTGCAAAATACAGAATTCCCACAAAGTGTTTGTATATCAGCTGTGCTCTCCACTCAAGTCATTCTGCTGAGCCATCAACTGCACTGATGTTTTAAATACACTCCCTGTAGCCTCAGAAAATATGATTGAAAAAATAAAAGGGTTAATATATTGGAGGATTTCAGCTATTAATGAACGTTTTTTTTTCATTTGACTTAATGACTGTGTCCGTGTGATATCAAGAGGAGATGCAAATATCTCACAATAACTCGCATATAAAGGAAGATCCATGGGTAGTTGAAATGTGTGACATGCTAAATGGATTTTGCTCATTTTTTTTATAGTTATTTATGCAGGTATATGACCTTGTTTCAATTAAGACATGGAATATTTTGTACTTCATAAACATTGATTTTTTTCAGGACCATTTAAAATAATCCAGGGAAGTCAAATCTGGGGAAAGCCTCTTTCTGCCTTAGAGTAAAAAACATTAATAAGGTAATTTTGACACATTTCTCACAATTGTGACTTTATTTTTCATAATGTGACTTTATATCTCACAACTGCAACTTTAAAATATCTTTTATATTTGTCAATGCAATCTTAATTCTCATAATTGCAACTTTATTTCTTGTGATTGCAACTTTATATGCAATTTTTACTCATGTCACAGTGTGACTTAATATCTCACAATGTGACTAATATTTTAAACTTTCTCACAATTACCTTTTTTTTAGAGGCAGAAACAGGTTTCCATACAAAACAGTGATTACAAATGGTGAAAAATGTACTGCACCTAAAATATACAGTTTCCCTTTAATAATGTATTAATGTACACTACCATTCAAAGGTTTGGGGTCAGAATTAATTTTTTTGAAAGAAATTAATACTTCAGCAAGGATGCATTACATTTATCAAACGTGATTTTTATATTCAAATATTCAAATAAATGTTGTTCTTTTGAACGTTCTATTCATCAAAGAATCCTGAAAAAAATGTGTCCCGGTTTCCGCAAAAATATTAAGCAGCACCACAGTTTTCAAAATTGATAATAATAAGAATGTTTCTTGCTCACCAAATCAGCACATTAAAATTATTTCTCAAGGATCATGTGACTAAAGATATTTCACAATATTACTGTTTTTACTGTACTGATCAAATAAATGCATCCTTGGAGAGCATAAGAGGTTATTTTAAAAACATTAAAATATCTCCCTGACCCCAGACTTTTTAACTGTAGTGTAAAAATGCAACCCCAAAAATGCTGGTTAAAAAGTCCATGGACACGTTATGCATATACATTTTATGTAGTGATTACTGTACAGCTGTGAAGCCAGTTCACACTAGGAATGGGCAAAATGACTCAACACATCTCTGTTTGCTTCATCTTCAGTAATGGAAAAAGCATAACAGGTTGCCATATGTTCATGTTGACATTCGCACAGAAAGTATTTATCTCCATCAGTTCTTTTTCCAGTCTGCAATCTGGTATGAATTTTCGCTGTCCCTCAAAGTAGCTCTGTAGAATTTGGGTGAACCTCAGATTGCTTAAAAAAAGTTTAGCTGGAGTGTAAATGCAGGCTGTTTAGAAACTAGACAAGTCAGTGTCATGCTTTTCTCTTTGTCTGAGACCCGAGCTCACTGGCGTAACAAATCATTAGCTTATTGAATCCTGTTTAGCATCAGAAGCGAGTCTGAGGAATCTTTTTAAAGTTCCTTTTTTCTTTTAATTAGGATAAGCTAATTGATTATCATCAAAGTCTAGAATGAACAGGATGTTCCTTAACTTCTGAAGTAGGACATAGATAATCCCAGATAAAAAACCTTCATGTAGTTGTCATTTAATTAAAGTAATCAGGTCAAAAAGTAAAAAAGGGTCAGTGCAAAGAAACTCATTCAAATCACATTTTGTAGCTATTCTAAAATTACTTGAAAGGAATACAACCCTGTGTGAGCAATAAAATGAAATGGTCTTTTTATGTCTAAAAACAGAAGTTATATTGCGGGTGTATCGTCTTTTTGAGATGTAATTTCAGCTGCAGGTCTGCAGTTAATCAAATTGTCCCCCAAAACCGAGTTTATGGGAAGATCATGTGGATTTCATAAGTGAGTGAGTCAGAAAGGGCAATGGAAAATTTTAAATCAGAAAATGATGTGTGGTAAACATTTTTGGGAAAACATTTTAGTAAGAATGGCGCACTTTTCAACTCTCTGCCACGTACCCTCAGCTTCTCTCCACCTCCAATAGCTTTTTTTTTTGTTTGTTTATGGCACAAAGCAGCCTTGAGAAATTTTCATCTCGGCTACATCCTTTACAACATTATACAAGAAAATAAGGATATTTTAGGACGGAAACCCTCTTTTGTCCGTCGGTTTAGATTAGCATTTAAAGAAAAACGGAGACCAGCTCCACATAATGAATCAATATGCATTACAAGAATAAGTCTGATTTTTCCAGGCAGGTCACATTTGACTCGGTTGCCTGGAGGAAACGGAGATCTGCGTGTCAGCTGTAACATGCCGACAGATGCCAGTGCTGTGGTCCGTGCAGGGAGGAAGGGAGGGGAGGGATGGGTTTTGGTCTTCTGTAGATGGCAATATGGGTGTGTGGGTGCAGATGGAGTTCTCCAGCTCTTCCTGTGCCAGAGTGTTAAAGCGCTCCACCACGCAGTGTGCCGTCAGACGAGCCTCTGGGTCTTGATCCCAGCACTCTGTTATAGTTGCACACAAGAGCTGCATGCCCTAAAACACCAGGCAGAAATTTGCGATTATGAATAGAAATGTCAGTAACACCTTCTAAGAAGCCTGTATATAGCCTATATATAATTCAAATCTGCTGATTTTAACGTTGAATTTTGATGCTGATCGTATTTTAATGTATTGCAAATTTAATGTGGTTTGTTCTTGCGCTCTCTCGCTCTCTCTCTCTCTCTCTCTCTCTCACAGTATATATATATATATATATATACAATTTATAAATTAATTTTATTTATTTATTTTATATATATATATAATGTATATATAGATAAAC
Organism: Coreius guichenoti; assembly: GCA_039654105.1. Lineage (NCBI taxonomy): Eukaryota > Metazoa > Chordata > Actinopteri > Cypriniformes > Gobionidae > Coreius > Coreius guichenoti. The sequence continues at coordinate 12,620,728 of CM077172.1, read as the reverse complement.
ACAATAAAAATATTAAATTAAAAATATATATTTTGGTTTTTTCAATGTGTGTATCCATTATGCATATATATATATTCATATTATTGCATTTTATAATGAATGAATTTTACCAGTTTTATCAACATCCAGTTACAATTGTATACTCACTGGATGTGTCGTCCAGCTCGCTGGAATATCTGGTCGTCCTCTGTCTCTTAACACCAGGTCTCTCATGCTGTCTACACAAGGTTGCTCACACACCTTGGAGCCAAATGGGGGTTCGTAACTCTTTACCTCTGTTGAAATGATAACAAATATATTTTAATTCTTATAGTATGCTTTTAACCTCAAGAAAATATCCATAGAGAGCTTTACTTGCCTCCTATGACGTCACACCTTGAGACCATTTCCCACAGCACCAGGGCCATGGAGTAGATATCAATCTGTTTGAAGGACTCCAAGTCCTCTAGATTCACCCTGGACTCCAGAACTTCGGGGGCCATATAGCGTGCCGTCCCCACCTACAAGACATGGACCATGTGATTTAAATCGGACAACCTTGCCAAATTTAATTACCAATGGTTTCATTTGATTACATCTGTGACCTTAACAAATCAACCACAGAGCTTTTAGGTTACACTTAAATAGCTTGAAGAAATGATCATCATGCCCACAGCAGTTCTGCCCACTCAAATTATATAATTAGAAATGATTCGGTTTGGAATGGATGTTTTCTTTGTGTGCACCACGGATGCAACATTTGAAGACTGTGACTCGATAACTAGAATGCTGCCTACGCAGGCATCATACGCATGTTCTTGGCGACTACGCTGTCTTCTAGCATTCCTCGTTTTAAAGAAAACTACTGAAATCTGTTTCCCAGGCACCATTTATGTCAGACGTAGTTGCTGGCTGCCTATGTACAGCCATCTAAATCGTCTCAAAAAAATCCAAGATGATCAGAGCCAATAGCCTCGTGGGCAGTGCTGTAATGTATGTAATGCGGTTGCACTTCGGGTGACCCAAGTTTGAGTCCTGGCTCGGGAACCTTTCCCAATCCTGTCCCCCTTTCTCTCCCACTTTGCTCAATAAAGGCAAAAATAATTCTAAAAAAAAAGTTCAGAGATGGTGGGTAAAGCAAAAGAATTGTTGATTATAAATATACACTACTTTTCAAAAGTTTGGGTTCAGTCAGATTTTTTTAAGGAATAACTGATACTTTAATTCAGTAGGATGCATTAAATTGATAAAAAGTGACAAAGACATTTATAATGTTACGAAAGATTTCTTATTCAAATAAATGCTGTTCTTCTAAACTTTGAAAAAAAGTATCATGGTTTCCACAAATATATCTGGTTTCAATCTTTCTTGAGCAGCAAATCAGCATATTAGAATGATTTCTGAAGGATCATGTGACACTGAAGACTGGAGTAATGATGCTGAAAATACAGCTTTCTCATCACAAATAAAAAAATTTTTTTTTATCAAATTGTAAAAATAAAATCACAATATTACTGTTTTTTTTTTTTTTTTTTGGTAATGGTGAGCTTAGTGAGCATAAGAGAAAAAAAACATAAAACATAAAAAAATCTTACCAACCCTAGACTTTGTAATGGTAGTGTACTTATTTACATTTTGTACCATAAAGTATTGATAAATAGTAGTTAGGTATAATAATAATAAAAAATACACTATTTTACCCAATATGTTTGTGTGCTGCATATATGTATATCAGATTATAATGTTGTTGGCTTGGGAACAAAAAAATGTATGGTGTTAGAAAAATCAGTTTTCAATTTCATTTAGGATGCCGCCTTAGAAGGCAACTACCTATGTAGGGAGCAGACACCATGGCAGCTCACAAGATTTTTAATCAGAGCCAATATTTTGTCCCTCCTTCCTACCTGTCCACTGTTGGCAAAATCATCTACGGTGAGGGAGAGATCGAGTCGCAGAGCCAGTCCGAAATCACAGAGCGCACACTCACTGTGGTTCTTCAACACAATGTTGCTGCTCTTCAGATCTCTATGGGCGATGGGCACTTTTGGTGTGCCGCAGGGCGTTGTGTCACTGTGCAGGTGCGCCAGACCTCTCGCTATAGAGCCTGCCAGTAAACAAAGCTCGGTCCATGTAAGGATATGGCCAGCTAGAAAGTCCTGAAGGTTGCCCATGTTATAATAGGCCATGATGAGCCAGTATTGCCTCTGGGAGGCAGCAGCAGTACCACCCCGCTCCTCAGCCGTCAGGAACTGCACCACATTCTCATGTTTTAAGTTGGCGTCAGAGAATATGGCTCTTTCGTTACACCATGAGGAATACTCCACCGCCGGGAAAATCTTCACAGCTACTGTTTCATACTGCCCACCCTCATTATGACTGAGCCGTGCCCGCCACACCTCTGCGAAGCGCCCCTTACCCACCAGCGCCTCCAGCTGGATGGGCAGCTGCTCTGTGTTGTGGTTTAGGTTATTGGCACAAGTCGATGATATTTCTGAATTGACGTCATCGCTGAGGGATGACAGCTTGCCACGGTAATTGCTGCCATTTACTTGGCCCTCGGCTGGATCCAGAGACTGGTAGTGTGTGCGTCGTGGTCCCCAGTCTTTGGGTTTCTTGCCAGGCTGACGTGTGCGATACAGGTAAAAAGCCATGGTGGCAATGACAGCTACCAGAAGTGGTGGAACCAAGCTTATGACTACTACTGGAATGACGTCTTTAGACTTCAGCTTTGAGAATCCTGGGGGAAAAAAAGGATTGATTACATTAGCACACATGGGCTCTGTTTCTAATCCCAATTAAAGTGCCTTGCTACAGTGGGGAGAACAAGTATTTGATACACTGCCGATTTTGCAGGTTTGCCCACTTACAAAGCATGTAGAAGTCTGTAATTTTTATCATAGGTACTCTTCAACTGTGAGTGACAGAATCTAAAACAAAAATCCAGAAAATCACATTGTATGATTAAGTAATTAATTTGCATTTTATTGCATGACATAAGTATTTGATACATCAGAAAAGCAGAACTTAATATTTGGTACAGAAACCTTTGTTTGCAATTACAGAGGTCATACGTTTCCTGTAGTTCTTGACCAGGTTTGCACACACTGCAGCAGGGATTTTGGCCCACTCCTCCATACAGACCTTCTCCAGATCCTTCAGGTTTCGGGGCTGTCGCTGGGCAATACGGACTTTCAGCTCCCTCCAAAGATTTTCTATTGGGTTCAGGTCTAGAGACTGGCTAGGCCACTCCAGGACCTTGAGATGCTTCTTACGGAGCCACTCCTTAGTTGCCCTGGCTGTGTGTTTCAGGTCGTTGTCATGCTGGAAGACCCAGCCACGACCCATCTTCAATGCTCTTACTAAGGGAAGGAGGTTGTTGGCCAAGATCTCGTGATACATGGCCCCATCCATCCTCCCCTCAATACGGTGCAGTCGTCCTGTCCCCTTTGCAGAAAAGCATCCCCAAAGAATGATGTTTCCACCTCCATGCTTCACGGTTGGGATGGTGTTCTTGGGGTTGTACTCATCCTTCTTCTTCCTCCAAACACGGCGAGTGGAGTTTAGACCAAAAAGCTCTATTTTTGTCTCATTAGACCACATGACCTTCTCCCATTCCTCCTCTGGATCATCCAGATGGTCATTGGCAAACTTCAGACGGGCCCGGACATGTGCTGGCTTGAGCAGGGGGACCTTGCGTGCACTGCAGGATTTTAATCAATGACGGCGTAGTGTGTTACTAATGGTTTTCTTTGAGACTGTGGTCCCAGCTCTCTTCAGGTCATTGACCAGGTCCTGCCGTATAGTTCTGGGCTGATCCCTCACCTTCCTCATGATCGTTGATGCCCCACGAGGTGAGATCTTGCATGGTGCCCCAGACCGAGGGAGACTGACCGTCATCTTGACCTTCTTCCATTTTCTAATAATTGTGCCAACAGTTGTTGCCTTCTCACCAAGCTGCTTGCTTATTGTCCTGTAGCCCATCCCAGCCTTGTGCAGGTCTACAATTTTATCCCTGATGTCCTTACACAGCTCTCTGGTCTTGGCCATTGTGGAGAGGTTGGAGTCTGTTTGATTGAGTGTGTGGACAGGTGTCTTTTATACAGGTAACGAGTTCAAACAGGTGCAGTTAATACAGGTAATAAGTGGAGAACAGGAGGGCTTCTTTAAGAAAAACTAACAGGTCTGTGAGAGCCGGAATTCTTACTGGTTGGTAGGTGATCAAATACTTACGTCATGCAATAAAATGCAAATTAATTATTTAAAAATCATACAATGTGATTTTCTGGATTTTTGTTTTAGATTCCGTCTCTCACAGATGAAGTGTACCTATGATAAAAATTACAGACCTCTACATGCTTTGTAAGTAGGAAAACCTGCAAAATCGGCAGTGTATCAAATACTTGTTCTCCCCACTATATATAGGCAGCTGCCTTCTAAGGGAGCATCCTAACTGAAATGCTACTTCATAAGTGGGTGATTTGGATGGCCTACAAAGGCATTTGAAGCTTGACTCATAAATTGTTTCAATAGAATTTTCTGTTAACATTTTGCTAAAAGAATAATAAAATAAATAATGTTCTAAGTTAAAAAAATACATAACAAAAATACTAGTGCTGTCAAATCGATTAATTGTGATTTAATTGCATCTAACATAATAGTTTGTAAATATATATATATATATATATATATATATATATATATATATATATATACACCGCTCAGGCATAACATAATGACCACCTTCCTAATCCTAGGTCCCCCTTTTGCTGCCAAAACAGCCCTGACCCGTCGAGGCATGGACTGCACTAGACCCCTGAAGGTGTGCTGTGGTATCTGGCACCAAGATGTTAGCAGCAGATCCTTTAAGTCCTGTAAGTTGCGAGGTGGGGCCTCAGCACATCCCACAGATGCTCGATTGGATTGAGATCTGGGGAATTTGGAGGCCAGGTCAACACCTCAAACTCGTGCTCCTCAAACCATTCCTGAATCATTTTTGCTTTGTGGCAGGGCACATTATCCTGCTGAAAGATGCCACAGCCACCAGGGAATCCTGTTTCCATGAAAGGGTGTACATGGTCTGCAACAATGCTTAGGTAGGTGGTACGTGTCAAAGTAACATCCACATGGATGGCAGGACCCAAGGTTTCCCAGCAGAACATTGCCCAAAGCATCACACTGCCTCCGCCGGCTTGCCTTCTTCCCACAGTGCATCCTGGTGCCATGTGTTCCCCAGGTAAGCGACGCACACGCACCCAGCCATCCACGTGAACGAAAACATGATTCATCAGACCAGGCCACCTTCTTCCATTGCTCTGTGGTCCAGTTCTGATGCTGCCCCATACGCAACAAACTGCGATGCACTGTGTATTCTGACACCTTTCTGTCAGAACCAGCCTTAACTTCTTGAGCAATTTGAGCTACAGTAGCTCGTCTTTTTGATCAGACCACACGGGCCAGCCTTCGCTCCCCACGTGCATCAATGAGCCTTGGCCGCCCATGACCCTGTCGCTGGTTCACCACTGTTCCTTCCTTGGACCACTTTTGATGGATACTGACCACTGCAGACCGGGAACACCCCACAAGAGCTGCAGTTTTGGAGATGCTCTGACCCAGTCGTCTAGCCATCACAATTTGGCCCTTGTCAAACTCACTCAAATCCTTATGCTTGCCCATTTTTCCTACTTCTAACACATCAACTTTGAGGAAAAAATGTTCACTTGCTGCCTAATATATCCCATCCACTAACAGGTGCCGGGATAAAGAGATAATCATTGTTATTCACTTCACCTGTCAGTGGTCATAATGTTATGCCTGATCGGTGTGTATATACACACACACACACACACACACACACACACACATATATACATACACACACATATATACTGTATATATATGTTAGATGCGATTAATTACTAAAAAATAAAAAGATATTATGCTTCCTTAGAGTGATGCTTCCTTAGAAACCAAATGTATCTTACAAGGCACCATAATCATAATAATGCACCCATGATGCCTTAAAATCCAGCCTACATAGGAAGCTCAATGGGTTTTGGAATAGAGCCATGGTTTTGGATTGCAAAGCAAAATGTTTTAACAGACAAACAGAAGTTTTAGTAGCGTTGGAATATTCATTTGAATGTACTATGTTTCATAACATACCACTGTTATGTTAATAAGTTAATATAATAATTGTATGACCATACATTAAAAAATACATTAGTCCAAAACTCAATATAATACATTTTTAAAAATAGAAGATGGCCTTGGGACTCTCAAGGAAAAATGATTTAGTGCCTAGAAGCACAAATTACATAACATACCATTGGCTCCTTTGTCGAAGATGAGTCTGTCGTTGCACTCATGATCTCCGATACAGCCACAGATGAAGAGCAGGCCATCTTCAGAGGGCTGAGGTGTCATCAAACACTCTTTGGAGGAGTAGTTTGCCAGCATTATGTTCTCCAGCATATCCTTCGGGTTATAACACAGCGTCCGCACACTCATGCTCACGTTGTCCTTCTTCCTGTGAGAAAAAAAAACAATTACAGAAACATCACTTTAATTGTTAAAAAAAGGGAGCAAATTCTTCAGAAAGACATTTCCTGTTCCTCTGATGAAATCTAGAATAATTAACCAGGGAATCCCAGCTCAGAGGTGCACTTTGTTCTTTATGCCAGAGTCTAAACTTTCCTGAGAGTTCTAAATGTGTTTGCTGTTTATTCTGTATTAGAGGAGTCTTTATTTGACCCCTCAGAGAAGAGCCTCTTTTTTTACACACAGCTTGCCTCTACTGCAGTCACTCAAAGGTCACCTCGACTGGCTTCTTCATAGACTGAGCAGGGTGGAACTGGCTTAAAAGGAAATCTCTTGAAAAGCGACCCATATTAGACCACAGATCCCAAGCGCTGTATGACAGCTAAATCCTTTCGATTCTAAAAACATTTTAGAACATATTTCATCCAGAATATGGTAAAATACTAGTTTCCAGCACAATTTATTCAGTAACATAGGATTGCAGCAACACCGCAACTGAAGTGCAAAACAGACAGCGCGATCAATACAGAACAAATGATTCGGTTCATTTCAGGAAATCAAAAGCATGCATCACATTCAGTGAAGTCCCGACTCCTGAACCAAATATTCGAATGGGTCAGTACTTTTTACTGAATCAAACACATAATGCACAGCTTACAACTTTGACTGAGACGGTGAGACTTAAATCAGTGCTGTTACTGATTGTTCATATTACAGTGTGTAGTTAAAGATTCACATTATGTCAGTAGTATTTTATAAAAATTAATAATGTTACCACATTTTTTGTATTGTTTTCTAGAACTGTAGTATTTAGTACTAAACTGTCTAAAAAGACTGCTATTGAAGTTATCTCATCATTTGCAAGAATTTCTCCAAAATGTTTATTCCTTAAAAGTACTAAAAACTATAAAAGGGATAGTTCACCCAAAAGTGAAAATTCTGTCATCATTTACTCACCCTCAAGTTGTTCCAAACCTGTATGAGTTTCTTCTGTTGAACACAAAAGAAGATATTTGGAAAATATAGTTATTTTGAAATAACCAAATAGTTGACGGTAGCCATTGACTTCCATAGTATTTTTTTTCCTACTGCTGTATGGAAGTCAATGGCTACCGTCTGGTTACCAACATTCTTCAAAATATCTTCTTTTGTATTCAACAGAAGAAAGAAACTCGTACAGATTTGGAACAACTTGAGGGTGAGTAAATGATAACAAATTTTTCATTTTCAACTATCACTTTTAAGGAGATGATTCCCAATCTCTTACATCTTGGTGTCATAATGTAGTGCAGAGGCTATGCTGAGATTTGAAGCAATTCAATTGCGTCATAGTGAACAGGGTTCATACTATCAAATTCAAATTTATGCACGTCACATATGCATACTTCAAATTTAGCTGTGGACTTACCATATTGCTACACACACTTCTTCAGCCAGAGTACAGTAAGAGGTCAGACTGCAGTTGCTCATGCAGACATTGTCTTCACATACAGGACTCGAGTGGTCACACCACTTACAGAGGTTGGTCTTTATGAGGGTGAAACTCTGCGTCTGCAACACTGCAATAGGGACAGACAAAAAAGATTTCAGAGTTTACACAATATAAAAAAAAAAAAACTCAATTTCTTTCATAACTGAACATTTTGGGTAGTTGACAAATAACATGGATATATAACATATACAGTGGTGGTCAGAATTATTGGCACCCCTGGTAAATATGATCAAATATGGCTGTAAAAAATAAATCTGCATTGTTTATCCTTTTGATCTTTTATTTAAAAAAAATCACAAAAACCTAAACTTTCATTGAAGTAAAAGAATTGAAAGTGGGGGGTAAATCACATTATGAAATATTTATTGGCACAATTATTGGCACCCCTAGAATTTTTTATGAGTAAAATATCTCTGCAGTATATTCCCATTAATATTTACATTTTTTTAGCACACCAGGGTGACAAGGAACATTAAATTGTCCAGCTATGATGTCTTGTTCCATAGGAGTATAAATATGAGGAAACACAAAGGCCAAATTCCCTTAATCATTCATCACAATGAGTAAAGCCAAAGAATATAGTTCTGATGTGCAGCAAAAGATTGTTGAGCTTCACAAAATAGAAAGTGGCTGTAGGAAAATAGCTAAAGCATTGAAAATCCCCATTTCCACCATCAGGGCAATAATTAAGAAGTTCCAATCAACTAAAGATGTTACGAATCTGCCTGGAAGAGGACGTGTGTCTATACTGTCTTAATGCACGGCGAGGAGGAAAGTTTGAGTGGCCAAAGACTCTCCAAGGATCACAGAGGGAGAATCGCAGAGATTAGTCGAGTCTTGGGGTCAGAAAGCCTAAAAAAAAACAAAAAAAAAAAACCCTACATCACCTCATGTTGTTTGGGAGGGATTCAAGAAAAATCCTTCTTGCTCATCCAGAAACAAACTCCAGCATATTCAGTTGTCAGACACGACTGGAAATTCAAAAGGGACCTGGTTCTGTGGTCAGATGAAACTATAAAAAGAGCTTTTTGCAGCAAATCCACCAGATGGGTTTGGTGCAAACAGGGATAAAAAGTACCCCATGCCCACGGTTAAAAATACCGCTGGATCTTTAATGTTGTGGGCCTATTTTTTTGCTGGAGGTCCTGGACATCTTATTCAGATACATCGTATCATGGATTCTAGCAAATACCAACAGATAAAAAAATCAAAACCTGACGGCCTCTGCTAGAAATCTTATAATGGGCCGTGGTTGGATCTTCCATCAGGACAACGATCCAAAACAAACATCAAAATCAACACACAAATGTGTCACTGAACACAAAATGAAGCTTCTGCCATGACCATCCCAGTCCCCTGACCTGAACCCTTTAGAAAAAGAGTGGGGTGAACTAAAAAGAAGAAGCACCAACATGGATCTGGGAATCTGAAGGATCTGGAGAGATTCTGTATGGAGGAATGGTCTCTGATCTCGTCAGGTGTTCTCCAAACTCATCAGGCGTTACAGAAGAAGACTCAGAGCTATTATCTTGGCAAAAGGAGGTTGCAAAAAGTATTTAATAAAAGGGTGCCAATAATTGTGGCCAACGTGTTTTGGAGAAAAGCATTTATTTCATAATGTGATTTACCCCCCCACTTTCAATTCTTTTACTTCAATGAAAGTTTAGATTTTTGTGAATTTTTTGAATAAAAGATCAAAAGGATAAACAGTGCAGATTTATTTTTTACAGCCATATTTGATCATATTTACCAGGGGTGCCAATAATTCTGACCACCACTGTATATGTATATGTATAAATGTGTGTGTGTTTTCCACCATTTTATATGATGAATTTTAATTTGACGGTGAACTATCCATTTAAATGATCCTTTGGTGTGTAGAACAGTAATATGTATCATTGGGATGCTATTATAGTTTTGCTAATATTCTGAATTAGTTTTTATTTCTGTTTTAGTAATTTTGTTTTGGTTTTTCGTAATTTTTAATAGTTATTGATTTTTAAAAAAATATATATGTTTGTATAGTTTTTATATATTTTTATTTCAGTTTTAGTTATTTTAGTATGTCAAGTTAAAGTAAATGAAAATTAAAAATGTTGCTTTGGCAGCTAGCTGAAATATGTCAGTTAACGTTTATTTTTAAATATAGTTAATATAATAATAAGTTAATATAATAATTGTATGACCATACATTAAAAATACATTAGGCCAAAATTCAATAGAAATACATTTTTAAAAATAGATGCTGGCCTTGGGACACTTAAGGAAAAATTATATTGCCTAAAAGCACAAATAACTAAGGCTTACAGTAAAAGCAGTCAAAACTGTCCAATGTTGAAACTGATTGCAATGCAAAGTTATAAGAATGAAAGCTGTAATGACAGCTGCAGTCAAGACAGCATTTAAGAGCAAATCTTTGAGCTACGTGACCCATCTGGAGTTCATAAATCTCTAATTGGATTTGGATGAATGTAGTATATGGCCTGGTGTGTGTATTTGGTTTGGTGCACACATCACTGAAAGCATGTGTATTCATGAGAGTGTCAGGAGTTCCTGTGGTTAAGTGGGATAAGCCTGAATTCCTTCCCACGCACACTGTCTCCTCTGTCCTGATACTACCACATCACGACAATATTAATTGTTTATTAAAAGCAGATGAGGGGTGGGAGCTGTTTTGCTGAAGGAGTGCAGCGACCTTACAGTAAACAGTATTAAAAGAAAGAGCAGAGATATTTAACACAGACTTCCAGATGTCCGCTGATGCCAACCATCAAAATATACAACAGAGAGAGAGGGAGAGCCCTTGCATAAAGGAGTGAGGGACATGAAGGGAGAAAGAGACAACAGAGAAAAAGAGAAAAAACTGAAGAAAAAAAAACTTAAGGCTAAGCACAAAAGCCCCCCTTCTATAAACTTTAAAGTAATTAAACTCTGCAGCAACTGCTCCAGAAATAAATTGAAGCCAGAAGCGCTCATACTGGCCAAGTTTGAAGCTCAACCCCTCAGTGCTTATGGGAAAACCAATGGCTGCGTGCTTACAAAAGATGCTGGCCTGCAATTATTTGGTTTGCACTCAAGCAAGTTTCCCTTCTCGTTCCCTATTTGTAATTTCATAAGTATTATAACGAATATGCATAATATGCAATACATTAATATAATGTGTGTGTGTGTGTGTGTGTGGGGCAGCTTTCTATAATAAACTTATACTGGTATTAGTAAAATGGTAAATAGCAAAATAATATTTCAAAAACCTGTATATATTTCAAGTCAAGTAAACTCTCTCTCTCTCTCTCTCTCTCTCTCTATATATATATATATTAGTGCTGGGCAATCGATTAATCGCATCCAAAATAAAAGTTCGTGTTTACATAATATATGTGTGTACTGTGTAATTATTATGTTTATATAAATACACACACATGCATGCATGTATATATTTAAGAAAAATATGTTATATTTATATATACAATATTTATATTTATATATAAGATAAATTATATAAATATATATACAGTATATACATGCAAATATTTCTGAAATATATACATGAAGGAGTGTGTATTTATATATACATAAAATTATACACAGTACACAAACATATATTATGTAAACACAAACTTTTATTTTGGATGCGATTAATTTGGATTGGATGGGATTCGCTGAGTATTTGATATTTATGTATATAAATATAAATAATTTAAAATATGTATCATTTTATAGTAATAAATATAATAAATAAAAATATAATAAATTACAAAAAAATGAATTTGGATACAGTATATATATTGTATTGTATATATTGTAAAATATGCATTATACATTATATACATTAATATAATGTGTGTGTGTGTGTAGCAGTTTTCTATAATAAAATTATACTGGTATTAGTAAAATGGTAAATAGTACAATAATATTTCAAAAACCTATATATATTTTAAGTCAAGTAAACTCTCTTTCTCTCTCTCTCTCTCTATAAATATATATATATACTGATCAGGCCAAAACAGCTCTGACCCCCTGAAGGTGAGCTGTGGTATCTGGCACCAAGATGTTAGCAGCAGATCCTTTAAGTCCTGTAAGTTGCAAGGTGGGGCCTCCATGATCGGACTTGTTTGTTCAGCACATCCCACAGATGCTCGACTGGATTGACATTTGAGGAATTTGGAGGCCAAGTCAACACCTCAAACTCGTTGTTGTGCTCCTCAAACCATTCCTGAACCATTTTTGCTTTGTGGCAGGGCACATTATCCTGCTGAAAGAGGCCACAGCCACCAGGGAATACCGTTTCCATGAAAGGGTGTACATGGTCTGCAACAATGCTTAGGTAGGTGGTACGTGTCAAAGTAACATCCACATGGATGGCAGGACCCAAGGTTTCCCAGCAGAACATTGCCCAAAGCATCACACTGCCCCCGCCGGCTTGCCTTCTTCCCATAGTGCATCCTGGTGCCATGTGTTCCCAGGTAAGCGACGCACCCGGCCATCCACGTATGCAGCCCCATACGCAACAAACTGCGATGCACTGTTTATTCTGACATCTTTCTATCAGAACCAGCATTAACTTCTTGAGCAATTTGAGCTACAGTAGCTCGTCTGTTTGATCGGACCACACGGGCCAGCCTTCGCTCCCCACGTGCATCAATGAGCCTTGGCCACACATGACCGTGTCGCCGGTTCACCATTGTTCCTTCCTTGGACCACTTTTGATAGATACTGACCACTGCAGACCGGAAACACCCAATAAGAGCTGCAGTTTTGGAGATGCTCTGACCCAGTCGTCTAGCCATCACAATTTGGCCTTTGTCAAACTCGCTCAAATCCTTACGCTTTCCCATTTTTCCTGCTTCTAACACATCAACTTTGAGGACAAAATGTTCACTTGCTGCCTAATATATCCCACCCACTAACAGGTGCCGTGATGAAGAGATCATTTCAGAAATTTTAATATATTATATACTTATATATATTTCACAAAAATGTGTTTTAAATAATAAAACAGTAGATCTGCTGTTTAAAATGAACAGAGAGTAAGACTTATACATCTAATATACATATATATATATATATCCCTCCCCTATACCTTTGCATGCCATAAAGCATTTTCGGGGGCCCCAGTATGCAGTAATCAAACTATCCCACTGGGTGGCAGATTTCCAAGTTTTTCCAATTCCTTTTAAACTCAGCTTGATCCCTGAAAGCATTTCCTGATATTAAATGAATAACAGTACAGTGAAAGCAGCACTGGCATAACTGTCACATTCATGACAAACAGATGTCTTCAGAAGTTGCTGTTTTAATGTTGACTGTGGCTCCCACACACACTCCATGAGTGCCGTTTCAGTGTTAAGGAGGGTGAAGGGCCTGTCCCCATTACTCATTGATAAGAGACGTAATCTCTCGGCATTGTCAGTGAAGTGTTCTGTTATCTCATGCCAAGTAATAAGAATCAACCATTTATCATCATTCAAAACAAGATGCCTCTTCTCCACGGGTACCATGCAAACCCATGCCCACTAAAGAACAACTTCTTGGACTCAAGGAAAACAAAGGAGAAAAAGAAAGTCTGTGTCCACTGAGAGGTCACTGGGGTTGGGTTAGGCCCTGTCAGCATCGCACCCTCTGTTTAAGTCATTACAATATTGCCATTGTGGGCAATCATGATGACAAAGCAGAGAAGCTTCAAGGGATCTAGTTGGATGTCTTCACTAGCGGCCTTTCCATATTTCCCAGATTTGTTCAGTCGTTTCAGTCAACAGATGGAATATGATAAGTGAGACTGAGAAGTGATAGTTTTCTTCTCTCCGCCCACATGGTAATGTTTCATAATTGTTGTTGTAAGTGGAGCTACTCTATACACACCCAAACTGTTTAAGGAGGCACCTAAGATCATTTGGATTCTCAAGATTTGGTTTTCCTGTTGGAACTTTCCTAGCATCGTGTTGTTTTCATGCGGTCACAGTGCATGGCATCTTTTATGCCCATTGTAGAGATTCTGTTTTTAATTAAGAGCATTTTTGGACGTACAGTTTCACAACACAATCTTGTATGCAGATCTCTTATAGTATAGGCTACTTTTCCATCTTACTGTTCTGAAAAAAGACTTTCATTGGTGTCAAACTTCTTTTTTATACTGTACTGTGAAAAAAAAACCACAGAAAATATAATGGACATGTAGTTATATATTTTGGACGTCTTCGTCACCTCAGGAGGTACGTTCTAGCATTTTTTACATTTACAATATAGATATGGTCATAATTTAATATTTAAATTTTTATTAAGGATCATAACAAGGTATTTATATTTTATATTAAGATTTATTCCAGAATACTAAATTGATTATACAATTACTTTCCTCACTTAAGATTCTAATTAATTCAATAAAAAAAAATACATTTATTCATTGATTTCTTATAGCACTAATGTATCAAACCTTTATAAGAAATGTGTGGCAATCAGGAGGCAAAACCACTATGGATGATGCTTCAACAATTCAATCAAACTATAAAACTGTAGCCTATTATTCAAGTAGGCTAAATCAAACTTGAACTTTAATATGCAATGATTTACTGCACTTGCAGTATCTCAGAAAACCAAAAGAACTGCTTTTCATGGAATTAATTGTCACCTCAAGCATTGTGTATTTTTTCTGAGTAAATAAACTTTTAACCATGATATTTAAACCAGTTTATGGTAATCCATAGGCTATCTATTTACAGTGGTGTGATTTTGTTTCTGTAGTGTTAAATACAGGATATTCTCTTCAGTGTCAAAAGACGTTTTGCACACAAACTCAAAGACAAAGCTCTGATGCGTGGAGCCTCCAGACAATGAAAGCAGATCGAGAGAAGTGAAGATCTACTCACGACAGAAACACAGAAGAACAGATGTTTGAGCCCACAAACTGCAGCCTCCGCGACCCATAATATCTCACAATCCGAAGATCCTACACTGTCGAAGCGATTCCGTTATTTTCTTTATCTGCTCGTGTCAAAGACGCAGATAAGCTCATCTGTAAGAGAGTTCAGGACTGTGTGTGTGTGACTAAGTTCCGTGTAGGCGGATCCAGATGTTTTTAATCCAGATGTGAGTGAGAGCGGATCCGCCCAGGAACTCGCATTTATCAATGCACGATTCACAATATACAGAGGGAACAATGAACTACAGTCCAGCTTGCAGTGAAAAGCACAAATCTTACTGCAATCTATCAGCAATTTAAGTTCTTTCTTTCTTTCTTTCTTTCTTTCTTTCTTTCTTTCTTTCTTTCTTTCTTTCTTTCTTTCTTTCTTTCTTTCTTTCTTTCTTTCTTTCTTTCCATTTGCTTATTTATTGTGTAAGGTTAGGCAGTCTTTTTGTTGTTTTTAAGAATTGTTTTGAAGGTTTAGGTGAAGATTTTTCTAATAAGTATTTTATTAGTGGTCCCAAATATACATTTCATACGAGAAGAAAAATATGCATATTAAAATTTTTGTTGGTTATGGCTAAAAGGGCAATTTGGAAGACTCAAAAAATTAAGTTATTGGGTATAGGTACAGTAGATGCAGATAATGCTTTTAAAGGAATGGTGACTGCAAGAATTAAAATTGAATACACATATTTTAAATTGATTAATGACATTCAAATGTTTTCTGAAATATGGTCTGTGGGAGTTTTGTGTGAGGTTTTGGAAAATGATATGTTGGTTTTAAAATGTTAAAGAGGTGTGTACATATAAGTATATGAAGTATAAATGTGTATGTATGTATTTTATTGTATTAATATAGGTGATTTTTGTTAATGGACTAGGCCTATATGGTCAGATAAGAAATCTGGAATCTGGAAAAAAAGTTAATGTTTTAATAAAGTTGTGTTAAGTTTCTTTCTTTCTTTCTTTCTTTCTTATAATAATAATAATAATAATAATAATAGGTTTAATGTAAACGGGCTGCAGGCTAAAGTTAAGTCATACAAAAGTGACAGATTCCGCACTTTTGTTGTAACGCTACAGCTAAATGTAAATAGCCTATGTTCAAATATAATTTTAGTGTAAAAATGACAGACTTCTAGTACTTTCTTACTTGTATTGAGCAAAAGTAAGAAAGTACTAGATTTTTTATGTAATTAAGTATTAAATGATATTCAATATAAAACGTAGTGCAATAAAAAGTACAATATTATGCTTTAGAATGTAGTGAAGTAAAAGTTTTCCAAAGAAAAACACTCTGATAAAGTACAGATACTTGAAAAATTTACTTAATCAGAGTAAAAATACTTCACTACTGTCCGCCTCTGCTTTTGAACACAGTTAGCGAAGAATACCTGTTTTCTCAGGTAAAGTGGGATAGATAATCCGCTGAAATCTTAATAAAGTTTTATTTTGCTTTTGTATACATTTGTCCGTACACCCTTTCATCAGTTTTTTAAATTAATCTTAATAATTTCAACAAAAGAATACATTTTATAGAACATTTATGCTATTTCATAAGTAACTGTATGTCACGCACGCGTGCACGCGCACAGACTCCCAGTAAAACAGTGAAAGTGGCCAACGCGCAAGCGCTAGACGGGCAAACCATGGCGGATTCAGGAAGCGAGGATATAGCGGTGATTGGAAACACAGATCTGACTCCTTCGGAGTCGGAAAACAACTTAAAGAACACGGTAAAGCCCGTAGCAGAATCTCTTTATGCGGGGTGGCCGATAATGTGTGCTGTTTTGTAGATTTCGCGTGAGCCAGCGCGTGATATGTGCGGGACAGCAGTGTTTTGCTTTGGCTCATGAATGGCCATATCAATATAGCTAAACATATCAGCAGGTTCCGCGGAAACATTACATGAGATACATGTATGTTGTTGCACGTTTTTTATTACAGTGTTTATGAATTATGTAAAGAATAATTATATAAAGCCGCACAAGGAGAACGCTGCTTTACTTTATGCTGTCAATGAAGAACCTTTGCCACGTAGTTTGTAAACACCCACAGTATCTCACAGTCATCTGATGTGTCAGTCCGCATCCTTGTTTCATGCTCAAGTCAGTAGATTGGCGTTATATCAACAAATGGTGGGATCTTGTTTACTGCTTCAAACTTGAATTTCTTTATGGGTTGATGCTTGAAATATGGGACAAAATATATCCATTATCTTTATTTTATTTTTTAAATAGGAAATTTTAAAAGACTTAATTTTAGACTTTAAGAAATTATTCAAATTATCACTACAATGTTCTTGACATAAATGTACCTTTACATTTGTTTTGTAACCCAAACATGTGAATACTTCTGAACAGATTTTTTAAAAAGTGATGAGTGCTTGGATATGTCTAAATTTCCTGTTTCATCAGGAAATATGTCAACACATGAGAGAATTCTGCTCATAGAAATACCTGTGCTTTTCTTAAGGGTCCTCAACCATTTTTTGCATTGAAAATATCATAAGGACTCTGTAATGGTGTAATATGCATATTAAAGGGTTAGTTCAGCCAAAAATGAAATTAGACCATGATTTACTCACCCTCAAGCCATCCTAGGTGTATATGACATTCTTCTTTCAGACGAATAAAATCGGAGTTATATTAAAAATGTCCTGGCTCTTCCAAGCTTTATAATGGCAGTGAATTGTTGGGTCATTTTTGAAGTCCATAAAAGTGCATCTATCCATCATATAACTGCTCCACACGGCTCCGGGGAGTTAATAAAGGCCTTCTGAAGCGAAGTGGCGCGTTTGTGTAAGAAAAATATCCATATTTAAAACTTTATAGACTAAAATAACGAGCTTCCGGCGGTCAGCGGTACGCAAATCGACTTGCGCTAATAGAGTAACCCTTGACACGATGTACAGGGGCATCACAAACTTTGACGCCTCTCGCAGATAGTGCTGGGCAACAAACTCAAGCCCCTCTTCTCTTATATCGAAATCCTCCGCCATTTCTTTTTAAAAATTCTCATTTTAGACTTCTAATTCATGACTGGTGTTTTGTTTTGCTCTATCCTCTGCGCTTCTGCGTTCGTCAATACGCATGCGTCAAGGGTTCAAGGGTTACTCTTTCACCGTAACTTTTTACTCTTTCACTTGCTGACTGCCAGAAGCTAGTTATTTTAGTCTATAAAGTTTTAGATATGGATATTTTTCTCACACAAATGCGCCACTTCGCTTCAGAAGGCCTTTATTAACTCCCCGGAGCCGTGTGGAGCAGTTATATGATGGAAAGATGCACTTTTATGGACTTCAAAAATGACCCAACAATTCACTGCCATTATAAAGCTTGGAAGAGCCAGGACATTTTTAATATAACTCCGATTTTATTCGTCTGAAAGAAGAATGTCATATACACCTAGGATGGCTTGAGGGTGAGTAAATCATGGGCTAATTTTCATTTTTGGGTGAACTGACCCTTTAAAGGAGTAGTTAACTTTAAAATGAAAATTACCCCATGATTTACTTAGCCTCAAGCCATCCTAGGTTTATATGACTTTCTTCTTTCTGATGAACACAATCGGAATTATATTAATAAATATCCTGACGCTTCCAAATTTTATAATGGCAGTGATGGAGTCCATTGAGTTTGAAGCTCAAAAAAGCACATCCATTCATAATAAACGTACTCCACACGGCTCCGGGGGGTTAGTAAAGGCCTTCTGAAGTGAATCGGTGGGGTTTTGTAAGGAAAATATCCATATTTAAAACTTTATAAAGTAAAATATCTAGCTTCCGCCAGACTGCCTTCCATATTCAACTTACGTGTAACACCTCTCGCAGTTCAAAACGCTTACACTACGTCCGACGTCACGCCAGTTACGCTTTTTTTGTAAGTTGAATACGGAAGGCGGTCTGGCAGAAGCTAGATATTTTGCCGTGTGGAGTACGTTTATTATGGATGGATGTGCTTTTTTGAGCTTCAAACTCAATAGACCTGCCACTGCCATTATAAAGTGTGGAAGCGTCAGGATATTTATTAATGTAACTCCGATTGTGTTCATCAGAAAGATGTCATATACACCTAGGATGGCTTGAGGGTGAGTAATTCATTGGGAAATTTTCATTTTAAAGTGAACTACTCCTTTAAACATTATGAATTTCTCGACCAAATTTTACAGATGGTTGAAAAAGGGACAAATCTTCTGAAGAGGATGGAGATCAGTGTGGCTGAAGCGGAGAAGAGGACTGGCAAGAATGCCGTCAACATGCAAGAGACTTATACAGTGTATCTTATAGAGACACGGTAAGACACTTCACTTTCACAGTGCTATGACTCATCATTAAATCTATTTTCTAAATTCATGTTATAGATCTTAGCGTAAACAATTAATTTGTGCATGTTTTATTTGCATTTTATTATTTATTTAATGCCCTCGTTATTTTTAATCTCAATGTCATAACTTGATTTTCCAGTGAAATTATAGAGTTCTCTCTGGTGACTTCTCCAATCATTTTATCCGCATTAACTCTGCCCCTTTCTTACAATTGATTGCAAGGCGTAGTTCACCCAAAAATGAAAATTAGCCCATGATTTACTCACCCTCAAGTCATTCTAGGTGTATATGACATTCTTCTTTCAGACGAATACAATCTGAGTTATATTTAAAAAATGCCCTGGCTCTTCCAAGCTTTATAATGGCAGTGAATGGCTGTTTCTGTTTTTAAGTCCATAAAAGTGTTACAGAATAATACCATTTATTCTGTGGTTGAGCCAATACTATACACAAGTGTTAACTAAATACTTGTTCTTTAAAGGAGACTAGTAGCCATGTAAACACTACCATGTCACAAGTATTGCATGTGTTCCTTTCTTGATATGATAATGAAGGTCAGGGTTTTGGATGCAGTTTAGAGATATGTAAACAATGTGCCTGAGTTTGCAGAAGTTCAGAAGTTTTGATTATAATATGCATTTTCTTTTTGAATATGAATAACCAGCTGTAGATAAGGTAGGTTTACACATTGACTTTCTGACTGAACTATGCTCGCGCTGTACTAGCATGGCAAAATGCAAAACATCAAAGAGTCACGGCACACTAGACCAGCTCAGAAACTGTGGAAGCTGGACTGTTAGAGACCATCGGATTTCCTCTCTTTACTTAAATGTTTACACTAGACCTCTTCTTCCTGTGCCTGGGTCTGTCACTTTAACATGTTCTTTCTACATCAAATAAAACAAAACAGAAGTATCCCACTGGACAGGAAGTGATATGCAGCAGAAGTGTAACTTTCACCTCTCACTCTGACCCCGTCACCCTGCCAAGCTTTGTGTTGGAAAGTGCGACTTGTCATTCTGGAGAGGGTGATGAGTCAGCGCTTCAGGCAGATGTGCTTTGTCTGTGTTTCCAGCAGGGCCAAACACGCATGCTGGCCAGAGTGCAATAACATATTATCACATGATTCGAAAACAATACTTAGTGGTTGAACTCATAAAATCACTGTCTGCAACCAAGACGTTTTCAAACATGTTTTCTGGTACCGTCTAAAAAATGGAAAACCATCCAGAACTAGATTTTTTTTTTTTTTTTTTTTTTTTAATGAGAATGGAGTTTGTTCATACAAAAAGTTGTTGTTGTGGATGGTTGCCAGGGATTTGCTATGCTGATTCTTGAGCACCAAATCAGCATATTAGAATGATTTCTGAAGGATCATGTGACACTGAAGACTGGCGTAATGATGCTGAAAATTCAGCTTCGCCATTACAGGGAAAAATTGCATTTTAAAATGTTAAAACAGTAATTTTATATATTTCACAATAGTACTGTTTTTACTGTTTATTTTTGCTCAGATAAATACAGCTCTGGTGACCATAAAGTGCTCTGATTAGTTTTTACATTTAAATGTATGCATTTGGCAGTGGCAGCGACTTACAGTGCATTGAAGGTTTTTACCAGTTCATGCATCCCTTGGGAATCAATCCCATGGCCTTTGTGTTTCTAGCAGCATGCTCTACAGTTTGAGCTACAGTTTTCAGCATGTTGCTATGTGTTCTGGGTCGTTGCAAAGACATGGCTCAAGTCCCTCCTTCAGGGTCTATTTTTTTGTCCCGCAAGGAAAATCACAAGTTTGATTGCTTGGAAATGTAAAAGCATACCTCTGCTCAACAGGCCGCATAATTTGAGGTATCATTCATATCTGTAGCACAGACGGTACGTGACGAGTTACATGCTCAAGGTTAAGGGTTTGTTCAAATCCCTAATCTTGTATATAAACAGTAGTAATTGTGATGCTTGCATTAGCATAAAATTCTTGCCTATATTGATTCTTTATACATGGAGATAACTAAACAGTGCTGTATTGTTGCTCGTTTCCATAAAAGGAAGCACATGTTTTTGTAAGGACCATGTGGAAAGCATACTGCACACGCACACAGTGGGCTTTAGAGAGCAGTTTGGTGCCACTGATCTTGGGGAAAGTTGTGGAGTCTGAGTGGAGAATGTCTGTCAGCCAATCCGCACCTTCCTTGTGCTTTGATTTCATCATGGATTATTAGTGTGGAGCACATTATGTGCTCCCATTTCTTCCCTGGAGCCCTTGGGAAGTTAAGCTCTTATTTCAAAGTCTACCCGTTTTTCTTCAGTGTTTCCCCCCTCATGTATATTTCCTTCTCTGTATCTCTTAATTTTTTGCATTTTTCCATTTGTATTATTCAGGGCTCCAAGGATCATAAAATATCATGGAATTTAATTGTTTACATGGTAAATAATGCGTAAAATAAGTGTTTATTTAAGTTGAGCTTTTGTGTTCACTGCAATTCAAAAGATTGGGTCAGTATGATTTTTATGTTTTTGAAAGAACTCTCTTATCCTCACAAAAGGCTGCATTTATTTGATCAAAAATACAGTAAAAACAGTAGTATTGTGAAGTATTATTACAATTTAAAATAGCTAATATGTTTTTACAATCTATTTATTTTCCTGTGAAGGTAAAGCTGTCTTTAGTGTCACATGATTCTTCAGAGATCATTCTAATATGCTGATTTGGAGCTCAAGAAACATTTCTTACTGTTATCAATGTTGAAAACAGTTGTACTGCTTAATATTATTGTGGAAACTGATACAGTTTTTCATAATAGATCAATAAAATTCAAAAGAACAGCATTTATTTGAAATACAAATATTTTGTATTAACATTGTATGTCTTTACTGTTACTTTATCAATTTAATGCATCCTTGCTGAATAGAAGTATTAATTTCTTAAAAAAAATTGAATTTTACTGGATATTTTGACATATATATCAGGTTTCAAAAGGGGCCACTCAACAGAGACTGCATTACTGTCGGTCACTGAAGCCTAGCGGATTGCAAAAGCTGATTCCAAATCATCAGTCCTCGTCCTCCTCAATCTATCTGCTGCCTTTGACACTGTGAATCATCAAATTCTTCTTTCCACCCTCTCATCACTGCACATTACAGGGATTCTGCTCCACTGGTTTGAATCCTATCTCACAGGTAGGTCTTTCAAGGTTGCATGGAGAGGGGAGGTATCCAAAGCACATCAACTGACCACGGGGGTTCCTCACGGCTCAGTGCTTGGACCTCTCCTCTTCTCCATTTACACTACATCACTGGGACCCATCATACAGGCACATGGCTTCTCATACCATTGCTATGCTGATGACACACCACTCTACCTTTCATTTCAACCAGATGATCCCACAGTAGCTACACGAATCTCAAGCTGTCTGGCGGGCATCTCGGCATGGATGAAAGAACATCACCTGCAGCTCAACCTGGCAAAAACTGAGCTTCTCGTCTTCCCTGCCAATCCGACTCTACAACACGATTTCAACATCCAGCTAGGTTCATCCTTGATTACCCCTTCAAGGTCGGTCAGAAATCTTGGAGTAACCTTTGATGACCAGCTGTCCTTCAAAGACCACATTTCAAAGACAGCTCGGTCATGCAGGTTTGCGCTGCATGACATCAGGAAGATCAGACCAGTCCTAACAGAGCATGCAACACAGCTTCTCGTCCAGGCCCTGGTCATTTCTAGGCTTGACTACTGCAATGTGCTTCTGGCTGGACTTCCATCGTGTGCGATCAAGATGCTTCAAATGATTCAGAACGCAACGGCACGTCTTGTCTTCAACGAGCCCAAAAGGGCCCATGTCACACCTCTCTTCATCTCTCTGCACTGGCTACCACTCGCTGCTCGCATCAAGTTCAAGGCGTTGGCGCTTGCTTACAGATCCACCACAAGCTCAGCACCCGCATACTTCGACTCGCTCCTACGAATCTACATCCCCACCAGAACCCTTCGCTCGGCAAAGGATCGACGGCTCATGGTACCACCACAGAGAGGCATGAAATCCCTTTCCAGAACATCTTCGTTCACTGTTCCTTGCTGGTGGAATAATTTCCCAACCTCCATCCGGAATGCAGAATCGCTGACAACATTCAAAAGACAGCTGAAAACTCATCTCTTCCGTGAGCACTTAACCTCATCTTTAAAAAAAAAAAAAAAAAAAATTTCCCTCTATTCCCCCCCTATTCTAGTTTATGCTACTCTAAGCTATGTCCAAAACTTAATATTTCAGGCACTTTTTGTGATTTTTCGCCTCTTCATGACGGATCGCTTCCTGTATTGCTCAGTTGTAAGTCGCTTTGGATAAAAGCGTCTGCTAAATGAATAAATGTAAATGTATATTGGCCACCTTTTTGATTTTTATATATCGTCCAATAAAAAGGAACAAATCGAAAATTCAAAAAGTTGCGGCATGCCTAATTATTGCACAATACGAGTACTGACACTGCAGAGATGTTTAAATAATGCAGGAGAGTTCATATACATGCTCCTACATGGCAGTGTGATTTAGTGGATTTCTGCTCCTAAATTAGCAGCACTCATGTCTTCATGCACTGGGAATTCAGCAAGATTACACAGCGCTGTTAAACCTTTGGCATGTGTTTGAAAAGGCCCTTAAAATGACTGCTTTCATAAACTAGAACCACAGCTTGAAACCTCATAGATCTCTACTGTGTTTATTTCATTAATTTTATTTAGAAATTATCTTAAACTGTTAACCAACCCCACATTTCATGACAGAAGTGTTTTTAATATTTTTGAAGAGATGTATATATCAAGGTTTATACCAAACCTATTTTTTTTATTTTTATTAAAAGGCTATTTAAAAGTGTTTCATTCCACTTCTGACAGTCTTTATTCTGTGTTTTTAGGCCTGTGGATGGTGCATCAGAAGGGAGCAATCCTGTCCCAGATTCTCTCTGGAGGCGTTACAGCGAGTTTGAGCTCCTTCGAAACTATTTGTTAGTTACCTATCCATTTGTGGTGGTTCCGCCGTTGCCTGAAAAACGGGTATGCAAACAAGATGATTTGGTTGCTGCTTGTAAATACAATTTGCCTTCATACACTGTAACTTCATGCTTTGTACAACAGGCTGAATTTGTTTGGCACAAGCTGTCAGCAGACAACATGGACCCTGACTTCGTGGAGAGGCGTAGGGTTGGACTAGAGAACTTCCTGCTTCGAGTGGCCTCGCACCCAGTCTTGTCCAGTGACAAGATCTTCTATTTATTCCTCACAGAGGTAGCAAGCTCTCACTAAAATTCAATTAATTCGTAATTAAATGTTTTTGTAGATTTGGAATTAATTCATTTCTATTTCTGCTAGGCTGTCAATTGTTTTAAAATAAAAAGTTAAAATCAATTGACAGCCTAGTAGAAATAGAAATGAATTAATTACATGGTAGCCACATATACAATACCAATGAAAAACGTTTTCTGAAAAAGACTACATTTTCAAGGCAATCAAATGAAGTATTGACAGTATAAGAGGTGGCTTTAAAAGTCAGTATATTATCATTTTTTTTATATTATTGAACATACACTACCACTCTTTATTTGAGCAAAAAATATGTATTGTGAAATATTATTACAATTTAAAATAACTGTTTTCTGTTTTAAAATATTTTAAAATGTAATTTATTCCTGTGATGGCAACGCTGAATTTTTAGCATCATTACTCCAGCCTTCAGTGTCACATGATCCTTCAGAAATCATTCTAATATGCTGATTTGCTGCTAAAGAAACATTATTTATCATTATCAATGTTGAAAACAGCTGCTTAATATTTTTGTAATACTTTTTCTTTGAATAGAAAGTTCAAAAGTACAGCATTTATTTGAAATAGAATATTTTTGTAACAATATAAAAGTCTTTACTGGATCTTTTGATCATTGTAATTCGTATTTTCTAATTAAAAGTATTCATTTCTTACTGACCCCAAACTTTTGAACTGTAGTGTAAGCTTATCCCTGGCCTACCATCCACAGCAGTTTTTTAATAATTGAACTAAATTACTTTGTTAAATTGACAGCCCTAGTTTCTGTATGCCACTTTTGCTGTTGTTTGAAAAACAAATGTTTTAACTGGCCTTTCATGCTGATAATGCCCTTTGTCAGTGTCAGAAATTGCATCCTTTCTCTGCCCCACAGGAAAATGGTTGGAAGGAAACCGTGTTTGAGACAGGATTTCAGGCGAAGGTATATTGGCACTTTTCAGTTCATTGGGTTCTTTCTCTCTTTAAACCACTAGCCACCACTCTGTTGTTTAAATATCACTTCTCACCATAGGTCAATATTCATATGTTGATATGAAGCTGACTAAATATGTGTTGATTTCAAATAAAAATTGTGTGAAGTGACTGAATTGCTACTGCGGTGAGGAATCTGTTATCAGTACGCTGTAGTTTATGTAAACAGGCACAGGAAGTCTGTTGGACCGTTCCGGATCAAACACGAAAGAGCAGCAGTATTTTATGTTAGTGTATATTATTGCCATATTGCAGTGTTTATCTGATCTCAGTCGTTTAAAAAGATTGTTGTAAGGAGTGTCTGTAATCCTGCTTTACACCATCTGAACAAACAAAACCCAAACATGAATCTGTCTGTCAACATTTGGCCTGTGTCTTTCTTACAGGCCGATTCAAGATTAAAGGCTTTAAATGCCACATTCAGAGTGAAGAACCCAGACAAGTAAGTCATTTTTGCAAACCGTGTTACGCAGTGTCATGAAATGCATAAAGATATGACCGTGCTGTTTGTTAACGCTGAAACTTGACGTGTGTGTGTATGTGTGTTTCACAGGAGGTTTGCAGAAATGAAACACTATGGTGATGAGCTGCAGTCTGTTATTTCGCAGCTGCTGAGAGTTCGGGCGGTGAGTGTAAACAAAGTCAACACAGCCGAATATGCAGCTCAATCTATTAGAAAAAGTCCTTTCAGTCCAACAAAGTATATATTAATTTTTATTAGGGATGAGAATGTAAGGAAAGCAATTCTGATGATTTCATTAACAACTCTTTTAGTGCTTTTGAGGAACCACCCTTTTTTACTAAAGAAAAACATTACTATTTTAGGCAACCTGTTTAATTTTTTTCCAAAGTATCTAAAGTATAAATCTTAATTTAATATTTGGTTCCATTAGAATCATATAGTAAATCTAAAGAAAATGTACTTTTTTTTTTTTCTTTTTTTCTTTCTTAAAATCAGATGTCTAATTAGGCTATTCATTTACTAACACAATTTTTTTCAACATTTTTTTTTTTTTTAGAGAGCAGCTGATCGCCTGTATGGAGTCTACAAAGTGCATGGAAATTATGGAAGAGTCTTTAGGTAATGTTTTCTTTTAAAGGAAATAGTTCACTCTAATATGAATTATTTACTTATGTCATGTCAAAACCCACATGGCTTACATTTTTTCTGCAGCGATCTTTTGCAGAATGTCCGGGACCCCGGGTTCCTTTTTTCCATGTAATGACCATGTTTACTCTCATGTCATTATCCGAAAAAGGACATTATCCAGTTTAGGTTCCTGACAGCTATTGAAACAATCCTATGTACACTACCTTTTTTTACTTTTAATGAAAAAATAAATCAAGCAAGGATTAACTTGATCAAAGGTGAAAGTAAAAGCTTTTAAGTTTTTACAAAAACATTCTATTTCAAATAAGTGCTGTTCTTTTTATATTTGTATTCATCAAAGAATCCTGAAAAAAATGTATCTCTGTTTCCACAAAAATATTAAGCAGCAACTGTTCAACATTGATAAATAATAAGAAATGTTTCTTGAGCAGCAAATCAGCTAATTAGAATGATTTCTGAAGGATCATGTGACACTGAAGACTGGGGTAATGGATGCTGAAATTTCAGCTTTGCCATCACAGGAATAAATTACATTTTTAAAAATATAAAAACAGATATTTTCTTTTTTTCCAACAGTTCTTTGTAATCAGAATATTACTATTTTTACTGTATTTTGCTCAAATAAATGCAGCCTTGGTGAGAATAAGAGTCTTCATTCCAAAACATAAGAAATCTTACAAAACTTTTGAACAGTGGTGTACATTTGTAAATTTGACCCAATTCTGTAATTACTCAATTTTATGTGCATGTAAATGTAGTCTGCACATAGCGATCCGAGGCTGTCAAGGTCCAAAAGAACAAAAAAGCATCATAAAATTATTTAATATATGATGTGCACTATACTTCATGTCTTCTCTATACAATCGTTCTGTGTGATGAATAGACCAGGTTTTATATCATAATGTTACAATCACAATAATGTACTCTCATTTTGAAAGAGCCAGGCATGTTTTATAATGTGCTTTGTGAACTGTTTTTGTGAGAAGCATTTTTGGGGTAAATCTTCTGGGTTTTGATTGTGTAGCTGCGGTCAGCTGCAGTGGTTCAATGTGAGTCTTTGTTTGTTTTGGACAGCGAGTGGAGTGCCATTGAGAAAGAGATGGGAGATGGGCTGCAGAGCGCCGGCCATCACATGGACGCGTGAGTTCACAGTGCACACAACACAGACGAAGGCTGCTTTATGAGCCATTCTCATGTACCTTTATAGGATTAGTGCAAGATTTTATTGCAGCTGGTTTTGATTGTATTTCTCCTACCTGGGACGATCCTGTTACCCTCCAAGAGCTCATTGAGGGACCTGAAATATGAAGGTGCTGTATGATACACACCAGGACTTTCCTGTGATTCTACATGTGTGTGCTTCTGGTACTGAGCTGTAAAACACATTTGCCAGATTGATTTGAATCCTCTCATATTTCCAATCATGACCCCCCCCCATAACAAGTAGCCAGTAAGAAGAGCCCTTGGGAGGCTCGGGTTATGATTTTGCTGGCAGACCGCGCTGTGAATCTCCGGGAGCCATGGCCAAAACATTTAGCGGTATTTTTCAACGTTATGATGATGATGATGATGATGATGTTGTAAAAGGGACTCTTTCGCAGTAGTGTCCTTAGTGAGTCTTTAACCATTCCCTTTCGTTTCTATGCTGGTTTTGTATTGCTGTGTGTTCTGATGGATTCCAGATTGCTGTTCTTGGCAGAAAGGTCAAAGGTCAGAGCCCAATGTGCTGCTTGTCTGTCTCAGCAATGAAAGAAACAACCTGTCCATCATCAGCCAACATTTGGCAGCTGTCAGACTGTTTTATAGATCATGTTGCTTACCTATTCCCAAAAATTCCTCAAAATACCCCAAACTGTCTCTGCTGTGGATTTGGCATTAGTTCCACAGACTCTGCGTCTGATTTAGAGAGGATAATACATGTAGTTTTACCAAAATGCCAGTTTGTGCTTTAAGTTGTGGGCGGTGTGACCAAAATATTATATCATTGTCACAGTATATATAAAAAGATTTTTTCTGGAAACTCAACAGAAAGTGGTTTATTAAATAACTCATAGTGATGTCTATTTTGGGTAATTCAGTTAGTTTAAATCAAAAGTACATAATCTTGTTTGATTTATTTTATCTTTTTAGTTGGAATTAATGGAAATAAACCAAAATATAAGATTATTTATAACAAAAAATCAAACTTGGCATCAGTGCAAAAACACACTACATAATACTGAGTTAAAAACAAAAGACTCAAATCAACTAATATTATAATACAGATGGTTCTTGACTCAAACATTTAAATGCCGTGTTCCATAGTTAACAGTGCATGTCAGAGCACAAACCAAGCCATTAAGTCCAAGGAATTGTCTGTAGACCTCCGAGACAGGATTGTATCGAGGCACAGATCTGGGGAAGGGTACAGAAACATTTCTGCAGCATTGAAGGTCCCAATAAGCACAGTGGCCTCCATCATCCATAAATGGAAGAAGTTTGGAACCACCAGGACTCTACCTAGAGCTGGCCGCCTGGCCAAACTGAGCGATCGGGGGAGAAGGGCATTAGTCAGGGAAGTGACCAAGAACCCGATGGTCACTCTGAAAGAGCTCCAGCGTTTCTCTGTGGAGAGAGGAGAACCTTCCAGAAGAACAACCATCTCTGCAGCACTCACCAATCAGGCCTGTATGGTAGAGTGGCCAGACGGAAGCCACTCCTCAGTAAAAGGCACATGACAGCCCTCCTGGAGTTTGCCAAAAGGCACCTGAAGGACTCTGACCATAAGAAATAAAAATTCTCTGGTCTGATGAAACAAAGATTGAACTCTTTGGCCTGAATGGCAAGCGTCATGTCTGAAGGAAACCAGGCACTTTCATCACCTGGCCAATACCATCCCTACAGTGAAGCATGGAGGTGGCAGCATCATGCTGTGGGGATGTTTTTCAGCAGCAGGAACTGGGAGACTAGTCAGGATCGAGGGAAAGATGAATGCAGCAATGTACAGAGACATCCTTGATGAAAACCTGCTCCAGAGCGCTCTGGACCTCAGACTGGGGGCGGAGGTTCATCTTCCAACAGGACAACGACCCTAAGCACACAGCCAAGATAACAAAGGAGTGGCTACGGGACAACTCTGTGAATGTCCTTGAGTGGCCCAGCCAGAGCCCAGACTTAAACCCGATTGAACATCTCTGGAGAGATCTGAAAATGGCTGTGCACCAACGCTCCCCATCCAACCTGATGGAGCTTGAGAGGTCCTGCAAAGAAGAATGGGAGAAACTGCCCAGAAATAGGTGTGCCAAGCTTGTAGCATCACTCAAAAAGACTTGAGGCTGTAATTGGTGCCAAAGGTGCTTTAACAAAGTATTGAGCAAAGGCTGTGAATACTTATGTACATGTAATTTTTTTTTTTTTTAATACATTTGCAAAGATTTCAAACAAACTTCTTTCACATTGTCATTATGGGGTATTGTTTGTAGAATTTTGAGGAAAATAATTAATTTAATCCATTTTGGAATAAAGCTGTAACATAAAATGGAGAAAAAGCGAAGCGCTGTGAATACTTTCTGGATGCACTGTATGTCAACTACCATTTTATTGGACATTTTTGTATGTTACAGGTATGCTGCTTCTGTAGATGATATTCTAGAGGAAGAGGAGCATTATGCTGACCAGCTGAAGGAGTACCTTTTCTACGCAGATGCATTAAGGTACAGTATTCATTTTGCGTTGCCTAAATGTACTTATGTTAAAGAGAGAGTTCACCCAAAATGAGAATTGTAATAGTTTATTGCCAACTTCTTTAAAGAGAAGAACTCTTTAAAGAACTCTTTAAAGAACTCAACTTCTATTATGCCCTTTTTCAAAGTCTTGATTTTGTTTTGGGGGTCTACTATAATATAGGTTTTGTATATTTAAATGTTCAAAAAGAAAAAAGAAAAACATTATTTGCCACATATTTTACATTGTTGCAGCACCTCTTTTCCCAGTCTGTCAGTAACACTCGGTTTAACTCCTGGCTCTTTGAAGCCCCTCCTACCAAAAAGCGCAATATACTCTGATTTGGTTGACTGGAACAGTGTGTTGTGGTCAATCGCTTCAGGCATGTTTTGAAAATATCACAGCCCTTACCATAATACATTACTAATGCAACTCAACCAGGCCTCACCCCTTTTTATTGTGTATGCCTTGGGCAGGATTTATTTAAATTAGGGATATTGTGACTTGAACATTCCTGGAAGAAAACTCAAGACTACAATCGAGGAGTTTCAAGCAGTTCAGAAACAGTGCTCACTGATAAAGAGAATAATTCACTTTGGAGTGGACTTTGGGCTTTGTAACTTTGCAGATTTTTTTTTCATGCTCCGAAAGCAACATTACACAAAAGAAAGCTGAAAATGTAAAAAAGCATAATAGGACCCCTTTAAATGTGAACTGAAATATACTAAACACAAGCTGTTGTAACAGTGAGGTTGATTAGAAATGTACATTTTGTTCACACTGCACCCTTCCCTAAACCTTTGGGAGCTGATAGCCTCCACTGGCTGATAAAGTTACACACATGCAACTTTTCGTACACTGTTTACACAAACCCCCATCAGTGCCTGGTTTTTCTGAAAGCGATCACGCTGCAGGTCACCTAGGCTTTCAGTTCAACAATTTCCATAAGGAACAAGGAGATGATCTGCTTTTATGGTTGATTTTGTGGTTAATGTGTGCTTTCACAGGGCAGTGTGTAGGAAGCATGAACTGACACAGTATGACCTGGAGATGGCCGTCCAGGATCTGACCTCTAAGAAACAGCAGCGGGAGGAGCTCGCCACTGGGGTCAGTGTCCATTCAATCACAGAGACAGAACTCCACATCACCCTTCTTGCTTCTGAAATGAGGGACTTTCCAGCAAGTCTTAATGTTTAGTATAGGATAAAAAAAATTACATATAAAGTAGTTGCATATAATGCAGCATTTACTTTTGGCTTACAGCCTCAATAAAGTTAGATTTTTGGCCCTTTGCAGTAAAAAGTTTGGCCACCCCTGCTTTAGAATTGTTGGGGTTTGACTACTAGTGATTGTTTTTAACAAAATTGTGCACCTTGCCGTTTGGGTGAATAGAGCCCACTGAGAATTACCTCATTGGCACATTTAACATGTAAACATTTGAGCTGCACAAAAAGCCAACGACACGCATAACACATTCTGACCCGATTGGCTGATATGGCTAATTACTAGGCCCACTTGGCCAAAAAAAATAGGAGGAAAATGTCCATATTTCAGCTTTCTGCAAATAAACATGGGAGGAAGAGCGTGGCTTACTCCGGCCAATGGGTGTCATTGACTTTTCTTTTCCTGTGTAGACGGTAAGGACCTTCTCTCTGAAGGGGATGACCAGTAAACTATTTGGACAAGAGACCCCAGAGCAGAGAGAGGCCAAGCTGAAAATGCTGGAGACACAGATTGAAGAAGGAGAGGAACTGGTCAAAGAAAGAAACGTAGAATGCGAGTAAGCAGTGCTCTATTACCACATGACTAAATTAAACCCTGTGATCATGGCACAACACAGATTCAATGTTTTCTGTTGCGGTCTTCAGATCTTGTGAGCTAATTGATACTAATCATAGTTTTTAATTGTGATTGATTGACTGTAGTTCACTTTATATACATTTAAAAAAAAAAAAAGGGACATATGAAGTCCAAGTATGGTAACCCATACTCAGAATTTGTCCTCTGCATTTAACCCATCTAAGTTAGTGCACACACATTATGAGCCGTGAGTAGTGAACACACACACCAGGAGCAGTGGGCAGGCATTTATGCTGTGGTGCCCGGGGAGCGTTTGGGGGTTAGGTGTCTTGCTCAAGGGCACCACAGTCATTTCCTGCCTGTATTGAGAATCGAACCCGTAACCTTCGTGTTAGCAGTCTGACCTTTAACCATTAGGCCACAACATTCTTTTGATGACGAAAAGCAGTAAATGTTGTCAGAAAATCTGACTTAAATTGGGGATTCATGAGCTGTATCAGCTTCTCATTTTATGTGGCAGCACAAAAATGATGAAATACACAGATATGCTCCAAATGCACATACTTTGCTCATATTTTTGCAGCCTCTGTGAAACTTTTCCGATCAGAGTGAGGTGAACCCAAAACCAGGCTAATTATACAACTGAGTCAATCTTAAAAATATGTTGATTTGAGGATATAGCAACTCATGTCAAGCTTCATCCCATTTTACGGCAAGAATGTTTCAAAACAGCTTTGTCTTTTTTTTGTAGCGAGCATGTGAAAAGTGCATGGGTGGACATTGAAAGGTTCAAAGAGCAGAAAGACCATGATCTCAGAGAGGCTCTCATCAGCTATGCCATCATGCAGATCAGCATGTGCAAAAAGGTAAGTATGGTCCATACCAACAAAATAAAATATGATTTTGTTAACCCCTGTCTCTATACTGATCAGACTATTTATTAGGGAGAAGTAGCGTAGTTGCATTAAAACACAAGCATGTTTTGTTTTAAGGGAATTCAAGTATGGAACAACGCTAAAGAGTGCTTCAGTAAGATGTGAGGGTTCCAGCCATGACAACCAGAACACCAGGAGGCCTTGGAGATGTCAATCCAGAGAAGCACACACTCCTAGAGACTGACCTTGGGGACTAAAGTCTTCCTCTCAATCCTAAACTTTTGTCAGCCTCTTGCACCAGATATCCTGGTGTAAAAAGGTATCGAATAATATTGACATACACTAGTTTCAGTTTCAGTCCAAATAATGAATGAATGGGGTGCTGTTTTATTTATTTCCATGTTCACCAGCCAGATTTTAGATCTGGTTACTTTTGTGACTGCACTATTTAGACCTACACAAAGAGTTTGTGAAGGTTACATACAATTAATGACTTAACACTTCAGACAGAAACGGAAGAACAACTTAAGATTTATTCATCTTAATATATGGAATGATTTCTTTATAATTTTTTTCCTTTTTTGACTATCTTTATGCTTTTTGATGCCAATATATTTGCTAAAATCATTCCTTTTTATACTTTCCATGTATCTTTTTACTACTTTAGTTCATCATAAAACACAAAAGCACAGATTAAAAATGTCAAGGCAAAATACAAGGGTGGGTTTTGGGAGGAAAACAATTCTCAGCGAATCCAGCAGTTCCATTTTTATCATACCCCACACCCCTCCCCATAATGGTGTTCTCCCACATCTGGAACGTGTCCAGTTTCTGTGGAACATGCGAAATGATCTTTATCACCTGGCATGGAGGACACCAAGAGTCAGATTTCCTATGAAAAGAAAAACTGGTCTTATTCACATGCAAACTAAATTTACCCAATGCCCATACAGCAAACAAAGTCGCATAAATTCATAATATGCTGGTCTGTCACTTTCTGCACATTCAGCCATAAAAAATAAGCTGTTTATAACCACTGACCCCCCTCCCTTTATATGGTTCAGTTCATCTGAGAAATATTAATATGCTGTTTATCCCTTACTTAAAACTTTACTCTGCATATTTTCTTTGTCCACTATGAATGCCATATTTGTCATCTGTTATGATGAATGGGTGGGTCAATGTTTTGATATAAATCTGGCTGAAGGACTAGGGAGGTCACAGGAAAGGCAGGATATAATAATTTCCCCATTTTAGAGCTGCATGTGTAACTCTGGTCATTCGGTTCATTTTTTGGTTTATAGTGGGGCAGAGATAACCTTTTTGTATATACTGTTAAAATAATTGATGTGTAACACTAATGGTAATAATAATTAAAAAAAAATACCATTATCATTTGGCTTGTGTTTTCATATGTTGTGAGTGTCTCATAATTTTGCTGTCTTGTCATTTGTCCCCTTTAAATTTAAAATGTAACTGGTATGCATCTTTATAATAGTCAGAGTTCAGCAGAGATCATTTGGGTTTTTACGTGTAGCTACTTTTGATCACATTTCAGTCTATATGAAATGAGTTTGAGTGGTAATGAAAGTACTCTTTATATGATGATGCACATGTAAATCAGGAAATTATTTAACCAAATATGATTAAACATACAACTAAACATATAAAGTTGAATCAAGTTTAACAAGCCTATGAATGTCAGTTGTCTCTGTGCACTAAATTGAGATGGGAGAAAGTATTGTAACAAATATTAAAAAAAAACAAAAAAACATCACCTTTAGCTTAAGATGTCAGCAGTGTACTGCTGAAGATGGTATTTTTTTAAACTGACAAAATTGCAGTAATCATACTGCCTCAGCCATTTTCTCAGGAGGAATCTCCTTCTCTGTTTGTTTCTGGGCTGTAATGCTTCCATCTAGTGGTGTGTTATAGCCTATGGCAAGCCATTTTGACTTTTATTAATTCACAGTATATGAATTCTTGATATCAAGAATTCAATTTTCACTAGTTAAAATGCTAGTTCTTGATACAGTGGGGAGAACAAGTATTTGATACACGGCCGATTTTGCAGGTTTGCCCACTTACAAAGCATGTAGAAGTCTGTAATTTTTATCATAGGTACTCTTCAACTGTGAGTGACGAAATCTAAAACAAAAATCCAGAAAATCACATTGTATGATTTGTAAGTAATTAATTTGCATTTTATTGCATGACATAAGTATTTGATACATCAGAAAAGCAGAACTTAATATTTGGTAGAGAAACTTTTGTTTGCAATTACAGAGATCATACGTTTCCTGTAGTTCTTGACCAGGTTTGCACACATTGCAGCAGGGATTTTGGCCCACTCCTCCATACAGACCTTCTCCAGATCCTTCAGGTTTCGGGGCTGTCGCTGGGCAATACGGACTTTCAGCTCCCTCCAAAGATTTTCTATTGGGTTCAGGTCTGGAGACTGGCTAGGCCACTCCAGGACCTTGAGATGCTTCTTACGGAGCCACTCCTTAGTTGCCCTGGCTGTGTGTTTCGGGTCGTTGTCATGCTGGAAGACCCAGCCACGACCCATCTTCAATGCTCTTACTGAGGGAAGGAGGTTGTTGGCCAAGATCTTGCGATACATTGCCCCATCCATCCTCCCCTCAATATGGTGCGGTCGTCCTGTCCCCTTTGCAGAAAAGCATCCCCAAAGAATGATGTTTCCACCTCCATGCTTCACGGTTGGGATGGTGTTCTTGGGGTTGTACTCATCCTTCTTCTTCTTCCAAACACGGCGAGTGGAGTTTAGACCAAAAAGCTCTATTTTTGTCTCATCAGACCACATGACCTTCTCCCATTCCTCCTCTGGATCATCCAGATGGTCATTGGCAAACTTCAGACGGGCCTGGACATGCGCTGACTTGAGCAGGGGGACCTTGTGTGCGCTGCAGGATTTTAATCCATGACGGCGTAGTGTGTTACTAATGGTTTTCTTTGAGACTGTGGTCCCAGCTCTCTTCAGGTCATTGACCAGGTCCTGCTGTGTAGTTCTGGGCTGATCCCTCACCTTCCTCATGATCATTGATGCCCCACGAGGTGAGATCTTGCATGGTGCCCCAGACCGAGGGAGACTGACCGTCATCTTGAACTTCTTCCATTTTCTAATAATTGCGCCAACAGTTGTTGCCTTCTCACCAAGCTGCTTGCCTATTGTCCTGTAGCCCATCCCAGCCTTGTGCAGGTCTACAATTTTATCCCTGATGTCCTTACACAGCTCTCTGGTCTTGGCCATTGTGGAGAGGTTGGAGTCTGTTTGATTGAGTGTGTGGACAGGTGTCTTTTATACAGGTAGCGAGTTCAAACAGTTGCAGTTAATACAGGTAATGAGTGGAGAACAGGAGGGAAAACTAACAGGTCTGTGAGAGCCGGAATTCTTACTGGTTGGTAGGTGATCAAATACTTATGTCATGCAATAAAATGCAAATTAATTATTTAAAAATCATACAATGTGATTTTCTGGATTTTTGTTTTAGATTCCGTCTCTCACAGTTGAAGTTTACCTATGATAAAAATTACAGACCTCTACATGCTTTGTAAGTAGGAAAACCTGGAAAATCGGCAGTGTATCAAATACTTGTTCTCCCCACTGTATCAATTCAATTTTCACTAGTTAAAATGCTAGTTCTTGATATCAACAATTGAATTTTAACTAGTAAAAACTCTAATTCTTGATATCAGCAATTGTATTTTTTAACTAGTGAAATGTCACCATAGGCTGCCATTCAAATTGAATTGTTGATATCAACAATTGAATTATTGATATCAACAATTGAATTATTGATATCAACAATTCAGTTCTTGATATCAACAATTCAGTTCTTGATATCAACAATTCAGTTCTTGATATCAACAATTCAATTCTTGATATCAATATAATTTCAGATATCTAAAATGGCTTTCTTACTAGT
Organism: Coreius guichenoti; assembly: GCA_039654105.1. NCBI lineage: Eukaryota > Metazoa > Chordata > Actinopteri > Cypriniformes > Gobionidae > Coreius > Coreius guichenoti. The sequence goes on along the minus strand of CM077172.1, from coordinate 12,583,778 downwards.
AACAATCACATGATATCAGAAATTAACATTGTCACTAGTGGTAATTGAATTGTTGATATCAAAAATGAACATTTTTACTAGTAGCAATTCAATTGTTGATATTAAGAATTGAATTGTTGATATCAAGAATTAAATAGTTGATATCAAGAATTAAATTCCTGATATCATCAACTGAATGTTAATGGCAGCCTATGGTGACATTTTACTAGTGAAAATACAATTACCGATATCAAGAATTAGAGTTTTTACTAGTTGAAATTGAATTGTTGATATCAAGAATTATCATTTTAACTAGTGCTTGCCATAATAGCCTACTTATGAACAGCTTGTCTGAAGACAAGTGACATTGTCAGATGTTTGGTTTTGTTTGAATTTGAAAGACATGACGGTTTGGCATCTGTTTTACACAAGCTAAACAAGTGAACACTATCTTTCTTTATCCTACGTGTCTTGTAGTCAAATTGAGTTAATACCACAAATTAAGATTTTTAATAACCTCTTCAAGTTGATTTTAGGGACAGTGGTTCTCTACTTTTTTCACTCAAAGGTCCCCGGCTTTTTTAACCTTCAAGTCAGACACCTTCAGTGTCATTGTTTTGTCAAAAACCACTACAAATCATCCAAACTGATCTTATATCAAGTCATTAAAACAAATTTACAATACGAACAGAGATAATTATACTATAAAATGCGGTGTGTGTATAGGCCTAAAATAAAGTGAATATGAAATTTAACAGATGTTACAAATTAAATAGAGGAATAAATTTTATGTCTGTATAGTTGAAATTTCAGGAAGGTTTTTTTTTTTTAGTACTTCTAATTATCAGTCGAGTACAGAGTTAATAACAATTATAGACAGGGCGAGAGAAATATTGGTATATATATTATTATAAATAAATACATTTATATAAACCTTTATTATTAGCTACATGTGTATTACATTGCTTTAAATATATTTCAAAAAGCAAGCAAACCTGACTTGCCACTGACTGAGCGGATTCACTGCGATCCCACAATGCACCGCTGCGCAGCTGCAGATGGAATGTAGCTCGCTAGCCTCGCATGCTAGCCGCAGCATCGCAGTAAAGTTTGACAAACACGTCATGAGCGGCTCGAACCCGCCGCCAGCACTTCACTGACAACACATGCGGTACGTATACTCTTCATCCGCGAGGGTCTGCGTGACAATCAGCCGTGAAAATGTTTGCATTCCGGTCTCTGTGTGCGTGATGAAATGGCAGCATAGAGATGGAGATCAGGCCGATTTTAAACTCTTCAGTAATATATTAAAATACATTACAGCCATTATTAAAATTCAGTAGTCTTATTAACCTCACGTCGAATTAAATGAGCAGCTGTATGTATGACAGTGCCAACAGGCAGCCCGTGTTGTGCTTGAGTGTCACACTGTAAACACACTCATGTACTTTCAGTTTATTTTGTAGTTTATACACATCAGTACAAGTTTGAATGCACAAGGCTTAAACTCGTTTTTTGGGAGGGCCATGTGAATCATACGTTGATCCAGTTCCTGTGTGGATTATATTTAGTCTAGGTTGATGATTGACAATGTCAGATGCATATGTAGTCTACTATTCTGTTTTTTCCTTCTTCGTCTAAACATGTAATGCATTTTTCGCTTTGCTACAGTCAAGTTTGACTTGCTCACTGGGTGCATTAAGAGACAATTATCTTTAAAGAAGCTTTGAAACGATATATATTGTGAAAAATGCTGTACAAATAAGATTAATTTGACAGTCTCATCTAGTTACATCTGTTAGAGCAGCTCATATATGTCTGAAGACTAAGAGAATAATCATTTGAAGGTCATCCTGTTCTGATCATACTGATTCACACTGTTCATATTTTTACTAGTTTAGCAATTAATCCTGATCAGGTATGTTTGTAAATATGCATATTATTACTATGTATATTATTTATGAGGTCAATAACATTTATTGGAAAAGTACAGCAGGATTCAGCACGGTTCTAACCTTTTTTCAAAATTAAGTATGAAAAGTTGCTTTACTCAGAATCTAGTATGAAAAGCATTGGTGGGTTTATGAAGTTTGAAACAGAAAAATAGTTATGCTATTGTTTATGCTGATCAATTATAGGATGATTAGTGTTAAGTCACATTTATTTATATAGTGCTTTATACAAATATCAATGACATATCTTTAATTTCAGCTATAAAGCATCTCTGCACTGCAGAAGAAAATAATGTTAAAAAAAATAGTGTTTTCTGTATATTAATTGTCTTTTAAGTCCCATTAAACCAGTGAGAAATGATGTGTTACAAACCGTCTTGTGTCAACTCCTCCATAATGAGGTCTGAAAACGTGAATCTGACATAAAAAAGGCGAGAATGCTTCCTTATTAAATTAGTTCATGCTCTAGTAGCAATTCTGACAATGACTGTTCACGACATGTCAAGTCAGATTGGGTTTGTTGTCATTTCTTCTCTGCCTAGCAGGCGATGAAAATGTATTTTTTGCTTGATTGTGCATACAAGCTGCTTGACTAACATTGGGGTCCAAAAGTCTGAGACCACATTGAAAATAATTTTTTTTTTTCCATTTAAACCTGGAAATATAAAGTTTTACCATTTTGAAAACATCATATTTTCATTTTCTCAAATCATGCTGGAGAACATGGACCATCAGGTTTTGCTGCTGCTTGTCAAAAGGGGGACGTGTATTTTTTTTTTTTTTTCTTAAAACTCAAGCTTGTTTTTTCTCTCAGTCAGGTCGACGGAGGGGAAGTGCTGTGAACACAACTGTGTTGACTGCTGATAGGAATCCCTATGTTGGTCTTGTCTCTTTCTGTAGCTTCAGCTCAACTGCTCAGCGTTCAGCGATGAACATTGATGACAAGCTGGAGGGGATGCTTATGAAATGTGGCCCTGTGGGTCTTCACCACTCATCCAGAGGTTTGGGACCCTCAAGGGTGGATGGAAGAGGAAGAAGAGGCAGTTTGGATATGACACTTGGGGAACGGAGCTTGGCTAATCATCCTCTTTTGGCAGAGGATGATGACGATGATGATGATGATGATGACGAAGACCTGGCAGGTGGAGGCCTGACCTCACATGATCTGATATCCCATGATGACCTGATGGTGCATGAGGAGACGGTGAAAAATGATGGACAAGATGAACCAGCTTTCTCACAGCGAATCTCCCATAAGTTACATTATACACTTAATATGCCAGTAAGTGTACAGTCATTCAAGCTGATTAAGAGCTAATTATATCTCTCTCTCTCTCTCTCTCTCTCTCTCTCTCTCTCTCTCTCTCTCTCTCTCTCTCATTTTTAAGAGTATTTGAACTGAAATTCAGTAAATTAATTTAATGTTTTTTGTTTTTGCTGCTTGTTTTATTAGGTCAATATAAAGCAGGAGATGAAAGTACCAGACTCACTGATTCTGAATAAAAAGGAGAAGAAACCAGGGAGAGACCCATCCGACTGTCACAAAAAGAAGAAGAGAAAGCAGCGCTCGCCTGCAAAGGTTTAATATAATGCATCTGACATGCAACTGATAAAGAAACAATATGCTATTAGTACTTTAAGTGAGGGATACTTTACAGTACAAAACAGTGGTGCAAAAATTATTTAAAGGCTAATGTTAATTTTTGTTATGGTACTTGTTAGCCATACAGTGTTATGGACATACAAAATCATGACACTCCTAAGGAGCACAGGCTTGAAAGATAAAGTAGTTTTGAACTGTATTCCATCTTGATAGATTCTCACAATCAATGAAGATGGCTCCCTTGTGCACCAGAACCCAAAAACTCATGTCTGTGAGCACTGCAATGCTGTTTTTCGGACAAACTATCATTTACAAAGACATGTCTTCATTCACACAGGTAAGTGGTGTAATGTGCTGCTGGTCCTGTGGTAATAATTGACATATAAAAGAACAAAACGGTGAACAAAAATATACTTTTTTTTTTGCAGGTGAAAAGCCTTTCCAGTGCAATCAATGTGACATGCGCTTTATTCAGAAGTACTTGCTTCAGAGACATGAGAAGATCCACACAGGTAAGCAGAAAGAGATTAAAAACATTACACCAGTGGCAAAGAAGTGTCATTTATATTTATCTTCAGGGTATTGTAAGACATGTACAGTGAAATCTTTAGTCAATGATCTGTTTGTAAATGTGGTCCATTGCAAGTCCCTGTTTTGTGGTACATCTTTATACACTGAGAAAACAATTCTAGGCATACATTGACAGAGAAAAACTAGACCTACTTGACTTGACTAAATTGTTCTTTTATATTGTTCACAATAGCCTGTCATGTCTCCCCTTTAGGAGAAAAACCATTTCGCTGTGATGAGTGTGGGATGAAATTTATTCAGAAATACCACATGGAGAGACATAAGAGGACACACAGTGGTGAGAAGCCTTACCAGTGTGACTACTGCCATCAGGTAATGGCAGTCCAAAGCAAATCAGATTCGATACTGGCCAATTAAAATGTTAGTATGCATTATACATACTGAAACATAATGATATATATATTTTCCTAACAGTTTTTCTCCAGAACTGACAGAGTACTGAAGCACAGACGAATGTGCCATGAGAATAAGGACAGGAAGGTGCTGAAATCAGCTGCCAAAGATGTCCCTCTTCGCAGCCCAGAGAGTTTGGGCTTCTCTTTTCCTGTCAAGGAATGTACCCTTCCTAAGAAGAAACGTCAGAAGACCTCTGATAAAAATCGAGTCTTGCTCACAAGTCCCATTGTTGACAAAGTGGATGAAGCTGGTAACGAGGAGAAGACGGAGGACCGACTCGCTAAAAGTGGGTGTCTTCCTCTTTACGCTGTAGCCACCAAGGTGAAGGACGAGTATGTAGTTACAGATTATTCAGTTGAGCTCCCTGATTCCCCGCCTGGTACCAGGCATCTTGCAGGGGAAGAGTCTAATGATGAGATAATTAGTCCTCCGAAACTAGTGCTAAAAAAAATCGCCAGCAGGAGAGGTTTGAAACAGCAGGCTCTAGAACCATCCCAGAGTCTCTCTCCCTTGTCCTCATTTGAAGAGAGCAAAGTAACGAGATACACATTTGAGATTGTGGATAACAAAGGCCTATTAGATGTCGAGACCAATCCTGACATGGAGTCGGTTGATGCCCTACAAGGAGGACAAGCAAAACCAACCGGGAGCAGCACAAACTATGATGACGCCATGCAATTTCTTAAGAAGAAACGATACCTCCAGGCGGCCACGGCTAACACTAGTCGAGACTATGCGCTTAACGTGAGCAGCATCGTGTCACAGCCCTCCGTCACTCAGGCAGCTGTAGCGAGTGTCATTGATGAGACCGTTCCCGCCACAATCCTCTCTGAGACTCAGACGCTGAACGTGGAGATCAAGTCCAATAACGAGAAGAATGTCCTTCCAGACGAGGTCCTGCAGACGCTTCTCGATCACTACTCCAATAAGGCCAATGGCCAAGCAGAGATTTCCTTCAGTGTGGCGGACACAGAGGTCACATCCAGCATCTCGATCAACTCTTCCGATGAGAGCAGCCCCAACGAGGCTTTGGGAACCAGCTCACAAGCGCCTCCGGCCGAGAAGGCCAGCCTTCTGCAAGAGTATTCCAAGTTTCTCCAGCAAGCACTGGAAAGGACCAGTCAGAACGACACTTACCTGAACAACCAGAGTCTTACATTTGTAAATGACAGTGCCAGTCTCGCTGGCCAGCCTTTGTTTTCCACAGAGAAGCAGTTCACCTCCCCATCCCGATTCAGACCAAGCATGAACTCTCCATTGAGATCCACCTTGGAGAAACCTAACTTTAGCCTTTTAGTAGATTCCCAACACTCTTTTTCCTTTTCAGGTGACGAGACAAACCCTTCCTCAGTTTCACCGACGGAGGACTTCCTCGACCAAGTAACCTCTCCCAAAAAGACAGACACACAAAGCATCAGTCAGACATTTCAGATTGCTACTTTCGACCAGAACTTTCGATCTCAATTCCCGAGCTCACGATCTGGAATATCCTCACAATTTAGCATTGCCAGTGGACAAGTTAGCTTGAGAGGTCATGGAGGAACAGACTTTCCAGAGTTCTCTCTTGTTAGCGAAACAAGAACTCAACTAACTTCATCTCCGGATGCTACAAGCAGCCAAACCTTTGGCTAAACAAGAGCTTTTAATGATTTGAAGCATTTTAAAGGCACTTTATAGTTCTGTCAGTGAAGGCAATGTGATCTCTGTGCAAATACTTATAATTTTCCATCTTTAAGCAATCACGCATGTGAGAATTAAAGGAGTAGAGTGATACACGTTAAATTTCATTATCAGCACTTCTAATGGAGACTATGGAATACTTTTTGTGTCATTGCATTATTTTTGTATTACAGCCACGGCCAAATGAATTGGCAGTGACAAATTTTGTGTTTCGCAAAGTTTGCTGCTTCAGTATTTGTAGATTATTTTTTCAAGTTTCTATGGTTTACTGGAAAAGCATTTCATACGTTTTAAAGGCTTTAATTGGTAAAAACATTCATTATATGCAAAGAGTCAATATTTCCAGTGATGACCCTTCTTCATAACCTCTGCAATTCGCTCTAGCCAAATCCTGACCGATGGTGATCCATTCTTGCCTTATTAGTGCTCAGAGTTAATCACAATGTGGGCTTCTGCTTGTCCACTCGCCTTTTGAGGATTGACCACAGGTTCTCTATGGGATTAAGATCTGAGGAGTTGCCTGGCCACAGACCCAAAGTTTCAATGTAATGATCTCCGAGCCACTTCATTATCACTCTTGCCTTGTGACAATGTGCTCCACCATGCAAGAAAATGCACGGATCATCACCAAATTGCTCCTTGGTCGTTGGGAGAAGTTGCTCTTGCAGGATGTTTTGATACCAGTGTTTCTGGCCATAATTTTGAGAGAGCCCACTCTGATGAAAAGATACCCCACACATGGATGGCCTCAGGATGCTTCACTGTTTGCACGACACGGGACTCATGGTAGTGTTTACCTTTTCTTCTCTGGACTATCGATTTTCCAGATGTCCCAAACAGTTAGAAGGAGGCTTCACCAGAGAAAACTTTACACCTGTCTTCAGCGGTCCAATCCTTGTACTGCCTGCAGAATTTCAGTCTGTCATTGATGGTTTTCTTGGAGAGAAGTGGCTTCTTTGCTGCCCTTCTTGACACCAGGTCGTTGTCCTAAAGTCTTCGCTTCATTGTACATGCAGATGAACTCACACCCACCTGTTGCCAATACTGAGCAAGCTCTGCACTGGGGGTGACACAATTCGTAGCTGAGTCCTCAGGAGGAGACTATCCTGATGCTTGCTAGACACTCTGGGATGTCCTGAAGCCTTCTTAACTGAAGTTGAACCTCTCACCTTGAAGGTCTTGATGTTCCGGTAAGTGGTTCTTTCAGGTGCAATGTTCTTTGCAGCAATTTCTTTGCACGTAAGTCCATTTTGATGCAAAGCGTTGATGGCTGCACGTCTTTCTTTGGAGGTAACCATTGCTAACACAAGAACACAATGATTGGAAGCACTTCTTTCCTCCTTTTATAACAATCAGTCTGCTCTTATAATCCAGTCAGTATGATAGAGCGATTTTTAGCTCACTAGTTTTTGTTCACACTTTCCCATGTGCTGATATGATTAGTGAAATGATGTTAGCTGGTCATTTTGCGCCAGGCCCAAAAAACAGTGAATTTTGGATTAAGGTTCTTCTTTTTTTTGGCCAATGAAGCTTTTCCAATCATTTTAAAATGCATCTGATCACTCTGCACAATAATCTAGAAAAGCAGGAAACTTTGCGAAACACAAAATTTACGTCGCTGCCAAAACTTTTGGCCATGACTATACATATGTAGTGCTCGAGAATGCATTTTGGCTTGCCAAATTAGTTAGCCTGTGCATTCTAAAATCAAACATTCAAGCTACTTTTGCATTGCTGTTGTAGTAGTCTAAATTATGGGGTTAATGTGGCTTCCCCAAGAGAAGATTTTACAAAGATCAACTCCGATTTGGCCTCTTGTGCTAGAACAACAGGCTAAATGGACTGACCTAATGATACAGGTCCATAGAAACTACCCTAACCTAGCATTACAATCAGTTTGTTTTGTATTTAATTAGTTTTGTAACAGAGGTACTGAAAGGACCTTACTTTGATGCCCTAGACTTGAGTAAGGCACTTACCTCTGGGTTGTTCCTCTTTGTGATTAATGTACTATTACATTAATTACAAGTAAAAATTTTCTTGCCCCTGTCGCTGTAAGCTAAATGTATTTAATCTTTTTGTGCATTTAATTATATTGAAATGGTTTTTTTTAATATATATATTTTTTTTTTGCATTCACTGCTCCCTGAAAGATTCTCTCTATTTTGTTTAGAGCAATCTGCAGGAATTGTCATACTGAGTTTGTATGGACCTAGCCCATAAATCTATATAACGGAATTATATAATCATTAAATATTTTTTGCACTCCTAAGGTTATTGGATCAAAACGATAGATAGAACTGTTAGAGACTGTCTTGCCAATCAGATTTGAGGTGCACATGGGGAACAAGGCATTTGTAGAAGTTTTGTTTTCACACATCCCACATTTTGTGGATGCAGTTGCAATTGTCCAGGGCAACAGCACTAACAGGTATGCACTTTTTCATTTGTTATCATTGTGCCTGATTTGTTATCATTGTTCTTGACTCAATGGTAAGTGCATTTCATCACTTTGATTTCATTTGTTCACAGTCTATATTCTTGAGTTTCCAGATGCACTCATAATCTGATCAATATTACCCATTAAATAGCATGTTGAGCTCATGGGCCGTTTTTGTTATTGTTTTTAAAGCGCTTTTCAATTCCCACCTTCCCTCTACGTAATGTACAAATCTGATATAATCTATATCAGTCTTGAGTGAAATCAAGAAAGATGATTTAAGAATGTATGGTCTGAGATCATATTTTTATGCTTTTTCTTTGTCTCAAAACACCCATCCATTAGCAAATATGTCTTTGCATCACTCGCTGTTACTTATTAGATTTATATAGAACAAAAAATAAAGTGTAATGTTTGGTACAGTTCAACTAATATGTATATGTACACATAACATTTGTTTATTGCACATCTCTCTTTGTTAGCTTAACTAATCATGTAAATTAAAAGCTTTTTTTTCCCTCTTTTCTCAGATTGTTTATGGAAATTATAGAAATTTACCTGCTTGCCCCATAACTGTATCTTGATTAATCTTAGGTTTATGATTAATAATAGTAGTATCATGCCAAGCTGTACACTCATTGGTTTTCTTTGTTAATAATTTCTTTGTAAAAACAAAACATCTTATGTAAATTGTTGAATGGTTGTATGAACAATTTACAAAGATTCGTTCTGCTCATGTTTTGTGAATGAGGCCCATTAAGTCCTGTGCGTGTGTTTTTTCATAGTCAGCATGTTCTGGGTGTCAAAGAGATTTACTGTGCTTTTGATTACAGTTTATTTTATGTGCCTAAACATTCCTTTATTTTTACATGTTGTAAATAGGTTGTGTATTTTAAGTTGTGCATTTTGCTGTGCACATTTCTTGGAGTGTAGTATATAGAGAGAGTGCAACATGATTTAAGAATGTTTGCTGCCATTTTGGTTTACTCATTCCTATGGTCCCTAATGACTCTCAGCACAACTTTTGTGACAAAATCATGTTTGTGTTCTTGTTTGTAAAATTACAAATGTACTGTCCTCTCTATGAATTGCCTCTGAATGCAGTTTTAACGATTGCAAACTGATTAAAAGACCTTGTATGGATCTCATACACCCTCAGAGGATTATTAGGATGTTATTTATCATTTCAATATTATCATGTGATACCTGCATTATAAATATTTAATCAATAATTACTGATACAGATGCTCCAGAAATCGACGAAAGTGAAATGATAATTTGAGGGAAGAACTTAATGCTTTATTTTCTTTTAGTAAATTGTGTGGTTTTTTGTAAGCTCAATTGCTTTTGGTAAAAGGTCATATCCGTATCTAGACACAGGACTGTTGTTCTTAATTGATTGGGTATTTTGAGCATCAAAGTTCCATGGTGTTACTGATGGTGGATCATTGTTTTCTTTCACGTTTATTTCGAATGGAAAACTGAATGGTTTTATTTCGTAAGAGAGCTCTTCTAAATAGTTTTAGACATTTAATTTTATTGGGGAGTGCATGTCCTCTGTCTTTGTACACTGGTTATATTTTTATATGTATCCATTTTATTGTAGCCGAATTATTTCCATAGAATATACTTTAATGCAGTACTTTGCCTAAGACATGGAGAAAAAGTTCTGATTGGATGTTTTTGATTGCGTGCCTCTTGTTGTGTAATATTAAATTTCCAAATACATGAAGTTGTTGAGTGTTATTTCCTTGCAGCTTGATCCACATCGCTCATCAGAGCCCTCTTAGTATAAGCAGTAGTAGTCAGTTTATTTATCCCTGTAGGGAAAGTAAGTTTGCAGCATACTCACACAGACATTCAACAATCACAGTTGGCATATACAGTGGGGAGAACAAGTATTTGATACACTGCCGATTTTGCAGGTTTTCCTACTTACAAAGCATGTAGAGGTCTAATTTTTATCATAGGTACTCTTCAACTGTGAGAGACGGAATCTACAAACCCGATTCCAAAAAAGTTGGGACACTGTACAAATTGTGAATAAAAAAAGGAATGCAATAATTTACAAATCTCATAAACTTATATTTTATTCACAATAGAATATAGATAACATATCAAATGTTGAAAGTGAGACATTTTGAAATGTCATGCCAAATATTGGCTCATTTTGGATTTCATGAGAGCTACACATTCCAAAAAAGTTGGGACAGGTAGCAATAAGAGGCCGGATAAGTTAAATGTACATATAAGGAACAGCTGGAAGACAAATCTGCAACTTATTAGGTCAATTGGCAACATGATTGGGTATAAAAAGAGCCTCTCAGAGTGGCAGTGTCTCTCAGAAGTCAAGATGGGCAGAGGATCACCAATTCCCCCAATGCTGCGGCGAAAAATAGTGGAGCAATATCAGAAAGGAGTTTCTCAGAGAACAATTGCAAAGAGTTTGAAGTTATCATCATCTACAGTGCATAATATCATCCAAAGATTCAGAGAATCTGGAACAATCTCTGTGCGTAAGGGTCAAGGCCGGAAAACCATACTGGATGCCCGTGATCTTCGGGCCCTTAGACGGCACTGCATCACATACAGGAATGCTACTGTAATGGAAATCACAACATGGGCTCAGGAATACTTCCAGAAAACATTGTCGGTGAACACAATCCACCGTGCCATTCGCCGTTGCCGGCTAAAACTCTATAGGTCAAAAAAGAAGCCATATCTAAACATGATCCAGAAGCGCAGGCATTTTCTCTGGGCCAAGGCTCATTTAAAATGGACTGGCAAAGTGGAAAACTGTTCTGTGGTCAGACGAATCAAAATTTGAAGTTCTTTTTGGAAAACTGGGACGCCATGTCATCCGGACTAAAGAGGACAAGGACAACCCAAGTTGTTATCAGCGCTCAGTTCAGAAGCCTGCATCTCTGATGGTATGGGGTTGCATGAGTGCGTGTGGCATGGGCAGCTTACACATCTGGAAAGGCACCATCAATGCTGAAAGGTATATCCAAGTTCTAGAACAACATATGCTCCCATCCAGACGTCGTCTCTTTCAGGGAAGACCTTGCATTTTCCAACATGACAATGCCAGACCACATACTCCATCAATTACAACATCATGGCTGCGTAGAAAAAAGGATCCGGGTACTGAAATGGCCAGCCTGCAGTCCAGATCTTTCACCCATAGAAAACATTTGGCGCATCATAAAGAGGAAGATGCGACAAAGAAGACCTAAGACAGTTTAGCAACTAGAAGCCTGTATTAGACAAGAATGGGACAACATTCCTATTCCTAAACTTGAGCAACTTGTCTCCTCAGTCCCCAGACGTTTGCAGACTGTTATAAAAAGAAGAGGGGATGCCACACAGTGGTAAACATGGCCTTGTCCCAACTTTTTTGAGATGTGTTGATGCCATGAAATTTAAAATCAACTTATTTTTCCCTTAAAATGATACATTTTCTCAGTTTAAACATTTGACATGTCATCTATGTTGTATTCTGAATAAAATATTGAAATTTGAAACTTCCACATCATTGCATTCTGTTTTTATTCACAATTTGTACAGTGTCACAACTTTTTTGGAATCGGGTTTGTAAAACAAAAATCCAGAAAATCACATTGTATGATTTTTAAATAATTAATTTGCATTTTATTGCATGACATAAGTATTTGATCACCTCCCAACCAGTAAGAATTCCGACTCTCACAGACCTGTTAGTTTTTCTTTAAGAAGCCCTCCTGTTCTCCACTCATTACCTGTATTAACTGCACCTGTTTGAACTTGTTACCTGTATAGAAGACACCTGTCCACACACTCAATCAAACAGACTCCAACCTCTCCACAATGGCCAAGACCAGAGAGCTGTGTAAGGACATCAGGGATAAAATTGTAGAGCTGCACAAGGCTGGGATGGGCTACAGGACAATAGGCAAGCAGCTTGGTAAGAAGGCAACAACTGTTGGTGCAATTATTAGAAAATGGAAGAAGTTCAAGATGACGGTCAATCTCCCTCGGTCTGGGGCACCATGCAAGATCTCACCTCGTGGGGCATCAATGATCATGAGGAAGGGATCAGCCCAGAACTACACGGCAGGACCTGGTCAATGACCTGAAGAGAGCTGGGACCACAGTCTCAAAGAAAACCATTAGTAACACACTACGCCGCCATGGACTAAAATCCTGCAGCGCACGCAAGGTCCCCCTGCTCAAGCCAGCGCATGTCCAGGCCCGTCTAAAGTTTGCCAATGACCATCTGGATGATCCAGAGGAGGAATGGGAGAAGGTCGTGTGGTCTGATGAGACAAAAATAGAGCTTTTTGGTCTAAACTCCACTCGCCGTGTTTGGAGGAAGAAGAAGGATGAGTACAACCCCAAGAACACCATCCCAACCGTGAAGCATGGAGGTGGAAACATCATTCTTTGGGGATGCTTTTTTGCAAAGGGGACAGGACGACTGCACCATATTGAGGGGAGAATGGATGGGGCCATGTATCACAAGATCTTGGCCAACAACCTCCTTCCCTCAGTAAGAGCATTGAAGATGGGTCGTGGCTGGGTCTTCCAGCATGACAACGACCCGAAACACACAGCCAGGGCAACTAAGGAGTGGCTCCGTAAGAAGCATCTCAAGGTCCTGGAGTGGCCTAGCCAGTCTCCAGACCTGAACCCAATAGAAAATCTTTGGAGGGAGCTGAAAGTCCGTATTGCCCAGCGACAGCCCCGAAACCTGAAGGATCTGGAGAAGGTCTGTATGGAGGAGTGGGCCAAAATCCCTGCTGCAATGTGTGCAAACCTGGTCAAGAACTACAGGAAACGTATGATCTCTGTAATTGCAAACAAAGGTTTCTCTACCAAATATTAAGTTCTGCTTTTCTGATGTATCAAATACTTATGTCATGCAATAAAATGCAAATTAATTACTTAAAAATCATACAATGTGATTTTCTGGATTTTTGTTTTAGATTTCGTCACTCACAGTTGAAGAGTACCTATGATAAAAATTACAGACCTCTACATGCTTTGTAAGTGGGCAAACCTGCAAAATCGGCAGTGTATCAAATACTTGTTCTCCCCACTGTATAAACAATAATTTAAAGCAAATAAATCTAATTTAAAATAACCAGACCAGCTGACCCTCAATTAACAGAAGAATTTAAAAATGTAATTGCTTGGGTTTTAAAGCACTAGCTACTGCTACTCTCATGAAACCAGCCAAGAAATTTAAAGTAAATACAAAATACAATTTTTTTTTTTTTTTTTTTTTGCATTATGACGGTTTCATGACTTCTAGCACATGTCCTCCTGTTAAAGATTCAAACTCACAAAAATGTAGGCTGGGGTTAAAATGGTTTAAAATCATTTATGTAGGGTTGATACATGGCCAAAACTAAGAGTATCTTAGTGATTTTAGTATGACTTTATATGATATGTAAACTAGCTGGTTATAGAAATGATCACCGTAAATGTTGTAAATATGGAAAAGCCTGCTCCATTAGAGCAGTCGAAGAACAGTGAGGTACACTGACAGCACACACACCCACACCCACACACCCCTCCCCTCCCCTCCCCTCCCCTCCCCTCCCACCTGAGGTGGCGCTGATAGAACAAATATTTGTTTAATGACGTTTATTGCACACGTAGCGTTTCTATTAATTTCCATTAACAGCGGCACACAGACAGCTGTATAGGTTACTCAAATACAACTTTACTGGCATAAGCCTATATTAAATAAATAGACATATATGTTAAAGGAGGAATCAATCAAATAATCAAACGATTTTAAATTACTATGCTAAAACATGATAAATACACTTAAACTAAATTTAAACTAGTTAGCTGGAATCATTTTCAGAAACCTGTGATATTTATCAGTATTTCCTGATATAATCTTACAGACATTAAGTTTACTAATGTTTACATATGATGTCATATGCGTGTCTTTTGAGTCGGAACTTTTCTGTGAATCAATTGAACCACTTCATAAAACTACAGTATTTTGAATGAATATTTCAAGAATCTGACTGAAACGGCCCCTACTGGTTCTCTTGTCAACAATTTTCGACTAGTTGTACCAAGAACCGATTTTAACTAATGATCACAATTTAGTAAGTTACCTCGATATCCAAAAAAACTAAACGTTTAATAATAAAACATATTGGAATAATGTTGTTTGCGGAGGTTTACGTAAAAGAATAGTGGAATCTAAACGAAACTGTTGTTCTAAATGAACCGTTGAAAAGAACCGATTCACGGAAATGAGTTGGACCACCCAACTACTCAGGTGTGCTCGTGCCTCTCACATTCTCCACCTGCTGTTGCATCCGGGAGCATTGCACCATTGCAGGTATGTGTGCGCTATTGTCTTTATGATTAACCAAGGAATTTACATTTCAACAATGTCACAAAACATCATTTTATACTTTTATTTGGGGCCGTTAGTTGCTGGCGTTTCTTATAGACTTCATAACGCGCCATTTCACTGGATAACTATAGTAAAACACAAACACAGTCAGTACTACACAAGTTAGTTACGTGAACTTCAAATACTTTGTTTGCATTTATCTTAAAGTATTTAAATGTTGTTCAAATGCTGAATATGAATTGCCTGTCGATTATTAATAGTTCCCAAGGTGTCACTTATTAACAGACAGCTAAAGCTTAAATGTATCTCAGCTACGTGGCCATCGCCTAGTTGGCAAATGTTGTTAAATAGCTTTTGTATATATACTTTCTTCAGATCCAGCTGCTGTAATCTTGCCAAAGAGTGAGCATGACTCCTCAAGTTCAAGAATTATTCCATGAAGACGCACAGGTAATGTCCAATCTGTACGCTTTTCCATAAAAATTTAATTAATGGAAAAGTTTTGCTATAAATGGAAAACCATAAGTTTGGGACCTACTATTTTTTACACTGGGTGGTAGAACTGGCATTAATGGTGACTTATTTAGATTTGAGTGACACTGGTTTGTGTAGGGTTCACAGAGTAATGCTCAACCTTGGTGGAAGGTGCAGCTCTTCGTCTGGGAACCGGTTCTTTTCGGCACCTGGGATGGAGTATTCACTACCTGCATGATCAACATTTTTGGGGTGGTGCTCTTTTTACGGACTGGCTGGCTTGTGGTAAGTTATGTTTTATTACAGATTTCAAGATTATTGTTGTGTATATGTGTATCATAGAATCTATTTTTAAAGGATATTCCAGTCTTTAGGAACATGTCTCATGTTTTTGCTGCAATTAAATGGTCATCCAATAGAAATGTTACTTGTCTTTTCCTGTATAAATCTTCTTTAGGGTAACACAGGTGTGTTGCTGGGCATGCTTCTGGTGTCCATGGTGGTATTGGTCGCTGTGGTTACGGTGATGTCAGGTATCGGTGTGTGTGAGTGTTGCAGCGTGGGTAACGGTGGGGTCTACTCCATGATCTCCACTGTGCTCGGAGGGAGGGTTGGAGGAACTGTGGGACTCTTGTATGTGTTTGGACAGGTGAGCAGCTCATGCCTACATACATTAATTATATTGCATATACAGTGGGTTGTCAGTTCACTGTTTTTAAGTTTGGGTGACAATCATGTGTCTTGTTGGCAGTGTGTGGCTGGAGCGATGTACATCACCGGTTTCGCAGAGTCCATAGCACAGGTGCTGAGCTTACAGAGCATGTGGGCAGTGAGGGGCATCTCTGTGGCTGTTCTGGTTGGCCTGCTTGGGATTAACCTGGCCGGAGTGAAATGGATTATACGCCTTCAATTGGTTCTGCTGGGGATTTTAGCTATGTCCACTCTGGATTTTGTCATCGGGACATTTAGTCATCTAGATCCAGGTAAGCTATCGTGAATGCCAATGACATCAGGGGCCATTTGCAATGAGATAAACCAGGAGTATTGAGTTTAACACCTGCTATATATCTTAAGGTATAGCTAGGTTTTGTTTAACCAACACCATATATCCACCATTGAGTATAAGAAAACCGGCAATACACAAATCAGTTTATATTCAGCTAAATGAAATAAATGTACAGTATATTTTAAAATGCAAAATAAAACCTAATCAGATCTCATTTTAACAGGCATTTGTGACTATATCACAGGTTCCCATTTAATAAAGTAGTGCTTTAGGAAGAGATTCTTGCCTTGTGTTGTTTTCACAGACTCTACTAAATAGTGCCTGGCTTTCTTATATTGACATTTCTTTCTTTGCACATTTCTTGGCAAACCTGCCAGACAAGGATATACAAGTTCAAGCCATTTTATGCTGGACTAAATTTGGAGTGTCCTAAAAGTTTTTTTTTCTTTCACCAGCATACATTTATCTTATTTGTATTATTCTCTTGTTTCACAAGTTTTATGTGCATAATATGCATGTATTGGGGTAGTTGAATGCAACTCGCAAGTGACAGAATATATACACTACTGTTCAAAAGTTTGAGGTCAGTAAGATATATATATATTTATTTATTTATTTATTTATTTATTTATTTATTTATTTTTTTTTGAAAGAAATCGATATTTATATTCAGCAATGTATTAAATTGATCGAAAGTGACAGTGACGAATTTTATTGTTTCAATACATTTCTATTTTAAACAGAAACTTCTTTTGAAAAAATGTTTCCCCACAAAATATTAAGCAGCATAACTGTTTTTAACATTTACAGTAAAAAGAAATCTTGCGCAGCAAATCAGCATATTACAATGGTTTCTGAAGGATCATGTGACACTGAAGACTGGAGTAATGATGCAGAAAATTCAACTTTGCCATCACAGGAATAAATTACATTTTAAAATATATTTTATATTTAAATTTGTAATATTACACAATAGTACTATATCTTTTGATCAAAGAAATGCAGCCTTGGTGAGCATAAGAGGCTTTTTTTTTTTAAAAAAACATTTAAAAAAATCTTACCGAGCACAAGCTTTTGAACAATAATGTATTTAATTCTATTTAAATATTATATGTGATTGTAGATATTGCTTCTATGTTCTCACCTCAAAGCTCTTTCTTATTCAATATGGTAATTAGTAGTGATAGACTACCTCAGCCAGTATTTTGTATTAGTTGATCAAACAGAACTCAAATTATGAATTCACATGTCCTTGCAACAACTGTCCAGTAGGTGTCAGGGTAACATAAATGTGGCATTGTCCCAAGACCCAAACAATGCTATCCTGTGTGTTTTTAAAAATATTTTTTGACGTTTGTATTATAATAATAGCAATATACATTTGTTTATTATTTGTCAGGTTCATAGTTTCCATAAAACCATTTAGGCTTGACAATTGACAAACCAGTGCAAGATTTTGCATACCAACTCCAGGTTGTGATCTGGCATTGACAGTATAAGCAGTTAGCTAGTTAGACCTCCAACAGCCCTGCATATGCTGGGAGGGGTGCACAAGGCTAGGGAGTGCAGGATCTCTTCCTAAAATAAACTCCATAATAAAACTCAAACACCAATCATAATATGGAAGTTGAAGGGACAAGAAAGGTGAAATGATTTGTTTTCCCATTATATATTGTCATCATCTTGGACCTGGACCTCACAAGGCAAAACTATACAGCTCTGGAAAAAATTAAGAGACCACTTAACATTGAGAAATCAATGTTAAGTGGTCTCTTAATTTTTTCCAGAGCTGTATATAATATAAAACTATATGTATGTGTGTATGTGTGTGTCTACTTTATATGTATGTATATGCGTGTGTTTACATTTAATTAGTTTTAATTAATGTTAAGTATTTTTTTTATGTTTTCGACTGAAAGCATGTGTTAATGAAATGGAGCATGCTTATTGGTTTTGTTAGATGTTGCCAAATTCCCTATTCTAAAGCTCTCCCAAGCTATAATCACAGAAATTCCAGCTCTATCGCACATTTCATATTTTTAGGGCTTGTACTTAGTTTCACTGCATGAAGTGAGCACATATATGTAAATCGTAAGAGGGGTTAAAATCTCTTTTATAAGGCAATCTTGGGGGTATACTTAGTTGTAAGTTCAATTTAATATACAGTAGGTTTATAATAGCAATTGGTCATTCTGCAGCAATTTACGTGAGATATATAATAGTCACTTGCTCTAAGGACACGTATGCAGGCATTCTTAGTCCATTGTAATTTTTTTTTTTTTTTGGCTGCTCACTTCAGACGAGGTCAGTATGTACTTTCACACTGGTTTTGCAGGAAATCCATCCCAACTCTTCCTGTTCTCCTGATTACTGACTTCCTGTCCAGAGAGGAGGTAAGACTCTCAGAAAGATGGTGTTCTCACTCTCTCTCTCTCTCTCTCTCTCTCTCTCTCTCTCTCTCTCTCTACAGAGAAAGTCAGACACGTTGGGGTGTAATGGACTGAATATGAGGCATTACGCCTTAACTGCTGCTTCTGCGGCTGTCGTCTTGCTCTGATCTCTTTTAGGAGCTGGACTTGGGCTGCAGTGTGCACTGGCAGTGGGAAAAGGAGGTGCTGGTTCCTCCAGGTTTTTCCAATTAAGCTTTATGGTTATAAAGTGACCTCACCATTGGCATGACTCTAGGGGGTTGCACGGTGTAGGCCGGGCGCCGCATGGGCGGGTTACCTGCCACTGGCAGGAAAAAGGAGCTGCTGTGCAGATGTGTTTACAGTTTGATAATGCTGTTAATCACGTAGTCAAGGCCAGGTGGTCAGCACAAGGAAAGCTTCAAAACCATGATATAGAGATCCCAGCATGTCTGTATTCCATGGCAATTTAAAAGGATATTTCACCCTAAAATTGGACATTTTGTCTTTCCTAAGTTGTATGATTTTCTTTCTTTTGTGGAACACAAAAGGTAAAATTTTGGAGTATCTTGGCATGGCCACTCTTTTTATATAATGAAAGTGAATGAAGACTGGGGCTTTAATAAGGTCACAAAACCACCATGAAAATATCATCAAAGTAGTTCATAGTAGTTCTCATGCACTATATTGCAAGACTTAAAGGGTTAGTTCACCCAGAAATGAAAAATGCACTGATCAGCAAACATAAACAGAAACTCAACCGTACTTGCTTGACACGTGAGAACAAACCTCATTGGTTCTTGCGGAAGCTGATGTGCTGTGTAACAAATGACAATGAACCTCTCACGTCACGCAAGTATGCTTGAGCTTGTGTTTACCATATCTGATGTGTGCGTTGATGAATGTTTATAAAATGTTTATAGTGTATAAAAGCCTAAATTAAATCTGTTCATCCGATCATGTCTCTTTAGAAAATTTGGATGAAGCAGCTTGATTCATATGGATTAGTTTTACGATCTCTTTATGAACTTTTTGAAGCATCAGTGGTAGTTGAGTAGCTGTCAATGGAGGGACAAAAAGAATGAAGGTCTTACGGGTTTGGAACGACATGAGGGTGAGTAAATGATGAATAACCCTTTAAGTCATTTGATAGTTTTTTGTGAGGAACAGACTGACACTTCCCCTCCAGTGAGCTGGTAATTAAGTGAGTAAACTCAAGAACTAGATCAGTTGATTTGTGAATAAAACTGGAAGAAAAAGTGAAGATCTAACTCTCTTTGTTCATGATTTTCCATGATTTCTTATTATTATTTATTTTTGCTAACACTAAGCTATTGTATGACTTCAGAAAACTGTTAACTGTACATTTAACTGTACATCATTAATGATACATTTATGGTGCTTTTTGATGTTTTGGAGCCTGAAAGTCCCAATCCTCATTCACTTTTGAAAAGAATGGCTAGGATATTTGAAGGATAAAGAAGGAGGTCACAATTTTTTTAGGTGGTGAACTATTCCTTTAAGGACTGAAAGGCTGAAGAAAGCTTAGAGGCTGAGCACATATCTTGGTTGTGAAATAATTCTTGGTCAAGGATATGTTTGAATTATACACCCAATCTACCACTGGGCACCAGTGTGCCTAGGCTCATATAGCCAGAAGGGAAGAAGAGTGATGATTTTATAATTTTGCTACCTACTCCAATGTTTTGTCAAATCATTCGAAAATGTTATTGCTGGAAAAGATGAAGAAAATGTGAGCACAATCCTCTAGAGTGTTCATACCATTGCGGTGAACACATTTGTGCTAGATTAAAAAAATGAGAGCACCTCCTAGTTCTGTCCCTTTCCTCCTGCCTGTTACCACACAAGAGGAGCTGTAAGAAGAGCTTTCCTACTGTAGACTTTTAGACTGTGTTATTGTTGCAAATTCTGTTGGTGGGAAGATATTGCTGGAATATAACGATTAGATTTCAGATGAAAAAAATAAATTCTGCAAGAACTGAATCCTTTAACTTATCTCCCCAGAAGTGGCTTGATTTTCACTCGCATAATTAGTTTTATGAAGGTATGATGTTTGTGTTTTGTAGAATCTGCTCTGTTTTCCTCAGCTCTAAACTCAAAGACACTCTATTTAAGCACCCAGAGTTGGACAGGAAACTGACATGCGCTCATAGCTTTGGGTTAAGGGTGTTGACCGGGCTCACCCACATTTTTGGCCTGAGACAAAAGAGCAGGCAGGAAGCAGATCCGAGTTCTTCTCTAGCAGCGTCCACATCATCACTTTCCTCTTCCAAATCTTCAGATCAGAAGAACTCTCACAATTAATATCCAAACTGCAATCAAAATGCTTAGAAAGGTGGCAGGGAGGACAACAGTAACGCCCCTGCTCTTATCTGCTGTGTCAATATGGCCTGTTCATGCGTATATTCATATTCAATTCACATTTATTTGTATATCGCTTTGCACAATACATATCGTTTCAAAGCAGCTTTACGGAAAATGCATGTGTCTACATTACAATTTAGAGTGATCTGTTATCAGAGGTGGCTGTGCCCAAATTTCAGAAATGTGTGTATATACAAATCACGCAGTTAGCTAACAATGTATTAAGGCAGAAACAATGAGCTCATTGAAGTAACAAATACAATATATGTAGAAGTATGTTTTTATCTCTGGCATTGCATTTCTTTTCATGCATGAGTCCATACACAATATATGCCATTTAATTTTTTTGGGGTTTGACACCAAACTCTTACATGTACTACTGTTTTTTTTAAAGTCTCTTATGCTAACCAAGTCTGTATTTATTCATATTTCAGGATTTCTTGATGAATAGAAAGTTCAAAAGAACAGTGTTTATTTGAAATAGATTTGTTCTTTACTGTCACTTTTAAACAATTTAATGCAATCTTGTAGTGTAGTATTCATTTAAAACTGACCCCAGACTTTTAAATGGTATTGTAACTGAAGGTTGTTTAGTTCAAGAGATGCAAACTAAACTACGTCAAAGCTTTTATTCTTGCACTTGCTATTCCAAAAACAGCTTAACATAGCTTTAGCAAAGTTCATAAATGAAGGTAATTTATGTCAAGATAATTCATATGATTTGGCGAAGTAGGATGTGTTGTTTTTGTCCTACTTGCGTGTTAATTGGGGTACTTTATGTCTGTATACCTAAACTTTCTTTATGCACTTCCTCACTCTTTCTCCTGATCATCTCTATTGTGTCTTACACTTTCTAGCTCTCTCTCCTTTTAGCCAAGAAACTGTGAAGGGTAGGATCAGGCAGGGCTTCTGAAAGGGTGGTGACTTCCTTTTGGATAAACATGTCATTAATCCAAGAGAACACATTCTTTCCCATCACAAGATAACCAAGAGGGAAATGGCTCATGCTCTTGCATAGCTAGGGCCCTGTAGATCTCTCTCTGCATGAGTGCCTTGTCTCCGCAGAGGTGACACCTGCCCCCTTCCGCAACCCAATGCCATCTTTCTTTCTCCTGTACTCTACTGTAAACTTTTGACTCTCTAATTGACAATCTAATTACCAGCTTCTTAGGCTAGACACTTAGACTAGGTTGCATTGTGTTTTGTCTCGTGCATCCCTATTGATGTTTGTCCATAGGTCATCTATTAATTAAATTATTTTTTTATTTTAAAAAAGAGATTAAAGTATAGTTCCGGCCCAAATTAAAATGATCAACAATTACTCACTCTTGTTCCAAACTAGTATGACTTTCTTTCGTTACTTGAACACAAAAATAGATGTTTTGTATAATGCCCGAGCATTCTTTTTGTTTGTTTGTTTGTTTGTTTGTTTGTACTGCGAAGCTCCAAAAAGGAATGCACCAAGTTTGCTAAAAATAGTCTGACATGTTCACTATAATCGCAGTGGCTTTAAACCAGGGGGCTGGGGCCCACCAATAGGCCTCAAGATGACTTAAAATGATTTAAAATAAGACAAAACTAGCATTAA
This sequence comes from Coreius guichenoti, assembly GCA_039654105.1. NCBI lineage: Eukaryota > Metazoa > Chordata > Actinopteri > Cypriniformes > Gobionidae > Coreius > Coreius guichenoti. Next base: position 12,560,912 of record CM077172.1, on the reverse strand, counting down.
AATATGCCAAAAGGACTAAAAATCAAGATTTTTATTATTTTAATTCACCCCATGAGCAACATTTTTATTTTCTTTCAAGAACCAAGTTCCAATGGACTTGTACTGTATATATGAGGTGTGAAGTGTGATTTTCTAGACATGGAAAATTCATTTAAATTTATTTAAATTATTTTCATTTTTTGATGTGTATTATAAGTTTTTTTTAAAAATATATTTGAACTAATATTTAATCATTGTCCTGTAAATCACTAACAACTGTAAAAATCATGTTGCCTTTGAATAAATACTGTTGTGGACAGTGGGGGGCCAAAAACGTTGAGAACCATTGTTCTAAAGCCATATGCTAGCTTTGTTTAAGGAACAGAAAACAAAATTCTTTGCATTATTTGCTGAAAAAAATCCCTCTGCTGTTGTATGACTTTAGAAGTCATGGAATATAGCCAATGAATCCTATGGACTACATTTATGGTGCTGTTTTTGCCCTTTTTGAAGCTTTACAACAACTTGAACATTCAACTTTTGAACATCTACTTTTGAGTTAAATCCAAAAAGAAGGTCATACTGATTTGGAATGACATGGGGGTGAGTAAATGATGACAGGATATTTTTGGGGTGGTGAGCTAACCTATAAAGTGCACCTATCTGTGGTATTTACTATACCGTATGTACTGTACTGTATGGTATGGAATGGAAGTAATTGTACACAAGTATATAAACCATCTGAAATATACAGCGGCAGTGCTATCCAGACTTTAATAACTGCCACCCTGAGTGAAAATACCATTCTTGTGTGACGGTTCAGCAGAATGGTGATATCTCCCAGTACTGTTTACGTAAATGTTCTGCGGCGTCTGTTCTTGGATTGTTTTGTTTGCCTGTGAGCACGCCCAGAGCTTAGTCCAGCATTCCCTCCATCATCCTCGGCACAGAACTATTGAACTTGGCATGCATTCCCAAGAAAAAGGCCAGCCCTGGGTTTGCACGCATCTTGGCGGGGCGTCTGTCCCCCTGGGTTGTTACATAAAGGGTGGTGACGGTCAGCCGCAGACACCTGGGACTCTGCCTGTGCATGGCTATGGAGTCTAAAACTGTAATATTTCAAACCAGATGTCTGTCCCAGAGTACCCCATGAAACCACTTTGATTTCAGGGTGAAATGGGTTATTGTATCTGTGCGATAAATCGATATTGTATGTCATGGATTACAGTTTGTGGTCTTGCACAGGGGAATGTTTTCTTGTACATGTCGTCACCACATGATTCAAGCTTGTGTTTTAAGCAGATGCGGAAACATGAATTCTTCAGGAAGGTTGAGTTCTCTGAAATTTGTTTTATGAAATATTTAGACTGATGGGTCTGATTTTTCAAAAAGGCCAAAATATTTCCTTCTGGTTCTCAAAACAAAGATTCTAATTTACAGGAAATAATTTGTGTGTGTAATGTCTGTCACATATACTCAGTGGAGACTATTTCAGGCATTTCAGAGATGAATCTGATTCTTATCATTGTCTCAGTGCAGACTTTTTCCATAAAGCACTCAGTTATGCTTTAGGCTGACTAAAGGTTGTAATAAACAGTCTTTCCTAACATTGTTATGTGCTGAATATGTTTATTGCAGAGCATGGATTCATTGGCTATTCGGAGGAACTACTGCGTAAGAACACCCTTCCAGACTACTCAGCTGGCGAGACTTTCTTCACCGTGTTTGGGGTTTTCTTTCCAGCGGCGACAGGTGAACTTTACACAAGTAAACAAGAAAAGCAAAACTGATATAACAACTACTGATTAAACGAAACTATGCTGATATGAGAATTTATTTTTGCAATTAGTGAAGTTTGATTTGATTTAGGATGCAGACTTTCCAGAAATCTCTTTTTCATGTTAGAACATTTTCATCTCATAGTTAACACATTTTTAACACATTTCAGTCTGAGCCTGCGTGGTGTCACTGTAAGTTTTTTTTTTTTTAGGGCGCCAGCAAACCACACCCAAAGTCTGCTTGAAAAGGTGGTCTGGGACAGGGGATTAAAACCCTCTTCCTAAAAATATATATATATAAATATATATAAAATAAACATTTATATTGTGTGAAAAATACGAAGAGACAACTAAATTAAATAGTTGTTTCCAAAATTAAATAATTGGCTTTTATTGACATTGTACTAAAACAAATTGATAAAAAAAATCTAGAAAATATCAGCGATTAACACTTAACATTTTTTCATAACACTTAACATTATCATGATTTCTGACCAACCTTTAGAAAGCAGTATAGAAATAGTATCAAATGTGGTGAATGTTTAGCATAATGATTTTTTTTTAACTTTTACATAATTTAATCAGTGCAAGTTTTCTGTTCTGTTTTGAATGCAGTCTGCATTTATGTCGTGTTCCCAACACTTTCATGAAGCTAATGACTTTCCTATTTTCAGAGGCAAAAAGCCCACAAATAAAAACAGACAATATAAAAATAGAAATGAGATAATGATCTTAAGAAATGTAAGAAACCCATATTTCCCATTCCATTCTCGTCTTGTTTTGCCACACACAATGCAATCCTGCCTCTGCCTCCTGTGTTGCTCAAATGAATTGTTCAGTCGTGATCAAAGTTTCCTTTTCGCTCCTGTTAGAAGTCAGGAAGGTGTTTCAAGTGAGCTCTGATATGTACATCTATCTGTTGTCAATTTAGAATGGCCCCTTGTCTTGTTTTCACAGTAACCCTCTGTGTGTGTGTGTGTGTAGGTGTGATGGCGGGATTCAACATGAGCTCAGATCTCCAGAGGCCCGAGCACAACATCCCCGTGGGAACTCTCGCCGCAGTCTGCACCTCGTATGTGTCTGTCAGCCACAGAAATAAATTAATTTCTTAAATTCTTCCTTTGTTTAACTTTAGCCTCTATTGTATTGACTGTACACATACTTTAGAGCTCCAGAATGAAAATATGAGAAACAGAATCACAATAGTGAATCATAAATAGTGTGTGATACTGTGACGTGACGTATACGTTTGGGTTGGTAAGATTATTTTTTTTTAATTTTTCAATTTTTAAGAAGTGCTCATCAAGGCTGCTTTTAATTGATCAAAAATACAATAAAAACAGTAATATTATGAAATATTATTACTAGTGCTGGGTAAAAATATTGATTTCTCGATTGTAATCTCAAATCTTACATATTGTGCCTTTAAAAGATAAAGTATAAAAGTTTAAAAGATAGAGTAAATGCAGTATATGCACCATATTACATATTCATTATCATTTTTAATGTTCTTCAATATTTCATGTATGAATAAATCCGTCGTTTTTATGACAGCCACCATTTAAATGTTTATATTTCAAAAAACGGATTGGAGTAGAAATATGATTGTAATTGTATAAATGATTTGTTTGTATACAAATCAGTTAATTTTAACCTTCAATATTATAGTAATGTAGTACCACCTGATTCCCATAGTTTACAGTATTAGTTGAGATTTTTTTCCTTGAAAATTTGCCATGTATTGTACCTGATATAAATCCAAAATAATCAATATTGAATCGAATGGAAAGCTTGTGAATCAAAATCAAATTGAATTGTGAAACTTGTCAATACCCAGCCCTAATTACAAATTAAAATGTTTCTATTTGAATATATTTTATTCCTGTGATGGCAAAGCAGCAGCCATTACTCCAGTCTTCAGTGTCACATGATCCTTCAAAAATCATTCTAATATGCTGATTTGCTGCTCAAGATCATCAATGTTAAAAACAGTTGTGCTGCTTAATATTTTAGGTGAAAATCATGGTAGTTCTTGTTAGATAATTTCTCTATAAATAGAATGAATTAAACCCTGACTCTTGTGAATCTGCAGGTGGTTCCTGTATCTCGTCTTTGTGTTCTTACTGGGAGCCATTTGCACCAGAGAGGCGCTGCGTTATGATTTCTTAATAGCGGAAAAGGTAATCTGATGTTATTGCAGGCTTCAAAGGATGGCCATCTTCCATGTGTTTTTCCACTATTAAGACTCATTGGCTGAGATGAATGTGAGACTTGAGAATAACATAACACATTATTCGCAGATAAAATGTTATATCTGCATTTATTGTCATGCTAATGTCATTCCGCTCTTAACAGAGGCATTTGAGGTCATTCTAAATGCTACAGCTGGTGTACGTGTTTGAATGAGAATGAAGGCCAGTTGTGCACTGACCTTGCACATACCCTGTCGTTTGGCCTGATAGCCACACAGCTGCCAGTCAACATAGATTACGGTGGGCTGCTGAACTAAGCTACATAGTTTTTGAATGTGTAAGCCTGAAGCCTGGTTGTGGCTGACCCACAGCTGTTCCTTAAAGTGGGCTGTGGTGTTGGGGTTAACACTCTACCAGAACTATCATTACATACAATACAATGCATATAAAATCTTATATTAAATCTACAAAAAGGTGCATTTGTACATTTACATTATTGTGTTACAAAAGTTAGGGTTTTATACACAATCATACTGTATTATTTGTAATTGCCCACTCTCTCATTATGGGTTCTGTCAGATTACACATGGTTTCTTTGATTTACTTTCAACACATTATAAGCACTTTTCAGTCTGGCCAAGCGGAACAGAGCAGGGTGGAGCCCCCTACACTCTCTTCCCCTCTGTGTTTGTTTTTTTCCCAGGTCTCCTTGGTTGGTTTCCTGTTTTTGCTGGGCCTCTACATCTCCTCACTCGCCTCCTGCATGGGCGGCCTGTACGGTGCACCCAGGATCCTCCAGTGTATCGCTCAGGAGAGAGTCATCCCAGCTCTTGGATTTCTTGGAAAAGGGGTGGGTGCTTGTAGGGAGATGATAACCATATTAATGTGGTTATAATGTGGCTTTTTTCAGCATGAGGAATGTGAATCAGTGTGGTTTTATGCTAAACTGGTTCATTTAGTAGATTATTCTCATTTAGATGCTAATCAAGGTTAAATCTGCTCTGTGAATATAAAGCAATTGAAAAGCAGAAATGTTCTTATAGTGAGTTCTTTCAGATACTAATAAATGATCAAACAGATTAACTATGCACTTTGGATAATAAGTGAAATTAAACATTTGTTTTTCATGCCATTTTAATGAATTGTTTACTTTTTCACGCTCAATGAGCAGCTCCACAGACCGGATAAGTTCCTAATTATAGTGTGCCCGAATGCGCTCCAAAAAATGCGAAGGAATGAATTGTAACAATTGTGGCTTTCAAAAAGCACAGCACACCCTTTCCCTCACATGAGCTCTGTCTGACCCTTCTCTATGGGCTACAAGCTCGCCCGAGACATCTAGCCCTGAATCAAAGTCCCAGAACAAACGCAGGAAGCACAGAGAAGACCAACCCTGGTGGATCTGGAGCTGTGCCAGCCAGTAGCAGTAGCGCCCTGATCCCAGAGACTTATGGGATCTGGGTAATGACTGGTCTGAGGTGACATGATGTCTTTTTTTGGGATGTTTTAACTGGATGCTTCCACTCACTTATTACATAAGAGTGTGAAAGAAATGAGAGTAATGGAGCCAAACTAATAAAACCCATAATGCAACCTTGCAAAATTTTTTATAAAAGCTTTAATTATGAAAAAAAAAAAAAAACAATAATATGAATTAGATGTGATGTTTTAATCACAAAATGTAATTTTTCAACAAAGGTCACTGACTCTATTTGCTTTACACTAAATAAAAGAATAAATGTTTTTTAATATCCACATACTCTCTTCTAAAACCTAGTTATTATATTGATACATTCTGTAGATTGATACTACCTATGTAGATGGCATTTTAAGGTAATATAGAAATTTTCCCAATGCAAAGGCTGTTGCTAAAGGTAGGCTGCATGACTAGGCTCCCATCTAAGCCCAAAATGCATTGTGACAAGCACAGGAAAAAAAATTAAAGATGGCGGACATACTTACAAATAATTCAATATAAAAGATACACTATAGTGCCAAAAGTATTGGGACACCCTCCAAATCATTGAATTCAGGTGTTCCAATCACTTCCATGGCCACAGGTGTATAAAATCAAGCACCTAGGCATGCAGACTGCTTCTACAAACATTTGTGAAAGAATGGGTTGCGCTCAGTGAATTCAAGCGTAGTACCGTGATAGGTTGCCACCTGTGCAATAAGTCCATTTGTGAAATTTTCTCACTACTAAATATTCTACGGTCAGCTGTTAGTAGTATTATAACAAAGTGGAAGCAATTGGGAACAACAGCAACTCAGCCACGAAGTGGTAGGCCACATAAAATCACAGAGCGGGGTCAGCGCAAGCTGAGGCGCACAGTGCGCAGAAGTCGCCAAATTTCTGCAATTCAATAGCTACAGACCTCCAAACTTTGTGTGGCCTTCAGATTAGCTCAAGAACAGTGCGTAGAGAGCTTCATAGAATGGGTTTCCATGGCCGAGCAGCTGCATCCAAGCCTTACTTCACCAAGTGCAATGCAAAGCGTGGGATGCAGTGGTGTAAATCACGCTTCTCTGTCTGGCAATCCGATGGACAAGTCTGGGTTTGGCATTTGCCAGGAGAACGGTACTTGCCGGACTGCATTGTGCCAAGTGTAAAGTTTGGTGCAGGGGGGATTATGGTGTGGGGTTGATTTTTTTTTTGAGGAGTTGGGCGTGGCCCCTTAGTTCCAGTGAAAGGAACTCTTAATGCTTCAGCATACCAAGACAATTTCATGCTCCCAACTTTGTGGGAACACTTTGGGGATGGCCCCTTCCTGTTCCAACATGACAGCACACCAGTGCACAAAGCAAGGTCCATAAAGACATGGATGAGCGAGTTTGGTGTGAAGGAACTTGACTGGCCTGCACAGAGTCCTGACCTCAACCTGAGAGAACACCTTTGGGATGAATTGGAGCGCAGACTGCGAGCCAGGCCTTCTCGTCCAACATCAGTGCCTGACCTCTCTAATGCGCTTCTAGAAAAATTCCCATAAACACACTCCTAAACCTTGTGGAAAGCCTTCCCAGAAGAGTTGAAGCCGTTATAGCAGCAAAGGGTGGGCCAACTCCATATTAAACCCTACGGATTAAGAATGGGATGTCATTAAAGTTCATGTGCATGTAAAGGCAGGTGTCCCAAAACCTTTGGCAATATAGTGTATTTTTACTCAAAATATGTTTGTATTTTTATTACAGTATTGCATTCTTAGCTTAGCAGCATATTTACACCAAAATCTATTTTACTCAATTGAGTTTCCTATGCTTTTCACATATGAAGTTAGATGGTAGCTGCCTATGTATGCAGTAGACGTATTTAACATAGCTCACTAGGTTTTGGAACAGCCATAGATTTACCTTTCTCCCATTTCGTTTTATATTACAGCGAGGACCCAATAAGACGCCTGTGGCTGCCATCTGTCTGACCAGCTTGCTCTCCATGGCCTTCATCTTCATTGGCCAGGTCAATGAACTGGCTCCCATTGTCACCATCAACTTCATGCTAACCTACAGCATAATTGATTATTGCTATTTCTGTGTGGTGAAAACCTATGAGCTGCAGGTCCAGCAAAGGAAGACACTGATCAGGAAGTCGAGCTCCAGAAGATCACTAATGTCCAGCACTCACCCCCATTATGGCAGCAGTGGAGCCATCATTGACCCTGTGAACGGCACACTGCTGGAGTTCACCAAAGACATGGACCAAATATTTCCATTGCCCAGCACAGACACCGCTGAAGAACAGAGAGTGTCTATTCCTGCCTCCAAGGCCCGGGGCAGGAAGTCAAAGATTCCAGCTAAAGAAACGCTGATGAACAGTTTTGGGTTGGACTTGAACAGCAATGGACCATTAGATAAAGATAAAGATGAGATGGAGCCAGAACAAGCTGTTGGATTAGATGATGATGCCAGTAGCCAGATAGGATTTATGGAGTCTGACCTTACAGCAGGAGCCAAGAGGAAACAGTCTTTACCTAATTCTGGCCCAGTTGAACTTGAACAGCTCCCAAGAGAGCAGATAGAGAGGAATAGTAAGTAACTCTCTACAAAACCTTACATAACTCCTCAATATAGTGATCAAAAACTGTATTACACCTTAAATACCTTTTATTTACAGGTTCAGAAACAATTCTTGAAGGATCAGAAATCAGATCAATCCAAGGTTCGGTCTATGCCAGATTTTGCAATCACTGGGTTTCGTTAATTGGTGTAAGTTTGGCAAAAGATATCCAGTGCTTACTGAAAGCAATTTTTGAAATATATAAATATCCAAATCATTTTTAAAATACGTTTTTTATCTAATTTTTAGGCATTGTGCTCTTTTATGATAATGTTTGTCATCCAGTGGATGTACGCTTTGATTAACATTACAGTCGCCCTTATCCTCTTTCTCTACATTGGAACAACAAGCCCAGGTTTGCCAACAGGTAATTGTACCTAACTTTTATTTGATTTGAGTAATCTTTGGAAAATCTGAGAAGTAACCCTACTTGCTCATAATAAACTGCGAGTTGTCTAAACACTTTGGCTGCTACACACTTCTTATTTCAGCCAAATATGTGCATTTAGGTCTAATAAGAGTAAGGCATTTTGTCCATTTGGAATTATGTCGTTGTAATTTGCTATTGCTGTGATCTCATGTGAGTGACAGGTTGTCCCGCCTTTGCACCAGTAAACCCGTCATCAGAGAAGAGAAATATTTTGATTAAAGATTATGAGGGCACATGAAAAAAATAATGATGTGCACGGATAAGTCATTTGTATTAAACACTGCAATATTTTAATTTTATGGTGACTTTAAAATATTTTCCTTGTCAGGAAAATATCAAGTTACATTCTCTGCCCACAGGTGCAGCAGCTCGCTTCAGTTTCTTCAGGTGGCTCAAGACCTCGCTACATAATTTGGGGAGGTATGATGTTACATAGTCCTGTTACATAATCTTGATTTTCAACATAAAGTGTGGTCCTTATTTCAGCTTTGTGTGACCAAGTACCACCCACTTTTAGACAGGAAAAGACAGTCTGATCAAACTGTTTTTTCATAATGTTTTAAGGGCAGGTTTACTGGATGCAGAAAATACCACAATATTGGCGTGGCATTTCCACCAATGCTTCTATAGAAAACACTGAAAACTAGGAAATAGAAAATGTGTATAGACTTTGAGGTCATAATTTCAGTCCATCCAAATGAAATACTGCAAGTACTGATTTTTTCACAGACATACCTCAGAACACCAATCATAATGTACAGTTTTGCTTATGGATATCTTGTTAACTTGATACTACCTCCAATTAAATTTAAAATATTTCAAATATGTTACTATTTTAAGGCCACTGTTTTGGAAAACTTTGGCAAATCCAGCTATTAATTCTTCCTTAAGTGTTCATATGCACAATTCCATATGGAATTGTAAAAAAAAAAAACCTGTGTCCCCTTATTTCTGGAAGGTGCTAGGAGCCAACCACTCATTACTTTTGGGTTGTTTTTTTGTTTGCAATATGCATCACATGGTCAGTGAATAAACTTTTTTTTAAATGTTGGTGGCACATGGTTGTCATATCTGAAGCTGACACTAAGAGTAGGTGTTACAACAAGATAAATTCAGAGCTATTGTGTTCTTGGTCTTTGGAAAATGTTTAAATGTCTTCTGAATAATGATGCTATGCTTTATCTTGGTTAGTTCCTCAATCAAAATTGGCAAATTACTGAATGAATTAAATTGAATGAAGTTCTTTTATACAAATTACTGTTATGTGGGTATGTGGCAGAGTTCATTGTGGGTGATGCAATTAGAACTATGGTTATACACAAAACTGAACATCAAAAACATCAAAACAAAAACATCAAAACATCACTTCACCAATCATTGGCTTCTCTTCTTAGGCGAGATGGGGCCCTTCAGGACCAGATTGTGGTGACACCCTCTTTGTCAGCTGTTGGCATGGAGACGAGGCAGCTGACAGAGGAAAATGCAGACTTTGCCCTCCGTGATCGTTACCATCACTCCTCCTTTATCACCACCACAGACAAGATGGTCCATCCTCAGTCCAACTGAGCATGTAACAACTGTGCCCTGCTAACCAGCTGGACTGAAACGGTGGACACGTGGGACTAAATAATCTTGACTGATCACTGAACTGAGCAGGACTTGAAATACCTTTTTTTTTTTTTTTTTTTTTTTTTTTTTTTTACTGCATTTGTCAGGTAGTACTTGGAAGACTTGTACGTTTTATTTTCCTGGAAAATCTGAAGGAAGCTAATGTTTGTTTCAAAATTGGGAATGTGCAATCAAAGTTTAAGGTTTAATGTGCACCATGGGCATTTACATTTCAGATTATATTGCTAAAGTAAATTGTCTTTTTTTTTTTTTTTTTTTTTTTTACTTCAAAAGATGGTAGCACATAGAAGCATCATGTCCACCCTCCCAAACTGGAATGTGCATGCTCCAGTTTTCCAAAGTTAATTTTGAACTTCCAAAAAAAAAAAAAAAAAAAAAACCTTAGATAAATAAAATGCTAAATTTTTCTAGGTAAAAAAATAAATAAAAGAAAAAATAAATCACTTATGTCGCCAGAAAGTGCCAACTCTTTAAAAACAATGTCAGGTTGCATTGTCACTGCTGTGACACTGATTTTCAATGTCTTAATGCATAGTAATGTGTAAAAGTGGGGAGCCATATTATTTTGTATAGTGTTAATGCTAAACTGGGTTTTGATTTAGACTTAATGGGGGGAAAAGAAGAATCCCACCTGTTGTGGCATCATTTGACTGTCATATCTGTCTGAACCGACTTGAGCACACATTTGTGTGAGTGCGTTCATCCAGAGGAATGGGGTGGAAACCGCTATCGCCTGCCCGAGGGGAGGAGTCACCCAATGCTCCGGTTTCTCACTCTCGCTGCCTGAAATAAAACCCTTCTCAGCCTTCATCCCCAACTTTAAAACTATCATAAGGAATTTACTAATGGGAAACTGTTAAACGGACTTACTTTCCGATGGTGACCCGGACCACTTTGGCGTTTTATTTATTAGGAATTCATTATGATGGAAACGTGTGTCGCGAGAAGCGCTCACCGTGTGGTTTTCACGGTCTTTATGCTTGTCCTAAATACTGTGATTTCCGAAACTTTCTCTACAGACACGGAGACCGATAACCCATTGAGTACCGAAACTTTTTTTACCGGAAAAACTGGTTTAAAACAAACGTCCTCCTGGCCGGGGAGAGAAGCCACTGCTACAGCTGTGGATCTATCGAGTGGACCGGGGGAGATGACGGACATTCCCGCCAGTGTGTCCATCACTGGAACGCGAGCGGGTGAGACTTCACGTGCCTGTGGATGCCCAAAAGTGTTGTCTAGATAGGCAGCTCACTGGGTTCTGCAACAGCCTCAGTGTACAGTCAGTGTAAAGTAGATAAGACTAAGAAGTTTATTTTGTGGTGTACAGCAGTATTGTGTTGAAACAAACCTTTTGCAGTTTGATTGCATGATTACAAAGATGACACTCAGAAGTTGCTTATGTGATAAAGACTGAATTGTGTAAAACACAGGAAAACCATTAAAATATCTTATATTTTTTATTTATACAATAAATGATATCTCAATGCAATGTATTATTATTATTATTATTATTATTATTATTATTAAAGTAGCAATAGCCCAGTAGTAAAAATAACTGTTTTTATTATGCAGCTGAAGCATATTGTCAAGTATGAAGTCAAACTAATGAGATTACTTACACTCTGTTTCCTCAGTTTTTGGAAGAGCATCTCTTTTAATGAATGACCTGCTTGGCTCATGAACATCCTGGTTCATAAACTGTTCCACTTTCTTGAGCCAATGAACTCTATTCAGTCTGCAGTTTGTGAATTTTTTTTTTTTTTTTTTTTATGATTTAATTGATTTAATGAAATATTTTCGTTCCATGTCATTTTGGCATCAAATGTGCAAATAAGTAATTATAACCTCAGATCACATTAAAGACATCAGAGGATTTGCTACCATCAATTCTGTTAATAATCATTCATGTGCCATTGGATCCAACTGGGATATCAGTGATGTGGCACGTTATTCAGCTTTATTTTCACATGCATGTTCTGAGAAAAATGAGCTTCTTTTAAAACACCTATTAAAAAAAATAAAGGGAAGTATAAAATGTGAGTTGAGAAATATGTATTATATTATCCAGACTTTTACAACTGTGATTGTTTTGAATCGGTCTGCATAACCCCCCCCCCACACACACACACACACACACACACTGTATTTCACTCCCTTTTTAGATCTCATGCAATATTGTCCAGATAATTTTAATCTACGTTCTGTAAAACAGCTTGTTCTTAGGCCTGTCTTCATCCCCATCAGTTAGAGCTGACTGGATATTCCTGAACATAATGCAAGTTGAAAGATCTTATGTTGAAAGATGTCTGTAATGCAAGCTGAAAGAGACATTTTCAGCAAGTAAGTCAATTTTTAGAATGTGACATGACCCAAAAACCTATCATGGCTTTCCACACTACAATCAACTTTGATTGTCTTCAACAGATGTACATTTTGTGGAAACATTCATTTCACAATAGCTAATTTAGATTCAAATGGATTTCTACAAACCAGAAGTGTAAAACGTTGTATGTGATTTTATTTTGTAGCCATGCACGACTGAGCCATGATGCCATTTTCTACTAAGAAACGAAGCAATAAGTATGTCTTACTGTACTTTATTCAAATGATTTACATATTTTAAAAGATAAAATCTAAATGAAAGTGACAATTTATATTAGAGTATCTAGGGCTGATATATTGAACATAAAGGTAATGCTACCAAATAAGTTTTTGAACCACGCTTTTTAAATAAGTGTGTTTCGAGACGCATCCTCATCCAGTCAGTGTTTCACTTGATTATAGTTTTGCCTGTGCATGAACTTCATGCAGGCAGTGACAATGCTGTAATATGGACTTTGCTAGGTCAGCTGAAGGAAGGAAACAGCAGGTCCCAATGGGTCCGATCCCCTCCATTTTTAGGGCTCAATCTTTTGTTAGGTTAGACGAGCTTGGCTGCCAATTGTTCTCCACCCAAAATCATTACATCCGCAGTCACTTCTGAAAACATCTCACATAGTTCATAAAGTTTCCCAAGGCTCACACCACATGAAGCGCACCCTAGTGGCCATGCTTCTCATATTTCCCCATCCTGAATTTCATTATTATTAACCGTTTTGATAATTTTAAGTATACATAGTTTCCGATATTTCATTGTTCTTTATTTTTTCCAAACTAGGACATTCAGAAAAACCTTTACTCATCTCTACAAATACAGCGGACTGGACAACTAGGATGGTCTCAGATGAGTCCACTGAACAACTGCGATCTGACAAAGAGCTTAGCCATAATACCACAGCCCAATGGGAGGGTTCATCAGTAGTGTCACACAGCATCACCAGCCACCAACCAGTGACAGAGGCCCGAACAGTGCGAGATGTTTCCGTAACGAATCTGAGAGATGTGGACACCACCGACTCTTTCTCTCACACTGATTTCACCTACACTTCCACCACCAACCGAGCCGGAGAACGCACACTGCTCTCGGTGACCTCCAACAGCACCTCTGCGTACACGGAAGACTCCAACTCCTCTGTTGCTGGGAGCTGGGAGCAGATGACATCAGGATCCACCCAAGGCAAGGAAACAGTAGAAGATGTATCTACAGTGTCTGATAAGACTGAGCCCACTTTTGAAGAGCATAATGCCACCAATGCAACTCAAGGCCACTCTTTGGAGACCGAGCGGTCAACGTTGTCCCAAGGCACTGAGTCACAGACAAGACAACCTAGTGTCACAGGACAGACCTTTGAGCAGGTGTCTGATAATGACAATCCAAATTCAACACCCCCTCTCACAGTGACCACTAGAGATGAAGAGCAAACGGATGTCACATCGGTGAGCAGTGGGACGTCTTATACAGAAACTGGTGACTCTGTTTCGTCTATCCCTCCCTTTACCTCTGGCGAACACACCAATGCCACTAGCACATCTCAACAGAGCCGTGATTCCACAGTGACTTATTCAGTGGATACTGGTGCTTCCACTGAGTTTTCAACCGGATCTGTCAGCTCCACTGGCCGTGAGGAATCCGAAGGGTCTCCGACCCATACAGTGGAGGAGACGACCATTCAGGGCCTGACTACTGCACCCCCAGTGCTTGCAGATGTTGCCACCACAGTTGACTCGGTTTTCAAGTTCCTTACTAGCCAACCGCCCTTCGTCTCCAGTACCGATGATCAGACAAGCACCAAAGTGGTGCCAACATCTACAGCACCAGCAACTCAGAGGACACAGGTTACAGAGGAAGCCACTCACAAGGCATCTACCGCCTACAGTTCTACCAACACATTCACTACCATGCCTCCTGCCGTCACCACCCGTCAGCTCCAACCAAGCACCACACCGCAAGCACAATCAGAACACACTACCATTGTTACCACTGATATCGTTCAGGTGCTGCGGACGACAGCCTCCACAGCCCAGCGCCCGCCCACCTCCACTACTGGTGTACCACAGGCACCCAGCACATCTGATTCTGCTGACGTCACCACCTTGCATATAGAAACTAGCACGGCCACGCCAGGGAACACGACTGCACATGGTGGACGTGCAACAACACCTTACAGCAAAAGCACCCCGACCAGGACCACTGTGGCGGTAACCACCAGGAATCACACAGACAGAAGCACCACAGAGATGAGAAGCACCACAGAGATGGGAACCACAACCATGCAGATGCCTTTTAGGTCAACAGCATCAACAGGTATGTTCGACTTTTGATATTTATTCAAATCACTATTTTTGTTGGTAATATTAATGGTGCTTGTTGCACCGATGCACAAATATTACAATTCTGTCCCATGACTGATAAATGGTCGATATAAAATGTATATACGGTACCGTCAAAAGTTTGGGGTGAGTGCTTTTTTTTTCTTTGCTTTTCAAAAAAAAAAAAAAAATACTTTAACTCAGCTAGGATGCATTAAATTGATCAAAAATGTCAGCAAAGACATTTATAAAGATTTCTATCTCAAATAAATGTTATTTTAAGCTTTCTATTCATTAAAGAATCATGAAAAAAATGTTTATTGGTTTTCACATAAATTATTAAGCAGCACACCGTTTTCAACATTGATAAATACTAAGAAATGTTTCTTGAGCACCAAATCAGTATATTTGAATGATTTCTGAAGGATCATTTAATACTGAAGACTAGAGTAATGGCTGCTAAAAATTCAGCTTTGCCATAACAGATATAAATTGTATTTTAAAATATATTAAAATAGAAAATATTTATTTTAAATTGTAATAATTTTAACTGTATTTTCAGCCTTGTCGAGCATAAGAAACATGTTTTAAAAACATTAAAAAAATCTTACTGGCCCCAAAACTTTGATCAGTTGTGTGCATTTGTCTAAATAAATAAAAAAATAAAATAAATAAACACTAAAAACTAAAATTGAATGCTTCAAGTGAATTTAGGCATCACATCATTACAATGTATTGGGTGAAAAATGGATATTTGCTAGAGATTACATTTAACAGTTTTAATAAATTATTAGTGTATTTAAAAGTTTAACTTTTAAGAGAGCATTAGATGAAAGTTAGATGAAAAATATGAGAAATGAGCATGTACAATTGAATCTACAATATTGGCTGATGTATATCCAAATATGCGTAATTTATCACACATTGTTTATGTAACGGACAATAATCATACATTAAATCATGTTGTTTATCGAGAGGTGTGTGTGTTTTTTTTCCTGAATGATCAGACTTAAATAATGAACACCCAATAATGAACATTCTGTCATTATTTGCTCATCCTCTTGTCGTACCAAACCTGTATGACTTACTTTCTGTGGAACAAAAAAAAGATATTTAAGGCCAAAGACTTATAAAAAACACTGCAACATTCCTCAAAATATCTTCTTTCATGTTCCAAAGAAGAAAGAAATTCATACAGTTTTGGAATGACATGAGGTTGAGTAAATGACAGAATTTTCACTTTTGTGTGGATTATTCCTAAACTCTTCGCTTAGCATGCGATAAAATTGACAAAGAAGTCCTATAGACTTACACTGAAAGAGAGACTTGGGTCGGGTCGTTTGACTCAGACTAGTAAGCAACACTCTAGTTACCATATAGCATGGTGCTAAAACATACTCAGAATACCTTAGCAACCACATTCTGAAAACCACATTAGCATAGTGACGATGATTTTTGCACGTACAAGCACCACTCCTAATCTTAATGTTAGAAAAACACATTACACAATTCAGTATATATACAATATTTAATTGATAATACATTGTTTGTGAACAATCTCCTCTGTAGGTCATGTGTGTGGGCCTAAAATCTGTGCAAATGGAGGCCACTGTGTTAGATCAGCCGAGGGAAGTTACCACTGTCAGTGTCTGCCTGCATGGACAGGACCCTTCTGCACTGAAGGTAAGAAGCCCAATTTAATGTACACTAACAACTAAATTGGGCCATTGTTGACAAGTGACAAGTCTTAAAGTGCCCCTATTATGGCATTTGAAAGGTTCCTATTTTTGTTTTGGGAGTCCCCAACAACAGGTTTACATGCATGCAAGGTCAAAAAACACTTTTATTGTCTTATAATATGCATTTATTTTTACCTTATTTGCTCAACGATTCATTTTTCTAAACCCCTCCTTTGCGTGACGCTAATCTGCGGTGATTGGTCAAATGACCCAATCAGTTGTGATTGGTCTACTGCGTGCAGCACATGTTGGTAACGGAACGCCTATCACCATTACTGGATTACAGCTTGTCCAATGGAGAGCAGAGAACAAAGCCTGTGTCACAGTAGCATGCTACTAGCGGTGTTTACAGACAAAATACTTCTGCTGGTTAACACGGAGTACAGTATACAGTGCTTGCATCACTTACATTGTATTATAATAATGATGGTGCTCCGCTCTGTTCTTAAAATAAAGACTCAGAGAGGAAATAAGTTGTTTTATGTTTATGTTAGCGAACCTAGCCCACAGCTCGGTGGTAAACACCCAAACAGTCATGGTATATGCGCCCAACGCAGAAACGTATTGATAAAGCACTGCAGTTGTACACCAACGTATTGCTTTATTCTTTACCATAATTCCAAGTAATAACAACGACAAAAATTTGACACACTTCTAGACAATTACGAGCAAACACATATTGCTGTTAGCTGGTTAGCCGGAGACCTACAAGCTGCGCGGAGCGTACACAACACACACAACTAAATGTGTATTGTGCATGCTACAGAGAACATAACAGCAACAATTATTAATCATACTTATAGGTTGTGATTTGGAGGAGGAAGAAGCTGGTCCAAATAAACTGGGTACTGACCCATCCTGCAATAACAACCGGCTTACGAATCCATCGTTGAATGCATTTAGGTTGAAGAAGCAGTCGTCAGTAAAATGACGGGAACACAGCACAAGGTTCGGGCTATACTGCTGTGGTATCGTTGTAAAGATGAACTTTAACCACTGATTCTTCACATGCTCGTCCTTGGGCAGTGAAAAAAACTGGCTTTACCTTCACATTGTAGAGCACAGCGTCTTCTCGACGTGATGTATCCAGTCCACAAGAATCAGCTGCAGTGTTCAAGTTTTCCCTGGTGTCTGCACGCGCAATAAGTGGGCGGGAAATATGCTAATGTTTCGTTGTGACGTCACAACGAAACGGCTTAAGATTCGTTTGAAAAACGATTCATTTGTTTGACTCAGAGTCGACTCTTACTTTTGAGAGACAGTAACTTTATATACGGGGCACTTTCAGATTTAAAACTTTGCAGGATGTTTTCATTCACTTAGAGCTATGTTACACACTACATGAAAGGTAATTTCCAAAAATCCATAATAGGGGCTCTTTAATGGTGTAACTTAAGAGGGCAGTGACAAACAGGAACAGGAATTGACTTTTGGATCCCTAATGTTGTAATATCAAATTAAAAGTTTTATTCATGCTAGTACCAGGCACTTTTCAAATCACAGTTGAACTAGGCTTAGGATAGATAGAGGTTTTCTGACAAATGTATATTAACACGGAATATATCATGCAATACAATGTTACATTATAAATTAAATTTTTTCCTAAATTTTTTAAACAAAAATGCCACAATATTTAGATTAGTAATGTAATACATGTTTCCATCAGGGTTGGTGACAAAAGTGAATATGGATTGATTAGGCGTTGTGTTTTTCTGTAGATGTGGATGAGTGTGTGAATAGTCCGTGCCCCCAGGGTTCAGTGTGCGTCAACACAGGTGGCTCTTTCAGCTGTGAGTGTGCCCTGGGCTTTGACCTGGAGGATGGCCGCAGTTGTATGCAAGGTAGGTGGTCAGTTGTCCACACTAAAATAATATCCAGAATATATAAAGATATTTCTGTGATAACTCTGTGATAACCCTCACTTGATTTGCTTTGGCTTTACCCTGCAGTGAAGACATTTTTGGGCAACTTCACCGTCAACAACTCCATGCACCTCAGAAGTTCAAGTCTGCATGAGCTCCACAGAGAGATCCTACAGCTGGTACGCAACAATATGCTGCATTTCACACCTGACCTCTCACCTTACAACCACACAGCCAAATCAATGCAGCTAATGTTATATAGCAACCATTATGGAAATAGAGAGGTGATTGGTTGAACATGATGAAGTTATGTATTTAACATGGAGTTGGGGTTTATTTGATACATTTGTGTATTGGTTTTTCAGCTCAATGCCTCTCTCTCCACCTTTCATGGTTACAGACACTCCACTTTGGCTAAAAGGTGAGTTTCTACTAATCTTCTAGAGACCCAGCAGGAATATTAGACCGTACGGGGCACAAAAATCAATTTAATTGTTCACTTTACCATGGAACTACTGATGTGTCAATCCAGTGTCAATATCTTTTTACTGTACCATTTATATATTTGTGCAGCCATCAGTAGGCAGGACTGTGTGAGAAGAATTAATGTGTAAATACAGAGTGGGACATGGCCCAAACAAGGAAGAACTTGTTTTTAAGGGGTGTAACACAAAGCAGAGTTTAGTTGTTTACAGTTGCTGAACAACATTCAATGGATTAAATTAATTTGATACATTTTTGATGGTTTAAATATTTAATAAAAAAATATTTTTTATTCAGTTCAATGGATTATCTAAAAAATGGCATTACCGCATTATTAAATAAACTTTTTATTAAATATAGCCTACACTACTGTTCAAATGTTTTTTATATTTTAATGTTTTTGAAAGATATCTTATGCTTACCCAGTGGTTTATTTATTCAAACAAAAATACAGTAAAACAGTAATTACAATTTAACGGTTTTTGATTTTAATATACTTTAAAATAAAATTTGTTCCTGTGATGGCATTTTTTTTTTGTAACATTATACATGTCTTTACTGTCACTTTTGATCAATTTAATGCATCCTTGTTGGAAAAAAATATATTATTATTATTATTATTAATAAACCATATGCATTCAGTCATATAAATATATCCATTCTATAATTTATAAAGCATTTAATTTCCAGCTAAACATTATTATAGTGTGATACTGTTATCAATAGTGATTTTTCAGTAATTCATATTCCTATTGAATTCAGGGTGTGATTTTTCTTTCTCACATGTATGTGAATACATATGCCCTGTGCAGAGATGGAGAAGGTGTGCAGATCTTAGCGGTGAACATGTTTTCACTCTCCGCCAATGTGACCAGCTCGGACGTCCTCAACAGCATCCGGATGTCCCTGAGCAACTGCAGCCGGACATACTCACACTGTACCATTAAGCTTCAGCACCAGCTCTCATATCAGGGTACCATTCAGCGCTCGCCGTCTGCATCATACTCTTATCTCAAATCCATTCCCTCTGTTCTTATCCTCCACTCTACTCCACCACTTCAGAGATATGATAATACCAGTCACGCAATACACACGGATAGCACAGTCTTGTTTCATTTGGCCTCTACAATAATAATTTGGAAAGCTTTTTGTGGCACTGTTTATCTCTAGGAAAGCATTTGTTCTGAAGCACTTCTTTCTGTTTAGTGGATAGCCTGTGCTCAGCTCAGAAGACCAATTGTGATTTGCAGTACTCTGTGTGCACGGACACTAGTGGGATCCCATACTGTCAGTGCCACCCAGGATACTTTAAAAAGAACCCAGGGGACATGACCTGCAGAGGTACAACATACTTTGAATAATTAAACTGTGTGATTTTGTGTAGTGCCACTGTACAAATTAATGTCAAGTTACTCATTTTACATTTTTTATTTCTTTAAAAATTGCAATGTTTTTTTTAGACTGTGGAGATGGACTCAAGCTTGTTAATGGCAACTGTGTTGAGTAAGTATGTGGTTTATTAATGCATGAAGTAAATATCACTGTAAACAACCAGTCAAAAGTTTGGACATGCCTACTCATTCTATATTATGGAAGTATGGGAATTATGTTAAAATGTTAAACAAATCTTGTGTTTTAGCTTGTTCATCATAGCCACTCTTTGCTTAGAGAACAGCTCTGAACACCCTGGGCATTCTATCAACATCATGAGGTGCCACCTGAGAAGCTTTTTAAACAGTTTTGAAGGAGTTCCCATTTATGCTGGACATGCTTGTTGCTTGTTGGCTGCTTTTCCTTCACTATCCGGTCCAACTCATCCATTTCCAATTTCAGGCAAGCCTTTAGATCAAACGCTTTTTAAGATCATGGGAAACAAATTCAGCCAATTGTGTCCAAACTTTTCACTGGTAGTCACAGGTGTTTTGTATATATGTATTTTGTAGCAAAAAACAAACTTCTTTTTAACTTTTTCAGGTGCATGTTTGGATTTGGAGGTTTCAACTGCAGTAATTGTAAGATTTTATTTTCATTTATATTTGTATTTATAAATGCTTTAAGAGTAAAAGATTTAAAAATAACTTAAAGGGTTAGTTCACCCAAAAATGGAAATTCTGTCATTAATTACTCACCCTTATGTCGTTCCAAACCCGTAAGATCTTCGTTCATCTTTGGAACACATATTAAGATGTTTTTGATGAAATCCGAGAGCTCTCTGACCCCTCCATAGACAGCAATGTCATTAACACTTTTAAGGCCCAGAAAGGTAGTAAAAACATTGTTAAAATAGTCCATGAGACTCCAGTGGTCAAACTTAATTTAATTCTAAACTTAATTCTATTTTAACGATGTCTTTACTACCTTTCTGGACTTTGAAAGTGGTAATTAAATTGCTGTCTATGGAGGGGTCAGAAAGCTCTTGGATTTCATCAAAAATATATCTTAAAAATATCTTTAAAAAAATAATTTGTGTTCCAAAGATGAACGAAGGTCTAACGGGTTTGGAACGACATGAGGGTGAGTAATTAATGACAGAATTTTCATTTTTGGGTGAACTAACCCTTTAAGCGTGTGTAATATATAAAGCGGTAACACTTTACAATAAGGTTGCATTAGTTAACATTAGTTAATGTATTAACTAACATGAACTAACCATGAGCAGTACATTTGTTACTGTATTTGTTAATCTTTGTTAACGGTAGGTAATAAAAATACAGCTGTTCATGGTTTGTTCATGTTAGTTCACAGTGCATTAACTAATGTTAACAATATTTTAATAATGTATTAGTAAATGTTGAAATTAACATTAACAAAGATAAATAAATGCTTTAAAAGTGCAGTTCATTATTAGTTCATGTAGTTCACTAATGTTAACTAATGAACCTTATTGTAAAGTGTTACCTATAAAGCTTGTAAAATATATCATTCAGTTAAAACTGTATTATTTTCAGACTTGTGTGTTTTAGTGCAAATAAATAAAAGATGTTTATGTTGCTAAAATAATCTTGTGTTTAATAGTCTATAAGCTGATAGCCGTGGTGGTCTCTCCTGCTGGAGGAGCTCTTCTATTGATTGTCGTCATTGCTCTTATAGTCACCTGCTGCAAGTAAGATCATAAGAAAAAATTGCAACTTCCTCCTTATTTTACCGACAAATACCTTTTATTTATATTTTTAAAATTACAAAAAAAATGTTTTCACTGCATCCTCAGAAAGGACAAAAATGACATCAACAAAATCATCTTCAAAAGTGGAGACCTTCAGATGTCGCCCTACGCAGAGTTTCCTAAGAGTAATCGTGTGTCAATGGAGTGGGGCAGAGAGACTATTGAGATGCAGGAGAACGGCAGTACCAAAAATCTCCTGCAAATGACAGACATTTATTACTCGGTATGTGTTCATATGTACTTCTCTTTTGAGTTTTTATGTTTGACCTCCAGAGATTTCATTGATCATTTAGACTGTATTGTAAAACCAGAATTGAGCCATGGCATTTATGCAGGCACTGCGAGTTTGAATCTGTCTCATGATGTTTGGTTAAAAATTAGTAAAACCAGGGAAAAAAAAACACTTCACATGGCCATGCACATCCTGAATGGGTGAATTTTCCACATGATTAATTTGTGACTGCTATTCTCTCTTTTAGCCTGCACTGAGGAACTCTGACCTGGAGCGTAATGGTCTGTATCCGTTCTCCGGCCTCCCTGGTTCAAGGCATTCGTGTATCTACCCAGCTCAATGGAACCCTTCCTTCATAAGCGACGATTCACGGCGAAGGGACTACTTCTGATAGCCTTACCCAGCAGGTGTGCAATTTGATGCTGCATATAAACTCTCTTGCCGTGGTTGGACCTGTCACAGATTCTGGAGCTGGATACTGACCACTAAAGGCCTTTGAATGTGAAAATGAGCTGGCAGGAAAAGACCATTATCTGTGAGACTGAAAGAAAGCCGCAGAGCCCTGTTGGGTCAATTTAGCATTTGAACACAGTGCCACAATAAGATTTTAGTTTCTGGTGTGGAGCTGACAAGCTGATGTTCTCAGCTCCCCACGGAGTGTTTATTCTTAAGTGGAAGTCTGTAAATTTAAACTAGACAAATGAAGGATAACACATAAGATGCCTGAAGTACAGTATAACTTATATCATAAAAGTTTGCACTATGAACTCGTCAAACAGATATTGTCTCAAATGGAAAAAGCCATAAATGTATCATATTTATACTTGGAATAATGTACCCAACTGGTTTGTACTGTGTTAAGTTTTTGTGAGTGATGGGGTATCTTGGATGTCTGTTTGAGTATGTTCATCAAAATTTAAAGGGATAGTTCACCCCAAAATGAAAATTCTGTCATCGTTTTCTCACCCAAAACTCGTATGCCTTTCTATCCTCTGTGAAAGACCAAAGGAGTTATTTGTAACAATGTCCAAGCTGCTCTATAAAATTATGACCTTTTTCTCACACAAAGCATATAGATTCAGAAGACTTTGAATGTAGTCATGACTTATTGACAATTATCATGTTTTATGGTGCTTTTTGGAGCTGAACAGCCCCTGGTCCGTATTCACTTACATTGTATTGAATAGAGCAGTGTGAATATTCTTCAAAACATCTCCTTTTTTCCACATTAGAAAGAAAGTCAAAAATGGTTTTGGAACAAGTATATGATGACATTACATTTTGGGTAAACCATCTCTTTAATGCTTTGTAGTGGTATAGTTTTAGAAACATTGTGAGATTTACGCTGGAGAACTAAACCTGTGCAAAAGCTGGTAGGATTTTGAAACAATATTACTGGATGCAGCATTTGTGTGAAATGTAGCAAATATTGCCACAGGGTATTACCGTTTGTTTGAACAACAGTAATAATCATAAAACACAGTGCTGCCTTGTTTGTTTCCTAATTTATTTTATTTAAATTTTCTGATTCAGATAAAGATACTGTAGTATTATCTGAGGACCTCCCATGTGTTTGTATGGATGCTTAGTGGTGCATGAGAGGATGGACTTTACCTGTTGCCAGGCGTCCATTTTATTTGATCTAATGTGTGTTCTTGTGAGATGTGCTTTATTTGTAATCTTTAATATCAGAGACTGCTTTCCTAACTCATTACTTTCCCCTCCTCTGTGGATGATCAGTTTAATCTGGCGTTGTAGTCAGAATTGTATTGTAAAAATAAAGGAGAAATAAAGTTTGATTTCTTTGTTGTTTTACCTGTTCATCTCTTTAATATTAAAGAATAGTTCAACCAAAAGTAATATCTGACCCTTCACTAAGTCCGACCTTAAAAACTGACCAATCCTATCTTAGGAACTGTGCTCATTTGCATTTTCTTAGATAACATTTTGTCCTTTTCTAATGTAAGAAGGATCTTTATATTTGTTTAGCTGTACATGTTTTCTTCATGACTTAAGATTGTTAATTGTTCTCTGTTTTCCCTTCAGTAAAAATTCCAAAATGGACTGCAAATATATACTACGAACGTGACGCTATTCGCTATAGATGTTCTATGGAAGGCAATAAAAACAAATATTTCTTTAGGTACACGTAATTACGTCTAAACGCGTAGTGTGATGCTTTGGACAATGTTCTGCTGGGAAACCTTGGGTCCTGCCATCCATGTGGATGTTTCTTTGACACGTACCACCTACCTAAGCAAGTAAGCATTGTTGCAGACCATGTACACCCTTTCATGGAAACGGTATTCCCTGGTGGCTGTGGCCTCTTTCAACAGGATAATGCGCAAAAATGGTTCAGGAATGGTTTGAGGAGCACAACGAGTTTGAAGTATTGACTTGGCCTCCAAATTCCCCAGATCTCAATCCAATCAAGCATCTGTGGGATGTGCTGAACAAACAAGTCCTATCCATGAAGGCCCCACCTCGCAACTTACAGGATCTGCTGCTAACATCTTGGTGCCAGATAACACAGCACACCTTCAGGGGTCTAGTGGCGTCCATGCCTCGACGGGTCAGGGCTGTTTTGGCAGCAAAGGGGGGCCAACACAATATTAGGTCATAATGTTAATGTCTGATCGGTGTATACTACATAACGCCATTTGCACCTTGCATAGACGTTCTCGCGCGCCTTCTGACCAAACGTCTTTGACGTCAGACCTAAGAAGGTGCGTCTAATGGCGCAAATTTTGATTTGAGAGCAACAACGCACAAGACTTGGAATAAAGTGCACGAGTCGTATGGTCACTTTTATGTCACTTTTTTATTTGTCTATAAAATATCTATAAAAATTAAGAAAGAAAGTATGTTTTTCAATGACATGAGGGTGAGTAGGCTACATGAAAATGACAATTCTGGAACCGTTTCTGTACGAGTCATGTGGTGCCCTTTTTTTTCCAAAATGCAAATAAAAGCAGATGGATGAAATAATGGCTCAGAAGACTTTCCACTGAGCCTTGGACAAGAATAACTACACTTACAACAATAAAGCATTAACATCATAATGACCACACAATGAGTCATTCAAAAAGGTGGAAATGATTCAGATAAAAACTAATTTCCGTTTCAAATAAAGATATCATTTGTGTAGTTTCTTCCTCAGACTTGAATCAACACCATAATGAACGCAGCAGTCAGGTTGTACAAGTAAGAGCTCTGTGAGTTGTTTACGTTCATTATTATTGTAATGTTATGTGCTTTGAGACATGAGGCAATTTAACGTGGTCTCTCGTCTCGTGACGCTTTGCTGAATCTGCTCCGGCTGTGTGCGACCTGTGCGTTCATGTGTTTTGAAAGAGGCGTGGCTTTGGAGTGCGCTCTGAAGGGAGGGTGGGATCTAATGCTTTCAAAGCTAGCTTGCTATTGCTAGTCGCTCCGAAATTGACTACCCTTCCTTTAAGGGGAAGCAATGTTGGGACAGCACCCTAAATAAATCTAAATAAATCTAAAAATTCTGAAATGTGGGTGGATAAAGTACAAGAATTGTCAATGATGTAAGAATATATTTTGCAGAATTAATTATTTGAATGGATAATTTTACCCTGAAATGAAATTTTGTTGACATTTGCAAACCACAAACTAACTTTTCCCCTGTTTTTTTCAAAGGGGATTTAGTGATTTTTGCAAATCTTACCAGTTTCTTCCCTTTGACGCATAATTTTAGCCGCAAGAGTGCATCATGTTTTCTTTCTTTCTGATTATTCAGAAATACACTCACCTAAAGGATTATTAGGAACACCATACTAATACTGTGTTTGACCCCCTTTCGCCTTCAGAACTGCCTTAATTCTACGTGGCATTGATTCAACAAGGTGCTGAAAGCATTCTTTAGAAATGTTGGCCCATATTGATAGGATAGCATCTTGCAGTTGATGGAGATTTGTGGGATGCACATCCAGGGCACGAAGCTCCCGTTCCACCACATCCCAAAGATGCTCTATTGGGTTGAGATCTGGTGACTGTGGGGGCCATTTTAGTACAGTGAACTCATTGTCATGTTCAAGAAACCAATTTGAAATGATTCGAGCTTTGTGACATGGTGCATTATCCTGCTGGAAGTAGCCATCAGAGGATGGGTACATGGTGGTCATAAAGGGATGGACATGGTCAGAAACGATGCTCAGGTAGGCCATAGCATTTAAACGATGCCCAATTGGCACTAAGGGGCCTAAAGTGTGCCAAGAAAACATCCCCCACACCATTACACCACCACCACCAGCCTGCACAGTGGTAACAAGGCATGATGGATCCATGTTCTCATTCTGTTTACGCCAAATTCTGACTCTACCATCTGAATGTCTCAACAGAAAAAATCGAGACTCATCAGACCAGGCAACATTTTTCCAGTCTTCAACTGTCCAATTTTGGTGAGCTCGTGCAAATTGTAGCCTCTTTTTCCTATTTGTAGTGGAGATGAGTGGTACCCGGTGGGGTCTTCTGCTGTTGTAGCCCATCCGCCTCAAGGTTGTGCGTGTTGTGGCTTCACAAATGCTTTGCTGCATACCTTGGTTGTAACGAGTGGTTATTTCAGTCAAAGTTGCTCTTCTATCAGCTTGAATCAGTCGGCCCATTCTCCTCTGACCTCTAGCATCAACAAGGCATTTTCGCCCACAGGACTGCCGCATACTGGATGTTTTTCCCTTTTCACACCATTCTTTGTAAACTCTAGAAATGGTTGTGCGTGAAAATCCCAGTAATTGAGCAGATTGTGAAATACTCAGACCGGCCCGTCTGGCACCAACAACCATGCCACGCTCAAAATTGCTTAAATCACCTTTCTTTCCCATTCTGACATTGAGTGTGGAGTTCAGGAGATTGTCTTGACCAGGACCACACCCCTAAATGCATTGAAGCAACTGCCATGTGATTGGTTGATTAGATAATTGCATTAATGAGAAATTGAACAGGTGTTCCTAATAATCCTTTAGGTGAGTGTATACTATATAGACTCTACATACTGCAAATGTACAGAAGAAATTCAGAAATGGCTTGCTGTTATGTATGTTGTACTCTATTCAGGGATACATATGTGTATAAACTAGGCTATTTATGCTTTGTTTGCTTAATACTTCATCAGATATTTGCATGCTCTCAGTTTTCTTTAGCATAATGTTGTCATTCTATGCCATTGGTTTAAATTATATTTAAAAAAATATGACAAGGGCTTTAACATTGAGAAGTACAATTACATGGAAACTAGACAAAAGTAAAAAGGATGTATGTATAAATAAACACATTTTGACTTTTCTTTTTGATTACCTGAGTACTACACGTGCACTTGTTTCAACTCCAAATTCAAATAGCTGTAGTCCCACCTGGTGGACTGAATGCATATTACAACCAAATAATGTTCACAGCAGCTGAAGGGTTCAAACAAGTGTTTCACTGCGTTTCAAGCCTATACACGTACTTAGCAAGAAGTAAAGCAAAACAAACACTGAGAGCGGCTCTCAGGAAAACCCGCCTTCCTTAGCCAACCTGAAAGAAAAAAAAAATGTTTGGGATTCAGGGAATCCATTTTTCAGAAATCACAGGAAACATCTGATAATGTCACATCCCAGTCTATTGAGCCATAGCATACGTAATATGTACAAGATATTTTCTAACCTGACAATTCAAAAAATTGCCACAAATATGCCAAATATCTCATGGCATGTTTGGGCTGCTAGATACAATCAGTTGTTTCCATTTACTGTAGTCATAAAAAATGTTCATTGCGAAATTTAGGTCTGAAAACTAAAGATTAGCCTAAAAGAAAACTAAAGATGACTACATATGCTCTTTTTTATATTTAGAAATAATATAAATAAGATATGATTTTTAAATAAATGTTAGATTTTTAAAAACTATATTAAGTTTTCAAAATATATTTGTAAAAGGCTATATTTTGCGTCCAATAAAAGTAACTAACACAACAGGGTACATAAACACGCACGCACGCACTCACGCACACTTTCACTCTCTCTCTTTCTCTCTCTCACTCTCTCGGTCCTCCGGTGGCGGCTTTTCAGTGTTGTGAAGGAACATCAGACGGATCGGTCGATTTCTGCTAATAAAACTGACAAATCGGTATTGTTTTTCACTTGCAAGACTGTATTTATGATTCATTCATGAATGGTAATCTATTTCTGGTCTGTCCGACTTTTGTTTTTGAAGTGAGCGGCTGTTAAAGGTGAGATGACGTTATTTTTCCATCCTGCCGTTATTTTCATACTATTACGCTTATCGCGTGAGCGAAAAATAGTTGTAATCTATCTGTTTACAAATATTTGCAGTTGCTCTCTTGTTTTTCTGCTATAATTAGACAGATCGTTTTAAATAACGATTGTTATTGATAAAGTTAGAGGGTATCACAAACATTCACTTTCACATAGTCATATCGCTTGTACAGTACTGTGTAATAATCGGTGTCTCTTTTAACAGATCTGTCTCTTATAAGACCTGGATCTGAGTATATATTGATCAGTCCCAGGACTGGGAATAGGTAATGACTGCTTTGAGTGGGAATATGGACTGCAGCGGTGTTGCACTAGGTCTGGATGTGGAGAATAGTTTTGGACAGAGGATTTGGCAGAACATCCCTTCAATGGTCCACCTGGACCTCCTATCCTCTAAAGGTTCTCCTCAGCTCCCGGAGATGCTCCTGTCGCCCATGTTTCAGGATTCACATCCCAAAGCCTTTCTGCTGTCAAGCCCAGAACCACTGCTCACCCTCCTCTCTTTGAACAGAAACTCGCCTGGATCTCTAGCAGGTGGTCCCCAAATGTGTTTCATGCCCATTCTTGAAGACAATGGACAAGACATGGTAGAGCCCAGTCACAACCCCAGCCCTCTGCGACATGTTTGTTCTACAAGAGACTGTCAAGTGGACACCAAATCTCTTTCTTCAGAGCAAGCACCACATTGCAACAGGAAGAACAATGCTTCAAATCAGACATGGGTCGACAGTGTGGAGGAAATGGAGGAAGGATTGATGATTCAGTCATTGTGGCATCTCTCCCAGCATGTTTCACTGGCGAATCGAGCTGGACGTTTACAACAGAGGGTGTTGGCGATGCTTGGTGAACATGCCTCTAGACACTATAGCCACCAACTGGAGGGTTTGAAGAGCAAACTTCTTGAAACACGTTGTTCCCCGAAGTACCCCATGACACCAGAGCATCTTTTTAATGCTGTAGAGATGCAGGAGGTAGAGCAGGCTCTTGGAAGAAACCTTCAATACCCTCAAGCACACGGGCAACCTCTGAAATCCAGAGATGTGCAGAATTTAGCACACAGTGGCCATGCTGTTCTGCACAGGGTGCTGGAGTCTCTGGACTCAGATGCCACAGTTAGCAGCTCAGATGAGGAGTGGGAACATGAGGACGCCAAAGGGACCTCAGTGGAACCACAGTGAGTATGATGTGATGTTAAATGGTCTTAATGAATGTTGACCTTGAAATCAAGTTGAGTTCTGACACATGGAAAAAGATGGACCTAATTGGAAGACATTAACAAGTATTTGTTTTATTGTACTCATATCGTTCAATATTTTTTAGGAGAACACAAAAGGGGTAATTTTGATCTTCATACAACAACAGTTCAAAGTCAAAAAAATAACAGTTGTCTATCTAGCTCAGTAAATGGCAAACCATAAAAGTGGTCCGTATATGTGACTACTGTGCTATATTACAAGTCTTCTGAATCTTTATGATATTGTGTGAGAAACATTTGCTGATAGTTCACTGTGCTATATTACAAGTCTTCTGAATCTTTATGATATTGTGTGAGAAACATTTGCTGATAGTTCACTGATAAACATTTATTAATATTTAATCTGTTTCTCACACAAATGCTCTTGCATTACTTCTGAGGACTTACAATGAATATTATTTCTAGCTGTATACACTCCCATGTAAAAAAAATGTAAGATTTTTTAAATCAGTAAAATAATCAGTATAAATACAGTAAAAAAAATACAATGAAAGTGATATTGTGAAATATTATTGCAATCTAAAACAACTGCTTTCTATTTAAGATATGTTTTCTATTAAAATGTAATTTATTCCTGAATTTTCAACAGACATTACTCCAGTCTTCAGTCTTACATGATCTTTCAGAAATCATTCTAATATGCTGATTTGCTGCTCAAGAAACATTTATTATCAATGTTGGACTGGCCCCCTGTCCAGGGTGTTTTCCCGCCTGCAATAATAGAAATCTAATTTCCAATAGAAATAGACATCTTTAAAACATTATAAATGTCTTTACTGTCACTTTTGATTTGTTAATTTAATGCATCCTTGCTGAATAAAAGTATTAATAAAAAAAAAACAACAACTTTACTTTTGAACACACATAGTAAAACCTTAGAATAGAATTGACACTATTACTATGCAAGTCAGAAAGCTTAATAAACAAAAAAATATAAGACTCAGTTTCTAGCTTCAAAATACCAAAAAATAACCTTGGGTGAGATCTTGAAGTAGGTGAATTGAAGGGTAGAATTAATCTCTACATAGTAGTTGCCAGGCAGTAAAAGAGAGCTTCAAATGACAGGCCAGCCATGAGTCTTTGGCAAGCAGCGAGGGAGCGTAACGACAAGTTTGGGAAAACAAACAGCACCATAGAAGATGGAAAGAGGAAGCATTTGGCTCTGGCAGTGGTATATGTTTTTTTAGGAGCTTTGCTCACAGACACAGAAGAACTCTGTTCTATACACAGCTGTTGGGAAATTGTCACCAGATTTTGACACCAGATTTTTATCTAGTGTGTTCATGTGCAGCTGGCTCTTCCTCCGATCCTGTTTCTGTACAGCCACAGTGAAATAGACAGCTGCACTCTCCTTTCCCTGGGATGAGTAAATAAATAGAGATGCCCTTCGCCAGCCTGTAGATCAGAGCTTTCATGTCCTTCTCTGTTATTTGCTCGCCCACTCTGCACTTATGCTGTATGGTCGCAGCATAAGCTTGGATGGGAGAACGTCCAGTAAGACAAATCTTTGAAGCGAATGTATCTTTCAAGAAACTCCTGGAAAATGGGAATGGTTATTGGAGTACTTTTTTCTAGTTGCATCCCTTCTAATCCCTCATTCAGGATGGGACAAGGAGCCAGAATTGGCTTAGAGGTCTGTAAAATTGTGTATTTTTTTTAAGCTAAGAGCTACAATGGCTTTATTGGGCAAGAGGAGCAACATTAGGGTTGTATTGGATTATTTGCCAGCATACAGTTTTAAGCGCTGTCACAATGACATTGATATGGGTCAATGACAGTGCGCTAATTTTTTGTCCTATCAAAACTATTCAGACTACATTAAAAATGCCATACATACAATAACTTGAGTACTTGGAAATTCCAGCAACATTTAAATAGGCAAATGCTTAAGAGTCTATGATTGGATCATTATTGCAGTGATTATTATGTTTCTAGCATGTTATATGTTTGGCCACAGTTCTTCTAACCTTAATTTATGGAGTGTGTAGCTTAAACAACCATGCAGGAAAACACATCATGGCCATATTGCAGGATGACAATGTCAAGATTCATCAGGCTCAAATTGTGAAAGAATGGTTGAATGCCAATTCATATGTGAAAATGATTCTTCATGAGAGGGTGCATGAAGAATCATTTTCACATATGAATTGGCACCTCTGAGTCCAGACCGTAAAAATTATTGAAAGTCTTTGGGATGTGCTGGAGTAGACTTTACAGAGTGCTGGACTCTTGCATTGTCAATACAAGATCTTGACCAAAAATTGATGTACCTCTTGATGGAAATTTATAAAAAAACATTAAAGAAACAAAGTTTCAAGAAACACAAAGGTTTTTTATGGTTTTAGTTTTACTTTAATAATATTAGTTTAACTATGTGGCAAGCAGGACAAGGCAGAGGGACAGTGAGAACAGGGCGAGGCCGGTGGCGTGAGTGATAATGAGCGACAGCTGCGCGCCGCACCAATCTCGTGTCTCACGGAGGAGCTCTGATGCATAAAAGGAGGAGTGACGACATTGAAGGACGAGAGAGGACCAGGCCTGGACTTTATGTTGTGTTTTGTTTACGTTTTATTATGTGTATGCGTGGCAGTCGTCCGTGAGGAGGCTGCCGTTTTTACTTTCAGTTTGTGTATTTATTTATTAAAGTTTGTTAAACGTTCACCGGTTCCCGCCTCCTTCTTCCCATGACTACGAACTGTGTTACAAACTATAATATCTCTGACTTGCATACGTTTGAACTGTGTTCAACTTTGTCCCATTGCACACGTTGCAATTCTGATTGCTTTTTTTTGCTAGAATTGCTGTAAGAGTGAACTCCCCTTAGTCTTGGTAGCAGCTGTCTGTGGTTGTTGGATCTGCTTTTCCACAGGCCATGACAAAATAGTTTCAGTGACTTTTTCATATGTCCCGGCAATCTCAATTTCCATCTATGCATCTCATCAGAGTTTCAAGCCAGTGGCCATTGCTCTGGATTCTCTAAAGAGCCTGGATATGAGAACATTGCTATAAGGTTTTAAATAAGTTATTTGGCTTTAGTAACAGAATTGCTTAAGGGCACTTTTTGTGGATCGAGATTCGGCTCTCAGCCAGTGGAATGCACACCTTTGACGTCAGTACTCTCTTTCCTTTCACAGATGTTCATGTTTTAAAGTGGTTAAGTTGTGGTTACTTAATTCTGTAAAAATCAAAGGACCCAAAGTTTTACTGGAGCTTCAGTTGCTGCTTAGTTGGCTTTGGAATATATGCAGTGCAATAAAGAGTTTATGTAGTGATATTATTTGGTCTGGACTCCCTTGAGGACCAATGGAAGCGACAAAGCCATCTATGGTCTCATATTTTCAATTCAGGAATGCTAGATTTGGTTGCTCACTTGTTCTATGCCATTTGTTTTGTTGAAGCAGGGATGTGCCCTGTAAATGTGTGTCGACTCCGAGAGAGAGCGAGACACAGAGAGAAAGTTTGTATGTTTATACAGGGACCAGGAAGACTCATTCTTCTCAATGTACAGTGGGGAGAACAAGTATTTGATACACTGCCGATTTTGCAGGTTTTCCCACTTACAAAGCATGTAGAAGTCTGTAATTTTTATCATAGGTACTCTTCAACTGTGAGTGACGGAATCTAAAACAAAAATCCAGAAAATCACATTGTATGATTTTTAAGTAATTAATTTGCATTTTATTGCATGACATAAGTATTTGATACATCAGAAAAGCAGAACTTAATATTTGGTACAGAAACCTTTGTTTGCAATTATAGAGATCATACGTTTCCTTTAGTTCTTGACCAGGTTTGCACACACTGCAGCAGGGATTTTGGCCCACTCCTCCATACAGACCTTCTCCAGATCCTTCAGGTTTCGGGGTTGTCGGTGGGCAATACAGACTTTCAGCTCCCTCCAAAGATTTTCTATTGGGTTCAGGTCTGGAGACTGGCTAGGCTACTCCAGGACCTTGAGATGCTTACGGAGCCACTCCTTAGTTGCCGTGGCTGTGTGTTTCGGGTCGTTGTCATGCTGGAAGACCCAGCCACGACCCATCTTCAATGCTCTTACTGAGGGAAGGAGGTTGTTGGCCAAGATCTTGCGATACATGGCCCCATTCATCCTCCCCTCAATACGGTGCAGTCGTCCTGTCCCCTTTGCAGAAAAGCATCCCCAAAGAATGATGTTTCCACCTCCATGCTTCACGGTTGGAATGGTGTTCTTGGGGTTGTACTCATCCTTCTTCTTCCACCAAACACGGCGAGTGGAGCTTAGACCAAAAAGCTCTATTTTTGTCTCATCAGACCACATGACCTTCTCCCATTCCTCCTCTGGATCATCCAGATGGTCATTGGCAAACTTCAGACGGGCCTGGACATGCGCTGGCTTGAGCAGGGGGACCTTGCGTGCGCTGCAGGATTTTAATCCATGACGGCGTAGTGTGTTACTAATGGTTTTCTTTGAGACTGTGGTCCCAGCTCTCTTCAGGTCATTGACCAGGTCCTGCCGTGTAGTTCTGGGCTGATCCCTCACCTTCCTCATGATCGTTGATGCCCCACGAGGTGAGATCTTGCATGGTGCCCCAGACCGAGGGAGATTGACCGTCATCTTAAACTTCTTCCATTTTCTAATAATTGCGCCTACAGTTGTTGCCTTCTCACCAAGCTGCTTTCCTATTGTCCTGTAGCCCATCCCAGCCTTGTATTTTATTACAATTTTATCCCTGATGTCCTTACACAGCTCTCTGGTCTTGGCCATTGTGGAGAGGTTGGAGTCTGTTTGATTGAGTGTGTGGACAGGTGTCTTTTATACAGGTAACGAGTTCAAACAGGTGCAGTTAATACAGGTAATGAGTGGAGAACAGGAGGGTTTCTTAAAGAAAACTAACAGGTCTGTGAAAGCCGGAATTCTTACTGGTTGGTAGGTGATTAAATTAATTATTTAAAAATCATACAATGTGATTTTCTGGATCAAATACCCACTGTATTTGTTTGAATTCACTGCTGCTCCACTGCTTTGTAGATATTCCTGGAATTTGCCAATTTGGAGTGAGAGTCTGCGCTAATGTATATATCTGCAGAGAGGAAGACAGAATGAGAGATATCTGTATGGTCAGATCCTCTCCTGTTGTCTCTGTGATTGTTAAGCAAATTTTGGGTCAGTTTCATGAACAGGTTTCCTAAACACTCCCAAGATTGCTCCTGGAGGATTGTCTTTGTGTGAAGTCACTTTGGATAAAATCTCAGCTAAATGACCTTTTCTGTCTTTGTGTGGGGGTAGTTGGCGTGTCTGTGAGTGGAGATGGCTGAAGGACAGAGCTGAACTCTGCAGTCGCTGGACGTGGCTGCAGATGAGACTGTCTGAGCTGGACTCTCAGATTCCGTGGCTTGGAAAACTCCAGCAGCAGATCCTCTCTAATAAGGTAAAGAACTAACACGGCATCTACTAGATCAGGAAGGAAATGGGCTGTGCAGTTAGAATTTCAAATTTTAAGAATTGTCTCCCTGTGTGAATCTGATTTGAAATGACCATCTAACAGTATGGTGAATTGGAATGACTGAAAATGAATTTAGTCAGTAGAAATTCAATAGTCTTATGTAACAGATGAATTAGTCCAAAATGGCCACCATATTTTTAGATAGTTTTATAAAAAAATACGTAATTTAATTTTAATCTATTGATTATAAGATATTGAGTAAATAGAGAATTCTGGGAAGTGAAGTGTGCTTCACCACAGTTTTTTAAATTGAAAATGAATTATGATATAATTATATAAATATAATGCACATTATAAAATATAGCATACTTAATTTCAAAGAATGCTCTAATTTACAAATTAAATTAAACATTGATTATTAAACATTTAAAAATGTAATTCATACAAAAAAAATAAATTATGATAAAAACATGTATTATGATAAAATACATTCACAACAGTTTGACTTTGATTTTAATTCTACTCCTTTAAATTCAAATTTGAATGGTAACTACTGCTATTTGATACTTCAATTCAGATTTATTTCAAATTGTTGAATTGAACTTGAATAAAAAAAATAAAAAAAATCACATTTCAATTCTAAATGGCACAATGAGTGTTTTTGATGCATGTGTCCTTAATATGTCTTCCAGGGTCATGTGGTTTTAGCAGAGTCTCAGCCCCTGACGGACAGACAGATCCAACACACCTTGTGGACAGAGACTATGGATCTATCGTTCACAGCTGGGAACATGCAAAATTTGCACTCTGATCTAGAGATGGAACCCAGCAGCCCCACACGCCTTCTGAGGAACATTGAGAGACAGGTGCTAAAGAAAAGCACATGCATTTAGAAAAGAACATAGACAAGAACACTGATTAAATCAACCCCACAAAATTCATGGTTGTGTCTGTGTGTGTGTTCAGAGTGCGCAGCTTACTCAGATTGTGAACAGCCTAATGCCATCTTTGTGTGCCTCACCTTCTTCATCACTGATGTCTAAAGGACCCTGCAATCGCTGGAGAGGCCAACAGAAAACAACTTACAGCAGGTGAGGAGCAAACCAGCACCTACAAGCTCATCAACAGGCTAAAATTAACCTTAGATATGTCACAGAGTCATTTTTTTTTTAAAGTGCCCCTATTATGATTGTTTGGATATTATCTTTCATGTAGTGTGTCATAAAGCTGTTTTTGAATGTAAAAGGTCTGCAAAGTTTAGAAAATTACAGTCTTCCTGCATGAAGCTACGTAGGTTTGTAAGGTTTGTTGACCCGCCCTCAAACACTGCAGTTGTAGCTGAGGCTTGGAAGAGATTGTTTAGTGTTGTCGACATGTGAAGAAGATGCTGTTTTCTGTGCTGTGAAAGCAAATCCACTTTGCATGCAATCAAAAGAATGAGGACTCAAATTGATAGGGTAAAACCAATGCCGTTGTTACTGTTCGTATCAATGTGTATACAAGTGCAGAGACAGCTTCCAGAGCTGAAATTCAGATATGTTATTGGCCATTTAGCTTTCGACAATCACTGTAAGCGGCAGACCAATCACAACAGACTGGGCCATCTGACCAATCAGAGCAGAGTAGGCTCTCGGGAAGAAGGAGTTTAAAAAGTCTGAATACTTTATTGAACCGTTTCAGACACCGCAAGAAAAGAGGTGATGCTGCAATATACATTATGCAGAAATGGCAGCACAGAGTCACTTTAAAATAAAAAATGATTAATTGTCCTACATGTTATCGAAGCATTGGCTGCTAGATATTTATTGTTCAAGAAACTAGATTGATAGAAGAATATTCACACCAGAGAAAAACTGTTTTCTGTCATTGTTTTGACATGGTACAGATCATTTTACTTAATCATACATAAGCTCCAGAGACACCTACAGGAAAGCTGTTTGTCTTAATTTCTTTCATGAATTTTGTATTTATTGCAGCATTGTAGAAGCTCCCTCATTCTGATACATATTTATGTATACATTTGTATAAATGTATGTATCTCATGTGAATGTCAGGATGAATCATTCGGCCCAGTGGAAAACGGAATGAGCGAACAAGACATTAAAAAGAATTAGAAAGGGGGAAAAGGATGAGAAAATCTGAGTGGAGAAGAGAACCAATGAAACTCGCCCTCTTTATTTGTTATATGATCAGATTTCTGTAGATCCCTACTTTTGCAGCCAAATGACATACACGTGTGCCTTTGTTCACAGTGGGCCACAGTGTTTACACAAAGTCAGGCAGAAGAGGAAGCGAACATGTCACAGACGACAGTATCTCCCTCAGGTGGATGTCACCTCTATGTCAGCTCGGACTCGACCGCTTCTTACCTATCACAAGCCTAGACTTTTCGTCATGGACCCGTTGTCTCACAGAGAACAGGTTGGAATTTTTAAGCAAAATTGATGTAAAAGTGTCTTAACTTTTGGCAGTCACTGCTATGTGCTACTGCATGTCCAACATTTACACTGAATATGTGTATGTGTGTGGGGGGGGGTCCTGGTAAACCCTACGTTATGGGGACAAAATGTCCCCACAAAGGTGGCAATATCCGAAATCCTTGTCTTTGTGGGGACATTTTTTGGTCCCCATGAGGAAAACAGATTATAAATCATACACGGTGATGTTTTTCGAAAAATGCAGAAAGTTTTCTGTTTGGGTTAGGGGATAGAATATACAGTTTGTACAGTATAAAAACCGTTTTTTTTGTCTATGGAATGTCCCCATAAAATATGAAAACCCAACATGTGTGTGTGTGTATGTGTGTTCATCTTTTTCTATCCCGGTGGGGACTTGCAACCTGCATGCACACTGACTCATGGGGACTCGTGTCACCGTGGGGACCTAAATTTAGGCCCCCATGAGGAAACAAGCTTCATAAATCATACAGAATGAGTTTTTTTTTTTGTTTAGGGGTAGGGTTAGTGTAAGGGATAGAATATACAGTTTGTACAGTAAAAAAAACATTACGCCTATGGAGAGTCCTCACAAAGATAGTAAACCAGACGTGTGTGTGTGTGTGTGTTTGTGTTTTCCCAACAGCCCCCAGGGGAGCTCAGAAAGAATAGCCTAGCTTTTTTCTATCCTTTCCCTTGAAAACTGCTAACACGCTGTGCTCAGGCCAGCTGCACTTTCATAAATGATGATAATCTTGTAATTGCTGCTGGCTGATTTGAGGTCTACCCTGCTGTCCTTCAGTGTCCTCTATGATCAGCCTGGAACTGTAAATCAGACATTTTCATTTTAAGGCCAGAACTTGGAATCAGCAGGATGAAAATGTATTTACCAAAATGGAATGTAATAACAAAAATAGACAAACAACATTAAATCTTTTATATGAATAGTTCAGCCAATAATGAAAATCCTGTCAAATGATATGCTTTGTTCCAATTTTGTATGACTTTATTTATTTAGTGGAACACAAAATAAGAATCTCAGTGAAAGCATATTGTGATTATGAGACTTTTTTAAGCTACAAAAACAACAAAAATACCATAAAAATTGAGTCTGCAACATAGCAAAATATATTTTTGCAATATGTTTGCTGGTGACATATTACGTTTTTATATGGCCATCTTTTTGCAAAGAGCATCTCATTCATTTTTTGATCTTTGTGTCATGGGTCACACCATGTCAGTAGAAAAAACTGTAAGAATTGGTAAGTCTGATTAATTTCAATGAATCAGTTCAGACTGTGCGTTTCAATTAATTGGACAATAACTGATTCAATTATTAATTTGTGTGAGCACTCAAAAATTGGTCTCTATGTGTCATTTTCAGTTTTCCATGTATTGTTATGCATATAAATGAAAATGATGATGATTATTATTATTATTCCTATTCTTTAACTACACTTTTATTCAGGTTTGGAACAACATGATGACAGAATCCTCTCAGTACAAACCTATTCCTTTAATAAAGCAGTTTGAAGTTATTTGTGTGCATGCCAGCCCTCTTCACATTGCACCGTGACTTTTTTGAGTATTTTCCAGCTGGTGCCTGGTGCGCTTCCTTTAACCTTGTTTCTGATTCCCATTTTATAGCTGTTTGATTCTGGCTGCCATGATTTTCCTTTTCATGCATTGCTTATGTCGTAATGGTTCCCCAGAGCACTGCGTGCCATAGATTTGACCTTATTAAAGGGATAGTTGTATGAATTTCTTTCTTCTGCTGAACACAAAAAAAGATATTTTGAACAATGTCTGTAACCAAACAGGTGATGGGCCCCATTGACTTCCATAGTATTGTTTTCATACTATGGAAGTCAATGGGGCCCATCAACTGTTTGGTTACCCATAGTCTTCAAAATACCTTCTTTTGTGTTCAGCGGAAGAAAGAAATTCATACAGGTTTGGAACAACTTGAGGGTGAGTAAATGATGACAGAATTTTCATTTTTCTGTGAACTATCCCTTTAACTTAGCTGTGTACGTCCAACTCTTTTTATTTGTTTTAATGCTCAGTTGGACAAATCAGGACTGGATTGTTTAGCTGCAAATCAGGCCTTTAGCATCATGAAGAGACATTTGATTAGTAATTATGCTTCCCAAGATTTGTATTCTCCCATCTGCCCATAACTTCTCATAGCTTCCATGTTTTGGTTACATCTGCTTTCTTTCTCTCTCTTCACAGGTTCTGCCGTCTTCCTCTTCTCTTTTTCCCAATTGCGCCTCCTGTGATCCTGCCTCTGTGTGCACAAACCCTGCATGCAGAAAAGAGAGTACAGGCGGCAAAGTGCATCGTGTTCTATCACTGTCCTCAGGTAGAGAGATGAATGGTTTAAAACTAAAATTTATCTTGCTCCATCCACCATCTTGCAAGGATTTATTTCCATGGAGCCTGTCGTAATGCAATTTAAATGGTCTTCTCCACAAAAGATACATGTGATGCTGTTTTAGATGCCTTAAAATGCTACTTACGTAGGCAACACTCTAGGCTTTAGAGCAGAGTCTGTCTTAAGCAGTAGAAGAGTGTTCATATTTTTGCAGTGGTAATTGGATGTTATGATATTAATGGTTTTATAAAGGTTAGCCTAATACTACAGCAATCCATTAATCACTCATCCATCTCACTCAGAATAAATTGTCTTATATCAGACCGTTACTCCATTAGCATGTCAAAATTGTGTCGTTCCTGCTGTTTTGCTGATTGCATGTAGCAGCAGGAATGTGGAGTAGGTAGATAAAATTAGCCTTGGTTGTCATCGGTATAAAACCTCTGTGTTCAGTTCATACTGTAATATGACTCAAATGCAACATCCAGTCATTTTTCACATTTGACAATGTTTTGACATTTTGACAAGGTGTTTTAATGTTTTCTTTATGTACAGATGCTTCCATACTAACTAACCACAGCCTCACATCTACTGTATCACTACTATATTTAAAGGGATAGTTCACCCAAAAATGAAAATTACCCCATGATTTACTCACCCTCAAGCCATCCTAGGTGTATATGACATTCTTCTTTCAGACGAATACATTTGGAGTTATATTAAAAAATGTCTTGGCTAATCCAAGCATTGTAATGGCAGTAAATGGCAGCCCAAAATTTGAAGCCCAAAAAAGTGCATCCATCCATTATAAAAGTAATCCATACGGCTCCAGGGCGTTAATAAAGGCCTTCTAAAGCGAATCGATGGGTTTGTGTAAGAAAAATATCCATATTTAAAACTAAAGTAAAATATCTAGCTTCCGCCAGACCGC
This sequence comes from Coreius guichenoti, assembly GCA_039654105.1. Classification (NCBI taxonomy): domain Eukaryota; kingdom Metazoa; phylum Chordata; class Actinopteri; order Cypriniformes; family Gobionidae; genus Coreius; species Coreius guichenoti. The sequence goes on along the minus strand of CM077172.1, from coordinate 12,519,989 downwards.
CTTCCATATTTATTAACCCCCCGGAGCCGTGTGGATTACTTTTATAATGGATGGATGCACTTGGCTTCAGTGCAATTTGGGCTTCAAATTTTGGGCTGCCATTTACTGCCATTATAATGCTTGGATTAGCCAGGACATTTTTTAATGTAACTCCGATTGTATTCATCTGAAAGAAGAATGTCATATACACCTAGGATGGCTTGAGGGTGAGTAAATTATGGGGTAATTTTCATTTTTGGGTGAACTATCCCTTTAAGTGCAGTGCAACTATTAAGTTTTTCTATTGTGTGTGTTATTTAAAGGATTTTTTACTATGTCCTGTTTGCTCTATCCATCAGAAACTCCATTGTCCTTCCATCTGCAAAATGCTCTGTTTGAAGAAAATGTGCTTCAGCAATCTCTCCTCCTGAAGACAGAGCGTTCCAGTCCCCATCACTGTCTCGGCTCCAGAGGCAGAGTCTCCCGATCGCTATTCCGTAAGAATCATTTCATAGCATTTGTGTGTGGATGCATTTAAGTACACGTGTTTAAAAATGTGTTTGTTCTTCCCAATGTTTCTTTTTTGTCTATTTTAATAGAAACAGCAAGAAAAAAAACTGTTGTCACAAAATGTGTCAAACAAAGAGACTTAAATTAAGTTCAGTAGTTTGCCATTAGCATTTTGATAAGCTACAAATGAGACACTTAATAAAAACACACAGCACATGTAATTATTAGGTAGAATAATAAAAGGATCATGACTGGAGTAATGGCTGCTGCAAATTCAGCTTGTTGAGGCACTCTACACACCTACACACACTTAAGCAAACACACCAATGATCTTTCGTTGTGGTCAAGCCCCCTTAGTATTTCCATGATCTCCTTGATATTCTTTTTTGAACAGTATCAATACAATCTCAAACAACCCTTATTCCATGTATGACCTATTTCTTTATTATTTCAAGAATAATTTGATTATAATTTATAGTTTTATACACTACCATTTGAAAGTTTGGGGTGAGTAAGATATTTTTTTAAATAAATTTTATTCAGCTATCTAAAAGATAGTAAAGACTTTTACATTGTTTATACATTGTTTCCACAAAAGTATTAAACAGCACAACTGTTTTCAACAATCATAATAAGAAGAAATATTTATTGAGCACTAAATCAGCATATTAGAATGATTTCTGAAGGATTATGTGACACTGAAGACTGGAGAAATGGTTGCTAAAAATTCAGCTTTGCCATCACAGGAATACATTACATTTTAAAATATATTTAAATAGAAAACGGTTATTTTAAACTTTAATAATAGTTCACAATATTACAGGTTTTACTGTATTTTTGATCAAATAAATGCATCCTTGTTGAACATAAGAGACTTGCCAACCTCAAACTTTTGAACGGTAGTGTATATTTAATTTATGTACTATTTATTTATTAAAACATAAAATACAATCTTAAACCTAACCTAATTGATTTCCATGTTGTGACATCACAACCAGCATGTTTGCCTAAATAATGTTCAGGCACCTCTGTCCTCAATACTTTTTAATACACAGTGATGCCCATTCCCAGTGCAGATCTGAAGATCATGTTGAAGTTGATAGCTGCTCCACAGTCTTAATGCATTGCTGGGGTTGAAGTGAGCTGACCTGGCACTGGACTCTGACTCACCCGCTCTAATCATTAATGGTGTGCCACTCTTCTCTGCTCTGCTGGTTATTGTCTGACTAGGGGGCCTAATGATCCTGAAACAGCAATGCTATTCTTAACGGAGAGATATTGTCAGAGTGAGTGAGTGATTGGAAGTGTGGTACAGGTTTCTAAAGTGAAAAAGCACCTCATGCTGTTAAGTTGATTTTCTGTCAGTGCTTTCCAGCACCCCTGTAGTCAATGAACGAACTGCAAAAAAATAACTACAAAAGCTAGGAATATTTCCTCAACAATCATCTCATCTCAATGTCAGTTCTTCTGACTTGTTGAGTCCATGCACAACAACCCCCCCCCCCCCAAAATAAATATTAAGAAACTATATTTTGCATTAAATGAAGCCAAAAAGATGAGAATCTATCTATCTGTCTATCTATCTGTCTATCGAGGTGATTCTCATGATGATTTTTTTAAAATATATTTAAATCAGAAAAATTAAAGGATGAATCTTGAATCACCCTTAAGATTTGCAAACCAGTAAGTTCATTTCTCAAAACAATTCATAGAAGCAGCACCACACAATGGATTACCTGCAAAAGCCTGTAACTTGCTCAAAATCCTTAGTTCATCTCTCAAAAGTAAGTATTTATGCCAATGAACATGAATCAGTGCCATCAGAATGACAAGTCCTTGTGTCATTGTTCACAAACAAGATGTCAAAATGTTTAGTCATGTTGTCAATATAACAGTGAACTCAGTATTTTCAGATGTAAACTATGGCTGACAATGATTGAAAATGCACAAGACTGCACTTTATCTTTATGGCGTATATAAATTTCAACAGTACAAATGTACACATTACTCTATGTGGGATATTGATTGCAAGAGACTGGACAGGTTTCACAGTTACACTTTTACTGTTGTTTCTGTCTAGAAATTACAGTATAATGTCATCGCGATATACTGTAAAGAAAAAGACAAGACTGATCAGGCATAACATTATGACCTAATACTGTGTTGGTCCCCCTTTTGCTGCCAAAACAGCCCTGACCCATCGAGGCATGGACTCCACTAGACCCCTGAAGGTGTGCTGTGGTATCTGGCACCAAGATGTTAGCAGCAGATCCTTTAAGTGCTGTAAGTTGTGAGGTGGGGCCTCCATGGATCGGACTTGTTTGTTCAGCACATCCCACAGATGCTCGATAGGATTGAGATCTGAGGGAATTTGGAGGCTAAGTCAACACTTCAAACTCGTTGTGCTCCTCAAACCATTCCTGAACCATTTTTGCTTTGTGGCAGGGTGATTATCCTGCTGAAGAGGCCACAGCCACCAGGGAATACCGTTTCCATGAAAGGGTGTACATGGTCTGCAACAATTCTTAGGCAGGTGGTACGTGTCAAAGTAACATCCACATGGATGGCAGGACCCAAGGTTTCCCATCAGAACATTGCCCAAAGCATCACACTGCCACCGCTGGCTTGCCTTCTTCCCATAGTGCATAGTGCCATGTGTTCCCCAGGTAAGCGATGCACACGCACCCGGCCATCCATGTGATGTAAAAGAAAATGTGATTCATCAGACCAGGCCACCTTCTTCCATTGCTCTGTGGTCCAGTTCTGATGCTCACGTGTCCACTGTTGGTGCTTTTGGCGGTGAACAGGGGTCAGCATGGGCACCCTGACTGGTCTGCCCCATATGCAACAAACTGCGATGCACTGTGTATTCTGAAACCTTTCTATCAGAACCAGCATTAACTACTTGAGCAATTGGAGCTACAGTAGCTCGTCTGTTTGATCGGACCACACGGGCCAGCCTTCGCTCCCCACGTGCATCAATGAGCCTTGGCCGCCCATGACCCTGTCGCCGGTTCACCACTGTTCCTTCCTTGGACCACTTTTGATAGATGCTGACCACTGCAGACCGGGAACACCCCACAAGAGCTGCAGTTTTGGAGATGCTCTGACTCAGTCGTCTAGCCATCACAATTTGGACCTTGTCAAACTCGCTTAAATCCTTACGCTTGCCCATTTTTCCTGCTTCTAACACATCAACTTTGAGGACAAAATGTTCACTTGCTGCCTAATATATCCCACCCACTAACAGATGCCGTGATGAAGAGATAATCAGTGTTATTCACTTCATAATGTTCATAATGTTATGCCTGATCAGTGTATATATATATATATATACACAGCATACACACACTGTATATATGTACGTGTGTTACATTATGTTAAGTATATTTACTGTATAACGTAACTACTATATAAGTGGACTACTATAATATGACACGGTTTTTCTCCCAGCATTTGGCTGTACCTTTTGACCCTGCCTCAGCCACTGTAAGGTCATGATTGAGAACATGGTCCACAATAGTGGCCCTTATTTCATTAGAAACATGTCTACAATCTTGGCCTCTTCTACCGCTTCATCTTTTTTGCCTCCATAGTCCTTACCCTTTAACCACACATTCCGACGACTCTACTTCTTCTTGGCTGTTTATTTCCTTGTTGTCAGAATTTGCAACACAATGTCTATATATGCTTGCCAAATTAAGCTTCATGAGATGCATCTCTGAGCTATTTTAGGGAACTGGTTGATCATTAGTCATAGCCCTTTACATCATCTAGCCCTTTACATTTCCCTTCATTAGTGAAATTAAAAGTTCATCTCCACAATTCATCAATTCAGGACTCATTTACAAAAAATAAATAAATAAAAAAAGTCTAAAAGAAATGTATAGAAAATATATGTGACGCATTATGACACCTAGTTCAACCATTTTGCATTTAATGACATGCAAGAAACTAATGCCTAGATGTTTTGAGGGGTAAGACTATACAACAGAGAACCAAGATAATATATTTTGATCAACATGACATAAGCAATTGATAATTTAGGAAACAGCAGACAATTGTACATAATCAAGTGCATTAATGTAACAAAAGCATTTGCAATTTAATCAAAACGATGAGAAATTGCTTTTATGATGTGCACAAGTGACTTGATGATGTGGAGATTGAACAAGTAATTTTGAGAATTTCAGTTGTGATCTGAAACCAAAAGCGACTGAGAAAAACTGTAATAAGAATAGCATTTTTAATGTGTTATATTAAAGAGAATATGGGGCGTAAATGTGATTTATTAGACATATAGTGGATATAATGGAAATGTAGTCACAGTGTAAAAAATATGTATGGCCCTAAAATAGGCTTCATTTACTTTATGCAAAATATAATTTCTTATTTCTTTCTTTTGATTTTGGGTGTGATCTTGATGTGTTTTGTGAAACTCACCCATGTGTGCAATGAATATTCATTGTTTTCTTATATGAATATGCATGTTCTGATAAATAGGAATATGTCTTTACGTTCTATAATTAATGATATTAGATTGCAGTCACCGACCGAAAAACAGAAAGCATTTGAAGAGATACAGAAGGGAGAGCACTCCTATACGATGGGCATGTACCCAAGAGCACCGCAGTCGAGCGTACAGAGAGGGCAAGAGGAGGAGACACTGCTCTGGCAGGCCAATGGGTACCGTACATGTGTTTAATTTCACTCATATACAACAAAGACTCTGAGATGTTTAAGGTAGTAATACTGCTTTGTTCTAGACTTGCAGATCTCCAGTATTACACCCAAGTCTGATCTGCTCTCCCAGAGTGATGATAGTCAAGTGGAGGAATCTTTAGAGGATGTGACCGTCTCTTACTGTACACCCACACAACAGAGAAACTCACAGGTCTGCCCTTTGACCAAACCATGATAAAAACTGTATATCTCAGTTTGCTCTAATCCAAACAAATATCAGTGTTTCTCACCTTGAGGGGAATGCTAATCTAGTTAGATGTTAATATTTTGAGGAAAATAATCATATACTGTCCTGTTTTGTTTTAGTTCCCATTGCGCAGGAGGAACTGTGAGAGTGTTTTCAGCATTGATGACATTGTCATTCCCATGTCTCTGTTCACCTCAGTCAAAGTGGAAAGACTTAAGCATAAGAACATTTTGACACCCAGGTATAGATTGTTTTCTCACGGCAACAGGCATCAGGAGCTGTTTATACTGCAGTAGAAATAATACCATTCAAAAGTTTGGGGGTCAGTAATTTTTTTTTTTTGTTTGTTTTTGAAAGAAGATTCTTTAAAACGCTCACCAAGGCTGCATTTATTTGATCAATATACAGTAAGTAATATTGTGAAATATTACAGTTTAAAATAAGTTTTCTATGGGATGAAGCGGCGTGAGAATCCAAATGCAACATGAGCGATTTAACAAACAACATCAATGGTAGATCCAAGAACAAGGGTATCCAAAAACAGGCAGGAGCGCAACGACAGGAACACACATACAGGAGCAACGACCGACAAACAACTGAAGCACTGGGGTATATACACAAAGGGAAACAAGGTTAACAAGATAACAAGGGGGGGTGTGGTAAATGGGAAACACCTGGGAAGACTAATCAACATGAAAAACTACAAAACATGGCACAAGACAGGAAATAACAAAAGAGTCCACAAACACACAGGGAATTTATGACAGAGCCCCCCACTTAAGAGCAGCTTCCAGACGCTCACAAGAAAATGCCAAAACAAAGAGTTCAGGTGGGAGGTTGAGTGGAGGTAGACAAGAGGAGGGGATGGTGGGATGGAGAGTGGGTGGATCTGGAGGGAGTGCAGTGTTCCTCTTCTGCGACTTCCACAGTGAATGCAGAACCACTCAGTTGCAGTGCCAGATTGATATAAAATTCCAGTCCAATTAGGGTTGTGCAATGGCATAGCATAAAAAAAAAATCATGAGGCAAACCTCATCCAAAAAAGTCAAATGTGCCAGCTCAAAGTCCATGATGTACTCCTCAATAGGCCTGTCTCCCTGACGGAGACGCATAATCTGTGCTGCTGGATTCATTTTGGTCGGTCATTCTGTAACATGTGAGCAGGGATGAAGTGGATTGAGAATCCAAATGCAGCATCAACGATTTAATAACAAACATCAACAGTAGATCCAAGAACAAGGGTATCCTAAAACAGGCAGGAGCACAACAACAGGAACACACATACAGAAGCAACAACCAACAAACAACAACTGAAGCACTGGGGTATATATACACAAAGGGAAACAAGGTTAACAAGATAACAAGGGGGTGTGGTAAATGGGAAACACCTGAGAAGACTAATCAACATGAAAAACTACAAAGAACTACAAAACATGGCACAAGACAGGAAATAACAAAAGAGTCCACAAACACACAGGGAATTTATGACAAATAGAAAGTAAAAAAAAAAAAACAGCATTTATTTGAAAAAGAACTATTTTGTAACATTATACATCACCATTGATCCATTTACGTAATTCTTCCTCGCTGAATAAAAGTATTAATTTCTTAAAACAGAATACTGCACTGACCCCAAACTTTTGAACAATAGTGTATTTGAGTGCTAATGTGATGTTAGTTTTACTGTTTAAGGCTGAATCTGAAATCGCCCCCTAAACCCTCAATCACTATTCCCTGTTAGTCCACTAATACAGTTCACTTGAAGGAGTGAATGAAAACGAGTGGGCGAATTCGGACAGCCGTTGAGTGTACATCGGCTGTACACTCGTTATTGCGGTGCAGTGTGGGATAGAATAAGTACACTTGAAAACATCATCTATGGTTTCAGACACCACTACAAATGGCTGTCCCCTCAAATAGTGCCGTTTGAGGGTATAGAGGGGCGATTTCGGATTCAGCCTAAGCGTTTTGGTTTTAACTCTCATTATATAATTAGATTTTTCAGAAATGTAATAATATTTTGGTTATTTTAGTAGTTCAAAAATAATAAAATACATTTCATTTGTAAAGTATTTAATTTACTGGATTATCTAAAACTCGGCATTACTAAGCAATTAAATCAAATAATTTTTCTTAGAATTTCCAGAAAAAAAAATCTATATTTTACTATACTTTTGCTCTGACCGACCACCCATAGGATGCTTGATAGATGCTCGAGTCACTTTCAATAATTGTGCTGATGCATAAAGATGTGGATGAATTCATGTGTATTCATTTCTCTTTACTCACTTCAGTTGGCGAAAGGTGGATATGTCTCCTTTACTGAAAAGAGAGGAGGATGAGCAGGAGGAAGGGGTAAGTTTTATAGTTATAAACTTACTGTAGTTCATAAAAATGATGAATGTCATCAGTGGCAGTTTGTTGTGGAGTGATGGGCTTTATCTCTCTCAGTTAGAAGCAATAGAAGATGAAGATTTCTTTCAGAGACACCAGAGTTATGAGCGTAGAGAGAAACTCTGCTGGTCCTACTGGGATCAGGACAGAACAAACAGGATCAGGTCTGTGTGCATTATGGCTATTGTATATGTGCACTTATTGCACATATATTCTCCAGTACATGTTTGCTGCTGATGATTGAACTTTTCTTTGTTGTTTCTTTCCTTTTTCTTTCTCTCCACAGGTCATCCAGGAGAAGCTGCTCTTTTGTATCTGTGAGAGACCACGCTGCTCACTGTCACCCACCTGTATATTCTCCTGTCCCCTCCACCTGGACCTTCAGTCCTCCTGAAGCTCCGTCAGAAGCCAGTGTGGAGGACAGAGAGGTAAAATCTATTTTTAATTTAATTTAATTTAATTTAATTTAATTTAATTTAATTTAATTTAATTTAATTTAATTTAATTTAATTTAATTTAATTTAATCTGCCTGTCAAACTTGTATTCATTTGTTTCCCTCTTATGTAGCCATTGCCACCATGGAAGAGGCGTATGTTCCCTCTGACTGGTGAAGATGAGGAAACTTTGAGGTGTGATGAAGATAAGATTTAATGGTGAGGGTGATTCTCTTTTCTTTAATTGTGCATCCTTGTTTCCTTTCCTTGCGTCTTAGATCTTTTTTTTAAGACATGAGGAAACGATGCAAGATTGAGACGTGAGGACGGATTTTTTTCATCAAAAAAAAATCCTGAAATAAATGTATCACAGTTTCCACAAAAATATTAAGCAACACAACTGTTTTCAATATTGACAATAATAAGAAATGTTTCTTGAGCAGCAAATCAGCATATTAGAATGATTTCTGAAGGATCATGTGACTGGAGTAATGATGCTGAAAATTCAGCTTGGCCATCACAGGAATAAATTACATTGTAAAATATATTCAAATAAAAAGGTAGTTTTGAATTATAATAATATTTCACAGTATTGATCATTGTTTTAATAAAATAAATGCAGACTTGATGAGCATAAGGACCTTCTTTCAAAAACATCAACCCCAAACTTTTGAATAGTAGTGTAAATCATTTCAGATCTTATACTCTTGCTTAATCAGAATCACATTTAGAATCAGAGTCAGTTTTTGGACTTTTCACAGAAAGATATGATTACTACAGTTAACATTGGAGAGAGGCATTGAAACAGAGATTGCATTGTGTTTAAATGCAGTTAGACAGTTATTTAATTTAGAGAAATAAATGCTTTTCTTGCTTGTCATTCGTTTGACTGATTATTCTGTGCTGTTTACAGACTTCCAGAGCACCAAAGCACAAAATCTGAGATGGACCAGGAAATGACATCACATTGAGGCACAATCTCAGCCATCATGGTTCCACTCTCAGTTACATAAATCACTCTTTACACACAGTGTAGTAAACTGATTTACTTTTTTTCCACATTGTTTCTTTAGCCTCTAAATTTTTTTTTCTTCCTCAAAATATTTTTGCATAAATTATTTTTTAAAGATTTCAAAGTGTTTTTATCCTACAGTCTTGTCCACAATGTAATTTATGAAATACCTTAAGCCAACCCATTAAAAGTATAAACTGTAAGGAATTACATAATTTATTTATGTAACCTATTTCTGTGATATATTTATTTTAATATAAGTACAATGTATATTTACTGTGCTCACATTTTTGAAAGGATAGAACAAATCATTAATGATTTTCTTTGAACTCTCATAACTCATATTTTTTCCATAATTTATCCAGTACTATGGGAAAAGCACTGTGTTGGAAGGAGTGTAAATTTACCTCATACAACATTAAAGTGATTTAGGCTGCCTCAACAGTCTTCCTTTATCACATTTTATGAACACAATGGAGACCTTGTTATTTGAGGGATTTAAATACAACTAAACATCAATGGAGAGAATTTGTGTTAGTCTTTGAACTTCCAGATAAAATAAATTAATTATCTTAAAACTCGTCTTCCAAAAGTACTACTTTATGATTTATATTAATAGATATTGAACCCAGATTGTTCATTTAGCAGGCAGGCAGAGTACATGGGTGCAATAATTATATCAACCACAAAGGGGCACTAATGGGCCGCATTTGCTCCTTAAATTAAATTTGCTGTTAGTAGCAAGGGGGACAAAACAGTAACTGAAAACTACTTGATGATTCTTTCCAGTCTGTTTGTCAAGCTTTGACAGCTCAAAATCCTATTACATTGATCCTGGGTCTGTGTATGCAAAGCGCTTGTGTGTGTGTGTGTGTGTGTGTAGTCTTTGATCTCTTTGAGCTGTAAGCTGATTAGGCCATCTCACAAGCAGCCCACACACATCCACACACTCACTGGGGAAAGGCTAATTGGCTATAAGTAGGGGTCAAGGTTACTGCCTTCATCTGAGCCTGTCCATGTGATATTATCTCACTTACTTTCCTCCTTCTTTAGCACAATGACGTTCAATGCTGCACTTCTTAAAAGTCTGAACACAACATTAGCTTACAGGCTCTTTCCCCAAATGTAGTATCTTTTTAGACAGCATCCTAAAAATATGTTTTTTTTTTCCATTCGAGCCACATCCACCATCTTGGATTAATTTAATCACTGATCGGTGCAGTGCGTTTTAGGATTCCCTACATACATATGCCTTATATTTAGGCAAAAACATCAGCCTCTGGTGGCTTAAAATGCTGGTAGACTGTTCACTAGGCTTTGGAACAGAGCATCAGAAATCTCCCTCTCCCTAGAACTGTCAGAACGCTGTTTTTTGCTGCAGAATAGGTAAATACAGTCGGCGTGTGACGCATAGAGTATTGATTTGTGCTGTTCTGAGAGCTCGATAGGCCTCTCTTTCTCTCTCATTCTCTTTTGTTGTGAACTCTGAGAATGGAGATGCATTTTTTATAGCTCCAGTGAGAGAGGATAAGTGATTTACTTCTGCCAGCAGGGGGAGTTTTACAAGGACTTTGGTGCAGTGCGCAGATACACTCTTAAAAGTAAAGGTTCTTTATTGGCATCTATGGTTCCATGAAGAACCTTTAACATCCATGGAACTTTTCCATTGCACAAAAGGGTCTTTATAGTGGAAAAAGTTTCTTAAGCTTATTAAAATGGTCCTATTAACTGAATATATACACCGATCAGGCATAGCATTATGACCACCTTCCTAATATTGTGTTGGTCTCCCTTTTGCTGCCAAAACACCCCTGACCCGTCGAGGCATGGACTCCACTAGACCCCTGAAGGTTTGCTGTGGTATCTCAAACTCGTTGTGCTCCTCAAACCATTCCTGAACCATTTTTGCTTTGTGGAAGGGCACATTATCCTGCTGAAAGAGGCCACAGCCACCAGGAAATACCATTTCCATGAAAGGGTGTATAGTCTGCAACAATGCTTAGGTAGGTGGGACGTGTCAAAGTAACTTCCGCATGGATGGCAGGACCCAAGGTTTCCCAGCAGAACATTGCCCAAAGCATCACACTGCCTCCGCCGGCTTGCCTTCTTCCTATAGTGCATCCTGGTGCCATGTGTTCCCCAGGTAAGCGATGCACACACACCCGGCCATCCATGTGATGTAAAACAAAATGTGATTCATCAGACCAGGCCACCTTCTTCCATTGCTCCGTGGTCCAGTTCTGTTGCTCACGTGCCCACTGTTGGTGCTTTCAGAGGTGGACAGGGGTCAGCATGGGCCTGACTGGTCTGACTGGTCCCTCACTGGTCTGCGGCTATGCAGCCCCATACGCAACAAACTGCGATGCACTGTGTATTCTGAAACCTTTCTATCAGAACCAGCATTAACTTCTTGAGCAATTGGAGCTATAGTAGCTCGTGTTTGATCGGACCACACGGGCCAGCCTTCGCTCCCCACGTGCATCAGTGAGCCTTGGCCGCCCATGACCCTGTCGCCGGTTCACCACTGTTCCTTCCTTGGACCACTTTTGATAGATACTGACCACTGCAGACCGGGAACACCCCACAAGAGCTGCAGTTTTGGAGATGCTCTGACCCAGTCGTCTAGCCAACACAATTTGGCCCTTGTCAAACTCGCTTAAATCCTTACGCTTGCCCATTTTTCCTGCTTCTAACACATCAACTTTGAGGACAAAATGTTCACTTGCTGCCTAATATATCCCACCCACTAACAGATGCCGTGATGAAGAGATAATCAGTGTTATTCACTTCACTGGTCATAATGTTATGCCTGATCGGTGTATATATTCACAACATTTATTCTTTATATTGTGCTTTTTAAATGGTCATTAAGGTGTACCTAATATGCCTTGAATTGAATATTATGAAAATATAAAATATTTGATAAAAGATAAACAATTTTGCTTACATTTTTAGATATCTGCATTTTGTCACTTTCGGTGGGCAGTAGTGTTTGAAGGTTCTTTTAAAACCGGACCCCTGACTGCTGTGAGAGACATCATGACAGACATGATACACTAACTCTCCTGAATCAAGTACTAATGCACGCCCAAATCTCAACCTTATTTGCCTGTCTTGGAAGGGCTGTCTCCATAGTGATCATCAGTGCTCTTGAGTGTGCACTGGGCCTTCATTCAGCTTTTCTAATTTAAGAAAATGGAGAGGATGGAAGAGCATCTCATTTCTTTTAGTGTCTCTCTCACTTTGTCTCCACTATATTGTTGTCTCTATGACAACATGACTCAAACTATATCTTTTTAATTTAGCTTTGTAACACTGGCAAGCATCTGAGGTTTGAAGGGCGGTGTTTGTTTACCAAGTTGGAAGAGAAAACCCATTGTGACTATCAACTAAAACGTACATTGATGTAAACATGTCAGTTGTTTTAACTGGCCTCTCGGGGCTCATTCATAATTTATTGGTCTCTAGTTTCCGCCCGGAGATGAATGTGGTTGTGAGTGTGAGATTCTGTTGCCTAACACTTAGTTAAGAGAGGGTGTGTTACATGCTTCTAAGCCCAACCACATGTTTACTTGTATGTCCAATTTAAAGACCCCCTGTGGTGAAAATCAAGTTTTTTAATGTTGTTTATATGTCCATGTGGTGTTTTTAATATGCTTTCAGACAAACCATGTGCAAACTTACAAGTCACCATTGCTGAGTATTTTATCCTTATAACTCCAGTGAACCAAAGACAGTCTCAAAAACACGGTTTGAAATCGCTGGTGTCTCTGACGTCACAAACTACCTTGTAACCAATCACATCATGAGGGGAGCGGGCTTTAGCATATCATTAACTATGACTGCTCTGAAGCAGCGGAGTCTCAAGAGAAGCCAGGTTATCGTGGTATATTTTTCTGTTGATATGAAAAATTGGGTACATTAAGCAATATAGGGGTGAATTATGCATATAATGTATATTATGATGTTATGATGAACTATATGTATATATATATATATATGAAGTATGAAGTATTTTTTTCACAGGAAAAAACTTTTAAATGTCATTTTGGTGATCAAAGATGAGTTTTAAGGGATACAATTATTGACTACAGTGGGACTTTAAGGTCACACATCTACTTCATTCACTCTCATGTCTTTTTAAACCTCTATGCATTTCTTCTGTGGAAAGGCTATTGTGAAATATTACATGTAAAAAGGTTGTAAAATACAAACCCGATTCCAAAAAAGTTGGGACACTGTACAAATTGTGAATAAAAAAGGAATGCAATAATTTACAAATCTCATAAACTTATATTTTATTCACAATAGAATATAGATAACACATCAAATGTTGAAAGTGAGACATTTTGAAATGTCATGCCAAATATTGGCTCATTTTGGATTTCATGAGAGCTACACATTCCAAAAAAGTTGGGACAGGTAGCAATAAGAGGCCGGAAAAGTTAAACGTACATATAAGGAACAGCTGGAGGACCAATTTGCAACTTATTAGGTCAATTGGCAACATGATTGGGTATAAAAAGAGCCTCTCAGAGTGGCAGAAGTCAAGATGGGCAGAGGATCACCAATTCCCCCAATGCTGCTGTGAAAAATAGTGGAGCAATATCAGAAAGGAGTTTCTCAGAGAAAAATTGCTAAGAGTTTGAAGTTATCATTTACCATGCATAATATCATCCAAAGATTCAGAGAATCTGGAACAATCTCTGTGCGTAAGGGTCAAGGCTGGAAAACCATACTGGATGCCCGTGATCTTCGGGCCCTTAGACGGCACTGCATCACATACAGGAATGCTACTGTAATGGAAATCACAACATGGGCTCAGGAATACTTCCAGAAAACATTGTCGGTGAACACAATCCACCGTGCCATTCGCCGTTGCCGGCTAAAACTATAGGTAAAAAAAGAAGCCATATCTAAACATGATCCAGAAGCGCAGGCGTTTTCTCTGGGCCAAGGCTCATTTAAAATGGACTGTGGCAAAGTGGAAAACTGTTCTGTGGTCAGACGAATCAAAATTTGAAGTTCTTTTTGGAAAACTGGGACGCCATGTCATCCGGACTAAAAAGGACAAGGACAACCCAAGTTGTTATCAGCGCTCAGTTCAGAAGCCTGCATCTCTGATGGTATGGGGTTGCATGAGTGCATGTGGCATGGGCAGCTTACACATCTGGAAAGACACCATCAATGCTGAAAGGTATATCCAAGTTCTAGAACAGCATATTCTCCCATCCAGACGTCATCTCTTTCAGGGAAGACCTTGCATTTTCCAACATGACAATGCCAGACCACATACTGCATCAATTACAACATCATGGCTGCGTAGAAGAAGGATCCGGGTACTGAAATGGCCAGCCTGCAGTCCAGATCTGTCACCCATAGAAAACATTTGGAGCATCATAAAGAGGAAGATGCGACAAAGAAGACCTAAGACCGTTGAGCAACTAGAAGCCTGTATTAGACAAGAATGGGACAACATTCCTATTCCTAAACTTGAGCAACTTGTCTCCTCAGTCCCCAGACGTTTGCAGACTGTTATAAAAAGAAGAGGGGATGCCACACAGTGGTAAACATGGCCTTGTCCCAACTTTTTTGAGATGTGTTGATGCCATGAAATTTAAAATCAACTTATTTTTCCCTTAAAATTATACATTTTCTCAGTTTAAACATTTGATATGTCATCTATGTTGTATTCTGAATAAAATATTGAAATTTGAAACTTCCACATCATTGCATTCTGTTTTTATTCACAATTTGTACAGTGTCCCAACTTTTTTGGAATCGGGTTTGTAACTGTTTTCTATTTCGATTAGATTGTAAAATGTAACTTATTCCTATGAATAAGTACTTATTCCTATGTCACATGAACCTTTAGAAATCATTCTGATATGTTGATTCGATGCTCACGAAACATTTCTTATTATCATCAATAACGGATCATGTTGATATACTTTTTGTGGAAACCTTAAAAATTTGATGAATTGAAATGATTTTAAATATAATTTTTTGTAACAGTTTAAATGTTTTACTTTTGCTTTTGATCAATTTAATCCATCCTTGTTAAATAAAATTATTAATTCCTTTTAAAAATCTACTGAAAGATAAATATTGCTATATAGTTGGGTGGGCACGTCCACACTGTGATTTACGGTAATTATTCAGTAGTGGGCGGGATTACGCAGCAGTGGGCGGGATGTAGTGTGGGCGGCTCTTCACCACCACCGGCGTTCACACAGCGCTCCGAGAGGAAGCCTGCAGCGGACGCAACACACCGAACAGGTAAACCACTATATTTCATTATTTACATAAAGCCATAATATCGAGTTTAAGCGGTCAGCATGATTTGCATATATATATCTGCATATTCTCTGAAGTTCTCTGACACGCTGCTATCTCAATTCCTCTAATACGTGCTTTTGAAGATGTTAATGGGACAGATAATCTATTGCTTGAGAAAGGACGCATTGTTCCATTCACTGCAATGGTGCTGATACTGTGCTTCAGAATGATGGAATAACACTCCTTATTTCGATTAGATACAATGCTTAACTCTTGAGAATGTGCGCGAACTTTGATTTGATTTGATTCTCAAGGGAGTGCTTAAATTCTTAAATTAAAAATGCTTCTTTGTGCTGAAATCCAATGATTTTCATTTTATAGTCATAGTCATATAATTTGTCTTTAAGGTTGTGTATTATTAATACAGCTAATCTGATCTACATATGAAACGGAGGAGACCTGGTCATAGACATGATTTGGTTTTGTCGCAGAGGAGATTTTGCAGTCCAGCAGAGATGGTGCTGAAACAACAGCTACCCAGTGTTAAGCACCTCTGAGTAATTCTGCACCTCTTATTTTTATCAGTACTGATTTTAATATGTCCCTGCTGAAATGTATGTATGTATATATATATATATATATATATGGTAGATGGTTATGGTTACATTTGATCAGTATGTTTTCCCATCTTTAAACACCTGCCATGAAAGGTTATGCTGAAAAAGATCAGAATCAGTTAATGTCTCAAACCATATAAAAGACTCCATCAGTGATGATGATGCTGTTTCTGATAAGACATGATGCATTCCTGCATTGGCAGTCTGCCGGCTCATGCTTGTTCATGAAAACAGAGCTGTGAGGTTTAATGCAGCGCCCTTCACTGGATGACTGATATATCTGCGCAGTCCCTATATGTATGTGCCATTTATCTTATAATGTCCATTGGCATGCAAGTGTTAGTGTGTCTGAACTCTGCAGGGTCCGCACCACTGGTCATGAGCTATGACCATCTGTTAGCAGACTGCCCTCTTCATCAAATACAACAGATGTTCAAAAGAAGACAAAAAGTTGGACCCCTGCATTAACACGCACGTATCCTGGTGGGGACTTTCCATCGACATATGTTGCCTTTATACTGAGATAATGTTTTCAATCCATACCCTTAAACGTAAGCTTCACATAAACATTTTTATGATTTCATTAAGATGCTATTTAGTATGTTTATTAAGTCATTTCATCGTAGGGACACTGGTTGGTTCCCACGAAAAAAGATAAAAAAAAACTATATCCAACACATAATTTTTTTAACTAATTGAATTTTAACGATTTGAAAAGAGTGCATTTGTTCGCTATAGTTTATAATAGTGATTTCCACCCAATGATATGAGTACACAGTTGAAAAATGTCATATTTTCATCACATGCACAACCTCATGTCATTCTAAACCTGTCATTCTTTCTTTTGTGGAGCACAGATATTTTGAAATATCTATTTTTTCTTGAAAAATATCTATACAATGAAAGTCTATTTAAAGACTAACATTAGGCTATGTTTTTTGGAACATTTTTTTTAAAAGAACTGTTCTGAAAAGAATGTCATGCAGGTTTGGGACGGCATGAGGGTAAGTAAAATATTTAGATGATGACAATTTTTGAGTGAACTATCCCTTTAAGCAGGTTTACAGGGTGTATTCAGGGAGTTTATAGGTGAATTATAGGTGTTTTAATCTTACCCTAATTCGCTGTGGTAAGCCCATTGTAAGTGTTTATATTTTAGACAGAGCGGGATGCTTTTCACACAAAATTGTGTAGTTACGCCACTCATCCGTGTGTGTCAAGAAGCGTCTCGCTGCAGCCTGCGGTGGACATCCAACCTGGCCCACATCCAAGTGTGATGCCAGAAGCCACGCCCATGTCCAATTACGCCAAACCACTTCAACGGAAACTCCGCCCTGCAGCCGATGCTTAAGATTTTATTGGTCATGTACTGATTGCCTACACCAAACACTGATCCCTAAAACTAGCCGTCACTGTAACTTTAACCAATGAAATTAGCTGCAGGGCAGGATTTCTAGTGAAGTGGTTTGAGGGGTGGAAATGAGAGGTTGCTCACTGCAGAGCAAATGGGTGGAGCTTATGTCTAGCTCTTCCTCGCTAGACATCCAGAGAGGTGGAGTGAATGTAATTTGGGCCTAATGGGTGGAGCTAGAATATCCGATCACACCCCCTACCCACAACTCTATCCCTTCACCCCTATAGACGTCCAGAGAGGTGGAGCTGGACGTCATTTGACTCTGCCATGAGTACCACTTGGAAAAAATCACGCTTCCTCATTAACGTTGAAACAGAAGCATTGAGAAGACTTAACCCTCACACCTAATTCTGTTTCATTTACTTATTATATTTCTCTTTTTATGCCATACCGCACTGAAACCCACTCAAAACCTACGCCTAAAAAACCCTTTTAATCTGGAACCTACATACTGAAACCCACCTAAAATCTACCCTTTATGCCTGAAACCCACTCAAAACCTACTCTTACACCTAAAAACCCTTTCCATCGGCAACCTGCATACAACAAATCAGGTTTTCGGGGCAAAACGGGGATGGGGAGTCACAAGGTGATGTTTTGGATGTGGGCGGGATGGATGTCCACCACAGGATGCAGCGAGCCCTACTTGTGTGTGTCCGGTAAATAGAAAAAAGTTGCTCTGGCTACTTAAGACGCATATGGGAGTGGCATAGGTTAGTTGTCACAACGAGTGAGAAAGGTTGACACGGAGCATGTTAAATCATGAACCTCCGGGGAATCACCTGTTTTAAAACAAATTCTGAACAGAGGAGAGTCTGCTGGTAAAAAGAGAATGCGACATAGCTCGTAATAAAATGAGAATCAAGATTGGCTTGGCTTTTTGGAGATGGCGAGAACTGAGGGATTTTGAAATGTTGTAAACAAACTTAACAGGTGAGTAAGGTATTTTATTAAACAGATAAATTGCCATATTTAGCTCTCTAACAGAGTTCATTGTAAAATATTATCTATTGTGTCTTTCATTTTGGTTTTAGCGCTGTGCTGGAATTTATTTTCAAGGAAGTACCGTGTCTATTAATGGGTATAACAACAGTAACGTCTTCAGCTACTCAGCTTAAGATCCTTTCCATCTAAACTGGTTATATCTCTTAAGCCTAGTAGTAGTGAATCTTTTATGATCAGTAGGATAATCATATTCATCCGCACAGTCACGCAGAGCTGAAACACAACCAAAACAATGTTCTTCTGCAATGTTCTCATCGATTAGCAGGTTTCAAAGGGTTTTGCTTTATTAAACCTGCAGGAAAATTAATCAATTAAAATAATGAAGTGTGATTAACCTCCGGATTTTAAAGGAATTTGTGTGGATGACACAGAATGTAGGCTACAGTATTAGTGAGTCATTTTTCACCCAACCTATTGATTTTTTGATTGATTGTTTGACTTCCTGTATTAAAGGTAATGCTAAATTATATCCAACGTGAGTTAAAGGAACACATTTTTTTGGTATTGTGTAGATGAAGTTGTCCTTGAGCTGTACTGTTGGGGTTATGGAGGTACATTGTGCATACAAAACGAGTCGTGTACCATGCAAACAAAGAGATCACAGTTACATTATTACAACCCTTGTGCAAACAATTGCTTCGCCTACTTCAGTGAGTATTATGATTACATTAACATTTTAAAGAGAATGGTCTTTGTCCTTGTCTTGCCGTTTTCTGCTTATCCAGACTCAAAGAGCACCTTTTTCTATGACAGCCTGTCATAGTGGAGTGGTTGTTGTGCCCTGGTTTTACCAATAGACTGTAAGGTTTTACCTGCTGTGAAAAAACGCAAAAGGCTGTTTGTGTATTGGGACACTACTTTGCTTTCAAACCGTTCTTCTAAGTGAAACGTGAAAAAGCACTAGCTGTGTTATTCAGAAGAGAGACTGGAATACTCGGTCTGATTAGATTTGCATAGTACGATGTTGTGGCCATTGATTTCCTTTGGCTGTAAACGCTCTGAAGATGCAGGTATAAGCATAACGTAGGTATGCCTAATGAAATGGTAGTTAGGCAAGCCATTAATCCCAGCCACCTTCTCATCACCTCATGCTCGCTGGATCAATGAGACTGTAGAGTCTAGAACATTCCCTGAGTCAGGCGGACACGTATCACTCAAGTCATGACATGATGAGTCCTCGGGGAGCCCTAAGTGCGTCTCGAAGCTACTGTTGATCTCAGAGGAATCTGTTGTACTGTAGGTTTGCCATGGTGTATGGTGATACTAAATTTTATGTCGGGAAACAGCTCCTATATCAGTAGGCTAACAAATAAGCTGTGTCCCAATTCAGAGGCTGTTTACTGAAACTGTAGTAACATGGTAACATCTCCATTGTTTGTATCACGTTAGTTCAACAATATAGGGCCGTCGTTAACCCTCTAAACCCGAAGAACGCGCCCGCGCGTTTTGCTGGATTTTTCCTCATGACAGTGTAAAACAATTTAAAATACTCCGTCATTTTTGGCCTCACAGACATGAACGATATGTCTTTACAAAGCTTAAAGTGTCTACTTTTTTATGTACACTCAAAATAAAAACTAAATGTTGTGCTTTTCGCTAAATAAAGAAAACAAACAGGATGCGCGTTCTCCCGTCTGTCTCTCCGTGAAGTCCACCCTGAAATGCGTGTGAAAATGAACTCAGAAAATACTTGCCACACAAACATGACAGATATCGCTTTATAAAGCTTGGAATGTCTACTTTTAATTTAAGTCATTTATATAAACAACAAATATTCTCTGTTTATGTAATCCGTATGAAAACAGATAGAGGTACAGTTCCTCCAGCGGCGCCTCATTATCTTTAATGTGACCACACCCACGTGCGCGCAAAGCGATTCACATGCAAATCGTCCACGAGGAAGGAACTCGAACCTGTAAACGCCCCCCATCACATCAAAACAAAGAATCTTCTGATTTTCATCGAGTTCGGAAGACAGGCTGTGAGTTTACCTTGGATTTACCACAGAAGAAACAGAACGTGATTTATGAGAATTTTTAAGGTAAAACATTTCTTCTCACTTATATTAGCGTTATTGATGCATAAACTTCACATTGTAGGCTACTAGTTGAACTACTGCCAGACTAAAATGTGTGAAATTAATGGAAACATGTTGAAATATGAAATAGGTAGGCAACCTTTCAATGCTAAATAAAGATACATGTATGACATGGGGATATTTTTATGCTCTATAATATTAAACACAGCATGATATAAAAGTAGGGTTGCCAACTGTCCCGTATTAGCCGAGACGTCCCGTTTATTGTGCCTAAATGTCCCGTACATGACTGTCCCGTTTATTGACTGCTACGCTGATGTAACCACTGACTAAGGGGCCGTTCACATATGTTGCGTCTTTTGCGCTCTCAAATTCGTTATTTTAAACGTAGACGCGCGAGAAGCGCGCTCAAATAGAGAGACTAATTCGTTTTCGTTCATCTTGCACTGTCCCTGTTTGCACTTTTGCCCTGAATGTCTCTTTTGCACTGTATTTTTTTTTTTTTACCACTGCTCTATGTGTTGTTTTCATGTGTAAATCCAAGTAACTATACACTACCATTCAAAAGTTATAGATTTTCTAATGTTTTCAAAAAAAAATTCTTCTGCTTAACAAGGCTGCATTTATTTGATCCAAAATACAGCAAAAACACTAATATTGCGAAAGTATTTTTATAATTTAAAATAATTGTTTTCTATTTAGATATATTTTTAAAATGCAATTTATTCCGGTCTTCGGTTTCACATGATCCTTCAGAAATCATTGTAATATGCTGATTTGCTGCTCAAGAAACATTTCTTATTATTATGAATGTTGAAAACATTTGTGTACAATTTATTTCAGGATTCTTTGATAAATAGAAAGTTCAAAACAACAGCATTTATCTGAAATAGAAATCTATTGTAACATTATACACTACCATTCAAAAGTTTGGGCTGAGTAAGAGTTTAAGTTGTTGCTGTTTTGTTTTTTGTTTTTTGAAAGAAATTAATACTTTTATTCACAAAGATGCCTTATATTGATCAAAAAACACAGTAAATACATTTATAATATTACAAAATCTTTTTGTTTCAGATAAATCTTATTCTTTTGAACTTTCCGTTCCCTCTGGGTTAAATCTTTGATTTATCAAAGAATCCTGAAAAAAATTACACAACTGTTTTCAACATTCATAATAATAAGAAATGTTTGTTGAGCATATATATCAAATCATCATATTATAATGATTTCTGAAGGATCATGTGACACTGAAGACTGGAGTAATGATGATAAATTCAGATTTGACATCACAGGAATAAATGACACTTTACCAGGTATTCACATAGAAAACATTTGTTTTAAATTGTAAAAATATTTCACAATATTATTGTTTTTACTATTTTGGATCAAATAAATCCAGCCTTGGTGAGCAGAAGAGACTTATTTTTTAAAAAACAAACATACAGATCTAGAACTTTTGAACGGTACTGTAGGTCTAAAGTCTTTATGTAAAGAAAATGTTTAGTCAGATTACTTCTTTTAAATTAAACGTGATTTTGTGAATAAGCTACAAACAATACATTCAATCATTAAGTCTCCTCACATGCATTCTGTATAGTTCCCTCTGTCACATTCCTCATTGATATTCAGGGGAGGAGTCGTTGACGCCTCAGGTGTGAATCATTATAGGCATTATTCATGATGATCCACACCCTCCCCGCATACAGCCATTCTGACAATAACTATGCATAAACATTATTTATATTATGTACATGTTTCTCACATATTACTGTAGCCCTGTTTGTGCTGAATACAGTGTAATCAGACTTTAGCCATTAATATGCTTTAAAGCAACTGAAAAAAACACAAATATCAGAGCATGTCAAACTTTTTCAGGGCCACAAAATATCCTTAGGGTCCAGAGGGTTTTAATGACGTCACGTGCACGGCTTGAAGTCACTGAAATCATGGGGACTGAAGTTAATTTGCCTTAATTGCTTGCTGCAAATAAGATAAAAATCAAGGCTCTTCCTACTGTACTGTTTGAACTGAAGTAAGGAAAATGTATTAAATGTTCTTTGGCATTTTGTATTTGTGGTATTGTGTCTTTGACAGGTTTGTCCTTTGGTACCAGATTAATTTACATGAATTTCGAACAGGTACAGTCAGTGTATGAGAGCAGGAAGTTTATTTGGACTGTGTAAATGAGCGTGAGTGTGTTCAGAGTGTAGCAATGGGCTCTCACTGGGGAACTGTTCATGGAAAGTGAGCTGCAGTGCTGTGGACCCCAAAACAATGATCTCACTGTTCTCCCTGTGGGCTCCCGAAAAGCAGGTCACCTCTACATCCAATTACCGCAAGCATCTAACACTAGACAATGCACATTCCACAAATACAGAATGAGTGTTACATCAGCCGACATGTTTGGCATTTTTTTATTATAAGGAAATAAATAGCCCAGACTGTACCTGTAAAATTATAGTTATATTTTAGTGTTTTGAAATTGCTTATCTTTATTTCTTTAATTTATGAATTATTATCTGAATAGAATATATTATTTAGATTCATAATTTACAATAATATATTATTATTATTTTAACAATAATTCAGCACCTATACTTGCTCATAGAATTAAGTTATATTTAAATGCATTGAAATTATATATTTATTATATTTATCTATGTAATTTATAAATTATTATCTGAGTAGAATATATTAATTATATTAATAAAGCAACATTTATAATAAACTATTGTTGATATTTGCGTTAATAATAATAATTATTATCATTATTGTTGTTGTATATTGTTGTTATTGTATAACCTTGTGTGCTGGATGGAAACATGTCTGCTTTGCTGGCAGTGTCTCAAGTTAGATGTTGTCATTACGGATTGCCCTAAACTGTCTAGTGGTCTAATCTGTCTGCCACTGTTTGACTCTCAGCCGCCCATGGGCTCTTCTTGCTCCATAACCCTCCCCCACTAAGCTTGGGGCAGAACAAAGGGCCGGTGTCTTTCTCTACCTTGAACCTGCACTGCAGGCAGCTGATGAGGAGGAGGCCGGTTATCAGCAGGAGGACCATCACCCCATCTGATCCATATCCCTATAATTTCCCCAGGGCTAAAGGACAGCGGTAACAAATAAAGGTCTTTTGCATCCAGTTTATAATCATTTAATGTGTCTGACCTCTGAAGGAGAGCATGCATTTCTTTGCAGTGTAGGATATCAGTTTCAGTTTGGGCATGATAAATGTTATAGTCATAAAGGCAGATGTTCTCTGTAGGCTCATCTGCCTGAAAGATAAATGTGTGTCTGGGAGTGTTTTAGTGTGCACGTTTCACACGGTTCAATGATGTATTGAGTTGGGCAACTGTAGTGAGTGAATGGGAGCTTGGCTGGTGTGACAGTGATCATGAATGTGCTTTAAAGTGCACCATTTACAGTTTTATCAATATGAAAATAGACTGATAGGCAGTGTTTATGGATTTAAGTTTAGGTTCAAGATTTTTAATACACACAGTAAAGGGACATCTAAAGTCATAGTTCAGTCAAAAATTAACTTTCTGTTAACATTTATTCATTTTTCTTTCTTTCATGGAACACAAAAGGGGAATTTTTGAAGAATATCCTGGTCAATTTTTTTTTAAAACTATAATGAAAGTGAATGTAATAAACAGGCACTTTCAAGCCCCCAAATGACAAAAAAAACACACCATAAGACCATACAAATGTTAATTAGAATACAATTGTTTATATACAATAGCTTTCATTCATTATTCACTGGTAATCTTCCTCTCAGTTAGTTGAACTCAAGAATCAAATCAATACGATTAAAAAATGAATCATTCAGTTCTTGTGAACTGAATTAACTGATTCATTAAAAAAATATGATTCAAAAGAAAGATTTGTTTATAAATTAGACATTGTTACTTGTTTCATGGTCATCAAGCGATTTTATGACTTGAGGATGTATCATATGGACCACTTTATACTTTTACTTTTTATGTTTTTTTTGGAGTTTGACAGCCCAAGTCCCTATCCACTTTCATTATATTTTAAAGACTGTCCTGAATATTCACCTAAAAATGCATTTTTAGTGTTCCAAATAAGAATAGCATGAGTTTGAGGCAGGACTCTGGATAGTGGTGCAGTAATTACACATTTCACCTTTGCTTCTGGTTGAAGTTTGGATGGTCTTTATATATATATCTATATATATCTTTTATATAGGCTATATGCTATTACATCTCATAACATACACTGTGGCACTTTTCACGGCTTCCTTTGGAGTTGTTACATGCTTTTAACACCATTTACTGGCTAACAGACCTCTTCAAATACTGTTGGATGTGTGACTGGACTGTCACTCGAGGTGAAAGATGAGTGTTAGGTGAGTCAGATACTCATATTGGTTTCTGAAGTTTCAGTGAGCTGACCCTTGGGTTGTTCTGGGTGATGGTGTTTATTGACTCTGCTATAGGCTGTGGAGTGGCAGAATGAGCCTCTTTGAAGAGATTGAGCTCTGGATGTTTCTGTCTGTTACGTACATGCAGCATGTAACGGTTACGGCACAGATTTACGTAACTGTGGAGGTGACGTACAGCTAATCCATGAACAGACGCTTCCCTCCCTGCATAACTGCAGCCTCAATGATCCCTTACACTGCCAAAGCCAGTGTGTGTGTGTGTGTGTGTGTCCCAGACCAGGATCTGCTCCAGCAAACACTTTTCGAGAGACTTCAGGAGTCACATTCTGAATAAATTAAATTACTGTCATCCTAGAAAATAGACTTGGGTGGTTGACATTTAAGCATGACAAGTAAGGTAAATTAATCTTATCAAACAAGAGTTGAAAATTACTTTCTATTTGTCACATTTTTCTATGCTTATCCTTATTATGTGACATTTTATAAAACTGTAAAAGGACATATTTTTTAAGGAAACATCAAATGCTTATTCCAATGACAGTAGATCAAGTGTATTGAATATTAATATTAATTTAAAATATTTTACATTATTGTTATTTATTTACATATTAGATTTTTTTTATCTCTGTCTTGATATTTATTTTTATTTATAATTTTATTTTAATTTGATATTTATTTCATTTTGGCAAGCCAAAGTATTTACCATTTTAAAATTACCATTAAGATTTTTCAAATGATTTTGTCATACAGTAAAAACAGTAAAATAGTTTTCTATTTTAATACATTTTAAAATGTAATTTATTCCTGTGATGGCAAAGCTGAATTTTCAGCATCATTACTCCAGTCTTCAGTGTCACATGATCTTTCAGAAATCATTCTAATATAGTAGTTTGGTGCTCAAGGAACATTTCTTATAAATATCAATGTTGAAAACTGTTGCACTGCTTAATATTTTGTGGAAACCGTTGTTTGTTGATTAGAAAGAGCAGTATTTATTTGAAATAGAAATGTTTTGTAATAATGCAAAAGCCTTTACTGTCACTTTTGATCAATTAAATGCATTCTTGCTGAATAGAAGTATTAATTTATTCTGAGTGTAAAGGAACTATAAACTATACCATATTCCTCCCCCTTCTTTAAACTCATTCTTGCAGTTGATACTGGTGTTTTATGGAGCAGTATGTGGCTGTTTGTTTGTGCTAGCACAGGAGCAGGGTGAGGCAGAAGCTAAGCCTGTCAGAGTCTGCACTCCAGACAGCTTTATCTGGCTGCTGTTGTTCAGCCTCAAAGGGAAGGAGCTTACATGCAAGGCCTCCAACAGAGCTGTCACTCCAGTCGATGCCAAGACCAGAAACATACTACAGTACAGTATATGCAAGTACCCAAACGTATATGCGAACGCAGATGTGACTACTTGGCCAAGTAAGGCCATCTTTAATGTACACTCGTTACTCTAGCAAACCTGCGTACTCAAGCAGTCAACATAGATCTACACTACTGGTCAAAAGTTTGGGGTCAATAAGATTTTTGTTTTTTAAAGAAACTAAGGAAGTAATAATTTTATTCAGCAAGGATGCATTCAATTGATCAAAAGTGACAATTAAGACATTTATAATCCTGGAAAAAATCTGCGTCACGGTTTCCACAAAGATTAAGCAGCTGGACTGTTTTCTACATTGATAACAATAAGCAATGTTTCTTGAAGGATCACTGACACTGAATACTGGAATAATGGGTACTGAACATTCAGCTTTACCATCACAGGAATAAATTACATTTTAAAATATATCAAATTAGAAAAGAGTAATTTTAAATTAATAATATTTCACAATATTACTCTTTTTACTGTATTTTTGATTTTGTATTCTGACTTCTTTCAAAACATAAAAAATTCTTACTTACCCCGAACTTCTGAACACTAGTGTAACTTAGCAACACTCTTTTGTTGTCCATCATGATTGTAGTTGAACTAAAAAAGAAAATTGTCATTGGAAGCAAATTGTTTACGTTAATTTCCGCTATAGAGCCCCTGCAGCAATGCTAGAAATAACTTGCATTGCATTATGAATTGTGCTGATACATATTGGAATAGAAGTATTATGTGAATGTCATGTTTATAGCTACAAGCATCTGCATTTATGTCAAGATTATTATCGTTAATGAAATCTTGACATGAAAAACTAGCGAAAATAATGAAAGTGAAATAATAACTAATATAACTAATAATAACTAGTGAAATAATTTGCATTAACTGTAATAAAATGGAGAAAAAAGAACAAAAAATAAATACAATTCTGTCATGAAACTCTAGATGGCACAGGCTGATAAGTCCTTAACTCAGTCTGCTTGCAATCACATAATTCTCTATAGGACACAGCTGATTGGTTCCTGCTGTATCAGTGGCCAATGAGCTTGCTGCTCAACCTTCAAATACTTAGTCAGCATTTGCTGTAGCAGTTGCAGCGTGCTTTCAGAAACTCTCCACCTTCCCCAGCTCCACTTGTATATTTCTGCTACGGGTAATTCATGTATGCTGTTTTTTATAGCAGCACCAAGTCTCAAGTCTGGAATACACTACATGACTTTTGCTTTTTACCCAGATTTGCAGTCTGGATAAGTCAACAGTAGTTGCCGAAAGTCTGCGCAGGTCGGCAGATTTTGGTCAGTCAGAGTCCACAGATTTCACAGAAATCAGTTTTTTTATTCCGTCCAAAAGAACCCCCAATTAGATATTTTCTGAAGATACAAACAAAATAAAAATAATCTAAGAACATTTTAAACTGAGATTGGAAATCAAAATACCAAATGAAATATATAATAATAACATAGTTGCATGAGGGCCTAATGTTGGATGTCTGTGTGTGTGTGTGTGTGTGTGTGTGTGTGCATACTGAATGGATCCCAGTATTCTGTAATCTCCTCTATTGGCATTGACAAGAGCTGATAAAGCTGTGTGCGTTCTGAATGAAGCTTGTCTGATAACATTGCTGTTTTGCTTTTGTACTTAATTTCACTAATCAGTCGGTCGATTGAAGATTCCTTCCCATTTAACAATTTTCATTTTGCTTGTGCTATAATGACCTTGTCCAGTTTTTTGTGTTTGCTAATTATCAGCATCCATTGTTGTGAGAACACACATTCTTTCCGTTCTGCTGGTCAGATCTTTTAGAGGCTCACTGAAATGCTCTCAACAGCTCTGAGGCATGAAAAGCACAAAACTTTAAATGGAATTTGAAGGAACATAAAACTTTTTCTTCTTTTAATGAAGCCCTTTAGCATATAAGCATTAGTGCCATTGGATAATGGTGCAAACCTCTACTGGTCTGAATATATGCGTCACCATGGCAACCACCGCCATGGAAACAGTGGCCATGTGACTGAGGAGTAATGAAGACTGTGGATCACACAAAGGAGCCTCTGCAAAGATGTGTCCATGTGGAAGTAAGCCGTTGAGGGCCCGGCACTGCAGTCCTTCTAGGTCACAAACGACTTTGGATTCAAGTGCTAGATTGGCCGCTGGCGTGAACTGTCCCTTTATTGCTAGTTCATCGGCATTTAGGGCTGGTAATGTTGTTCCAACACTCCCTTACAACTTGTAAGTTACTTCCCATTAAAATCAAGCTTGTATTCTTCATTAATAGGATCAACAACAGTAGCCAGTCATATTTCAGTGAAAAAATAGTGAGTCTTGGAAGAAATGTGGTCTCCTGTTGTTTTTGGCAAATAAAGTCACCACAAATCGGCACTTTATGGATGTTGTCGTACTAGTGCTGGAAGAAGAAGCTAACGTCAAATGTTTGGATCTTTGGATGCTTTAAATAAAAAGCACTTTGAGGCCTATTATGGTATAGAAAAATTAATGACACAATAAAATAAATTTATAATACCAAGTTCAGAGAGGGCAACAGCTACAGTATATAGTTGAAATGCATGACTTGTGGTTATATAGATTTACTATTGAGTTTAAATTGTGCAGTATGAGACATAGTCTAAGGGCTGCTTTTAACATGGTTGTCCAATCGCCTTTATGTGGCACTCAATTTCACGAAGCTTTGTTTTATTGCCGTATGACACATTGAGGTTTCCTATGCTTCTGAGTAACAATTCCCTGATTAAATTTCAATAGTGACTTCTGCTATTATGATTACTTGTATAAAGCAAGGTTCAGCTCTGTTTACAGCATCTGTGCTGTCTGTACTAATCCTTCAGTTACAAACAATATATACTTAAAATATAAGTCAATGGAACACCCTGGAGGGTTTAAAAGCAGAAAAGTAGCAAACAGTAGCAAAATTTATAGACAGATATTGACATGTCTCCTTTTGGTATTCTTATGCATTAATTGGCTTTATATGGTCAACGGGGTTTTAAATGGATCAGTAAATCATAAATGCTTCTAGGAAACTAGTCTAATTTTGGACTATTTTATCAAGCAATATTGGATATAATTGTGCATGCTCAGTTCTCATATTATTACATTTAAGTTAACTTTGTTGTTATAAAATGTAGTTTATTTTGTAGTATTTTAATTTGAATGTATTTAGACAATATATATAATATATAGTATATACAAATACACACATACATAATTTTAACTGCAACTGGAAATTTTTTACCAACAAGTAGCATACAAAAATGTGGCCTGGATAAAGATAAAGAAACAATTTTATCTTATTAAAACGTCTAACACACTTAAAATTACTCATAAAGTGTCATTATGCTCACAATAGTGATTGTAATGTTTCTCAAAGGCAAGAAGAAGAAAGAGATTTGGAAATATCTCCCCTCTCTTTTATGAAGGAATGCTTTTACTGTGTTGTGTGACAGACATCTGAGAGACTGCAAGACATTTGAGGACCAACGATGGCAGGCGTAGGACGTTCCTTGAGCAACTAGTTGATTGTGTGTGGGCTGAAGACAAGTGTGTGTGTGTGTAATGGAGGTGAACGTGTGGGCTGGAAGACGTTAATGTGTGTTGCGTCCTCTGTGTGGGTTGTGAATAGGTGCAGGTAAGTAGGTGGAGCCGAGGGGTACAGAGTGACCACAGTGACTCATTTTGCCATTACCCAGAAATCCACACTCCTTTTCTCCTCCAAACAGTGTGGCCAGAAGGGGTGTCAGAGTTGTGCAGGGAGATGTGACGCCTATGTGTAGGCGGCAGTGTGTGGGCTGCCGCTCTGTAAATGTGTATTGTTAAAGAGCCAGGCCCGTGAGATCGCTCTCCCCTCATCTGTCGGGGGCGGACCACTCTCAAGCGTGCCACAAGCGCAAGGTGGCTCGAGGTTTCTGCGAATCGTGACTGATTTTTCAGTAGGGAGCTTCTGACTACAGTTTGGCGGGCACAAATGTTAGTTAAAAACAAGTTTCACAAGCTTCCATTGGAAAATGTTTTTAGCTTCATTGTGCCTATGAAGGGGCTGATGTTGAGATTGTAAACTTGCTAATGGAGCACTGCTTACATCTTTTGTGTTTAATTGGGTGTATTAAAGGAAAAGTTCACCCAAAGATTCATTCAGTCATTGTTTACTCATCCTCATGTTATTGTACCTATAACCTTTTTTTTTTCTCTGTGGAAGACAAGACAAGAATTTTTGAATTTAAAATGACAAAAAGACCATAAAATTAGTGTCCATAAGAGTTATGCTCTAAATTCTCCAATAGTGTATTGTGAGGAAACAGACTGAAATTTATGTTGTTAACTTGGGAACCAATGTGATAATCATTTAAGCTAAGAGATGTGATGACCGATATGAACGTCTTGGCCGATACCGTTAACCTATAATTCTTTATATTTGAAAGAAGATAACTGATATATTTGCCGATAAATCTAAATCCAAATTTTTATATAGTTCTTGAGAGCCTGATTACAAAACAATTAAAAGCCATGTCCCAAGCACACAATTATTGCTAGTTTCCACCAAGCGGTACGGTTCAGTACAGTACAGTACAGTACGATTCGGGACTGTAAACCCTGATCCGACTTTACGCAAAAAATTGCAAAAAAATACAGCTCGGTGGAAACGAGCCATTATAATGTTCTCATTATAATTTTATGTAGCCTATATGACAGACTTGCGCTGCACATGTTGCACTTAACTGTATTTTCCTTTTTTGAGGTGATTCCAATCATATTTCATGCAGTTTAAAACCATCATGGCGAACAGTGCGCATCTGAAGTGTCTCAGCTGAAAGAAAATAATCCATTATTTATCGGCTTTAATATATTGGCCAATAATGATAATATTAAAAATGAACATATATCGGCCGATACCGATATGGTGGCCGATATATCGTGCATCCCTAATTTAAGCAGTTTAATTTATACAAAATGTCTTTACCATGAAACTGTTGATTTGATTCCCAAATCAATCTGAATGATTCATTCATGATTTGTTCTCAGTTCTTGAGTTAACAGCTCACTAGAGTGAATGAACAACAGTTGTGCTATTACTGCTATTTTGTGGAAACTGTGATGCATTTTTTCAGGATTCTTTGATTAATAGAAAGTTCAAAAGAACAGCATTTTTTTAAATATTTTTTTTCTTACATTATAAATGTCTTTATGGTCACTTTTGATGAGTTTGATGCATTGTTTTATATATATATATATCTCATGCTCATGTGCCCACTGGTCAGCATGGGTACCCTGACTGGTCTGCGGCTATGCAGCCCCATACACAACAAACTGCGATGCACTGTGTATTCTGACACCTTTCTATCAGAACCGGCATCAACTTCTTGAGCAATTTGAGCTACAGTAGCTCGTCTGTTTGATCGGACCACACGGGCCAGCCTTCGCTCCCCATGTGCATCAGTGAGCCTTGGCCGCCCGAGCCAGTGGTCATAATGTTATGCCTGTTCGGTGTGTATGTATATATATATATATATATATATAATCACAAAGCAGGAAAGTTTTGAGAAAGGGAGTTTCCCTTGTTGCAGTCCAGACTCCTTCAGTCATGAGAATTGTGTTAATAAAAATGACATGTCTGTTTTGTATACTATGTGCTCATTTCCCCTTTAAACATGAAATGTGTCCCAGAATGCTATTTATTTTCTCATCATGTTAGGATCCAGCTACCTTCATACATCATACGTCTTCCTCCATCCAGCTCTGGGAAGGATCCAAGTAAATCAAAGCTTTGAGCTTCAAAGGCCCTTTTAAACTCCATTACAAGTCACTGATCATGATCAGTTAGTAATCTTTTACTGTCATCTCCAATTTGTTAAGAACTTAAAGAGATAGTTCACACAAAAATTGAAAAGATCTGACATAAAAGAATGATTCGTTCACATATCTGTAATTCTAAAAAAATGTGCTAAATAGAGATACATAATGTCTGTGTTAACCATTTCCAAAAAAATAAAGGTTCAATTATGTTCTGTTTTTCACCTAAAGCTATTTTACGACTTCAGAAGACATGGAATATAGTACGCAAGTCATATGGATCACTTTTATGATTCTTTTATAATGCTTTTGCATTCTTTCTCTGGTTCTGGAGGAATCCCCTGATGTTGGTACAGGAATAACCTATAATGAGAAGTGACAAAAAAAACTTCTTGAATGACTTATTTTGCACTCTTGAGTTTTTGTTCTCACATAACTTGCTGTATTGAAAATAGAAGCGGCATTGTGTTTTTTATTTGTGGTGTCAGTGCTCTATTGTGCCTATCCAAAGCACATGTTTCTTGAAGCATCTCTAGCTGTCGGTCCAAACGCCAGAGGAAAGAGAATCCCTGAGAAAACCGTGTTTGCATTCTCCCAAGTCCTATATTTAACAGCTGCTGACAGGCCATGCCGATGAAAGCCTTTGAAATGAACTTGATTTAGTATCAAATGGATCAGTATATGCTGGCATGTTTGTATATGTGTGTTTCCTCTCTGAACTTGTTTAAATTGTCCGTAGTTTCTCCTCACACATAACTTTGATTGTGTGGTTTCTGTGCAAAGCAATAGCTGAACCAGTCAGAGCTGCTGTGAGGTCTCTGTGGATTACATCTAAAAACCCCACTAAGAGAAGATTGCAAAATGAAATTTCCCAGAGAGTTGGTTCTTTGTGGCTCTTTGAAGAATGAAAAAGCTGGCCTGGAAAATACAAATGGGTCTGGAGTGACTGAAAGAAAAAAAAAAGTGAAAGCACAATAAGATTAGTTGTGTTTAATCTGCTCTCCTGTCTGCTTATGAATGTACTTGATTTAAGTCTCTAATATTTCATCATATATATTCAACTTGATGCTTAAATGGATGAGGGAATCTTTTCTACTTTCATGCTTCCACATGAAAACCATTTTAAATGCAATCTGCAGAGGGACAGTCTATCATGGGACAAAGAAACTTTATATATAAAATATTATATATAAAAATGTATATTTATATGGAGAGATATAAAATATTTTCATTCTCATATCCCCTATTTTTACATGTAGATTACCCCTGAAAGCTCACAGAGTGCCCTAATTTAACGATCTGAGCGCATGGTCTGAAGCGAATGTCGCAGGTGCCCTTAGTTTAACGACCAAAGTAGTTAGTTTAACGACCAAAAAAACGGTCGGTGCGCCAGGCGCATGGTCCAAAAGGGTTGTACCAAGTCATGGGTGTGTTTTGGGCGTAACATGCAATAAACCAGTCAGACTCTCATCTCCCATTCCCTTTAAAAGCCAGTTGCGCTTCACCATGGCGGATTCGCTATTGACATGAGCACTTCTCCAGAGAGGAATCATTTTATTTTTAATATTTAAAAATGTTTGTGTGCTGCTGTGCATCCCTGTGTGTGTAATAAGCAGAATGTACGCGCGTTGTGCACCCGCCTAGATGTGCATATTAATAATGCACCCTTTAAATAACACAAAAAATACTGCGCTATTGACTTTAGACCAGGTGTCAGTTGGTCAATGGCGCAGTCGTATTCAGTTGCCTCACAATAGCAACGCGCCAACAAACATAAAGTTAAACAGTTTTAACTTAATGACACTAATGAATGTAATCCGTAGCAAAATCACAAGATGAATATCCATTGCTTATACTTTACTAAATTTACTTGTTGCATTAAAAATTATAGATTTTTTTGTGTTTTATTTTTTTAACTTATTTCGACAAAATACTATAGAATTTTAATATTGGCCGTTTATAAATGTTTGGTCATAACATGAAAATAATTACCGACCAGAAGCAAAATATCCTGTATCTCAATTTGACATTGTCTAAAAAAAGATCAGCACAGTCATTTTCCTATTTGTGTTCCGCGGGAAGAAAGAAAGCAGGTTTTGGAAGAACATGAGAGTGAGTAAATAATGATAGAGTTTTCATTTTTGGATATACTATCCCAACTAACAGAGCCAAAACTCTTTTTCCTCCCCCTTTTTTGGGTTTCCAACAATCCTACCTTATTCTGTGTGGGACATCCTGTTTTAAAGCTTTAAAACATAAATTCCTTTAAAAGGCCTGAAAACCAGCCCGTTTACATTTGCACTGGTAAAGACATTGTTCAGCCAGAATCACTGCTGCGTGCTCTGCTTGGTTTCCTGGCCATGGTTATCGACATGTGCATCCCAGAGGTTTGGAGTTTGACTGAAAGACAGTCCTTCTCGTGGAAAGAATGGATCTCTCTCAGTGGAACACGTATTAAACTGGCCCTGGGGTCAGCGGGAGCCGTGACCTCTGTGACCTGTTTGGCTCATGCATGCTACCAGAAGGAAGTGTCAGGTAATGGCTCTCCCGTTTCCTGTCTCCTGAGACTTTATCAAAGCAAGAGTATAAATAACATTTTTTTTAAATGTTCTTTTTATAGTTCTACAGTATGTTATATAAGATAATTGGAGAACAGTTAATGATGGTTTCACTTCTATAGAAAGAAGTCTCCATCAGGGTGAATTGAGAGGTCGGACTCTCATGAGGTATATGAACGCAGGTGATTAATGACCAAAGATACAAAAATTGCTTCGTACCGAAGCACCACAGAGATAATTAGCAGTAATGCTGTTGTGAATTTTTAATGGCCGTATCATGCTGTTCCTTATGAACGGGCACACAGGAACCATAGACATAGACATCTGTCTGTCTGTCTTGTATAAAAATAAATTAAAAATACTTAATTTTAACTCTACTTCCTTTAATTCAAATTTGAATCACAGTTATGCAAATTCAACTGAATTGAAATTCAAAAGACGTTTTCAATACAATTCTAACTTTACTCTGTTAGGCTGATATGCCCTTTCCATAAGATGCAGGCAGTTCGCAAAGCACTGTGGACTGTGAAATCGAACCAGATTTAATATACAGGATTTGTGTAATAGCAATGGCTTCTACAGTATATTTATTTTTCCTTGGAGAGGCAAAGCATCATTTGAGGGACATTCGGAGCCCAGGAGAAACTACTGCCGGCGTTTTTTTTTCATTTGCTCTCTTGAAGGTCTTCCTAATGCTGTTATTTGTTGCCATGGAGACTGACTCTCTCAGCGTTGCCCTGGTAACAGTTCTGGTTGCCAGCCACCCACTGCTTGGAGCAGAGCAGAGTCTTTGCACAACCTGCTTTGCTCAGTATTTAGGAAAGGGTTAGTCAGCAGCTTAGCTGGCCAAAACAAACACCCCAACATGACTGTTTGTGAAAAGGGGATGAGATCTCAACATCTTACTATTTTGCTTGAATATTATTGGTTTAATTTGAGGACAGATCTCATTACGCCGCAACATTTAGTTATTGCCATGCTGGAAGGCTTTACGTTGTTCTGCAGTCACTTATTTCTCCAAAGACAGCACTTTTAATGAATAGCCTAAGTGAAATTAAATGAGGATGGCTTTAGGCAGGTGATGAATTTTGGTGGTTTAGTGTCTTGTGCTGCTGTGTAAATGATATCCCAGCTGGGTCTGAAGAGAAGATGCGGTAAGCGCAGGCCGCCTGTGGAGAGCAGCACCAACCGCATGGATGGGAGGAAGTCATGTGTAATTTGGATGGTTATGTATACATCCTGTGC
This sequence comes from Coreius guichenoti, assembly GCA_039654105.1. NCBI lineage: Eukaryota > Metazoa > Chordata > Actinopteri > Cypriniformes > Gobionidae > Coreius > Coreius guichenoti. The sequence goes on along the minus strand of CM077172.1, from coordinate 12,484,000 downwards.
CTTGTTTTAGCTGTTGGGAAGCTGCTGTCAGTGGTCTCAGATGAGGTGCAGACCCACTTTGTCCTCTCATGTAAAAGGACATAAACTTCTTAGCAGGGCGTCCGTTAAAGAAAGTTCACCCAAAATTAAAATTCTGTGTGTACACAGACTACATCAAATTTGGCAACAAAAACTCAACTGGTTCCTGCATGTCACGTAACCAAACGCCATGAAGTTTAAGGTTTGTGTTGCCATATTTAATATAATCATTGTATGCATGCATTGTTCAATGTTTTGAAATGATTGTGTCATTTTAAAATGGTGTGGATTAGTATCTCACTAACTTTATCAACCATTTACACATATCACTTTATTTAAATTGACTTTCGTTGTATGAACATAAACTGCAGAAACATTCTTTAAAATATATATTGTGTTTTCCCCAGAAGAAAGCCAAATAAGTTTGTGAACTTTTCCTTTTGTGTGTAGATAGCGACTCACCAAAGCAGTAATTAGTCCTGATAGTGTCACCTCGCTGAGTAATTCATAATGTGAGATGTGTTTGAGGAATGTTTTGACATATGCTAATGATCTCAGAAGATGAAGCATCATTGGCTGCCTGCTTGTTAGCGAGAGGAGACTTCATTAGCTTGGCAGGCTGTAATTGCATGACTTGTTTATGCCGTAGCTTATAAAAAGCTGTGAAATATCCATCTCCTCTCTAATGTCACACGCCAACACCACTATGGCTTTAGGCTTTTCCCCATCCCCTCCTTTTGGCCTGGTTAATGCTCAGAGGTTCAAAGACCCTAGTTCGGCAGTGATTGCAGAAGCAGAGCCTCATCACAGCAATGTGGTAATGTTTAGGTTCCTTTTATGAGCAAATGCGGTTCAATACCCCTGCGAATGGTCTGGAATCAAGAGAAGCAGAGAAGTTTTGAGGTTGCGTGAGAGTGATTCATACTGGCAGACAGAAACCCCCTCCTACGGGTCCGTCAGAATCTCGTTCACGCGCTTGTTTATGCAAGTGCAGTATTTACAGTATGCTTCATTAATCTGATTGTTTGTCAGGATCTGTCATTTATGTCCATTAATTAGCTCTTAAACAAATAATTCAGACATGGATCATTGCTAATGAACGTACTTGTGGTTCTAAAGTATTAGGTTCCCCTGGGAGGGTGCTGTAGCATCCAAAGTCATCTTACTGGTTGTAAATGATGCTCATGTGATTGCCTTCTCCGGTGTTTAAATTAGAAGAATATTATGTTGAAATTACATTCATGTAAACAATACATTCAGGAATCATCAATGACCATGTAAACACAACGAATGAGAAGCTCCAAAAACTCAATAACTTTGGGTTCTCAGCCATCATGAATACCCCTTGCTACAGCATGTTGCATACTAGTTTAATCTATTTACCTTTATGTTAATGCAGTAGCTGAGGTTGCAGAGTCTTTTGTTAAACATTTTCTTAAATTATCTCTTGTTGAAGGACCTTAAAGTTAAAAGTTGATCCAAAAATACAGTAAAAACAGTAATATTATGCAATATTTTATTTTAAAATATTATTTATTCCTGTGATGGCAAAACTGATCCTTTAGTGTCACATGATCCTTCAAAAATCATAATATGCTGATTTGGTGACTAAGAAACATTTCTTAGTTATTATCAATGTTGAAAACAGTTGTGCTGCAACTGATAGAAAGAATCGTTCTAGTTATAGAGAATAGTTCAAAAGTTCAAAAGAATAGCATTGATTTGAAACTGAATGTTTTTTAACATTTCATTTAATGCATTCTTGCAGAATAAAAGTATTAATATCTTTTAAAAAATAAACTTTTGAATTGTAGTGTATATTCTGTCATTTTCAGTTTTAGACTAGACATTTTATCTATTTTCATATGGTATGTGAATTCCATTCCATTTTTTCCTCATGCCTTCTCTTGTGTAATGAATGAAAGAATCGCTTAAAAAGAGTCAGAAGTAGTCAGTTTTATTTCACTTGCATTGTGGTAACTGATTTCAACTGTTTTCATCACCCCTCCAGATCTACAGCTGGAGTCTAGGACTTCCTCTGTCAGGAGTGAGCTATGGCTAGTGAAATCCCCTCTCCCCGGATGTGTTTCTGGGGCTGTTACGATAATGATCTCATGGGGCTTTTTTTTCTTTTTTGGGCATGTGAAAGTGGGGATGATTTACAAATGGGGAGGAATCCTTATACACATTCACAGTGTGCTGGTCTATCCCATGGAGCCATTACAGCTGGTCTAAACCCCTCTCATGTAACATGTAATGATTTTGTTCTCGAGATTGTGGTATATGAACAGATTAGTTGATAACTGTTTACTGTTGAATTCGCTCTTAAAAATAAATGTTTTTTTTAATTGGCATCTAAGTTTTCATGAAGAACCTTTATTGTCTATGGAACCTTTCCATTGCACAAAATGTTCTTTAGATTATTCAGATGTTGTTCACACAAAAAAAATTGGTCCTGTAAAATATCTGTTCACTGAAAGGTTCTTTGGAGAATCTTTAATGATTCTTCAATGGCATAATTAAAAAAAAAAACCTTTTGTGAGAGTAGATCAGCCGATATGTGATTAAATATGTGATCTACTCTCACAAAAGGTTTTTTAAAATTTTTTATTCAATTTTATTCAACTCTTGACAGCAGGTTATGAGGTATAGACAGAGAATTAAACTAAAATAAAAACAGGTAAAAAGAGTGCAATCCTCCTTTTGTTTTATTTTCCCCAACAGAAAGACACCCTCAAGTTGAACTTTAACCCTTGCTTCATTACATACATCCCAGACTGTCATTGTGCTGGTCTGCCATCTTAAATAATTCTGTCCTCAATGTTGCTCTTCCTTTCTTCTTGTTATTCTTTCAGTCACGTCTTCCTAAATCCACCCCCTCTCTTGTAATTCTTTCACAGCCTCCTTCTCATTCTCGGTGGGGGAGTCCATATGTGAGGAGGATATGAGAGGAGCTGGGGGTGGAAGCCCATTTAGTAGAGAAGCACGGCTGTTTACGAGAGGAAAACAGACCCTGCTGAAAGGACCCTTGTCTACTGGTGTGTGTGTATGGACATGGCTGTTAAACCATTGCAAATTATTTGCAATATACTCCTAACTAGTGTTGGGGAAAGTTATTTAAAAAAGAATGCATTAAAATATTTCCTTTACTCCCTAAAAAAGTAACTAATTGTAAATTTAAAAGTAATGCATTAGTTTACTAGTTACTTGAAAAAAGTAATCTGATCACATAACTCACATTACTTGTAATGCGTTAACACTGCTCCTAAAACTCATGAATTAATTGCTGTATTGAAAATCATTGTACAGCAATTAAACACTGTGATTTGGCCATCTGGTGTCCGGTCTCCATACTTTCTGTTGGATTGGAGCTGGGGGGTTTGGGACAACAGCTGGGTCAGGGCCACATTTCCTGCTTTGTGACTGAGGGTCCTTCAGTACAAAACTTAAATCATATAGACAAAAAAAAAAAAAAAAAAAAAAAAATTCTCCAAAAAAACTAGGGATGATAATTTCCTATTGGTACATGGTAACTAGATTTTAGCTGGTCCAAGCTGGTCATTAGGTAGTCTCGCGTAGCCAGACCTTCAGACTGACAGCAGAAGGTCTGGACTCTATCGCAGCTTTCATTGGTCGAACACCACCCAAGAGACGTTTGACTGACATGTAAAGCAACCAATCACAGTTTGTTTTGTTCCGAGTCATGTTTAGGGGCGTGAAAATGTAAAGTAGATGTCCCTGCAATAACAGACCGGCGTGCATCTATAAATTATTAATTCAAGAACGTTGTGCAAGTTTACTGTAACAATGGAGCCGTGAACTTCACATACTTTTAAAAATCCAGCCTTTAGTTGATCCTGATAAGCGCTCGTTGTCACAGTTGTAAACACGACGGCGTTCTTCTTCCATGAGGGAGTTTGGCGTCACGTCATTTGTTTATAGGCGGACCGTCAAAAGAACGCAACACACTCGTCTCGCGGACTTTCAACCAGTAGAATTCAACCAATCAGATGACGACTTCGAAACTCCTGAAGTGTTTCCAGAAAAGTGTGCCTGTTTTCTAACAGGCAAAATAGTGCCGTAAAAGGTCAAATACATGACATCCAATCAAATTGCCCCATCTTTTGCAGTCAAAACTGACTGCATCCACATAAGCAGCGTGCATATGATAGTTTGTGTGCAGAGTATACTGCCTTAGCAAATTGCGCTACATTACTGCCGTTCTCGAAAATGTACCTTTGTAAAAGTGGGGTTTTAGCACTTAGCACAGAGTGTGCATAGAGACCGATTTAAGACTTGACTTAAGATACTCTCTTCGATGCAAAAACATACCCTGTGTGAGTTCTTGTTTTTAATGTTGATAATGTTATACAATCAAGAATGCAGTTTTTCCCAAATATCCACACAATTGCAAATGTGACATTGATTTTATACATCAGTTCACACAATATTGTCAGTATTGTTTGCAATGAAATTGCAATAGTTCCAGTGAAAGCCACTGCAGAACTGCTGTGCATCTTCAAGCAACACACAGCTGTGTTACGCAAGTAAACGAATCTGTGGCTTTGAATGAATCAGGAGAGTCAATGATTCAATGACCCATTCATAAATACAGCCACTTGCTTCCTTACTGAATGAATGAATGACTCGATGACTCACTCATTAAGACAGTGCCACCTACTGGCGGTTTTAGTTTAATATTTAAAAGTATCACTTCATTTTTACCATTGTTGCATTTTTTATTTAAAACATTATTTATTGTATTAAGGTATTGTGTAAAGGCACCTGAAAATCAATTTAAGGGGGCAAATATTGTCCCTTAATGGAAAAGGAGTGACTGCAGTAAGTGGAAGAGAGGGTGTATGCAGAAAGATGTTAAATGCCACCGCTATATGGGCGTCACTGCGAAAACACTCTTTTGGAACCTTTATTTTTAAGAGTGTAGGGTATTACACTACACTGTTATACCAGCAACATACCGGCTGATCAGGCTGTTTTTTGTAAATAATGACCAGCTTGAACTATTTTTTGACCATCTTAGACTAGAAATCATATACCCTACCATGTTCCAGCTACCAGTTTAAGATGGATTTTCCAACAGGGAAAAACTTAAATGTGCAATTTACCCAGCTATTTCCAGCCAGGCTGTGAATTTACAATTTTCCCATCAAGTAAAAGGGCAAGATTATTCTCAATCTGACGCCTGGGAATGTCCTCGGTGTGAAGCACTGGCAATCTGGTTAGTTGAAAAGACAAGTTTTGTTTGCAAACAGTAAGTGCGAAATATGAGTCAAGCAAATATTGCAGTGCCATTAGATTGCCAAGTGTTGGGAAGACACGTTCATTATGGATGCAGTTTGCAGTTGAAGGACATTGCCTGTGTGTCTTTGAAGTACTCCAGGTTCCACAAGAGGAGAGGGCAGGTCTTTTCACATCTCTGAATGAAGGTGAATGGGAGCAAAAAAAGTGAGAGAAATGTGGAAGAGAAATCACATAGGAAAGAGTCTGACAACAGGGCACCCAGAACAGAGAGCTGATTAGTCTACAGCTTTAAGCCAATCGCTTTGTGTACTTTGCGTTAAAAAAGACACGGCTGTATCTCTATACTCTTTTTCTCACACACTATCAAATGTATCTTAAAACAACTCTGTGTAACTTGAGAAAACTTTGTTCCAAAACCTAGTAAGCTGCCTACCTAGACAGCATTTTAAGGCATCATGTGAAAGCTGTTCCAAAAATCTGGCAACAACATTATGCTTGAATTACAAAGTTTTATCTTATTTTCCAGTTTAAATATCTAAAAATCCTTGAAACAAGATTTATTTATTTGAGAAGCAACACACCATATGATACTGCATTAGCAGATTCTTATTATAGTCTTATTATCTTAGAGTGTTGCTTCTCAAGTAAATTTCAGGATTTTTTTTTTTTTTTAGATATTTGTACTGGAAAACAAGTAAAAAAATACAAATAATAATAATAAAAACCCCTCAATTAAGACTTTCTTTTACATTCCATGTATTTCTTTGCAGATAATGCTATCCCAGAATGCATTGCAATGAATTCAGTCAAAAATGCATCCAAGATGGATATACAACTATAAATATATACAAACCCGATTCCAAAAAAGTTGGGACACTGTACAAATTGTGAATAAAAAAGGAATGCAATAATTTACAAATCTCATAAACTTATATTTTATTCACAATAGAATATAGATAACATATCAAATGTTGAAAGTGAGACATTTTGAAATGTCATGCCAAATATTGGCTCATTTTAGATTTCATGAGAGCTACACATTCCAAAAAAGTTGGGACAGGTAGCAATAAGAGGCCGGAAAAGTTAAATGTACATATAAGGAACAGCTGGAGGACCAATTTGCAACTTATTAGGTCAATTGGCAACATGATTGGGTATAAAAAGAGCCTCTCAGAGTGGCAGTGTCTCTCAGAAGTCAAGATGGGCAAAGGATCACCAATTCCCCCAATGCTGCGGCGAAAAATAGTGGAGCAATATCAGAAAGGAGTTTCTCAGAGAAAAAAATTGCAAAGAGTTTGAAGTTATCATCATCTACAGTGCATAATATCATCCAAAGATTCAGAGAATCTGGAACAATCTCTGTGCGTAAGGGTCAAGGCCGGAAAACCATACTGGATGCCCGTGATCTTCGGGACCTTAGACGGCACTGCATCACATACAGGAATGCTACTGTAATGGAAATCACAACATGGGCTCAGGAATACTTCCAGAAAACATTGTCGGTGAACACAATCCACCGTGCCATTCGCCGTTGCCGGCTAAAACTCTATAGGTCAAAAAAGAAGCCATATCTAAACATGATCCAGAAGCGCAGGCGTTTTCTCTGGGCCAAGGCTCATTTAAAATGGACTGTGGCAAAGTGGAAAACTGTTCTGTGGTCAGACGAATCAAAATTTGAAGTTCTTTTTGGAAAACTGGGACGCCATGTCATCCGGACTAAAGAGGACAAGGACAACCCAAGTTGTTATCAGCGCTCAGTTCAGAAGCCTGCATCTCTGATGGTATGGGGTTGCATGAGTGCATGTGGCATGGGCAGCTTACACATCTGGAAAGGCACCATCAATGATGAAAGGTATATCCAAGTTCTAGAACAACATATGCTCCCATCCAGACGTCGTCTCTTTCAGGGAAGACCTTGCATTTTCCAACATGACAATGCCAGACCACATACTGCATCAATTACAACATCATGGCTGCGTAGAAGGATCCAGGTACTGAAATGGCCAGCCTGCAGTCCAGATCTTTCACCCATAGAAAACATTTGGCGCATCATAAAGAGGAAGATGCGACAAAGAAGACCTAAGACAGTTGAGCAACTAGAAGCCTGTATTAGACAAGAATGGGACAACATTCCTATTCCTAAACTTGAGCAACTTGTCTCCTCAGTCCCCAGACATTTGCAGACTGTTATAAAAAGAAGAGGGGATGCCACACAGTGGTAAACATGGCCTTGTCCCAACTTTGAGATGTGTTGATGCCATGAAATTTAAAATCAACTTATTTTTCCCTTAAAATGATACATTTTCTCAGTTTAAACATTTGATATGTCATCTATGTTGTATTCTGAAATTTGAAACTTCCACATCATTGCATTCTGTTTTTATTCACAATTTGTACAGTGTCCCAACTTTTTTGGAATCGGGTTTGTATTTATAACTATAAATATATTCATATAACACCACAGTCTCTGCGAGTATTTGGACCCAAACCTGGTCAGAACTCACCCAGCCACAAAGCTACAATATATTTAATGTAAAAGTAGTTCAGTCTGATCACAAATTGAGCATTTCACACAATATTTGTGTGTTGTTTTTTTATTGTTTGCTTAGTAACATGCAAATGTCAAGCACTGTTGTGTCTCTCTTGTGGTCCAAGTGAGGAGCAATTTTTTATGTAGTGTATGTGATGTATTGTACAGTATATATAAAGTGTTCCAAATAAGTCACCTATGAAGTTTCTTTTTAGTTAAGATGATGTAGCCTCCCATTTAGACAGTAGACCGCAAGGCAGCTCACTAGGTTTTAGAACAGAGCTAATGTCTAATTTTACTAGTTTGAACATCTCTTAAAGCCAAAATGGGGCTTTTTGGTGTTATATTGCAGTTATTGTGTGGATGTAGGAGTGGGATCTCTTTGTGGAGCTAATCAAAGGGAATGTCCTGTTATGTTAGTTGTTGTGTGCAGCTGCAGGTCGGGCCAACTGGGCAGTGCTGCTGGCCGCACCCTGGAGTTCAGTGATGTGGGCAGGGTGAGCGCTGCACTGACCACAGAGGCCATAACGGGGCTTGGCACTTTTTCCATTCTGCTCAAACGCCTTGCAAGCAGCTAATGGCCTTAGGAGAAAACCTCCCTGATGAAAAACATAGCTTCGAAGCTAGTTAGCTGGTCTTGACCAAGCTGAGAGGCCAGGTTAAACGAGCGAAGACAAGCAAATCCATTTACACTGTCTTAAAGGGATAGTTTAGCCAAAATTCTGTTACAATTCTGTCTTCATTTACTCATGTCATTCCAAACCAAAGATTCTAAATTTCCAAACATATTTCTTATAATTTCTTTTTTTGTCTGTACAGTGGAGGTCAATGGTAACCAAAATAGTTTGGTTTTTTTTACTCATATTCTTCAAAATATAATTTTTTTTTGTGTGTGTTCAGCAGAAGAAAGAAATTCATGCAGGTTTGAGGGTATGAGGGTGAGTAAACGATGACAGGATTTTCATTTTTGGATCAACTAATATTGCCTTTGTCTTAAAGCAATATTTTTTACCCTCATGTCTTCGTCAGCTTTCTTGCCCTTTTTGTCATCATGAAAATCCATCTTGGTAGCTGTGTGTTTTGGAACATGGTAGCTGATTTATCATTGATCTAAGATGGCAATTAGCTGTTAGACTATCTTAGACCAGTTTAAAATGGTCAACCTGGTTTTTGGAACATGGTGGCTAGCTAGCTTGTTCCAAAACAGTTACCAGTTTAAACTGGATTTTCCAACAGGATTCCCTTCCTCTTTCAAAAATTGCCCCTTTCTGCAGTCTCCCGCCCTCATATGTATACGTCTCTGCACTGAATCTGCCCATGGGATGAGTATTTCACTTGAGAGGAATTTCCTGTGCTCTTCATACAGCAGAACAGAGGCAGAGAATAAAAGTCTGAGATGGAGAGAAAGTGAGAGAGAGAGAGAGACAGGAAAGGAACTTGGAGCTTCTTTTGACGCCGTGGCATGAGCGGACTAATTTACTCTAGCTAGATCTCTTTCTCATAGAAAAGTTTAAGATCATATTTGTGCTTGTGCTGAAAAGACAGGTTTAAAGCTGAAGCCTGTTGACCTTTGACCTGCCAGGTCTCCACCAGTCATTTTTGGTTCTGTTTGCTCTCACATGTGAGAGTGACTCACTCAAACTGCGTGTTACTCGCATATTTGCTTCTGAGGCATCTATTTGCTTATCTATTCTAGTGGTTAACAAACTGAGCTGGTGATCAAAAGGTAGTAGGTTCAAACCCTGCTAGGGGAGATCCTTAAAGTGTCACATTTGTACACCTGAGCAAGGCACTTAACTCTCTCACTGGGTTATTTCATAATTTTAAGGAGCGTTTTAGTGATTTGTAGAGACAAAGCGTCAGGAAGTATTAATTCTTACATTTTAGTAATATTACTTTATGCAAAAGATCAGTGACACAGTAGGGTGACTTCCAATGATAGGGCAGAGTTGACATGTTTGCTCCCAAAGAAAAGCAATTGCATTGACAAATTTGTTATTAATTTATTATTTTGATACATTTGACTAGTAGTTTAAACATCAATTAAATTACCCCGTGTTGGTCTTTATTTGTCAGTTTTAAATGTTGTTTAATATTGTATTATTTTACTGCTAGTCATTTAACTGCATTTTAAACATGAATTAAACAGTTTTAACTATGTCTAAGTGATTTAATAATTAATTATTTTACTGGTACATTCAATTGCTTTTTTAATTAAATAAAGAAATAAATAAGGAGTTTTGAAAATGTCTGTTTATTTGTCAACTGAATAAGTGATTTATTAAAAAATTAATTCACTGCTACACTTTGAACCAATTAGATATGTCTGTTTATTTGTCAGTTTGAAAAGTGATTTTATTTATTTACATTTGGTTATTTTGGCTCTTGTCAGGCAGTGATGAAGATTTTATTGTGTTTCATATTAATAGCAATGCAACGGATTCATATGCAGAACAGTTCTGTAAGGGACTGTCATATCTTCTGCCAGATAAATTTGCATCATTGAGATTGATCTCCTGTCCAGTTATGGAATATAAAAGAATATGCATGAAGCGGAAAAAAATCCAAATGGACAGGTTACACTGAAACATTTCAGGCAGATTTCACACATTAGCCTGTCACTAATTTAGTCCAATTAACAGTAAGCATGCTGTGTTGATTTAGTTAGTCTTGGATATGTGATATGGTGCCACAAAGGCTTTATAAATAAATCACTGTTGAAACTAAAATGAGCCATTAGAGTTATTTTATAATTAATAATAAGTGTAGTTATGATTCTCACAAATGAATAATAATCATGTTGTGGTAATGCTTGTGGGCCTTCTGGGCGTCACATAGCTGCTACAGAGCTGTGGTTGTATGACATTTCTGCCATCTTGGTCTGACATCTTCCTTTGGCTTCTTGGATTTTTTTCCCTCTGAAGCTCTCAGGCTCAACTGTGGGCCATTTGTCAGTCTTGATGTTTATCTCTTCAGGGCTGAATCTCAGAGACTGCAGGACTCCAGGCAATGAGATGAAGATCCCAAATCCCACTGTCATGATTGTCTACAGTGGTTCTGCTGAACTTCTTCTGTTTCACAACTAAACTATTTGAATTTGTGATACACATGCACATCTTTCTATTTTTATGCCATAGACCTTCAATTATACCTCTAATTATGAGTCCCTTGGAATGTAAAGTAAAAATTGGAATGGTAGAAATATAATGGTAGAAATGTCATTATACTGTACAGTATGTCTTTTGAACAGCCTTAGTTACTGTAAGCTGAGTTTAAATGTGCTTTAGGAAATAGGAATAGACAAAAGTGAGAACAGTAGCCTTGTTGATTGGAGTGACTGTGAATTAGGAATCTGTTTAACTAAAGTGGACCTCTATAACTGATCACATCAAGCTTAAGTCTTTGTGAGAGACATCTAATACCTGCTGATAACTTCTGACTGTATACCAGTGACCATCTGCTGTCCAGGAGGCTCTCAGTTAGAGACAAACTCACTAAAGGTTCCTAACAAGAAGCTGCCAAACTGGAACCTGCAGCATCCATCCATCCATCCATCCATCCATCCATCCATCCATCCATCCATCCATCCATCCATCCATCCATCCATCCATCCATCCATCCATCCATCCATCCATCCATCCATCCATCCATCCATCCATCCAATCAATTTGTTTCTTTAGATTTGCCTTTTCAGACAGTGATGTGATTTTTTTTATTTTTTTTTATTAAATCCTCTGATTAATTCTGTGCTTTTGGTACCTTCTAATAACCATGAGCCTGGGTAATTCCATTTCTGAGCCTCAATGTTGAATGAAAACTAACTGGATAATCTTTCCAGGGATTTCAGTTGGAATCCATAATGTTTGGCCCATTTTTCCATTTCTTTGATTTGAAATGGCATGGATAACATCAGATTTGGGCACTGTGAGCTTTCTCCCTGAGCTAGCCTGAGTTCTCAAATGCCTTTGACACTACATTTCTAAATTGAGACCTTTTTTCTTTCCAGACACTAAGCCACAAGACAAGAATGAGCTTGACAAGACTGATTTTGTTATAAATACGGCAGTTTCAAAACACACTCTGTTCCGTCTCACTTAGCAGCTGTGCGTGGACAACATGATCATTTTCCAGTTCAAATGCCTAACAGCGAGGGGACATCCAACAGTCTTATGGGAATAGAGGAATGTTTTTAAGAGGGAGGGAGAGGTATCGCAGAGCTGCGCTACATTAGCCGTATAGCTACTACTCTGTGTATAATCTTGTTATCCCACTTAATAGAGTCGAGATATAACCCTGCCGAGAATCACTTGTTTGACAAGTGCTTATAAATGCTTTAGTTACAGTGTGGCTGTGTTTGCATTCAGTGGTTACTTCACAAGTCAATGTCATGTTCACTGCAGTTCAGTTGATAGAAGTCATGAAATATTTACTGTCCCTCGTACTCAGGGTTAAATCGTAAGCTGTCCCAGCGGCCTAGGTGCAGTTTCTTTTTCAGTGTAATGTTTATCCAAAAAGTAAGGTATAATTACTTTACCTGCATGAATTGCTGTTTGTTCCGTGACCCAATCATATCATTTGAAATTATCTACAGTAAATGATCTAAATACTATTTTTATTTACTGTTATACTGCAGATATTTTCATTTATTTATTTATTTTGGTTATATGTTTGTTTGTTTGTTTATTTAATAAATAAATAAAATATGTTTGCTTTCAGGCTGTCAGTCTTGTGCATTGTGGTGGGGATTGTTCGGTTTTCTTGCAAGTTACATCATTACATCAGCAGGTGTTGACATGTGACAGTCTTAATGAGTGAGTCAGTGAATCATTCTGGGCCCTATTTTAAGGCGCGCCAGGCGCATGGTCTAAAAGGGTTGTACCTAGTCTCTTAATGAGTCATGGGTGTGTTTTAGCTGTAACGTGCAATAAACCAATCAGAGTCTCATCTCCCATTCCCTTTAAAAGCCAGTTGCGCTTGTGTAACGGAGGCCAGCTAGTAGTCGCTGTGCGAGTAAAACCTCACTCCTCTGATCTCAAGAGACGCTCTAGCGCCTGACGCTAGAGGTTGCAGCCTTTAGCCTCGTTAGAGCGTACGACTCTCATGTTGGGGACCCGGGTTTGAGTCCCGCTTGGAGCGGGCGGTTCGAACAGGAGGGGTTACATTGGTGCCATGACTGTGGATGGGAGTGAGGTTTAGGGGGGTGAGTGTAACGGAGGCCAGCTAGTAGTCGCTGTGCGAGTAAAACCTCACTCCTCTGATCACAAGAGACGCTCTAGCGCCTGACGCTAGAGGTTGCAGCCTTTAGCCTCCTTATTAGAGTGTCCGACTCCCATGTTGGGGACCCGGGTTCGTGTCCCGCTTGGAGCGGGCGGTTCGAACAGGAGGGGTTACACTTGCACCATGGCGGATCTGCTATTTACATGGCGGAATTTGCAAGCGGAAAGACTGAACGTTTCTCCAGAGAGGAATCCTTCTATTTTTAATATTTAAAAATGTTTGTGTGCTGCGCGTCCCTGTGTGTGTAATAAGCAGAGTGTACAAATGTTGTGCACCCACTTATAGGGGCATATTACTAACGTGCACTTTAAATAACACAAAAAATACTGCAATTTCAGTTGCCTCAAAATAGCAATGCGCCTGAACACACCTCATTTTCAGACCAGCATGCCCATGGGCGAACAGATGGGTGCAAGTTCATTTGCTATTTAAACAACGTGGCGCTGGACATGAAAATGATAACTGCGTCGGGCTGAAACTAGCAAAAAACACTTGTGTCGCACCTGCCGTCGCATTGCGCCGGGTGTATGATAGGGCCCTCTATCAAGCGATTTGTTCAAACATACTGATTCATTCAGGAGCAAAATGAGTCTTTATGTGTTACTCAATAGTTTATTCATTTAACCGATTCGTTTAAAGCACTTGAAGTGGTGCTGTGCAGACCTATCGGTGTATGACATCAAAGTACCGTGAGAACGATTAGAGAGCAGACGGCTCCGATGTCATACACCGATCGGTCTGCACAGCGCCGCTTCAAGTCGAACACACCTATTGATTTATTTAGGAATGCTGCTACTGTGTTGCTTGAATACACGACTGTGTGAATTTGTTTGGAACTATTTTCTTAAATGGACAAAATGATATTGGCCCGGTTTCACAGACAGGGCTTAGATTAAGCCAGGGTTAGGCCTTAGTTTAAATAGGACATTTAAGTAGCTTTTATAAACGTGACAAAAAACTGGTGTGCATCTTGAGACAAAACAATGGCGCTGACATATTTTAAGATATTAAAATATAAACAGCTCAAACATGCATTTTAGTCTGGGACTAACTTAAGCCTTGTCTGTAAAACCGGAGGATTGTGTCTAAAATGTAAGTTACTCAATAATAACTTCTTGTTTTTGGAAGTGTTGTCTAAGCAATATCACACTTGAAGTGCTTTTGGTCTATTTGACAACACTGCTGTGATTCAGCTGACTGATATTCCGAACAATTTTTGCCTGTGAAGCAAAAGTTACTGTTTTTTTTTCTAAAGCAATTTACAGTAGACTTTATCAGTCTCTCCAGAGTAATCTTGGAGTTTGTCTTACTCAAGAGTCTTGTTGTGACTGTCACTTGTGTGATTTCATGCTGTAGAGTGTCATAATGTGTCATTTTATGATCCCAATGACCAATAGGCTACACCAACACATTTGAAAAACTTTTTGTGGGGTTGTAAATCTGTGCTGTCTTTGTGCCTCCTTCTGTAAATCAATAATAGTCAAAACAAACCCTACAGAGCAGGTGTATCTGTAACAGTGTGACCTGTGAATGGTGGGTGTGAGAGGTGATTCTTTCACACCCTGTTAAGAGATTAAGGTCAATGTTGTTGTCAGTGCTTCTACATGTAAGAGCTTCACAGAATTAGTGTCCAGTTCAGGCTCATTGTGGATCAGATCTGTCCCATACTTCACAGGGATTATTTTGGGTGGTCAATGCTTTAGAAAAGTTCTAATCTAAGTTGACTGTACCCAGCAAGCAATTGTGCATTTAAAAGATGTCTAATAGCCGTCCAAACACAGTCCTGACGTCTAGGCTAAAACAAAGCAAAATTTGGGCTGTCAGTGAAAATTTAATACATGTCTATCCATAGCCCATGAATAGACTAGTCATCTAGAACATGAACATGTCAAAGAAATGAAACCAATCACCCTGTAATCACTGTTGACTTTGCTTACATGATGAAATATCATACATCTCGCAAGTTATTTTGGCAAAAATGACATGTAACCAAATTCAAGGTTATTTTGGCTAGGAGTGGGTTATTCATAGCCGGACTATATCGGGTCTATAGTTAACCAAGACGGTGAAATGACGGCTATTGCTTGCTGGGTAAGGTGGGCCAAAAAGTAGGATCCCTAGTGACCGCACTACAGTAACTTTATATATATTAATATTAATAAATATATTAAACATTGTTATTTTATATTGTGACATTAAATGAATTAAGGGCCAGTCACACTAGATTTCGATCATGTGAGATTTCTTTGGACACTGCAACAGTCATAATGTGGCAACTATTTTAAAAACATAAATTCAACATACAACAAATTATAATAAATTCAAAATGTAAAAATAAACAATCTTCTCCACTTTCCTGCAAGGCTACAAATCTACAGCTTTATAGTTTGTGTTCTTTTAAAGTCACCATGAAATCAAAATTGACCCTTTTTATGGAATATTGCAGTATTTATTATAAATGAATACCTTCCCACTATCTACATCTATTCTCTGATGACACCCTACATTTTTTCTTGTTCGAGAAGCCGATTCACTCGGATATATGTCACAATATGGAAGAAAAGACTATCGCAACTTCCATTTCATGCCAAATTTTATTCGTTGTGACATATTGATCTTCTATTGGTCACATTTATTCATTGCAGGTCAGTGTTCACCAAACTTGAACTTTGGAATGTAGCAAAATACGAAACTTCTTCGCATGAGTTTACTGTCTCCAGCATTTGCATGTGTATGAATGGAACAAAAAGTGTAGTGTGACCACTCCTTTATACTGTGATTTGGCTCATATTCCCAACTACTGGGTGTTAATTTATATACTGCACCCTAATTTAAATGTCAGAATCTACCAAAGTTTGTCCACATTGTCTGAATGATGTTGTTTGTTTTGGTCATTGTGAATCGCTGTTGAACCAGTCAAGCTCTCGACTTTTAGCCAGCCAAAGCGTGTGCTTTGTGCCTGTGCAGTTATTATGTGATTGTGTGTGGTTAACCTGCACATATTGATTAAAGGCCTGGCCCAGATGAAAGCCCTGTTATGTTAATTAAGGCCTTGGTTTTTTTTTTCAGCTCTGCTCTCAAGAGCTTCAGTAGTGAATCCCCTCAGCCTCTCTCTTGCTTTCTCTCTCTTCATCCATCCACACTTGCTCGAGACCAATTAGTATGTGTGGAGACTGAATGTAGATGTGCTCGCTGGCTGTTTTGGAGGAAAACTTGGGGGAATGTCTTGTCAAAAGGCTTAATTAGAGTGTGAATACAACCGCTGTGTCATTTAGCGCCATAGACTAGAGGCCAATGTATTCCACTTTCGCAAGTCACTTTACTCATGACCGTTGATTGAAAACACAGCGCTTGGGACAAATTTGAATGGGTGGGCCCATTAATGAAATTTGATTTCGATTCAGGTTTTCCATGACTGTGGGAGTAAAAAAAAAAGTCTTGCAATATTAAAAACGCAATGAAAGCACGTACAATGCTGCACTGTCTCCAATAATTTGTGCATGCAAGTATTAATTTGATTTTTAGCATTTTAATTCAATCCTTGACCGAAACAACCAATTCACGATTCAAAAAGCCATGTTTCAAGATTGATGCATATGCATCGGCAGGATTTGTAATCAATGCATCAAGAAAACAAATGAATTGTTACACCCCTAATGCGCTGATATTTGGTGAAAATTAGTGGAATTGTGCAGAAAGGATTTTAGATGTGGTAAAATATGTTAAATAGAGTGCAAACTAGACAAAATATGTATTGATGTGGGTCGTTCCATGGCCCGGGACAATATTCCCAGTTGTCATCTCACAGTCAATGGCTCTGCCTTGGTGTTTTTTGTTGTTTTATCTTGGAATGCCAAAGGTTTTCTGGAAATTTCTTTTAAAATTTCAAATAAAATGTCATGTAGCCTGTATTCATGAGATAAATCAGAGAAATATTATTCATGTTTGCTTGGAGGTCTAGGCACAGCGCTACAAAGTGCACGCAGTTAAGAGACACCCATCCCAGGATAAAACAGACAGATATACATTAAAGTGCAACATGCTCTGACTCCCGAAAAGCATTTGTAATTTTTGCTATAACTTTGGAACAACAAACAGGGAAATCTTGTTCTAGCTTCAGCTGTCTCACTGTAAGATTAGACAGTGGCATCAAAGACAACATGGTTTCTCACAAGAGAGAGGAGAGGCCCAAATCGACACTGGATGACAAATAAACCAGCTTTGTGAGCAGAAGTGTGTGATATAATGAATAAGTCTGACATGTGCGGGTCTCAGGTGGGACGCCTGACAGTTTGTTCATTTTTGACTGGGGGGTGAGATTAGATCCAGGGTGCAGCTGCTGTTTGCTGGATTAAAGGATGTCTCTCCCCCTCACACTTACCCCACAGGAGGCCTAACCTTAGGGCAGCTAGTCCGCCTCAACGCAGTCTGGAGTTGGTGTGGGCTCAAATAGCCATCAGGCTAATTAGGATTGATCCACCATAGCAGAGGCATGGTTCAGTCTGTATACATGAGCATCTGCTGTGGGAACGCTGTAATAGGCCGGTGCAGGGAAGATTATGACTAGATCCTCTTTGGAAGGAGATAGATTTGTTGTTCTAATGACTAAGATAGTCCAAGGGAAATCTGGCTAACAGTTCATGTTTGATTATTGCTGGACAGTGACACTTTCATAGAGAAGTTTTATATTTAAAAGTCATTTTAATATGATTTCATATAATGTTATTTTAATATAATTTGTTATCTTAGAATGCCCTACAGTGTCATCCAAGACAGATATTTAACACTTGAGCTATTTATTTATTTGTTTGTTTGTTTAAAATGTTTATTTATTCAAATAATGTTTATTTTACATTTATTTTTTTAAATTATGTATTTAGGGAGGCATTTATGTATTTAAATTGTATTTAATGTTATTAAATAAAAAAATATATAATGTTACTTTAATGTATGTATTATTTATTTATGTATTCAAATAATATTTATGTATGTATTTATTTAAATAATATTTATTTATTTATTGGTTTTATTTACCCAAATATTTTATCTCATACCCAACTACTCTCCCCCATCCCCCAGTTTGAAGTATTGACTGTTTTTTCTGACAAGTATTGTCTGAGTTTGTTGATGTTGCTAGGCATTGCAAATGAAATGAAGTTTACACTATTATTGAGAAGTTCTATATTAACCCTTATATTATGTTGCGGGTCAATTTAAAAAATCTTACCCAGAATTCGGACATAATAAAATGGCTTGTTGTGGGAAAATGTTAAGTATAAGGCAATAATTTGAATCCTCAAATTTGTCTTTAAGGCAAAGTTCACCAAAAAAAAAAAAAAGAAAATTCTGTCATCATTTATTCACACTCATTTCATTCCAAACACATTTGACTTTATTCTGTAAAAAAACAACAAAAGGTGCTGTTTAGTTCTGGGTGAACTGTCCCTTTAAGGAGAACAGCTCCACCTCAGTTTCTAATAGGTCTTTGTTGCAGAAGATCAATTGGAACTTTTTAAGGTTGAAGGCTTTGTTCTTTAGACATGACTAAAATGCAAATTCACAAGGAGTTTTTTTATTTACCCGAGTATATAATGTCATCACACTCGAAAGTGTTATTTGTCTTTGATGATATTGCAGGGTATTCCGAGTGAATGGATTTTGTCAAGTGAAGTGAACTACAGATATCCCTTGCTAGGGACCAAATCAGCACACCAGACAGTCTAGACTCTAGAGTGCACATGCTTGCTTTGCATGGCCCAGACATATGTGTTTTTAAATGAACAGTGCCCACCCTCGTCCTACTCCATGCGGCGCTGGCACACCACACACGGCTAAACCCATCAGACTCGCTATTTCAGGAAGGCAGACGCCCATGTTGCAAGAAAGTGCATGAGAGGCCTCAGAGCCTTGGAAGCTATAAGCATGAAAAAAGATTAATTCAGCGGTTGGGGGATAACCATCCGTAGTGAGGTTTGGGGTGGGGTTTTTAGGAGGGTTGTTTTGTGCCCCTCTGCCTGTCTGCAGTGCCTTCAGAATCTCACATTTGTTGAGATGATGATGATGATAGGAGAGAGCATGAACTGCCAAAGGGAAGAAATTAATGAAGACAAATCTTTATCCTGCCCTAATGATGACGGTCAGCAAAACATCAGCAAATTGAGAGGGAGAGGGAGAGAGAGAGAGAGAGAGAGAGGGAGAGAGAGAGAAATGGGCTGAGGAGAATGATAAGAAACCAATGTTTTCAAGGAATAACTCAACCGAAAATATTTTTTTTTTCATAATTTACTCACCATCATGCCTTTCCAAATCTATATCAGTGTTATTGTTAACTAAAACTAAAAATATTCTAATCTTTTTGATAATTGAAATACAGTTGAAATAAAATAAAATATTACATGAAAAACTTGTGTGAAAAACTGAGTGAATGTTTTAGTTGAAGTACTAAAAAAAATTAACTAAATACTAAAAAAAAGGTCAAGCTAAATTACTAAAACCAAAAATATAATAATGTACGCTAATTTCAAATAATAATAAATACTATAATAGTATATAAATAATACTAAAATAACACTGATCGGTATGCTGTTATTACTATGGAACACAGAGGGAGAATTTTTTTTAATGATTCTACATACAGCTATTTTCCATACAACCACAGTTCATAGTGACCACGGCTGTCAAGAAAAAAGCAGCCATAAATTATGCCATGAAAATGGTCCAAATAACTTGTGATGTACTGTATATTCCATGATTTTTTAAATAAAAAAATAGTGGCATTATTATACCATCCAACCAACGCTATCTCACGACCAATTAGTATGTATTTGTACAAGGTGGCTAATTCGTACGAATTTGTATGACCTCACTCATATGAATTCGTAAAATTTGTCTAATCCGAAGTGATGGGTAGGTTTAGGGGCGGGGTTAGGGGTAGGTCATTCGTACGAATTCATACGAATTGGGCAACTCGTCAAATACGTACGATTTACCAAAATTTGTACGAATTTGTACGAGTGAGGTCATACAAATTAGTACGAATCATCCACCTCGTAAAATATGTACGAATTGCCGTGAGATTGGGTTGATCCAACTGAATAAAAAGCTGACTTTAAGTCAGTGACCGTTCTGATCCAATATAGGACTTGTTCATGGTCGGTCCAGTGTAAAGTTGCTCCAATAAAGGCCTCATTCACCTCCACTATAGCAGAGAGCTGCTTGGAGGACTTGCATTGGGATGAGTCAGTCGGGAGGGAGTCAATGTTGAGGCCATCTGAACATCAGCTACTGTCAGATTGCCAATCAAAGTTTCCTGTTTGCAGTGTTCTGGTTTTTCATATGGCCTGTGACAGATGTGGCCAACGGAGGGGAAGAGATCACTTCTGTACAGCAGACAAAAACTGAGAAGAAGTGAAGAAGAAATGGATTTTAGGTTAGATTTCCTTGCTTTGTTTAACTAACATTGAAAGTTTAAGAAGCCATTTAGCACATATTCTTACAGTAGGACAGAGTTGGAACTCCTTAGCAGACATTTTATCAGGTTCTTATCAATTCAAGTACAGTTCTGAAGGCTTTAAATGTCCTTGTACTTCCCCTTATGGAAATTTGCCATAGTTCTTGCACAGCCAGTGCTCTGAAAATAGAAACAAATTTCACTCAGAAATTGCTGAATTCCACAATTAATTACAAAGAAACGGCAAGTAACACATTAAATTAAATGTGAAATTTTAAAGTAGAAAGACTGAAATCATATTTTCTTGTAAAACATGCGCAAATATTCTTTATTTACAACTTTAAAAAAAAAAAAAAATACCATGTTAACAACTACAAAAACTAAAGAGATCTTCAGGCCATTCAAGTATAGGAGCTGTACTTGCATGGCTAGATATATCTTCCCTGTGGTGTTTCCAAGATGGTGACCAAGTGCATTAAAAGGGACTTTGACACTAACTTCGTTGTCAGTTGCGTGAGTTTGGGGCGGGGCTACGTGTTTGACTTAACAATATCAGATTGAGGGCACAGTGAAATGGGTGGTAGGAGTGTTTGGTGAAACCTTTTTGGAAACTACCATTATCTTTAACTGTTACAATATAGAGATACTGCATTGTAGATACATCATTTCCTTTTATGCAATGTCATTCTTTACATTTGCATTCCTTTTATGTAGCCTCAGAGCATCTGAGCTCATTCTGGAACGTTATGCACACTCACGGATTCATTATTTTTTTTACTTATGCTCTTGCTTACAATGTATCAGGCTGTTAATTATATTACAATCTCAGTCACACACACACTCTCTCTCTTTCTCTCTCATATACACACACACACACACAGCCCTACCCCTCACTCATACCACTCTCCCTCTTGCTGGAAGGTGGCAGTACGAACCGCGCATGCTAAACTCACACATGTGTCTCTGGCCATTGACGAGGAACGTGTATTGTAGCTGCCGATGTCATGTGACTGAAATGAGGGAACTCTGAGGACACCTTGAGCTCACCTGCCACATTTCTTTCCCTTTGTCTCTCTCTCTCCAGGTCCATCTGTGGTTCTCTGTCTTCCTCTGTCCTACACGCTAAAGAACAGGATCCTACACGCAGATCTCATCAGGTAGGCTCTTCATCCCTTTTTTCTCGCTTTTCTTTCAGTCTCCCTCCTGTTCTCTGCCTCCCTGCTCGCTGTGCTGCAGAGATGCTGCGTCATTGTGTGTAACGGTCTGGCACATAAGGTGAGAGAGAATCTGACAGGCTGATACCGGCAGTACCGGCATTTTGACATTCCTCTCTGTCTTTACATTTCCTCCTTTTTTAAGCTTTTATCAGCCTCTTTCATTATTTTGTGAATTAACATTTCATTGATGATGTATCGCCTGTGCATTTTTCTGCAGTTTTTGAGAATCAGTGTACCTGTTAACTAGCATGCTGGACACATTGAAGCAGATGTGTATTATCATAATGTGTGTTGTCATGTAATTTTGTGTCTCTGTGTTTGCCGCTCGGGATGCTTATTGGAGTCAGGGTGACGTGATGGTGCCTGTCTAGACACCTGCCATTAGCATCACCCCAGACTGTCCAAGTACATAACAGTGATGGTGGCAGTGATTTATGATGGTCTGGGTCCCCAGGGGTGGGTGATGTAACTAAAATACTATATCACAATATAACTAATTGTATTTTATAGTAATATACAGATACCATGATATACAATTACTCATACTGTGATAAATCAATATATTCTACACTTCAACAAAAAATTCTTTATATACTATTTATCTGTGTGTGTGTATATGTATATTGTAATTGATTATATACAATAATATATATTAGTGCTGTCAAAATTAACATGTTAATGCATGCAAAAAAAAATTTCAGTTTAACACGTTCAAAATATTTAACACAGTTAACGCGGCATCCGTTTTTTCTGTGTATATATGTGTTATATGATCACGCTCTTATACATGCAAATGCTTTTAAACCATTCAAGCATGACAGGACAAAAGAGAACGCGCTGTCTGTTAATGTCCTGTCTGTGTGACACACAGGACGCACAGAAAGACACGCACCAGTGTCGCGCGCACAGACAGCGCACCAGAATCGAGTTTCACGCTTGAACGGAAAATAACGCACAGAATAATGCCAAAATGCCTGTTTTGTCGAGTATTCTCATAAGATCAATCTTAAATGAGTTAAATAACGTCTTAAATGAACTTAAAGAGAAAATGAGATGCGTGTAACAGAGCATCAGATCCGCGTCATGTTCGGCAGCGGCAGATCTTAAAGTGACAGCAGGCTAATAAACCAGTTGCTGTGATGTCTGTCATTAATGTTAAGAACAAAGGTAACAGAGAAAATTGTAGCTTTTATTAAGGATTAATCTATATTTAATATTCTAATATTTAATATTCTATATTAAATTTCTGTATATTTCCTGCCTGTTAGACAGCTAGGAAGGCCACAGGTAAATATTTATAGGCCACAGGACATTTATTATAATGGGTTTATGTGAAGATTGTTCTAAAAAGTTATTTTTTTTAAAGCCTAATAAATGTTAAAATTGATATAGCTTTCAATTATACTGTAATGTTGAATGTCTATCATTAATGTTTAAAAAAATCTATTTCATAGAGAAATTAGTACCAGTATTAGTATCAGTAATACTGGCCTTCATTCATAAAAGATGCCATTACAACAAATATTTTAAAAAAATGCTGTTTTCAGTTGTTTCTACATTAATTTGAAGAGTAACTGTGAAATTATTACAATATAAAAATATAAAAAAATCAGATGTTTTTAATTACAGAAAAAATGTGTGATTAATTAGATAATAAATATAAATATATATATATATATGCATATATATATATTCGATTCGATATATGCATAGATTTGATTGTAGTTTACTGTTTTGTGTTACTTTTCTTATTTGACTGCGGTAGACAGTTTAATAAGTCTTTTAATTGTAAACCTTGAAATTTATTTTGTTTTCTTCCCATTTTAGTCAACACAATATTATAAAACAAATGCAATTTAAGCTGACTGCAGTCATTACACACATGACTGGCAGTCTTCTGTACTGTAATAAAGCCAGGCAGCCCTGAGACAAATAGAAAACAAGTACCTAAATAAAATTCGTTGATACTAAAATTAAAACTTTTGCAAATATAAAACGAAAATAACTAAACAATAGGACAAATACAATAAAAAAAAAAATACAAATTAAGTTTTTCAGGTACAGTAGCCTAGTTTTATTTGACTAAAGAAATTAAATAATCAAATGTAAAAATAAAACACTGTATAGTCTACACTGTATGAATTAAATATAAATTGATTCATAATAAAGATGCAAAAGTAATTCAGTTTGAGAGGCGGCATCTGTGCTTGCGCTTCGGCTGTGTGTTTTTCGCAGCTTATTGTGATTAATAACACTCTAACGTGTCAAACACTTTAAGTAGTACAGCGACGTTTAAGAAATTTAACACTTTAGAATATCGATTTTTGAAATTTGTGAATCGACGTGAATCTGTCATTATTTAATAATTATAATTTTCTATGTAGCTCTTTTCTATACTGTAACTGATAATATTCCAGTTCAAGAGCTGTTCTCGTGCTGTAGCAGAGGGGAAGATTATCAGTAAATAACAACTTAACATTATGTGAGAAATAAACTGACATTTAAATACTTTCTAAGACTAGTATAGCTCACAAGTTGTATGGACTACATTTATTGTGCTTTTTCTGCACATTAAATGCTGTCATGCCACCAAGCTGTATGAGTTGCAGTACACATACAGTGCATCCGGAAAGTATTCACAGTGCTTTACTTTTTTTCCACATTTTGTTATGTTACAGACTTATTTCAAAATGCATTAAATTCATTATTTTTTTCCTCAATTCTACAAACAATACCACATAATGACAATGTGAAAGAGGTTTGTTTGAAATCTTTGCAAATGTATTAAAAATAAAAAATGCAAAAAATCACATGTACATAGCAACTCCTTTGTTATCTTGGCTATGTGCTTAGGGTCATTGTCCTGTTGGAAGATGAACCTTCGCCCCAGTCTGAGGTCCAGAGCGCTCTGGAGCAGGTTTTCATCAAGGGTGTCTCTGTACATTGCTGCATTCATCTTTCCCTCGATCCTGACTAGTCTCCCAGTTCCTGCCGCTGAAAAACATCCCCACAGCATGATGCTGCTGCTGAAAAACATCCCCACAGCATGATGCTGCCACCACCATGCTTCACTGTAGGGATGGTATTGGCCAGGTGATGAACGGTGCCTGGTTTCCTCCAGACATGACGCTTGCCATTCAGGCCAAAGAGTTCAAACTTTGTTTCATCAGACCAGAGAATTTTGTTTCTCATGGTCTGAGAGTCCTTCAGGTGCCTTTTGGCAAATGCCAGGCGGCCTTTTACTGAGGAGTGGCTTCCGTCTGGCCACTCTACCATACAGGCCTGATTGGTGGAGTGCTGCAGAGATGGTTGTTCTTCTGGAAGGTTCTCCTCTCTCCATAGAGAAACGCTGGAGCTCTGTCAGAGTGACCATCGGGTTCTTGGTCACCTTCCCTGACTAAGGCCCTTCTCCCCGATCGCTCAGTTTGGCCGGGCGGCCAGCTCTAGGTAGAGTCCTGGTGGTTCCAAACTTCTTCCATTTACGGATGATGGAGGCCACTGTGCTCACTGGGACCTTCAATGCTGCAGAAATGTTTCTGTACCCTTCCCTAGATCTGTGCCTCGATACAATCCTGTCTCTGAGGTCTACAGACAATTTCTTGGACTTCATGACTTTCATGTGCTCTGACATGCACTGTTAACTGTGGGACCTTATATAGAGAGGTGTGTGCCTTTCCAAATCATGTCCAATCAACTGAACTTACCACAGGTGGACTCCAGTCAAGTTGTAGAAACATCTCAAGGATGATCAGTGGAAACAGGATGCAGCTGAGCTCAATTTTGAGTGTCATTGCAAAGGCTGTGAATACTTATGTACATTTGATTACATTTTTATTTTTAATAAATTTGCAAAGATTTCAAACAAACTTCTTTCATGTTGTCATTATGGGGTATTGTTTGTAGAATTGAGGAAAAAAATAATGAATTTAATCCATTTTGGAATAAGGCTGTAACATAAAATGTGGAAAAAGTGAAGCGCTGTGAATACTTTCCGGATGCACTGTACTGTAGGGCTGGCTGATTTCAGAATCTCAATTCTTAGTTTATATTGTTATTAAATGCCATCTTTTTTTCTTTTCCCAATTCTTCTCTCTCCCTCACCTGTTGTGGTCATGACAGAAAGCATGTGCCATACGCAACATGACCTTTTCTCATCCATTTATCTCTGTCCCTCAACACACCGCTGTGTCTGTGCTGTATAAGGTCAAGATACAGGTGACTGTAGTCTTCATGCATCATGCCAGAAGGCCAGTGAAGCACAGGAGCAGCGTTTCGTCTGCTGTCTATCCCTCTCCTGCAGTGCTGTAATGGCAGAAAGCTGCCTGCCATCAGTGGCTTGATGCAGGAACCAACTGATGCCCTCAGTGACACCGACTGCTGCATTGAAGCACAGCCTGGTCTGAAATATAAGGAAAAGGCAGCAATTACAGTTATATATGCACAATATTATTATGTATATATAAAAAAAATGCACAGTTCATTCGATTATCATTAATCTACATGAATTCTGTGAATGCACAGCCCATAAAGCTCCATTGAAGCTCTGAATCTGTAGCACATATTGATTTTGAATGGCAAAAAATATAATGACCAATAATTTAATCAGTGATATTAGTAACTGACAGCGTTCGCAGGTGCGCAGAGTGCTTAGATATAGACACCTATCTTAGTCGGTTGTAATGCATTCTTTTCTCTTGTCTGTTTTGAGTTTGATGAACTGTTTTCATTGAGTATTTTCACAGATATTAGACCTCCAGTCATTCCCAGCTGGATATGAGTCCTGATAAGAAAGCAGTGCATGTTATTATTTCCTAATGGATATGTTTATGCATCCTTGCTTTGCAAATGAAAGTTCTCTAATCATTTACTCACCCTCATGTTGTTCCAAACCTGTATCAATTTCTTTCTAACATGGAACACAATTCAATGTAATTTTGTTCTATGAAAGAACGAAAGTCGTACAGGTTTGGAACGAAATGAGGGTGAGTAAATGATGACAGAATTTTCGTTTCAGGGTGAACTTTCCCTTTAAACATGCTCACTGATGGGTTCATGTTTTTTATATTGCTGTGTCATGCCATGTGTCAGTTATGATGTATTTAAACTCTTCTCAGTGCGGTGAAGAGCATGTGAAGAGACAGACTTGTTTACTTGGCAGGCACACAGACTCTTTCATTGGGAGGCACTGCAGCAGGGAAAGCAATGATGTAATGCCCAAAAGGAAGAATTGGTCACCCCCTTCTTCTCTGTCTGGCATGGGCAGGAAAGACAGACAGACAGGGAGGGCACAATTCTAAACCTGTTGGCTGAGAGAGAGAGAGAGAGAGAGAGAGAGAGATGCTCTCAGTCTGATACTACAGCTACCGCTCATGTCAGGAAATACATGAACTCCATATATGATGTCATACCAGGTTCTGCAATGTGATCATGATTTGTTATTTAGTGCATTCCATGAAATTAGAGTGTGAAAGGTTTCAGAGCATTCCCATACTTATATTCCATACTGGAGTATTAAACCACAGCTGCTTGTCTTTAATTTTGAGAAGTTGTGATTGGACAGTATGACCTTTATTTTCTTATATAAGTATAAGTATAAAAGAATTTAGTAGCACTTTATTTTACAATCCTATTTCGCATGAACATACTACTGTATGTACTTATTGTAGTAATGACACTAACTGGGTAATAACTAGGTCCTAACCCTGAACCTACCCCTAAACCTTAACTTAACCCATGTAGTTACCTTACACTACTCAGTACCTTTGTGGGTAAGTACATTGAGGTGCACACACTGTCAAATAAAGTGCAACCAAGAATTGTTTTGAAAAATATATATAAATATGTCTACTAGTGTACTTTTTTGTCCATACAACAGAAGTCAAAGGGCTCCAATATTCCCAGCATATCTTCTTTTGTGTTTACATACAGGTCTGGAGTGAGTAAATGATGACAGAACTTTCATTTTTGGATGAACTATCACTTTAAGGGTTTTTATTTATATATTTTTTAATGTCCATTTTTAAACTCTCTTTTCTCAGAATCTGAGCATAATTGATCCAAACTCATCCGTCACAGGATCGATAGTATAAGAGACCCAATTTCAGTTATTTGTGACAATGTGTAGTATACAGCAGTTTGCTTTTTGAAGCTATACAGATTATCCTGCATAACAGAAAACCAGAAAAGTCAAGATTTGTTGTCAAATGTGTTGTTAATTACAAAAGCAGTGCTTTAATGACTATAGTTGGGCTGCTTTAAAAAAAAAAAACAGATTAATTTAGAAACAACTTTTCTCTCAGAACTCACTGGAAGTTGCGTATCGCCTCACCCCATCACAGCTTAAAGTAAAGCAAAAATTTGTAATAAATCCTGGTAAACTGTACTTTGTCCATTTAACCCAGGTTTAAAGTATTTTGTAGGAAATCTGCCTCTTAAAACATTCTCTTTATTTATCAACAACTCTACACAGAAATGCAGTGTTTGCTATCCCTCGCTTGTTAGCAAATAATTATTCTTTAATGGAAGAAAACTGTCTCCAGCTTTATTACAAAGCCATCATTTGCTAAACAGAGACAAGCATCTTGACAATCTCATAATTAAGATATTTAGAAAGTCCATAGCTCAGATAATATTACTATATAATGAAAAATAAATCCAAAGTCCATCAACTGAGCTTGTCATTTTTATTAGTATCTTTACAAGAGAGCGAAATGAGATGACTGACTCTGAGAAAAATAATAAGACTGTTTAATGTTGGATTAATGATATCTTTATTATCACAGCAATTTTTTTGAGATTTACATCACTGAGGACTTTTAAGGCATGGTTAAGAATACAAATTCATCCTTATCATAAAAAACTAAGCCATAGTCCTAAAGTAATTAGTTCCTTATTTTTTCTGTCCTCTTTTCATGGGTGTCTTTACTAGTGTGGCTCCAAAAAAAAAATTCTGTTTTATTTTTAGTCTCCTAATGTTAATGTTTTTTTGGCGGGATGGCACGCACAAAATGTCCGCACTACCTGACAGATGTCACTAAAAATAGGTGTCCTGAGGAATCACACTTGCCTTTGTGGCTGCACACTGCAAAAAAGAAAAAGAAAAGAAAAGAAAACATGGTATGATTCAGACAGTCTGAAACTCTCTCTCTTTAAACCTTTTTGCACATTAATGTTTGCTGATATTGAGTTTGCTGTAATGTCTTTGGAGGGCAGAGTTCTTTAAAGTCAACATGAAATCAGAATTGACTTTTTTATATTTATTTTGTTTATGCACATTCCTGGTCTACTGGTGCATTGTGTTTTCTGGATAAAAAATGTCTATGTAATCCTTCATCAAAGTATAACTTGCTCTGCCTTCAAACCAACTTTGCTTTTCAGATTGTCATAAATGCCTCTTTCTTTTCAACCCTTACCCTCCAACTACATAGACCTTAGTCAGGTTAGACAGCATATTAAATTTAATGCAGATGAAAATGAGATTGTGAGTGATATACGTACAGTATTCTGTGGACTGTATAAAGGTCCTAGATCATGTAATTTTCAGTATTTTCACTCAACTTTTAAAATAACTTTTTAAAACTTTTATGAAGTTGTCTTGAATAGCCTGTACGGAATTAAAATATCTTTTGAATTGCATTTCATGTTGACTTTAATGCATACATTAAATTACAAAATGCACCATGTGGGTGCTGGAAGTGTTTTCCCATAGCAGAGGCTGAACCGAGTTACGAATGAGAGCGATTAATCCTTTCTGAGATGTTCCTCTCAGTCTTGCAGTCAGGAAGATGACAGGCAGATGACCACTACAGATCTGGAAGTTTTTACCTCAAAGTTGTTAGGTGAACTCTTCCGAGAATCTTCGCTCTGCTATCATGCCATTTTAGTACTGAACTAATGTGGTTTCATGGAAACGCACATTCTGGAGTGCATAAAGACCGTCTGTTGGATGTGTAGTGTTCATAGACCACAGTGCTGGGGTGAGATAGCAGTTCAGCAGAAGCATATTTATGCCATCTGCCAGTCTTCCTGCTTTAAACATGCAGATCTGCTCTGAACATTCAGCCATAAAGCAGCTCTGCTGTCATGTGTCTATTTTTCATTCTGGCTTCTGCCTTTTTCAGGTTTTTGAATAATGTGCTTAATTTGGAGTTTCTCCAAGTTAATGCAGTTCTTTTTTTCCTCTCTTTCTCTTTTTGGGTTGTGTAGTCAGTGAGTTTAGTTGAGGGAGGCACAGGGCTAATTTAGACACTGCTTGCTCTGAAAATCACATAATGACATCCTGAAAAGAAAGCGAGATGGCCACACCAGAGCCTGCGGTTAACGCAAATCTTTTCCAGACAGCACTGGGCCCATCCTCCTCCCTTTCGCTGTCCTCCCCTGCCTTCACTGCTTAGTATTCAGGGTCTGAAATGAACACTCACTAAGTGCCAATATGATTTGACTTTGGCGAGTAAATAAAACTGGCCGGTAATTTTAGGAAGGAACTGCAGTATAATCAATTCAATACAAATCATCTTAATCAGTTTAAAAAAAAAAAAAACATTTTAACCATCCTTTAGTCTTTTGATGTAAGGTACAGTATATACTGAGAATACAGTATATATTTAATTATATTATTTACATTTTTTCCTTGATTGATCAGACTTTTTGCTTAGTCTATCTATCTATCTATCTATCTATCTATCTATCTATCTATCTATCTATCTATCTATCTATCTATCTATCTATCTATCTATCTATCAGGCATAACATTATGACCTAATATTGTGTTCGTCCCCCTTTTGCTGCCAAAACAGCCCTGACCCGTCGAGGCATGGACTCCACTAGACCCCTGAAGGTGTGCTGTGGTATCTGGCACAAAGATGTTAGCAGCAGATCCTTTAAGTCCTGTAAATTGCGAGGTGGGGCCTCCATGGATTGGACTTGTTTGTTCAGCACATCCCACAGATGCTCGATTGGATTGAGATCTGGGGAATTTGAAGGCCAAGTCAACACCTCAAACTCGTTGTTGTGCTCCTCAAACCATTCCTGAACCATTTTTGCTTTGTGGCAGGGCACATAAACCTGCTGAAAGAGGCCACAGCCACCAGGGAATACCTTTTCCCAGCAGAACATTGCCCAAAGCATCACACTGCCTCCGGTGCTTTCGGTGGTGGACAGGGTTCAGCATGGGCACCCTGACTGGTCTGTGGCTATGCAGCCCCATACGCAGCAAACTGTGATGCACTGTGTATTCTGACACCTTTCTATCAGAACCAGCATTAACTTCTTGAGCAATTTGAGCTACAGTAGCTCGTCTGTTTGGTCGGACCACACGGGCCAGCCTTCGCTCCCCATGTGCATCAATGAGCCTTGGCCGCCCATGACCCTGTCGCCGGTTCACCACTGTTCCTTCCTTGGACCACTTTTGATAGATACTGACCACTGCAGACAGGGAATGCCCCACAAGAGCTGCAGTTTTGGAGATGCTCTGACCCAGTTGTCTAGCCATCACAATTTGGCCCTTGTCAAACTCGCTCAAATCCTTACACTTGCCCATTTTTCCTGCTTCTAACACATCAACTTTGAGGACGAAATGTTCACTTGCAGCCTAATATATCCCACCCACTAACAGATGCCGTGATGAAGAGATAATCAGTGTTATTCACTTCACCGTCATAATGTTATGCCTGTTTGTAATGTTTGTGTAATGTAATGTTTTTGGCATATACTGTACATATATGAATTTTTTTTTTTTTAAATATACAGATAAATAATGCACATTTTTGTCACCATTATAGTGTGGAATAGAGTACTTTTTATGACTTTGTTAGTATATAGGCCTACTTGTGTGTTTTCAGTGTGTATGCATGACAGTTGTTTGCTTCTGTGTGTTGGTGTGTGTTACAGATGCGTTAAATCCCATCTGCTGCAGCAGTATGTCAGTTTGCTCACTCGTGCGGGACTGGGACTCGTGCGGGACTCGTGCGGGACTCTCTGTGCCTGCGAGGGTGGATTTATTCTGTCTTGTTGAAGTTCTCAGTGTGAACATGCCACGAAGGGCCCACATGTTCATGCAGTGTGAGTCAGTGTGTGTGGAGTGCTCGCATATTATCTGGTGGCAGAGAGGAAAACGCTGCATTTTCACCTCAGATTCCCTGAAGCGCAAGCAGGAGTCAGAGCTCTACTGCTTATTTCTGACCCACCAGAACAGGATACTTACTGTAGCTAGATGGATTGATAGGGGTACATTTAGACATGCTATTTGTAATATTTTGCAAAGTTATTGAACATTTTTAGATTAATTTCCCTGTAATAATATTATTTTTAACCCTGAAAAGCCATTATTACTTACAAAAAGTAAATATGGTAATCATTCTGTATGATGACTTAATTTTCATTTTAGGGTGAACTATCCCTTTAATGTCTGCCAGAATGTCTGCTATTCTGATACCATTATTGCACACCATGTTAACTTTGCAGTACTGTTTTATAAGGGATAACAGATAGAAGATAAACACACCAGTACACCAGTGAATATATCCATCTTTTCAGATTTTTCTAGGCTAGTTATTACTGTAGACACTCTTTATAACTCTATCATTCACACAAACAGTCCCAAAAGCCGATGGGAATGTAGAGTTGTTCAGGTTTATCTGGAACCAAAGCTGCAGTCATAAGTACATTATTCTCCATAATAAAGACATGTTGAAGCGGCTATGAATGGAGTTGAGCAGAGGTGACTGTTGTGTCAGAGCTGCTGTCATACGCTGATAACTGGAGCTCTTTATTTAGTTCAGGCCTGTGGAGATGTTCTCTTGTGCCTCCATCAGAGACTTGTTTGCCCACGAATGACATACAGAATGATGCAGTGAAAATCTATGTCAGGCTTACTTTATGTCCATAGAGTATGTGAAGGAGATAAATGCTCTGTTTCAAAACCTATTGAGCTGCCTTGCTGTTTACAGTCTATAAAGGCAACTTTCTTGTCATCAAACAGCACTCCTCACAATGGATTTCAATAGAATTTGGTGTTAGCATGTGCTAAGCTAATGATGTTATACTCAGATAACTTAACATACTGCCAATGTAGGCAAAAAGAGAGAATTAAGGGTTTTGTATTCTATAGGTGTGCCATTCAGCACTAAATGTGTGTGCTGTAGTGAAGTAGTGCTGTCTCTGTGGTTTGTCCAGGTGTGTGTGTGTGTGTGTGTGTGTGTGTGTGTGTTGTACACAGTTGTATGCTGATTGCCTAGGTTGTGATCTCATTAAAGAACTCTTCCGCCCAAATGTATACAGATATTTTCTTTATCAGTAACATCCTTAAAACATTCACATTTATATATTTTTTTGCAGCTAACAGTGTTTCCTCATGATTTGTTTGCAGGTGTTTATCACACTGAGAGACTCTTCAGGGCCTTGAAGCCTCCTCCTAAGTACGCCACCAATCATCACTGGAGTACCACCACCACAGGTACCAGCCAATCCCTGCAGCACATCTCTAGCATGACCAACACAGCAGACCTTATTATGGCGTCGGCTCCTCCCACATTGCAGTAACATGTCAAATGCAGCACCTCTGATCTTTTACATATACTGTATATAAAAAAACGAGTCTTTTATTCATCCCAATTCACTTGATTCTATTGTAATTAGTAAGACCAATTTCACTTTAAGGCAAGTTAGTCCACTCGACGGCCATCTTGGCAACACCCCTGGGCATCTATTTTATATGCAGTAAAAATATATATTTTATGTAAGCTATATAAAAATGTTAATAGAGAACTCTTTCACTTTTAGGGATTGTGGTCAATTTTACCCTTTTTGCATGCTAGTGATTTCAGACACACTAATTCTATTCTCATTTAATGTTTAGGATGTAAACAGCAGTTGTTGGACCCTGTCCAAAATGCCGCCCTCAGCCCTTGCATTTCAATTCCACATTTTGGTGACATTATGCCGCATAGCTGATAGTAGACTGTGGTGAAGTTGGCGCCAGTGTGGCCCCAAAGGGGGTGTTTGTGAGGACCCTTCTGAATAATACAGTGGCAAATGGGATATCCTACAGTTTTATGGACCTCACAGACACGTTTGAGTGAAGGTCACAAGACTGCAAGTCCATTTCAGATGGGCTATTTGGGACAGGGCCCTAGTCTCAGAGTCAGGGTGCATTTTATCAGTCCGCTGGGAAACAGAGTTATGTTCCTATACTGATACAGTCTTATATCTGATTTCAGATTAATCTGCCCTTATGTGAATGGTAGATTTACATGTTGGCCAGACTTATTTTAGTATTATTTATGTACTATTATAGTATTTATTAATATTTTGAATTAGCTTTTATTTTTATATTTTCATTAAATGTTTAGTTTGTTTTAGTAATTTTAGCTTTAATTTTAGCTTTAATTTAGTTTTAATTGTTTAATTAAGTTTAAGTATTTTTTTTTTTTTTTTTTGTTTAAATTTTTTGTCTAATATTCAAATATTTTTATTTTATTTCATCTTTATTTCAATTAACAAAAATTAATTGTAATAGTTTTAGCTAACAATAACAGCATAGCCACACGAAATAATATGCATGTAATTGACTTTTTCCTTATAAAGTTATATCCAGTTTTATAACTTCGTTGCCATGACCACATAACCTTAAAACAACTCTAGAAATGACAATAACAACTTTACAGCTCAAGTATTACAGACATTTTAACAGAAGCAGTGCTTGTATAAAAATTATAAGCTTCACATTTCTGTGTTTAAATCCTCCAAAAATGTACCCCTCGCAATTGCGTGATATAAAGTCACAATTCTGACTCAAAAGTCAGAATTGTGACTTTATATCACGCAATTGCGAGTTTATATCTCAGAATTCTGACTTTATAACTCGCAATTGTGAGAAAAAAAGTCAGAATTCTGAGATAAAAAGTCGCAATTACTCTTTTTATTTTTTTATTTAGTGGTGGAAACGGGCTTCCATACCATTCACTTCCATTGAGTTGAAATTATTTTTTGTAGTAATCAACATTGTACCATGAATGCTGTTCATTGTACTGAACCTAAAATATATGATTATCAAAAGTCTAGATATTTGAAACGGCCTAAGATCCACATCCAAGAATCTTGTAACCCTGAATTGTAATACGTGGTAGCTGGTTATACAGTTGCAGATAGAGGTGGAAGGAATGTTGTTAGCGCTGTCTCCAGTACACAGGAGCTGTGAGTGGGTTGAGCGGGAGGCAGAGAGCCCTTCAAGCTGCTGATGAGCGTGACGCACACCCGCAAAATACCAAAACAAAAGCCAGTTAATAAGCAATGCTTTGCTTTTCTCTCTGCTTCTGTTTTCACACGAAGCTGCTGCAGAAGGGCTTTTCATTAGCCTTCCTCTCTCATGCTTTTGAATGCACATCGGGCCCTCTGAGAGACGCAAAGGCTCTTCCGATCGGTCTAATGAATGTTTACATGTTCATGTTAGTGGGTAGGACGTGGCTTGGCGGGTCGATGTTCCCATGTGCGGACGCCCACGCAGAGACGTGTGAAAGAGATGAGATTTCTGTCATTTTTTTTTTTACTAGAACACGTGCAGCTGTTGGTTTTCTAAATGTTTGCACATATGTGTCTGAGTGTTTACATGCTGATAAACGTGCATGCTCATTTACAGAATGCATGTGACCAATTTTCGCCAATAAAAAAAGATTAGCAAAAGGCTACTCTTGCAATTTTTTGGATTAAGCCACCAGTTTCTTTTTATGAGTCAGCCGTGAGTCACTCATTAAAGGATACTCCAGCGATTGTACTGCACTGTGTGAATGAAAATTTGAAACTAATTTGGCATCTATACGCAATATAATTTAATAACTCCCTCTCTCCATTTTCGCTAGCGTATAAACCTCACCGCCGCACTAGCATCCATATTAAGCCTGTAGGAAGTGCAGAGCAGTGAATGGTGTCACGACCACACTTATGCAAGCTTGTTTTTAACAGGTTTCACAGCAGATGTGTAATCTAGCCTGCAGGCTTTAATTGCATGTGTAAGATGCTAGCAGTATCATTCGTATCGCAGATTCGAATAGTCCCATTGTGAATTTTTAAAGTACTCGAGCTCCCACAGCAAACAATAAAAAATTTTAAATTAGAGGAAAGCCAGAAGAAAAACAAAATAATGAGACGCAGATAGACACTTGTCATTCTCTTGTGATGAGAGTTATGCAAGTTAACAAGATGAGTAATGTTACTGTTGCTAGTAAAAAAATCCTAGAGGAATGTGCAGGATTTCTAATGGAATTTTCTAAAGGATCATATTAAGTAACCTCTAAACATCTGCTAATAATCTGAAATTCTGGACAAATATAATAAAAATAGGACTTTTAGTTTATCCAAAAGGATATTTGATTCTATAATCCCCGCACACACTTTTACAACTTTTTGAGTGGAGGAAGCTAAAAGTTTACTTGAGAAATTGAGATGTTGATGCATTTCAGTGGTCTTTTTCAACTTGATAATTTGCTGTGTTACTTATTCACTCTCAGAAAAAAAGGTACAAAAGCTGTCACTGGAGCGGTATCTTTTAAAAAGGTACACTTTTGTTCCTTTTAGGTACTAATATGTACCAATATGCACCCTTTTTGTACAAAAGTGGACCTTTTGAAAAGGTACTGCCCCAGTGACATCTTTTGTACCTTTTTTACTGGGAGTGTTGGCAACATTTTAGAAAGTGTGTATTACCTAAAACAATGCCTAAAAATTCCCCCCCAAAAAAATGTTTTCCCATGCCTGCACAGCCTAGATGACGTCAGCTAACATGAAAAGATGTTTAAGAGGTGGAGTTTGTATTGAATACAAACATTTTATTCTTTAGAATAACATGCACAATGAATTGTATGTTGAATTAGACCAAAAAAGGATATTAAAAAACTAAATGGGATAGATTTTAATTATGTTGACTGGAATTGTTCATTCTGGATTCTGCATAGTTCCTACTCTGTAAAAAAATATTGTTGGTTTAACTTGATTAAATACAATGAAGGAGATTGGTTTAATAAATAGAAACTCAAAATATTATGTTATCTGAATCACATTAATTATCTTAGTTGATTTGACAAAAGATAAAAAGTTGTGATAACAAATCATGAAAATAATTTTTTACAGTGTATAGATATTCCTATAATTTTTATAATTTTTTTTAGGATACTACTGTTTAAAAGTTCGGGGTCAGTAAGATTTTTTCTTTTTTTGAAAGAATTAGTATGTTTATTCAGCAAGGATGCATAAAATTGACAATATAGATATTTATAATGTTACAAAAGATTTCTTTTTCAAATAAATGCTGATCTTTTGAACTTTCTATTCATCAAAGAATTCTGAGAGAAAACATACAATGGTTTCCACAAAAATAAGCACAACTATCTTCAACATTGATAATAATAAGAAATATTTATTGAGCCCCAAAGAGGATTTCTGTAGGATCATGTGACACTGAAAACTGGAGTAATGATGCTGAAAATTCAGCTTTGCCATCACAGAAATAAATAACATTTTAAAATATATTAAAATAAAAAACAGCTATTTTAAATTGTAATAATATTTCTAAACAATATAGTTTTTACTGTAAAAAAATTGGCCCCACATTTTTAAATGGTAATGTAATATTTAATCTACTTTTTACTTTTATTTATTTATTTGTTTGTTTGTTTGTTCAGTTAGGGCAACTAGATATAGTAAGTCTCAGTGAGAAAAGATACAGACCATATGCCTGAATCTTTCAAAAACCTTGGTCCTAAAGGACTGACAAGCCCTCTCCA
This sequence comes from Coreius guichenoti, assembly GCA_039654105.1. Taxonomy (NCBI): domain Eukaryota; kingdom Metazoa; phylum Chordata; class Actinopteri; order Cypriniformes; family Gobionidae; genus Coreius; species Coreius guichenoti. Next base: position 12,446,473 of record CM077172.1, on the reverse strand, counting down.
TACAGTGTAAGAACATGAGAAATGTTTGACATGATACTGAATGCCCAGCTTGGTATATTGAGTTTCTCACAGATACTGAGACAGTAAGTGAATAATTCAAGAGGAAATGGTACTTCAGCTGTTTCAATGGAAAATCGCTCCTCTTTGGCTTACAGGCTGCCTCTTTATCTAAATAAAACCCACAGGTTTATGCTAAGCTCTTCCTGTAGCAAATGAAAAAACACCTGTATCTGTGTCCTCGTTTTGCAGCACTGTACAGTAACACCCAAAGACAGCTCTCAGTCCACATCTAACATAGTCCAGTTGCAGTTCTGTCTTCCTTTTGGCATGTGTGTATGCATGAGCCGAGAGCTCTGCAATGCAGCTGCAGTGGAGTGAGCCAGGTATTCGTACGGAGAGAGGAAAAGTGGGGGAAGGAATGAAGGATAGTACCTATTTAACCTGCAGTTAGCAACAACTGCCAGCATACACTTTATGTATATTACTTTCAGTGTGTTGAAGTTCTCCAGTGCTTGTCTTGGCAAGCTGAGTGTTTTTAAACACTTGAGCTGGAATTTGGCACAAACCCATGCATTATTAGCATTACATGCAATCTGACTGACAGTTTGACTTTTTGAATTGGTGATATGCACTCTCCGGAAAAAAAATGTGACACTTAGGGCCAGATTTACTAAACAGGGCAAATTAGCCTGAGAGCGCAATCCCATAAAAGCGCTAATGGGAATGGAAAGTTCTGCACGTGATCTACTGACGACGTGCAAATTAAAGAACACAGACACAGCCGTATCATTTCCATAATGACCAACGCAATCAACCAAAAGCAGCGCAAATTAACGTCTGGTTTAGGACATGCTTTTTTTGGGCGGTAAATAATGGCACAAATACCAGTAAATTGAGGAGCGCAAACCTTAGTAAATCACCTTGCATGATTCATTTAAATACTCTCCTCCCATAAATTTTGCATCTGAAAGGGAAACTCCTACAAATGCAAATGCAATAAGGTCAGCCTCAAAAATAACTCTGCCCATGCTCTTTCAGCGCTAATTTTTCACTGCATGTCTTTAATAAATCCTGACAGTAGTCAAAAGAGTGTTTGCGCTGGTGCAAGCTGTTATTAAATCTGGCCCTTAAAACCCTCCAAAGGTAAACTTTTGTGCCTTTCCTACTCCTAAATGGTGCATATTTGTACCTTAAAGGGCCAGTTCACTCAAAAATGAAAATTCTGTAATCATTTATTCACTATCATGTAGGGGTGTAACAATATACCGTGTCACAATATATCGCAATACAGAAATGCAACAATATGTATCGTGGATAGTGACAATATATATTGCGTATAGTTAAATGAAAATTACTGTGCGAGAAAAAATTCAAATTTACTACATTAAACTACTGTATATAATGTTGAATGTAATATAAAATAATGCAATGGGGGAATATTTGTGGGTCCTGATCATGCCAAATGTCTTAGAACAGTAAAAAGTGGCAAGAAGTGCAAGCCGTCTAAAATAATTCTGTATTTTCAGCTTCAGAATCATATTTTTATTCTGGTGTCACCATTGTTCTGTGCATTGGGTTACCAGCACCAAGCCTATTCATTTCCAGCCCCCAATGTAATACCAAATTTAGCATTTTAATCAACAGTACATTTTTTGTTAACCTTTTACCATATGTCTTTGAGTATCACAATAATATCTTATTGTGAGTTCAGTATCATGATATGTATCGAATCGTGACATGAGGGTATCGTTACACCCCTACTATGTCCTTCCAAACCTGCATGATTCTGTTTCCTCTTTCTTCTTTCTTCCAAAGAACCTTTCAGTGAACAGTTCTTAAAATAACCATTTTTGTGAAGAACATTTTAATAATCTGAAGAAACTTTTTTGCATTATAAAGAACCTTGTGTGCAGTGGAAATCCATGGAAAGTCCATGGATGCTAAACGTTCTTCATGGAACCATAGATAGAACCTTTATTTTTAAGTGTAGGAATTGGTGAATGTATTAAACATGCATTTCCATATGAATTCTACTGCATTTTTGCTTGTGTATTTGTCATGTGTTTGAAGTGCTTTGAAATTGTGTGTAGAAAAAGGGTTTAAACAAGGGTTTAAGTGAGGATTTCTACTGTCATGTGGGTTCGGATTTAACGTTCATCCAGACGCAATTGCCTTTTTCGTTTATTCAAATACTATTTACTGTCAGTACGTGCCACATTCCAAGGATTAATCCCAGCCACCGTGGTGCGCCTATTCAAATTTGGGATCTATCATGAGTTATTTTGAACTTTTGGAATAGAAAAGTTGAAGTCTTTGAATGTCAATGCAAATGTTCATCTTCTTCTGGGGCAATTTAATGCCGTACCCAGTGGGGAGTTCTGACAGCATGAACAAAATCCCGACCAAAACAGTTTGGGGCTTTGACTTCACAGCTTCACAGACACCCCTAAAGGTTGTAAGGTTTGGATAGGGTGCACATATCACACTCTCTGCTTAGGGACGTGCGAGTGCCAGGGGCTTCGATGTCTGCCAACTGGCTCTAATTCACCCAGGGAGTTTGAGATTTTTTTTTTCCTGCTTCCCTTTCTGGGAAAAAAGAAGGTCAGAGCTGTCACTTCCATCTGGGTTGAAAGAAATGGCTCATCTGACTGCCATCCTCTCTCAGCCAATTAGAGTGTGCTCCTAAGTGCCACACTTCGTCCACCAATCGCAGCTGGGACTGCATGGGGAGCATTGGGTTTAGTTTTGGCATGGCACCAGCTACAGGCAGATTATCATGTACAAGTTCGTCTTCTCTTTATTTACTCTGACAACTACATCAGCGGGTGATATGAATCATCTAGGTTCAAATGTATTACATTTATTACCAGTTTTATGTGTCTTTTTGCTCAGTTTATGAAATTTGCCCAAGAGTCAAATGACAAATTTGATCGCATAGATTCTTGTCAGTTTATTTAATTTGCACAAAATAGCTAAAAAGAAGTTGTTGACTGTTCTAGGTTCAAACTGAAAAGCAAAAAGCGCTTTTAAAGAAAGTGGATGTGAAAACTAAGTGCATGTTTTTTGATATCCTGTTGGGTTTTTGTTCTTTTTTTAGAAGGAACATTTGGTTTGGGGGTAATCTGAGGACAGGGTAACAGCTTGCCCTATTCTTGACTTAATCTCTATGCTGGGGACCAGGAGGCAGGTTGGCTTCCTGTGGTGCTGATTTCCCAGAATGCACCACAGAGCCCGCACCGAGGGATGCGTGATGATCAACCCAGTTTTCTTCCATGCATTAGCCCGGCAGGCCAAGAACGAGGAGTGTTCTCTGGCCCTTTATGCACTGTCCTTTCATGGATGTCCCTTTCATCAGCATCCACCCATGTGCAAGAAGCGCCCCTGCAGTGCCACGGCAGCTCAGAGTAAATTGGAATAAGCAGAAAGTCATAAACAGATGCTTGTGATGTTCTTTTCTCTATCCCAGCTCAGTTTTTGCGCATAACGGATTTGTGGAGAATAAACAAATGAGACGTATGGCTTTATTTCCATCTGAATTGTGAAATCAGATGAGGATAAGATGTGAGTTTAGTTATGTTAGAATGAGCTTACGTTTTATTAAAGGTGCAGTATGAAATATTGACAGTCCAAATTCAAAATATTGGACACAACGCTGGGTTGCCAGATTGCAGCAGCCTTACACTGTAAGGTGATGAGATGATTTATCCGTGTTTTAATATGCCTCTGGTCATAGAGCTTTTAGATGGATGCAGAGGTTTTTTAGGTCCTGTAGAATCTGCTACTGTATCTCTGACCCAGTTTGTTTGCCGCCTTCCATGGTTGCCAGTTAGCTGTGTTTTCCATCAACTGGCAACCCAGGTTGTCGAAATACCGTTGGGTAAATTGGCAGGGGGCGGGATCACACAGACCAAAACAAAAACAGACATTCCTCCATGAGGAATCCATGTAGCATTGTTTTTCGGAAAAATTATGTGAGTGACATACCAAGAATGGCAACCCATACTCTGAATTTGTCCTCTGAACAAGCAGTGAACAACAAACACACTGCTAACCGTGGACACACACACAGACCCGGCACAGTGGGCAGCCATTTTGCTGTGGTGCCCGGTGAGCGATTGGTGTAGTGCCAGTATTGAGAATCGAACACGCAATATTCATGTTACCAGTCTGACTCTCTAACCATTAGGCCACGACTGCCCCCATTTTAAAGCCTAAATACTGTATAATCGGCAGAAGTCAAAAGCTAAAAAACTAAAAACATTCTCCCTGAAATTTTGAGTTAAAAAAGTTTGAAAAAGACGAAGACGATTCACTTCTGAACTAAAAGGTGGGACATTCTTTCTTACAGCTCCATTTCTCTGCATTTTTCCTCTGATCTAGCGTGTTTCCTTCTCTAGCTTTCTAATAAACCTGGCATTGTATACTGTGAATATGGTTGGCTCTGTGATGAATTGCTCTTGGGAGTTTCTTTAGATTAAAGCATATGCTAAATGCATAAATGTAAATGTTTTGCTGCATTGGATGATTTCCAATGTGACCCATTTGCTCCTCTTTACACAGTTATTGTTTGGGGAGATGTACTCTAGCATCTTTTACTGGTAGGTCAGGTTTTTTGGCTGGCCTCATGTCTGGTACTTCCACGGCATCCAGCATATGTTCTGTAGATCAAGATCATCAGAAGGCTGGCGCTCAGACCTGGTACCATACCACACCTGCTGTCGCTGCAATGTCAATTCAGAGCCCCCTCAGGTTTAATGAGTGTTATTATCATTTCTGTCCACCAGAGTGAGCTGTTTTTCAGATAAATATTTCACTCTGATGCTGATACTGTAATGTGATCAGTTTGTCTTGTTACAGTGAGACTGACTGCAAAATTGTGTATTTGTAAGTGCGCAAGGTAAGTCTTCCTAAAGGCTTGATGCTGGTCTAAAAGTGACCTTGATCATGTACAGACTGCAAAGTGAGAGAGAAAGCGAGACATTAACATTGGGTAAACATTACCTTTTTACTGATTTTCTATGGGGAGTTCTTTCTCTAAATCTAAATATAGCCAAATAAAAAGAGAGTCCTCGTCAGTCCCCAATAAATAAAAGTGTCTGAGACAGAGGTCTTCAGCTGTTGTGAATGTCCTTGTCTTTCTGTGCCACTCTGGAGAGGTGTTCACAGATACAGTGATTTGCAGCAACAAAGTGGCCCAATGTCATTGTCAGTGAAAGTTGGTGATCTGAGACAATATGACCAACATGCGGCTGTTGGCAATAAAATGTGAGTGTTTCCAGTAGAGAAAAGTTTAACTTTATTTAAATGACCAGTGATGTAATGTGGTGACTACCAATGGAAGTAAAAACAAAGGAAGGAACACGTTAATATTACAGGCACATATTCACATCCATCCATCCATTCATCCTTCCATCCATCCATCCATCCATCCATCCATCCATCCATCCATCCATCCATCCATCCATCCATCCATCCGTCCATCCATCCAACTAACCATCCAACCATCCTCCCACCCACCCATCCATCCATCCATCCATCCATCCATCCATCCATCCATCCATCCATCCACCTATCTATCTATCTATCTATCTATCTATCTATCTATCTATCTATCTATCTATCTATCGTTCTAGAATGAATGATAGATGATATCTGTCTGTCTATCTAGATATCCATCCATCCAGACCGTCTTCCGTATTTAACTTACGAAAAAAGCGTAACTGGCGCGACGATAACGTCAGACGTAGCGAAAGCATTTTGAACTGCGAGAGGCGCTACACTTTCTTTGTAAGTTGAATATGGAAGGCGGTCTGCCGAAAGCTAGATATTGTACTTTATAACGTTTTAAATATGGATATTTTTCTTACACAAACCCATCGATTCGCTTCAGAAGGCCTTTATTAACCCCCCGGAGCTGTATGGATTACTTTTATAATGGATGGATGCACTTTTTTGGGCTTCAAATTTTGGGCTGCCATTCACTGCCATTATAAAGCTTGAATTAGCCAGGACATTTTTTTAATATAACTCCGATTGCACTCGTCTGAAAGATGAATGTCATATACACCTAGGATGGCTTGAGGGTGAGTAAATTATGGGATAATTTTAATTTTTGGGTGAACTATCCCTTTAATGCCAATTAAATGAGCTTTATTGTGTGTATTATTTATTTATTTTTCTTAGTGAAGCAGGCCTGTTCCAAAGTCGTCTCCTCAATGTTAGCATGTTGTGGTTGGTTGCCAGGGTGTTGCTGTGTGGTTGCTAATTTGCTTACTGTCTCAAGTCAAAAGAGTCCACCCTACAGTCCTCTATTATTTTGGCCAGCACCATACTTTACAGTTTGAGAGACAGGAGCACTTATACATGGTGTTTGTTTTTAAGCATGCAGGAGTCACTCTCCATAGTTTTCTCTTTTCAAACTTTTTTCAACTCCACATATTTGAAACTCTTTTGTTGTATAGCACCAGTGGGATTGCTGCATTAGATTGAATTTTTTGTGCTAGGTTTAATGCTTTCCCATGATTCCCCAGTTAATCAAGATCTCAGCGGGGTTCCATCATGACTGCGGCACCACTGATATCCAGCAAGCTATCAGACCGTGTATCTGGCCTTCAGCAGACGAGGCTGTTCGTTGATTAGAAATTCAGCATATATGACATTGATGATATGGCTGAGTCACTCCTGTGAATTATTGAGACTGCCCTTGGCCATTGCAGTTGGTTTTACAAGTTAAATTAAGCTTCATATCTTGAGATTTTGTCACTAGACTGCAAAGGTGGACATGATTTCACCAAGTAGAACATGTTCCTGGAACAACATTCCAATAAACCAATCAGTTTGAGGGACAAGTTTTACAGTTTATGTCAAGTGTAGGCTCACAACAAGGGTTAGGTGCTTCTACATCAGTGTTATTCACTTATCATTTCCCTCTGATTTTAGGGATAAGTTATGGGTAGGGCTAGGTTTAGGGGTTGGGATAGGGTTAGGACTAAACTTTTGAACAGGAATGTTGTTCCAGGATCAACAAAATATGTTGATCCAGGAACAAGTCTGTCTTGGCAATCACGGTGACCAATCTGCAACATTATTGTGCAATCAGGACATTTGTGTGTCTTAAAGGGATAGTTCACCCAATTAAATCTGTTCAGCACAAGCGTGCCACACGAGTCCTGAAAACTGAAGCCAACGCGCCTCGATTGCCCCCAGGTGACTGGATGCAGTATAGGTCATAAAGCCCGCCCTCTCCATGAAATGTAATGGGACATAGACAAACTAAACAATCAAATTACACTTAAAATATATTTTTTCCAAAGATGGTTTCTGTCATTTTAGGCTGTTTTTATTACAGTGATGTTAGTTCAAGTGTTCGTTCTTTAAATAAGTTTGGTTTTAGTTAGTTATTTGATGCTATAAAAACAGGGGTGTGACGTTATGATTGACAGCTTCTCCGAGCGTAGTAGTCACTGAGGCACTAACGGACATTTTTCAGGAACTTCGGGAGGAGATTGGAGCTTTAATTTTAATCTCTACATTTCCATAACTGTTTATTTCACAAAAAGTTGTTGATTAGGTGGGAGTGTGGGCGTGACCTTGATATCGCGGCTCAACTTCGCGCTCACTACTGCGCAGACTCGAGACCCAAGATGTCAGCGCTGTATTGGAACACTGGCGGCTTCATTTACTTCAACGGAAGAAAGTGAAGGCTTTTTTTACAGTCTATGGTTCATCATACGAAAATTTGGACTAAACCGCTCAATTCATATGGATTGCGATCTCTTTATGAATCAAAGTGTTAGTTGTGTTAGTCAAGTGTTAGTCAGTGGAGAGACAGGAAGATTTAGATTTTATAAAAAAAACTTCATTTGTGTTTTGAAGATGAACGAAACTCTTATGGGTTTGAAACAACAAGAAGGTGAGTAATGAATGACAGAATTTTCATTTTTGGGTGCACTATCCCTTTAAAGGTGCTTTGAATGTGTTTTTTTTTTTTTTTTTTGTATTGAATACAAACACATAAGATCTCTTATTCGAACCAAATATCTCTGAAATAAGGTGTTGTGATATAACGACTATCTCTGTGCCAGGCCTAAGCTCTGTAAGTAGCCAAAAAGAATCAGGCGGAAGTTCAGAAAACAGCTACATACAGAGCATACACAAACTAGATTTAATTTAAAATAGATTTATTTTATTTATTTATTTATTTATTATTATTTTTTTTATTTTATCTAATTTTATTTTTATTTTATGTTTACTGTATTATTTTATTTTATATTTTATTTCATTTTTTAGACATATTTTTGTCATTGCTTATAACTTGGGTCCCTCCTTCAATGTACAGTATGTCTTTGGGTTCTTTTGCTCATTTAATGGTCCGAATTGCAATCGTCTGATTTCTTATATACAGCACACCACTCTTCTTCAAACCACATAATTTAAGGTATAATTCATGTACGTAGCACAAGGTCGAAATGCAAAACTTATGGTTTGGCGATTTGTCCAAATCCCTGTGTAACCTTATATATGAGCAAAGTGATGCTTGCCTTAGCAGCATCACTAAATTAAAGTAACATAATACCTCATTTTGGATTACATCGCCGCTTCCTTCTACCAGGAATCACAGGAGTTTGCTGAGGAGTTACTCTGAGCAATCAGGCCGAAACTTTTCCTATAATCAACCAGTTGCAATAATCCTAAAAGCCTCGAGAAAGACCCTCAGTAACACAGAGAGAGGGATTGAGATTGAAAGGAAGTGAGAGGGAAGGAAGGCATCCTCCCTCAAGGAATTACTGTCAGTCAGAGAGAAGGAATGAGTCGTGGCTGATCAAAGCCTCCATTAGCAGCACAGACAGACTCTCCTCATGCTGCTCAACAACCACACAGAGCAATTAAGATATCATGAACATCTCTGGTGGCCCAAAGTCGTCTGAAATACACTTCAGGGCAGAACTGAGAAAGAGAGAGAGTGGGGGAGAGATAGAGGGCAGAGTTCGGACACGAGCAGACACTACAAATTAAGATTTACAAGCTACTGCTGCACTCTAAAACTTTAGCTTTAATTGCTGGCACACTGCATGCTCTCTCACCTTCTCTTTCTCATTCTTTCTTTCTTATTTATGGAGGGTAAATGCCCTTGTCTTGACATACATTGTATTTTCATTGCCCATGTAACTTACATAGCCGACAGGAGACGGGGACATTTGCTATAACCCACCCAATTCAGTGGAAACACATGTTCTGTCAAGTGTATCATCAAAACACATGCTGCTCTTCCATCCTTTACCCTTATTTTTCATATATGTTGTGACAGGTAAGGAAGGTGTGAAGAAAGTGCACTTCACACTGCTGTCCTTTTTCAAAGAATCTGCTGTCAGAGTATGGTTTTCAATGTAGCACAAATGATATCTGGCACCTGGCAATGTTGTCTGGTCCTGTTTGCAGCTTAACATTCGCCCACGTAGAAAGAAAGACACTGACGTGTAACATTTAACAACCAGTTTTTATTTGTCATTCAGGGACAGGTTAATCGGGAATGGATTAAACATAAAAAATGCATGGAATAAATGAATGTAATGGCATAGCAGTCCAGGTTATACAGGAAACTAACAATAGCATTTCTTTATCATCTAATAATTTTACTCATTATTTGACAGGAATAAATGTATTTTAAATTTTATTATTTTTAGTTTTATTAATTATATTTAACAATATTATTTTTTAATATGATATAATATTTGTATAATTGTACAGGTGTTAATAATTTCATATACCATTAAAAAGTTTGGGATTGGTAAGATTTTTAAAATGTTTTTAAAAGAATTCACCAAGACTGCATTTATTTGATCAAAAATACAGTAAAAACTGTGATATTGTGTAATATTATTACAATTTAAAATAACTGTTTTCTGTTTTTTAATATATTTTAAAATGTAATTTATTCCTGTGATGGTAAAGCTGAAGTTTCAGCATCATTACTCCAGTCTTCAGTGTCACATGATCCTTCAGAAATCATTCTTCTATGCTGATTTGCTGCTTAAGAAACTTATTATTATTATTATCAATGTTGAAAACAGTTGTTCTGCTTAAAATGTTTGTGTAAACTGTGATTTATATATTTTTTTCAGCATTCTTTTAAGAATAGAATGTTTAAAAGAACAGCATTTATTTGAAATCAAAACATTTTGTAACATTATAAAAGTCTTTACTGCACTTTAATGTCAATTTAATGCATCCTTGCTGAATAAAAGTATTAATTTCTTTAAAAAAAAACATACTGTGTATAATTTGCTAAATTATAAAATCTCTGAATTGAACACACAATGACTTCATGTGACAGCAATATACTATAATATTCTATATTATATGTTATTCACAATGCATTGTGATATATACAGCATGTACAGTATTATGCCGTATTTAGTTAATAGTGAGCTCATATTTCAGAATATACCTCTGCATAAGTAGATGGCGAATGTGGATTGACTTTAAATGTCATATGGCATTCTTCCCAAAAGGTGTTTAGTCAATGTATCAACATTAAGTTGAGAATTTTTTTTCTGATCTTTCAGGAGTAAGGAGCGAACCCCTCCCCTCTGATTCAGATGGCAGACGGTCGGCAGCCCGAGGACAGCGGCCCCCAGTGGTCATCTCCGGGAGCCCAGGGCTCATCCTCCTCAGGTGGGCATGGAGAGAATGGCTTCTCTTCCTCCTACAGGGCTTGCCAGTCTGGTGGTGGCCACGCTGGTTCTGCCGCCGCCTACGCCAAAGAGAACGGCTTCAACGGAGACCTCACCTCTGGACATGCTGTGACTGCTGGTGAGAGCCAGATAATGCAATAATCATAGATGCCATTTTTACATAAGATTTTTTAAAAGATTTTTTTACACTAAAAATGAACTGAAAGTCATTCAGGATTTCCTTTCCAATTTTTTATATTGTCATGTGGTAGAGGTCAAGTAGTCTTGGCTAGCCAGACTTGTTACTTGTGGCAAAGCATGTGGTCTTCATTGCAGTTTATTCTGGTCAAGAACTTCCCACTTAGACAGGAAGAGGCTGCAAGACAGTCTATATATATATTTAAAGACAGTCAGTCAGTAAAAAAAATAAGATCAAATAAACTAATTACAAAAACAGATAAATACAATATACTGTAACAATGTTACAAATTAAGTAAGGTCTAACAGTAGTATTCAGGTACAGAAATGTAATAATTAAGTGTAAAATAACACTATAGTGTTCACTATAAATTAAATATAGATTCATCTTTGTTCAAGCTGTGTTTTGTTGTTTGGTTAACATTAATGACTAGCAGCAGGTATTTATAGGCTGCTGTCACTTTAAAACCTAATGCAACATAACCTGATCCAACATAATGATTCACATCCGATTTCTTTCTCAGCTGTTTACATTCACTTTATGTTCACATGATAGAATACTTGCCGAGACGTGTATTTTGACATCATTTTGTGTGTATGTGTCTGTTCAAGTGTAAGGAGATGTGGAAGAGGAGTCAATTCGGTGTTTGCACGCTGGCTAAAGTGCATCTCTCTATGTGTGTGCACTTCGTGTGTGTGTGGCTGTGCGCATAGATAACAGCCCGCGAGTACCGAATTGAGTTCTCTTTTGCCTTTTCTTGCACTGGAATGGATTAAAATTACTAGAATGTATAAATTGTCAAGATAAAACGTGCAATTGATAAGATGTGATGGTTAAACTCAAATTAATCCACAAATCACATGCGTGCCGTGGGGCCTGGTCCGTACGGATCACGGATCATACACACACACAATGATTTCTGTGACACTGAAGAGCCAGCAGTTTACATTTTTGTGTGCAGTATGCATGGATCAGATGGATGGCTGAAACCAGAGGTCAAGAGGGCAAAAGTAAAAGTAAAATTGCATCCCATTATTATTTTTGCATGAGTGAGGGCAGAATATGGTCTCAAACTCATAAAGTTCCTATAGCTGGAGGCTCAAAATGACTGAAATGTTATAATAGATACTGTAGCCAAACTACATATTACCCACAGATGTTTTATCTTAATATTTCATAAAAAATAACACTCTCTGCATTACATCCTGCATGACAGCTATAAATGCAAGTGAAAGGAATGACATAATTAACCAAGTGTGAACAATTACGTCTGGTTTTTCCCATTGCAATGACAGACTAGGGTTAATAACAGTCTGTGTTGCCATTTTAAAAGTCATGGTGTGTCGTACATCTGCACTTGTATCTCCAAAGCAGTTTAATCTTGTTTTTGGAGACCAGAGAGTATAGATGTCTCTGGCATGAGGAAGTAAGTTAGGCCAGAGCTTTTCTGTCTGGGTATTTATGAGGCCTCAGGGGTGTATGAGGAATAAAATAAGGTGGCGCTTTTCTCATGTCAGCACGAAAAAATGTAAAAGGAAAGATTGCAGGGATGCTGAACAAAGGTCTGGCAGAGTAAATTGCAAGGGAGCAGCTGCCATGGCAACCCTCTGATAGTGAAAGCTGCTGCTGTGAACCCTGCTCGGGGGGAGGGAGTGGTGCTGTTAATTACCCCTGTAATGATGATCATAACTGCCTATTACTTGCACACAAACAATACTTGCACTCCTGTACATGTGTACGGGTATACATGCACACACAGGTACAAGAACACACGCACCATTACAGGCGTTTAATGGAAAGTCTCACAAAAAGTGTCTTATTTAACCCCAAAATCTATGTTTTAAAAAAATACACTAACGTTAAAATGTTTTTTTTTTTTTTTTTAATAATTCTTTTATCTAGCAAATACACATTATAATGATAAAAAGTAACAGTGAAGACATGCATAAGGCTACAAAAAAGTTCTTGTAGTGTATATATAGAATTTTAACCATTAAGATTTATTCACATTGTGACATTATTTCCATTACAATTCAAACATTTTACCTCAAATTTCACATTACTGTTATGTGAAAAAAATCAGATTTGTGTTACTTAAATGTGCAAAAATACAATTTTAATTGTAATGCAGCCCTGAAAATCATCCTGTCCAGACACTTTTTCCAGCATAAATTCATCATTGTCATTATGCTTACTGTTGTACTTTACAATTTAAAGAATTTTTAAAGATTGTCATGAAATTAAAGCAGTTTTTATCTTAAAAATATGTTTCACTTTGTTTATACAAAATATAGTTATATTTTCTTTTGACTTTAGTGTAAAATATTTATTGTGGAAACTCCATTAAATCGCATTTAATCACATTGCTGCCTATGAGATATTAAAGAGACCTTTGTGATTTTTCTGTCATATGGATTGCACTGATGTTAGAACTCATACTGGGTGGGAGGAGTTGAGCAGAGGCAGGGCTAGAACAGACACATCAGCAGAAATGTTGATATGGAAATGTGTAGATGAAGGGTAGTGTAAAGAGTTAGATGGACAGATGCATAACAGGTCATTCTAAGTGTGTCCCTTCTGCACTCACTGAGAGAAATGCTCTGACATCAGCACACATCTTTTTTATTATGCATTACGTATTTATTATGTATATTGTTATTTTTAGGTTTTCATGACTATTATCCACTCTCTCCCTGACTCATAGCAATAAATAATCTATTCTACTTTGTCCTTATAATGACCTCACCATAACTGGATTGGCCAAGTTTCTGATGATCAAATAGACGTCATTAAAATGTACTGTCATATTTTGATGTGTTTGTGTGATGTCACAAATTTGCTGAACGAGTAATTTTTGTTCTAAAAGTTACAGTTCGTTTTCATAGTACATCAGGCTCAGGTATCAAGGAAATCTTGATATTTTAAGAATATTGTTAGGAATCCATTTATTTTATGTTCACTTTTTCCAGATACTACTCTTTTCATGTAACGTTTACTATATGTCACTGCTGATATTTAAATGTACAGTACACTGTAAACCCTAACGCTCAAAATACTTTTGGTTTGAGTAGAGCCAACTAAAATTAAACAAATTAGTTCAATCAAATTAACTTTTATGAGTATTTAGAACTTTCTTTTTCCTTTGAGTTCACAAAACTGACACATTTTAAGTAATCTGAATTGTTTCATTGTTTTGAGATTTATGAACTTGTTTCTTTTAATTTAGACAATGACTAACTGAAACTGGGCTGGGATTTCTATTTCCCAGCATGCTTTGCCATGACACTCAAAAGGGAGAGTAAATGCTAAAATTAAGTGTTATGTTATGTTTTTTGTGCAAGGTTAATGTTAAGGTGGAGATTTAGTAGTGTTTCATGTTTTGCTATGCAATTAAAATGTACAAAATAAAAATCTGTAAATTCTGCTTACTTAAACTTTAAATTTTTTAGCTTTTTTAAACATTTTTTTTTTGAGTTTTGCCAACTTATTTGGGTTTACAGTGTAGGCAATGTGTCAAATATTATTTTTAGCAATTTTATGTGTTTATGAAATCCCCCTGCTTTCCAGTAATCTCTGTCCTCTGTATAAATCATCACAGTTCCCTTATCACCTCCATAAATACTTAATACACCATAAACCCGGGCAGAAAGCATCACCACACCAATCCCTGACAGTAAGTGATGGATATGGACTTCCCATCTCTAATGTTAACGATCCGTCAGCCAGGGTTGTGAGTTAACATCGTTCATGCGTTTCTCATTAATAAACCTGCTGTTATAAATCACTGTGAGCCAAGAGAACAACTTGTTTCTTTTGCAAGCATCTGTTTGTTTTATTAATGATCCAGGTTGTGTTTTCATATTTGTTTGCTATCGACGTGAGCAAAACTGCTCGATTCTAAAGAGAGGATTTGATGATGATGTGTCTCTGTGGAGAGAAGGACCTTCACTGAAAATAGTGTCTCTGCCTCTGTGACTCTGTGATGGTGAGATTTTTGAGCCAAGGGCCATTGGCAAGGCCAACACGTACAAGGGCCCTTCAGACACACAAGAGGCGCTAGACCGAGATACTGACAGCGCAACATATGACATTGCTTTGCATAAAGAACGGGACACTTGAGAAGCAGAGAGAGAGATTGCTTGCTGAGGCAGCTACTGGCTTGAATTATAGGGGCTGTACTGAAAAGTGTGCCATCCTGGAACGGTGCATAGGATGGGCGGAACAACATAAAGACTGCTCTATTTAAGCCTACTTGTTGGCATATGTTTTCCATCATCATTATTTCATTCATTAATTCATTCAAGATATGAAACTTTGGTGCATAACTTGTCTAGCATGATTTGTAGTATACCCTAGTGAAAAATAAATATACCAAAATGTGTTTGACATACATTTGAAATACATTTAAATTGTACTTTTGGTATACTAAACTGATATACTTAAAGTCTGCTAAATTGGAACAACTAATTTTGTACTTAATGCACTTTAGTTATCTGGAAATAGCGCTGAGGTCCAACTAAAGATATATTTGTATATTTACTTAAATATATTTGATTGTGCTAAAGTGGAACTATTGCAAGTATACTTTAGGTACACTTTAAATATCTTGCATTTAAAGACTGATATTATACAGAGATCATACTGTTCTTACTAATAGTGATATTAAAACACATTTTAGGCTTAATATTAAGAAATGTGCAATGTGCAATAAAAAAGTACTCCAAATAAAGTTTAATTATAATATTTATATCTGTAAGTCTCAAGTGATATGTCAATAAATATGTTAATGGATTTGTAGTATACTTAGTATGACACAAACGTATTTAAAATACATTTTAGTATAGGATTTTTTACTAGGGTAGACTTGAATTATACTTTCATCTTGTGGCTTATTAAGGGAAAGTTTGCATTGTTATGACTTCATTAATTTTTATCATCAATATTTCTTATATTTGCGTTATATTTAATCTCTACATATGTTAAACATACTGTATTTATAATTTCAAGTTGAACAAACATGATTCAACAATAAGCAGTAGAATATATATGCAAATTAATATCAACCTATATTAATAAATGCTGAAAAACATGTTGTTCATTGTTAGCTCATGAAACGCGATGCATTAACTAATTAAACCTTACTGTAAATTGTTATGTTGGGATATTTCACGATCCTCCAGCTATCTGCAGTTTGAGATCCAGTGATATAGAAAAAGCATGAGATAGCAGCACAGATGCAGAGAGTCAGTAATATGGCTGTGTCACTCACACACCGAGGGCGGCAAAACCCACAGCCGAGGCATGCTGGGAGACCATTCAGATTGGGCCCAGGCTGTGTGTTGCTGTGGCAACAGCTCTGCTCTTTGGCGGGGGAGTCCTGGCATGGAGTACCAGCCATCCCCCTCCTTCTCCCCGGCTTGCTTTTGGCAGCAGACACGACTAAGAGTGCAGAGGGAAGCATTTGCCTCCAGACAACCAGATAACCGGCACTGCACTTTTTGGTAAGAGCTTTGATTTTTCTAATGGGTTGGTTAGAGGTTCTCTCTAGGTTTAAGTGGCATCCATGCACTGGAATAACTGGTGGTTAGCATATTTGCACTTGTGGAGTAGTGCAGATTGTGTGTATATATCGCATGTTTGCTGAAAGTGCCTGCAAATAGATTTTAATTTGACTCCTACCACCCGTCTAAGGGGGAAATATGACTGTCCATGTGAATAACACCTTAATCTTCTTAGGTTTGCAGCTGTGTTTGTGCTACTTTTTGAGGTATTTACCTATTGTGGTTGCTGATGTCTCAGGGATGTGAGCTATTGTTTGCTGGAGGCAAACCCATCTGATCAGCAATCCGAGCACATCTCTCGCAGACGGGTGTGGACAGGGCGCAGGGGGGAGGGGGGGATGCTGGGTAGACACACCAGCACATCTGTCAGACACAAAGACTGTGATAGACTGGCCAGCTTTGCCCTGAAAGTGATTCAATAGTGACATCGTTTTACAGACATGATCTAACAATGAAGTAGGCGACCAAGGAGAGAGAGCTGTTTACTGAAAAATAAAGAGTTGAAAGATGCCAGACAATATAGTTACATGAGAGCTAAATATGAATCAGTTCGCTCGGTCTCTGGACATGTTCATAATCTCATGCCCTCCTGTTGAGTCATGCAGTAATTAGCTGTGAAGATCAGCTTATGTAATTTGTTTTTTCATAATCATTATTACATAGTAAACATCTTTTTTTTCCAAGAAATTATGCAATTTATTACATTTTCAGCAGCTGTATTTATAGATGAAAAACACTTGAGTGTAGGATAGTTCACTCAAAAATTCTGTCATCTTGCACTCACCCTGATGTTGTTCTAAACCTACAAAAACCTTTTTCTACAAAGCATAAAGTTGAAATATGGTCACACTATAGATTATGGTCAAATTCTCTCTATTAACTAACTATTAACTACGACTTTTGCCTCAGTAAACTCCTAATTACTGCTTATTAATAGTTAGTAAGGTAGTTGTTAAGTTAAGGTATGGGGTAGGATTCAGGGATGTAGAAAATGGTCATGCAGAATAAGTCATTAATATGTGCTTTATAAGTACTAATAAACAGCCAATATCCTAGTTATATGCATACTAATAAGCAACTAGTTAATAGTGAGAATTGGACCCTAAACTAAAGTGTTACCTGAAATTTTAAAGAATTTTCATGTAACTCCTTTCCATACAATGAAAATTCAAAGTAACCATGAATGCTATGCTCCAAAAATGACTATTTAATGGCCACAATAAATGACTTGTGCATTATAGTCCATGTCTTCTGTAGTCAAAGTTTTGTGCAATTTAAACAAATTAAATTTGTTTAAGTCAAGTCTGCTATTATTGCAGCATGCAATTGTCATTCTCATTCTGTTGTGTATAAAAAAAGCTGTATTAAAAATTCTGAGTTGGATCTTTTTAAAGAATTGGGTTGATGCAGTGCACAAAACCTGAATGATTCATTTATGAAGTTCAGCACTGATTCAGTGTTTCACTGCTCAATGAAAGTGAATAATGATTTATATTTTGATCTGTTCATTATATAAAGTCAAGTCAAACTTATTATATAGCACTTTTCACACACATAGTTTCAAATTAGTTTGACAGTTTTCATAAAGCTGTTGTATAATGTCCAAATTACTTGTCTTCTAGTTTTCGCCCTTTTAAACCGTAAACCAAGGACATTATTCAGAAATGCAAATTTTGTAAGGAAAACACAACAACATGCATGTTTGGAACAACATGAGTGTGAATTTAAGTTTTTGAATGGATTATTTAATGTGACTCTCCTTTAGAAAAGCTGGTCTCAGTCTTATCACGGGTTGATGGCGTATCACGAACCCGAGCCTGCGTGGGTGAATATCATTCTAATGGCATCTGAACAAAACTCTGTTCCCTTTCTGTGCGTGTGTGTATGTGTGTCTGCGAGTGGGTGGGCGGAAGCTGGGGCTGTAAGGTGGGCGAAAATTGTGCCTGAAAAGTGCACAAGAAACAAAAGCGATGCATTACTGACTCCCATCATGCAGTCTGTTTGCACTGGAGAGAGAGTAGGAGTAGCAAATGGTCCTTAATCACTTCGCATCTCTTCAGAAAGCTTTGACGTAAGCCCTGCTGCAATGTTTTTCTGCGTCAGTGCTAATGTGTCAGCCTTGTGCCTGAACACATGTTAGCAGATCATTGCAGCATCAATTTCGATTAAATCAAAATCACTTTGTGCTTGCATGTTAAATGATTAATGTTGCAAATACAGTAAAGATTCATGGCTGTTTACAACATTATGCTGAGTTTGTCATTGCACTAGATGTGCTTTTGGGACACATTTAAACTCATACTCCCACACAGTGCCTACACAGTTGATTTGTAGGCACTGTCTTTTGCACTGATCAGCTATGGGTGGCCATTACAACACTAACTAGATCCGTCTTGAGGTTAAAATCAGACTATTGGTGCCACTGAAATGTATCTCATCATCTCTGATGTGTGTTTGTAAGAATTTAGCAAGTGTGTTAGTGTCTTAAAGCGCAGAGGGATACTTTTAATAGCGCTGTTTTAAAGCAGAGTCTATCCCTGGATGCGTGTTGCCAGCCAATCCGTGGGCTGTATTCCGCCTGCTGCTTAATCGGTTGCAGTCTCTTCCTATACCTCCCCAATCTGCTGTTACCATGACAATTTACTCTGTCAAAGTGCTGCCAATTTTATTGCCATTTTGAGCTTTTTCCTTTTCTTTTTTTGAATGTTTGCCTCAGTTTTAGGCCCTCTGAGTTAGAAGTTTAAATTAATATAGTCTGAAAGAACAGAGATAAGACTGATTTACACATTGGAAGTTCATTTTATTTGGTGTGAATTTGTATTTAAGTAATTATAGAAAAGAATAGTTCTGTTCTGTAGACTCAATCTTTAATAATGTGCAGTTATGCCTTCAGTTTGTCTTGCTGCAGTTAATTGGATATTTCATTTGTATTTCCTAACACGGTTTCCTAACCAAAGCGACAAGTGATAAAAAGTGATCTCTTTTAAAATAGAGTTCTTGTCTTAACAAGCTGTGATTGCCGGAAGCAATGAGCGACGGGGCGTTTTATCGGGCCGCTTGGTTTCTATTACTGTATCCTTACTGTAATTTTTAGCTTGAGTGTAGACAGATAAATGTTACTGTAAATGTCTCTGCAGCTGCTTAGGAAAATGTGCAAAAGATAAAAAACCAGCATTTATAAGACATATTAATTAGTGCCATGCTTGCTTAATATGATGAATCAAATAATTATAAATTAAATGAATTGTTCGTTTGTTCGTTTGTCTCGGTAAAGATTATTTTGCTTCATTTGGCAAAATACACTACCATTCAAAAGTTTGGAGTCAGTAAAAAAAGAAAAAAAAGAAATTATGCTTTTATTCAGCAAGGATGCATTAAACTGATCAAAAGTGACGGTAAAAGACATTTCTAATGTTACAAAATATTTCAATTTCAAATAAATGCTGTTCTAGTAATCAAAGAATCCTGAAAATTTTTCACAGTTTCTACAAAAATATTAATCAACGCAACTGTTTTCAACATTGATAATAATAAAAAAAAATTGTTTCCTGAGCACCAAATCAGCATATTAGAATGATTTCTGAAGCATTATGTGACACTGAAGACTGGAGTAATGCATAGGATACTTATCATACCGACCCCAAACTTTTGAATGGTAGTAGACATCAAAAGTCATTGTGCTCTGTGTTTTTTTACTGAGAAGCCTCTGAGATTGACCAAACGATTTAAAACAATATTAATATTGTTATTAACACCAATAAAGTCCTTAATTGTGTGTGTGTGTGTGTGTGTGTGTGTGTGTGTGTGTGTGTGTGATAGTGTGTGTGGGCTGCCATATGTGTGCATAGTTGTCTTTGTGGTTGCTCACAATGTAATACAATCTCATTCCCTTTGGCTCAGTGCTCATTGTTGTCACGATTATGGACTCTTATTTTGATATTCAGCTTTGTTTCCCTTTGTTCCTGTATCCCTTCTCTGTTTAGTTTTGGTTTCCTTTGTTTCTGGATTATGCCCTTAATTGTTCCTATGGTTGCATATTTTCTGTACCTGTCTGTCATTATATTCACCTTGCATTTATACTCCCTCTAATAATTTGTCTCTGGTTGGTTCTTGTTTCATTTTGCATGGTTGTTTATTTATTTCCTGAGTGTTGTGATTAAAGGCTTTTCTTTCTGATACCCTTCTTCGTCATGCGATTGTTACAGCCACTACATGTGACAATTGTAGCCTTTTGTGAGGACTGCTAGGATTTATTGAGTGGTTAAAAAGTGGTTAAAGAAAGTATGACAAAAGAAGTGAACAAATTCTGCCTGGATTGATACAGAAAGTATGTGTAAGTATGTTGATGCATATGTGTATGTGTCGCACAGAGCAAGTGTCGGCGCGGATCGTGCAGGAGGTTACGGCCGAAGCGGTAGCGGTACTGAAGGGAGAGCAGGAGCTACATCCGGACACTGCCGTCAGGCTGCCATCAGGTAGGCCTGCAGGAGAGCATCCTGGGATACTGGAGGTTGGCCACTCTTAGGTCTGCTCTTAAAGGACTTTATTGTGTTGGTGAGACATGGAAAAAATGGAACGCAATGGGAAAAGTAAGGGTTTGTTTTGGTTCCTTCTCGAAGGTGCTTCTTAGAAGGCTGTGTACAGACATGCTGAGAAAGTAATTTGACCATTTAAATTACTGAGTCTTGTGATTTGAGTTGAGTCTTTGATTTGAGTCTTGTGATTTATTTTGAATGCTGAGGTAATTTATTGAAGATCTTACACAGGTTTTAAGACCAACAGAAAATATTCCTTAATGGAATAGTTCACCTACAAATGAATTTTTTTTGAATATTTTGAATATTTTGTATACTTTATTCTGCAAGTATGCATTAAATTGATCAAAAGTGACTGCAAAAACATTTTTAATGTTAAAAAATATTTCTATTTTAAATAAATGCTGTTCATTTAAACTTTCTATTCATCAATGAATCCTGAAAAACAAAAATGTAGCATGGTTTCCACAAAAATATTTAGCAGCACAACCGTTTTCAACATTGATAATAGTAATAAGAAATGTTTCTTGAGCACTAAATATTAGAATGATTTCTGAAGGATCATGTGACACTGAGGACTGGAGTAATGGCTGCTGAAAGATTTTTTTTAATATATTAAAATAGAAAACAGTTATTTTAAATTGTAATAATATTTCACAATATTACTGTTACATGTCAAGTCTGTTTTGCTTCTCATTTAGCTTATTCCTTTGTTCAGTTTTCCCGCCATTGTCATTAGTCCATTCCATCACCTGTTAATTAGTAATGTCTATCACCTGTGTCTTGTCAATTACCTCGTTTGCCCCTGTGTATTTAGTTCTCAGTTCTCCCTCAGTGTTTGTCGGTTCTCGTCTACATATACTGGTGGTTTTGAGTGTTCCCTGTGAGTTTGTTCATTAAAAGTTCCCGTTCCGAGTTCTCCTTCGCCTTCGTGTGTTTCATCTACACCAAGTTTGTAACAGAAGAACCGACCAAAACCTTTTTTTTTGTGGCGTTTTCCCCTTTTCTTTGAGTTATT
The DNA here is from genome assembly GCA_039654105.1 of Coreius guichenoti. NCBI lineage: Eukaryota > Metazoa > Chordata > Actinopteri > Cypriniformes > Gobionidae > Coreius > Coreius guichenoti. The sequence continues at coordinate 12,424,487 of CM077172.1, read as the reverse complement.
TTCCCGTTTCCCATGGCCCTTCCCGCTGTTCGCCTTCTCTGCCTGGAGCAGGGAGACCGTCCGCTCGAGATCCATACACGGGAATTCCTGGACCTTGCGTGGCAGATGCACTTCCCTGACCACTCACTCTGTGGTTTTAACTATTCTGGCCTGAGTGAGCGGTCAAAGGCACGCCTTCCAGCGGGCAGTCCACTTATGTGGAGTGGGTACTGGTAAATCTCGACTCGCCATTCACCATCGGCCCTGCTGAGGAGGATAGCAGTACCAGTCCCACTCCACCACCGCCAGAGACCAGCCATCCACCACCGACCACGACCGGCACGAGGGAGTTGCCTGTGCCCGCCGCAGACCGTGGAGACCGGCCTGCCGCGATCGACGAGCCCGAACCCAGGCAGAGCTTGAGAGGAGTCATCGCCCCGGAGCCCGGACCACAGCGAGGGTCTGACCAAGTGCGTGAGCCGGCAACATCATGCGTCGTGGAGGGAGTCCTCGTGGAGCTTGAGGGCTGGGAAAGGAGCCCCGCCCACCACCCCGCTGCAGTGGATGCAACGAGGACCTCTGGCGGCTACATGGAGAAACTGAAAGACATTGATGTGGACAATTTAATTGACTTTTTTGGAGATGTGGTACCCAGTTCCCCTGTCTCTCCAGCGCCCCCTGTCTCTCCAGCGTCCCAAGTATCTCCAGAGTCTCCTTGTCAAGAATTCCCGCCCAGCCTCCCTCTCCCACCTCCTCAGTCAGCCAGTTCCTCAACCCCACCATCACTGATGTCCTTAAGCCCCGCTGCTCTGCCCACATGTTGTGTGGGTCCGGCCCAGTTCCTCAGTCCATCAGCTTCAGCCAGTGCAGAGGATCCCCTGTCGTCGCCGCCAGTCTCTGCACCCTGCACTCTACCGCGGCCAGTCAACACATCGGCTACGCCCTGGCTCCTACCTCCCTTGGCTCCACCGGAAACCTCCGGCCATACGGCTTCTCCGGGCTCCCTCGTCTCTCGTCGACCTGCCTGCACCTTCGGCTTCGTTTGGCTCCTCCTTCCCCTCTGCTGCGCCTTCATCCTCGGTCCCACCGGCTCAGCCTCTGTCCTGCGGTCATCTGGCTCCACCTCGGACGCTCGTCGCCGCAGCTTCTCCTCGGTCTCCTGGGCCTCTGGTCTCGTGCGGGCCCATCGACCCAGCTGCTCCTCCAGTGTCTCCATCTGTGGCTGCTTCGTCGTCGGTCGTCCCCAGGGTGGCTTCCTCCGTATCAACCACTTCATGGCTCCTCCCTCCTCTGACGCCGCCTTGGGGCCTCGTTCTGGCTGGTCTCTGGTGCACCATCTGGCTCCTGCTCCAGGCTCCCCACTGGCTCCTCCTTCCTTCCACGCCCCCATGGACTTGTTCTTTCTGTTGGACTGTTTTTCTTTGTTTTGGACTTTCAGTTTTCTCCTGTTTGTTTCCATGCCCTCCTCCTGAGCCCCCACCCTCCCTCCTCAGATGTTCCTGTTACGGCGCGCCTACTCGGAGGGGGCGTAATGTTACATGTCGAGTCTGTTTTGCATCTCATTTAGCTTATTCCTTTGTTCAGTTTTCCCGCCATTGTCATTAGTCCATTCCATCACCTGTTAATTAGTAATGTCTATCACCTGTGTCTTGTCAATTACCTCGTTTGCCCCTGTGTATTTAGTTCTCAGTTCTCCCTCAGTGTTTGTCGGTTCTCGTCTACATATACTGGTGTTTTTGAGTGTTCCCTGTGAGTTTGTTCATTAAAAGTTCCTGTTCCGAGTTCTCCTTCTCCTTCGCGAGTTTCATCTACACCAAGTTTGTAACAATTACAGTTTTTAATTGTAAGCAAGCAGCAGATCAGAGTGTGTGTGCACCCCTGCTCGCGTTATTTAACGGGTGGGGACACACATTCTCTTTGTGTAGTTTGTTTGGGAGAGGAGCATGCATGGTCAGCGCTCGAGGGCGCTGGCTGTGAGCACTGTGAAGTGCTTCCATTGCAGACACTCCGATCCCGCCTGGCGTTCTTTTGCAAGGACGCTCAGGCTCGTGTTCCCCAGGGCTCTGGTCCTGCTGCTGCCGAGGCACAGCGGCGATCACAGTCATGGGGTTCGCAGATGGATCTATCAGTGGGGTTAGAGATGGGCCCAGCCTTATCTCTGCCTTTACCTGATAGATCTATTGGTCTCACTCTGGGTTTGGAAGCCCGCGCTGCAGTTTCTTTTGCCCCGAGTGAGACTCCAGTGCTGCAGCCCTCCAGTTCTGAGGAGCTGGAGAGCGTCAGCATGAGAGAGTCTGAGGATTCGCCACCTCAGTCTCGCGCATATGAGGAGCTGGTTGAGGTTGTGACCAGAGCGGTTGAAAGATTGCATATTGATTGGCCAGCAGAGAGACAGGATGTTCATTCAAAAAGCAAATTAGATGAACGTTTTCTGCCATCTCGGTCACAAGCGTCGGGGCTTGCCGTTTTACCCTGATCTCCACACCGAGGTGGCGAGATCATGGGAGAAACCGGTCTCATATAGAGTGTATAGTCCACAAACATCTCACTATTCCTCTATAATGAATTATAAAGAGCACGGTTATGGGGAGATACCTAAAGTTGAAGATACACTAGCTAGTTATCTTTCCCCTGATTCAGCATCTTCCCTAAAAGCCCCGACATTTCCCACTAAACCAGTTAGAGTTACATCATCATTAGTGGGAAAAGCATACTCAGCGGCTGGTCAGGCTGCAGCATGTTTACACACCATGTCGCTGCTGCAGGCATACCAGGCTGAGTTGCTAGGTGATATGAATGAGGGTGGGGGTATTGGCCCAGACGTGGTTTGTGAATTATGTCGGGCCACAGACCTGTCTTTCAGGGCCACCAAGGAGACGGCTAAATCAATCGGCCGCTCTATGGCAGCCTTGGTGGCTACTGAGAGGTATCTCTGGTTGAATTTAAGTAACATAAAGGAAAAAGACAAAAGTTTCCTTATGGATGCACCCCTGTCACTTACTGGCCTGTTCGGCGATGCCGTTACATCTGTCATCGATAGGTTTCAGGAGGCAGCTAAGCAGGCGGCTGCATTTCAAAAACTTCTCCCCCGCTTACATATCGCCGGGGCTACTGAGCATAAGGGGCAGCCCCAAACATCTAAAGCCAGTTCCTCACACCGAGCCACACAGAAACAGAGCGTGGCCTCTCTTGCTCCCCCTCAGAAGGATTGGGGACGTGGGAGGCACGCTCTGCCGCAGTCTAGGGGTAAAGCGGATCTGAGGACCGTTATTATCTCCAAGAAGGCTGCGGGGAAGAGGTCCTGACGCCAGTGGTGTCAGACCAATGAGGGCAGTCCCCCACGAAGTAGAGCGGTCAACACCTCATCATACGGTGCCCGCCTACCTTCGGGGGAACCTCAGGGGGCCGTTCTGCCAACCCTGCCACGTCTGGTGTTACAGGGCGCAGCAGTCTCCCGCGAGTGTGTATCTCAGGGTCCACCCGGAAACGTAGTGGTCCTGGGGTGCACGCCCCCTCCGAGGAGGGTTCTAGAGCAGTCAGTTCAGGTGTTCCCTGCCGGTTCGCCGTTACAGGGCACTGGACTGACAGCACAACAAAAACCAGAAGCCATTCTCGAGAGGATGGTACCTCTAGTGGAATTTTTGGCAGCGTGGAAGCTACTGCCAAATGTGTCTCGTTGGGTCCTGCAAACCGTAGAAAAAGGGTATCAAATACATTTTGGGTCTCACCCGCCCAGGTTTATGGGGGTCCTACCCACAGTGGTGGGCCCTGAGCAGGTTCTGGTAATGGAACAGGAAGTGAAAGCTCTGTTAGAGAAAGGGGCCATAGAATATGTACCTCCCTCAGACAGGAAAACCGGGTTTTACAGCCGGTATTTCATAGTTCCAAAGAAGGATAGGGGGTTGCGTCCCATTTTGGATCTTCGAGTTCTGAACGTCACAGTCATGCAGCTAAAGTTAAAAATGTTAACTTTGAGACAAATCGTGCCACAGATCAGGTCCGAGGACTGGTTTGTCACGATAGATCTCAAGGACGCATACTTCCACATTTCCATCCTTCCATATTAGAGGAAGTTCCTGAGGTTCGCTTTCGGGGGCAAAGCGTACCAATATCGGGTTCTTCCATTCGGCCTAGCATTATCACCCCGCACTTTCACGAAATGCGTAGATTCAGCTCTGGCGCCACTGCGCCTTCGGGGTATTCACATTATGAACTACATCGACGATTGGTTGATTTTTAGCTCAGTCGCATCAGTTGGCGGTTCGGCATCGGTTCGGCATCCCACATGAAGGAGTTGGGGTTATGGTTGAACGCCAAGAAGAGTGTGCTTTCTCCACTACAGAGGACTACTTTTTTAGGCGTGGTGTGGGACTCAACGTCGATGCAGGCACGTCTGTCACCGGCACGCATAGAGTCCATCCTTTCAGCTGTGAAAAATATAAAGCTAGGCCAGTCACTCACTGTAAAACAGTTTTAGAGACTGTTGGGTCTGATGGCAGCAGCATCTAACGTGATACCTTTTGGACTGCTGCACATGAGACCCCTGCAGTGGTGGCTCAGGACCAAAGGGTTTTCCCCTGAAGGGCAACCCCTTTCGCATGATCAGGGTCACACGGCGATGCCTACGTGCCCTGGTGGAAGAAACCTTGGTTCCTGTCCCAGGGTCCCGTGCTGGGGGCTTCGAGTCGTCGCAAAATGCTAACGACAGATGCCTCTCTCACGGGCTGGGGAGCGATCCTGGAGGGTCTGTGGAGGGACCACCATCTCTCATGGCACATCAATCGCCTGGAGATGTTGGAAGTTTTTCTTGCCCTGAAAAAATTCCTCACAGACTTCAGGGGCCATCATGTGTTAGTCCGCACAGACAACACTTTGGTGGTCGCCTACATAAATCACCAGGGGGGTCTGCGCTTGCGTCCGCTTTGCAAACTGGCGCACCAGATCCTCCTGTGGTCCCAGGGAAAGTTACTGTCACTCAAAGCAGCTTATATCCCGGGGGCCCAGAATATAGGAGCAGACATCCTGTCGAGACAGGGGCTGAGGCCCGGGGAATGGAGACTTCACCCCGAGGTGGTGGAGCAGATATGGAGGGACGCAAGCCACCGTCGCCTTTGGCTTTTGGCTTGCTCAGTTGGGGACACTTAAATTTCAACTATATTACTGATCTGCCCGCATTGACACTATATGATAATTGAAATGAGCTGATGACATCACCGTTTTCTCCAGAGCGGCTGTACAGCCGAATCAAATTCCGTTGCATTATTTTCCTGTTACCACTGTGAAGCTGCTTTGAAACAATTGCCATTGTAAAAAGCGCTATATAAATAAAGGTGATTTGATTTTGATTTGCTCGGCCAGGCACAAGTGGATCTATTTGTGTCTCGTGCCTGGAATTTGCACCTGGCATGGTTAAGGCCTTCCTTCATCTTAGGCCAGGTTATATTCCTAAGGTCCCTACGAATGTAGCCAGATCTATTGTTCTACAGGCTTTTTGTCCTCCACCTTTCCAAAATGCGGACCAGGAGAAGAATAATTTGCTGTGCCCTGTTAGGGCATTAGATGCTTATGTCCACAGAGCTGCCCTGTGGCGTAATTCTGAACAACTGTTCGTGTGCTATGGGCCTCCTAACAAAGGGTCCTCTGCATCTAAGCAAAGAATGAGCAAGTGGGTGGTTCTCACTTGCTTATGAGTCAGTCAGACAGCCTTCCCCTATGGCGGTTCGTTCTCACTCTACTAGGAGTATGGCGGCCTCTAAGGCCCTTATATCAGGAGTTGCTCTGCAAGAAGTTTGTGATGCGGCAGGGTGGTCCTCACCGCACACATTCGTCAGATTTTACTCTCTGGACTTGGGCTCCACACCAGGGTCTTAAGTACTCTCGTCCTAGTGCTGCTTGTCTAATTTAACACTGGACAGTCACTTCTCGCTATGGTGGCGTTGGTACAGACGTTCCCATAGCGTCATTTGATGCAACTGGAGTTCCCTTGAAAGGGAATGCCTAGGTTACGACTGTAACCTCGGTTCCCTGAAGAGGGAACGAGCGTTGCATCACCCTGCCATATCTCCGATGTGCCTGTCAAAAGCGACTACTTCAGACTTTTGAAGCTAGCACGGCTTTGTTTTGGGAAGGCTTTATAGCTTCCTGGTTCGTGATGTCACCCGCTCTGACGTCTCGTCTCACCATTGGACTGATTTGACATGTGCTTCATGACTTCATCACGCATTGCGTTCCCATAGCGTCATTCGATGCAACGCTCATTCCTTCTTCAGGGAACAGTCGTAACCTAGGCGTTTTGTGAACTTTCAGCTGATTTATTAAAAATTTCCAACTCAAAGATTTTCAGTTAATTTTCATTTTCAGGTGAACTGTTAATTGTTTACATATTTTCATGTTTGTCAAACACAACATGGAGAGACAGTCCTCAAATAAGTTTAATTTATTTTATTTTTGCTTTCCTATCTCTGTGGTATGTGATAATCATTGTTGTTGTGTCTGTCTGTTTCTCATACTGTGTGTAAACTGATCAAAGCTGTGGAAAGCATCACCAGGGCACTTTCTTTTCCTTCATAATGGCATATCTGCCCTGACAGCTGGCCTGTCCCAACTCCCTTCTGCTTGTTTTCTGTACCCATCCGCCCCTGGCTATCTGTGGTTGTGTGTGTGTGTGTGTGCCAACACAGGGAGAGGGTCAGTGTGAGGGTGAGCCTTAAGTCCTCTCTGTCTTCTATAGATTGCTAGCGTCCTTGTAAAAGTGGTGGACATTTTTTTCTTGGTTTCTGTGGTTGTGCTGCATGTCTTTGTGACGTGGTTTTATCTGAGCTTTCTTGGTTTTGAAAGTTCATTCGTGAGTGTGTGTTGCTACTGTTATGTCAGTTTCAGTGACAGTGACTTTATAAGGACTGTGCAGTATGCTGGTGACATTAATGGTTGTGAATGTATGTAAAGTTGTTGTTTGAAATGTATGCGAGGAAGGAAGAACTGTATGTGATAATGTGTATTTGTTCACTTCATAGTGAGATAAAATAGTAAAAATGTATTGCATATAAATGGCACAAATGAACTTAGATCATTTACAGGTTTGCTAATTTGCAGTCATCCTTATTTTCCTATTACAAATGCAGTCCATATCTTTAGCAGTGTTGGGCAAGCTACTCTGAAACTGTAGCTTTACAAGCTACAAGCTACTTGTAAGTTAAAGTAGTTAAGTTACATTCAAGCTACCCTTTTGAAAAAGTAGTTAGCTACACTACAAGTTACTATTAAAAAGTAACTAGCTACATTGAAACTACTTTTCTTAGTTTCAATGTACATTGTTACAATGTCTGAATAATTATTATTTATTTTTTTTACAATGACATTGTTACAAATAACTGAATAATTGTTAATGAAGAATGTTATAATATTTGGGGTTTCAAGCAACATAATGCAATGTAATTATGATTTCAAAGAGTATAGGGTGAATTCAGGTTGATTGGGACACTTTTTTCCCAGTCATTTCAATGGCAAAAACTGTCAGAATCATTTAATTTTGTAAACTATCCGGTACACACAATACTCAAATATAGCCTATATCTCAAACTGGCTGTCAAAGTGCAAAATGGCTACAAATTTAAAATCAGTGCAAGAACAAAATGTATGCAACTTAAATTAAATACTCAGGAGTCAGGATTAGTCTAAAAATGCAGGTTAAACTCACAGCACATGCAGTGATGGAGTGCAGCATTTTGAACAGAAACGCTCTGAGTAGTCATGAGCTGCTCGCGTGAACAGTGCACTTTGCTTGACTATTTCCTTTCGTTTCGAATTGTTTCGTTTAAAAGTGGACATTTCAAGCTTTCTATACACATATTTCTCATGTCTGTGAGGCAAGTAGCCTGCTGAGTTTCGGTTTATTTATGAGACGCGCTCCAGTTCATGTGCAATGCAAGTGATCGCTCCGGTGCCTCCATGTCACGATTATTGTCTGCTATAGTCTATTTGCTTCTTATTTATTAAATCCAGGCAATTGGCTGATAAAACATTGATTCAAATTAAGATACAATTTATACAAAACGAAACTTAATGAAGTTCAAAATCATTTCTGACCCTATGTCTTTGACATATATTACGCATCTTTGCACTTTTCATAATCATTATAGCCTAGATGAAATTTAAAAAATAACATTATAATATTTAAACATAAATATGAAACAAAATACATTGTTTAATGGCTACAACAAGTATAGTAGGCTATGCTTCATCGTCAGACTTTAAAGAAAAAGGGGGAAAAAATAAAATCTATAGCTCCAAGTTTCCTCTTGCTGTGCTGGAATTAGTCAGCAAAATTAGATAATGTTTTCTGCACTAACACGCTTGATGTTGAGTCAGTCTGTCAGAAGAGCTCAAAGGATTAGCGACTGCAAAGTATTCGGCATACCAATCCTGAGCACAGACTTCTCTCGTCTCAGCACATCCTTAGAAACTCACACACGCACATGCACATAACCCTGCATTTATATCTTTGGGGGGAAAGTTTACAATCAAATATATTGCTGTTAAACTCTTTGCTCCTTGGTGTCCCGTTATAAGCTAATTACATTTGCATCCCTTCATGGCTCTATTTTTCCTTGTTAAAACATGCCCACTGGGTTTCACAGGGTTTATTTTTCTTGTTTGGACACTTAAAGAAATTTCGCATCCTTAAGATTAAAAAAATGTCACACCAGAGCTGGCTTGCATTTCCTGATCTTGTTCCCTCTATGTATTTTGTACCCATTGTATTGTTTCTTGCCGCTCTTTACTATTTACCATTAAAAGGCAATAAATAAATAGAAAATTTGTCAGCTCTGTTCTAAAAACTTGTGAGTTGCCTTTCTACTATACCTACACTACAATTCAAAAGTTTGTGGTCAATAAGATTTTTTTATGTTTTTTAAAAAAATCTCTTATTTTGTATTATAAAATGTAATTTATTCCTGTGATGGAAAAACTGAATTTTCAGCAGCCATTACTCCAGTCTTCAGTGTCACATGGTCCTTCAAAAATTATTCTAATATGCTGATTTGCTGCTCAAGAAGCATTATTATTATTACATATAACATTCTTATTATTATCAGTGTTGAGTATTAATGATACATTTAGCATTTTTTTTAAATAAAATCTTTTGTAACATTATAAATGTCTTTACTGTCACTTTTTATCAGTTTAATGCATCCTTGCTAAATGAAAGTATCAATTTATTTCAAAATCTTGCTGACCCCAAACTTTTAAACAGTAGTGTATGTAGGCAAAAGGATTGGAAAAGGATGTGACCAATTTGGAATGCCTGGGAGACCTGACTCACAATTTAGTTTTATAGAGTTTGTTGTCAGTATTTTACTAAGCTATATGATGCTCTTGTAAGCATAAAAATACATGGAACTTATAAATATTGGGTAAAATAGTCGTTTTTAATTAGATAAAACTTTTATTTTTATCTTATTTTATGTATATTATATTTTTAATCAATATTTCTCTTGCTTTGCTCACCATCTTGGATGGATTTTTTTTTTTTTTCACTGAGATTGCCTTAAAATTCTTCCCCTGTTCACTAGGTTTTGGAACAGAGCCTGATCTTGAACATTGTCTTGATCTCTTCTTCTTCTGTTTGTTTACAGTGGAGGACTCTGCAAACCTGCCACCCTCACCTCCTCCGTCCCCAGCAGCAGAACATTTCGGACCTTTGGATCAAGGTAGGGTCATATTTCATGTGTGTATGGAGAGAGGTGAGGTGAGAAACACACTGAAAAAACTTTTTTTCCCATGAGTATTCTAGTCACTCTCTGACCCTGGCTTGAATGAGGGTGTTCTATTTGGGGACATCTGCTAGTCCCACCCCTTCCAGGCTGATTTCAACCCTCTCACAATGCCCTACAGATGCCCACGCTCCGCTGATCGGTGGGGCTGGTCCAAAGATTGATGGAGTTGTGTTTGCAGGATCAACTTTGCCTCCTTTGTTGACATCATTCAAGTCGATCTCCTCTTCCTCATCCAGCATCTTCAGCTCTTAAACATGGCCTCATCTTCATAATTGCTAACTCTGGGAGCTTAACTTGATCAAAAACCCGAGCCAAAGTGACCCCACCCCTTTCTAGTCCTCCTAGCCAATCAAACCCAACCCCTCCTTATACCCCGCCGAACCATGGATCTTGACTCTGCCCTGCATGAAAGCCTTAAACCTTGAACTGAATGCTGCACTGTCTCACCTGCAGCGGATGTTTCCAGGCTGTTGCTGAAACCGTGTGACATTCAGATTGCTTGCTCATCCTCTCTCCAAAGCCCCCCTTTAGTGATCTGTTGATTGCTCCAAACCTCTCTCAGTTCCTCTGTGTGTCCCTGTCTTTGGATTTGCATGTTGTATTGTAGGTGCTGTTGATGTTGTGGGCTTGTGCTCGTTCGTCGTTTTGACTGTGTCTGTCTCTACTGCCTGTGGAAGGTCAATGCCATGCTCAGATCACTCTCTGAAGCTACTAAACTAAACATTAATGCCATTAACACAATCACTAACAACCTTAAGGAGAAGCTACGCCAAACACAGTCATTAAGCAGATACTTAAAGTTAACATGAAATCAAAATCTTTTAAGTACATATTCCTTGTATTATTGTGTGCAAATCATCAGTGCACATTATTCTAAAGAATTAAATCGTCACTTTCTACACTTTTGAACTACTTTCCTTTGTGGCTGATGTCAGCTTGGCCATACGGGTGGCGAAAATAATCTTAACCAGGAATGCACGATATATACTCATAATCAGTTATTGCCTGATATTACTTTTTTTTTTCTTTAATTCATAGGTATGGGTCCACTTTTTTTTATTTTTTATAACATGTATGCTTTTTACCTATTTGTCATTTATTTGCTCGATTTGCTATCTATTTGCTCATTTAAAGTTAAAATTAAATTCACTTGTAGCATTACAAGAATCTTTTAGTTTCTTCAGGTTGATTTTATTAATTTTATTGTGCTGTGAAGCTGATAAATCTAAATACAACAACAATACAAAAAAAAATATTTAAAATCAATACTATCTATTATAGTTTTTCGTGTGTGTTTTATTTTGTGTATACATTTATGCAATATATTATAGAATTTTAATATCAGCCAGTTATCGGTTATTGGCTAAAAGATGAAAATAATTATCGACTTGTCTGTATCAGCCAGAATTTGAATATCTGGGCATACCTAATATTAACCAATCACTCGTTGACCCTTTACCAAGCCTTTTTTATTTACTAATGTTTCACTCAAAAATATTTCACATTACAAAAATAAAATGGGTTGTGAATGGCGTTTCATGTTGACTTTAAGCAGACACTAAGGAATGATACAGTTTCATTTCAGTTTAGAGATACAAACCTGTAAAATGTCATCAGAGATGTTCAGACTCTGGTTATGGCATAGCGCCACTGCGGTCACACTTTGTGTTTCTCGACACTGTGTGTTTGTGTTGTGTGTTGTGTGTGTGTCTTTCTCTTTTTCCGTACACATTACACATACTCCTTTCTTGTTTTTTTTAGCTCTCTTTTTATTTTCTCTCTCTCTCTCTCTCTCTCTCTCTCTCTCTCTCTCTCTCTCTCTCTCTCTCTCTCTCTCTCTCTCTCTCTTTATCTCCTCCCTTCCCACTCAATTTTGGCATATTCTGATTTGCCTTTTTACTTTCTCTCTCTTTCACTTGTTCCTTTTTTCCTCCCTTACTTGCTACACCTTTTCTAGCCTCCTTTCTATTCCTCTCTGTCTCTTTGTCTCTGTCTCTTTGTCCAGATTTCCCTGCAGTTCTTTTCCTTGTGTCTATTTGTAGATGTAGGGGATGAGGAGGAAGCAGGTCCTCTCCGCCGCTTCCAAAATTCTCGCGAGAGGTGCAAGTTCCTCGCCCCCTCCATCTCAGTGTCTGTGCCTGAGGATGACCCCTACCACTCTGACGAGGAATACTATGAGCACCCTTTATTCAGCCCAGAGTGGACGCGCTCTGGCTCTCGCCCCCCAGGGCAGGCCGCCGCGTTTAGACAGATTGAAGGTGAACCTCGCATGGTTCCTCTCTGCCATTCTCTCCTCCCCTCCTCCTCCTTTTCCTCTCTCTTTCCTTCCACTTCTTTCTTCAGCTCAGCATCAACACCTCTCTCTCTCTTGCTTTCGCTCTCTCTCTCTGGTCCGCCTCTTCCTGTCTTTTGTCTCCGTTGTGTCGTGCCCACTCTGACCAAAGCGTGTCTTGTGGGGGTGGTATCTGTTTTTGTACCTTGTTCATGGCAAGTCATTTGGATTTTGTGCAACTTTTGTGCTGTGCAGTAAAAAGGCACAAGCGTTTGTCTTTTTAGGCAAAATCCCTGCTGCTATGTAGTGCTTAGTTAAAGGAGGAAAATCACTGAGTCTGAAAATGAAATCCAAATGACTTGCAGCATCAGCAGGACATTTGTGCATGCTGTGCACATTTTCTCCTTTGCCTGTTTGCCGTCTTCTTGTCTCTGCATCTGTCCGCCCGTATGTTAGCCTGTCTGTCCATTTGTATTTTTGATTGTCCCTCATCAGGCCCAAAAACGTACCCATGCGTCTCAACAGGCCCCTCACATTTCTCCAACCTGCTGATGTACACATGCTGTAGATCACAGGATGACTTTCAGCTCTTCACATGGTGACCCACACACACAAGCATCTCTGACCTTATTGCATCAGTGAAGAAGGGTTAAATGCTTTCAGCACCAAAATGACTCACTGGGGGTTGTGTTTACAATTTAAAGGAGTCATGAACTGCATTTTTGTATTATTTTATAATGTTTCCTGAGGTGAACTTATAATGTTAGTATGGTTTTTACATAAAAAATGGTCATAATTTAGAAATAAAAGGTAATTTTCTATCCTGATTTTGGCCTTTTGATTTGAATGCTCTGTTGGAAGGGGCGTGTCTGCTGTGAGACTTCAGTGTAAATGCCCACTGCTATGATTGGCTAACAACTTGCATATGAAGTGAGCAGGGCCATAACCACCATAGACATTGAGGGGAACAAGTCCCCCCATCCCCCCCCCCCCCCAATAATTAGAAATGGCTACAATATTTGATATTCTTTATGCTACTCTGATGCACTTCATTACGCACTGCTCTGTTTGTTGTTAGGATGACAAGTTTTAAAAGTAAAATATTTTTAGGCTGTTCTGCCTCAACGGTCTAATAGCGCTTATCAATGTCAAAATGACCGAGATGGACAATCAAATCAAAGAGGTGCAATGCTCCAACGCAATGCTTTTAGCAGTGATGTAAGTAGCTATTTAACATTAAACATTTAATATTTGACAACTGTTTTACTATAGAAATGTTCAGCGGCTGACAGTAATATCCACCAGTGATGCAAACTACTCATCTTTTTTATGAAATAAAAAAGACATGGTTACGGCCTTGGAAATAAGTATTACATTGGGAACTTTCATCATAGCTAATAGTTCAAACATGATGTAAGAGTGTAGACAGTGTCATTGATTATAACGGGAGTTTTGGCGAGAGTCCAGAACCAGTCACTGATAAACTGATTGACAGCTCCAGCGATTATAAAGGGAGGGTTCTTTGATCGCTTTCTGTATATAATTTAATCACAATTTAAATAACAGATTATTTTCATGCTACTAAGAGAAACAATTTGAAGTTGATCGTTTAGTCATTGGTTTGATTTACTGATGCATAAACAGCAATAACGATTTTGATCGATATCAGAAATCACTGGTCACAGATCAGGTACTAAAATTAACACGGTTACTTACATGTTTTGGCATTACTGTCGGGTCCATATCTTGCAGTAAAAGTCTGTTTGCAAAGCCTGCGCCTAAATGCGACTTAAATGCTTTACCAAAGAGTCCACAGTGAATGTACCGAACAAATAATGCTCTACTGAGACATTCACATAGTGGAAAATAAATAACCACTTTCCTAGCATTAGGATCCTTTAAAAGGTAATGTCATTTTTAGTTCATTGATCCTGTATCTCTCTTCTCATCTCACTAACGTGCCAGTGGGCGAGGCCAAAGACGCGATGATGTAGAAGTAGGCTTTGATTTGATTCTTTTGCCAAAACTATTACTTTATAATGTGACAAAATTCCAAACGATTTGTTTTCTGAGCTTGGATTCAAAAAAAGCTGTTTTTGGACTAACAAGGAAGTTTTGAGTTCTGAAACTTACTGGATATTTTTACATTATAATGAAAAAATATCAAGGAAATTTTGATTTCTCAATTCATGACCCCTTTAACTAGGTTTGAGGATCAAAAACTTAGACAATACTGCAACCAAAGGGTTTTCAGCTGTTTTTAATGGTTTCTAAACAGCTACATTGCTTCATTTTAGCTAAGCACCGAGCTTGTATTCTAAATCAAATGTAATGAGAAAAACTGTGTGCAAAATAACACAAGACAAGACAACAAACACACACTCTATTGCAACCAGTGCAGTCCAATTCACGAATGTGAGACTCTTACAAAACAAATCTTTTTAATGAATTGGTCAAAAGTTCTCATTCGTGTCCAATTTGAAATTAACTGAGAACTGTTAATGAGTAATATGTAATTATTGTTTGTGAGATAACAGACTCGTATGACAATGTGTAGTTAAAGCAGTGTTGTTTTATCATTATTGATATTCTATTATAGTATTTATTCATTTGAATGAACTTTTATATTTTGAAAGCGAATTCAAATTAATAAATTAAATTAAATTAATTTAATTAATAATTAAATTCAAATGAATAACTTTATTAATTTTGATTTAGCTTTTATTTTTATTTGTTCATTTTAATTGTAGTTTATGTGATTTCTATTTAGGTTTCATTTTAGTTTATATCAGTTTTAATTTTAGTAACTTTAATACTTAACGTATTAACATTTCTAGCTTTTTAAGTTGAAATAATTAGTCTAATAATTACATTTTTAAATTTTTATATAAATATATTTTATTTAATTTTTATTAATATTTTTAGCTTTAGTTAACAATAATAACACTCGAGTTATAGGTCGTGTTGCTTCCTCAAAAGTACTAAAATAATGCATTAACAGGATCATTAAGTGGAATTAGAATCATTAAATCCCTTATAACTTTCTACATTTAACATTGAGTTTGCTGCCAATTTGTCCTCCTCTCCCTTTCTCTCTCTTCTCTCTCTCCTTCCACTGCAGCATCCTGCTGAGATATGACCTGGTGTGGTCTACGTCACCATATCGGGCTCCCAGCAGAGACTGTTGCAGTTCCTTATCACCCTCCCCCCCTCCTCTCTCTCTCTCTCTGAAAATGAACTACATCATAAGCTTTGTTCTGAAGAAGAATTCTGCATCCCCGGTTTCACATTCATTCTGACATCTCAATAACTCCCTGACCGGCATTATTATGGTGCTGTGCGTTTCATTGGGTCTCAGTTGTAAGAGACAATGCAGATGCACACAGCGTTGTGTGTAAGTGTGTTGTGTGCAAGTCATTTTTCATGTTCAAGAATAAAATTGAACAAATGAAGGAGCTGATATAGAGTATTTGTCATAAACTTTTGAAATGAGCATTGATAATGTTACTGAGAGGTACATATTTGGAAATGAATAATCTGGTGGTTTCGATCTTTTTTTAACTTTTAATTTAAGCAATATTACAAGATTGATTTTCTGTTGAATATCACCATGATATTATTGGCTGTAGGTAGCAGTTCTGTAAGTTTCATTTTATACACAATATGACCAGTATTTTGTCTCTTTTTACTCCTTTAATCAAAATAATTCCAAACAGGCCAAAGTAAAATCAACTGATGCATGTTACAGAGCAAAGCACAGCCTGTCTGAAACACTGCAAACACAGACAAGCGGAGTGATCAGAATTTATTTTTTAGTCAAATACATTATTAAAAATGGTTCATCAAGCGACAGTTTCACTTTAAATTGCTAATATATAAATTCTAAAACATTATGTGCAGAATTAGATTGCATGGACATCTTCTTTATTCACCTTTATCTACTACCACTTAATATACTCAAGGTCAGAGAAAACACCCATACATATATTACAAAAGTCATAAATGGCATAACTGATAGAGCTGAAAGTGTCCCACCTTTTAAGTAACCCAAGTCTGTGTTGTCTATAGTCTTGATGTTTCCACTTGTCTCCCTCTTTATGAAGAAGAGGAGACCATAGAGAGTCTCTCAGCTGCGGAGGAGGAAGAGGAGGAGACTTCAGAAGCAGCAGCAACAGCAGCAGCTCTAGAGGAAGAGGAGGAGGAGGAACAGTGGAGTGGGGAGGAGCCTGAGCAGGAATCCCCATCTGAGCTCATAGAGCGGGCAGAGGTCATAGGCGAGGCCCAGGCTCTGCCCGGCCTGCAGGCCGAGGCTGAGGTTCACACGCAGGCAGCTACTGCTGCTGACGAGGCCCCTAATGGGAGACCTGAGGAGGCAGGGGGGCAAGAAAGCCCTGCAGAAGGTGTGTCCATCCTTCTCACAACCTGCATGTTTCTCTCTCCCTTCACAAAAAAAGCAAAGCGAAAGCATCGTGAGAGCTTTCTAAGGGAATGTGGGTGGATGGCTCAAATACTGTATCTCCTCTATCTGCTGATGCTGCAAGGCAACACAGGCTTGATGGTGACCAGCTTCTGTGGCCAGAGCTGTGTGTCTGTCTGTCATTGTCTTTCTTCTAAAATGCTTTTCCCAGAGCAGCTGCCATCTGCTAGCTTTCTGATGAAGCCTTTTCTGAACTTACTGCTTATTTCTCTATTGATGCTACTGCTGCCAGGTCGACCTCTTTCATATATTGTTTTCCATTGCTCAGTTAATTTTTATTTGCCAGCTACATTGCCAGTTTGTGGGTGATTTTTGCTGCATGCGCCAACAAAACACCTGTTTTTACATGTGAGATTCTTTGAGAATCTTATGTTTTTGTGAGATTGTGATATTGTGTTATGCTTCATTTTCAAAGGCATTTGAAAAGCCAAGCTTGTTAAATTTTATTTGTTAAATTTCATTTTGTTTTTTTCTTCAAAGAATCATTGTCATTTCACATGGTTTACATAATAGGAAATGCAGAACAATTGTGAATAATGAAAAAAACGAGTGGCTTTTTAAGACAATTACAGTCAGCCACATGTATAAGTGTAATTTATACCTATTTAGTACTTAAAATGAGTCTCATTAAACAGTACCTTGCACATTGTTGTCTTTTAGATTTCACCAATATTTGATTATTTTATGAAAATCAGACTCACAGTGCATTTTCCATAATCTCTGAAGTTTTTAGATCAGCTATTCCATCTTGCAGCTGGTGTACTGACGTCAGTATCGTGTTCGGACTTCCTTGGATATTTCATCCTCATTTTCTGGACCTCATTCATGCAACATTAAATGTTCTGGGTCTGCATGCTGGTCCTGTCATATCCATGCCATCACTCCATCACTGAATTGGTATGTGTGTCTCATCGGCTGCTGCTATTTGACAATGGAAGTTCATTTTACCAAGAGCTTTGGCTGTCTGTGTGGTGGTTGGCCTGGCAAACATATTGTACTTTGAATTATTGATAATTCAATACAATGCAGACTACTTGAGATTTGCTTTCAGCTGTGAAGATGGAAGCAGAGCGGCCAGACAGTGAGAGGACAGATCCCATTGGCATGGACTTCACTGATTCTGCAATGCATCTAGATGATGAACTCCCATCTTACCAGAGCCTTGCCAGAGAAACAGATATGCCAGAAAGCCCCTTTGCTCGAACATGCCCCATGGAGGATTTTGAAGTGCCTCCAAGTTACCAGGTTCATGCCAAAGAACCAACTGAAAAGCCTGTTGTAGAAAGTGGTGCTGTGAAACAGCCTTCAACTGAAACGTGCGACTCCAGCAATATCCAAGAGGTCAAACCAGGGCAGATTCAAGACAAACAACTGGAAAAAACAGCAACAGAGGGCGACATGAAGGACAAATCTGGCATGTCTGCTTATTTTGAGACCACTACAATTAAGACGGATGCCACTGGGTCTCAAGGAGAAGGGTATTATGAGCTGAGTACTACATCAGAAGAAGAAAAGGACTCTATTGGTAACCTGCCACTTCCTGAAATCAGCTACAGCACTTTGGCTCAAACACACTCTTTGGAAGTCCAGCCAGATCTTCCAAAAATTAGCGCAGACACACTACACACCACTTCACCAGCAGACAGAAGAGATGACTGCAGACTGTCTCCTGGAAAACTGGCTCTAGAGCAACGAAGTTACTCTTTGAATATCACCATTGGGGCCGTGGATCATGGCGATGCCCAAGGACGTCCCAGAAACTTCTCTCCATTGGCCACTGACATCATGTCTCATACTAGTGGGAGCCTTGACGAATCTGCCGATTACCTTCCTGTCACAACTCCCTCAGTGGAGAATATCCCTCAGTTTCCACCACTGATCTTAGAGACAACTGCCTCTGTCACAACTCCATCCTCTTCACCACCCCAAGCAACAATCACTGATGTAAAGACAAGTCCACAGACGGAGTCTCCAGAATCACCTGTCCAAGCCAAGTGCTGTTACAAAAATGGTACCGTCATGGCCCCAGACCTGCCTGAAATGCTGGACCTGGCAGGTACCCGATCAAGGTTGACATCTGACAACACAGAACCAGATATTATGAGGAGGAAGTCTGTCCCAATGGACATGTCTTCTCTGGTGAGTGATTCTTTAGCACATTTGTTCAAAGGTGACGAGGGCCAGATGGCTACAAAGAGAGAAATGCAGCTGGAGGAGCAAGGATATTGTGTCTTTAGTGAATACTCTGGTCCCATGCCATCCCCAGCAGATGTGCACAGTCCAATGGACTGTTCTCCTCAAATCTTCAACACAGTAATATCAGAGGAGAAGGAAACTGGTCTTGCATTTGGAAAACAGGAGTGTCTATCGACTGAAGATATGAAAGCAACAGATGTTGTTACAGCACAGGTAGAACCACCAAAAGAAAAGTCAAGGAGTGAAGATTCCTTTGAAAATGAAAGTGCTGGAAAACTTTCTACAGAGATTAAGCAAGATGAGCCTGATCTTTTGAAGACTGAACCTTTGGAAGAAATCAAGAGTCCAACTTTACCTGATAATGAGAAAGGACAGTTAGACAAACCAGCTGAAACATTTATCACACCGAAGGTGACGGTTACTCTTGAGGAAGCAAAGACTGATTTTGATGAAGGTGCTCAACTTGCAGCTGAAACTGAAGCTGAAATAGCTGACTATGAGAGGCAAATTCGCAAATTGGAGATGGAGGACCGGCCTCTGAGTGTAGAGGAGGAACGAGAGCTCCAGGAACTCAGGGAGAAGGTGAAGAATAAACCAGACCTTGTGCACCAGGAAGCTTATGAGGAGGTGGATGCAGAGGATGCGTACCAGCTCACTGGAGCTGCAAAGGACAGAATTGCTCGGCCCATCAGACCATCTCCAGCATCTTCTGTAGAAAGTGCCACAGATGAGGAGAAAATGCATGTTGGTGAGACTGAAAAACCTAGATCACCAGGTAAGAAAGAGGCTCTCATAACAGATCCTAATAGATTATCTCCAGTTGGGTCTTTTGAGAAATATTTTAGAGAGGAAAGACCTTCTGAGCAGGAGGTAAAGCAGAAAGACTCAGTGGAGCCCCTCAAAGAGAAAGTTGCTGAGGAGAAACCTCAGCCAGCCCCTTCAAAGACAGATGAGGGTTCTGTTGACACCATAATGGCACAAGAAGTAGAGGAAGAGGTAGAGCTTGCTAAGGAGCCTGAAGAGGTTATGCCGGAACCAAAGCCAGCTCTAAACTTGGATGAGAAGCCAGTGGTAGATAAAACTGAGCCAGTTGAGGTTGTGGTTGAAAAAGAGGAGGTTAAAGTGGTTGAGAAAGAAGAAGTGGAAGATGAGGAAGTCTTGGAAGGGGCCAAAGCTGCAGAAGACACTGTTGAGCCTCGAGCTGCAATTGAGTCAATAGTGACAGTGGAAGATGATTTTATCACGGTGGTACAGACCATAGATGAGAGCGAAGTCTCTGGGCACAGTGTACGTTTCTCAGCTCCCTCTGAAGAAGAACATCCACAGCTCCTCCAAGAGGAGGAAGAGGAGGAGGAGTCTGTGGAAATGGCACAGGAAGTAGAGATGGAGGCTCCCAGTTTGGAGGAAGTTGTAGATGTTCCAGAGCCTGTTGAACCTTCTGTATGTCCAGCTAAAGAGATAGAAGTGCCAGAGAGTGAGGCCCCAACTCAAAGCTACGACGACTACAAAGATGAAACTACCATGGATGACTCCATCTTAGACAGCTCCTGGGTGGACACTCAAGGTGTGATTTTAATATCTCTTTTGCTTGATATTTGCTCAGCAAATGACAAAACCTTTCATAATTGTCTAAGTTAACTTGTTTATCTTTTTAGGTAGTTTAAAAACTGTCGTAAATTAGCTGGCTTGCCAGTATACAGCAATATAATTTGTATTATTACAGTATCTGTGAGGGCCATGTTGGATTTCAAGTAAATGCATGTTTACAGCCTGGTATAAAAGTAGCTTGCCTGTTTCATCTCATGTTCTCTGTAGATGATGATAAGAGCATGGCTACGGAGAAAATTGAGCCTCTACCCAGAGTGATGAGCCCTGTCAAGAAACCGCCCACAGAGAAACCAGTCAAACAGAGGGCTAAAGGTGGCAGAGCAAAAGGACGAATCACCACCCCTGAACGTAAACCAATTCGAAAGGAGCCGGTACCCATACAGAGGGATGAGATGAAGAAGAAAAAAGGTTTTTGTTGCTGGAGTGACACTGTTTTTTTTCTGTGATTTCCCCCCCATGTATATTCTGTGTTTATTTTTTCCATTATGTTTCCACATGTTTTTCAACAAATTAAATATTTAAATTGTAATGTTTATGTCAACTTTGGATAGATGTCATGTATCAAATGTAAAATTTTGTTTTTTTTTGTCTCTTATTATTGACAACAGAGGGTCAGATTTAAATTAACTTAAAAGGTGCATGCAATTTTTTGTTATATTTTCATGAATTACATTATTGTGACTTTTTTTTTTCATTTCTCTTGCTTCAACAAATCACATTTTCTTTGACTAAACCCCCCCCCCCCCCCCCAATTACATCTATGTTAAATTACTAAATAAAAAAAATGAATTGATCTTTTAAGGGGAGTGACTGTAACTCCTATTGTCCTGAATTGTACTGCTGCTGTGACTGTCCTTGATTCTGTGTCTCCCTCTTGTAGCTGTGATTAAGAAGGCTGAGCTCACAAAAAAATCTGATATTCAGACGTGCTCTCCTTCCCGGAAAGGTGTTTTAAAGGCTACCGTAAGGCACCCTAGACCTACTCAACATCACGCGTGTGTTAAACGGAAACCCACAGGTGATCTCTGTCACAAGGAGCTGTTTTGCAATGTGGCTGGCAAACATGGGCATTGGCATGTTGTTTTAAAAGTGATGCTTGTCTATTGTATTATTTGTTTTTCTTTTTATGTATTTTATATAACAGATTGTATTAGTTGTGCAAGTTTTATGTTCATGCAGTGTTTGTAATGAGGCTCACTGGTGTTTTATTAAATTGTTTTGTTTATAATGTTTTCATTTTCTTATAGTTTGGCCTTTCATTTGGTTGTCTGCATGTATTCTCTCAGTTCACATGCTTATTCACACTTTGTTTTCTTTTCAAAGCGGTGCTGCTTATTGAATGTTGTGCGTGTGTGTCTGTTTTTTATTTAAAGGATGTCCTTTTGACTTAAATGTGTTAGACAATTTATGAGGTGAAGCATACAGTAATCACAATTTCCTCCCCTTTTGTAATGTTCCTATTCTGTTGTATACAACATTCAGGGACCAATTGCATTGGTTGCCAGGCAACTGGTGGTTTGAGTGAGTTCTGGGCGGTTGGTTAAAAGAAATGGCCTCCATCTGTCTGGAGGAAAGGAACTTACTGTGCCATAATGAAGTTCCACTGTTAGCTTTCTGGGAATTGTGCTTGAATTCATGGTAGACATCTGTTACATTGGTGCAGTGCCCCAATTAGACTTTACTGAAAAGCCTCTTATGTAATACAGTTCATTTTCAAATTCTCTGTTATGCTGTGCCAAGTTGTTTCAGAGCAGAGCTTTCCAGTAGCTACAAAATATTCAGTTGTGAGTAACAATCCATTTCATATTTGATCCTAAATAGCCCAATTGGAAATACCTTGGCTTGAGCATTTGAAAAACAAATCTCAGTTAACAAACCTGTGACATTACACACTGACATTCTGTATCTCAATGGTCATGGTCACAGTATTTCTCTTTCTCTGTATCAT
Organism: Coreius guichenoti; assembly: GCA_039654105.1. Classification (NCBI taxonomy): domain Eukaryota; kingdom Metazoa; phylum Chordata; class Actinopteri; order Cypriniformes; family Gobionidae; genus Coreius; species Coreius guichenoti. The sequence continues at coordinate 12,402,231 of CM077172.1, read as the reverse complement.
TCTCTGTCTCTCTTTTTCTCTCTTTCTCTCTGCAGTGTCTGCAGATGGTCGACTGCCCTTCAGTGTGGCCAGGCACTCCAGAGATCGGGTATCTGTAAGGACCATGTCAGATTTTATACAAATATAATAATCCAAATTCAAGTGTAAAATTTGCTTAACAGGTTGTCAATAGATCGAGTCTGCATACTAGGGATTAGCTCAAGTACTCATCATAAATATAATAGAAGTGATTAATTATGAAAGACAAATCATGGCTTGGTTTTTTACACAAACATACCAAGGGTTGTCTTTTTAATTTTGTAGTTTGTACATATAGCCTATATACAGGGCTTGACATTAGCACCCGTCAACCCGCCAAATGCGGGTGGATTTCAGCAGTGCCGTGTAACGCAGTCACTCTTACTAGCTACTTTGGCGGCTTGAATTTTATAGGCTATATAATATACTGTAGGCTTATACATTTTTCAATTGTAGTCTTTTAAAAATGCATCTGAAATAATAAACTAAGTGCAATGTAGTGTTGTCAAAAATATACATTTTTTCGATACATATCGATACTGAAATATCTGAAAGCTTCCAGTACTTACTTTCCACAGATGATACCAGCTGCGCTTTTTTGCTCTCCGACAGTGAGTTGACACACAAACCTGCCTCCCCTTCACTCACTCGTTTCATTTGCTCCAGATGAATATTGTTGCTGTTACAGGGCTTAAATTTTGGCATGGGATTGCTCATATACGCATCATTTTACTAATTTCCTCAGATTTTGTGCTCACACCCAAAGTGCGTGCACATAAAGCCGCCTCTCAGTACTAAATTGAGTTCTTTTCGCTGCTTATTGCACTTAAACAGTCAAATACACAAAAAATAATGTCAAAATGCTGGTCTTGGCGAGTATTCATGTAAACACAGTCAGTTGTGTTTTAAGTGAACGTAAACAGTTGAGAAAGCAAACGCATGTGTAACATTATAATGGATCCGTGCGTCAGGTCTTAAAGTAACAGCAGCCTAATATACCTGCTGCCAAATTAGATAATATTAAAAATATCTATGTGTTACCCCATGGTATCAATGTCAAAATTGTGGCCAGTGAAAATGCTGAGTGGCTAGTAACTTTGGTAAACCACTAGCCACAGTGGCTCGTGAGTAAAAAAAGGTTAATGTCAAGCCCTATACAGTATCTACAAGCAATGTGAACTATTCATTATTGAATTGAGAATGCTTATTAAATTATATATATATATATACACTCACCTAAAGGATTATTAGGAACACCTGTTCAATTTCTCATTAATGCAATTATCTAATCAACCAATCACATGGCAGTTGCTTCAATGCATTTAGGGGTGTGGTCCTGGTCAAGACAATCTCCTGAACTCCAAACTGAATGTCAGAATTGGAAAGAAAGGTGATTTAAGCAATTTTGAGCGTGGCATGGTTGTTGGTGCCAGACGGGCCGGTCTGAGTATTTCACAATCTGCTCAGTTACTGGGATTTTCACGCACAACCATTTCTAGAGTTTACAAAGAATGGTGTGAAAAGGGAAAAACATCCAGTATGCGGCAGTCCTGTGGGCGAAAATGCCTTGTTGATGCTAGAGGTCAGAGGAGAATGGGCCGACTGATTTAAGCTGATAGAAGAGCAACTTTGACTGAAATAACCACTCGTTACAACCGAGGTATGCAGCAAAGCATTTGTGAAGCCACAACACGCACAACCTTGAGGCGGATGGGCTACAACAGCAGAAGACCCCACCGGGTACCACTCATCTCCACTACAAATAGGAAAAAGAGGCTACAATTTGCACGAGCTCACCAAAATTGGACAGTTGAAGACTGGAAAAATGTTTCCTGGTCTGATGAGTCTCGATTTCTGTTGAGACATTCAGATGGTAGAGTCAGAATTTGGCGTAAACAGAATGAGAATATGGATCCATCATGCCTTGTTACCACTGTGCAGGCTGGTGGTGGTGGTGTAATGGTGTGGGGGATGTTTTCTTGGCACACTTTAGGCTTCTTAGTGCCAATTGGGCATCGTTTAAATGCCACGGCCTACCTGAGCATTGTTTCTGACCATGTCCATCCCTTTATGACCACCATGTACCCATCCTCTGATGGCTACTTCCAGCAGGATAATGCACCATGTCACAAAGCTCGAATCATTTCAAATTGGTTTCTTGAACATGACAATGAGTTCACTGTACTAGAATGGCCCCCACAGTCACCAGATCTCAACCCAATAGAGCATCTTTGGGATGTGGTGGAACAGGAGCTTCGTGCCCTGGATGTGCATCCCACAAATCTCCATCAACTGCAAGATGCTATCCTATCAATATGGGCCAACATTTCTAAAGAATGCTTTCAGCACCTTGTTGAATCAATGCCACGTAGAATTAAGGCAGTTCTGAAGGCGAAAGGGGGTCAAACACAGTATTAGTATGGTGTTCCTAATAATCCTTTAGGTGAGTGTATATATATATAAATGAAATTTAATAAGCATTCTCAATTCAATAATGAATAGTTCACACTGCTTGTAAACAGAGCTAATAGAATGTGACAGAGCTGCATTTTGAGCCTCTGTACGCAGTTCCTTGGTTTCCACTCTTTGTATTGTCTGTACATCACATCTCATTTCTGCATTGTGTTTGTTTTACAAGTTTGCATGACCATTTTCCCTTATTTTTCTTTAACCTTAAAGTGATACATTGTGCCCCCTCAAGCAGTTTAATGGCCCATGTACTAACACTACATTCAGAGAAACTAGACATATTTTCTTATTTTATTGTGCTTGCTCATTTTTAATGCCTGAGTGGTTGTGCATTCTGATAAATGCCCTTGTATACCCAAATGTGTGGTCAGATGTTGCTCATTTCATTTGTGTAAACATTCTTTCATGTTGAATTTTGTGCTCATGTTTTTGGTTTCGTTTTCACTGTGCATGAATCGCTCATCTGTCCGTGTTCCTCTCATCATAGACCTCCAATCCCACAACACTAACAAAGATCCCTACCTCTAAAATTCGGGCAGAGTATTTGTTGCCGGCCCGGCCAAACTCCGCCAGCTCCTCCAATAAAAGGAGCCCGTTGGTTGAGGCAGATCTTTATGAGCCCCGTCCTTCTTCAGCAGGCCCAGTATCGCTAAATATATATGTTGTAAAGGTAAGCAGGGAGCGAGATGGTTCGAATGACTATTTGCTTCTGCACAATATTAGAAACTTGTAACTTTCCAGAGAAAACGGCATCCTAGAATTTGTTAACCTAAAAGTGAAAATTAATGGTTTTCTCACCTCATGTTGTTCATGACTTTCTTCTGTGGAACACAAAAGGAAAAACAGTATAAAGAGAAGTTTCTTTGACAAAAAGTTAAGATGATAGAATTTTTATTTTGGATGAACTATTGCTTTAAGTTCACCATGATTCCAACAGGATTAATGATTCTGTCCTCAGGATGGTGGTTCCCGGAGCCCAGAGAAGAGGTCGTCCCTGCCACGTCCAGCATCCATACTAACCCGTCGCTCACAGATGGCTGAGCATGAGGAGAGTTCCACTTCCATTACCAGTTCTGGGTCCACAGCCCCACGCAGGCCCACATGTAAGAGGCTTTACCTTGTACCTGTAGAAATCACTGTTTTTATTGTTTCTATCTCTATATTTTCCTCCCAGTTTCCTTCCCTTTTTCCCCTTTTGCTTGAATCAATCAAGGTATGAGACAAATTACCACAACAATGCACTACAAGCAACCGCTCTTCTAGGTTCTTCGGACTTGCAGATTTTAGTGAGGATATTGGGCAGTTCGCAATACTGATATAGTAATTAAATTGAAAAAGTGATGACAGTGTTATAGTAATATACATATATTTTTAGTTTTAGCAAAACCAGTTGTTTAATGCACATCCTGCCATCTATAATACAACACTTCTAAAGTCAGAATAATGTGGCATATAAAAGTAACAATAACCTGCAGATGAGCAATATGCATCTTTATTTCTTGAATACAAGTACAACCACATATGTAATAATATTTGACATCGATCAGACTTAATTATCGCTTGTTTTGATCAAAATGACATTTTATTATCCATGGTTTTTATTTTACAAAAAGCCAGTATGCGCTGCAAGAATTGATGAATAAAGCACTAATCTAAACTCTTGTGAGGTGCCAAAAAATCTGAATTGCTTCCTTAAAGCTTTTTGGGTGCATTTGGATCTATTTTAGGACACATATTCAATCTCTGCTTCAGTATCTACCGACTTTCTTTAACTCATACTCTCTATACACTCACACCCTTTCTTCCCCTGCTCCTGTAGCTTTCCGTACTGAAGTCAAAGCAGAGCACAGGACAGGCAGGTCTCATAGTATGACAGGTATAGAGTATCATCCCTAATGTTCCACCCTGTTTATTGTCAGTCTTTCATGCCTGCTGTCCTGTGCAAGGATACAGTCACCATAAAAATACAGTGCCATTCAAAGTTATTCACCCCAATAGCACATTTTGTTACAAAAGTGGAACTACAGTGTTTACTACTAATCTGTGTATGCACTCTAACACTAATTTAAAAAGGTGAATAATTTTCATAGGCACTGTTTTACATAGGGATTTTCTTTTACATTTTTGTGTATACTTTACTTTTTTCAGTTGTATGTGAGTATAAACACTTTTACTTATGTGTTTGTGACATTTAAAGTCTATTAAATATTTATATACATTATAACATTTAAAAAATAGTAAGATTTAATATCTATCATTGTCATCATCATGTGGGGTCCAAAAGTCTGAAAAAGTCCACTATGCAAAGAAATGACTTCTAACTAATAAAATTTACTTGAGAAGCAACATTGCATAAGATATTATGACTTGTTTTCATAATCTCAGCTTTTCCTTGTTTTTAACTTGTTTATTTATACTAATCAAGTGAAAACCACCTTTATTTGATCAAAAATACAATAAAAACAGTAAGTGGGAAATATTATTACAATTTAAAATAATTGTTTTTTTTTTTTGTTTTTTTTAATATATGCATTGTGATGGCAATGCTGAATTTACAGTATTCAGTCTTCAGTATCACATGATCCTTCAGAAATCATTCTAATATGTTGATTTGGTGTTCAAGAAACATTACTTTATATTATCAATGTTGAAAAGATTTGTGCTGCTTAATATTTTTGTGGAAACCATGATACTTTTTTCAGGATGCTTTGATGAAAGTTCAGAAGAACAGCATTTATTTTTGTTTGTGTAACTTTATAAATGTCTGTCCTGACACTTAATTAGTTTTTATGCATCCTTGCTGAATATTAAACATACATTCTCTGAAAACAGGTCTCAGTATAATATCTGTTGTATTAAATTAGGAAGAAGCTAAATGGGAGCATTTTCACTAGTGGACTTTAGACTGCACTGTATTATTTATGTGAGAAAAAGTCATCTTCACACACATATGTTGATGTTGCACTTCCTAAATCCTAGCATTTAAACCGCTAATTAAGTTCTGTTTCAACTGTAGGCATAGAGTCTGCTCGGTCCCGCTCTGCCCGCAGTGGCACCTCCACACCCCGCACCCCCGGGTCCACGGCCATCACCCCTGGAACCCCTCCCAGCTACTCTTGCCGTACTCCGGGAACCCCCCGCACTCCGGGCACCCCCAAATCCCTCAGCCTGCTGTCACAGGAGAAGAAAGTGGCCATCATCCGCACACCTCCAAAATCCCCAGCGACTACACCCAAACAGCTGCGCGTCATTAACCAGCCACTGCCTGACCTCAAGAACATCAGATCCAAGATTGGTTCCACTGACAACATCAAGTACCAGCCCAAGGGGGGCCAGGCAAGTCCAAATCCGATTTCACCACAACTGAGGCTAATAGCCAACGATCTGTCTTTCTTGCTGTTGTTATGCTCCTTCAGGGTCGATTCTATTCCTTGTGGGCACACTGTCCTTTCAAGTGTTCTTTACTGTGTCTCGCACATATCCGCATGTGTCAGTTCACTGTGTGCATGCTAATGGCTGCACATAATAGCTGTTAGGCCATTTCACTCATCTTTTTGGATTGACTGGTTATTTGCTTGACTGAAAGGTAATATAACACTTGTTCTCATGACATGGAGCAAATCATGTTCCCAAACTTTACCTCATATTATTTATTTACTCTTTTCTTTATCTTTTTAAATGGCAACATTTGCACTTTGAGATGATCACAAGAATGCTTAAAGGGCTATAATGCCCCTTTTTACAAGATGTAAAATACATCTTTTACAAGATGTGAAATAAGTCTCTGATGTCCCCAGTGTGTATGTGAAGTTTTAGCTCAAAATATCCCACAGATCATTTTTTATAGTATGTTAAAATTTTAATTTTTGGAGGGTGAGCAAAAACGCACTGTTTTTGTGTGTCCCTTTAAATGCAAATGAGCTGCTGATCCCGGCCCCCTTTCGGGGAAGAGGGCGGAGCTTCAAGAGCTCATGTAAGCAACTCCAATTACCTCTTGCAGACACGCACTGAAAAGGTCAGAAACTGTTCAGCTTTTTATGTTCAAACCGGAGTTGGACAATGATGGAGAGACTCAAGAAGAAGTGACAACATGTAGAATGCAACAGGACGTTTCTGAATGGTTAGTTGATGAATTTATGTAGCTGATGTGGAGTTACTATCTTCAAGTCATTGATTAGCATATTCTGTCATGATAATCTATAAATCGCTCGTGTGGGAACTGTTGTAAAATGTCTACTGAGCCAGAGAATATATGCTGCATGAAGATAGAACAGGTATAGTTTAGTTTAATTACGGTTATAATTTATGTGGTCATCTTGTTTTTATGACATGCTATTGCATTTGTGTTACGTACTGTATTGCAATAAATGTGAAAAGATGGATGCGAAGACTCCTAAATGTGCTCTACTACAACAACTTTTCCTCTTCTCAACATTTGTTGCCTCACCCCCTTTGTTGTGTGTTCCTGGGGGCAGGGTTTATGAAAATTTTAGGGTTAGTGATGTCACTAACCCGTGAAGAAGCTTGTTGTAGTCCCTACCAGCCGTTTGTTGTAGTCCTTAAAAAGCGATTTCTTTAAAAGAAAATATCTCCCTTTGCTTTGAACTTTGAGTGTCGTAACTTTACAGATGTTGTTTATGCTCAAACAGCAACATTACACACTAACTAAAGTTTAAAAAGTGAAATCATAATCAACCAACCCTTTAACACAAACCATTTGACATTCTTTTTATGTTGTCAGAATTATGACATCAGACCATAACTGTAATTCTGTATTAAATGAATATGTGGGCTGTCAGTTGATTTAAATTAATTGCATAAGTAATTTTATAAAGAAAAATTATATAAAGTTATTTTATTTCATGTTATTTTTTATGTTATATAAGTATATGTATATTTAAATGTAAAAATATTAAATTTTTAACACTGTCATATACCTTCAGGTATTGCCCCAGTACTAAAGAATAAATTATTTGTCTGACTATCTATTATTTCTTCCTCTCTATTTCAACATCTCATATAGAAATGCTGGAGAGACTGTTTTAATACAGAAAACTTTTGGAATTATTGGATTGTATGCAAGATAGCCTTGGGTTGCATTCTGGGATTATAGAAACTTCAAGAATGAATGAATGCATATACACCCATGCACCAAGGTTGTTTTCCTCCTTTGTCTAGGACACACTGGTCTTGTAGGAGGTTTGTTTTCCTGGATGAATAGAGTTCTTGGGACGATGGGGACAGGCTCGTGATGTAAACACCCCTTGTGTTTTTAGGTCATTTCATGCAAGCTTGCCATAATGAGTAGGGTGTAGGCTGCATGCTGGAGTGACATGTTTATGTCTGGCTTGTGGCAGAGTGCAGCAGTGCAGAGAAAAGGATCTCGTCAGCCAGAGTGGGAGACTGTGAGGTTATTGGGGTGGGAGACTGCAGTGATAAACTATAAGGAAGGACATTGGAGTAATTGAGTGTGTCTGTCTTATATGTCTCAAAGACAATGTGTTAGATTTCAATTCTTCAGAAAATGATGGGTGAAACATAATCTAAAGTTTTTGTAATGAGGAAAAGATCAGTTTTCTGTGCACTTTTGAAGTGAAAACTTTGTGACAAAACAAAACTCGATATTAAATTATTACATTTAAAATCAATAAATGAAGAAAAAATGTTGGACGGGGCTTGATCGGGAAATGATTGGATTGGGGAAAAATGGTTGTTACATTGAATTATTTTGATAACATTCCTTTATATGATTTTTTTTATGTCATTTTAAAATACTTTCTTCCAATGAAGTCCATTTATAATGTTAGTTGAGTTTCTATTTCATCAAAACTTAAGTTATTTAGAATTTTTATATATATATATATATATATGACTAACAATGTTTACTAAATACAGTGTGAAAGATTTGATTTCATATTGCCTTTAAAAGTTAAAAGTACAGTAGCAAAAAAAAGATTTGATTCCAAATTAATTAATTCTTAAGGTCCAGAGAGTGAATAGATAAAATTTTTATCAAATAAATAAATCATGTAAAATGTAATTTGACTGTTTTTGATGAAAAAAATCTTACATAAAATAATTATGAAATACAACATAAATGTAGATTGGGTTACACTTTATTTTAAAGTGTACAGTGTAATTGTATATTTAAGTACTGTGTAATATTAATTAACAATGTACTTACTGTATGGTTAGGGTAGGATTAGGGTTTGGTTGAGGGTTAGTTGCATGTAATTATGCATAATTTACTGTTATTACTATGGTAAGTACATGTAATATATGTAACAATGGCACTGTAAAATAAAGTGTTACCGTAGATTGTTACCCCTTTTAAACAATGACTGATAATACTGAAAAGTAGCAATTAAATCATCGTCACTTTCTAAGTTTGTCACTAGTTTATCTAGTCTTTGTGAGTCCTGTTGACTTTATACTGATGAATCATCTAGTGAACTTGAAAATGGCATTGGAGTTCATTTTAGGGCACTCAGGACACCCTAAGGAGGGTGTGTTGTATAACCTATGCCACGGCCTGAATCTGTCTGGACCCAAATGCTTCCTCACCCCTGGATGACAGCGGGTGTCTCCCCAGCATAGTCACTCATAGAACAGTTCTAAGAGACAGTGACATGAACCACAATCTCTCAAGGTTCAGTGAGCGGGCATGTGGCGGCCACTGCCATTCTGTGTTTGCCCAGGGGTGAGACTGGATAAGAGTGTTGCGCCTGTCTGTTCCTTAATGACATAATATATCTACTGAGGGCCACTGAAGCAGACGGGGACAGTCTGAAACCCCGGAAACTGGAAAACTCGGAAAGCATGTGCATGTGTAACGGATTGCTGAGAAAGAATCCACTTGCACGCACACTTTTAATTACAAGACTCCACATGAAAATACAAGAACATCTGACCCAGAACACCAATACGATCCACCACGGAGAACAGCAACAACCAATACATCCATATACCTACATTTAATGACTAGCAAACCATGACTGAAAACCAAAACCTTAAATACACAGAACAATGAGTAGATAATTGACTGCAGGTGTGTTCAATGAAGATAACCATAACAACTGATATGACAAGGAGGAGAGACAGAAACTAAACAGGAAGAGAACATGAAAACAATGAAAACAGACAAAGCACTTCAACATAAAAGTCCATACAAAACAAAAGACACAAAACTGGGATCATGACAGCATGTTTAATAATGTCAGAATATTTCATTGGATTAATATTAGTCTAAAAACTGCAAAGCTACATCAGCTCTAGAGCTGAGTCATGTAGATACTTGCATCTGTTCAAATCTAAATTGTTTTTACTTTACAAATATATTTAATAATGATGTTTACTTTATAAATTAATTTATAATTTTCAGAATGATTTTGATAACATCCCTACAGAGGGTGTATCATACCTATATTTTTCCCCCACAAAGTCAGTTTGTATTCTTCTATAAAAACAGACAATATTAAATATTTTATTTTTAATGAAATTAATGATGATAATTTTTACAGTATATAAGATTTTGATAAATTTAGAGATCGTATCATACCTCATTTCTTAAATCATAAGGTCTTAAGTCATAATTTAGTTCTTCATGATCATATTTCACCGTCTTTCTGACCTATAGAAATACATGGACCGGGTGTGCTACTGTGCCTTTAATACTTCTTGTTTAAGAAAACATTGTTAAAATATAATTTAAAAATTACACATTTTTGCTGTTTTTTTTATATAAATAATTTTACTGTCCTCAAAGATTTTTTTTTGACTGGTCATGAATTTGCACAATAATAGTAAGAAAAACGTGGCTATTATTATACTATTTTGTCACCAGTTAGTGAGTCCTACAGAGTAACATTCCCATTAAGATGCACTGGTCATCTCATTTTTTAAAATTTCCCCAGTATGAAGTCCATCTATAATGATAGTGGAGTTTTTTCTGCTGCTGTACCTTTTTTAAAAACTTTATCGCTGAAAGTTCAAAACAAGCCTTTTTTTGCAGCTTCCAATAAATGCCCTTAATTATGGGGGAAGTTTTGAGTTCTGAAAGTTACAGTATTTTCATGTAAAAGTATCTCAAAACATCTCAAAAGACTGAGCAAAAATGTGACTACTCATGTGACCCATTTAATATTGTGTGTGTCTGTCCTGGTAAACCCTACATTATGGGGACAAAATGTCCTCACAAAGATGGCAATATCCAAAATCCTTGTCCTTGTGGGGACATTTTTGGTCCCCATGAGGAAAACAGCTTATAATTATATTATATATATTATATATTATAATTATATATATTATATTTGAAAATGTAAAAATGCAGAAAGTTTTCTGTGACGGGTGGTTTAGGGGTAGGGTTAGTGTAAGGGGATAGAATATAGATTGTACAGTATAAAAATCATTATGTGTATGGAAAGTGTGTGTGTGTGTGTATGTTTCATGGCACTTTTCCTCACTCAGACAGAGTTGACCTTACCACATTTGACTGTGTCGTAGCTTGGAGAGTGTATGTAAAGTTAAGAACTTTCATGACTCATGTATCTCTCGAGGCCAAACACAGACTCTCGCTCTGGCTCCAGTGCAGCTGTCTCTCTCCCTGAAGGGTCATCATCTGCACATTGTTCTCCATCAGCCCCTCTGCGTCTGTATTATGTGCACTTCATTCAGGTTTGCAGTATTTCAGTAGACTGGCATGTGTGCAAGAGTGTGTGTTCAAGAGATTTCAGTAACATTGACTACAGTTGTTCACTTTGACCTGCTTTCTGAACTAGCCCAGGTCCAAATCCCTATTCCCTAATAAATTAACACTGTCTTAGAAAACAGCTGAGGCCAGTTAAAAGCATGCTACTACAACAGCCAACAGCCCTGTGGTGAGTGCACTGTTGAAGTCTCTGTTCCACTGCAATAACAGCTAAATGGATTGTGCCTCAGATGTGTGAAACTGCCACTGTACATTGACTACAGCAGTCAGATGTCATCGCTTGACTCAGGTGTCTGATGGACTAAAGTACATTTAGCCTTTATAGACTATACGTCGCACCGACTGATTCATTTTCGTTGGCCTCTTAGGTATTTCTTGTTCTTGCACCTATTATATTGGAGAGGGGCTTCTTCTATTAAAAGGCCCATTAAAAGGTTCTCCTTATTTTCTTTCACTATGCAAATAAATGTAATAATGCAATTTCACTTAGATTTTCATCATTCTTTATCAAGAACACAGATTTTGTCTATAAACCTATATAAAGCTTTATATATATTATACCTTTATAGCTATAATTATCTATCTTTTCTGTTTTATTCTATTAATTATTTTATTGGTCATGAATTTACATATTAAGTTATATATAGTGTTACATATTTACATTACAAATTATGTTATATATTAATATATATATTATGTAATATATATATATATACACCGATCAGGCATAACATTATGACCACCTTCCTAATATTGTGTTGGTCCCCCTTTTGCTGCCAAAACAGCCCTGACCCGTTGAGGCATGGACTCCACTAGACCCCTGAAGGTGTGCTGTGGTATCTGGCACCAAGATGTTAGCAGCAGATCCTTTAAGTCCTGTAAATTGCGAGGTGGGGTCTCCACGGATCGGACTTGTTTGTTCAGCACATCCCACAGATGCTCGATTTGATTGCAATCTGGGGAATTTGGAGGCCAAGTCAACACCTCAAACTCGTTGTTGTGCTCCTCAAACCATTCCTGAACCATTTTTGCTTTGTGGCAGGGCACATTATCCTGCTGAAAGAGGCCACAGCCACCAGGGAATACCGTTTCCATGAAAGGGTGTACATGGTCTGCAACAATGCTTAGGTAGGTGGTACGTGTCAAAGGACCCAAGGTTTCCCAGCAGAACATTGCCCAAAGCATCACACTGCCTCCGCCGGCTTGCCTTCTTCCCATAGTGCATTCTGGTGCCATGTGTTCCCCAGGTAAGCAATGCACACGCACCCGGCCATCCACGTGATGTAAAAGAAAATGTGATTCATCAGACCAGGCCACCTTCTTCCATTGCTCCGTGGTCCAGTTCTGATGCTCACGTGTCCACTGTTGGCGCTTTCGGCAGTGGACAGGGGTCAGCATGGGCACCCTGACTGGTCTGCGGCTACGCAGCCCCATACGCAACAAACTGCGATGCACTGTATATTGTGACACCTTTCTATCAGAACCAGCATTAACTTCTTGAGCAATTTGAGCAACAGTAGCTCGTCTGTTTAATCGGACCACACAGGCCAGCCTTCGCTCCCCACGTGCATCAATGAGCCTTGGCCGCCCATGACCCTGTCACCGGTTCACCACTGTTCCTTCCTTGGACCACTTTTGATAGATACTGACCACTGCAGACCGGGAACAGCCCACAAGAGCTGCAGTTTTGGAGATGCTCTGACCCAGTCGTCTAGCCATCACAATTTGGCCCTTGTCAAACTCGCTCAAATCCTTATGTTAACTTGCTGCCTAATATATCCCACCCACTTACAGGCGCCGTGATGAAGAGATAATCAGTGTTATTCACTTCACCTGTCAGTGGTCATAATGTTATGCCTGATCGGTGTATATATATATGTATATGTGTTTGTGTATATATATATATATAGGTGTGTGTGTGTTATATTATCTTTTATATAATATATTACATATTTAAATAATTACATATCTTTATATCTTTATTATGTTATATTATTATCTGAGAATGTTATCTTATTATATGTAAAATACTATTATTATACTATTTCGTCACCAGTTAGTCCTGCACAGTGTTTAATAGGGTGATCTCTTGGGGATTCTTGAAAACTTTGGGAGATTTTGAAAATCAGGGGACCCCAACAGGAAGTGAAGCTGACATTTGCAGGCGTTAGCAAGAGAGCGAGAGTTTTACATGTTACAGCTAATTAAATTTGTAATGTTTATCTAGAAATACATCCATGTTCATTTATTCAGCACTTCAGTGTGATGGCTTCACTGAATGGAGAGACTTTCAGCATTAATTAGCATAAAATAAGTGTCTAACTTTTGGAAACGGTACCAACGAGTACAGTTGCAGTTTAACCCTTAAGGGGAGTTCATACTGACAGTGATTAAATCATCACGTTTCTGCACTGATGGTTGCTTGTAGACAGGCATTGCTTGCCACTAGTCACATTGTTTTACTTGCTGCACATTTGCATAAAGTTGACCTCTGCTCAACTTTGTTGCTTTGTCAACGCTTTACTTTTAATGACTGGGTATTGCCCGGTTGAATCTTGGCTGCAGGTGCTGTGAGCACATAGAGACGGGTCAAGTTCATCTTTATGGGTTGTTATTTGAACCACTCTTACTGATCTGTCTCATCAATGCACGGCTACCAGTTGTCTGTATGTGTGTGTGCATGTAGGCATATGTTAGTGTGTGTTTTCATCTTCATTAAAAAAGCCACATATCTTTGTATTTTTCTAGATTCAAATTTTAAACAAGAAGCTGGACTTCAGTCACGTACAGTCAAAGTGCGGATCCAAGGATAATCTGAAGCATTCGCCCCGTGGAGGCAATGTATGTACTGCTCCATCTCTCCCTATGTCTCTCTCCTTCTCTTCCAAAGCCAACAGACCTCCACGGTTTACTCTGTCCATTAAGATTAAATCTGGATAACCCTAACATTTCGCTTTCCTTTTGGATCTGAGAGTCCTAGAATTCCAACTTTTGTTCTGGATACGTTTCTGCTGCACTGGATGCTCAGTAAGACAAAATGCGTACCATGCCAGACAACCTTGAATGCACACACACATCAGATATATCTTCACACGTGGGCTAAAATGCAAAACTGAAGTCCCTTCTTGTTGTTCATCATGTGAAAATATATACACCCTATATGTATATATTTGTAACTGTAATGCAGGTGTTTGATGGCGACCCATCAACACTTGTGTGTCTACTGTATGGTAGTCATATCAAAATAGGACTACGCATCACCCTCCTTTTCAGTATCTTTAATTTCTCGTTTTGAGAAAATTTTTGGTAATGTATATGGTTATTTTCATGCTGAAACAGTTGTGATCAACAGTCTGTATCATGGAGTAGTTGCTGTCAACCTTTACATTCTTCTCTTCTTTAGGTTTCAAGGTTTCCTCTTTTATACTTACTTTTTAGGTTCTGTTCCAAAACCTCGTAAGCCGCCTTGCTGTCTGACGCCTACATAGGCAGCATCCTAACTGAAATGGAACCTCATAAGTGTATTATTTGGAGTGCTCCACAAAGGCAGTGGCTTAGTGTGTTATATACAGTACATTTTAAGTTTGGAGTCTTTAGATTTAATCTTTCAATTCAAGTCTCTAATGTTCACCAAGGCTAAAATACAGTAAAACTTGTAATATTGGTATTACAATTTAAAATAACTTTTCTATTTTAATATATTTAAAAAAAATATTACTCCAGTAATTATTATTACAGCCAATACTCCTGTCACTCTGCAACAAATAAAATGTTGCTAGCATGTTGATAGCATAATTAGCATGTTGCTAGCATGATCTAACATTTTGTTAGCATGTTTAACATTACTAGCATGATTAACATGTTGAATTCATGTTTGCTAACACAAATTAACATGCTGCTAACATTATTTAACATGTTAACATATTAACATGATTAGCACGTTAACATGTTGCTGGCATGTTTTATCATGTTGTTAGCATGTTCTTACCATATTGCTAGCTTGATTTAACATTGCTTGCTGTTGCTAGCATTATTAGCATGTTGGCATTACCATTTTGTTAACATGTTTAGCATGTCGTTAGCATTATTAACGTTGCATTCATGTTTGCTAACACAAATTAAAATGCTGTTAACATTTTTTAACGTTGCTAGCATGATTACCATTTTGCTAACACAATTCAACATGTTGTTAGCACATTACTAGCATGTTAACATGATTTAACGCATTGTTGACATGTTGCTAACATGTTTTAACACATTACGAGCATGTTTTAGCATGTTGCTAGCATGATTAGCATGTTGTTAGCATGAATTAACACATTTTTAGATTGTATTAGCATGTTGTTAGCCTGATTAGCATATAGATAACATATTAACATGAGTAGCATGTTAACATGATTTAACACATTTCTAGCATGTTTTAGGACATTGTTAACATGTTCTAACATGATTTAGCATATTGCTAGCATAATTTAACATTTGTTGCTAATGTTTTAGCATGTTGTTATAGTATGATTAGCACATTGCTATCATGAATTAGCATGTTGTTAGCATGTTTTAGCATTTTGTCAAGTCAAGTCACCTTTAGTTATATAGCGCTTTATTCAATACAGTTTGTTTCAAAGCAGCTTTACAGTGATAACAGGAAAATGATGCATTTCGGCTGTTGTTCAGCTGAAGTCAGATTAGTGTTGATTCTGTTCCGTTGGAAGGATCATCAATTATTAAATTAGTTCATTTCATCTATGAAGCAGTTGTCATTGTCCAGCTCAGTTCAGTTCTCACACAACTGTCAGTACAGTCAGATCAATAATACTGTTAAATATTATGTTGTCCTAGGATAGTCATTAAGCTTTGCCAGTGATAAACAGCTTAAATACTCTATCGCTGTGTCCAAAATCGAATACTTCCCTAGTATGCCAAAATAGTAGTATATCCGAATACATAGTATTCGAAAAGTCCCCGGATGAACTACTACTTCTGCCGAGATTCTGAAGTGCACATTCGATAGACACTTACCTATCCCGTGAGGTCACAGGAGGTGATTTATGAAAGGAGGTGAAGCGACGCAACTGACACTGGTGGGTCACGTGACAGTAACAACATGGCGAATGTAGTATGTCTGAATTTCATTCATACTACCCGTATTCATACTATATAGAGAATACTTTTTTAACAGTCACAAAGTAAATTCAAATTCAAATGTAGTATCTACTTGGTACACAATTTCGGATGCAGTGTATATGGGCCTTATTTTAACGATCTAAGCGCATGGTCTAAAGCGCACGTCGCTAGTGCACTTAGGGCATGTCCGAATCCACTTTGCTAGTTTAACGGCGCATGGTCTAAAAGGGTTGTCCCTATTCTCTTAATGAGTAATGGGTGTGTTTTGGGCATAACATGCAATAAACCAATCAGAGTCTCATCTTCCATTCCCTTTAAAAGCCAGTTGCGCTTGCACCATGGCGGATTCGCTATTTACATGGCGGAATTTGCGAGCGGAATGACTGAACACTTCTCCAGAGAGGAATCCTTTTATTTTTTATATTTAAAAATGTTTGTGTGCTGCTGAGTGTCATTACACTGTGTGTGTAATAAGCAGAATGTACGCGTGTTGTGGACCCGCCTATATGCGCATATTACTATATGCCCTTTAAATAACACAAATACTGCGCTATTGACTTTAGACCAGGTTTCAGTTGGTCAATGGCGCAGTCTATTTCAGTTGCCTCAAAATAGCAATGCGCCAACAATGCGCCTGAACACACCTCGTTTTCAGACCAGCACGGCCATGGGCGCAAATGAATTTGCTATTTAAACAACATAGCGCTGGACGTGAAAATGATAACTGCATCAGGCTGAAACTAGCAAAAAACACTTGCGTCGCGCTTGGCGCTGTGTCTTAATGTACAAAAGTCTTGACCCACTCAATAAAAGTCTATGGGACTTGTCGTAGTTTTGATCGTCCGTTTCATGGAAATTGTAAGACAAGATAGAAAAGATATAGCAACCCAAGTCAGAATAGTCTGGAGTTCTGACCTGAGTTTGGTGGTTATAGCTTGAAAGCCCTAGGAGGATATATGTTATTTAGTCTCAGAAGAAGAAGAATAAGCTTAAATAGTAGATCAGTATAGCCTAGAAATCTAGACGCACCCTAGCGGCAGCAAATGTAATTTGCAGCCAGGGTCGTCTAGCAACTCTCCGTTGGCTTGCGAGCTTGAAAAAAACTCTAGTCAGGCCAATCACATCGTGTATAGAGTCGGTGGGCGGGCTTAACGTAATGACGGCAGAGTTGCGACGGTTCCGCGTGCTATTCAAAAACAAAGAAGCTGGCGAACAGCGGTCTTTTGAATCAGCTTTGGCCGCGACTCTGGAAGACTTGGAGTTAAGCTTTTCTTTGAGAGAAGAACAAAGAACGGCACTGAAGTCATTCTTAAAAAAGGAAGATGTGTTCGGAGTTTTGCCGACCGGATACGGCAAAAGTTCAATCTATCAACTAACTCCGCTTCACCCTCTTCGTTGCTCTGGTTGGTTGTAGCGCTATCCTATTGCGTGCAGAGGGAATTTGAAAGACAACCGTTTATCCCGCCCCTCGGATTGAGCCCTGCCAATGGTGTGTTCCCAGACCCAACATCTTGATGTGGGTCTGGCTTGTCAGGCTAAGATCAGTATGTTGGCTTTGTCTAAACGGTAGTGCCAAAAGTGGTCTTCATGTGAAACGCACAGTAAACTTCTCATAATTGATTTCAGTAGTTTGCTGTTAACTTGTTGCTACGCTAAATATGTGATAAATAATATAAATACCCAACATACAGATATATTGTGTAAAATACATAATTTTGAGTGTTTTTTTATTAATAATTTTATTGAATGATTTATATTAATAATTGACATTTGTTTCACTTTGTCTGCCATCCTGATTTTTTTTTTTTTTACTAAGCTTGTTGCAGTACATTTATGCCATTGCTTTCGCTGCAAAGGATAAATGCAGTGCAGCCTCACAATTTGATAAAAATAAATGATCTTAAAGGCAGCATACTGATGCCTAAAAAAGCTGCCTACATAGTCAGCTCACTAGGTTTTGGTCTCTCTGTTCTTTCTGATTGTGCATATTGCTTACTGAAATGTCTTGACCAGTGTTTTCAGAGCTGGTATGTGCTGAGTTATGTCTGTACTTCAATCAGTTTTGTATTTTCTGCCCCTTGCAGCAGCAGCGGTCAGTCATTGTGAGTGACTATTACAACAAAGCTATAATGAGCACACTGTGTAGAGCATGGCTACTAAGGTCATGGGGTTGATCCCCACAAAATATTATTTACTCTTGTCTGTTTAGTTAAGGTTGGAATATTCCTTAACTTTCTGGAAAATTACTTTAATGCAGGAATGAGCACTATGATATAACAGTTAGCTAAATTTCTCTTATTTGTATCAGGACAAAGGTCAAAATCTCATTTTAAGTATTTGATGATTCAGTACACCAGTCTAACCAACCCAGTATTTACTTTGCCATGAATTTCTAAACATCTGAAAGTCTGTCATCAAGAATTTGTGTATTTGTGATATTATTGATGTTGTGACATCTTCAGCATATTGATCAGTTCTACTTGATTTGCAACTAAGCTAACATGCATTTAGTTGTGGAGTTAGTTGAATTCATCGATTATTGCTACTTTTTAGGCAAAGCTTCTTTTTTTGTATGTTGCAGATTCATATGTGAAGAAGAACTGGAGTGACTCCTTGCCTTTATTATCCCATTTGTGTTTTATCTTTTGTACTCAACATCTGGTGTTTCTTACAGGTTCACATTCAGTCTAAGAAGATTGATCTTAGTCATGTGACCTCCAAGTGCGGATCCTTGGACAACATCCGCCACAGGCCAGGTGAGCATGCTAATGAATTCTGGACATTTTAGACACAGATTGGAAATTTGCAATGTCATGATACAGATTGTGTTTAAAGCATGCAACGCCTGAGCTAGGCTATTGGATGACATAACAGCGCCATCTTGTGGTTATATTTTAATCTCCTACTTTGCCAAACCCATTTAAAAAGATTTTGCCATTTCAAATTATTATTTTATGCTATAAGAATCATGCAGACTTTTTCCAATAATTAACAGTGATCACACCTGTATTTTAAAGAACAGATATTTTATACATTTTTATATTTTATATAGATTTTAGAGCATATACATTCAGTACCGTTGAAAAGTTTTGGGTCAGTGTTTTTGTTTTATTTTATTAATACTTTTATTCAACAAGTATGCATAAAATTGATCAAAAGTGACATTGAACACGTTTTTAATGTTACGAAAGATTTATATTTGAAATAAATGCAAAATCTTTTCCCATTTATTAAAGAAACCACAAAAGAATAGCAGCACGTCTGTTTTCAACATTGACGATAATAAGAAATAATTCTTGAGCAACAAATCAGCATATTAGAAATGATTTCTGAAGGATCATGTGACACTGAAGACTGGAGTAATGGTGCTGAAAATTCAGCTTTGCCATTACAGGAATAAATTACATTTTAAAATATATTCAAATAGAAAACATTTTAATATGTTAATATTGAATATTTAAATTGTAATAATGTTTCACAATATTATAGAATGTGCTGTACACTGTAAAAAAAAAAAAAAAAAAAAAAGTTTAAGCACAATTTACTGTATAAATATGAAGGAATTTTCCGTATTGTTTTTTTTACAGGTGTTTTACTTGTATTTTGAATTACGCATTGTGTTTAGGGTTAATGGAAATTTCTGGAAAATTACTGGATAATGTCCTGGCAGAAAATTACCAGTACATTTTCCGTTTTTATTTTTTTACAGTGTAGTTTTGATCAAATAAATGCAGCTTTGGTAAGCATAAGAGACTTAGAAAACATTTAAAAAACATTTATAAAAAAAAAAAAAAAAAAAAAAAAAAAAAGTGCTGTCCCCAAAACTTTTGAACAGCATAGTAAATCTTTAGATGAAAAAAATCCTGTTCTTTTAAGATTGCACCAGCAGAGAAATTAGAAATTAATTGCATTGTGTCTGTGTCTCAGGAGGTGGTCATGTGCGCATTGAGAGTGTGAAGCTGGACTTCAGAGAAAAAGCCCATGCAAAGGTAGGCTCACTGGACAATGCCCACCATACGCCTGGAGGAGGCCATGTACAGGTGAGTGCACAAACGCAACTGTTTTTACTGATCTGTCCCACATCATACTTGAGGACAAGCTAAGTGACCATCACCGACTTCTATTTCCTGCTTTCGAAGATTGAAAGCCATAAGCTGTTGTTCCGCGACGCAGCCAAAGCACGCGTGGATCACGGGGCGGAGATTGTGATCGAGGCGCTCGGGCTGTCAGGTGGCACCTCCCCTCACCGGCACAGCCACATGTCCTCGTCCGGAAGCATCAACATGCTCGAGTCGCCGCAGCTGGCCACGCTGGCCGATGATGTGACCGCCGCCCTGGCCAAACAAGGCTTGTGAATCCAAAATGTCAACGTTCAACTTCCCTCCACTCAATCTACAATAGTCCCCTTCAGTGGTGTCCCGGTTGACCCTTCCTCCCTATGGTATTTAATGACGACTACAGATTTCACTTCCCATCTGAGAGAAAAAGAAAAAAAAAAAGCATTTTATCGGGTTTCTTTATCTTTTTTTTTTTTTTGTCTGTTTGTTTGTTTGTTTTTTTGTCAATTTTAAAGAATAACGACTTGTTAGAGCTAGAGGTACCAGTGCTTTTTATTACCCATGTTACATGTGACTTTTTATGATTGTGTACAGACAGTGGCCTCAACTGCTGGTTTAGGGTCAGTGTCAGGTGTGTTGCGTAAAAGTCGGTCGAACAGAATTTTTTATACACGGGAATGTGGCGCGACGATCCCATGCTGCACGTGTTCTTTTGCCCATTCAGTGCATGGACTCTAAAACATCTCAACTGCGAGTCACGTACAGTCAAACACGATATACACTATAAGGGAATATATTTATAAATATACCAGCTCTTTGTCTCAACATCTCATGCTCAATTGAAAAAAAAAAAAAGATAAACGATTACTCCTTCGATAACTTATTCCTGTACAATTGCATTAAAAAGGAAAAAAAAAAAAAAAACTAGTATGACGAGCATGTATTCTAGTACACAAAAGAGGCTATTTTCTATTTCAAGGAATTTTAGTAAGTTATTTGCTGAAACATTGAATAAAATCAACACATCATGTTTTGTAGATACTAGCGACGATGTTTAGTTTGTACATTATTTCAGATGACCGTTACGAAACGCGTTGCTTCCGTGGATCTTTGTCGGTACACAGTTTAAGCAGATTTGTGCTTTAACTTACGGTGTGGTCACATTAGCGATATTGAAGAAGTCACTTTAAGATTTCTTTCAGAAGTCACTGTCAACATGGTGAATTCGCTGTGACCAGCTACAACTTGAGCAAAATTGGCGTGGGGAACTTTTTCACCTTCATGCGCAGAATCCTGTTGAAATAACTGGATTTCGCATGCGAAATTTCGCCGAGCAACAGTAAATGTGACCGCACCTTTACACAAACTATTATATTACAGTATTACCTTACGCAAATACAATCGAGGGCTCCAGTTATACATGAATCATGTAAGATCTGCTCAATCTGCTGTCTTGAAGTGTCAACCACATACCGCCGTCTTTCAGAGTCGAGATGGAAACGGATCCGTCCGAGCAAGATATGGGTGGTTCTGCGGCCCTCATTTTATTCTGAAACATAAGGAGCAGCTCCTCGGGGCGCTGTCGGTGATTTAGGTCCTGTGTTCGTCTGCTGATTCCTGCTTGGATGCTTAGTTTTCTTTCTTAGGACGTGGAAAAAGAAACACAAATCAAAACGTTAAAAAGGATACTCATTCCGCTTGCATTTGTTTGAACACAGTCCACCAGTATATTTTTCTCGTCATTTGTGGTTCTCCCCTGCCGCTTTTCCTCTAGAGCAGCTGTCATTCGTAGGCTTCTGTGTTTTCTCGGCCCCCCTGAGCCTTACCTGCCCTTTCCCTGATTCCCTCAGCTGCTGTAAATGTATTTAAAAGGTCACATAGATGTACGCAGTTTTTCTCCTGTTGGTATGATACGGATTATAAATGCCCTTAACAGTTATGACAATAAAAATACAGAAAATGAACAAAATATTGGTGTGATCTTTTTTTTCTCCTGAATTTGTGTTTGTGAAATGTGTTATGACTTATGGCTGTGGTATCATTGCCTCCTTAAAGGTTATAAAAAAGCAATAAGCGACGAGAGGCTGTACGTAGTGATTTTACAAAGGGTATTCTATTGGTTGAATTCAAGGGTCCAGGACAAAATTCTACATGTGGGGTATATAAAGTAGGGTATACTATAGTGCCATAAATGTATCGTTCATCAGTTTCTCTGCAAGCTTAAAGGGGTTAGTTCACCCAAAAATGAAAATTACCCCATGATTTATTCACCCTCAAGCCATCCTAGGTGTATATGACATTCTTCTTTCAGACGAATACAATCAGAGTTATATTTAAAAATGTCCTGGCTAATCCACGCATTATAAAGATATACGAAAAAAGTGTAACGTCTCGCAGTTCAAAATGCTTGCTACGTACGACGTCATGCGTCACGCCAGTTACGCTTTTTTCGTAAGTTGAATACGGAAGATGGTCTGGAGGAAGCTAGATACTGTATTTTACTTTATAACGTGTTAAATATGGATGTTTTTCTCACACAAACGCATGGCTTCACTTCCGAAGGCCTTTATTAGCCCTCACGGAGCCGTGTGGGTTACTTTTATAATGGATGAATGCACTTTTTTGGACTTCAAATTTTGGTCTGCCATTCACTGCCATTATAATGCTTGGATTAGCCAGGACATTTTTTAACTCCGATTGTATTCGTCTGAAAGAAGAATGTCATATACACCTAGGATGGCTTGAGAGTGAGTAAATCATGGGGTAATTTTCATTTTTGGGTAAACTATCCCTTTAATTGACATTTTTACAGCAGCTTCAAATGTGCCTCATTCAATCAGAATTTAGTCAGAACTTTTCTTTATGAATAATTTCTTTTGCAGGCCTCATAATTTGAACTCAGTGTTTACAGATACTTTTTCTTAGTATGTCTGGTAAAATTACCGTCTATTTTAAAGGGTTAGTTCACCTCATGTCATTCCAAACCCGTAAGACTTGTTCATCTTTGGAACACAAATGAAGATCTTTTTGATGAAATCTGAAAGCTTTCTGTCCCTCCATTGACAGCTACGCAACTGAAACGTTGACGCTTCAAAAAGTTGATAAAGAGACCGTAAAACTAATCCATATGAATTGAGCGGTTTGGTCTGTCTACCTGCACTCAGCTGTTTGCTATCTCAATCAGCGTCCGCACTTGTTCCCTCTCCACCCTGATTCTCTCTGCTATTTCTCCCCGCTGTTCGCTCTGCTCTTTGTCGGATTATTGTTAACGTATACCTGTGGTTTTCGTTTTGATCTCCCATTTACGTCTCACTATCGTTCTGAGTTTAGTCTTGTCTTGTCCTATCCTGTCGTGTCCTGTCTGGCACTGCTCGTCATACCTGTTCTCTGCCCAGCCATCCCGCTGTTCGTGGCTGCCTGCCTCGCTGCTACCAGCGGTTCGGTGTCTGTCGACAGGGGAGAGCGTAGCGCTACGGAGCCCAGACCCCGCACCTACAAGTTAAAGACTTTACGTTCTCTCCAGTTCAGCGTCTTCCGCACGGCTGACTGCCTTTGTTTCTTTCGTCGATAAACTTGTGTTTGAACCGTCGTCGCTCTTGGGTCCTCTGTTTGCACTGACAGGTTTAGTCAAAAAAAAATTCTAATGAGACACGATCGCTTTATATGATGAACAGAGTGAATTCATATGTGACCCCCTCAATTCATATGGATTAATTTTACGATCTCTTTATGAACTTTTTGAAGTGTCAAAGTTGTAGTTGCGTAGCTGTCTATGGAGAGTACAGAAAGCTCCCAGATTTCATCCAAAAAAATAAAATAAATAAATATATATATATATATATATATATATATATATGTATGTATGTGTGTATATAATAGTTACAGTTCTCCACTTCAGTTGTCTCAGGTCACGTTCACGCTTGTTTTTTTGGAACCCATTCAATGACTATATTGAATAATAATATTATCTAGTCATATTGAAACATTTATATATATATATATATATATAAACATCTATATATAGTTTTTTATTTTAAGTTATACTTATTAAATCAATAAGGAAATATATTACTGTAGTAATAATACCATTGTACTGTAAAACAAAAAGAAATCTAATAACAATCATTTTACACAACAACAGTAAAATTACTTCCAGTCTTAATTTCTTTGCTTTCATCAATGTTAAACCAGAGCTTTTATTTTAACGAAATCCCACAAGGAAACCAAAAGCTTCTCATTTTTTGACAGCAGATTTATAAAAGGTTGATGGTTGGCATGTTTCATTTTCAAAAGCAGGTCCCAAGGCTAAAATGTGACAAGTTGGCATACCAGTTGTCTTTGAATTTTTCCGGACATTGTACCTTGACCTAGATGAATGAAAATAGTCTAGGCTCCATCTAGTCTATAAATGGATATTTATTTAACAGTAATATTCTATGGTTATTTTAATGTTAACATAAACTCAACATGATGTCAAAATTGACCTCATTTACTTTCTTGATACACTTATTGTGAACAACCTTGACGTTTTTCCTCATCCAATCAATTCCAGATGGATAAAATCCAAAGTCCCTGTTTTTTTCTTGTTGAATATCATCTTTCACTCTGAATTACAACAGATTATGGAAGTAAAATAGGTTGTGAATACTGTTTCATGTTGATTAAAGTTTACTACTGCTATAATCCACTTACTCTACCTATCACTTGCCTTTCTGCCTTGTGCGCTGAATATGAATATGAACATTAATCACAACAAGGCTGATACTTTGTGAAAAGTTTATTATGAGAATTGACAGAGGCGAAAAATAAATTAAGACTCTGGGGAAAGGGGAAGAAGGTTTTGCAGCCAGTCCATTAATGGCAGTATATTTAGCACCTTTGACTTTGCGATCCAGACAGTGAGGGGTCAAAGGGGTGGTTTATATTTTTGTGTAACCATGATGCCCCCCACACCCCCCACCCCTCACAACTGTTCCGCTACGGAGAGGCTTGTCCCGGCACGAACATCACCAAGAATATTAGCTGGAAAAAATATGAATGGATTCCAAGAATGGACAAAAGAAAAAAAAAAATGGAGTCAAGTGAAAAAAAAAATAGGAAACACAAATAACAAAATAATTGTTTATGACTAACATCCCATGTCCCTTTTATCCGTTTCTGAGTTGGTTTTGGAAACATTGTGTGGATGTCCTGACATCATGGAATCTGGAGAAATGCTTCAGTTTCTTCACAACTTCTTACACAGACATGATGTGTTTGACGAAAGCTGTTCAGAATGGAGAGAAAAATGTCAATGTGGGCTTAGAATTACAGGACAATAAACAACTATCTCTATAAATCGGTCAGTCATTATTGAGTTTTTACTGTGATTAATGTGCAATGAGACAATAAAAGAATCTGAACTGACCCTCATAGTTCACACAGCCATTTTCATCCTCTTGGCCTTGCATGAGAGCATCGATCTCAGCTTCATTCATTTTCTCACCTGCAGGGAAAGAGGGAAGTATAGGTTGATCATGTCATTAAACAGGCTGAAAGACAGATGCTCGTCATTAAAATGTGAAACGTTCTATGTTTTCAATCTAAAATAGCAGTGAGCTGTTTGTATTTTACTGTGTGATATTTTCTTTAAAGTGTTGTGACAGATCACTGTAGCTGTCTCAATTCAAACGGTCGATTATCTTTTCCTCTTTACTGCTAGTTATACACTCTTAAAAGTAAAGATTCTTCATTGGCATTGATGGTTCCATGAAGAACCTTTAACATTCATGGAACCTTTCCATTGCGCAAAAGGTTCTTCATAGTGTAAAAAGCTTCTTTAGATTATTAAAATATTGTTCACACTAAGAAAAAAAGTTTCTTTTAAGAACTGTACACTGAAAGGTTCTTTGGGGAATCCAAAAATGGTTCTTCTATGGAATCGCTGTGAAAACTGTGAAAAAGTATAGCATGAAAATATAAGGTATGCTGAAATATATGGTACAACTTGCTGAAATGTTTCATACTGTATCTCCTGTTATCGGCCAGTGTTTCAAACGTAGAAAGATATCAACAAAAAAGGTTGTGAACATGTCACAACGTTTGCCTCAGAAAAGTCTGTTAAAGTTTATGAATATGTTATTAATATATGCACTATATTATATATGCTTTATTTTTTATCTTAACTTGTTTTAATAATTTAATGTAGGTTATGTTTTAATAAATCATCTAATTCTGTCTAAAAATGTTTAAAAATTGTTGGAATTCTTTAGAGACAATTTTCCATTTTACCATTTCAATTATATCTTGACAACAAGCTTGATTAGTAGAAGCATTATAATAATATAATAAATATCAGTGGTTCTTAATCAGGGGGCCTCAGGATGGCTTAAAATTATTTAATTATATATAAAACTTAAGATGTAAACTGAAATCACATTTCTTCCCCCCCTTAATGACTATTGTTTTCACTGAATAACAAAACATTGATTTTTAAATCAAAGCAGAAATAGAGGAAATATCTTAGCCAATGAGGGGGTCAAAATGGTTGAGTCCCACTGATATATATAAATATATATAATTATAAAGCAGAGATTTTCTTTTATATTCAGTTCATTCAATATTTCTAGGTAAAAAAAACCCTCAAAATGATGGAGCAGGTCGTCACATTTGTTATTTAAAAGAATCCACTTTCATTATTGTTGTGAATATGGATTTGCAGTAGTAATCCTATCTACTTGTTCATTTTGGCCACTTACCCAGTGTTGACAAGACAATACGCAACTCAGCACCCATTACTGTTCCGTTGCCCTCCTTATCGAATACACGCAGACCCTCAACGTAGTCATCGAATGTTGCCTTGTTTGGGCTGTTGATCACAAACTGCAGCATGGGCAGGAAACCCTCAAAATCAACTCTCTTGTTTGCCATTTCTGTAAACAGGGACATAAGTGAATGGAGGAGTCATAGAGGGCAGATGTAGTGAAACATAATGCACTGCAAGCACCTGTCATGACACCAACCTTCTGCCAATTACAGTTAAACAAACAGGCATGCGAAATATTTCACTGTGAAAGCTCCTGACAGTGCTAATGATGACTATAGGTATTTTTGGAGTAGTTAATTAAAAGGGGGAAAAAATCCACGTACCATCAGCAGTGGGGTTGCCCAAGATCTTTGAAACCTCTTTGTTGGTTGGGTTCTGTCCCAGTGCACGCATGATATCTGCAACCTGGTTGTAGGCTACTTTGCTGTCACCAACTCTGTCAAAAAGTCCGAAGGCCTCCCTGTAATCTGAAATTGTGGAGAGATTATTTTAGTTAAAGGTGAAGTGTATCATTTCTGCGCACATTAGTTTCAAACAGGTTTCCTGAACAACACATCCCTGTCTGCCATTGGTTGATCAAACAGATGGTCCCGCCCACAACTCATACCATTGGTTGGGGCAATTATGCTGTAAGGCTGTGCTATCCACCTTATTTTTAACATAAGCAGTCGCTGACAATTTTTAATTTGAATGTGCTTCCAGTTAGCTGTACAAAAACATATGTTATATGCTGCTTGATATTGCAAACTAGTATTAGTTATCATATTATTTTAATTTATTATTGCATCATAAACACGTGGGTTTTAGCACAGATAGTTGCACTTTGCTTTGTTATTCTTCTAGTTATTTATCTATAGTGGTAATGAATCAGACGTTTTATACATTCAAAGTATGTGTGAAATATCACAGGAAAGCTGGGAAAGGAGAAACTTTTAATTAGGCACTTTAAATGTCTAATTTGAAGATTAATATTAATGTAACTTTTGCCTATTTTTTTAAGAAGACGTTCTCACTTTTCTGCCCCAACAAAAGCAAAACTCATTCGCTTTGACAATGGAAGTGAGAAAAATGACTTTTTGATTGATTTGATATACGTTTTCACACTAATTTTTCTCTAAATCTGTGCATATTAAGTCAAAGTTGTCTGTCATAGGTTGGATTATAGTCTAACTCACTTTTGCTTATAACCAATTAAAAAAAAAAAATAAAAATAAAAAATTTGTATACTTGTTTTGCATCTACAGTGAGGATGATCATCAAAATGATGCATTTTATTTGGATCTCTCAAACACACAGGTGTACTGATAAAAATAATTTTGTGGTGAAGTAAATACTCCAGAAAAAACAAATATAATTTCTACATGAAAAAATCAGTTCATATTAGTACTCAGTTCAAGCTTGGATTAAACTGTAAATATCAACGTTATAAAAATAAAGTAAAACTACTCAACTTTTCTGATACTGGTGTTCCCATCATCCACTGGGGCATGAATAAATAATAAGGTGGATTTTTTTGCTGATTTCCAGCTGTATTTACACTGTTTGTTGTTAGGTTTAGCAACTTGCCATTTTGTGACATCTGGAGTTCATTTTCTACTCAAAATGACACATTCATACTCAAAAATGATCCATCGAATGTTATACCGTCATTGTGTATTGTGTACCAAGTACTGAGGTCTCTGTGTTTGAATGGTGTTGCTTCTATTATGTAGATATGGTGTTTACACAATATCTATTGTATTATTTACTTAGATGTTTATAAGTAAAGCATAAACTTTAAAAGCATGGTTTAATTAAGTGTTATATTGTTTGAGTAAAAAGTATTACAAAGTAAACTTCAACTAAGTAGAAATTACTCAACAAACTTTTACTGGCCAATTTAAAGTTACTTATTTCCTTTGTTAATGTTACTTAATTTAGTTAGAGTTTACTTAATTCCGTATGTGAAATTTACTTTAAAAAAATCTGTTTTAGACATAAAACTCTTGTTATTTTTCAGTGTGTTAACAAAACATCATGTTCCCTTTTTAATTACTACCTTTACATTTGTGGGTTTCTCATTAAAATCTGCTAATTTAAACTAAAGATGAGCAGACTGAGTAATAATCAGTGCTCAGTATTTCTATGGGCATCATAGCTATTGGCTCACTGGAATTTGATCTGCTAAAAGATTAATAGCTTCATCTGATTTCCGCATAAAGCCAGCTGCCACTAACAACGTGACAGGAGCAAGGGGAGACATTCAAAGAGTCGACTTGGAATTGATATGCTCTCCCAAGAATATAACTCCCACCATATAAAGGCAGTACCATGTGAGGCCAGAATGCTGACTGCAGTGTAACTCACACCCAGGCTGCTGAAAGCTGCCCCTCACTGAGCAACGGCCACATTCTTCCACGTAAAATGCAGCATTGGACAATGGTGCAAATTAACTGTTGAGTTGCATTGAATTGCTTGACCTTTATGGCACAATAGAAGTAAATCCCAAAACACTTTGGGAATTTGACACAGGTTGCTTACTTCAAACCACTTAAAATGTTTTGAATTAATATTGCTGGTGCCATTAAATTCCTGCCTAAAGGCAGATTATAATTAGATAAATTGAAATAGGATATTTAATATCTAATTATCCTTCTGCAGGATTATTCCCTATTATATTTTTCATTATTTTAAGCACCATATTTCATGTAAACACATACATACAGTATGTGTAAGCAATGGTTGTGCAATCTCTAAAAAATAAAAGAGAGAGATATTTCCATCTCACCTTCCATCTGGTCCTGGCTGAAATCGAGCTGCAGGAAAACAGAGGTACATATTACTCTATCCCATAAATCATTAACAAACATGATATATTATACCAATCAGTAGGCTATGTACATTCACATATATGGATCAAACACATGCATTTGAATCTGTTTTATAGTTAAACAAAATCTATTATTAAAGCTATTAAAAAGTCTTACCCAACCTTAATGCAGACATTTTCTTATATAAGCAATATGAGGAAATTAGAGGTACATTTTATTCTGTTCCATTCCAGAATATTTGCATACTTAGACATATATTGACTAAATGACATCAAAGACAAAAGTACAGATCTGTGTGCCATTTCTGTCTGTGTTCTGTATATGTAAATTACGAAACAAACCAGTTAGTTTAAATCAGTTTAAACACAGTAATAGACTTTAGTTTAGATTACATTTGATCTGTTCTCATTTTATTTTAATTTTATTGTATAATAGGCTATCATTGTCATCATATTAATGAGTCAGAATATCAAAGGAAAATAAGATATATCGGGAATGGTAAATAATAATCAGCGATGCAAATTTCCACTACATAAATCAGGGAGACGTGGAGTGATTTTCAAGACCTGAGAAAATCCATCACATCACTAACACTGTTATGACAAGTGAGTCATTCACAAACAGCTGCTTTAATAGAAAACTGAAGAGTGAGAGCCCCAGATCTTGGCATGCTTAATTTAGTCGCTCAGCTGCTTGCAGAACATTAAGGAGCTCCATGTTTGGCTATGTGAACCTTCTCCACATTTGGCTATCTTGGCCAATCAGAAAAGAGGTGTGACGTTTGTTTGTAGTTATGCAGGAAAAAAACAGAACTTATCCGGAACTATCCGTGGTGCTGAATCCGCCAATAATACATATTTCAAGCTGTCATCAGGCAACAGAGCAACTTTAGGCAACTGCTCAATGACTTAAGTCATTAGAAGACAGTTTAATATGCTTAACATATTAGTATGATACATGTAATGTATATTCAAATATATGGATCAAACTTTCATGACAGTGTAGTTATGTAAAATACATAATGAAAGCTATTATAAAGTGTAACAACCTTACTGCATTTAAGGCATGTTCATTAATAAGCAAATGCATGTAATCCCTGACATGTAAATAATAACAGAACATTATTCTGTAGGTGGAAAATATGTATTGACCAATCAGCATTCAGTATACTGTCCATTTTAAACATTTCTGATTTGCAATTTAGTTAAAAAATGCTATAGCAAACTGGATACTTCAATATCAGCTACCACTTCAAATATCCCTTTAAAATCTGAACAATGCAATAAACTTTGCACTGAAAACCTGTCTGTTTGATATGACAGGAATGGTCGTTACCTTCACACCGGTCAGATCTACTGCGGCGGGTTTAGGTGGGGCCTCAGGTGCGGGCGCGGGAGCAGGTGCGGGCTCGGCCTTCTTGGGTGGCTCGGGCTTCTTAGCGTCCTTCTTAGGTGCCATTTTTTTAGTCTATTTGTCGGCCGGGAAGGAAGTCAACACAGGGAGTGGACCACAGCTTGGAGGATACTCAGCATTCTCAAGGTAAGTATGGATGTTTATATACGCGTATCATTTACTTCAGAGTTGATGTCAAACTGATGCACAAGCGGATTGGATCGTTGGCCACAGAGGGGAGGGCTGGCGCGCCCCAAATGGAGAAGGGGGCGAAGGAAGTGGGGTGACTGCAAAGGGTCGTAAATCTATTTCAACTTCAGGGGGAGACAACAACCCGCGAAAGTTAGGATGGCTCGCGCGGAGTGAATGTGTAGGCTACTGCGACCGCCGTTTCCATGGAGACTTTTATAAGATTTTAAGATGTGTTTCTATTTTACTGCTTGCTTTTAAAAAAATACGTATGTCGAGCGTCGTTTACTTATGGAAGTAAATGTAACATTTACCGGAAGTTTATTTACGTTTGTTGACAAAACACTGTCATCATCTTTATTACAGATTATAAATTATATATTATTTACATATCCTATTACATTTACATGTTACAAATATATACAGAAACAAAACTTTTTGTAGCTTCATACTTGGTCTACACCTAGATTAAAAATGGCAACATCAGTATTTTTGACTAAATGCTTACATCCTCACAATAATGTTTCACAGAATGGGGAATGGCACCAGCTGGCTAAAAATACCAGGACAGGTGGCTAGAATGTGACCACTTTCTCCAAAATAAATGAAAGTCTGTTGGTATGTTGTCACTTCAGTGAAAGTGACATGACAACAAGAAAAAAGGAAGTTTTGAGAAAACCATCAATGCTCAACTAATGTAAATGATGTAAAATTTTGATGAGAGTGAATATAAGGTGGCTATTTTATTGAAAGGTGTTTTTTTTGTTTGTTTGTTTTTTTTTTACGTTTTTCGGTCGCTACAAAATTCTCATATCATGTTCCCCTATAGCATTTTTCTATTTTATTGTGGATTTTTTTTTTCTTCTATTCGTCTCTGCAGATTCAAACTTTAGGTAAATACATTGTATGGGTGTGTCCTGGTCATATTTCAATCTATGATGTCTGATAATATTTCAATTATTTTAAAATGGTATGGTATGGTAAAAAGGTAAAGTTAAGGTAAAAAATTTAATAAAATGGAAATGTAAAAAAAAAAATTATCATGCACTGTACACAAATTGTGTTTGAGACCGATCCTCTATGTGCTAAAAGGGGTTTTCTAAGTTATGGGTCATCTGAGTAGGGGGAGATGTTTGTTGAAGAGTGGAACTCTTCCAGCATCCAAATTCGTCAGTGTGCGTCATGTGTGTGAGCAAAGTGCAGGCAGTATAAAAAAATCATGAGAGGCAGAGAGAAATCAAACTGTGAGGTGAATGAAAGCTGATAGTGACAATGAGTAACTAAACAGTCTTTGTTCATCTCAGCCTGGTCTCTTGGGAAAGGGAGTTAGTGGAGTCTGGAAGTCTTAAGGAGACCTCAGCTGCTGATGCCCGTTACCTCACAAAGTGCACAGGCGAGTTTTTCCCCCTCTCTCCCATCTAAATATGTCTTGCTGGCCCTTTCCCCACCCCCAGAGGAGGGCCATTAACGTAGAGACGTGAGATATTCATTCACCCTTCTCAACCCCCCTGCTTTCCCCTTGGACCCGCTTTCTCTGACCCCCTTCAGTTGTAGCCCCCCAGCTGTCATTAGGGCTCACCCCTGCCGTCTAGAAGCACCTTCTCTAAGAACCTGCCCCCTCCCGTCCCATCCACCTGCTCACCAGAACCAACAACCCCCCCAACTCTTAATGATTTTAGCAACTAACTCACTTTTAGCCTGCTTGGTTATTTGGTATGGTTGTTGGAGATGGGGAGTCATCATCAAGTTAGATGGAAGACTCAACATGCCCCAAGTTGACTTCTCTAGTATGTGTCAGGTTTGGTGGAACCAGAGTTGTTTGGCATTGATTCCTTATTTTTGCCTAAAAATGTAATTTTTATGTATTTGGTGCTACATAAAGGTGCTTAAAGGGATAGTCCACCCAAAAATAAAAATTCTGTTATCATTTACTCACCCTCATGGTGTTCCAAACCTGTATGAGTTCCTTTCTTCTGAGGAACACAAAAGAAGATATTTTGTGAAATGTTGGTAACGAAACCGTTTTGGTTCCCATTGACTTCCATGATATTTTTTGACCATACAATGGAAGTCAATGGGAACCAAAACTGTTTGGTTATACCAACATTCTTCAAAATATCTTCTTTTGTTTTC
Source organism: Coreius guichenoti (assembly GCA_039654105.1). Taxonomy (NCBI): domain Eukaryota; kingdom Metazoa; phylum Chordata; class Actinopteri; order Cypriniformes; family Gobionidae; genus Coreius; species Coreius guichenoti. The sequence continues at coordinate 12,368,526 of CM077172.1, read as the reverse complement.
CACAGAAGAAAGAAACTCGTACAGGTTTAGAACGACATGAGGGTGAGTAAATGATGACAGAATTTTCATTTTTGAGTGGACTATCCCTTTCTTTGAGTTCAAACATGAACTGAATCATATTAAGATGAAACAACAGAGTGTAAACCAATAGTATGAACACCTGTGACTCGTTTTACGTCATTCAATCATATGTTTTCAGTGTGTCGTGATCTGCACAAAAATATCCTGTTTTCCACAGCAACCTGAGACAGAGCTTTCAAAACATAAGTGAAGTATCAATTTAAAACTCCTGCATCATAAACATGCTACTTTCAGATATGAAAACATCCCCATCTGACTCTCCTCAAACTACACAAGCTATACTAATGAGGTAAGCAAGCTTATGTCCATCATTCAGTAAAAAGCCTGCTGGATGTCATGCCGAGGTGACGCACATCTCTGGATTAATATCTTTTCGAGAGTGCAACAGGGAGGACGTGCCAACCGTGAGGGAGGAGACAGACTCTCAGAGGAAAGGTGAAAAGGTCTTCACCATGTGTGGCCAAGGAAATTATGATGTTTTTCTTTGACAGCACACATTTTCCACCTGATAAATAACATGCGTTGGTATAACATGATTTGTTTGTATTATTTTTGGTTAAATCTTGGAACATTTATACGTGGATTAATTTTTGATCTTAGCCTATAAATAACATTTTGCTAATTGGACAATAAAATATGAAGTATCGGAGACTTAAGAGACACATAAAGTCAAATGGATTTGTACAGAGTGTCTAAAAATATTTAAAAACGCATTAGTCACGGGTGTCTTATAACATTAAATGACACAGATATGATCATATTGTATATCTGCAATATACAACTATCTGCAAAAAATAAACACAACTACACATTGATCCCATAGCAATACTTCTAAATGTATGTTATCTTGTATTTGTATCTGTCTTTGCATATGTTGTTGTTGTTCAGTTTGAATGTTGACTGAATATGACTCTGAAAGTACTGGCTTACAGTATCAGCTAACAACATATTGAAACTAGATTCAGAGGTGCTGTCTCTTTTATTGTCACTTCCTGTCTGGGACAGGAAAAAGTCTAATATCCTCATGATGTCACATTGAATGTGACTCAAAATGACACAAAATTAAGTGTAACCCCATCAAAAATTCCTCTGGCAACTTTAAAGTTGAGTTAAGGCCTTAAAGGGATAGTTCACCCAAAAATGAAAATTACCCCATGATTTACTCACCCTCATGCCATCCTAGGTGTATATGACATTCTTCTTTCAGATGAATACAATCGGAGTTATATTAAAACATGTCCTGGCTCTTCCAAGCATTATAATGGGAGTGAATGGCAGCCCAAAATTTGAAGCACAAAAAAGTGCATCCATCCATTATAAAAGTAATCCATACGGCTCCGGGGGGTTAATAAAGGCTTTAAGTGAAGCAATATGTTTTTGTAAGAAAAATATCCATATTTAACACGTTATAAAGTAAAATATCTAGCCTCCGCCAGACCGCCTTCTGTATTCAACTTATGAAAAAAGCCTAACTGGCTTAACGATGACGTTGGACGTACCGTAAACGTTTTGAACTGCGAGAGGCGTTACACTTTTTCCGTAAATTGAATACGGAAGGCGGTCTGCCGGAAGCTAGATATTGTACTTTATAAAGTTTTAAATATGGATATTTTTCTTACACAAACCCATCGATTCGCTTCAGAAGGCCTTTATTAACGCCCTGGAGCCGTGTGGATTACTTTCATAATGGATGGATGCACTTTTTTGGGCTGCCATTCACTGCAATTATAAAGCTTGGATTAGCCAGGACATTTTTTAATATAACTCGGATTGTATTCGTCTGAAAGAAGAATGTCATATACACCTAAGATGGCTTGAGGGTGAGTAAATTATGGGATAATTTTCATTTTGGGTGAACTATCCATTTAAACACACCACCAAAAACACGTTTATCCTAAATATGATCAGATATATTTTAAACACTGCTGACAGATACAAATATGCAATGGTGGACATTTTCTCACATCCTACATCTAAAATAGTGTGAATAATGTATTTAGCCCAGTAGGCTATATGATTCAAGAGTTCAAGAGATACTGAAGGACAAACTTCACTGGGTGAATGAAACATGGTGCTGCTGTCTTAAGAATAGAGCAGGAAGTTACTGGCGTTATTTTCAGATAACCTTAAGGCAGAGCGACAGAAGCATTCTGACTCATAGAGGTCACAGTTAGTTTGGACCTCAATGGTTCTGATGTGAGTCCCCATAACGAACAGTGTTGCTCACGCTCCTGGACTCCATACTAATTCCATAAGGAATGAGATTGTAATTTAGCCCATGGACAGATGGGCCTTATTTATAGCCCTTCCTGAAGAGGTGCAAAGTTTTCTTGGGATCTCTCTGAGGGGGGGCCACAGCTCCTTAAGGGGGTTGATTCAGCGTCACCTGCCTATTCCTTAAAGCCGTCTCAGACAGATTATAAAGGGTAAAGCTAAACAAAGCAGCACACAGCCTTGAAAAGCGGCTGCAACTCCCACTGAGGGTCTCCAAGCCATCTGAATGGCAGCCCCTCACTCTAAAAGAATACCTATTATAGTTCATTGGAATTGCTGAAGTCACCAACACACGTCATCAGAGAGGCCTGGCCATCACTTCTGTTTCAAGTGCTGAGATGGAATAAGATACAAAGTAATCGTTTGTGTATACTAGAGGCTGCTAGAATGTTCTAGTGCTGCATTAGATATGCTAATATGTGGATAAGCTCTTCAGGATGATGAAAGATAAAAAAATAAAAAAACAGCTATTACAATGACACACCCCAAATCTTACACATAAATATAAAAAAATAATATATTTTTCAAAAATTGTTTGCTCAAGTTTCTGAAACGGAAACTTTCAAAATGACTTTATAAATGAATCTGCTTTAATTTTACATGCATCATTTCAGTTGTTTTATGTTGAAAAATGGTTACTCATTTTATTCTGTTGTCATCCAAGGAGGAAAGACACAACTAAGGAGTTTAGATTGAGACCAACATGGCCTTGGTTATTTTCAGACCCTTGTATATGGCTGGGGATCTTTGAAAACAGCAAATGGGATCCCAGCCAAAATGGATGGGCTCCAGAAGAAGAAACTAACCGTATTTGTGTAGTGTGAGGATCCAGTGCTGAGCTGTAATAGAAAGCTATGCATTTCTGAAACACCCCATACCCCCTAATCACTTTGCAATTTTCCGTCTTATTATGCCAGCAGGCTCTTAGAATAGAAAAGGAGCACAGAAGTATGGCAGGCTATGTTAAAGACAGTGATATTCTCTCCATTAAATTTATCATGTAGACACAGGGATCACATTGCAGGAGAATCAGATATGATTTCATCCCATACTGAAGTACAGTGCTAGATTTAGCTAGATGCTAGATTTACATATTTAAACTAAGAGGAACTTCATTATACTAACTCATGGATATACCATATTCTTGATAGTTAGGGTTTTCCCTCATTATAATAACGTTAACCTAAAACTCAAAATACTGTTTAATCATCGCATGGTCTTTATTTTACAGATTTGTCTCAGGGAATCTCAACAGATGAGTTTTCATAGGATGACAACTAGAGGGCAGTGCACTGTAAAACAATGGATCAGCTTGGCTGGTTATTTTCTACAGTATGCCCCTGCTGGTAGAGGCCGTAACTACATCATTATGGTGGCAAAAAGCTTATTTCTCCACTGATGGCCATTAAAAGTAGCATAAAACATATACAATGAAAATATTATATTATAGTACATGCTTTACCAGTTCCCCTTTCTGCCTCAAAGATTTGACCATCCAAAACACAAAAGGTAAGTTTTAAATAAAAGCATTCTGTAATGAAACCCATTGACAAATACATACCCCTAAATATGGCCACAGTATTTACACAAATATAAAAATGTAACCAGAACTAAACTAATACATAAATTATAATTGCAAAAACATGTGAACAGGTAATTGAGAGACCCTCGTTTCTGACTGAAATGGTATGGTCCAATTTCCTGGTGTTGTCGCATAAAGTTGGAGCCAAATCTTTTTGTGATTCTATACCAGGAAATATAACAATCACTCCTTTAGTTCAGAACTGGACTGGAGTAGGTGAACAGGTAAACCAGCTAAATAGCAAGCACTACATGTGCAGTACTCTGTATATGGTATCTGTGAATTCAGGTTGATTAGGACACTTTTTGCCATTGAGATGACTGGGAAAAAGTGTCCCAGTCAACCTGAATTCACCCTAATATTCTTAATAAAAGTTTTGAAGGCTAGTTTTAAATAGTTTATAATTGAGATAAATTATATACATAAACTATAATAAAAAAAAATCAAACAAAATGTTGATGAGACCAGTTTCACTCATGCATATGAATGTGCTACACATCTGTTACACAGAGTACAATGTTTGTGGTCAAGTTGACACTGCTTACAACCTGCCACAGTTGATGTTTGATGTATATTGTTCCTGTCTGAAGACTTTGTCTTTGCTGAATGGTGCCCCACATTATGTGCTGTTTCTGACAGACTGCTGAATCCACCAGAGTGGCGGCCTTGGCACTGAGCCCTTCCAGCATGCTCAGCAAAGTCCTGCACCAGCATTAATCCCCTGATAGGGGCTCTCGCTATTGTCAGAAGGAAGGGAAAAGGGATGGGATTTGCTCACTGTAGCAAACTGTGGATCTGGGTTGCAAATGTGAATGCATGGTTAGGAAGTGCTGTAGTTTCATCAGAAGTCTGTGTGCTTCTCCTTTAGTAGACATATTAGAGCTTCCTTTTAAAAATCCTAAATACAACATATGACATTTGCTTTAGCCTGTGCCCTGTGGTCTGCACTGGTATGTAGACTGATGCAAGGTTTTGCATTGTTGGAATTATATGTACATTTAAAAAAAAAAAAAAAAATCCACTGATGCTATTTTTGCCACATTTTGACACATCTGACCCCAACCCAATCGCCTACACAATATGGTTGAAGTGCTACTCAAATTGCAGCACTAAACAGATTTATACATATATTTTATTCTTCTCTATAAGAATTGTTGGTGATATTTGAAGTTTAATAGGTGTTATATTTTTACTATAAATAATGTGGAATCTGCATTTGCTTTTCATCATTGTAATTATCTGTTATTTTAGTATTATGTATAAAATATTATAGCATTTATTAATAGTTTGCATTAGCTTTTGTATATTTTATATTATATTCTGTTTTTTATTTTAATTTTAGTTTAAGTTTTAGTAATTTATTATCTTTTGTCAAGTTAATTCGTTTTTAAATGTTTTTCCATGTAATATATATATATATATTTCATTTGAGCTTTATTTCACGGAAAATTATTTTTTAATAATTTTAGTTTTAGTTACCTATAAAAACTGCATTTTTTTTATTGTAATATATTTGAAAATATAGCATCAAAGTAGAAGTGTATGGTCATGTGTTATTTTTGACACGGAGTTCTAGAAATGATTTACAATTTTGAATCGCTGATAATGGCAACAGTTATTCAATATTCGCCAGCATCGTCTTAAGCCATCGAAGTCTGACCAATCAGAGCAGAGCGCGTTGAGTAAGCGATGAGAGGATCTCGTGCTCTGCTCTCCATCTCCAACTTTACACAGCGGCAGCAGGTGAACGGAGCGCGCCGTGTTCACCGGTGCATGGAAATATTTTAAACAGTCTTCGAGTTGATATTCACACATAGTTTGAAAATAGCGCATATTGTAAAGGAGAAAACCACTTCTGGACAGAATATGTCAAAAATCTTAACAGTCTGTGGGGTTGCCAAATCACTGAGGCTGGGATGGCGCAACTGGAGAACATCAACGAGGTTGCTCAGCTTTAAGGTGTGTTAACTTTCAGTTAATTGGTTGAGCACATTCATTTACATGATATGAAAAAGCTTTGGTGAAAATTGAACTGTGACATGGCAGTCAAAATCTAGCCTCACATTTTGCTTCACGTTGCACATTATGAATTCCTTGCCACAAGACACATTTGTTGCCTAAATTTAGTCTAATGTCCAGGCTCAGACTGCACACCTGGTGCTTGAAGATGGGACCAAGATGAAGGGATACTCCTTTGGCCATAATCACTCGGCAGCTGGAGAACTGGTCTTCAACACAGGACTAGTTGGGTAAGAAGGGACTAGTTGTGGAAAGTGCAAAAGAAACAACTTTCCATATAACCAATAAGTGGCAACACTGTAATCAACCATTCTGTAACTCAAGACTAAATGTTTTAGCTGTAACTCCTAAAGCTTTCAAGTACTTTAGCCTATTGTCAGTCTACTAGCCACTTGCAACCACATCATTTTCAAACTTGAAATCTCCTGAAAGTTTTAACTACGTAAGACCTAAATGCTTTATTCTTTGTCAAGTCAATATTCACAGTTACTTTGTCATGTCAATATACAGAGGTTACTGTCATATATTAGCTTTAAAGTCACCATGGAATCAAAATGGTCAATTATTGTATTTTTAGAGTATATTATTGCAGTATTTATTACAAATGATTTATCTATGCACATCACAATTTTTTTTATTTTTATTCACGTGCCCTCGTAATCTTAAAATAACTTCTCTCTCTTGAAGTGTTTTTCGGTATGCGGGACAACCTGTCGCTCACAAGAGATTGCAGCAATAGCAAACCACAATGATTCCGCTTACATTTTTTTCACTTGGATCAAAATAGGGAAGAAAAGACTATAGCAAGTTTAGTTTGATGCTGACTTTAAGCATTATCTTAAAGTTGATCTATCATCTCTCCAGCTATCCCGAAGCTCTGACAGACCCCAGTTACAGAGGGCAGATCCTGACCCTCACCTACCCCATTGTGGGAAACTATGGTGTTCCCAACACACAGGAGCTGGATGAGCTGGGATTGAAGAAAAATGTGGAGTCTGATCGCATTCAGGTGAGCGGTGCAGCTCACACATTACTAGCAATGCTAAGATCATATACATAAATACATAAATCTGTCTGTCAAATACATAAATGTAAATATATATTCAACCCTTATCTGCAGTCATGATTGTTTGTTTCCATGTATTTGTTGCTGGAAGGTGTCAGGATTGCTGGTTCAGGACTACAGTCCTGAGTACAGTCACTGGAACTCTGTAAAATCACTGGCACAGTGGCTTCAAGAGGAAAAGGTGTGTCTCCATATATTCTGCTTCTACTTACTAATATTCTTACTTCTACAGTATTTAATGCATTATTTTTTTTTATTTGCAGGTGCCGGCACTTTTTGGGATAGATACCAGGATGCTGACAAAGATCATTAGAGACAAGGTCAGCATTTACGCAACTTTGAAGTATGCACAGTTTGTCCTAAATACATTCTGAAGGTTCCTATTTTTTCCACTAATAAGGGTACCGTTTTGGGGAAAATTGAATTTGATGGTCAGCCAGTGGAGATCACAGACCCTAACCAACAAAATCTAGTGGCTAAGGTCTCTACCAAGGTAACCACTAACCAGCATACTTGATCAAATTTCTGTCACTGCATTTTCAGTGAGTGACCCTGTCTCTTCCTGTTTTAAGGATATTCAAGTGTTTGGGAAAGGTAACCCAATCAAAGTGGTTGCTGTTGACTGTGGAATCAAGCACAACATTATAAGACTACTTGTCAAGGTAGGGGATTTTGGCTGTGGTCTTCTCCTGTGAAAGCAATAGACATTATAACTAATCATATTTCAAATCTTTTCATTTTTATATCCTAGCATGGAGCAGAGGTGCATTTAGTGCCGTGGGACCAAGACCTGATGAGTTTGGAGTATGACGGTCTCTTCATTTCCAATGGCCCAGGAGATCCTTCACTGGCTAAGACCTTGATTCAAAATGTTCGCAAGGTATGATAGATAATATTCTCATCGTTTTGAACAATTCATTTGGAATCATTCATCTGAAACAACTTTTTCTGCTGACATCAATTAGGCCACACTGGTAACCAAGTCAAATTTTTTGACTTTTTCTTGGAAATGTTACATTACATTGACGTTGACTATTCACATTAGAAACCAAGTGAAACAAATGATTAAGTTCAGCTACGTAAACTAATATGGGAAATTGAAAATGAATAAATTGTCACACTACGCTTATTTTTCATCCCGCCATCATAATGACATTCAGGTGCTGGAAAGTGACCGTCTTCAGCCAGTGTTTGGTATTTGTATGGGGAATCAAATCACAGCTCTGGCAGCTGGTGCACAGTCTTATAAACTACTAATGGGAAACAGGTACTAATTATTATTATTATTATTATTATTATTATTATCTGCTATATGATCTGGTGCATAGACCCTAATTTACTGATTTTTATGTCAAATTTGATTTCATGTGGGTCTGGAAACGGAATACAAGGCAAAAATATTATGGCAGAAGAGAAAGCATAACTTTTGTCATTTGCACTCATTAGACTAATTAAAAAGACTTTGTTATTTTTCTACAGAGGCCAAAACCAGCCAGTTGTGAACGTGATGACGGGCCAAGCTTTCATCACAGCTCAGAATCATGGGTATGGCATAGACAGCGAGTCACTTCCTCCAGGCTGGAGTCCTCTCTTCATCAATGCAAATGATGGAACCAATGAGGTCTGTGTCGCTCGATTTAATCTAAAAGGGATGCTTCACCCAAAACAATTTAAATTCTGTCATCATTTCATCACCCTTATGCCATTCCAAACCTGTTCAGCCTTCTCTCTTCCATGGAGCACGAGCAAAAATGTGAATTTTTCCATATAATGAAAGTAGTGGGGAGACTCTCTGTCAAACTCAAAAACTTCATGTTGTCATTGTTGGGTGAACTATCACTTCAACTGTGACTGACTGTCGAAAAATTAATTAAAAGTGCCCGGAAGGTTTTTTAGTAATGAATTCCGCTTCTGTGTTGACATTGGTTTGACTACTATGGCCTCGGTCTTTATTGATAATTAACTCTTAGGCTGTTTAGAAAATATTCATATTTGTAAAAACCTTTTGTTTGCTTTTAGAGGAATCTAGGTTAATGTCTAACACTGTTTTCTCTTCTACTCTTCCAGGGCATTATGCATAATACCAAGCCAGTGTTCACAGCACAGTTTCACCCCGAGGCCAAGGGAGGACCCACAGACACAGAGGTACCGCAGCACTGTCAGAGGATTGTGAAGAGTCTGATCTTTTTGTTTTTCATGGCTGAATGTCCTCTCTTGATCATGTTGTGTTGAATCCTCCATAGGGATTCATACATGACTGCCCTACACAGTGGGGTGCTGATTATTTCATTAAAAACCAGCCAGTGTACTTGAGCACTTTCTTTAATTATCTTTTATAGTTCCTGTTTGATGCTTTCATCTCGCTGATAAGGAAGGGGAAGGAGGGGAGCATTGCATCTGTGATGCCTAAGAAACCTGCTGTTCCTCCGAGAATCCAGGTAGGGGAGACAAACTACATAAGTTGGAAGTCCTCTCTGCTGGCACTTTGTGTTGAGTACAGACACTTGTTTGTTGTCCTTGTTTTACCCAGGTATCCAAAGTGCTGGTGCTGGGGTCTGGAGGCCTGTCCATTGGTCAGGCTGGAGAGTTTGACTACTCAGGATCCCAGGCTGTCAAAGCAATGAAGGTGAGCTGTTTTGTTTATTTCTGCGGGTTGTACCTTTTTGCAGTGACCTAGTTCAGTCCAAGTACCAAGTCTGACCATCCAAGTACCACCTTTTCACAGCCATGCGGCCCTTATTTTTTTAAGCATTTATAAAAGCAAATAGAGTCTTTTTGAGCACATCTTGTTTAGGCCTTAGAATAAATTCTGAAGGTTCAAGATTGTGTATTTAAGTTAGTGCTAGTTTGTTGCCGGTGGACTAGACAGATGTGTTGTTCACCAGCAAAAATGTTTTGTGGTAAATATGGTTGACCAAGGAAGTTTTGCTGGTAAAGCTAGTTGGGACATTAGCATGCCATCATCCAAAACGGCAATCTTAATGGCTGTTAGTAACACATAATGCCATGTTTTGATTAATACCAATTTAAGATCTAAGAATTTAAAAATCTCATATTTTCCCAATAATATTTGTCTTGCTTTTTTCCTAATTTTCATTTGTCTTTTTTTTTTGTTAGTGTTATTTTAGTATTTATACTATTTATATACTATTCTAGCATTTAGTAATATTTTTAATAACTTTTATTTTATATTTTCAGTTTTTATTTATATAGTTTTTAGTTTCAGTTCGAGTAATTTTGTGCTTTTTAGTTTCAGTTTGAGTAATGTACTTTTGTCATTTTTATTAAATTTTTTAATAGTTATATTTAGCTTTAATTTATTATTATTATTATTATTATTATTTTGAGTAATTTTAGAACTTCAACTTAAAATTATTTCACTTAGATGCCAAGGCAACGTTTTACATTTTTGTTTGTTTTTCATTTAATATATTTATATTTTAAATCATATTTCATTTCAATTACCGAAAATTATTTTTAATCATTTTAGTTTTAGCACATTTAGTATTTGTGTGTATAGGATTATTATTATTATTATTAACATTTAATTCTATACTTTTTTAAAGAGTTCTACATTTCCAGAGTCAGTACAGGTGTTCTTTCTCACAGCAGTGTTTCTTGTTTCTGTCTACAGGAGGAAAACCTGCAAACAGTGCTGATTAACCCCAACATTGCCTCTGTACAAACTAACGAGGTTGGCACCAAGCAGGCAGACTCTGTGTACTTCCTGCCTGTCACTCCTGAGTTTGTGACGGAGGTGATCAGAGTAGAGCGACCTGATGGCATCCTGCTCTCCATGGGAGGACAGACGGCCCTCAACTGTGGTGAGCATTAAGCATCACACTTTACCAAATTTAACAGGACTGAAAGGATTGATTGATGGTACATTATGTTCCTGTCCATGATCCCAGGGGTGGAGCTCTTTCAGAGTGGTATCCTGCAGAAGTATGGAGTGCAGGTTTTGGGCACACCTGTGGAGTCCATCATGGCCACTGAGGACCGGCAACTCTTTTCAGATAAACTAATGGAGATCAACGAAAAGATTGCTCCCAGTATTGCTGTTAAAACGGTGAGATGCAAAATGTGGTACTGCTCCAAGTTGTGATGCCGTCTTATTTGAGCTTTCAGAGAAACATTTAAATGTAAATGCTACTTTTGCTTACTGTTTGAATAAATATTTGTCTGTGATTATGTACTGGTGATCCTTTTTGTCTGGAAGGTGGCAGATGCCTTGAAGGCAGCAGAGGAGATTGGCTACCCTGTCATGCTGCGATCAGCTTATGCCCTGGGTGGCCTTGGTTCAGGCCTGTGTGCTAATAGAGAGAAGCTAGAGGACACCGCTCGCAAGGTAATACACTGTAAAACATCACACAACATGATGTTAATTATTTCTATTAATGCTGATGCTGAATTTAAATATTATCTGCTTTATGATCAATTGAAGTACAAAAATAGCTTAAACTCTTAAATATGTTTTTAACTTATTTGTCTGCAGTGGGATTGCTGTCGGATCCAGTACAATTTTTATATGCTTCATCCAGCAATAAACCTACATCTTTGCATCTTAGGGTCTCAATAAATGTTTTTTTTTTCACTGGGTGTGAAGTTGAGTTTTGACAGTTACAGTATGTGTTCATAGTACAATCTTTTATCTCAAGAAGATCAAGGAAATTTTGATTCCTCTTGATATGGTCGCTTTCTAGTTGGTTTGGCATGATGAAAGTGGGTTAAGTCTGTTCACTCTTCACTCTGTTCTGTTATAGGCCCTGGCCATGAGCAGGCAGATCCTGGTGGAAAAGTCCCTGCTGGGCTGGAAGGAAGTGGAATATGAGGTGGTGAGAGATGTTGCTGATAACTGTGTCACTGTCTGCAATATGGAGAACTTTGACCCTCTGGGCATCCACACAGGTACAATACTGTATGTAGAATAAAATCTTGCATATATTTACTTTTGTAATTTATATATTTTAAATATGTATTTAAAGCTGCAGTCCGTAACTTTTTTTTGGTTAAAAATGATCCAAAATAAATTTTTGAGTAAGTACACAACCAGCCAGTGTTCAAAACGATCTCCTTACCTTAGCCCGATTCACAACGGTAAGCTTGTAATAATGTGTTACAATTTGAGTGGTACTGGTAGCTTTCCGTGGGAAATACGAGCTTCCGTCGTTCCTCTTTGCATCATTACATCACGTCTGTATACATAAAGGAGTCCAGGTTAGTAGGCTATATTGCGTGTGTGGATGCTGCAGGTGGCGGATCATTTGTGGCCTCTTCTTACAGCAGCTGGAATGTAATTAAAGTTGTAATTTTGATGGCGGCTTGTAATCCAGAAAGTTCAAAACGAATATCATCGCTGGCAACAGGTGCGTTGATAGACAACCCACACATACACCTCGAAACATTAGATTCTTCCGCGCTGAGGAGCCGTGCCGATGCACAACCCACGTAAAGAAGATAACTGCAAATAACTGCAATTTCAGGGTTCAAACAGAGATGGCGACAAGGAGGTAAAACTTACGGACTGCAGCTTTAAATAATGTGTGTGTGTTAAAGGGTTAGTTCACCCAAAATGAAAATTCTGTCATTAATTACTCTCCCTTATGTCGTTCCAAACCCGTAAGATCTTCGTTCATCTCTGGAACACGAATTAAGATATTTTTGATGAAATCCGAGAGCTCTCTGACCCCTCCGTATACAGCAATTTAATTAACACTTTCTCCAGTGGTTCAACCTTAATTTTATGAAGCGACGAAAATACTTTTTGTGTGCAAAAACAAACAAAAATAACTCTTATGCTGTTGACATAGTGTAAACGGTGCAAACGCTTCCAGAACGCTGGCTTACCATTGGCCAACACTGTTCACGTGAGCACCACGACGCATGCGCATGAGTCGTTCTGCCGTAGAACTAGGAAACACTGCACTGTTTACACTACGTCAACAGTGTAAGAGTCTGACATAGGCTAGAAGAAATTGTTGAATAAAGTCGTTATTTTTGTTTGTTTTCGCGCACAAAAAGCATTCTCGTTGCTTCATAAAATTAAGGTTGAACCACTGGAGTCACATGGACTGTTTTAACGATGTCTTTCCTACCTTTCTGGGCCTTGAAAGTGTTAATTAAATTGCTGTCTATGGAGGGGTCAGAGAGCTCTCGGATTTCATCAAAAATATCTTAATATGTGTTCCAAAGATGAACGAAGATCTTACAGGTTTGGAACGACATGAGGGTGAGTAATTAATGACAGAATTTTCATTTTTGGGTTAACTAAGCTTTTAATAGGATATATAGTATATAGGACTATAGGATATATAGTTATAGGTTATTGTACGCTTTCAAATTGGTCAAACTCCCATGATATTCATAATTAAAAAATGTACAAAATATGTAAAGAATTTTTTTCCCCCTTGATCAATATTTTCAAAATGTTTTCAAACACATTGTTCAAGACTTGCATATATTCTGGGTGTAAGGAAAATATTTTATTACTTTTTACCTCAATGGTTGCACTACTTGACATGTTTAGAGTCATTAAATCCAAACTGTTGTTAAGAATGAAAATGGTTTCTTAAAAAAATTAAATCGAAGATTACATTTTTAATAACTTGGTAGTTACATGTTAAACTAGATTTTCAAAAGACTTTTTCTCTTCATAGTCTTGTACATCTTTGTTTGTCATTGACCCCTGTATACACACATCCATATTCATAAACCATAAAGCCATGTGAATTTAAACGCCAGTCACATCATATGCATTGTAAATCCTCAAGCGCTTCAGTTAATAGCCCTCTCTGGTCATCTCAAAGGTGACTCTATTGTGGTTGCACCCAGCCAGACTCTGTCCAATGAGGAGTACCACATGCTGAGAGAAACTGCTATTAAGGTGGTGCGTCATCTTGGCATTGTGGGAGAATGTAATATCCAGTATGCCCTGCATCCGTCCTCTCTGGAGTACTGTATCATTGAGGTGAATGCCCGCCTCTCTAGAAGCTCAGCACTGGCGTCCAAAGCTACAGGGTGAGATCTGCACACCACAGTATTATTTAATAATACATCTGTATTTTTAAAGTGTTTAAACATGAATGCAAGTATTATGGGTAGCCACAGTTAGTTACTGTATGTCTTTAGGTACCTCACTGTGTTGTATTTAAGTTAATTTAATACTCTATGGTACAGATTTAAGAGTGTAAATTGCTTTGGCTTGGTTCAAGTTTTACCTGCGAAACAGACGTTTCCCTGTGATCAACTGAAGGTGTCAGTTTCACACTGTCTTTGGTTTTGAGTTTTTTGTCACCAAAATATTGAGAACTGACTGCAGCCAAAGTTCTGTGTATGTTGAGAGCCAGACTCTAAAAAACACCCACCCACCGCTCTGTCTGTTCAGTGTGAAATTAATCTATATCCTTTGAAAGCATCGATGCCACATGCTCCATAAGAAGACAAACAAATTGTGTGGAATAAACAGAACAGATTTTGTTGTCTTATAAAAAGATTAGTGTGAAGAGGCAAAAATAGTTTTAATACCTTGTGGGGCAATTATTAATATTTTTTTGAAAAATCATTATGGAGGGATTTTTGGAAAGCATTGTTATTTAAATTGTGCTAAGGGCTAGGTTTATTATTATTTTCTAAATCCAAATGGGGAAAAAAATAAGTAATTTTAATTTTAAAAGTATCAACTTTCTCAGATGTTTCTCCTTAAATTCATTAGGAGAAATACAAATAGGCACAAATGAGATAATGGTTGACATACAGTAAGAGATTTGATGTTATATATCACAGCTTAGATAGTTTGAACTTTGGCAGTTTTGCAGACGTTGCTATCTTGTCAAATCTGAACACGGTTTGGGACACTTTTGAGATCTTTTTTTAAAAATTCTAGAGGAGACACACGTGAAATTACTGAGGTCTCAGTCACAATTTGCTCTCTGCAAAATTTCATTGCTGTCTAGAAGAAACAATTGAGATTTAACATTGTCCCATGGCTGCTTTCTGACCCTTTCTCATTAGGTACCCACTAGCATTTGTAGCTGCTAAACTAGCACTGGGCATTCCTCTGCCGGACGTAAAGAACGCAGTGTCGGAGAAGACCACAGCCTGTTTTGAGCCCAGTTTGGATTACATTGTCACCAAAATACCTCGCTGGGATCTGGACCGCTTTCAAGGGATGTCTCAGGAGATCGGCAGTGCCATGAAGAGTGTTGGAGAGGTGCGGCAGTTGCCATGGCAATCGAAACCTGCTGCTTTCTAGCACAGATTAACACTAATCCAGGACCGAATTAGGATTTAGATTCTTTATGGCCAATTTCGTTAAAGTCCGTATCACAGTTAATTCAGTGCTGTTGATTTACAGAAATAGGCAAAAACAAAAGCTTCCGTCTCCATTCTTTCCTCTTATTTCCTCCCCTCACAGGTGATGGCAGTTGGCCGAACCTTCGAGGAGAGCATCCAGAAGGCTTTGCGAATGTGCCACCCCTCAGTGGGTGGCTTTGTACCATGTCTGCCTCTGAAAAGAGCCTGGGCAGAGCAGCGTGACCTGCAGCGAGAGCTTTCTATGCCTTCAAGTACTCGCATCTTCTCCCTCGCCCAGGTATGTGACTCGGAGCATTAAGGGATGTGCATTACAGTTTAGATGATAGATTCTGATTGTGCTCAACTCAGTATGACAGCCATGTTTAAATTTAATTCATGATTTATGAGTCAATGAGACAACAATTTTTACATCAGTCCTAAATCTTTGCATCCAGCCAGTAAGGTGTTTTTTTTTTTTTATTATTCAGCAAAGAATACATTAAATTGAAAATACGGTAACACTTTACATTAAGGTTCCCTTTGTGAAGGGTTTATAAAGGTGTTTGTTAATGACTAATAACTAATTTACAAATGCATTGTAAATCATTGATAAGCAGTTATAACTGCATGAATAAAAAGGGCGACTTAAACACAATACCTGCTAAACAGTGAGCCATTTTTTAACTCACATTATAAATGCTTAATAAATGTATTCATTCACACTTATTTAAATCAAAACCAGAAGATGCAGCAAAAATAGTGAGACTGAATGTTGCTGTGCTGTATTTGTGGTTTTCTCATTAATATCTCATGACTGCCACTTTTCTTACTATGTTGCTTACCAGAAGTTAACCATGATACTCTGCACAAAGGTCATGATGCCTATCCACAGCAATGTATATAAACTGACTTCTTGTTTATCAAGATTTTATTTTGAAAAACAAAAAACCCAAAAACATAAGAGCATAACTGATGAGATATTAATACACCTGTGGACACCTGTTATTAACATTAAGGACCTGTGAAAGTGAAATTTTTTTTTTTAAATATAGTTTCATAATTTCATCTTGATAAACAATACATTGCTGTGTATAGGCATCATGACCTTTGTGCAGAGTATCATGGGTAAGGCACAGAGTAACTTCTGGTAAGCCACATAGTAAAAAAAGTGGGAGTCATGCGATATTAATGAGAAAACCACAAATACAACACCCTTCAGTCTCACACTTATTTTTTTACTCAAAACCAGACTCCTGATTTATTTCATGATGCAGCAAAAATAGTGAATAAATACATTTATTAAGCATTTATAACATGTGAGTTAAAAATGGCTCACTTCTTAGCAGGTATTGCGTTAAAGTCGCCCTTTTTATTCATGCTGTTATAACTGTTTATCAACGATTTATAATGCATTTGTAAATGACATATTAGTCATTAACAAACACCTTTATAAACCCTTTAGAAACGGAACCTTAATATAAAGTGTTATTAATGTTGCAAAAGATTTATGTCAAATAATTACTATTCTTTTGAACTTTCTATTAATCAAAGAATCCTGGAAAAATGCATCTGTTTTCAACATTGATAATAATACGAAATGTTTCTTGAGCACCAAATCAGCATATTAGAATGATTTCTGAAGGATCATGTGACACTGAAGACGGAAGTAATGACTGCTGAAAATTCAGCATAAATTACATTTTAAAATATAATCAAATATAAAAAAGTTATTTTAAATTGTAATTTTTTTTACTGTTACTGTTTTTTTTTTTGATAAAATAAAATTGCTGAGATGTCTTTTAAAAAAACATCACAAAATCTTACCAACCCCAAACTTTTAAATGGTAGTGTATATTATTTAATAATTTTATAATACAATTGTATTGTGTCCTGTTTCAGGTAAAATGATGTAGATTCAATTGTATTGTACTTTTGAAACTGATTTAAAAATTAACTATAATATATTTATCAGAGTTGATTCTCAAGACAAAGAAAATGGCAAAACTACCTTAGGGAATTGGAACTGTAAACATTCAGTGTAAACGTTAGGGTAATCATACATTCCCACAGGATATTTAACTAAACCTTCATTTTAAGGGGTTATTATAAGAATCCTTGACTCTGATTGGTCAGTTGCCTCATTATGTGGTCAAATATTTTTGTATGATGACCATTAAAGTGTGTAATTGACCCATTGTTGCTGGCCATCAATTTCCTAGTTTCTAATTGCTCTCAGCATTCTGTTTCCTCTCCTTTTCCTGTTTCAGTTTAAATTTGTTTATTTACTTGCCTTGTAAATAGGTATGCAGTATTAGGGTTATGTAGTACTGTACAGTTACTGTAGCCAGCTGGTCATTATTGCAAAATAACCCCTTTAAGATGATACAAGACAGCTCTGTATCAACTGGACATTCATTAAAAATTAAAATTACCTGTCTGCCTAAAGAGAAAACAACCTACTTCTCATCAAAAAAACGTGTCATGTGAGTGTCAAATGAGCGCATTGATGCTGGAAGATTTATTAAGGAATAATAGGCCAAATCCTGTCAAGACATGAGACATCAATAACTCTCAAGGTTGGTCTCGCTTTTGTGGCACTAGAGTTTGATGTTAGTCTCCAGGCACATAATTTCATTCAGAGCAGGTTGTGCCTCCTATTAAGCAGACAGGCTATTAAGTGCTGTGTCCTGATTGGCCAGGATCCCCGTCCCCCTCACAGCGCTACAGCAACAGCAAGTTACAGCTCATTGGGCTCTGCTCTGTATTCAAGGGACACTGCAGCCTAACAGCCAACAATCAAGAGCCATTATTTCTCATTTAACAATGACCCAACAATTTCTTGTAGATTGCCATCATTTATTAGAAAAGCCTGTTTATGTTCATGGCATTTATAGTATTGTCTGCTGATTTTAGGAATTATGTTGATTGTTTTATTTCTCAAGGCCTTGCACAGTGGTGTGACCGTGGATCAGATCCATGACCTCACTGCCATAGACAAATGGTTCTTGCACAAATTGAGGCACATCACTGAGATGGAGCAGCACCTGGGTCAGTATAACAGGTGAGAAAGGTTAACAGTCACATTCGGACGCTCATAACTGATATTAACAGACAGAAATAAACCAAGCACACTTAAAATAAACATAAAATACGCAAATGTATAAAGTTATATATAGAATAAATTATAAATAGAACGTATTAGTATTAAAGTATAAGAGGGTGAATATCATATGACGTCAAAATCATGTCCTGGTAATTTCACACCAAATCAATATAAATAAATAAATATATTATGCATGTTGAAAATAAGACGATTGAATTATTTTTAGCACCTTTTATTTTTATTATTTTGGTTTTTATATTGTGACATTATATAATCACACAACAAATACAAATTACTGTAATGCAAAAAAAGTAATTCTCATTAGTGTATTAATTGCTGAAATTATACACTCATCTGACACTTTATTAGATACACCTTGCTAGTACCGGGTTGGATCTACTTTTGCCTCCAGAACTGCCTTAATTCTTTGTGGCATAGATTCAACAAGGTGCTGGAAACATTCCTCCCAAGATTTTGGTCCATATTGACTTGATAGCATCACACATTTGTCGGCTACACATGCAAATCTCCCGTTCCACCACATCCCAAATGTGCTCTATTGGATTGATATCTAGTGACTGAGGCCATTTGATGGATGGGCATGGTCAGCAACAACACTCAGGTATGCTGTGGCATTTAAAAAAATGCTCAATTGGTACAAAGGGGTCAAAATTGTGCCAAGAAAATACACACCATTACACCACTATCACCAGCATGAACCGTTAATACAAGGCAGGATGGATCCAGTGTTTTATGTTGTTTATGCCAAATGTTGACCCTGCTATCTAAATCCAGACTCATCAGACCAAGCAGCGTTTCTCCAATCTTCTGTTGTCCAATTTTGGTGAGCCCATGTGAATTCTAGCCTCAGTTTCCTGTTCTTAGCTGACATGAGTGGCACCCGGTGTGGTCTTCTGCTTCTGTAGCCCATCTGCTTCAGTGTTCAACATGTTGTGTGTTCAGAGATGCTGTTGCAGACCTTGGTTGTAACAAGTAGTTCTTGAGTTACTGTTTCTATTAGCTTGAACCAGTCTGGCCATTCTCCTCTGACCTCTGGCATCAACAAGGCATTTTCGCGCACAGAACTGCCGCTCACTGGGTTTTTTCTCTTTTTCTGACCATTCTCTGTAAACCCCTAGAGATGGTTCTGTGTAAAAATTCCAGGAGATAAGCAGTTTCTGAAATACTCAGACCAACCCGTCTGGCACCAACAACCATGGCATGTTCAAAGTCATTTAAATCACCTTTCCCATTCTGAATTTCAGCAGATCATCTTGATCATGTCTACATGCCTAAATGCATTGGGATGCTGCCATGTGATTGGCTGATTAGATATTTGCGTTAACGAGCAGTTGAACAGCTATACCTAATAAAGTGGCCGGTGAGTGTATATTATTTATATAGTGTGTGATAGAATTTATTTTATTACTTAAAAAAATGACTGTACTACAGTAATGAGAATCTAATGAGAATTGCAAAAATAAAACTTGAGAATTTGTAAGTAAAAATAGCCTTAACTGTAGTATAAATAATGGCACAATATAAAACATCTTGATGAATTCGTTTTGTTTATGCAAAATAATTTTGTAACTGAATAATTATACAATGTACAGAATCTTGATTTTGATCGGTCAGTTGAAGTTTTCTGCAATCTTTACAAATCTTATACAAAATGACCACTAAAGTACACTCACCTAAAGGATTATTAGGAACACCTGTTCAATTTCTCATTAATGCAATTATCTAATCAACCAATCACATGGCAGTTGCTTCAATGCATTTAGGGGTGTGGTCCTGGTCAAGACAATCTCCTGAACTCCAAACTGAATGTCAGAATGGGAAAGAAAGGTGATTTAAGCAATTTTGAGCGTGGCATGGTTGTTGGTGCCAGACGGGCCGGTCTGAGTATTTCACAATCTGCTCAGTTACTGGGATTTTCACGCACAACCATTTCTAGAGTTTACAAAGAATGGTGTGAAAAGGGAAAAACATCCAGTATGCGGCAGTCCTGTGGGCGAAAATGCCTTGTTGATGCTAGAGGTCAGAGGAGAATGGGCCGACTGATTCAAGCTGATAGAAGAGCAACTTTGACTGAAATAACCACTCGTTACAACCGAGGTATGCAGCAAAGCATTTGTGAAGCCACAACACGCACAACCTTGAGGCGGATGGGCTACAACAGCAGAAGACCCCACCGGGTACCACTCATCTCCACTACAAATAGGAAAAAGAGGCTACAATTTGCACGAGCTCACCAAAATTGGACAGTTGAAGACTGGAAAAATGTTGCCTGGTCTGATGAGTCTCGATTTCTGTTGAGACATTCAGATGGTAGAGTCAGAATTTGGCGTAAACAGAATGAGAACATGGATCCATCATGCCTTGTTACCACTGTGCAGGCTGGTGGTGGTGGTGTAATGGTGTGGGGGATGTTTTCTTGGCACACTTTAGGCCCCTTAGTGCCAATTGGGCATCGTTTAAATGCTACGGCCTACCTGAGCATTGTTTCTGACCATGTCCATCCCTTTATGACCACCATGTACCCATCCTCTGATGGCTACTTCCAGCAGGATAATGCACCATGTCACAAAGCTCGAATCATTTCAAATTGGTTTCTTGAACATGACAATGAGTTCACTGTACTAAAATGGCCCCCACAGTCACCAGATCTCAACCCAATAGAGCATCTTTGGGATGTGGTGGAACGGGAGCTTCGTGCCCTGGATGTGCATCCCACAAATCTCCATCAACTGCAAGATGCTATCCTATCAATATGGGCCAACATTTCTAAAGAATGCTTTCAGCACCTTGTTGAATCAATGCCACGTAGAATTAAGGCAGTTCTGAAGGCGAAAGGGGGTCAAACACAGTATTAGTATGGTGTTCCTAATAATCCTTTAGGTGAGTGTATATAATTGACTGTTGTCCTGGGCAACCAATTTCAAACACTTTGCTAGTTTCTCAGATTGACTCATGTTAAAGTCATATTCTGATAATTCACTTAAACTTACTCAGACCAACATCTAGATCTTTATTTTAGTAGATGCACAAATCTGGTCAAACTTTTCTTATGGGTCTTCATAGAACAGTACATTGCTGTAGAACTTCAGCATCTTGAGTTAGCCACATTACCCTGAGCATGACCTGTGGTTAAGCACTCGAAGAACGAGTTCAAAGTTTGAACCATCATTTCAGTTACAACCCCTAACCACTAAGCTACTTTCAGGTGAGCACTGACCTTTTTAAGCACAGTATGAAGTAAAGTCTCACATTTGGTGCGTGGGATAGTGAGGATTGGTTGTCTCTGTCCGTTGCGACTGACACTCTACCGTCTCACACTCCTGCTGTCCCATGCTGGTTTTAATGCTCTTTGCGTTGTCATTAAATAAGGATTTAAACCAGGACCAGTATATGTAATAAAGGCTTGCTGTATACATTGCCAAAAAAGATCTAAAAGAAATAGATAAAAAAAGAAAAAAAAAGAAAAAAAAAGTAACAGATGTTTTGATCACCTGAATTGTTTTATGCCTATGCAGCACTTATAAAACATGAATTTTAAGGAAGAAAAAATCTACAAGTTTTGATTCCATTACCCTTTCATCTTTGTTCAAATGTTGTATTGATTTGAAAATAAGTATTAAGCATCTTTAGCAAGAATTTTTTTTGGGAGATTTTCTTTCCTTCCATGTACACTGAAGCATGAACTCTCTGATGATCAAAGGTCTACAGTTTGCTATTTATCCTAAAAACATTTTCCCTGTAATGATTTTGCATGTATTTACCCCCAAAACTTTTTTTTATTTAAAAACCAGTTCAGAAAACACTATGTAACCAAGCAGTACAGTTCAACATTAAAGTGTTAACATTCTGCAAACTTTGTGTCAGCGCATTTGTGTCATGTTGAGTTTCTTAATGCTGTTTGAACCCTCAGCACCACAGTATCGAGAGATCTACTTCTGAAGGCCAAGAGGGATGGTTTCTCAGACCGACAGGTTGGTCAGGCTCTGGACATCTCGGAGGGAGAAGCTCGGGCGCTGAGGCTCAACCAGAACATCCGACCTTGGGTCAAACAGGTTTGAGCCTATTGCCAGAAATATCCTTTTATTATTGAGATGCAGTGGTTATAATAACCATTGCTTCATGATAAATGGCTTTTGTGCTCCCTTTCAGATTGATACACTTGCTGCTGAATACCCTGCAGCCACCAACTATTTGTATTGCACTTACCATGGTCAGGTAAACCAGTCTGTCCAAACTTTATGTAGGGTCTTTGATGATTGAAGTGCCGAGCAATTTTTTGTCTTGACTTCTCCACAGTAGCACAATTTTTCTTTTGATTTTAGTACACAAAGGAAAATTAATTTAACAAGGAAAAGCTTTAGCAGCATGATTACAATATTGCCAAACCACACACAGAACTTCGAGCACCACAATGCACAATAAACAAGGTGTATTTAGTAATAAGGGAAAATACGTAAATTGAAGGGGAAAATAAAAGTAAGATTTAAAAAAAAAAAATCTAAATGCCCTGAAATATAATATAATAAAAAAGAAAAACAAAGGAAAAGGGATTAAATAAAATAAAATTCGTCAAGGAAATTGGAGCTTGTGGCATAAATAAAAGATAAAACTAAATAAAATTAAATAAATTATACAATTCATTGTGGATATTGAAGCTTGTGGCATGTATGTGAGGATGAGCCCAATTTTTTGCCCTTTTCAACAGGAGCATGACTTGGATTTTAAGGATCATGGTATCATGGTTGTGGGTTGTGGTCCGTATCACATTGGTGAGCTCAAATCTTTTTTTGCCTAATCATCTTTTGATTTTTTTGTTTTCACTTTACACCAATCTATTCATGTATTGTCTTCATTAGTTTTAATGAGCAATTAGTGCAAGAGTGGGTCAGGGCAGCGTTTGCTCTACTCCTCCATAGGCAGCAGTGTGGAGTTTGACTGGTGTGCTGTGTCAAGCATCCGTGCCCTCAGACAGATGGGCAAGCGTACAGTGGTGGTGAACCATAACCCGGAGACGGTCAGTACGGACTTTGATGAGTGTGACCGTCTGTACTTTGAGGAGTTAACCCTGGAGCGCATCCTGGACATCACACAGCAGGAGGTGAGAGGTCAAAGTTCAGCCCGTGCATCTGGTGCATTTGGGTACCTGAAAGGTATTATTCACTTTCATGTTTGACAAGGGCATTGTTATGATATGGTCCAATTTCTGAAAATGCCATGCAAATATATTATAAAGTAAATAGGTCTTGATCTAAAATCTGATTGGATGAGCCGCGTTAAAAAAACTTATAGATGGGCTAAATCAGTGTATAATTATTATTACTAATAAATGTAATTCATTCAAAATGTGCCTTTAATCATTGTGGTTGCTGGCATTTTGTAAAAAAAAACATCTAGAAAAGTTAAATTTGTGCTAGCTTGCACTGCTTGACAAAGCTCTGTTTAAGAAAGTTTCAAGGTTAAATCACCATTGTGTTGTTTGAGTACTTTAAAATCTATTTTTCATTAAGGGATATTAGATAGATTGGTTGGATTTTTTTGGGGGGATATATTTAATTGCACGGTATGGGAAATCAAAAAAGACTGGTTAAAAAAAGGACTGTTCCGAGTTTGGTGCAGTGCTATTTTAGTATTATTTACATACTATTATAGTATTGCTTAATATTTTGAATTGGCTTTTGTTTTTATATATTTTTTATATTTATTTTTTTTTAATTTTAATTTCAGTTTAAGGTTTAGTAATTTTATTATGTGCCTTCATCATTTTTATTAGTTATTTTTAATATTTCTAAATAGCTAAAAAAAAAAAAAAGATTCTGTTATTCTAGTACTTCAACTTATTTTTTTCTATAATTAGTTAATAATTTAGTTTTAGCCAAGGCAACATTTTAAATGTTCTAATATTTAGAAAATTAATATAATAATAAATATCTAATATTTGTTTTATTTTATTTCAGCTTTATTTCATTTCTAAAAACAATTTTTAATAGTATAAGTTTTAGTTAACAATAACAGCACTGGTGGACGTAAGCAATTGCACATCTTTTGACATTATTGTAGAGGAAAATAGCATGTTCAAATAATAGTACAGGCATTTTTAATAATTTTAATATGAATTTCTGTGGAAATAGATTTTCTTCTATTTTCTTCCCTGCCTTATAAGAAATAACCTGCTTAATACAATATTCCAAACTCCTCTGTTATCTTGTGTCTGAAAGTATATAAGAGTAAATGTGTTATACTTTTTCTCCCCTAATGCTCGCTGTGGAAAAAGTAGCAGTGTCTTTTATAAATAAAAAAAAAATAAAGAAAAAGCTGCAACAGACTGTCTGTAGAGTGTGAGCAATTCCTCATTTTCTTTTTTGATGTTTAGCAATGTGTGACCGTAGACAAGAGCCGACTGGTCCACTGCTCTTAATATGAATATCACGGCAAGACTAACTTCACAACTATAGCCACCAGCGCTGGACTGTTTATGCAGCAGTGTGCTATATAAACAAGATCATGTGTTTCCAGTGCATATGAATTCTTTAATGCCTGGGCTGGTATTTTAAAATCTCATCAAAAAAGAGAATTTCGAACACAACAGTGATAGCCCGCATTTTCAGCTGCATTGGTTCTTGAAATTGTTTTCCCATTCATTTTCTCTATAGGCATTTCAAAATGAATCACAACATACAGCATTTGATTCTAAGCCAAAAATGTTTTTGGCTACAGAAAAATAGACATGCTATGTTCAGAATAGTATACCACCATACAATTCCTGCAGTAAATACTAGTATGATTCAGAAATACAATATGATAGATAATATTGTTAATAACATTAATAATACAAACCCGATTCCAAAAAAATTGGGACACTGTACAAATTGTGAATAGAAACAGAATGCAATGATGTGGAAGTTTCAAATTTCAATAGTTTATTCAGAATACAACATAGATGACATATCAAATGTTTAAACTGAGAAAATGTATCATTTTAAGGGAAAAATAAGTTGATTTTAAATTTCATGGCATCAACACATCTCAAAAAAGTTGGGACAAGGCCATGTTTACCACTGTGTGGCATCCCCTCTTCTTTTTATAACAGTCTGCAAACGTCTGGGGACTGAGGAGACAAGTTGCTCAAGTTTAGGAATAGGAATGTTGTCCCATTCTTGTCTAATACAGGCTTCTAGTTGCTCAACTGTCTTAGGTCTTCTTTGTCGCATCTTCCTCTTTATGATGCGCCAAATGTTTTCTATGGGTGAAAGATCTGGACTGCAGGCTGGCCATTTCAGTACCCGGATCCTTCTTCTACGCAGCCATGATGTTGTAATTGATGCAGTATGTGGTCTGGCATTGTCATGTTGGAAAATGCAAGGTCTTCCCTGAAAGAGACGACGTCTGGATGGGAGCATATGTTGTTCTAGAACTTGGATATACCTTTCATCATTGATGGTGCCTTTCCAGATGTGTAAGCTGCCCATGCCACACGCACTCATGCAACCCCATACCATCAGAGATGCAGGCTTCTGAACTGAGCGCTGATAACAACTTGGGTTGTCCTTGTCCTCTTTAGTCCGGATGACATGGCGTCCCAGTTTTCCAAAAAGAACTTCAAATTTTGATTCGTCTGACCACAGAACAGTTTTCCACTTTGCCAGTCCATTTTAAATGAGCCTTGGCCCAGAGAAAATGCCTGCGCTTCTGGATCATGTTTAGATATGGCTTCTTTTTTGACCTATAGAGTTTTAGCCGGCAACGGCGAATGGCACGGTGGATTGTGTTCACCGACAATGTTTTCTGGAAGTATTCCTGAGCCCATGTTGTGATTTCCATTACAGTAGCATTCCTGTATGTGATGCAGTGCCGTCTAAGTGCCTGAAGATCACGGGCATCCAGTATGGTTTTCCGGCCTTGACCCTTACGCACAGAGATTGTTCCAGATTCTCTGAATCTTTGGATGATATTATGCACTGTAGATGATGATAACTTCAAACTCTCTGCAATTTTTCTCTGAGAAACTCCTTTCTGATATTGCTCCACTATTTTTCGCCGCAGCATTGGGGGAATTGGTGATCCTCTGCCCATCTTGACTTCTGAGAGACACTGCCACTCTGAGAGGCTCTTTTTATACCCAATCATGTTGCCAATTGACCTAATAAGTTGCAAATTGGTCCTCCAGCTGTTCCTTATATGTACATTTAACTTTTCCGGCCTCTTATTGCTACCTGTCCCAACTTTTTTGGAATGTGTAGCTCTCATGAAATCCAAAATGAGCCAATATTTGGCATGACATTTCAAAATGTCTCACTTTCAACATTTGATATGTTATCTATATTCTATTGTGAATAAAATATAAGTTTATGAGATTTGTAAATTATTGCATTCCTTTTTTATTCACAATTTGTACAGTGTCCCAACTTTTTTGGAATCGGGTTTGTACAATATACAACTATTGACTTTCAATGATTTTAAGGGCTGCACGATATCGAAGAAAAATGTAACATGCGATAACTTGTTGAATAATGCGATATGCAATATAATGCTTTAAGGGCCAGATTTACTAACAGCTTATACCAACACAAACCCTCTTTTGGCGTTAAAAAATTACTGTCCGGATTTACTAAAGACTGATTAGCAATGAAAGACCGGTGACAGAGGTATTTTTGGGACTGACCTTCTTGCATATGCATTTGTAGGAGTTTCCCTTTCAGACGCAAGATTTATGGGAGGAGAGTATTTAATAAATTTACAGGTATTTGTGCCATTATTTACAGCCCAAAAAAAGCATGTCTTAAACCAGACACTAATTTGCGCTGCTCTTTGTAGATTGCGTTGGTCATTATGGAAATGATCCGGCTGCGTCTGTGTTCTTTAATTTGCGCGTCGTCAGTAGATCACACGCAGAACTTTCCACTCCCATTGGCGCTTTTTTGGAATTGCACTTTCTCGCTAATTTGCCCTGTTTAGTAAATCTGGCCCAAAGTGTGTAAAATAAATTGTAATTGTATTATGTAAAAACTGAAAATAATATAAACAACAGCCATGTTTCTTGTTATTTTAGAGCCTTGGCCTGACTCTTCTCACACTAGTTTGCTATGAGAGCGTCACATCTATTCTCTGCTGTCTGCGTTGACCTAAAACTTTTGACTTTTCTAAACTTTTAAAAGTATTAAAATTATTCTGTTGCTATTATGCATATTGCAATATGATTTTGTATATTTGCGATATTTCAATCTTGCAGCCCTACTATTATAAGTTTCTATTATATATACAGATCTGTAAACTCTCTGAAGACTGACTTACAGTGGGGAGAACAAGTATTTGATACACTGCCGATTTTGCAGGTTTTCCTACTTACAAAGCATGTAGAGGTCTGTAATTTTTATCATAGGTACACTTCAACTGTGAAATCCAGAAAATCACATTGTATGATTTTTAAATAATTAATTTGCATTTTATTGCATGACATAAGTATTTTATCACCTACCAACCAGTAAGAATTCCGGCTCTCACAGACCTGTTAGTTTTTCTTTAAGAAGCCCTCCTGTTCTCCACTCATTACCTGTATTAACTGCACCTGTTTGAACTCGTTACCTGTATAAAAGACACCTGTCCACACACTAAATCAAACAGACTCCAACCTCTCCACAATGGCCAAGGCCAGAGAGCTGTGTAAGGACATCAGGGATAAAACTGTAGACCTGCACAAGGCTGGGATGGGCTACAGGACAATAGGCAAGCAGCTTGGTGAGAAGGCAACAACTGTTGGCGCAATTATTAGAAAATGGAAGAAGTTCAAGATGACGGTCAGTCTCCCTCGGTCTGGGGCACCATGCAAGATCTCACCTCGTGGGGCATCAATGATCATGAGGAAGGTGAGGGATCAGCCCAGAACTACACGGCAGGACCTGGTCAATGACCTGAAGAGAGCTGGGACCACAGTCTCAAAGAAAACCATTAGTAACACATTACGCCGTCATGGATTAAAATCCTGCAGCGCACGCAAGGTCCCCCTGCTCAAGCCAGCGCATGTCCAGGCCTGTTTGAAGTTTGCCAATGACCATCTGGATGATCCAGAGGAGGAATGGGAGAAGGTCATGTGGTCTGATGAGACAAAAATAGAGCTTTTTGGTCTAAACTCCACTTGCCGTGTTTGGAGGAAGAAGAAGGATGAGTACAACCCCAAGAACACCATCCCAACCGTGAAGCATGGAGGTGGAAACATCATTCTTTAGGGATGCTTTTCTGCAAAGGGGACAGGACGACTGCACCGTATTGAGGGGAGGATGGATGGGGCCATGTATCGCGAGATCTTGGCCAACAATCTCCTTCCCTCAGTAAGAGCATTGAAGATGGGTCGTGGCTGGGTCTTCCAGCATGACAACGACCCGAAACACACAGCCAGGGCAACTAAGGAGTGGCTCCGTAAGAAGCATCTCAAGGTTCTGGAGTGGCCTAGCCAGTCTCCAGACCTGAACCCAATAGAAAATCTTTGGAGGGAGCTGAAAGTCCGTATTGCCCAGCGACAGCCCGAAACCTGAAGGATCTGGAGAAGGTCTGTATGAAGGAGTGAGCCAAAATCCCTGCTGCAGTGTGTGAAGTGTGACCAAACCTGGTCAAGAACTACAGGAAATGTATGATCTCTGTAATTGCAAACAAAAGTTTCTGTACCAAATATTAAGTTCTGCTTTTCTGATGTATCAAATACTTATGTCATGCAATAAAATGCAAATTAATTACTTACAAATCATACAATGTGATTTTTCTGGAGATTTCGTCACTCACAGTTGAAGAGTACCTATGATAAAAATTACAGACTTCTACATGCTTTGTAAGTGGGCAAACCTGCAAAATCGGCCGTGTATCAAATACTTGTTCTCCCCACTGTATGTAATTTGCAAAGTTTTATTGGAATGGAATTTCTGTTTCCACAGTAACAAACTTCTGTGATTGGTCATTATTCAGTATTATGTGTAGAGTAGTTCTTCACCAGAACTTTGGCAATTTAAAAAATTGTTAAATGAAGTTGAAATCACACTGATTTGTAGCTACAAAATCATATACCATCACTTATTATTACTGGAATTTTCTCTATAGAGAAAATGAATGCCGTTCTCTTTCATAGGTTCACTCAACGCTGCGTAGCTATGAAACAATGGAAACGCCCTTTGGGTGTTCCGATTGTCTGAAGCCCTTATAGAATCGCCACCCCGACGCTCTTACGTCGTCGTATTATACTGGCGCGCGTGCCATCTGCTCCTCAGATTTCTCTGCCTTCACGAAGCGGCCATTCTAGCCCTTCAGTCTCGATTTTTCTGGCCCAAAATTCGGATTTTTGTGCAACTTTCTTCATCTGCACTTCAGCAACTGCGAATAGCGGAACTCAGTTCTCCTTGCGGTGAAGTGCCATGGAATTTCGTCATTGCTTACCGCCGTGCACTCGCTTTATTGCGTGTGACGACCCTCACAGTAAGTGTGTTAAATGTTTGGGCTTCTTGCACAGTTCAAGGCATTTCTAAATGTAAATTCTGTGACAATCTCCTTCTCAAAACCCTCCGATCTAGGCTCGCGGTTTTTGAGAAAGAGTCATCCGTTTTTCCCCGTCGCACTCCCGAAGGCGCCAAGGCCTCGCTTTTCACATGATTACTTATGTCCTAGCCCGGAAGTGCGCGAGACGGTTTCTTTCGGGCTAGAGGATGTGGTTTACACTGTAGCGTCCGACTCCGAGGATTTCGGGCCTGCTTTAGTTGACGACGCTTTCCCGCCTAGCGGCCAGGAAGCGCGGCCTTCTGCGGCCTACTCTGAGCTTATCGACGTGCTTTCGCGCTACAGAGAAGCTTGCTATTGACTGGCCTGACGAGCCCCGCCAGTCAAAGTCATCTAAACTCGACGAGAGATTTTTAAGTGGCCCAAATTCTAGGCCAGCGTGGAGAAAGCTGCCCTTTTTCAGTGATCTGCATAATGAAATCTCCAGATCCTGGAAGCAGCCTTTTTCTGCACGCTTGACTAATGCGGCAGCCGCTGACTTCACCAACCTTGTCGGTTCTGTGGAGCAGGGCTATTCCGCCATCCCAGCGGTCGAAGACACGCTGGCTACACACCTTTCTCCATCTTCGGCTCCTCCTTGGAAATCTCACCCCCTCCTTCCCACTAAACTGTGCAGGACCACTTCCGCCCTTATCGGAAAGTCCTACATTGCAGCTGGTCAGGCAGGCATGGCCCTTCATATTATGGCCATTCTCCAAGCCTACCAGGCGGATGTTTTGAAGGAGATGGACGAGGGCGGTGGCCTGACACCGGAAGCTGTCAAGGAGCTTCGCAAAGCCCCAGATTTGGCCTTAAGAGCCACCAAACATACCGTGCACGCTATAGGGCATTCTATGGTGGGCGCAGTGGCTGCAGAATGCCATCTGTGGCTCAACCTCACGGAAATCCGTGATAAAGAGAAGGTCTTCCTCTTGGACGCTCCGGTCTCTCAGTCTGGGCTGTTCGGGGAGGTGGTCAACACGGAGGTTGATAAATTCCGAGCCGCCAAGTCCCAGTCAGCTGCTCTCAAGCAGTTTATGCCCAGGAGGATTAGGGTTAGGATTAGGATTCTAACCCCTCCCCTTCTCAGCCCAGAGCGCTCCTCGCACAGGAAGGAGTTCGCCAGTAGGAGGAGTGACCCGGTTCATCCCCCACCTGCCACAGTTTGGGGAGCCCGCGGTCGCCCATTTCCTCGCCAGCGACCTCATAGGCGTCTTGAGCTAAAGCGGTCTAGCAAATCCTCTGCTCCGGCTCCTTCGAGTCGCTCCTGACCCTCAGGTCAGAAAAAGGAGAGCTTCCCCCGACGTTCGAGGTTGGGACAGACCGCGCAAGCGTTTCTGCCCACCTCTCACTCGCTCTCCTTATCCAGCCCTGTCACAATTGCCGCCTAGCGCGTTTCGATGTGCAGCGCTGGTTCGGCCTCAACCCCCTCCGGCGCGGGAGGAATGAGACGTGTTATGCTTTCTCCCCTCACATCCGATTGGTTTGTTGCCCACTGCTCGTGTAAACGGAGACATGTTCGGTTTTCTCCAGGAGCCGGCAGACCCTGCATTATTCACTCAGGCCGTGGCATCTCCCACTCCGCATCAGGACGCCAGGTGCTTTCCTTCGCGGTTGACCACGCCCCCCCCCAAGGATCAGTTCGACACCCTAGCACAGGTATGTCCACTGCACTGCAACACTCCGCTTCCTCTATCACATTTCTTTACGAGTGGAAGCGTCTGCCAGGGGTATTGCCTTGGATCCTCCGCACAGTTCAGTCCGGCTACACACTTCAGTTCTGTCCAAACACCCCCCATCCCCCCACCCCGCCGCGCTTAAATGGGGTTCTTCCGACTGTAGTAAACAGCGCCTCAGAGGCTTCTGTGCTACAGCAGGAGCTTTCTTCCCTCCTCCTCAAGGGGGCGATAGAAGAAGTTCCTTCAACGGAGGTGGAACGCGGCTTCTTCAGCCGCTACTTCCTGGTCCCAAAGAAGGACGGTGGTCTGCGACCTATACTAGACCTTCGCCGACTGAACTTCTCCCTCTACAAAGGGAAGTTCAAGATGTTAACGCTGAAGGCTATCATATCTCAAATTCGTGCGGGGGACTGGTTCGTAACGGTAGACCTGAAGGATGCATATTTCCATATTCAGGTCGTCCGGCGACACAGGAAGTTCCTCAGATTCGCCTTTGGAGGAAAGGCTTATCAATACAAGGTTCTTCCCTTCGGCCTCGCTCTGGCGCCGAGGACTTTCACGAAGTGTATGGATGCTGCTCTGGCCCCGTTAAGGCTCCAGGGCATCCGTATACTCAACTACCTGGACGATTGGCTCCTTTTGGCCCACTCCAGGGAATAGGTGACTCGTCACAGGGACATTGTTCTTCACCACATTCAGTCTCTCAGCTTGAGATTGAACACCGAAAAGAGTGTTCTCACCCCATCTCAACAGACTGTTTTCTTAGGGGTTCACCTGGATTCCGTTCTGATGCAGGCCCGTCTGGCTCCTGCCCGGATTTCCAGTCTCGTTACATGTTTGGACCGCTTCAGGCTCGGCCATCATGTCTCTGTGGGTACTTGTCGCAGGCTCCTGGGCCTCATGGCCGCAGCTTCCCCTGTGCTGCCCCTGGGGCTGCTTCACATGAGACCCTTCCTTTGGTGGATGAAGCTCTTAGGGGCCAATTGACAGGATCAGTTCTTCGCCTACTGAAGGTGTCACGCGGTTGTTCCTGCGCCCTTTCAGTATGGCAGGACCCTCTCTTTCTTCAGAAAGGGGTCAGCATGGGCACTGTTTTCCGTCGTGATCGACGGACGCCTCTCTGACCGGCTGGGGTGCGGTTTTCGAGGGCAAGCCAGCATGCGGAGTCTGGACGGGGGAGGTTCTCTCATGGCACATAAACTGCCTAGAGCTGAGAGCTGTCTTCCTGGCCCTTCTGCACTTTCTCCCCTCTCTCAGGGGGCACCACGTCATTGTCAGGACGGACAACATGGCGGTGGTGTCTCACGTGAATCGCCAAGGGGGCTCATGGTCGCACACCATGGACAGGCATGCGCGTCGTCTCCTCCTGTGGGCTCAGGACAAACTCCTGTCCCTGAGAGCGGTCCATGTACCCGGGATATTGAACCTCACAGCAGATTTTCTGTCGAGGCAGAAGCTCAGATCGGGGGAATGGATGTTGAACCCTCAAACAGTAGCCCAGATTTGGGATGTGTTTGGCAGAGCGGAAGTGGACCTCTTTGCATCGCAGGAGTCGTCCCAATGCACGCTCTGGTTCTCCCTGAGCTCCCCAGCACTGCTGGGAATAGATGCGTTCGCTCATCCGTGGCCGAAGCTAAAGCTCTATGCATTCCCGCCCATCAAGTTAATTCCGGCGGTTCCGTGCAGGGTGAGGGAGAGTGGGGTCGGTCTCCTAGTTGTAGCCCCATTCTGGCCGTCCCAGGCCTGGTTCTCGGAGCTGGTTCTTCTTCTGGATTCCCCTCCCTGGGAGATTCCAGTCAGAGAAGATCTGTTTTCTCAGCTTCAAGGCAGGATTTGGCATCCTCATCCCGAGATTTGGAAGCTATGGGTATGGCCCATCAGAGGCCGCTAGCTCTGAGCTCTGGTCTTCCTGTCCAGGAGACCATTGCGAGTGCGAGAGCTCCTTCCACAAGGAGGCTGTATTCCTCCAAGTGGAAGGTTTTTGAGTCATGGTGCTCAGCTCATGCTGTGGATCCAGTCGACTGCCCCGTGGGTCCAGTGCTGGAGTTCCTACAGGAAAAGTTTGTTGCTGGAGCGGCAGCTACTACTCTGAGGGTTTATGTCGCCGCCATTGCTGCTCTTAGGGAGTTGGATGAAGTTCCTCTGGGCAAACAAAGGTTGGTCTCTGCGTTTATGTGTGCGGTCAGGTGCCTGAAGCCAGCACGCTCCCCTGGAATCCCCTCTTGGGACCTGTCAATTGTCCTGGAGGGCTTAACGGAGGCTCCTTTTGAGCCCTTGGAGTCAGCTCCAGAGCGGATTCTGACTCTCAAGGTTGCCCTTTTGTTGGCGTTAACTTCTTTGAAGCGAGTTGGGGATTTGCAAGCTCTCTCTGTTAGCGAGGCATGTATGGACTTCGCCCCTGGTGTAGTTAAGGTAACCTTAAGACCTAGGCCAGGATATGTGCCCAAAGTCTTGTCTACATCGTTTCGCTCTCAGGGTATCGCCTCAGAAGAGGACGAAAAGCTTCATTTGCTCTGCCCTGTCCGAGCATTGAAGTCTTATGTAGATCACTCTAGTGGTTGGAGGAGATCAAATCAGCTCTTGGTGTGTTTCGGTGTTGGCCACCGCGGGCTTGCCGCATCGAAGCAGAGAGTTTCCCATTGGGTTACAGAGGCTATTTCGCTGGCATATGAGGTGCATGGTCGGTCTTCACCTCTCAGCATTCGGGCACATTCTACCAGAAGTGTGGCTTCCTCTCAAGCACTTTTTAGAGGGGCCCTCCTGGAGGACATTTGTGTAGCGGCAGGTTGGTCCTCTCCGCACACTTTTGTCAGGTTCTATAGTTTGGATCTCGACATGGCTCCGGGTTCGCATGTTCTGTCTGCTTAATCCGGCCATGCAGACTATCTGGTATTCTTTGAGCCAGATATGGCAGCGCTTAGCTTGGCGAGTGTGGTATATCGTTCCCATTGCGTCATAGCTACGCAGCGTTGCGTGAACCTACGAAAGAGAACGTCTCAGGTTACTGGTGTAACCTATGTTCTCTGAATAGGGAACGAGACGCTGCGTTCGCTGCCAAGCTCCTTGCGCTGCTCACAAGCTACCTTTTTCGGCAGAGAAATCTGAGGAGCAGATGGCGCGCGCGCCAGTATAATACGACGACGTAAGAGCGTCGGGGTGGCGCCAGCGCCATCAGCCAATGAATTGCCGTGATTCTATAAGGGCTTCAGACAATCGGCACACCCAGAGGGCGTTCCCATTGCGTCATAGCTACGCAGCGTCTCGTTCCCTATTCAGAGAACATAGGTTACACCAGTAACCTGAGACGTTTTCATACAGCTCTAGATGCCATAATCTCAAGAGACTAACCAGGAAATGCCTTTGAGCATCTAAGCAGCTTTTGGTGAATTCATTTCTATTCACTTTATAGAGATAGAGCCACTCAAGTCACTGATCACTCTGACGTCTCTAACAGCCATTGACTTTTCCATTCAGACACATTATAAGATAGTTAAAGTGGTGATTGAAGCATGGGTTGATCAAGTGTTTGTTGTTTTGCTCAGAGGTTGTAATAAATTCCCAGGTGCTGTGTAGTGGTTTATTACCCTCACGTTAGCGTGCTTGGATAAACCTGGAGGGAAGTGCGGAGCTGGTGAAGTGGGCATACATGTGGTTGCCATAGGAATGCAACGAATGGGATTAGAAGGTATATGGCAGCTCTCAGAGAGTAAAGTAATGTTGTGTTATGGCCCAGGGTCAGCTCCTGGGACCACAGATCATCTCTGAAACAACGAGAGAGGGAGAGAGAAAACATGAGTGGATAGGAGTCTAGATTGAGTAATGCCTATAAAGAGTGGAACAGAAAATCATTGTGAATTCATGCAATGAATGAGCAATGATTGTAGTCATTTCTGTCAAAACAATGCTTTGATTAAAACATCCTTTGCTTAAAACAAACTTTCTGTCATATTATGGGATGAAGCAAGCTTTGAGTTCATAAGCAACAGAATTTGTAGTCTTTGGGCTTAGACAGATAAAATCAGTCATATGTTAAATTGTAGAGTCAAAACTGTAATTATAAAATGCACTTGTCATTTTACAGATTTGTGTTTACTTGAAGGAATACTTAGGTTTTAAATGAATATTTTGGATCATTTACAAATGAATTCCTATGGCCAATGATTTTCTCATGGTGTAGATTTAATGGTGTAAAATAATTTAGACTTGTTGCTCAGTTTGTAAAACCGAACAGACGTGCATTTAAAGTGCACACACAATGAAAGCAGAAATGTGAGGCTTGCATTTTTGTTAAAGCACATCAATTAGGCAGTAAAAACATTGGGTCTCATTCACTAACCGTGTGTACGCACAAATTTGTGCGTGAAATCTGCGTACAAACATTTTCACGAACAAATCATGATCCATGGTTAACTTTCGTTCTAAAATTTATTCTAAATTAACGAAAAAATGTAGGAACAACTGAAACCACTCGTACACAAAAATCACACAGTTAAAATCACACATTATAAACGCGTTAAGATGAAATTTTATGCCTACATATTTCATCTTAAATATATTTCATCATTACTGTGAGTTTCCTCTGCATCAAGATGCAGATTTGCGTATGTACAGCTAGCTAATCAGAGCTCTGTAATCAGGGTCTGTATTAATTGTTTAGTTTGAACTTGTTTGGAGGTTGGCACACTTGGCATTGCTCGAGGATCTTGCTGTGCTGTGCGTGCTCACAGGCGAGAGCACGTCTTTAGAGTGTCATGTTTGCTGAGAGCGGCGAAAGGAAAGGATGTGCGGAAAGCCCTTATATATGGACATGGTTTAGGCGTGTTTTGTGCAAATTACTAACCTCGGGAATACGATCGCTCATTTAGAATACTCCAAATTTGTACAAGGTTAAGAACAAATCCATGTCCGTACGCACGTGTTGTGAATTAGGTGTAGTCCAGGAATAATCCATGCAATTATTAGTAAATGAGACCCATTATTTGAGCTGTAAGGTTGTCTAAATAGTCCTTTTCACTGTTATTGGTGGAGTAGCATCTAAATGTTGCCATTCAAAAGTTATTTTTGTAAACAAATTTAAATTTAAATGATTTATTATTGATTTTTTTAATGCAAAGATGCATTAAACTGATTAAAAGTGACAGTTAAGTCTTACGTGGTTACAAAAACATTCTTTCAAATAAATGCTGTTCTTTTGAACTTTCTATGTATAAAATAATTCTGAAAAGAAAAAAGATGCGCTGCATTAAAGACTGGAGTAATGGCTCCTGAAAATTCAGCTTTGCATCACAGGAATAAATTACATCTATTAATATATAAAAAATATTATTTTACATTTGAATAATCTGTCACAATATTGCTGTGTTTACTGTATAATAAATGCAGGCTTGGTGAGCACGAGAGTTCTTTTAAAAACATTAAAAAAAAAATCTTGTTCACAGACTACACTTTGAATTGAGTTTTTTTTTTTCTCCTCCCTGTGCCTCTGTATTATTTACTTTATGGTCCCTTTACATGCAGACCAGGCATTTCTTCTCATCTTGACCAGAATAAACTGCAGTGTGAATCAGAATGAATCCCTATAGTCAGAAGTGTTTCATGCAAGACTAAGACTGTAGAGACTTTCCATCCCTCCACAGGGCTGCACAGGCTGTATAGTATCTGTGGGTGGGCAGATCCCCAATAACCTGGCCATGCCCCTGCACCTGAACGGGGTGAAGATTCTGGGAACCAGCCCTCCTCAAATTGATCGTGCAGAAGAGAGATCTGTATTCTCTTCCATACTGGATGATCTTGGTGTAGGCCAGGCCCCGTGGAGGGCCCTCAGCTCGCTGGTAAGGCCAGTTTCACTTCAAACACACTTAATTTGTTGTTTATTTCAGTAAAGATTATTGGTTATTGGTTCTTAATTTCAAATGCATTTAATTGAACCACTGAATAATTATTTTGCATGCCATAATCTTGATGATGCACATCACGTTCCAGGATAAAAGAGTCAGGATTTGCTGTTAGTTGAGTAATATGGATGTGATTTTGCAGTAATAGTGAACACCACCTGCTTTACGTATGCATTTGCTTGGATGAATAAAGCAATGAATGATTAATTAAACAAGGCTTTCAAGAAATCGCCCACCCGAGTGGCCATACAGACGTTTTCCCAATATAGTTACATTTCTAGACTTTTCACTTTTACAAACACTGCATTCACTCCAAATACTCCAGAGGTGTCAGAGTGCTTTCAAACAGCAAATATTCGAAGTGCTGAAACATGTTGACTTGAAGCATGCTCGCTCGTCCGTTAGCTACATCCAGTCTTCTTGCCGCGGGCCATGGAAGCGAAGAGCTGAAGTCGGTGTGATGAAGGGGAAGAGAGAGGGCATTCTGCCCCACGGCGCTGCCCACTCACCCTCCGCTGGTTTCCGTCTCGCTGCCGAGGGTACATCTAGCATTTTAATGGTCTCCCTGTTGTTGAAACAAGCTAGAAAGGCAGTAGAGATCAGCAAAACCTTTTGGGATTCTGCGGTTCACTCAGTGTGCTGTTTCTGGCTAGAAGGGCAGTGCCTAGGAAAGGTGAGGATAGGGGATACAGTTGCTTCCTTATGTCACAGCATTTCCTGTTTAGTTAAAGAAGTAGTTCACCAAAAGTGAAATTTCGGGCAGCATTTAGCCATTGTTGTGTCATTCCAAACCTGTATAACTTTTGTTCTGATGCAAAAGGAGACATTTTTACACTCCTCTTTTCCATATAAACTACAAAAAAAATTACAAAAAAGTAATCCAGTAAAAGTAGTCCATACAACTTGTGCACTGTACAACAAATCTTTTAAAGCTTTGCAATATTCATAGTTTTCACGTGACATCACACCGTTATAGGAACGCCCACCTGGAGGACAAAACAAGGCTTTCCTCCATTGACCGCCAGTCATTTTTACCAGTATTAATATAGTAAGACGGTGATATTAAAAGACCAAATTCAATATACACCTTATTGATGATGCATACTTTGTACAGGAAAGCAGATGAACAGAATATAAATGAAACACAAGTTTCTCGTTAAGCGTTTTTTCCATCGAAAACTATTATAAGAAAAAGCGTGTTCATATTCTGGGCTCATCTGCTCGCCTGTATATAGTATGCAGAAATTAATTTGATCTTTTAATATCACTGTTTTAGTACATTAAGGCACTTTAAGGGTGGGTTGCACGAATAAGGATTAAGCATCTTTAGCCTGGCATCGGTTCACCCTCCGCCTATGCTGCATGATCAGCCCTTTAATTCTAACGGTCTTTCTACGTAGTTAATCTGTGTTTAAAATTAAGTGGTGCAACACAACTCGATTTAAAATAAAACCCATATGAACAAATCCTTGATTAGCATTAAACTTAATTTGATCCTTATTGGTCCAACCTACCCTAAGTGTTTTTCATGTTAAGCGTTTTAGAACGTCCTGCTGTTTTTAGTGATTGAAATACTGCAGCAGGTGCTGTATATGGATCACAAGTGCCAAAAACTTGCATCTTGTTCACATATTTTTGTTTTTAAGATGGAAAATTGACAGGCTTGTGCTGCAGTTCTATGGCTGTTTTGCCCTCCAGGCCTCCGCGACAGTCACACTGTAGGAATAAGTACTAAAACCTGGAAATGAGTTAGCACTTTGCACTTCCGGTTCTAGCGTCCCAAAGTGAATTGTTTTTGTTTTTCTTTAATATTTTTTGTTTAGATAAATAAGGTTTGTACTTCACTCGGGATTTTTTTTTTAACCTTTTTTGCGTCTTGAAAAAGGCGGTTCGCCTTTGTTCGCCTTGAAAAAGTGGCTAATTCATACTACAGAGATTGAGGAAAACTCATTTACTCACTACTCCGCTTTTATAGCCACCTTCTGTTTATATTCACGTTCTTGCAAACTATTTAAACTCAAACTTTTCCAACTTGTAGATTTTAAATTAAGATTAAAATAGTTGTCTAAGGCTTAATGGTGGTGACATTAAAATCATCTGATCGCAGTGTTGTTCGTTTATAGCCTATATTTAGCTTTTCACTTCTGGTGACTGCATTTAGGCTTCAAAATGATAGACGTATTGTTCGTTTGGGGAGATTATCTTAATGAACTAAACATATAAGAATTAAATTGTTGTTGGTCACAGAGCTTATTTTCTGCAATAATCCAAAACCCAATGGAAAAATCCTGTTGGCTTTTTATTAAAGGAACCAGGGTGATGCGAACAAAAATGTAATCTCTGCAGAACTCTATAGATTTATGTGACATCCAGACTGAAATTAAAGTCATTTTTTACTTGATCTAAGTTTCCTCTTGAGAGCTACAGTAGAAATATAGATGTGCTCTCTTCTGGTTTAATCAAGATTAACATCCATGTATCCATTTGTACAATATAAAGCAGGGTTCCTCAAATCAAGACCTTGAGAGCCACTGTCCTGCAGAGTTTAACTCAAACCAATACTAGCTAGCTAGACTAGCTTGTTCAGGTGTGTTTGATTAGGGTTTGAACTAAACTCTGCAGGGCAGTGGCCCTCCAGGACCGGATTTGAGGAACCTCTGATATAAAGCTTTACTGGGTACATTTTAGCTCTAGTTAGGTAGAATCTCCTCCAATGCGATTTGCTAAAGATAATTCCACTCTCCTAACTTCCACTCTTTATTCAGGTAGAGGGTTGTTTTATTTCAAAGTTTTCTCACTGTGAAGTAGCCAGTTCACAAATCTTTAAAAGTAAGGTGAATAGATGTGGTCAGCGGTAATTGTCTGGCCCTTTGCCCACAGCCTGGAACTTAAATGGAGAAAAGAGCAGAAGAAGCCTGACCTCATCTGAAACACAGACTAGGTGTTTCCATGCAGCTGATTGTAAAGGGATATCTAACTTTCTTTCTTTTCAGGAAGATGCTGTTTCTTTTGCCAGCAATGTGGGTTACCCTTGCCTCCTGCGGCCATCCTACGTTCTGAGGTGAGTACGATGAATTCAGGACACAAGCACAGTACGGAAGATCAGCTTTGGAATTGATTGCCCATGTGATGCTTTTGTATATCTCTTTGGCAGAGCATTTTGGTTAAAGATGTTTTCACACGGAGTGCTTAAAGGAGTTCACCCAAAAAGTTTTGTCATTATTTACTCACCCTCATGTAAACCTGTATGAATTTCATTCTTCTGTATAATTAAATATTTAATATTTTTAAATAATCTTCATGCAGTTTACAACAGTTCAGAGATTAAAAAATTACAATAAAAGCTATATTCCATACCACAGTCATACCACAGTTTTGTATGGCAAAAAGAACAAAATTTTAGTCACATTTCACCAATAATTTTTCCCTCCAGCAATCTGTTATCTCAAACTACTGCAATCAGATCAGTGATATTGGTAAATAAATTATTCACTCTGATTTGTGAAAAGAATCTGCTCAAAAGAACGATTTGCTGATCCAGTTCTCAAGTTCAGCTCAACGAAACAGTGATCCACTTGCACTAATTCAGTTAACAGCTCCTTAGGGGAAGATTTTCAGCGATTAAATTACTTTAGACTTTACATCTATCCATATATATATATATATATATATATATATATATTTATCACAGCATACATGTTGATTTGACTGTTGATTTGTCAAGAGCAAAGAAATTTCACTCCAGACTCTTCTCAATGACGGCCTGTAAAAATACTGGGTAAAATGCAATTCACCCGCATTCTAAGAATCCAGATGGACAGGACTCAAACAGCTAATTTGCAATAATCAGACAGCAGGCATCTATTTTGAGTGCCTCGATGGAAAAATTACTTTCCTTTCAAAACAGTCCACTGTGCAGCAAGAAGGCACAAAGAAATAGCAGGTAATGTTGCCTTTTTACCGTTACCCAGAACGTCTCAATCATAAAAGCACTTTCATCAGTGGACTTAATATTTGTTCTCATTAGATGTTGCCTTAATGTTATTGTCTGTTTTAAGACCAGTTCAGTGTTTTTTCAGGGAACCACAGCAGTCAAAAATACAGTGACTCGCATTGCGCCAAGTGTAAAGCTAATGGTTATCAGTGGAAGGTGCAGAGCACAAATTTCAATCTGGTGTTCTTGTAACCAGATTCACAACATGAAACTGAAGCTAAATGAATGTAAAGTGCTTTAGCACATCCATTCATCTCTATAAAATCTGTATACTGTTGTACGGCATAAACCAACAGCCACATACAGTACAGTCTCTTGCAGTGACAGTGATTTGCTTTTAGTTTTCAAGAAAATCCAACTGCCAAAAATACTTTTTTTACTTCTTTTCATTCGTTTGAATATTTACTGCTCCATGTAAATCCATCACTGCTTAGCTGCTCAGTTGAGAGCTGTGTTTTGAGTCCTGCTCTGTTTCTGAGGTGCCAACTGTGGTTTGGCATCATTATATTGCCTAAACCCATGCCTCAGGCTCAGACTCTCTGGGACTGCAGCTCCGACACAGAACCTGACAGAAACACTGCCAGTTCATCTGGACCGTGGAGCAGTTCATACTGAAGAGAGACGCTTAGGGCTGTCTCGGTATATTTCCCTCTTGTCTCTCTGCGTTCACTGTATTTTGATATGTTAGTAAAACATATTGCTAACTGTCAATAAAAAATGGCGTGACAGTAAGCAGTGGTCACCTGTCATAGTATTTTTGTGGGATCCAACCAGTTTTCAAATTGAACTTTTTGCCATACCTGCCAATAGTGAGTTATTTGAGATAATTTATTTTCCATAAATGTGTCAATCTATGAAATGGGTGCCTTTCCTAATCTAAATTCATAAATTCTGTCTGTTGGGACATAATTATGTATTCAGAAATGTATACAGCATTAATAGTTTTGCAGTTCAATCACTTTACAAGCCTTATGCTTCTGATATAGCCTTATGTTTGTGAAACAAAAGTTTGGGTTCAATAAGATTTTTTTTTATGTTTTTGAAAGAAGTCCCTTATGCTCATCCAGGCTGTACTGATTTGATCAAAAATACAATATTGTGAAATATTATTACAATATTATTAATAAATTATTTTTTAACTGTTTTCTATTTTAATATATTTTAAAATAAGCAAAGCTGAATTAAATTTTTTGTGGAAACTGTAATATTGTGAATTTTGTGATACTTTGAATAGAAAGAAAAAAAATCTATTTTTAATAAAAGCTGTTCTTTTGAACTATTTCACTTTTGATCAATTTAATGCATCCAATATATATATATATATATATGTGTTGTAGTACTCAAGACCAGTCTTGGTCTCAAGACTCGACCATTTTTTTGAAGGTCTTGGTCTTGTCTTGGTCTCAGACTTAGAGGACTCAGGATTTTATCTCAAGACCAGCCAAAACCACAACTGCAAGGATATCACTAAATTGCCGGTGCATTGTCAGATTTATTTGTTAACATCATTAATGTGATTTGATGTAAAACTTACTGCTTAAAATGCAATCAATAACTTCTTTGTAATGTGATTTCTTTTGTTACTGTGCTGCCGGGTTCAAAATCAATGCAGCATTGTCTCAAAAATGACCAAAATTAATATAAATGCCCACAAAATTCAAGATGTGATCGCAAAAACGTACTTGTATGAGATCAAAAACTTACTTGTATGAGTACGCAAAAACGTACTTGTATGAGATTTATACAAACGTTCAATAAACAAGAAGTTAATATTAAGTGACAAATTTTAGACACAGTTTTTGCTAATTTGGCAATGTATTTCGTTATTAAATGAATCAGCTGCTTTGAACAAATCGGTTGAATAAATGATTCCGTGACTGTTAAATAATGTTAATGTTTTAATGTTAAATTAATCTGAATATATTTATGCAGGTGTAATTGTACCAATTCAGATTGGCAAATCAGACACCTCTGCAACACACAGATGAATTTTATTGTTAGCTCTATAGTGTCTTACTATTC
Source organism: Coreius guichenoti (assembly GCA_039654105.1). Taxonomy (NCBI): domain Eukaryota; kingdom Metazoa; phylum Chordata; class Actinopteri; order Cypriniformes; family Gobionidae; genus Coreius; species Coreius guichenoti. Next base: position 12,324,988 of record CM077172.1, on the reverse strand, counting down.
TAATTGTATTTATTCATTAAATATAAGACATTTCTCAGACAGTAGATATGGCTCTTTCAGATGAATTTAAGGAGTGCTGGTCTGGTCTTGGTGTTGACTTGGTCTCGCCCTGCCTTGGTCTTGTCTTGGTCTCAACCCCACAAAGTCTTGGTCATGTCTTGGTCTCGGCACACGCTGGTCTTGGTCTCGGTTTAGGTGGTCTTGACTACAACACTAATATTTATTTATATATATATATATATACACTCACCTAAAGGATTATTAGGAACACCTGTTCAATTTCTCATTAATGCAATTATCTAATCAACCAATCACATGGCAGTTGCTTCAATGCATTTAGGGGTGTGGTCCTGGTCAAGACAATCTCCTGAACTCCAAACTGAATGTCAGAATGGGAAAGAAAGGTGATTTAAGCAATTTTGAGCGTGGCATGGTTGTTGGTGCCAGACGGGCCGGTCTGAGTATTTCACAATCTGCTCAGTTACTGGGATTTTCACGGACAACCATTTCTAGAGTTTACAAAGAATGGTGTAAAAAGGGAAAAACATCCAGTATGCGGCAGTCCTGTGGGCGAAAATGCCTTGTTGATGCTAGAGGTCAGAGGAGAATGGGCCAACTGATTCAAGCTGATAGAAGAGCAACTTTGACTGAAATAACCACTCGTTACAACCGAGGTATGCAGCAAAGCATTTGTTAAGCCACAACACGCACAACCTTGAGGCGGATGGGCTACAACAGCAGAAGACCCCACCGGGTACCACTCATCTCCACTACAAATAGGAAAAAGAGGCTACAATTTGCACGAGCTCACCAAAATTGGACAGTTGAAGACTGGAAAAATGTTGCCTGGTCTGATGAGTCTCGATTTCTGTTGAGACATTCAGATGGTAGAGTCAGAATTTGGCGTAAACAGAATGAGAACATGGATCCATCATGCCTTGTTACCACTGTGCAGGCTGGTGGTGGTGGTGTAATGGTGTGGGGGATGTTTTCTTGGCACACTTTAGGCCCCTTAGTGCCAATTGGGCATGGTTTAAATGCCACGGCCTAGCTGAGCATTGTTTCTGACCATGTCCATCCCTTTATGACCACCATGTACCCATCCTCTGATGGCTACTTCCAGCAGGATAATGCACCATGTCACAAAGCTCGAATCATTTCAAATTGGTTTCTTGAACATGACAATGAGTTCACTGTACTAAAATGGCCCCCACAGTCACCAGATCTCAACCCAATAGAGCATCTTTGGGATGTGGTGGAACGGGAGCTTCGTGCCCTGGATGTGCATCCCACAAATCTCCATCAACTGCAAGATGCTATCCTATCAATATGGGCCAACATTTCTAAAGAATGCTTTCAGCACCTTGTTGAATCAATGCCACGTAGAATTAAGGCAGTTCTGAAGGCGAAAGGGGGTCAAACACAGTATTAGTATGGTGTTCCTAATAATCCTTTAGGTGAGTGTATATATAGACAGACCGATGGACAAGGGTCCATGGGGGTCCAGATATATGGATGATCGTATATTTAGGTATGGATTGCTGTCACTGTTAGATGTCTGGTGACACCACAAATGTTAGCTGCAGGGCTGATACCATTAAAATCACAGAAAACTGTCTTTTATTTCCTTCAGTATGAAACGCATTCAGTGCTAATCGCCGCGAGGAGCAGCTGACCCAAATATATTTCTCTAGTTGGCTTTTTCTCTCTTCCTTTCTTCTTTTACACAACTTTACATATCTTCCTGTTAGGTTTGACTCTACAACCATCAAATTATGTTTTTGTCTCATATTATTTCCTGATGGACTCATTTAAGTGTCAGAGTGATGAATGATAAAAATCTTTCTCTCTTTTCAGTGGCTCAGCCATGAATGTTGTGTACAGTGAAGACGAGATGAAACGTTTCCTGGAGGAAGCCACGCAGGTGTCACAGGTGAGGTCTGCACATTTAGCCATTTGGCCCAGTCGCAGCACGAATAACTTAATGTGAAGCATTGTGGTTTTGTCACATGAATCATGCAATGGCTCAGTCATGAATTATGCACCCTTTTTTACCCATTATCACAAAATGAATGATGCTCTTGAAATTATATTTTATCCTATCTAAACACACCCTTTAGAAAAAGATGCCCTAAAGAGGTTTTTAAGGCAGACCGAGCCCATTTCCATCAGCTCCAGGTTTCCTGTACCTCAGGGCCAGTACTGATTTTCATCTCCCGTTCTTGCTGCCCCTTACAGTTTTTCACTTAAGAGTGCAATAGTTTTCCTGAATCCAGCAAAACCGCTTTACCATCGCTGTCACCATCGAGACATTTCTGAGTGCATAAGCAAGGATATTTAGTATTTTTTTCACCATATCTTTTACTTATTACCATCACTATTAAAAGATGGAAATTATCAGTTTTTATATTGTCATGAGCTAGTAAAATATTGAGACTTATAGCTACAGGATGTAGAGAACTATTGAAGTATTGCAATTGCAGTATTCTTTGCAATATTTACATAAAGTCAGTGATCTAGATTGGACCTCTGCCAAACACCAACAACAATTAACTTTATCTGAATTGTGATGCATAGCAGGTTGCACATCACCTCATATCTTAAATTTAATCGGCACATCAATGGATGAATGAATTTTAGCAATGCCTCTGCTAATGCTAGCAATGTTGTAATACATTTTGCCAAAAAAGAAAGGCTGTCAATTTGTACAAATGTTTATATTAGCTTAAAGAGAAATTAGTCAGCTTTTCTTTGCTTGCTTTCTGTCACTGGTGTATAGATGGCGTCTAAGCTAACAGATATGACTAAAAGCCACAGATTTCCAAAAAAGATTTCATGATGTCTGTAACTTTTCAGTCCTATAATGGAGCAGATGTGAACCATTTTAAGACTCTGGCAATACACTATATTGCCAAAAGTTTTGGGACGCCTGCCTTTACATGCACATGAACTTTAATGACATCCCATTCTTAATCCGTAGGGTTTAATATGGATTTGGCCCACCCTTTGCAGCTATAACAGCTTCAACTTTCCACTTTCACTTTGTTAAAATACCACTAACAGTTGACCGTAGAATATTTCGTAGTGAGGAAATTTCACGAATGGACTTATTGCACAGGTGGCAACCTATCACGGTACCACGCTTGAATTCACTGAGCTCCTGAGAGCGACCCATTCTTTCACAAATGTTTGTAGAAGCAGTCTGCATGCCCAGGTGCTTGATTTTATACACCTGTGGCCATGGAAGTGATTGGAACACCTGAATTCAATGATTTGGAGTGGTGTCCCAATACTTTTGGCAATATAGTGTATGTATGGCTGGATTGAGAAGGAATAAATAATGTTCTCAATCACTAAATTAGCCTTAGTGTGTCTTACATCAGGTAAAGATATATTTGCTTAGTATATGTGCTATATATCCTCTGTCGGTCAGGTTGTCTTGGAAAGCCACTCATATAACTAATCGTGGTTATAACAAGATTGAAATATAGACAGGTCTTTCAGACAGGTGCTGGGTAGAAGGGTTAAATTTTGCACTGCATGATGCTTATATTTACGATGACCCTGTGCTGCATGAGACTAAGGTTGATGTGGCAATAAGAGACGGTTAGCAATTCTGGGAAGCAAACGCTCTGTACAGCTATAGCCTTGAAAGACTTTTCGAACGAGCCTCTCAATACAGTGTTTTTGATGTCCTTTGCATTATATTCTTAAGAAATGTTTTTATCAATGTTGTTAGTTACTGCATTTTCTCGGAAACAGGATCATCCTGTGGTCATCACCAAATTCGTCTGTGGTGCCAGAGAAGTGGAGGTGGATGCTGTGGCCAGAATTGGCAAGGTGAGCGATTCAAGAATCATGCAGGTGTTTTCATTCTCCAACAGAAAATGTGTAAAATGAGTAAAATGAATTTATCAGGCATTAAATAGAAATCTGTCTAAAATTGAAAGCAGAATGTGGAACACTTGGTTTTGATTGAAAATGTCTCGCCGAATCAAAGATCTACGTTGCAGTAGTTTGATTGTTCAGAGGATGCAATTTGTTGTGGAAGACTTTTTAGAATGTTTTTTAGAACATTGCTATCCCACACATCCACACATAACAAAAACAAGACAACTAAAAAATAAATAAATAAATAAATAAAAGATGGCTCTGGCAGCTTCTCTATGGAAAAAATACGTGTAGCTTGTACCTTGTAAAATGCTTGTATCTTCTTCCTTTATCATGGCTTTATTTATCACCTCATTTTTTTGTGGTGAGTAAAATTAGGATTGTCACATGAGGTGTATTTTGGATTAAAGTGAGTATAATCTTAATTGTAGGCTGTTTTGGTTTAAATTGATGTTAAAATATGTTGTCACACAGAAATTGTGTTTAAGCCTTCTGATTAACTGAACAAAGAATCTGACTGCTCACACTCAAACAGATGCTATCCCAGGCCTGTGTGTGCTCAGTTATAAAATCCAGACCCCCACACACACACACTCACTCACTCACTCACTCACTCACTCAAAAATGATTACATAAAACATAATGTGATTTGTAAAACATCTTACCCATTGAAATTGTTTGCTAACTGGAACAACTAAATTATCCATTTTTAGTCCCGGTGTTGTGAGAAATCGGGTCTCGTTTAGGACCCAGGTAGTAGCTGTTTTTAATGTCTGATCAAAAGTTATTACAATATCTTGTTGTATGGCTAATCTGAGATGTTGTAGCGTGTAACAGGCTATATTGGCTGTACAAAATAAAAGCATTACAAGAACAAAAAAAAAATAATAAACTAATAATTAAATATCATTACATTGTTATTTTAATAACTTAAATAATAACATTAAATATTGAGACTGTTGTGAATATATGTAGGGTAAGTGCAAATGAGTAGTGTATAAGCTAAGATAGTAGGTTAATCGGGTAGACTATGAGAAATGTTTGATTTCATATCCTATATCTTTGGTTATACCAGTATATAAAGCATATCATTTTAAAGACATTAATGACCATTATAATACAGTTTAAACGACATGTATCATAACTTGAAGGCACTAAAAAGAGTACCCACTTGTTTGGAGTCCTAAAGGCCAATTCACACTTCACTGACAGACTCTGACCAACGCAAACAGTCACCAGATTGTGGTGCGTCACTTCTCAGACATTCCAATACCCAACAAATGCAGATTCAATGAAAACAATCGCCGACCAACACCAACAGATGGTGACGGGTAACACACTGATCCGACAAAACACAACAAAGTGTCTGTTGCTGTCTGTCGGTGCAGTGTGAATTGGCCTTAATGGAGACCTGATCTCAGGTGAGGACTAAAACTTAGACTTGATATCACTTCCTCAGACATCTGGAAATTACTCAGTACTTAAGTGACTGGGTTTTCAATGTACAGGCCGTTGCATGTCTCATCTTGTTTTTCCAAAACAATATACGGGTTATATATGAATATACACTCACCTAAAGGATTATTAGGAACACCATACTAATACTGTGTTTGACCCCCTTTCGCCTTCAGAACTGCCTTAATTCTACGTGGTATTGATTCAACAAGGTGCTGAAAGCATTCTTTAGAAATGTTGGCCCATATTGATAGGATAGCATCTTGCAGTTGATGGAGATTTGTGGGATGCACATCCAGGGCACGAAGCTCCCGTTCCACCACATCCCAAAGATGCTCTATTGGGTTGAGATCTGGTGACTGTGGGGGCCATTTTAGTACAGTGAACTCATTGTCATGTTCAAGAAACCAATTTGAAATGATTCGAGCTTTGTGACATGGTGCATTATCCTGCTGGAAGTAGCCATCAGAGGATGGGTACATGGTGGTCATAAAGGGATGGACATGGTCAGAAACAATGCTCAGGTAGGCCGTGGCATTTAAACGATGCCCAATTGGCACTAAGGGGCCTAAAGTGTGCCAAGAAAACATCCCCCACACCATTACACCACCACCACCAGCCTGCACAGTGGTAACAAGGCATGATGGATCCATGTTCTCATTCTGTTTACGCCAAATTCTGACTCTACCATCTGAATGTCTCAACAGAAATCGAGACTCATCAGATCAGGCAACATTTTTCCAGTCTTCAACTGTCCAATTTTGGTGAGCTCGTGCAAATTGTAGCCTCTTTTTCCTATTTGTAGTGGAGATGAGTGGTACCCGGTGGGGTCTTCTGCTGTTGTAGCCCATCCGCCTCAAGGTTGTGCGTGTTGTGGCTTCACAAATGCTTTGCTGCATACCTCGGTTGTAACGAGTGGTTATTTCAGTCAAAGTTGCTCTTCTATCAGCTTGAATCAGTCGGCCCATTCTCCTCTGACCTCTAGCATCAACAAGGCATTTTTGCCCACAGGACTGCCGCATACTGGATGTTTTTCCCTTTTCACACCATTCTTTGTAAACTCTAGAAATGGTTGTGCGTGAAAATCCCAGTAACTGAGCAGATTGTGAAATACTCAGACCGGCCCGCCTGGCACCAACAACCATGCCACGCTCAAAATTGCTTAAATCACCTTTCTTTCCCATTCTGACATTCAGTTTGGAGTTCAGGAGATTGTCTTGACCAGGACCACACCCCTAAATGCATTGAAGCAACTGCCATGTGATTGGTTGATTAGATAATTGCATTAATGAGAAATTGAACAGGTGTTCCTAATAATCCTTTAGGTGAGTGTATGACACTTGACAGCTAGTACTATTGACAAAAGTAATGAAGACACTTTCAAAATGAATCAAGTTACAACATTTGCAATCAGTTGATGATTAGGAAAAAAAAAATAAAGTGACAAGATGATCCATGATTTTCAAAAAGCAAAACTATATGCGAGTTGAAATAAATTATAGCTAATTAGCTGTTTTTAAGTGACATGTGAAGGCCAAGTATGGTACCCATACTCGGAATTTGTCGTCTGCGTTTAACCCATCCAAGTTAGTGCACACACATTAGGAGCAGTGAATACACACACACACACTGCAAACCGTGGACACACACCCGGGGAACAATTGGGGGTTGGGTGCTTTGCTCAAGGGCACCTCAGTCATTTCCTGCCTGTATTGAGAATCGAACCCGCAAATTTTGGGTTACCAGTCTGACCTCTCTAACCATTAGGCCACGACTGCCCCTGGTGCTGAAACCCGGGAGTGTGTTTAAGTGTGGTTGTCGTTACAGGTGCTGGCTCATGCTATCACAGAGCACGTGGAGGACGCAGGAGTGCACTCAGGAGACGCCACACTCATACTGCCCACCCAGACCATCAGCCAGGGAGCTCTGGAGAAGGTCCCAACCTCGTTTTCATTCAACAAAGCTTGCTGTGTCATTTCTGGTGAAGCTGGTTTGCACCTGGTTCAGACAGACATTATTTTGCCTTTGCAACACATTTCAACACATTTTTCACAAGCCTCATCCCAAATCATATTCCTAGTGTAGACCATTTTTAGTTATTTTTATTTTCACCGTTCATAGTACTTAGTTTTTTACATCAGGTTTTTTCTTTAAAACATTGTATCTGCCACCCTTTCACATTTTTCTCTTTGGCAATTTGGATACTGTCCTCATGAAAAACATAATGTAACTTAACGTAGTGTGTTTGTGAAATCCACAACTTAAAAACACATCTGACAAAGTGTGTTTATACCCAGCAAAGTTACAAACTGTCTCTCAGAGGGGCCAGCAGTTCGTCAAAGTCTTCTCTTTTCAGCTGCCTCGCTTTATCAGAGTTGATATTAAACTTTCTGTGCTTCCTAAAATGTTTCAAGTTGTACATTTAATTGGTGTATATTTGACAGGACATGCATAACTCGGACTGTGATTGATGTTTTCCGCCTGTGCATATGCAAAGACTTTATTAATTGTTTTTATTTATATATTTATAATATATATATTTCTTATTTTAGGTGAAGACTGCTACACAGAAAATTGCAATGGCGTTTGAGATTTCAGGGCCATTTAACACTCAATTTTTGGTGAAAGGCAATGATGTTATGGTAAGTTATTGGTTCACAGTTCTTCATGAAAAATGTGTCTATGACTTCAAAAGATATGAATTTGAACATGAATTTTTCATGGCCAGTGGACCGACAACATTTAGAAACATTTTTGATCCAGAATGAACTATTTGTCATTTTTTTTCTTCTTTATTTACTCTGTAAATTATGCTTTTCATTGAAAATCATTAGGTCAGGAAGAAATGAATCATGCTAAGCTTTTGAGTTTGCATTCAGCTTTATATTTGTAATTTGTTAAATATGGCTGCTGGTTACTCAGGAAATTGTGTTTCTGTCTCAGGTGATAGAGTGTAACCTGCGCGCCTCTCGATCCTTCCCTTTCATCTCTAAGACTATTGGTGTGGACTTCATTGATGTGGCCACCAGGGTCATGGTGGATGAGCCAGTGGACGAGTCTCATCTGCCCTCCCTAGAAAACCCAATCATTCCAGTCGACTATGTTGGCATTAAGGTGTGTAAGGGAAGTGAGCTGTGATCTAGCATTTATTGCACATGCTTCAGCTTTTGAGCTCATGTAGGAGAAGCAGGTTCAGTTGTAGTCTGTGTCATGTCCTTATCACATTCTTTTTGTCTCTTTCCCCAAAAAGTCCCAAAAATAAAATTAAAGCTTTATGAAAGTTTAACAAGCAAATAATTAATAAAAAATAACAATATATATATATATATTTTAAAAAGTATTTCATATATGTCATATCTGGCACCAAGATGTTAGCAGCAGATCCTTTAAGTCCTGTAAGTTGCGAGGTGGGGCCTCCATGGATTGGACTTGTTTGTTCAGCACATCCCACAGATGCTTGATTGGATTGAGATCTGGGGAATTTGGAGGCCAAGTCAACACCTCAAACTCGTTGTGCTCCTCAAACCATTCCTGAACCATTTTTGCTTTGTGGCAAGGCGCATTATCCTGCTGAAGAGGCCACAGCCACCAGGGAATACCGTTTCCATGAAATGGTGTACATGGTCTGCAACAATGCTTAGGTAGGTGGTACGTGTCAAAGTAACATCCACATGGATGTCAGGACCCAAGGTTTCCCAGCAGAACATTGCCCAAAGCATCACACTGCCTCCGCCGGCTTGCCTTCTGGTGCCATGTGTTCCCCAGGTAAGCGACGCACACGCACCCAGCCATCCACATGATGTAAAAGAAAACGTGATTCATCAGACCAGGCCACCTTCTTCCATTGCTCCGTGGTCCAGTTCTGATGCTCACGTGCCCACTGTTGGCGCTTTCAGCGGTGGACAGGGGTCAGCATGGGTACCCTGACTGGTCTGCGGCTATGCAACCCCATACGCAACAAACTGCGATGCACTGTTTATTCTGACACCTTTCTATCAGAACCAGCATTAACTTCTTGAGCAATTTGAGCTACAGTAGCTTATCTGTTTGATCGGACCACACCGGCCAACCTTCGCTCCCCACGTGCATCAATGAGCCTTGGCCACCCATGACCCTGTCGCCGGTTCACCACTGTTCCTTCCTTGGACCACTTTTGATATATACTGACCACTCCAGACCGGGAACATCCCACATCAACTATGCAGTTTTGGAGATGCTCTGACCCAGTCATCTAGTCATCACAATTTGGCCCTTGTCAAACTCGCTCAAATCCTTACGCTTGTCCATTTTTCCTGCTTCTAACACATCAACTTTGAGGACAAAATGGTCACTTGCTAGCATATATATCCCACCCACTAACAGGTGCCGTGAAGAGATAATCAGTGTTATTCACTTCACCTGTCAGAGGTCATAATGTTATGCCTGATCGGTGTGTGTGTATATATATATATACATATACACAAACACACTCAAGGCTGCGTTTATTTGATTAAAAAATACAATAATATTGTGAAATATATTACTACAATTGAAAATAACTGTTTTCTATTTTAATATATTTTAAAATGTGATTTATTCCTGATGGAAAAGCTAAATTTTCAGCAGCCATTACTCCAGTCTTAAGTGTCACATGATCCTGCATTCTAATTTGCTGATTTGGTGATCAAGAAACATTTCTTATTAACAATGTTGAAATCAGTTGTGCTGCTTAATATATTTGTGGAAAATATGTTTTTTTTGTTCAGAATTCTTTGAATATGAAGTTCAAAATAAGAGCTTTTTTAAATATAATTTTTTTTGTAACATTATAAAAGCACCCTTGCTAAAAAAAAAACACCCTAAATGTTTGAATAGTAATGTATATTTCTAGCATATTACGTAACACCTTGGGAAACAGCACATTCTACCTGTTTGCAAACTGCTGCCATAGATCATTGGTACTGCTGTTTAGAAGTTTATTTGCCTTCTCATGTAACAAGTTACTACTTACCGAGCAAGCCAGTTAAGAGTGAGCTTTAAAAGTGATTGATTGTACAATTAAATTATTAGAGTGTCAGTGCTGGTTTGTATCACAGGTTCAGGAATCTGCCTGAATGGTTTCTCTATTCTCCTAAAGTAATTTCCTGTGAAATGATCGAGGAGTTTCAGTGCAATAGCCACAAAGAGGAGCCAATCACAAGGGAATAATCCCCGTCTCCTGCCAATCTCAAAGTTTTAAATACCTCATTTAGTGCTGAGAGGAATTTTAAACAGTTAACTGAATGTTTCCGTTAGCGAGAGATGTATAGGGGATTTACACTCTCTTGCAAGATTAAAGATTCATTCTCTCTCTCTTTTTCAAATGCATCTCTCGTGAACTTTTCTTCAGTATCCCATAGGAAAGAAATGCCTTGACAGAGATATTGTTTATACCTCAGTTGTTGTTTATCCTAGACAGCTACAAGAGCAAATGGAGACTTCTGCTTTAGAATGTTGTGTGTATAGCAGCATAACTGTTTTCAACATTAATAATAAGAAATGTTTCTTGAGCAGCAAATTAGAATGATTTCTGAAGGATCATGTGACACTGAAGACTGGAGTAATGGCTGCTGAAAATTCAGCTTAGAATTTCCATCAAGGGAATAAATGTCATTTAAAAAAATATAGAAAAGTAGAACAGAAATAGAACAGTTATTTTAAATTCTACTAATATTTTACAATATTACTGTTTTACTGTGGTTTTACTGTGCTTGGTGAGTGTAAGACTTACTTAAAAAATATTTAAAAATCATACCAACCCCAAACTTTTGAACAATAGTTGATACATATTTGTTATAATATTTTCCTTTTTCTTTCTTGATTTGTGGCACTTGAGTAAAAGTAAAAATGTGTGGTAAATATAAAAGGATCTTAAACTAATTGAATTTAGTTAAATTCTGTGGGAGTAGTCGGGTATGGGATGACACTAATAATATGAATTAAAATGACAAGAGTCCACATTAGTACATTGTCATGTTTCCTTGTCTTTGTCAAGCTGGGTAGCGTCTCAGAAATAGTGCACTTCCTGCCTAACAAGTCCCCAATGTGAAGTCTGCGTTCCTTAGCTTCACAGATAACTGTTGCAGGAAAGTCGGCATGTACTGTAAGAGCTTTTCAAAGTGCATGGACACACTCCATCTTTGTGTTTCATGAAAGTGCTCGTTATTCTTGTTTGAGAATCTCTGCTCCTCACATTAACCAGAGAACCATGGGTTTTTTGAGAAATGCATCCACCAAGATATTCTGATACTGTTTCTCTCAAAAGGTTTAATAGAGATTTGCTCACTGACTTTTATTCAGCGTTCTGCCATTATGTGGTACGATTGTCAGTATACAGTATTTGCAATTTTCCTCTTGTAATGTATGCAGTGACCCATTGGGACCAGAAAGGCCTGGTTTCCATGCCAACCACCAGCCTTTAAAGAAAGCTCTATAAATTGGTAATAGGAAAGACCACTCTTTGCTGCTTCACCCAAGATGTTCTGAGATTCTCCTTGCAGGGTAGTGTGAATCCTCAGGGGGTTCAGTCAGTGGTAAATAATATATCTGCTATTACAATGAACTGTCTCTAGAATAGTGCCCGGGTAAGTAGTAGTAGTAGTAGTAGTAGTAGTAGTCCGCTGGTGCGCCTTTGTCTCGCATTTACATGCGTAAGTGAGGCTGGCTTATCCTGGGCTGGTTAGATGGTTTCGAGGATGAGTTCCCCCTGGTGGCTCGCTGCAGTTGAGGCTGAGGTGGCATGCTAATCTTTGTCCCGTGGCCCCTGTGCAGGTCATGGGAGCTGTCTGCCTTTAATTGGAGAGATAAGGATGTCACTTCTCACAGGGCAGTCAGCTCGCCCCGTCACTCGAAAACTGCTTGAATAGAAGTCAGACCTGCTCCCCTGTTGGTCTAGTCCAAAACATTCTGACTTTAGCAGTCTCATCATGTTCTATCCACCTTATTTTTAACATAAAATCAGGTGCAGCCATTTGTAACTTAAATGTGCGAAGCTTCTGGTCTCATCCCGCTTCCAGTTATTTTTAGCTTTACAAAAACTGTTTTTCGATCACATTAGTTTAATGTATTGTCTTAATTATAAACAAACAGTTTTACTGTGTACTGCATTTGTTATTTTTATAGTTATTTACCTATAGCAGCTATTGAATCGGAAATCTTGCACATTCACAGAAAATAGCTTACATCCGCATTGCAAAATAAGCTGGATAAGCTTGAAGCACCCAATAGCACCCAAAATTGAAACTTACCCAGCATCCTTTACATAATGTGTTCTGCTTAAACTGAGGTATCACAACTTGACCATTTTAAGTTGTTTCATGGTGTCTTTTAAGTTTGTCTCTTCCTAAAATGTTTTTAAATGTCGCCTGTTTAGATGATTCAGGTCTGCTTATGTTTTGGCCTGTGGGTGGCAGTGGTGTAGCAGGTTTCCTGTTTTTTTATACACTCTCATTCGAGAAGTTCTCTTATAATCTCATTTGATTGGTGAGAATCACCCTAACATGTCAAATGCTCTTGAAACCATTATCCCTATATTAAAAATGGACACATTAGACTTTCATTAGGCTTGTATACATTTTCTCGCTTTCTTGTTCCCAGGATTCGTGATAAACCCTGAGCAATAATGCTTCACAGACGTGTCAGGAAGGAAGTAAACAGCATTTGGCTTTTCTAAATAAATGGATGCCTACTGTACGTCTCCTAAATTGCAACGGTTTCTCTTGTAGGTCTATATGCTGATCAAAATCATTCTAGATGCTTAAAAGTGAGAAAGAAAGATGATATAATCAGACAATTTTATTGCCAACAGTTTTCAATGTTTTTAGTGAATTTTGAGTAAAAATTGTGTAAAATAAGAGTTTAGGTTTCCTTTGCCGAGGGGGCCGGGGGGTCAATATCTGGTGTGACCACTATTTGATCACGCAGTGCAACACATCTCCTTCGCATAGAGTTGATCAGGTTGTTGATTGTGGCCTGTGGAATGTTGGTCCACTCCTCTTCAATGGCTGTGCGAAGTTGCTGGATATTGGCAGGAACTGAAACACGCTGTCGTATACGCCGATCCAGAGCATCTCAAACATGCTCAATGGGTGACATGTCCGGTGAGTATGCTGGCCATGCAAGAACTGGGATGTTTTCAGCGTTCAGGAATTGTGTACAGATCCTTGCAACATGGGGCCATGCATTATCATGCTGCAACACGTTGTGATGGTCGTGGATGAATAGCACAACAATGGGCCTTAGGATCTCGTCACGGTATCTCTGTGCATTCATAATGCCATCAATAAAATGCACCTGTGTTCGTTGTCCGTAACATACGCCTCCCCATACCATAACCCCACTGCCACCACGGGCCACTCGATCCACAACGTTGACATCAGCAAACCGCTCACCCACACGACGCCATACACGCTGTCTACCATCTGCCCTGTACAGTGAAAACCGGGATTCATCCGTGAAGAGAACACCTCTCCAAAGTGCCAGACGCCATCGAATGTGAGCATTTTCCCACTCAAGTCGGTTACGATGATGAACTGCAGTCAGGTCGAGACCCCGATGAGGACGACGAGTATGCAGATAAGCTTCCCTGAGACGGTTTCTGACAGTTCCTGGAAGCTGAAAACATCCGAGTTCTTGCATGGCCAGCATACTCACCGGACATGTCACCCATTGAGCATGTTTGGGATGCTCTGGATCAGCGTATACGACAGCGTGTTCCAGTTCCTGCCAATATCCAGCAACTTCGCACAGCCATTGAAGAGGACCAACATTCCACAGGCCACAATCAACAACCTGATCAACTCTATGCGAAGGAGATGTGTTGCACTGCGTGAGGCAAATGGTGGTCACACCAGATATTGACTTTTTTTTTTTGGACCCCTATATATATATATATATATATATATATATATAAATGATGCATATATTGCATATATATGCATATAAATTGATGCATATATAAATGCATCAAAAGTGACAGTAAAGACATTTATAAAGTTATGAAAGACTCATTTCAAATAAGTTCTGTTCTTTTGAACTTTCTAACAAAGAATCCTGAAATAATGTATCACAGTTTCCACAATTAAGCAGCACAACTGCTTTCAACATTGATAATAATACAAAATGTTTCTTGAGCAGCAAATCAGCATATTAGAATGATTTCTGAAAGATCATGTGACACTGAAGACCGAAGTATATTTAGCTGAAAATTCAGCTTTGCCATCAGAGGAATAAATATATTCAAATAGAAAATACTTATTTTAAATTGTAATAGTTCACTATATTACAGTTTTTAATCTATTTTTGATTGAATAAATGCAGCCTTGGTGTGCATTAAAGGCATCTTTTAAAAACATTTTGAAACTTTTGAACAGTACTGTACTGTATATGCATTAGCCATTTAAAAAAACAAAATTGAAAGACTACTTGAAATTGAATATTTTTATACTCTTTGCTAGGCTCCCATGTTTTCCTGGCCTCGGTTGAGAGAAGCTGACCCTGTCCTGCGTTGTGAGATGGCCTCCACTGGAGAGGTATGGAGCTGCTTTAGACACATTGATAACTGTTACATCTGTCATAAAATCGGAAGGCTCCAGCTCATGTTTTCATCCAGTTATCTGGAAAACAGCCCCACCATCAGGGATAAATATTTACATATTGTCCACTTGTAGCCCTATTAGTTCTGAGGACACCTACATCTAGTTTTTCTGTCCTGCCTTCAAATTCAGCAAAGATTATTTTTATGTTTCCACGCGGGCCGCTCTACCTGCTCTCCCTGGCAACGGGAAAACCATAGAAACCAGCCTGGAGGACAATGAAGCAGGAGGAGCGTTTTTATCGTGCAGCACTGATTTTCAGCTTTAGAACAGGAAGTATAATATCTCCATCCCAGATTTTATGATGGCCCCATTCTGTCCATTTTTTTCATAATTGTAATATCACACCAGTCTACCTTTATTCAGCAACATTAATATTTTTGATTTATCTCACCTTGGCTTTGAATATTGTACTAATGGAGATAAATGAATAATTTATCCAGGAGTTTCTGTATGCTGCAATGAATATTTGCAGATTTGCTCATAACCTTAAAGATCAAGATATTTCTTTCTTGCTCTTGTTTTTCAGCATTCTCTTTTGCTCTCTGCAGGTGGCTTGCTTTGGACCAAACATCTATTCTGCTTTCCTGAAGGCCATGCTCTCTACAGGATTCAAGCTTCCACAGAAGGGGATTCTCATTGGGATACAAGTAAAGGAGAATTTGTTTTTTCTTTCCTTAAGGGACGAATCTCAAAAGACTGCCTGCATTGCATCCTCTCAGATTTACACAGTAATACATAAACCTTTCTGGCTTGTTTTGATCAGAGCAGGTTGTTATTTCCTCATAAAATGATAAGCACCATAATATGAGGTTTTCAAGTAGAAAAACAATTCCTGAAAATATTTAGAGAACACTGAGCTTAAAAGTTAGCATGGAAAAATATGAATTCTGTTAGTTTTTTACCCTTGTGTTGTTACAAAAATTAGATTTTCTTTCTTCTGGGGAGCAAAAAACATGTTCTGGCTGCTCTTCTAAACACTGGAAGTGAATGGGGACTAGGTTTGTCGAGCTACAAAAAAAAAAAAAAAAACATAATAGTATCATATAAATGGTCAATATGACTTGTGCATAATATACAAACCCTATTCCAAAAAAGTTGGGACACTGTACAAATTGTGAATAAAAACAGAATGCAATGATGTGGAAGTTTCAAATTTCAATATTTTATTTAGAATACAACATAGATGACATATCAAATGTTTAAACTGAGAAAATGTATCATTTTAAGGGAAAAATAAATTGATCTTAAATTTCATGGCATCAACACATCTCAAAAAAGTTGGGACAAGGCCATGTTTACCACTGTGTGGCATCCCCTCTTCTTTTTATAACAGTCTGCAAACGTCTGGGGACTGAGGAGACAAGTTGCCCAAGTTCAGGAATAGGAATGTTGTCCCATTCTTGTCTAATACAGGCTTCTAGTTGCTCAACTGTCAACTGCATCTTCCTCTTTATGATGCGCCAAATGTTTTCTATGGGTGAAAGATCTGTACTGCAGCCTGGCCATTTCAGTACCCGGATCCTTCTTCTACGCAGACATGATGTGGTAATTGATGCAGTATGTGGTCTGGCATTGTCATGTTGGAAAATGCAAGGTCTTCCCTAAAAGAGACGACGTCTGGATGGGAGCATATGTTGTTCTAGAACTTGGATATACACCTTTCAGCATTGATGGTGCCTTTCCAGATGTGTAAGCTGCCCATGCCACATGCACTCATGCAACCCCATACCATCAGAGATGCAGGCTTCTGAACTGAGCGCTGATAACAACTTGGGTTGTCCTTGTCCTCTTTAGTCCGGATGACATGGCGTCCCAGTTTTCCCAAAAAGAACTTCAAATTTTGATTCGTCTGACCACAGAACAGTTTTCCACTTTGCCACAGTCCATTTTAAATGAGCCTTGGCCCAGAGAAAACGCCTGCGCTTCTGGATCATGTTTAGATATGGCTTCTTTTTTGACCTATAGAGTTTTAGCCGGGAACGGCGAATGGCACGGTGGATTGTGTTCACCGACAATGTTTTCTGGAAGTATTCCTGAGCCCATGTTGTGATTTCCATTACAGTAGCATTCCTGTATGTGATGCAGTGCCGTCTAAGGGCCCGAAGATCACGGGCATCCAGTATGGTTTTCCAGCCTTGACCCTTACGCACAGAGATTGTTCCAGATTCTCTGAATCTTTGGATGATATTATGCACTGTAGATGATGATAACTTCAAACTCTTTGCAATTTTTCTCTGAGAAACTCCTTTCTGATATTGCTCCACTATTTTTCACCACAGCATTGGGGAAATTGGTGATCCTCTGCCCATCTTGACTTCTGAGAGACACTGCCACTCTGAGAGGCTCTTTTTATACCCAATCATGTTGCCAATTGACCTAATAAGTTGCAAATTGGTCCTCCAGCTGTTCCTTGTATGTACATTTAACTTTTCCGGCCTCTTATTGCTACCTGTCCCAACTTTTTTGGAATGTGTAGCTCTCATGAAATCCAAAATGAGCCAATATTTGGCATGACATTATTCTGCTTATACTACAGTTACCACACCTCAAAACATGTTCAAATGATGTATTTCAAAACATTTGTCAGGTTTTTGTCCTTAAAACGCTCTTATGTGCAGGACTAATTTCTTACGCATCTAATTCCAAGCCTCCGTTGCTAATTCCAAAACGTCATTTTCGAGTTAGTAGCGGAGGCTTGAGCCACTGATAACAGACTAATGCAGTTATTAGAGAGAGAGAGAGTGAGAGAGAGAGATTAAGCATGTGTGAATTACCTGAGTCTATGTGTCTCTCAAGAGTGTTCAACAGCAACTGTTAGCACTCTGCTAATGACAAAACTTTTTTTAGCAAAGTTTATCTGCTCCAAGAACCAGCGCCGTTATTGCCTCGCTAGTGAGAAATGTCATGTAGCTTTTAAGTTGTTAAACTATTTTACTGATAAAATCGTCAGAGCAGCGCTGAAAACGCGTTTCTGTGCTTGTGTGTCTGTACTGTATGTATGTGTGTGCGTTTGAGTGGGAGAAAGAGTGGGCGAAAGAGAGTATGCGCTTTCCGTACATAATAAAACGTAATTTTGTGGCAAAAGCATGCAAATAATTTGTCATTTTTATCCTATTGGTTTACTATATGTATTTGCTTGTTCAGTGTCGCTGTGGGTTTTGGTTCTTTGGCTGTTGTAGGCTGTAAAGACCTTTGAAAAAACTGAAATCATTTGGCGAAGTGATATGGACGTGTAATGCGGTCAAGACCTGCCTGGAACTACTGCGTTTTCCTGAAAATAATTGCACACCTTAGAACGTTCGTCAACCAATCAGATTCAAGCATTCAACAGCCCCGTAATGTAATGTAATATAACGTAATATAATATAACAATGCAGTCTGATTAAACCCATAAGCCTTCATAAAGAGAAAGACCTTTGACTATCTTTAAGTACTTACCAACAGTATTATTTTAATATTATTTAATCTTTAAACCCTGCCAGATTATGACTCCCCTGCTTTTCCGTATCACAACGGAAAAGGAGACGTGATATTGTGCATTTGATGGCATTTCTTCAGGCTCTTAAATTTCCCTCATTTGGATGTCAAAATGTGTGTGAAATTCAAACTGCACAATTATTGTCTCAAATAAACTGCAAATACGATTGGATCAAATAACTATGATCAGACGATTAATCAGTCGCCGTGACAGGCCTAAATAAACAGTCAGGCTGAAAGTGTGTTCTGTGTATATTCAATGTCCTGCTCGGATCTGATCCAAACTTTTTCCTCATCAAATGTGAAGCCACAAATCGCAAACATTGATTATCCATAAATGAGTACTAAAATAAGAAAGGGGGTGCAGAACAGATTGAATTTATTGCATGTAAATCTCCCTGAAGCTGCACACGAACATTTAA
The DNA here is from genome assembly GCA_039654105.1 of Coreius guichenoti. Taxonomy (NCBI): domain Eukaryota; kingdom Metazoa; phylum Chordata; class Actinopteri; order Cypriniformes; family Gobionidae; genus Coreius; species Coreius guichenoti. Next base: position 12,306,129 of record CM077172.1, on the reverse strand, counting down.
CAGTCCCGAAGGGGCGAATACACAATCACATATATTCACATGATATGCATCCTGAATCACCGTTACAGTGTTTTATGTTCTTGCCGTACTCCTGTTTTCATTTCAGCGAGTTTCACGTGATTGAGAATCATAGTGAAATGTCTGTCCAAATTCGGCTAGTGCGACACAACCTCAAGATGTATTAAACAGGGTTTATAAAGAAATTCCTAAATGCTTAAAACACAAATCACTAGGGATGCACGATATTGGATTTTTGCCGATATCCGATATGCCGATATTTTTCAACTCATTTTGGCCGACGCCGATAGCGATATACGTTTATTTTTTCCCTTTGTTTGGAAACAACAACATTTTGAACAAAAACTTTTTTTTTCATTCTGGTTTCAGATTTCTGAGGTTTCCTTTCTAAATATATAAGGATACTTGTTAAAGATAAATAAATGTTAATAAAGTTCTTTTTATAATAAGAGTATATTAAAAGCTCTGAAAATAACAATAATAAAGTCAGTCCTTTTTCACCCCAGACAGATGCAGTTTATATAAATATTTAGTAACCTAAATATTTTATTTTTGGATTTAACGTTTGTGCACATGAAGTGGGGGTGGCATGATATCAGTTGATGCTGTCTTCAGCTTCAAATAAAAAATTCTACAATTATTTTAGAGCTCCTTGGATTATTTTTCATCATCCATTTCATAAAATTTATATTTAACTGTATATGAAAGTATTTAATTTACAAGTGTCATGCTTGTGATTTATGACATCATTACTGCTTTATTTATTTAGAAAAAGAAGTAACTTCAAGTTATTTGTGTATTCTACTTTTAATTTTATTCCTATAACAACAGCGCCCCCTCTAAATATATACAAGATTCTGCCGGGCGGGCACTAGGACCTGGAGGAGGTTTCTGCTGCTGTGGAGGCTGCTGCGCCTGCACGCGCTAGAGTGGGGAGTCACGTACCTTCTGTACACGCATTCACAAATTCAAGGCAGCATTTAAAAACTGTCAATATAAATCACCATACATGCAATGTTTTTGCTTGTTGACATAAAAGTTCACTTCAAGAATGACCACACTGCTGACATGATCACTCCTTGCACACGCGAGTTATTGTAGGCACATATCAACACGTCATCATATCGGCAAGGCGTATCGGCATAATTTTTTCATATCGGTGCTGATTTTTTTATATTAAGCGTTTATCGGCCGATTCCGATGTCGTACCGATAATATTGTGCATCCCTACAAATCAGTTAATAGTTACGATCTGATCTGTTTCCTCAAATGATTTTCTATAGGCAACATGTTTTTGTGATTCATTTTCCGTGGGTGTAACTGTGTTAAGTTCACACATCATTATAAGCCTCGTCTATGACACTGGAATTCAGAGGCTTTGTTTTATGTTTTGATGTAATATCATCATCAACATGTCCTCTTTCATTTCCTTCTGTGCTCTCTCAGATGTTTACGATTCATGCCCACTCTCAGCGTGGAAATCAAATATCTTGTCAGGGTCATTGACGATGCTCAGACAGCATTGTGTTCTAATGGAGTCTCGGGTATGAATGAGAGCATGAAATTCCCATTCGAAACAAACCTCCGGATTCTGTAGACGCTACCTGCCTGATGGCCGTACCTGGGGACTGAAGATCTGACGTGCTTTTTAAAGCCTGATTACCAGCCTGTGGTTAAGTCTCCGTGAACACAGAGCTGTGCTATTGATCTGGAAGTGCTTAAAGGAAGACTTTCTTCTAGAAATAGTCTCCTGCTCTGTCTCCATCCACAACAGACTGCCTGACCTTTTGGCTTTTATCTTTTTTTCTGTCCGGCTATCTTTTTCTTCCTGCTTTCTTATTTTTATGTATTTATTTACGTTTTTGTCTCTAGCATTCATTCAGGCCTAACTTCCTGTCCACTGCTCATCAGCTTCATGAGGAGGGCTTCAAGGTGAGTCATTTCCATCCACTTCCTTTGTTGGGTTCGATATACGGTTAGTTTTACTGTCATGAACCAACAAAACAAAAGCTGTTACACTTAAGTAGTGTTTTTCTTAGCTGAATTACATCTCACGCGAATAGAACAAATCTGCTTCTATTGCCCTGTCTTTAGCTCTACGCCACAGAGGGTACGTCAGCTTGGCTTAATGCTAATGATGTTCCAACAATCCCAGTTGCTTGGCCAAGCCATAAAACCAATAACACACCCTTATCAAGCATCAACAGGTGAGTACTTTTGACTTTTTTTTTTTTCACTTTTTTTTTTTTCACTGTATTTTTATTAGCACTATAAATTGATATTATAAGTGCTATAAAAAATAAAATATATTATTATTATTATTAGTATTGATTGCAATTTAATGTCTTACATTTTTTCACAAATTAAGAAAATTTGGGTTTCTTTAATGGCTAATGCATATACAGTACCGTTCAAAAGTAAGAAGTCACTTATGCTCACCAAGGCTGCATTTATTTGATAAAAAATACAGTGAAAACATTAATATTTTGAAATATTATTACTATTTAAAATGTTTTTATTTTAAAATGTAATTTATTTCTGTGATGCAAAGCTGAATTTTCAGCATCATTACTCCAGTCTTCAGTGTCACGTGATCCTTCAGAAATCATTCTAATATGCTAATGTTCTCAAGAAACATTTCTTATTATCAATGTTGAAAACAATAGTACAAAATAACTTTTATTTGTGGAAACAGTGATCCATTTTTTTCAGGATTCTTTGATGAAAAAATAATTCAAAAGAGAATTTCATTATTTGAAATAGAAGTCTTTTGTAACATTATAATATAATATAATATAATTACTGTCCCTTTTGAACCATTAAATGTGTCCTTGATAGTATTAACTTTAAAAAGTCCTACTGACCCCAAATGTTTAAACGTTACTATGTAATATTTATATCGTCATTAAATGTATTCAATTATGAAACAGCGAGTTATGCTGCTGAAAAACGTAGTTAGGATAGTAGCTTCACTACTTTGAGTTACAGTGGTATTGCATAATGCTGAAAATGATCGTTGGCTTTGTTTAGCGGAAACATTTAGCTGTGACCGTCACTGATCTGCTGTTATGAGACCCAAGAAGCCAAGCCTGTCAACAGAGGATCCAGTCAGTCACCTTTATGCGTTCAGGCATCTTTGGGCTAGATTTACTAAACAGGGCAAATTAGTGTGAGAGCACAAAACCACAAAAGCGTAGATGGGAGTGGAAAGTTCTGCATGTTCTCATCTACTGATGACGCGCAAATTAAAGAACACAGATGCAGCCGGATCATTTCCATAATGAACGCCAAATTAGCGTCTGGTTTAAGACATGCTTTTTTTGGGCAGTAAATGGCGCAAATACCAGTAAATTGACTAGTGCAAACCTTAGTAAATCACCTTGCGTGGTTCATTTAAATACTCTCCTCTCATAAACTTTGCGTCTGAAAGGGAAACTCCTACAAATGCATATGCAATAATGTCAGCCACAAAAATGACCCTGTCCACTGCATGTCTTTAGTAAATCCTGGCAGTAGATTTTTAACACCAAAAGAGGGTTTGCATTGGCGCAAGCTGAAAGTAAATCTGGCCCTTTGTGTCACTTATGTTAGCGTTCTGCTTTGGTGCCCAGATCTGTCGTAGCAAAATGCCTTCAGACACTGCATACTGAGATACGAGTATGTCTTCCCTCAAGGGTTGCAGTAAAAGATGTTTACTAAAGTCGGATCACAGATTCAGCTAAGCTTCAGATTCAGCTTCAGAATATTATTTGAGACTTGTGTACACAATTTAAGGCTTGGTGTCTAGTTTGAATATTTGATTAACATTTTTGATATTTGTATAAAGGCATTTTTGATACTTGTATATTTTTACTTGTAAAAATATACCCTAAATAATGAATAGCACTTTTGAAAATGGTTAAAATCATGCACACTTGCAAGAGAATCTAGTTATATCAGTAGCCTAATAAAAACTGCTTTATTTTACATTGAAGTGGTTGCCTCATGGGGACCAAAAAATAACTAAGTATATCTTGTGAAGTTTGTAAAATGTTTATAATGTATCACTCTTTGCATTATGCTCTAAATAGACTTATCATTGAAGGACACATTGACCTAGTGGTCAACTTACCTAATAACAACAGCAAGTTTCTCAAGGACAACTTCCAGATCCGGAGAATGGCGGTGGATTACGGAGTACCTCTTATCACAAACTTCCAGGTCAGCCTTGTCTCTTCAATGTATCATGAATGTATCATAATTTTGATTCTAGTATTAAATACCCATTTCCCTTTTCTACAGGTAGTTAAGCTGTTTGCAGAAGCCATTAGGTATTCCAGTGATTTAGACGCCACCAGCCTGTTCCACTACCGCCAACGTGAACCTAGACTGTCGGAGAGCTCCGCTGCATGGTTAACTCGTAACCTCTAAATGGGAAACTCAAAAGTTACCTGAGGTGGCGTTATCCATCCATTGGGGGCCAGTTGAACTGTTACAAGTGTTTTAACAAACATGAATCTAACTAGACAGGGCTCAACAGTAAGGGTTTTTCTGCTGGCCCAGTCAGGACAGTAGTTCAGGTCTCATTGGCCACACTTCTTTAGTGTTGTCAAAAGTACCAACTTCGGTACCAAGTCGGTACTGAAATTTAAAATATGTGATGCTTTGAGCGTTGTTGAGCGGAATCGTAAACACCTCTGATTGCCCATTGTGTTCACGCGCTCATCGGATATGTCTGTGATTTGGCTACAATGATCAACGCACGGGAGCGTTTGAAAGTGTTTTGAAAGTCTGTATCTGTGTAAGCGCTTGGTGAAGAGCGCCATTGATGTACATTTACAACATGTTTTTGAAGCATGTTTACATCATTGTAGCCAGTCACAGACATATTTGATGAGCGCGTGAGCACAATAGCCAATCAGAGGTGTTTACGATTCCGCTCAACAGCGCTCAAAGCGCCACATTTTTAAAATTTCAGTACAGAAATTCAAAAATGCAGTAAAAGCAGTAATATTGTGTTTTAGTCAGCCATTACTCCAGTCTTCAGTGTCACATGATCCTTCAGAAATCATTCTAATGTGCTGATTTGGTCCTTAAACATTTATTATTGTTATTAATTTTGAAATTAATAATGCACAATATAAAACACATACACAATATATATACTATATATATATATATATAATCATACAACTATAAATTCATATCAACACACTTTTGCAGGAAAACATTACTGATTGTACTTATTGTTGAGCCCTGCTACTGTTATTGGCACAATTACAAACATTTATCAATGTTTGTCCACTTCTCTTGAAACTGCGTATATTCAATGCCTACCTTGTCTTGACCAACAGACCAAGACAAGCTAACTATTCTTAACTATAACCATACTGCTTGTATCCAAAATCTAGCGGGCTGAATGTGGCACGTGAGTGGGTTGAGACCGAATCAAAGCTGCCTGGCTGTTTTTAACACTCAGCACTGTCTGTTCAATGTACCAAAGAGCGAGAAACTGCTGCTCTCAGCACACAATAGTGATTACACAAAAAGAAAATGATTTCTATGAATGTGTCCATGTTTGTGCCTGTCTCACCAGAGTGAGAGTGGAGGAAACATCTAGACTTCATTCCTCAATAAATATTAACAAACATTGCAGAAAGTTATTTTACGCTAGAGCAGATCTTCAAGAACAGGTCATCTATAATTAACATGTTTAGTGAGATGGAGTGTCCAATAAAAAGACCCAAAATATTCATGCACCATTTCATAGCCTTTTATTTTGTGCTTTAATTCAAAATGTTTCATCTAAATCACAAACAGTTCATATCACCAAGATAAATTAATGGATTTGAAGGCAATACGTTTATAGCAGCTTCTTAATCAATGGAATGTTATTTATTAATTTGCTCTAGCCTCAAACTAATGTCATTCATGAGTGAAACATTTGAAGCTTCTTGGGAGATTCCTCATTCAGCTTTATTAGTCTGCCAGTAATAGAAATATCAAGCACTTGGCCATTACTCCGCACACACGCATTGTTTATCACTTAAACATCACTTAAACTCGGTGCTAATTGGAAAAAGCTAATATTATGACCAAACAGCCCACTGAAGTGTTGCACATTATCTAGTGGTCTAGATACTGATGCCACAATTAAATCCCACCACATCTGTGTGGGAGCAAAGTATGATACATGTCACAACTCATAGCGAAGAAAGATTGCAGAAAGGGAGAAACTAAACAGAAATGGTAAAAAAAAAAACAGCATTAGAGTGTGGGTTTTGTATAGTGCTGTAGACAAACAGAAACCAGAGTAATATATTTTTTGCACACATCACACAAAGGACGTCACCTCAAAATGGACATTGAAGATTCTTCAAAGTTTCTCTTTTTGTGTTACACACACAAAAAGAAAAACAGTTTGTATTGACATGATGGTGAGTAAAGATACATGTAGGAAGGCCAACCAGTTGGAGTGGTAAAGGAAATGACATGCTGTACAAAATCCAAAAATGGTGTTTTATTGGAAGGTGCAAAACGTTTTTACAGTGCAGGAGAAAACAAAAATAAATAAAAACTGTACAAAAAGAAAACAAAACAGCAACAATGTGCTAATTTTGGCTAAACCAAATGGCCAAAAGTTTGCAACACTGCTCAGTATGTTATTTCTCTTGAGTCCATAATCAGAACTGAAATCCACTCAGCCAGCAAGCCTATTTATAGGCTGAAGCCCCACCTACAGGGCATACCAATTCATAGAAACAAACTTAAAAGTTTGTAACAATAAAATTAAATAATATAGTAACCCAACTCATCAAGACAAGCTTCCAAACAGCTAATACAACAACCATAAACAGAAAAAGAGTTTAACATCAAATTAAATGGCAAAAACATCCGTTCCAAAATTCTCCCCCTCTGACATCACACCAAAATGATAGCTTCCACAGGAAGTGATGTGGCTGCTGCTTTAAAAAGCAGTTTGACCTAGAAGAAGGGTTTGGTTGTACAGAGTGTGTTTTTGAACCGGGAAGTTAGAATTGAAGAATTGAAAACTAGAAAACAGCAGTAACAATTTTTAGACTGAACAAAACAAAAACTCCATAACACCTTTCTAATGTGTACACAGATGTTAATATTGCCGGCAATGCATAGTACAAGTGAAATGAGTGAATGTTTGCAAGTCCAAGTTTAGATAGTCAACAGGTTAACCTGTGACAATACATTTTTATTTTTTGGGTGAACTGTTCCTTAAATGCACATTCCTATAGTTCAAGAGTCTCCGTTTAAGCAGTTACAGTTCATTAGATAAGCGGGAATCACGGATCTGGCACACAGGCATTTGTAACACCAGCAGGCAGATGGCACCTTATGCCAGCCAGATGAGGGGGCACCCATGTGGCAGCGATAGTTCATATTTAAGCCATTTCATATTGGCTAATGGCCATTCATTTACAGCAGGGCATGTTAAGGCATTATGCTGAATATGCCCATTTTGACCCTGATGCTATTTTGCAGCTGTTGGATCAAACCAGCTCTGTGCTGTACATCTGCACAAATGGATGAAAAATGGATGAAAAGCTGGAGTTTTATCGTGTTGTAGGATATACTGATGAAACAGCCTAATGCAGGTTGTGTGCAGTCTAAACATGCAGCAGTGCGAATAGGTTTTATTTCTGTTCATTATCAGGCCCAGATGGAATCTCGATTTTGTTGTTTTTGATTTGTTTTGATTTTGAGGGAAAATCTGCAGAATTGTAATGTGGGATTTATTTAAACATGGTTAAATGAGGCTGAAAGTATTCAAATTAAATTAGCCAAAAAAAATGGAGGATGTGTAGGATCAGGATAATGATGGCTGTGATAATTCTGCAAAATATAAATTTTATTATAAATCTGCTTTTTAGCGCTGAAATCCAGAGTTATTTTTGAAGCAGCTTTACACCAAATAAATTACATTTTATATGCATAAGTTGTTTGGCACCCTTAAACATCCTGACATTAGGCTTATTACAGTGGTGTGTGGTGGTGTTTTAAAATGAGGAGGTAAAGTCTCGCCACATTTTTTAAATATATCAAATGTAAATTTATGTCCCTGTTACACTTAATTTTCCTGGTCAAATAAACATTACGAGTGACTTTTACACTTTTTAATGTTTTGCACAAAAAGTATTATCGTTGCTTCATAAAATTAAGGCTAAACCACTGTAGTCACACAGACTATTTTACTACCTTTCTGGGCCTTGAAAGTGGTGATTATGTTGCAATCTATGTGGGGTTAGAAAGCTCTCAGATTTAATCAAAAATATCTTCATTTGTGTTCCGAAGATGAACGAAGGTCTTACGGGTTTGCAACGACATGGGTGAGTAAATGACTGATTTTTTTTGGGTAAACTAGCCCTTTAAAGTTAACAAATTGAAGCTTATTGTAAAGTGTTACCTTCATTTTGTGTATGAAACTGTCTGTATGATTGACTCGTGTAATGAATGATCAGAACATGTAGTGAGGGAACAGGCAGTGCATTTCCTGTTCAATCATCAGTGCAGGTTTAGACTTGTTCCAGATCTGCCTCAGGCTACTTTTTTATGTGCTCTGGGTTAGAAGAACAGAGCAGCCACACAGCAGCTCAAGTAAATTCTCCAAAGAATCAAATGATCCAAATTTGTTTAAAGTGCAAAGCACTCTGTTTACCTTGTAAAGAGTTTGAAGGGGTCTTGCTGTGTTCTTTAAGCAAATGGAGGTTAATTTGTTTTAGTTAGGGGCTCTGATTAAGTTCTTTACAGATGGCAGGACTGCACTGATAGCATCCTTTTTCACAGACCTGTCTACATCCATTAAGACAAAGGACGGGACAAAGCGTGTTGTCGTTAGAGCCTGTGAGGAATAGTCTACAGCCTCAAAAACAAGTTGAACTGAAATCTCAGCCTGAACCTAATAGGCCTAGCCAATTTCAATACATCCTACAGAAAGCTCCCTGCATTAACCAGAATTTGAATATAAAAAGAGCCCACGAGAGGATAATACGTTATAGCGTCTCTTGTCAGACTCAGGGCGAAGCTATTACTTTAAAAAAATGCTATAGAACAATCCAAGACTACCCTAAATACTGTGTACTTAGTTTTTCTGGTGAATAAGGTATATGTCACAAATAAGATGCTTTTTTGCCCACATAAATGTTATATTGCCTCTGGCTGTTGTGCAGCAGCTAAACTGTTGCAGAACGGGCGTATAGTGTAGAGACTTGCGGACCCTGAGGGGCACTTGGTACATCGTTGCTGACAACAGTGTCAAAATGGATCCTTAACCCTCTTCATATTATTACCACTCAAAAATGAAAAGCGATAGAGGGAGAACAGAAGCGAGAAAAGCTGCCGAACATAATTACCACGACGCATAATGGCGCACGTGATATTTTCCCCGCCATGCGAAACCTCTCTGAGGATTCCAATGTTCCTTGATATTCCGTTTTCTGTGAGAACTTTTAATTATACATGAATGAGTTTTAGTGCTGCCTCTCGGTGAGGACCTCCGAGATTAGAACGCTGTATGCCGAGCTTCCAGGGGTCATGATTAGCTAGTCACACAAGGCTGAACGTTTGATTGAATTTAGCCAGGAAAATTAAATGTTGAAATTTGATAGGGTAGAGATTACTGTACAAGAAACTTACACAAGGCCGTACTTTTAAGGGAATTGAATCAGAGTTGCTTCTAACCCTCTGAGGGTCGGCAGAATATTATAAAAAGCAGAGTAACATTGATTAGAATGATATTAGATTGATGCTGATCCCACTGTACCGTGGTACATGTGACCTAAAAGCTCTTTAATGAGATAGAGAGTGCATTCCCCCTACCTATAAGTCTCCTTAGGTTCAGAAGGAATGAAAGACATCACGTAAAATGTGTTAGTATGGCTATCAGTACAGCCCCAAGATATTGCTATGAGAAGCCAGAGATTAAGAGACTCGCTTTATATATAGGTGTGTGTGTGTGTGTGTGTGGTTGAATGTGGTCCAGTTGCACATGGAGATGTAGACTTTGCCTCAGGTTGGAGATTGCACTGCCATTCATCTGCATATGCCAGAGGCAAGGATTACATTTTTCATCTCTATTTGACATTCTTTGGATACTGCAGTTTAGGTAATTTGGATCATATGGGCAATGTAATTGTAATATTTCCATTTAATATGTGAAGTCATGTCACTTAACATCCATTAATTCATTTTGTGGCTTTTCATTTTTTCTTGACAGCCTATAGATATAATATTTATATATATATTGCATATATATATTTATCTCTCTTTCTGTCTCTCTTTCTGTCTCTCTTTCTGTCTCTCTTTCTGTCTCTCTCTCTCTCTCTCTCTCTCTCTCTCTCTCTCTCTCTCTCTCTCTCTCTCTCTCTCTCTCTCTCTCTCTCTCTCTCTCTCTCTCACACACACACGCTGTGTTTTCATGTTTTATGGGGACTTTTCATAGACAATGATTTTTATACTGTACAAACTGTATATTCTTTCCCCCTACACTAACTAAACCTACCCATCAAAGTAAACTTTATGCATTTTAAAATTTTCAAAAAACATCACTTAGTATGATTTATAAGCTGTTTTCCTCACGGGGACCAAAAAATGTCCCCACAAGGATTTTGGATATTGCCATCTTTGTGGGACATTCTGTCCTCATAACGTAGGGTTTACCACGACACACACACACACTTAATTTATTTATCAATTGCATATGTACTTAATCAGAATCCCTGATTAAAATAAATTATTAATTATAATAATAATTAATTGATTTGCTTAAAGGCACTATGTAATTTTCACCGCTAGAGGTCGCTTATTGAAAACAAAGGTGTAGCTTGATGACACCTTGATTTCACAGAATCATGGGAGTTGTTGTCTTCACCTCTATAGCCGGTGGAAAAGAATCCGACGGGACTCGGGCAGAAATCATATGAGCTAATGTATTAAAGATTTATTAACATTACTGTAGTATGAAGCAGGGTGGAGCGGAACGAGGCCGCTGGAGAGATTGCTAATGAGAGACAAGCACGACACGGTTTGAGAGCAGTCGAGCTTTTATTATGCCGCAGATGACTGCTTCCGCTCATGCGTATGTGGGGTAACGCAGTGCTTTTTTATCATATTAGATACATTTGAGTGTGTTAAAAGTTACGTTATAATGCTACTCTGTACGTTTTTATTTAATTTTCAGCAAAAACACCTACAGTGTATTACTGGTAAAATTAGTACTATATCAGATTTTGGTTGTACCACAGATAGTGTACTCTCCTCAAAAATATATAAGAATTACTATAGGAGCATGGTCCTTGAGGTTAAAGGGGTCCTGCGATGTGGTCCCTGAGCTTTCTGAAAGGGTACATAACACACACAGTTTCTGTCAGTCTCATGTTAATCTTGAGTATGTATAGAGTAGTATTGCATCCTTCATATCTCCGAAGAGTCTTTAGTTTTATCATATTTATAAAAGACAGATACGCCGTACCGATTCTTTCCGAAAACACCCGAGGTCGTGCAGTGGGCGGAGCTAAAGAATCATGAGTGCTCACGCACACAGAACATCATGGCATTATCCCTGGATAACTTTCGATTCACTATATGTTGGTGTTGTTTACATTATATGCACTTACGTGCTGGTTGCCAACAAAACACAGACATTTGATGCAGTTTCACTCACCACCTGCGGTTTCGACTCGTGACCGGGAACAAACAAACACACTTGCAGAACTCCGTTGCTGCTCCAGAAAAACAAACTGCATCTACTGTTTCCTTAACGCTGGATTCTTTGGGAAGCTGAACAAGGTTATCTTTCTCTCACAACCAGAAACACACTTCTTAAGTGACATTGTTGATTTCGTGGTCTAAAAACAAAATGACAGCGCTGCCGATGGCTTCCGTAACCTGCTTGTTGACGTGTGCATGCGCTCATCCGGGAGAAGTGCTCATACAAGCAATTCCACCCTTTATGAAGTCATGCCGGGCCATACTCGAAAAAAACTTTCCGAAACTTGTTTGAATCCTGAAGGAGTGTTTTTTGAAATTTTGGCCATGTTTTACATGGGAATCCAACTCTTTAACAGTGTAAGTAAGTCAGAATACATGAAATAGCATTAGACCCCCCCTTGAAGTTGTAAGGCCTGAAATCAGTGGTTTAGCACTGTTTGAGAAGGACTGCAGAAAGAAGAAACCCAGATGACTGTAATTGCATCTCTTTTTTTTTTGCCATTTTTAACCCTCCTTTGGTATGGATGAGTGAAACTCGTGATACTACTTTCGCTGCCTCACCGCAGGTGGGAACAAATTGAGCTGAAGCTCATTAAGCAAAGTGTCGTGACGGTGGTGATCTAACCTTCAGTCGTCTCTCAAAGGATTTCAGAGGTGGCCGGGCAGCTGCAGTCATCTCTGTCCCTGTGCCGATCGAGTGTGCCGACTCAGCCATACTGAATAATGCATGGCACCTGCCTGGGCTGAAGGAGGCCTGCTGTGTGCTGAAGAAAGAAAAAAATGGCCCGCTAATTGACATTGGTTTCTCATGCTGTGCTAATGAATTATCCATGGGGCAGGGATGAGGCACAGTGCGTGCCGTCCTGTGAGGTGTGTGCTGGTATCTTCAAGAGAGGTTAACAGATAAATGATGGGTGTTTTGAAGTGCCATCTGATTTATCAGCCATTATGTTCCTCATTTTTTTTATGTCGGATGAAAGAGATGTCAGGGAAAGGAGACATCAAATTTCTTAAGTGAAATTACAGAATGCGTTTTCCATGTTCAACTCATGACGTTACCATGATGGTTGTCATTACACTGAAAGAACCCCAGGCCATTAATATGCTTGGGCTTAATCTCACCAACCCACCCCCCCCCCCCCCTTTTTTTTTCTACAACTTTTGATGTTTAAACGTTTTGCATAAAAATATTTTATAATAAATAGCCTACACTGTAAACATTTTTTGGTAACACTTTACTAAAAGCCTTTATGTATAATGCATTTTGTCAAACATACTCCAATAATCTGCTTTATTTATATCTATAATTCGGTAACACTTATAATGCATTATATATAAAGGCTTTAAGTAAAAAGCATTTTTAATGCATTAATTATGCCTTCTAATGCACCTTATAATTGCATTGTATGATCTCATGAATAATTGTAACCACAGTTATAATACATTTTAATATTTAACTATTCATTGTTACACCTTTAGAAAGTATACTGCATTAAAACACGACAAACAACCAATTTTATATTTAACCAGGAATCTGCAAATATTATAATGCTTTTTATATCTCCGGTTCCAATTTATTAATATATAATGCATTACAACACACTTTATAATTTCATGTTTAATTCAGTTTGTTACTTGCCGTTTTTGTAATTATTTGTGAAATTTACTTACAATTTGAAAATTGTTTCAAAGTATACTACAATTTTCTTTTGCAGCGTATGCTTTTATTATATTAAATATATATATATATATATATATATATATATATATATATATATATATATATATATATATATATATATATATATATATATAAATATTCATTCTTTTTTTAGAACAGCTTGTAAAAATTATTATATTAATTATATTATATTATATTAATTTATTATATTATATTATATTATTTATTTTAATTATATTAATTATATTATATTATTGCTTCTGTTTGTCTTATTTCAGACTTTACCATATTCTAAATTGTGGATAAATGTAATAATAAAGAATAAGATGTTTCCAAACTTTTGGCTTGTTGTGTAGGCTCTGGTCCAACAGGTGGTCAATAATGGAACAATGCAAAATGTGAGCAAATTTTGTTAATGTAACATTATTTTTGGTTTACAGGAGCCACTATCATACTTGAAACAAAATTGGTCACCGTCTTGAGAGCAGTTCCTCTTCTGCATCATGTGTGTAGTGATCTGGCAGATTTGCATCCAACAGAGCACAGAAGGAACGGAAATTCCTTTTCCACACTATGGCAGATTTTTTTCCTGCTATCTATCAGTTCCTGTAAAACACATGGGTAAAAGGTAAGATATCCTTTAGTTATTATGAAAGATTTTTATTTGATTTGCTGGGTCCAATTATATCTTTCTAATTTATGTGTTAGCTCTAGTATAGCTCAAGTATTTGATATGCACAAAGTCCTACTGTACATTCTTCTACACAATGCTAATTGCAAATAATAGGGTACAACGGGGCTAAAGGCGCACTGGGGTAAAAGGCGCATTTGACTTTTTTCTCTTTTAAACCACTAGATGGCACAACTCAGCTCAGCACTTTTCTTAACAGCTGCATTTGATGATGCACATGGAAATTTGGCTGATCCTTGACGCAATCGCCGACACGACAGCAGTTGATTCTGAGCTATTGCTTTTGTGTAAGAAAAATATCTATATTAAATATAGCATTCCATATAAAGCTTGGAAGAGCCAGGACATTTTTTAATATAACTCTGATTGTATTCATCTGAAAGAAGAATGTCATATACATCTAGGATGACATGAGGGTGAGTAAATCATGGGCTAATTTTCATTTTTGGGTGAACTATCCCTTTAAAGCAATAGTTTTTCAATAACGGAAGAATATGTAAAAGTATGGTATTTGGGGTAAAAAGCGCCACCTGCTGTTGGGGCGAAAGGCACAATAATTAACTTGATAATAAATAGATGGCTGACTTTTCCATTTGTTGACATGTTTAGATTTAGATGGTAATTTTCATATATTAAGTTGGGTGTCCGCCTTAATGATAATCACCAGATTTATAATGAAACTATCATATTTAAAAATATATTAATTATATCATATAATAAAATATACTTATTTGTTACTACTGTAAATCTATATTAAATTAATTAAATGAACATATTTTAATGACAATAGCCTATATTTATTTATCAAAATAAACCGAAAATACAAACTTTGCTAAAGTGATTGTTTTGAACAAGTATTAACTTATTAAAAACATAAGCCTATTATTTTAGATAATAGTATAAATGTGGGGTAAAAGGCCCACCTTGCCACCTTATACATTTATAAGATTTTTTAAACAAACAAACAAACCACTTTTATGATTTATTTCCACACAAAATCTGTTGATCCATCAATGCTCAATAAAAACATTTTTCTGCAATAATACACTATATGGGAGTAGTGAAAAGCACATTTTTCTTAAGGTGTGCCTTTAGCCCCGTTGTACCCTTAAATGCACCTAACCATATAATCAGATCAAATGATCAGTTTAGAACCACTGATCTGATGCTCATAAAATATATTCACCTGGTATACAGTAAAAATGCAATAATATGATCGATTTATTTTATTGCCATTCAAAGAACCATATTTTGTCAGATGAATAACTGGCTGTTTATAATGCATCTTCAATATAAGCAATCAGTCTGGAAAGTGAACGTCAAACACACGTTTTATCCTGTGCATTATTACCCACAATAGGTGCTGATGTAGACAAACAAGCAAGAAACAGCCGTATACGAGCATGTTTAAATCACTGCAGAAGCCAATGTGCTGCACACAAAGACAAGCCATTTATGTCTGTTATTGTAAATTGATGCCGCTCACAGCTTGGTTTCATACTCTTCCGCTTTCTAATTCACTTCTTATTCTCTCTGTGCTCTTATCTGAAATTACAGTTCAAAATTACTGTCTCTTATGAAGAATTTAAAACCCTAATTAGTCATACCTTGTCTCAGAAAACCAGAAATGTAACTCAACAATTTCCCTGTCATATTTTCTGTGAAGATTCAAAAAACCCAAAATGAGCCACTCTGCATTTCGTACAACAAAACTGCCTGTAGTATTACTTCCCTTGTTTTATGAAAATATAAATAATTAGACACAAGAGAAGTGATTAGTATTCCAGTGGCAGTAAGACTCTCAGTACTGCAGTTAAACTCAAATTTGTTTTTAAAGTAAAATTCAACAATGCACAAGGCCCTGAGAGTAGAGACTTCCTTTTTGGATTAAATGATGTTTTATTAACAAGGTTCGGGAGGAGCACGTTCAGATAATTGACACAAGTGGAGAGCACTCAGCTAATCAACAATAAGAGGTATATATACGCAGCAGTCCTACCTCCGTTTGTTGACAGTTATCAGCATCTTGGCTCGCCGTTTTGCTACAATTATAATTACAATGTCAACGGCAAAGCTCTTCATCCGACGATGAGACAAACATCCCCAGGGATTCGCCGTCGCTTTCCGTCGGCCCCAAGACCATCCATCCTACACCGGACATCGCACCTGAGTCCCTGAGCTTGCGATCGCCAAGACGTCGAGGCCAGTCTTCGCCGCCCCTGGCAAGACTTCCATCCTCCTCCCTGGCCTCCTCTTACCGTTCGGCTGTCCCGACGATCCCACCTATCGGGAAGTGGACAGTAGCAGGATTGAGGCAAACGCTGGGTAACTCGGACATACAGGCTTTGTGAAAAATGATTAAAGCGGAACTGTATGACCTTTATGTTACACTACAATCAACCAACCTCTCTCCAAAGTCCACACCAGCTCCCAAGACGGCCCACAGGCAGAGTAAAGCCCGCAGGGCTCAAAGTTCGCCTCACCAAATAACACCGCCGTCTTCCTGCACAAGATCCGGCTTGCGTTGCCCATCGAGCCGCAGCAACAGGCCTTCAGCGAGCCTGGGCCGCGCCCCAGATTCCGCCGGGGCTGGTCCACTCCCACCTCCTGACGCGGCTCAGCCTTTCACCACGGCTTCTGCTGCTGCTGCAGCACCGTATGCAGCCGGGCCCAGCGGCCTCCCCACCGCTTCTCAGTTCCATGCTCCGGCAGTTCCACCTTTTCCTTTCCAGTGGCCACCAGCTCCTGTTGCAGACGCTAGCGCGAGGCTACCTCCGCTAGCACCACAGGCCCAATCATTTCAACAGTTTTTTCCAACAGGTTATAACCCCGCCCACATCCAGTGGCCTGCAGCTCCAGTAGCGCAAACAAGTGCGAGCCCACCACCGCTTGCAGTTCAAGCCCACAATTCATATAACCCTTCTTTTTCTTCATATCCTCCAACTCATTTTCCTTTCCAAGCCACAGAGGGTAATCCAAGCGTGAGGCCGCCGCCGACATTCGCAGCCCCGGCTTATAACCTTCCCAGCTCTCTAATGCAACCTAAATCACAACATTCTCTCTTCACAGCAACACCGATGCCCGTGCCATCCAACACCCTTGCCATGGAACCACCACCAGTGTCGCAAAACATCCGCGCACAGATCCTCGCAGAAATTCAGGATGCTGGCTCCAGAGGCAGACCAATTCCCAACTCCAGTACCTCGCTATTCGGAACTGATATTCCCGTAACCCACCCGTTAAAACCCCTCCTCGACGCATCGCTCGACACCATCCTCCAAGCAGTTTCTCCCAGGACCCTCCAATCCTACGTGAACGCTTGGAGAAATTTTAGAGCATTCCACGTCTCTTATAACATTCCGTTCCCTGATTTTTCTCTCCTTTCAATCACCTTGTTTATTTCCTACCTTAATACCGTTAAGGGCCTCCAAGTCGGGTCCATCAAAGGTTACTTGAGCGGCATTCAGTTTTTTCACAAACGGATGTACGGGGCTCCCTCTCCTGAGATAAACAACTCACAAACCTCCCTCCTGATCAAAGGGATTCAAAGATCCCAGCCCACCCGTACTGACACCAGACAACCCATAACGCTAGACATCCTCACCAAATGTATTCACGCCCTCCGCACAGGCTACCAGCCCCTCAATACCGCCCGAACACTCGACGCCATGTTTATCCTAGCTTTTTTTGGTTTTCTTAGACGCTCGGAACTCGCTATCACTTCCAAATTCGACCCAAAAATCCACCCCACCATCTCAGACTTATCAGTTCTAGATGGGGAAACAATCTCATATTTGATTAAGCAAAACAAGACTGACCAAACCAAAAAAGGTCATTTCATCTACGCTTTTAACCTCTCATCGCCAATCCAACCATACCAGTCAGTTCTGGCTTATCTTCAATGGAGAAGTTCTCAGGTTAAATCTCCCCTGGAATGTTCACACATGACTCCAACAAACCCGTGACACGCTTTTGGTTCCAGAAACACCTCAAATCCGTTCTCCAACAGTTAGGCATCCCAGCAAAGAATTTCTCAAGCCACTCTTTCCATATCGGCACGGCAACCTCAGCAGCTCAAAAAGGCCTCTCCCAACAGCAGATCCAAGCTCTAGGGAGATGGTCCTCCGATGCTTTTCAAAACTATATCGGGACCAACCGGTTCCACATCAAAAAAGCCCACCAAACCCTCATCGATTAAAACACTCCGGGTCATCCACCGGGGTTTTTTTCTTTACACCCAGCGAGCATTGGTCTCCTAGTGGACACAAGGAGAAATCTCCCGGTCAAAGCACTCATGCTTTCTCTTTTATGTTCTCAGGTTCCAGTGAGAAGTGGATCCTGTTTAAGTTTCCACGCAGTGAGAAAGAGTGGAAAGTTTCCATGCAGCGAGAAAGAGTGGAAAGTTTCCACGCAGTGAGAAAGTGGAAAGTTCCCACGCAGTGTGAAAGTGGATAGTTTCCACGCAGCGAGAAAGTGTGTAAGTTTCCATGCAGTGTGAAAGTGGAAAGTTTCAACGCAGCGAGAAAGAGTGGAAAGTTTCCACGCAGCGAGGAAGTGTTTTTTATTGCTTCTCCCATGTTTCTCTTTTCCTGTTTTCTCTTTCAGGCAGTCTCCCCCGTATGAGGCCGCACACTGCTCCCATCAAGAAACGGTGCGATCCCTCTCGACTGGTCGTTCCAAATTACAGCTGCTCCCCGTTCGTGGGCCAGCAGGGCCCGTCTGCCCAGCGCCCCGAGCCGCTCTCACGGGCCCTCCTGGTCAAGCAACCAGGCCCCTTCTCGAAATGCCAGCCCGCCAAGCTCGGCACTCTTTTGGGGGGTATTTAGCCAGGCGGCTCTTTTATGCTCTTTAGCCTTTTGGGGGGTACTCTGGGTTCGGGCCAAATTCCAAGCTCGAAGCCCTCCCCCCGAACAGCACGCCAAATACGCATTTAAATTTACTCTCCATAAATTATATGTAAGTGTGAACTCGTGAAATGATGTATTATTAACAAGGTTCGTAAATTAAATGATGTAAATGAAGACCAAATTTAAATTGTGTAGACTACTCTTTTATACTGTATTGCAGAAGATGAAAATACAAACATCAAGATTGAGAATGTGTATACTGTTTTTGTATTGCGCTTACAGATAGAAAAACTGGCAGAAAGAGCTGTTCTGTTTCTCTGGGGAATGAAAGTGTGGCTTATACCGTGGGTATGGAGTGCAGAAGGGGACTTTCCCTCCTCCTCTTCTCACCTGTTCTTCTTTACAGGCTGTTTTCCTACAACTGGGGAACTTGATGAACTGTGCCAGCTAATAGACCAGGGCGGAAAATCAATACCTGAACTACAACATTCTTGAGCCATTTCCCAGTCCCAGTCAGGTGCGAGACCCCCCTGGTTCCAGACATACACCCTGTGCTCTGTTTCCTAATAATTATCTCACTGTTGTTTTCGAATGGAGTTTTTTTTTTATTCGTTCTTAGTTGCAACATCTTTCTCTAAGATGTAATCAGATATTCAAGACTAGGGAGACCAAATGTAAAACATTTACCCCCGGTTTCACAGACAAGGCTTAAGCCTAGTCCCAGACTAATGGTATGTTTACACGACACCGTTTTCAACTGAAAACTTTTAATGCGTTTTGGCCGTTCATTTACACGACAACGGCGTTTTGGGGGCCTGAAAACATCAGCTTTTGAAAACGGTTTTCAAAGAGCAAGGTTTTGAAGATGATGCCTTTACTGCCTCCATGTAAACAACAAAAACAGGAATTTGTGAAAACAGTGACGGCGTATTACATGTTCACGCATGCGTATAACGTGTTCGCAATGTTTTTCTTGACATGTATAATACATGTTTTTTTTAAAGCACATTTATAAAAGCTACTTAAATATCCTAATTGAACTAAGGCCTAATCCTGTCTGTGTAAAAAACTATTGTTTGGCTTAAAGGGATAGTTCACCCAAAAATGAAAATTCTGTCATTATTTACATTTACCCATTGACTGGCCTAGTATTTTTTTTTTTCCATACTATGGAAGTCAATGGTTACCATCAAATGTTTGGTTACCAGCATTCTTCAAAATATCTTCTTTGTGTTCAACAGAAGAAAAAAACTCATACAGGTTTGGAACAACTTGAGGGTAAGTACATTTTCATTTTTGGGTGAACTATCCCTTTGAGGATTGAACCTGTAGACAATTTACTTGGTTTTGAGAACCAAGGAACAGAGCTATAGCTCAAAATATTCTGAACTCACATACTTGGACTATTAGATTTATCTCATTGTGCAAATATTTCCATGACTGCTCTCTTTCAGGCACTCTCTACAGGTATATCATTTAAATTCTCACATACATTGTGTTCATTATGCAAAGTTTATCTAATGTGTGTCTTATTCTGCACATTTCTCTCTTACATAAGAATGGATTTGATACCTTACGTTGCTTGTGTTCTGAAATGTTTTCTACAAACTCCAAAACTGCATACAGTATTGCCTTCATTTGCATGTATTCATTTTGCTAGACATTGTCAGAGAGAAGGAAACAAGATGCTTACAGGCTGAGTATTTCTCCTCTGTGACTTTTAGTTAAACATCAGCCCACATTCAATTCTCTTTGCTGTGCTGTGCTGCTTTTTTCTCTCGTTATCTCGGTCCTTTCTCACAGAATCCTGCTCCTTTGCATCTCTTTTTAACAAACACCCACTGAACTTCACATCTTAGTTTAAGATATAATTTAAAATATTAATTATATTTAATATAAAATATTAAAGTCTCCAAAGTTTTTTCTTCTCAGAACTGAAAGTAAACATCATATGATGTGCTCATATTCAGTGTGGAATAAATGCAAATATATATTTTTTGTATTTTATTTAAGGGCCTTGTGGCCTTTATTTTACATGATCCGAAAAGTGTTACTACAAAAATAGTCATTAACTTCAATGTTACACACTGTAGTGTCCCCAAATGACCCTGCGTTGTATCGTGACCTAAATAGAGTATTGAGACAAATATTTTTAAATGTTATCTCTTGCGAATCAGTTCAAACTCTCCAATTCAATGAACAGATTCAAAACTCTGTTCGTACGTTATATTGGAGCAAATAAATGAAAATAATTAAATTTGTCCTTATGTTCATTTATATAGGGGGACATGGGGGGTGGAAGAAATGGGAGGAAAATTATATTTCAGTGATTTTGCCTGCCCCCGAGAAACTTTGTTCACTCAAAAAAAGTTAACTCAATGGCCCGGTTTCACAGACAGGGCTTAGCCTAAGCCAGGATTAGGCCTTGGTTCAATTAGGGCATTTAAGTAACTTTTATAAACGTACACTAGAAAAACACATTACTGGTGTGCATCTTGAGACAAAACCATGGCATTTTTTGTCAGTACAAGTTGCTTTCAGTTAAAACAGCTCAAACATGCATTTTAGTCTATGACTAGCTTAAGCCTTGTCTGTGAAAACGGGGAAATATGTTTTAAATTTTTCCTCCCATCTCATATTTTTTTCCATCACCATGTCCCCTTAGGGGCTCTGTAGTTTAGTTTAGTGGAAAACAAGGTGGAAAACATTCCATGATATCCATCCATCCATCCATCAACTTTTTTTACTATTCATTGGGTCATGACCAGCCAACATGTTGGTAATATTATAAGGTACTGTTGTACACTCAAAGATGCCAACTCATGCTTTGGTACAGTATGTGCAGATCATCTTGAGCTTCCTCGTTTTACTTTATACCACCTTTAACCTTAATAAACTAATGTTGTCATGATAAGCAAAAAACTTTCTCTTTGCAGATGTAGCAGCCAATCAGTTAGGCTTGGCATCTTGCTGTTGTGGGGTGAGCTTTTGTAATCTGTTGAGTGAAGCTTAATAAAATGCGTGAGTGGAGAGGGGTGCTAAAGCCGGGCCTGTTGGTGATGGTTTTGTATATCCCTCTAAAGCCATTCAAGCAGGTCTGAGGGTGGGCTCACTTTCAATATTTATGAAATTGGCTCTGTGTGAAATTGGTTTTTGCCTAATGGATCCTTGCATGACTGCACTCCTTAAAAGACACTGAAGTCACAAGAAAGGAGAGATGAAGAGAGCAACAGAGTTGAAGAGCGGGATAATATGAGAGGAGTGAAGAAACTGCGAAACCCTCAAACCCGGGCCTACTAAAAATATTAATACATTACACGAGAGAGAGAGAGAGAGAGAGAGAGAGAGAGAGAGAAATAAATAAAGCAATAGGTTATCACACATTTTAAGGAATTGTTCAATGAAAGAATACTCACACTTCACATGAACCCACAGTTATCTCACCCAACATTTCCTATTTGCAGATTTGTCAGCTTTCAAAATTTTGCCTTGATTTTATGACTGACCCATTTGCTTCAAATGGCAAATCAGTAAGTCGCACGATGAAGTCACCCAGAACGCAGAACGCAATTTACACCGTTTTCAAGAGAAAGCCATTTCGCTGCATGGAGGGAGCAGAAGCTTTCCAGAGAGCTCTTTACGCTGGTTTTATCGTCTGGGACCCAACCAGCCGGCTAATGAGGATGGCCGTGAGCTTGCTCACTGTAACGGTGATATGGATGCCAGGGAAACTAAAATGTAAAGCTGCCCGGACAGAATAGCACGCACTATAATACCGTGGTACATTAAGCAATAATTGGAAGGACCTCCTGATTATGAAGTCGGCCCATTTGGCTGGAGTGCCACATCTCCCCTCTTTCACAGATGGTTAGCTTAGATTAAGTGGGGGAAAATCAAATGTACGGGCCCTATCTCATCGGGGCAGTGCTGGAGCATCTTACTCAGCGGCCTTGGTAATTTACGAGGAGGATGGGGCTCCATGGATCCCTCTGTTCCTCCATATGTCTGCATGTGACATTTACCAGACTATCTGGATTAATTCGTTTTCATGGCCCATACGCACGGGGCATGTTCGGGAAAGAATTCCCACAGACGTTTCAGCTTCCAACTACACCAAAGCATCAACCTGTCCCATGAGCCTTTTATAGCCATTTATACAGTGGGGAGAACAAGTATTTGATACACTGCAGATTTTGCAGGTTTTCCTACTTACAAAGCATGTAGAGGTCTGTAATTTTTATCATAGGTACACTTCAACTGTGCGAGACGGAATCTAAAACAAAAATCCAGAAAATCACATTGTATGATTTTTAAATAATTAATTTGCATTTTATTGCATGACATAAGTATTTGATCACCTACCAACCAGTAAGAATTCCGGCTCTCACAGACCTGTTAGTTTTTCTTTAAGAAGCCATCCTGTTCTAAAAGACACCTGTCCACACACTCAATCAAACAGACTCCAACCTCTCCACAATGGCCAAGACCAGAGAGCTGTGTAAGGACATCAGGGATAAAATTGTAGACCTGCACAAGGCTGGGATGGGCTACATGACAATAGGCAAGCAGCTTGGTGAGAAGGCAACAACTGTTGGCACAATTATTAGAAAATGGAAGAATTTCAAGATGACGGTCAATCTACCTCGGTCTGGGGCACCATGCAAGATCTCACCTCGTGGGGCATCAAAAATCATGAGGAAGGTGAGGGATCAGCCCAGAACTACACGGCAGGACCTGGTCAATGACCTGAAGAGAGCTGGGACCACAGTCTCAAAGAAAACCATTAGTAACACACTACGCCGTCATGGATTAAAATCCCACAGCGCACGCAAGGTCCCCCTGCTCAAGTCAGCATATGTCCAGGCCCGTCTAAAGTTTGCCAATGACCATCTGGATGATCCAGAGGAGGAATGGGAGAAGGTCATGTGGTCTGATGAGACAAAAATAGAGCTTTTTGGTCTAAACTCCACTCGCCGTGTTTGGAGGAAGAAGAAGGATGAGTACAACCCCAAGAACACCATCCCTACCGTGAAGCATGGAGGTGGAAACATCATTCTTTGGGGATGCTTTTCTGCAAAGGGGACAGGACGACTGCACCGTATTGAGGGGAGGATGGATGGGGCCATGTATCGCGAGATCTTGGCCAACAACCTCCTTCCCTCAGTAAGAGCATTGAAGATGGGTCGTGGCTGGGTCTTCCAGCATGACAACGACCCGAAACACACAGCCAGGGCAACTAAGGAGTGGCTCCGTAAGAAGCATCTCAAGGTCCTGGAGTGGCCTAGCCAGTCTCCAGACCTGAACCCAATAGAAAATCTTTGGAGGGAGCTGAAAGTCCGTATTGCCCAGCGACAGCCCCGAAACCTGAAGGATCTGGAGAAGGTCTGTGTGGAGGAATGGGCCAAAATCCCTGCTGCAGTGTGTGCAAACCTGGTCAAGAACTACAGGAAACGTATGATCTCTGTAATTGCAAACAAAGGTTTCTGTACCAAATATTAAGTTCTGCTTTTCTGATGTATCAAATACTTATGTCATGCAATAAAATGCAAATTAATTACTTAAAAATCATACAATGTGATTTTCTGGATTTTTGTTTTAGATTCCGTCACTCACAGTTGAAGAGTACCTATGATAAAAATTACAGACTTCTACATGCTTTGTAAGTGGGCAAACCTGCAAAATCAGCAGTGTATCAAATACTTGTTCTCCCCACTGTATATGAAGTGTGACCCGAGGAGGTCTGAGAAGGAAAGATACCCGTTAGCATTCTTGTTCA
Organism: Coreius guichenoti; assembly: GCA_039654105.1. Classification (NCBI taxonomy): domain Eukaryota; kingdom Metazoa; phylum Chordata; class Actinopteri; order Cypriniformes; family Gobionidae; genus Coreius; species Coreius guichenoti. The sequence continues at coordinate 12,281,398 of CM077172.1, read as the reverse complement.
TCTTAACGGTAGTTTGCAGGAAGTATGCGATTTGAAAATGAACATTTTCTTATCATTTACCACATTGGACCCTATTGGCTTTCATTGTATGATCATACACTACCATTCAAAAGTTTGGGGTTGGTAACTGAAATAAGTCTATTATACTCACCAAGGCTGCATTTATTTGATAAAAAAAAAATGCAGTAAAAACAGTAATATTGTGAAATATTGTTACAATTTACAATAACTGTTTTCTATTCAAAATAAATTTCTAATTTATTATAAAATGAAAATTCTATATTATAAAATGTAATTTATTCCTCAATCAATTTCAACAGCCATTATTCAGTCTTCAATATCACATGATTCTTTAGACATTAATATGCTAATCTGCAGCTCAAGAAACATTTCTTTATATTATCAATATTGAAACTGTTGTGCTGCATAATATTTTTGTGGAAACCATAATAGTTTTTTTCAGGATTAATTTGATGAATAGAAAATCGTCTTTTCCCACAGAATAAAGAAAATCACAGGTTTGGAACGACATGAGGGTGATTAAATGATGAAAATTCTAATTTTTGGGTGAACTATCCCTTTACTAGCCGTTCAAAAAATGGGCTAACTAGGCAAAAAATTATTTCAAAGAAGTTACCCAAATGCTCCCTCCTTCCACACAAACATATAGTCCCGCCCCAAACACCATTGGTTGAGATATTGTTGATATGTCCGGCTCAAGCTGAGTAATGTGTTGATTGCATCACAGAGACACAGTGATTTGGGGGAATTACCCAACAGCGACTGACTTACAGTCGTCTGGCTGGTGATGAAATACAGTATCACAGTATGTGGCCTGCTCAAGTGCGAGAGAGTCGCTGGCCCACAATGCTTGCTCCAGTGCCCCGTGTTAAATGGGAAGGACCGCAGGAGGAAGCTCTTCATTATACAATCGCTTAAAGGAGTAAAATGCCTCGAGAAGGAGGGGAAGGGAATGAGAGAGGTCAACTGACAGACTCATCCCTCTCTGTCTCTCTCCATCCATCCCGTGTGCTCAAGACAGCTGTAAGCCAAGCAGAACACTCCTGCCAGTCTGGTAATTCATATTCCCAGCCTGCTACCAGAGTAAGGGATGGGGTGGGAAGACAGGAAAAGGGGAAAAGTGAAGGATTAAAAAGTGATGATACTTTTGTTTAAAGCCAAGGAAGGAGTTTTTAAAGAGGAATTAAAAAGATGGCCAAGCCATAAAAAACATCAGTCACATCCCATCAGAACACATTGGTGTATGTCATGAGTTTGAATCTCTCTCTTAAAGCTGAACTATTCCAGCTCAAAAGGTTTATGGTACCATAACCATCTGCTCCATCTGGGAGCAAAACATTTCCTTCATTGATGGCCATTCAGTATGTTTAAAACTTATTAAAAATTAATTTAATCACTTTTTATATTCCACTATATTACAGGGCTCAACACTGAGGACTGGCCCAGTTGGCCCCACCAAAAAAAATAAAATAAAAATAAATACAATATATTTTTTTTTTTTTTGTTGTTGTTTTGACCCATGTAACATTGTATTCTAATAAATAAGCCACCAAAATTTTAGAGACCGTTAAAATAAAGTTCAAACATTAGTGAAGACAGGTGAGTCATCAGTAATAAAATAAGAACAAATAAACAAATTGCAAACAACAGCTCAAATAAATACAACAGAACACGGATACAAATTAAATAAACAGTGCTTTAATTTTTTTCAGATAAGTTTAACAGGTACAGAAATTAATCAAATGTAAAATAATGGCATAGTCGTCACTGTATAAATTAAATATAATTAATCTATATAATATCTATATAATCTATAATATAAAGCTACAAATCTTGCTCAGTCAAGAGCAGTGAGTGATTTTCTCTTCGTCATTTGTTGTTTAATAGCACAGACGGCAGCAGGAATATTAGGCGGCTGACACTTTAAGAGCTGCACGGATCCAATATACTGTTACACATGCGTTTTCTTTCTTATCTGTTTACATTAAGACATAACGGACAGTGTTTGTGTGAATACTCACCAAGACGGGCAATTTTGACAATTTTGTTGTGTGTATTTTTCCATTCAAGCGCAAGAAGACGTGACAGAGAACTCGATTCAGTAATCAAGCTTTTTTTACGCACACTCTCTGTGTGTCTTTCTGTCTTTCGCATCTTCTTCCGTTTGAATCTGAATGGTTAAAAATCGCTTGAATGTTTCAATTGACAAGACTTAAAAACACTTGCAAATGATAAACTTTCGTGATGACGCAGCACTGGCCTGATCGGGCAAGTGACAATTACATCAACTGTCCCGAGCTTCTTTCACGCCTTATTGCCAAGCCTTTATTCCTCATAAATTTTAGGTAGCCTATGTGAGTCTTATGAAGGTAAATAAACATTGTATGTGAGTCTTATAAAAAAGGTAAAACTATCAGTTTTTATTTTTATTTAAGGACACATTAAATTGATCTAACATGATGTAAAGACATTTATGATGTTACAAAAGATTTATATTTCAAATAAATGCTGTTTTTTTAACTTTCTCTTCATCAGAGAATCCAGAAAAACAATTATTGCGGTTTCCACAAAAATATTAAGCAGCACAACTGTTTTCAACACTTATAATAATAAGAGATGTTTCCTGGTGAGCAAATCAGCAAATTAGAATGATTTCTGAAGATCACACTGAAGACTGGAATAATGGCTGTTGAAAATTCAGCTTTGCCATCACAGGAATAAATTACATTTTAAAATATATTCAAATAAAAAACAGCTGTTTTAAATTGTAAAAATATTTCACAAAATCGCTGTTTTTACTGTATTTTGATCAAATAAATGCAGCCTTGGTGAGCAGAAGAGAATTTCAAAAAAATCTATGAAAAAAAACCCTTACCAACCAAAAACTTTTAAACAGTAATATACACTTACACAAAATATACACCATTTTTTGGTCACAGGTACAGAAGAAAAATTATATATTTATATTATTAACCCAACTCTTTTTTTCTATGGAATTTTTAAATACACCATAGTATTTGTACATCAATATTATTCAATATATTTTAATATAGCCTATATATATATATATATATCACTGATTGGCTGTCAATGTTTTTTATCGTGCATCAGCTGGAAAAAAATCATTCTGAAGGTGATTCCAACGATAGCTTTTCTCTTTGCCGTTATCCTTATAGCTGTGGTGTGAACTCTGCTATTCTTTAATATTGAGAACGATTTTTAAACTATATCGTTATTGTTATCTTTATAGTTATCATCCTTGGTGTGAGCAGGCTTTAAAAGAGTGAATTTTCCTGCAGATCCAGAGTGATTAGTCATATACAGCCCATATGATTGGCTAAATCTAAAAGCAACGTAGCAGGTAGGAGAACTGAGCGACCATAAGCAAAGACGGATGATTTCAAATCGCATTCCTCCAGGGGATTCTGCATGAGACTGAGATGCATGGCAAGATGGCAACAGTTTTCTCCAGATATTATAACCATCAATTGAGTGCAGGAGAGTGGGTCTACCTCAGGGGTGCCCAATCCTGTTCCTGGAGATCTACTTACCTGCAGAGTTCAGATCCAACCCAGATCAAACACACCTGTCTGTAATTATTAAGTGCTCCTGAAGATCTTCATTAGCTGGTTCAGTTGTGTTTGATCAGGGTTAAAGCTGAATTTTGCAGGAAGGTATATCTCCAGGAACAGGATTGGGCACCCCTAGTCTACCAGCTAGAGTAGACCAGTACCAAACCAACATAACTCATCTGGACTCTGTCTGATTTGTCCTTTCCACGTGAGATCTAGGGAGAGAGAACGGACCTGCTCTGCGTTGCATGGCCAGTTGATACAATTGTATGTAATTCTCCATAATGGGAGAATGGGAGAAAGGCAGGGTCAAGGCTGTTAGCAGTAATGAGAACACGGTACGTGCTCTATAGGGCCGCACTCTCTGATGTCCCCTTTCTTTTCACCAGACAAACTCCACTTTAAAACAAGCCTGAGAAATGGCTCTTATAGACACAGGTGCAGACTGCACCTGGCTTATTGCTGTCACACTGTCAAAACTCAATAGCAATACTGCTTTTTAGATTAAATGGCTGATTCACAATCAAGCTACACTGTAGAATATGTCTGCTGCCTGCTGGAAAAAAAATGTTTTGTTCTATAAAGAAAAAAGAAAGGATCATTCTCTCTCCCTCAAGGTGAGCCAAAGTAGCCCTCATTGATGGTGTCCTTTATTTGTAAAAGATTTAGCCATTTGTCACAGAGATGTTCAAGGTTGTGTTCATCATCCCAATGAAGTGCTGAAAAGCTGTCTGTCTATGTTTTGTTTTGATAAATGCTTTTGTAAATGAAGTTCACTCAAAGCCTACAGTTTTGCAAATATGACTGGGTTATATTTCTGTTATAATGTCCATTTTGCTTAGGCTACATGTGAAATACATTTTCTGAAAAACATTTTTTGATTCACTAAAAAAGCTGACTCATAGCCTATGCTGTGTCTGAAATCACTCAATCGTAGCCTACACTCATTCACTGTTCCCTATATAGCAAATTACTTGATTTGAGTTATATGGGGAAGAAGTGAATGAAAATAAGTGAATTTGGACGCTGTCGAAGTCATTAATTATAGGAAAGTGGCTACACTGTTCACGCTGTATGTTTGATTCATTAAAAAGAATTTCACCCTTCGCAGGGAGTTTGATTGACAGGCGATCTGGCCAATCATAATCCGCCATTTTGTCAGACAAAGCAGTCAGGAGAGTTCGTAGATTATGCTGCCTTCACGTGCTATCGGAATTATCTTAAATACTAGTTTCCTATTTAAAAAATTGGACATGAACGCCCTCTCAAGTCAAAATTTGAATGCGATGAGCTCGTAATCACGACTTCAGAAGTATGAAGTACGACATTTTCGATAGCACGTGAAGGCAGCATTAACGTCGGTGGACTTAAACTTTTGTGTACTGACGTCTTTCCGCGTTTGAAACAACATTCCTTCTGAAGTTCATTCATGTTTATTTGATACTATAATTAATTAGAAGGAAGAGATGATCAGTTCACGAGCAGCTTTAACTGAGGTGCTACAGCGATCCAAAGAGCCACAAAACGGTATTTGTTTAAATTTCTTTTTTTTTTTTTTTTTTAAAAAAGACACAATTTGAGAGTTGAGACTTTGTTTCATAATTTACTTTACTTTTAATTTTATAAAAGTAACCTGGGGCCTGTACCATGATGGTAGCTGAACAAACTCAGGGTTACAGGATTAGATTCGAGTTGACAAAACCAAACCAATCCAATCCGGCTTTGTTGGTACCATGATGCTGATCATCAGCTTTCTCTGTCAACTCAGGCTTTGATCCTGGGTGCGTCTCAATCAGCTCCCTAGTTCAGTAGTCAGGGCACAGTTCAGGGAGTCAGCCCATTGACTTATGTCCTGATCAGTGCCCTGACTACTGAACCAGGGAGCTGATCGAGACACACCCCCTGAGTAGTGGAGCGCGTGCATATGAAAGTGTGACATCAGCAGTGAACAGCCAATCACATGCCTTTCAACACAGAGAAAGTGATTCATTTCTCGCCAGAGAGCCAACGTGATTCAAAACTCTTTTGCTGAAGATTAAGAGATTGAAGTATATAAAGAATTTAAATGCATTTACACAGAAGAAAATGTTTTTCCATGAAAGAGGATAAATAAATAAAATATCTTGCTATTAGTGCAAGAGAAAGTTGTGAAATCAGTTTATATAGTTGATATATATATATATATATATTATATATATATATACACACACACACACACACTACCGGTCAAAAGTTTTAGAACGGTAATTTTTTAAAATATTTTTAAAGAAGTCTCTTCTGCTCACCAAGGCTGCATTTATGTTATTAAAAATAAAATAAAAACCTGTAATATTGTTATTAAAATGTAAAATAACTTTTCTATTTGAATATATTTTAAAATGTCATTTATTCCTGTGATGCAAAGCTGAATTTTGAGCATCATTACTCCAGTCTTCAGTGTCACATGATCCTTCAGAAATCATTCTAATACGATGATTTGCTGCTCAAGAAACATTTTTGATTATTATCAATGTTGAAAACAGTTGTGTAAAAACATTTTTTTAGGATTCTTTGATGAATAGAAAGTTCAAAAGAACAGTATTTATCTAAAATAGAAAGCTTTTGCAACATTGTACTACCGTTCAAAGGTTTTGGGTCGGTAAGAATTTTTATTAATTTTTTTGGGGGGAAAGAACTTAAAGAAATTAATACATTTATTCATCAAGGATGCATTAAATTGATCAAGTGACAGTACAGACATTTATAATGTTGCAAAAGCTTTATATTTCAGATAAATGCTGTTCATTTGAACTTTCTATACATTAAATAATCCTGAAAAAAAATTGTGCACAACTGTTTTCAACATTGATAATAATAATAAGAATTGAGTAATGATGCTGAAAATTCAGCTTTGAATCACAGAAATAAATTGCATTTTAAAATATTCAAATAGAAAACAGCTGTTTTAAATTGTAAAAATATTTCACAATAATACTGTTTTTGCTGTATTTTGGATCAAGTTCACATTTTTAAAGCTTTATTTATTGTACAGTTTATTACATATTATCTGTATATATTAATATTCATTTAAACTAAATACTTAATTTATAAACTAAAATTGCTTGTGTGTAGTGGATTATGGGTATATTAATTATATATATATACATCATTATATAATTATAAATCACATACAATTATTATATTAAGTAATCATCATTAAAGCCAGACAATATATATTTTTTTTATCATACAGTGACCTTTCATTTGGAGCAAGAGAAACTGGGGGAGTGACTTTATTGCATCAGACGTGTCACTTTGCTCACAGCTGATTGGTTCAAATTCAGTTTGAGATCTCTTATCCAGAACATAACCTGCTCCGGAGCAGGTTAGCTGTGGAGCTTAAGTTACTATGACGATGAACACAGCTAAAAGCCAAGCCACTTTCATGGTACCTAAAACCCAAGATTGGCGCAATCTAAACTGAAACTTACCTGGCTAGCCAGCAAAACTGGCTTCATTGTACAGGCCCCTGCTCTGTCCTGTCTGTCAGCGTGTTGTCAGTGTCCTCTGGCTTGTCGGACATAGCAAAAGTAACTAAAGGGGCGGGTCTTTGCGAACGGTCACGCTTTCTGCGTTGAAAAATCCAAGATGGAGCTGTGGAATCAAAACAACCACCTCAAGGTCTCCAGATGCGTTTTTTGAAAGGATGAAAGGACCTATTTTAACTTTGAGTGCCATGTTTTGTTTTTTAGAAACCGTGCGTACAGAACACATTTTTTGCATGCTGCCACACTACTTTCCCATAGTTTTTCTTTGCCTAGACCGATGTGTTTGACTTTTGCACTCGCATCTCACATCTTTTGCGCATGACATTCTTCTAAGTACGATTAAAAGTCCGATTTTAAGAATTGTTCAAATGAAGACTGCGATGGATCGTAGAATCAGTATCTTTACCCAGCCCTAATTGCAATTGTCTCACTTTGTCCTCCAGACCTGCACCTCGTTCATGGACAGACAGGTTGGCATATGCGGTGCTGCCTGCCGTCCTCTGCCTGGCACATGTTCCTGGCACAGGGATGTGCAGTGAAGACCCCCTCCTGTCCGTCACATGTCACTAGCATGTTGCCAATGCCAGGCTTCCGCACCCCTGCTGAGCACAGTGAGTGTGATCACATCACCCTTCTGCTTGAGTCTTACACACACCTGCAGTAGTGTCAGTCCATGAGCAGGACAGCCACCACAACAAACACAATCAGTACACACATCCGCCCACACACGCGTTCACACATTCATTTAGCATGCATTCAGAAAGGCACAAGCAACCCAGATTTGTGGTTTCCTCACAGCTTGGTTTTGCAATGATTACTTTAAAAGTAAGTTTCTGCAGTTCAATGCACTTGAATTGCTACATGGGGAACAATACATCATACTCTCGCGGAGTGGATGGTTGATAATTTGCTGGAATTACCAGGCACAATGAGCGCCTGCGAAACAGCAGCATAGAAAGGGACTTTATGACAACCAGATGCTTTATTGTTCTCTGGTAAATCGCAGATCAGAATTTGCTCAGGGAGGTAGAAAAGGCTGATTCGGAAATTTTTCAGGCCAGGCCAAACATTCCCATAATCTAGATCCTCCTAATTCCACAAGGAGGCACTTTACCTGCTTTCACGTTTCATCGTCACCTTCTGTGCCACTTTATGTCATGTATATGGTCAGTCTAAATATGCCACTGGAGCAACTGTTGTGCATTTAAACAATTTGCATTGTGAAAAACACTATACAAATAAAATGAATTGAAACTTAACTGCATTTAGTGGACCATATGAATAGATCAATCACTGATTATCTTTCCTCTGCTCTCAGTGAGGCTGCTTCACCAGCAGAGGGCACTATTGCCGCTTCTAGTTCTGAAAAATTGCTCTTGACATCCCTGTCAACCTTCCTCACTCACCTTTTCATAAACATCCACATGATATCATGTGCGAGTCACATAGGGTGTTGTTAGTCATGTACCCTTTTGCCTCTCCTAAAACATTAAATCGCAGTGGATAAAAACAGAGCAGCTGCAACATTCGGATGCTTTAATGCCCAGACTTCAAGGCTTTGAACAGTTAATAAGAAATTTATGTCCACAAGAATTTAAAGCAAAATGATCACTAGTTTATCTAGTAAGACTTTTTTTCCTCTTGTGTAAGTGCATGTTGTCATTACATATTTACTGGTGCCGATGCATGCCAAATTACAAATTACCGTATGCATTGTTCATTTTGGGCAACAAAGGGGATTGACACAGCCATAATTTTACCCCTATTAGATGATGTTATTGTGTACAAATGCTTTTATTGGCATATGATGTAAGTATTCGAATTCATATATATCTATAATTCATTGCACTTAGAGATTTAAACAGGGTTGTTAAAACAAAGCCGACAGCCCTTTTTTGACTCTTTACAGAGAGAAAGCAGATTTTAAAAGTGCCTTTCTAAGTATTAAAGGGATAGTTCACACAAAAATGAAGTCTTATGAAATCCACATGACTTTCTTTCCTCCATGGAACACAAAAGGAGATATTTATACAATGAACGTTAATGGTGACCCCAGCTGTCAAGACTTTAAAGGTACGTTTTCCAAATTAATAAAGAATTACATTTTGGTCTGTTCCTCACAGAAAGCTTTCACATGGCTTCAGAGGATTTATTGCACAGTATTCATATAGAAGACTTTTATGAGGCTTTTGTGGTGTTTTTTTGTACTCCATCCACTTTCATTGTTATGAAAGAGAGCATCTCAGACATTCTACATAACGTCTTTCTTTGAGGTTTCATGGAAGAAAGTCAGTCTATGGGTTTGAAACAACATGAGGGTGAGTAAATGATGACATTATTTTCAGTTTTAAGTGAACTGTCTCTTTAAGATATGCATATGCATACAGTGTATACATTATAATCACCTGATCCATGATATGTATATGTCCATGACTAATATATGTCCTAATTACTGTATGTCTTTCACTGTTATATAAACATGAATGCTAAGTCTCATTTTGAAAGGGGAAACAGAGATTTCAGAGTCTTTAGTACAGCTGCCATTGAGATTTTCATGTCTTTCTTCTGGCTCAGTGAGGCTGGTCTTTGAAATACTTCAAGGACCTCCTTGCCATTAGTGTACATATTATCATTTCATCTAAACCTATACTGTGCTCCATTCAAATTAGGCATATTATTAGCTCAGATACATTCATTATTGATCCCAGGCAGGAGGAGGTACGACCAATTAGAGGATCTCGGATCTGTGCTGAGGAGTAACATGCCAATGTGTGTATAGTAACAGATTTGTTCAGATGTGTTCATAATTATGACACAGATCATTTTCTATGTGAATACAGAAGACCTTGTATGTGGTTTTAATGAGCTAAACACCTGAATGTCTGAAGAGTGAAGAATAAATAGATTTTTTTTTTTTGTTGTTGAGAATTTACAGTGGCCCCCAAAACTAATTGGACACTTAAGCCACAATTAAAACTGCACACATGTCTTAATACATAATGCAAAGACGAGGCGTTTAAAGAAATTTTGCACAAGCACACTTTTTAATCAAAACATTGCACAAAATGAAGTTTACACAAAATGTGAAGGAATATATATAATAACATTTAAATGTAAAATGTGAAATAACTCTTTTCTATTTAATATATAATGTAGTTTATTCCTGTGATGGAAAAGCAGAAGCCATTTTGGAGCCATTACTCTAGTCTTTAGTGTCACATGATCCTTCAGAAATCATCCTAATTTGCTGCTCAAGAAACATATTATTATAAATGTTAAAAACAGTTAGCTACTTAATATGTTTGTGGAAACTGTGATACATATTTTTTCAGCATTCTTTAATGACTAGAAAGTTTTGGCAAAGTTTTTTGTAAAATTGTAAATGTTTGTCACTTCTGATCAATTTAATGCATCCTTGCCGAAAATATAAAAAAAAAAAAAAAAAAAAAAATATATATATATATATATATATATATATATATATATATATATATATATATATATATATATATATATATATATATATTTTTTATATTTTCGGCAAGGATAAAAAAAAGACGTACCCCAAACTTTTGAACGATATGTACACACGAAAAATTACCTTGAGACCAGTTGGCTAAAAGTAATTGATAAAGTGTCTCAGAAAAGTTAGTTAGTTCAGAGAAAAGCTTTAGGATAATTTGTTTACAGATGCCAGTTAGTTTGATATTTTGTAATGCAATTAAATTTAGACAGTCTTAAGTGTGTTTTTTTAAGTGCCAAAAGTGTCCACATTCTTTTTGGGCCACTGTATATACATACATATTTGTCTTAAAATAGTAAAATAAAATAGTCTTTAATCAATACTTTTCAGCATTATTTATAATTTGAAATTTTTTGGGACTCCTCCCCCACTGAGCTCATTGTAGTGAATTCTAGGATTGCCTTCTCTACAAATGATCCATGCAGTGGTACTTTAGAATCTGGTAAAAAAAAAACATCTTAACATGCTGACTAGGTAGGCAGCAGGTTTTTGAACACACTCTTAACATTTAGGTGTAGCAAAACATTTTGTTTCCTGTTGGGCATTACAGTGGTTGAACTCAACACTGGGCAGGGCATGACCTGACCTGACCTGAAATGTTCAGAATATGTAGACTGCATTGCGTTGCTCTAACCAAGTCTGAATCCTTTCAGTCGCTGATGCTTTAGAATAAAACAAAAGCATATAAATAAACCCAAACAGGCAGTGATGTTCTGTAGGTTTAAGACTCATCACACGTCCCTCCACTCAGTAGCTGAAGTCACTGCAATACTTTCTGTTCTGCTCAATTGGTTTTTTTTGTCTCAGGATATGAGCACATTGTTCGAGCGAAACACCTGAGAGCTCTTTTTATCAGGTTACACTAAATGAGCAAACACAAGCACCGTGAGCTCAAATGAGGTTACACCGAAAGACGCCCGCCACTGTCGTCTTCCTCCAATTAAGACTGTTTATTCTGTATGCAGCCTTTTTTGGCTATGATAAGGCGCAGCACGTTCCTGGTTCTTGCTGTTCCTTCAAGCATTTCCGATTTATCCATGTAGGTGCAAGGAGACAAGCGGCACGCATCCATAATTACAAACTGATTCAATCATCATTGTTGTCATTACCGTGACTGATACATGCTGGCGATGATAGCACAGCAACGCAGGAGTGTGACACTCAAAGACAATGCACTCCCTCCCATAACGTACCTGTGTGTGTGTGTGTGTGTGTGTGTGTAGAGAGAGGGCGAGAGATCAGAGTGAAAGAGCCGACTTTAATAAAAGCCATTGTTCTGATTTATGAAGTGTGACCCCAGATGATTCATCTGATCAGATGGTGCCACATGAGGGACAGGCATGTCACAGTACTCGCTATGTATGCCACCATTTACATGCAAGATAATATGAAATTGAAAATTGTCATCATCATCATGTCAACCTTAACATCATTCCAAGCCTGTATCACTTTCTTTAAGACAGAATGTTTTTTTCCCTCATCCAATGATAGTCAGTGGGGTCACTGTTACATGGACAAAACAGTTGAAACAACCTTTAAATAGGCCATATTATGCCCTTCAACAAAGTCTTGATTTTGTTTTTGGTGTCTATTAGAATAGGTTTTCCCAGTCTGTCAGTAACACTCTGTTTAGTTTCCGTCTCTATGGCCCTGTTTACACCTGGTACTAAGATGCGTTTTGGTGGATCGGATCACAAGTAGACGAGGGAGACACATTCCCGTTTACACCTGGTGTTTTAATCCGTCTCTTTTGTCCACTTTCATGTTCAACCCCTTCTGTCCTGATTTCTTCGAGGGGAGGGTCATGGGCGGGTAAATGTATAGTTTTTTTTAGATCTTTCAATCTAATGGACAAAATAAGCTTGTGCAATCTACATATGAACGCGAACGGAGACAATGGAAAAACACACGGAGAGCAGCAGCTTTCGTTTCTGCTCTGACAGCCACAAGAACGCTGTGAGTGCGTGTTAGAAATCAGGAATGGTGAGAACATTGCTTTATGTTTTTCATCTTCAAACCAAACTTGGGTCTTCAGCAGCCAAAGTTTAAATCCTGTCTGGCTAGCGCACTTCCAATAATATTTTCACATAGTAGGTGGCCTTTTGTGGCTGTTCTCGAACACATTCGACCACATGAGCTATTACACTATGAAAGCAATCCGGTCGAATGCGTTTTCAACTACCTCTGGAAGTGATCGAAAGTGGACAAGCTCAAAACGTTTTAGATTTTGCGTTATCCACTTTTTCCACCTTCCGAATAGCGCAATGTGCTCTGATTGTTCTGCTGGACCAGTGGTGTTGTGATTAGTCAACCGCTTCACTTCGGAAATTTCACGCCCTTATCACAACCGCAAGTTTCAACACACTACTAACACAACTCAACCATGCCTCTCCCCTTTTTTTGCATATGACTTGGGTGGAAATTATTTAAACAACGAATATTGTGACGTGTGCATTCCTGAAAGTAAATCTAGGTTTAGATTAGGATTACACTTTAGATTAGGGTCCAATTCTCACTAATAACTAACTATTAACTACGACTTCTGCCTCAATAAACTCCTAATTACTGCTTATTAATAGTTAGCAAGGTAGTTGTTAAGTTTAGGTATTTGGTAGGATTAAGGGATGTAGAATATGGCCATGCAGAATAAGGCATTAATATGTGCATAAGTACTAATAAACAGCCAGTATCCTAGTAATATGCATGCTAATAAGCAACTAGTTAATAGTGAGAGTTAGACCCTAAACTAAAGTTTTACCGAAAACTACAATCTGGCATTTCAGGGAGTTCAGAAACTGTGAATTAGAGAACAACTCACTTTGGAGTGACTTTGTGCTTTGTAACTTTACAGATCTTTTTAATGCTCAAACACTAACATTACACACTAAAGAAAGTTTAAAATGTAAAAAGTATAATAGACTTTTTTGAGTGCCACAGAAGATAGAAAGTAATGGTTTGGACTGACATCAGGGTGAATAAATTATGGAATTTTCATTTTTGGGTCAACTATCCCTTTAAGCGGGTCGGTAATTGCAGAAGTTTTATACTTAGGTTAAAAAAAAGGTTAAAGATTACAACAAACCCAGGACCAGATTGTTTGAGGAATATATACAGTGCAATGTTTAATCAGTTATTGACAAGATCAGAAGAGTTCTGGAATTTCACCAACGCTATGACCTCTACCAGACTTACTTGATTCATATTTTGCTTTGTTTTTTCTTTTCTTCTATTTAACATTCATTCAATTACTTTTCCGATAAGACTCACTTGTCTTTCCAAACACGTAGCACAGGATCAACATCTCACTCTGTTGCCGGGAGCGACACATTAAAAGCGCACCACTCACAATAGATATTTACCCGCAGACAGCCAAAATGACTTTTATTCACCACAGTAGTTGCTGGCCGTGACTGCTCCAGAGGGGATTCATCCTCATGGAGTTGTGGTTAGCATGAAATCAGAGTGAGACCATCTGTTGCTTAAACATCTGCAAGTAGAGAGAAAGAGCACCGGAAACTACACTGACACTGAGTGTCATGACACAAGAAGAACTAATTTATTCCACTTCACTACAATAAAATAAACAACTAGTCTGCATGACAGCTTTCAGATTAATTGTTTCATTTACACTAAGCTTTTCATACTAAATTGCCAGTGTGAAAGCCTCATTTCTGAACTGGACTTGAAATTATAATTGGGTCAATGCATGTCAGTGCTTTGAAACAAAAGATTACATTTTTGCCACATAAAAAAAAAAAAAAAAACCTAAAAATGACCAAACCTCACCAGACCAGAGTTTCTTCTAATGTCAATGGGTCTAATTTTGTTTGACTTTGTTGTTTTTTAAAATATCTTTTTTGTTGAATACAAGTCATGCAGTTTTGGAACGGCATGTGTAAGTAAATGATGACAAATGTACTTAAATATTTGATATGCATAAATTATTGATTGAAATGAAAAGATACAAAAATAAATGTAAAATATAATAGAAAATGATAGAAAATGTCTGTATTATTTTTCTGACTTTAATGTCATAATAAGGCATGCATTTTTGTGCCTATCACTTGAACTCTAAATGTCATCTGACTTTTAACATATGACTTTTAAATGAAACTGATGCTTTTTGTCCTTAGATTCTGTATAGTTAAAGCATCTTCCATCAGGGCCATTCTAACCAGTTAAACCTTGACTCCCTGATTCAGTTGCGTATGAATGACTTTAAGCAATCAAAAGAACAGCAACAATGACCTCCAGTGATGTTAGTGAGAACCCCCTTATGCCCGGTATTGTACGATTTTTGGGCTGTCCCAGATGAAAGATGACCAATGTGAAACAAATGTGGCTATTTCTTTGGTCGTGGCACCTAAACGGTGGTCCTATGTTGTACTGTGAGAGAGGTTCAAAGATGGCCATTGTCACAGTTTTGCGACCAAAGATGGTCAGCGAAAATTTTCTAACAGTGTCGAAAATTTAGGTTGACTATCTCACAGTGTGTTTGCTGCTACGACTTAGATCTACTGACTAGTCAATACAAATGCAACATAAATTAGGTCAGCTGGGAACACTTCCCATAACACCTGATGTACTCGTTACATCATAAGAAGAATGGCATCTACGCTAATATTAGTCTCTCTGTTTATCCCGAGGTTTACCGTAGTCAGCCGGATCTAGATCAGATGGCCTCATCGACGCAACGTTTTTTTTTCACCACCAAAAGTTTTTCCTCTGTACAGATGAAAACTTTATCAAAATGATTCCCGTTCACACGGATCTGCGGAAACGACTAAAAACGCTGTATTATGCATGCCAGACAAGTAATTTGACTGTCACTTTGTAAAGAAAGACTACGCGCACATATGCATTCAAATGCGCATGCCTATAGACTAAACAAGTAATACGCATGTGTATGCCGTCACCGTTTTCACAGATTCACGTTTTGAAGTTTACACGGAAATGATAACGGTATTGTTTTCAAAACTCGTTTTCAAAAACTTGCACTTTGAAACCTATTTCAAAATTTGCTATTATCACTGTAAAGCTGCTTTGAAACAATCTGTATTGTAAAAAGCGCTATATAAATGGTGACTTGACTTGACATACACATACAAGAATAAAATACAAGTTTATTAGATCCGTGTCGCACAGTGTCTTATAATCTTATAAGATTGCTGAAATCGCACAGTCTGTAGAAGGCTTGATAATCGCAGTGAAGTATTCACACAGATGATTATTAGTTAAAGGATTTAAGTGGAAACAAAGTTCAAAGAAACTCTTTTTTTTCTCATGCAGTAGTATACATTCATAACAAGTTTTCAGGCCAGTCTGTTGAATTTTGAAAAATAACACTTTCACATTTTCCCTTCATTTTGCTATAGGGTGAACCTATATTCAGGTGTGATAACAGTAAACGTGTGGATAACACGTTCAAAGGTGTTTGTAGAGGGAACCAAAAAAATCATATCATGTAAGACAGTCCAACTTTTTGACAATCTACAACAATGCCAGATAATTTCAGGGGGGGAAAACGGACATATCTGGAACTTTGCAGTAATACTAAGAAAAACAACAAACTGTTTGCATCAAAGTTTTTCTACCTCCCCCACCGTCCGTTAATATTCTGTGGCTGCGCTTGTCTCTGAAGATTTGTAACTTGGTTTGAGCACATTAAAGCCACTCTCATCTGAACAGCAGGCAGACACCAGCGCTTTCATCTCCAATGCAAAACCGCTCATTTTTTACAGGATAGGTTCAATGAGTTACATGGGTGACATCAGATGGTATATCTCAGAGATGGATATAACAGGTTAGAGAAGGCTCCGAAAGCAAGTAAATACTATAATTTCTGGGGGAGTCAGCAGGGGAAGAGAGAAATGAACATTAGAGAAGTGCTTGATTTAGAGCTGGTTCTGTGGAAGAAGTCTGTCAACAGAGGACACCAGACTCTCATCTGTTTCTGCTCTTGTGGAAGAGAGTCTTTAAACTTTTGCAAGTGGGTAGATAGGTACTTTTGGCCTTGTGGACATTCAGAAAATAATCTCCCTAAAAATCCCACAGTTTTCTGTCTATTAAAAATGTCAGTTACTTTTAATAAACAAAAACTCAGAGATAAAAGTACCAGTAATTGAGGAAACACTCAAATATGCATGCATTGATGTATGGTAAATTTAATTCAAACAAAAACAGAAATAGTATTTTCTTGTAAAACGTCCTCAATAATCTTTGATTTAAAACTTCAATTTTTTTTTACTGTGTATATATAAATATGCAAATCATGTGCTAGAGACATTTTTATTTTTATCATCCAGCCTTTGAGTAGGTCATTGACAAACATGAGATCCCATGGTAGGAAGTCCAGCCAATAAGCCATTTCCCTGGAGAAGAATGGGTCATGTGCTTGGCAGAAGGACAGAGGGGGTTTCATTCATAGCCTTCCAAAGAATTTGAACCAGTTCTTCAAATGAAAACCATAAAAGAACACACTTTATCTGTGTGATCTAACCTCTGCCATGCTTTCAGAAAAATATTCCCTAAAGAAGCCCATTTGAATTGAAGTTCCTAATTTCTGCATTTAAAGTCCATTGAAATAAAAGGTTTTGTACGATTTGCTGCAAAATATTTGTTTAACTCTTTTCAAAGAACTCTCAAGTATGTTGTACGGAGGCTCAAGATTAAGTGCTTATGATCTTTGTATTCTTTCTTATTTTATTCTCTTTTTGTACTTTAAAAAAAAAAAAAACTGGCTGAATTCATTTCAGCTGGAAAGAGTCCTGATTTGATATTGAGCCAACAACAGAAAATTAGCAAAAACCTCCCTCTCCATACAAAGTATATAAACCGAGATGGACCATTAGCTTCTACAGAAGCTAATATTAACTCTCTGTGGATACACAAACCTGGAAATGAAGAGGTAATGTGTTGTCATGGCACTGTTTACAATGTATTTGCATAGGTGAGAGGTTTGTAATTATGCCGTTTAGTTGCCATCAATGATCACTGTTAATATTAGTTTAAAATGCCTCTGACCTTCGCCTGAGGAATCCGTTCTCCACCTCCAAATAGTTTCATAGGTGTGATTTTAATTCACTGTTGCCATGGCAATATTGTAACAAGGGGACAAAGTCCACTACAATGCATATAAGCATCATTTTTTTTTAATCAGACTACTGCTGCCAAAGTTGCATAGTTGTTTTTGTTAATGACAGACAATAGCGTTTAAAGAGGCAAAAGTATATTTTCAAGTTGCATTACTTCAGTGTGAGTCCCATAAGAAGATTTAAGGGCCTTTTACATGGTACACAACAACCAGGCAACAAGCTTTGATTGCCGTCTTGAGTGCCAGCTCAAATGCAATGATGCTTCTAGTGCCCCTTGCTTCATCAGCTCAGTGCTAGCAAATGAGAACATGCTGCAATTCTAAATAAGGTGATTCGTGTAAGTATTGTATTCTGTGTTGTGTGTAAAATGGCATTCATTTCTCATCTCCATACATAGAACTCAATGTTAAATAACTGAGATTGGTGGACAAAACTTCTGAACTTTTTTTTCTACTAAAGCAACATTCACTGAAAAAAGGTTTTCATTCATCCAAAAAGGGTTTCATTCATTCAATTAAAAAAATGTAGGGTAATGGTTCACATCTATGTTTTATAACTTAAGCCAATGAAAAATAAATAACTTGCCCTAAACAATATTTTCTATGTCTATGAAAACTATTTTATTAAAACTGGCACAAAGTATATTTTTCTTGTTGAAGAAAGTCAAAAAATGTAAATTCTATTTTTGATCTAAACAAAAAGAAATAGATTTAATCAAAACAAAAATTCTCATTTAAGAAATAATATGTATTAGAAATGATTTGCTTTATCCAATCAAATAGATGTAGATTTAATTAAACAATTGTTTCTCATTTTTAAAAATACAAGTTAGTAAAAATTATTTGTTTTAAACAAACAAAAAGATATGGATTTAATAAAACATGTTTCCCATTATGGAACATAATGTGAAATTAATGTGATTCATATTTGTCAGTCATACGTAAATAAAATTACAACAAATAATATACAAAAAATAAAAAACATAAATAAAAGGTAAGTTTTATGTAATGGTACACAGAAAAATGTTTTGTATGTTAAAATGTTAATGTTAAAATAACACTGCCTAGTGTTCATGTGTGTGCTCACTACTGAGTTAAAGTACCATTGAAGCAGTGTAAAGGTAATGAGATAATTAAGTGATGATTGAGCATTAGTGATGAACACCTGATGATAATGAGCAGAATCACTGAAGGAAAGAGAAACACGAACTACAACTGACTTCAGCCGCAGCCTTAGATGAAATCAACTGAAGATAAAAGAAGACATTAAATCTCTGAAGATCTCAGCAGAGGAGGATTAAACAACTCCACAAACAGCATTACCAGCTTCACTCATTACTAACCAGACTGACTTTATTTCTATCAGACGTCTACAGAAGCTCTTATTGAGAATTAACAGAGGTTTTGTTGTTGTTTTATTGAAAATAATAGTTTCATTTGAAGTCACCATTATGGTGATCAGTGTTTGCTTTAGTTGGGCTCTTGACTTTTATAACATTAGTTTTTCTCTGGCTGCTGTAACTGTGTGTATATAAAACACATTTGTTATGGGACAAAAGCCAAGACAAAATATGATCACATGTTGATGGTTGTGTCACCTGATTCACTGATCTCGCTCAGAGTCTAATATCTGATTAAGTGGGTGATTTATTATATGTTTTTCATTATTATAGAACTGTGATTTTACAACAGTAGATCCAGCAGTGTTGTGATAATATGAAGGGTTTTACAAAGAGTTTGTGCAAAAAAGGTTTTCATCTATGGCAACACTCAAGAATCAGGATATGAATCTCAACAATGGTGACAATCAAAAAAATCCAGCATAGTACAAAACTCATCCATGCATTGCGGCATGAAGCGTTTTTTTTTTTTTTTTTATTGTCACCATTGTTGAGATTTATATGCTGATTATTGATGTCTGTGTGAGTCAGAATGAACTCATAGAGATAAACGTTTTTTTGTAAAATATTCATATTATCCGATTGTCATAACACTCCTCAATCTCCTGCTGTAAAATCACAGTTCTACAATAATGAAAAATACAAAACTAATAATACATCACCCACTTAATTAGATATTAGACTCTGAGCAAGATCAGTGAATCAGGTGACAATGATGATTTTCATCATCAATACACAACCATCAACATGTGATCATATTTTGTCTTGGCTTTTGTCCCATAACAAATGTGCTTTATATACACACAGTTACAGCAGCCAGAGAAACGTTAATGTTATAAAGTCAAGAGCCCAACTAAAGCAAACACTGATCACCATAATGGTGACTTCAATTGGAACTATTATTTTCAATAAAACATCAACAACAAAACTTCTGTTAATTCTCAATAAGAGCTTCTGTAGACGTCTGACAGAAATAAAGTCAGTCTGGTTAGTAATGAGTGAAGCTGGTAATGCTGTTTGTGGAGTTGTTTAATCCTCCTCTGCTGAGATCTTCAGAGATTTAATGTCTTCTTTTATCTTCAGTTAATTTCATCTAAGGCTATGGCTGAAGTCAGTTGTAGTTCTTGTGTTTCTCTTTCCTTCAGTGATTCTGCTCATTATCATCAGGTGTTCATCACTAATGCTCAATCATCACTTAATTATCTCATTAACTTTAACACTGCTTCAATGGTACTTTAACTCAGTAGTGAGCACACACATGAACACTAGGCAGTGTTAATTTATTATGGGCGTTTTTCTGTGTACCGTTACATAAAACTTACCTTTTATTTACGTTTTTTATTTTTTGTATATTATTTGTTGTAATTTTATTTACGTATGACTGACAAATATGAATCACATTAAGTTCACATTATGTTCCATAATGGGAAACATGTTTTATTAAATCCATATCTTTTTGTTCGTTTAAAACAAATAATTTCTATTAACTTGTATTTTTAAAAATGAGAAACAATTGTTTAATTAAATCTACATCTATTTGATTGGATAAAGCAAATCATTTCTAATACATATTTCTTAAATGAGAATTTTTGTTTTGATTAAATCTACACTCACCTAAAGGATTATTAGGAACACCTGTTCAATTTCTCATTAATGCAATTATCTAATCAACCAATCACATGGCAGTTGCTTCAATGCATTTAGGGGTGTGGTCCTGGTCAAGACAATCTCCTGAACTCCAAACTGAATGTCAGAATGGGAAAGAAAGGTGATTTAAGCAATTTTGAGCGTGGCATGGTTGTTGGTGCCAGACGGGCCGGTCTGAGTATTTCACAATCTGCTCAGTTACTGGGATTTTCACGCACAACCATTTCTAGAGTTTACAAAGAATGGTGTGAAAAGGGAAAAACATCCAGTATGCGGCAGTCCTGTGGGCGAAAATGCCTTGTTGATGCTAGAGGTCAGAGGAGAATGGGCCGACTGATTCAAGCTGATAGAAGAGCAACTTTGACTGAAATAACCACTCATTACAACCGAGGTATGCAGCAAAGCATTTGTGAAGCCACAACACGCACAACCTTGAGGCGGATGGGCTACAACAGCAGAAGACCCCACCGGGTACCACTCATCTCCACTACAAATAGGAAGAAGAGGCTACAATTTGCACGAGCTCACCAAAATTGGACAGTTGAAGACTGGAAAAATATTGCCTGGTCTGATGAGTCTCGATTTCTGTTGAGACATTCAGATGGTAGAGTCAGAATTTGGCGTAAACAGAATGAGAACATGGATCCATCATGCCTTGTTACCACTGTGCAGGCTGGTGGTGGTGGTGGTGTAATGGTGTGGGGGATGTTTTCTTGGCACACTTTAGGCCCCTTAGTGCCAATTGGGCATCGTTTAAATGCCACGGCCTACCTGAGCATTGTTTCTGACCATGTCCATCCCTTTATGACCACCATGTACCCATCCTCTGATGGCTACTTCCAGCAGGATAATGCACCATGTCACAAAGCTCGAATCATTTCAAATTGGTTTCTTGAACATGACAATGAGTTCACTGTACTAAAATGGCCCCCACAGTCACCAGATCTCAACCCAATAGAGCATCTTTGGGATGTGGTGGAACGGGAGCTTCGTGCCCTGGATGTGCATCCCACAAATCTCCATCAACTGCAAGATGCTATCCTATCAATATGGGCCAACATTTCTAAAGAATGCTTTCAGCACCTTGTTGAATCAATGCCACGTAGAATTAAGGCAGTTCTGAAGGCGAAAGGGGGTCAAACACAGTATTAGTATGGTGTTCCTAATAATCCTTTAGGTGAGTGTATATCTTTTTGTTTAGATCAAAAATGGAATTTAAATTTTTTGACTTTCTTCAACAAGAAAAATATACTTTGTGCCAGTTTTAATAAAATAGTTTTCATAGACATAGAAAACATTGTTTAGGGCAAGTTATTTATTTTTCATTGGCTCAAGTTATAAAATATGGATGTGAACCATTACCCTAAATTTTTTTTAATTGAATGAATGAAACCCTTTTTGGATGAATGAAAACCTTTTTTCAGTGTTCCTTTGATTATTTTCAGAGTTGTTGAAAGCATAAGCGACCATGGCTGTTTCCTGCCACTCCAATGCCACTGTTAACATAAACATAAATACACTGCATTTTAGCAAGGATTCATCATGGGTTATGTACATTTAAGCAGCTGAATATTAGCATAAGAAAGTTTGGTAACACTTTATTTTTGGGTTCAATTCTCGCTATTAACTAGTTGCTTATTAGCATGCATATTACTAGGATATTGGATTATTAGTACTTATAAAGCACATATTAATGCCTTATTCTGCATGACCTTATTCTACATCCCTTAATCCTACCAAATACCTAAACTTAAACGCTACAAAAAGTACCTTAACTATTAATAAACAGTAAATTAGGAGTTTATTGAGGTCGTAGTTAATAGTGAATGTGTTCCCCATAGTAAAGTGTTACCGAAAGTTTTTAGAATTTAGTATAAAGGCCCTTTCACACCGGACGCGTAACGGAAAAAGCGAATATTTCGCATGCGAATAGTTCGCGTCAAAACCATTCACATCAGCCGCGACGCAAATTTGCGACGTCTGTGACGTTTCAGAGCTCCAACATTCCAAAACATTCGCGGCGACAGCTGAGAAAACATGGACACTTCATTCAGTGAAGATGAGCTTTTCATTTTCTTTAAAAGTCCGAAAAGAAGGTTTTGGGTGCACCCAGTCTTAAAAGAACAGAGAGTCTGAAGGGGAGTATGCTAATCTTGTACAGGGGCTAAAACTTTATCATGGCCGATTCCGCACTTACTTTCGAATGTCCGTGGGACAATTTGAGGAGCTCCTCCAGAGACAGTAGCACCGCATCTGACGAGACAAACCACAAACTTCAGGGAACCAATTGATCCAGAGCAGCTATGTTTCCAGTTGAGTCACAATGTAAACATTTAAGTGCCACAGTCGTACTGACGGAAACACATTCACTTTCCATAGTCGCGGACACAATTAGGTTTAGAAAAAAAATCAACAAGTTTTAACTCAAAAGGTTATGTTATCGTTGTCTGTAGCCTACAGCGACTTGCATGTACTCTTAGCTGTAATCTTGTGAGAAATCGCACCTGGCAAAGGTTAATGTTGATTGAATAGCTAATGACATCTACTGGACATTTCGTCACTTGTTTGCTTGTATGTGATTGGTTGAAGCCTTTTCTGTCGCCGCAAGAGTTTTAAAAAAATAAACACATTCTGCAGCACATTCGCGTTCGGTGTGGAAGCACTCATTACACAAACAGCTGATCAAAAAATAAAACAATTTGCGCGTCAAAATCGCGTCCAGTGTGAAAGGACCTTTAGAAAGAAAATGTTTGAAATCTTAGAAATCAGAATTTCAAAGTTTTAGTATACATTGAAATTATATATATATTTTAAAACAAATGAATGCTTCTGCAAAATAATGCAAATTGGGTGATAATTGCCAAAAAAAGTGTTCCATTCACATTTGGAAATAAAATCTAAAGGCTCGAATATTTGGAATAATCATATCATTAACTATTTACAAATATAATTGGAAAACAATCAAATCAGTGCTTAGAAACATTGCTATTTAAAGCGAATTCACTTGACCGACAGACCAACGCCGACAGTCACCATGATTACAGTGTCACTTTCTCAGACATTCCAAGACCCGACCAATGCGGATTCAACATGTTCAGTCATTGAAAACGGGAGCCGACAAATGCCAAAAGGTAACGCACTGATCCGGCAAAACCTGACAAAGTGTCTGTTGCCGTCTGTCGCTGCAGTGAATTGCAGTGAATGTTTGTGTGGGAAATGGGAAAATTTTAACTTGATTATTTACACTTCTGATCAGTCTGATATTGCTTCGCTTCATATTTTGATCATACTTTGAGATACCAAGATACCATTTCTGTCATGACAACTCTCAAAGTGTTTGGTATGGTGATGGATATGACAATGTTATATTTGGTCTTGGCGAAATAGATCTGCTACGCTACTGCTGCTGTTGGTTATTGCTGCTGCAGCTGCTGCAGAGCAAGTTCAGGACTTACAATGCATACACGACATGCTGCAGTGAGGCAAGTAAGACGTGCTGCTGCTGTACAATATTGTATACTTGAATTACCATAGCAGATCTATACAGGTGGAGCTGGGGAAGGTGGAGGGTTTCTGAAAGCACGCTGCAACTGCTAGATTGAGCAGCAAGCTCATTGGCCACTGATCAGAGGTGGGGGACTCGAGTCACATGACTTGACTCGAGTCAGACTTAAGTCGCAAATTTTAGGACTTGAGACTTGCTTGACAAATATTAATAAAAGACTTGACTTTGACTTGATATAATAATGACTTGAGACTTGACTCGGACTTGAGTTAAATGACTCAAAATAACTTGTATTTTGTTTAATAAATATCTGTTTTTCAGCGCACCGCAACCTAACCACGTGACGCAGCAGGCAAGAGTTAACGTAAGAGCATTGACAGTCGTGACTGAACATGGAAGGCGCTACGCCAAGAATAATTAAGTTAGGGTACCAGGATTGTGTGAATTTCAAGTTTCCATGGTAATCAGTCACTCACGGGTCACGGCACGCCCATTCTCGCACCCGCGCTGTATCCATCATTTTTATACAAAGAGGTCGCGATGAGTTCAAAATGGCAAAAAAACTCTTCACTACGAAAACGTCAAGCACTGTAAGTTGACATGTGGTATCCGAATTGTGATGCACAATGATGAATTACTCTGCCTATTTCTCTTGTTGAATAATTAGCCAGTTTTGCTGAAGACGCCTAGCTGTGAGCGTTTTGGCAGCGTAGCGTTTTGTGTGTGAGATATACGGAATATCCGAGTGTTAGTAGTATCTCAGTTCACAGATAGTTTGTTTCTGTATTGTTTATATATAAAAATGTCAATACAATAAAAAAAGTATTTGCTCTGGCTCTTGTTTTCAATCATTTTGCTCCGTTTTTATGCTTGTTGTTGTCATCTGTTGACATGTACAAGCAAAATGTGGCGGTTGGTTAGTGTTGTATTTGTCCTGCCCCTCCTCCACTGTGATTGGATGGCTGGGTTAAAAGTCACTCCATCATTTCTGTGTGTGTTCTGCATTGGAGCTGATTTTTGACAAATTATGTGACAAAGTAATTTTTATAGTCTCCCATTGATTGAATTCATATAAATTGAAAAAAAAAAAGCTTAAATCCCCCCCCCCCCAACACTGCACAAATGTAAAACATTTTAGTAAAACATTATTAAAGTGAGTAATATTACATTTGTTAAAAAAATTACATTACTATGTTACAGACTTGTTCTCACGCTAACATACAACCAGTATCATTCCAATAAATTTTTTTGTTTAGGATTTAGCCTGACAAGCCAGACCCACATCAAGATGTTGGGTCTGGGAACACACCATTGGCAGGGCTCAATCCGAGGGGAGGGATAAACGGTTGTCTTTCAAATTCTCTCTGCATGCATTAGGATAGCGCTACAACCAACCAGAGCAACGAAGAAGGTGAAGCAGAGCTAGTTGATAGATTAAACTTTTGCCGTATCTGGTCGGCAAAACTTCGAACACATCTTTCTTTTTTAAGAATGACTTCAGTGCCGTTCTTTGTTCTTCTCTCAAAGAAAAGCTTAACTCCAAGTCTTCCAGAGTCGCGGCCAAAGCCGATTCGAAAGACCGCTGTTCGCCAGCTTCTTTGTTTTTGAATAGCACGCGGAACCGTCGCAACTCTGCCGTCATTACGTTAAGCCCGCCCACCGACTCTATACACGATGTGATTGGCCTGACTAGAGTTTGGTTTTTCAAGCTCGCAAGCCAACGGAGAGTTGCTAGACGACCCTGGCTGCAAATTACATTTGCTGCCGCTAGGGTGCGTCTAGATTTCTAGGCTAGATGATTTTTTTATTTTTTATTTTTTTTTATTTCAGCAAACGTCATTTGGGGTCAAAAAGACCCAGATAGCTTACATAAATAGCATATTAAGCCAATTAAGCAAAAAGATATAAGATTAAAAATAAAAGTCAATTAGACAAACGTCAGAAAAAAAACTGGTATAACACTTCACATTCTGTCCCCCTCACTTTTGAAATGATGGCTACGCCCCTGTTTGGACATGTTAAGAGTTGATAAAAATCAATCCAAGGCACTCAAATATTATTGAAAAAATATAAAAAGCCTTTATTTCATCATGGCTTTAATATTTTAAAAACAGTTGACAAGTACTGCACGCATATGTGTTGCGGCTAATGAGCCTTCGTCAGGGTGTGAGCAACAAGAGTTCTCTTAAGTTAATTAGTTATATAACAATCACCTGGTCTCGCTGTACAGGACAAGCAGGAGATAGAAAATTCAAATAATACAAAGAGAACGTATCTCACTCAATATATTTTCCTAATTTCAGTTACATTTACATTTTAGGCTATGTAGTTTTAATTATTTTTTTATTTTTAGATTTTTATTGCATTAACAACTCATCTGTATGTGGACACCTTTTGAGTAGAAATGCATATTGCAATTTGTTTGTTACAAATAAAACTCCCATAGTCCATAACTACTGTAGTTTTAACTTATTTTAATATATAAATTCCAGTGTTGGGCAAGCTACTCTGAAACTGTAGCTTTACAAGCTACTTGTAAGTTAAAGTAGTTAAGTTACATTCAAGCTACCATTTTAAAAAAGTAGTTAGCTACACTACAAGTTACTATCAAAAAGTAGCTAGCTACATTGAAACTTTTTTTCTTTTCTTTTTCTTTTACAATGACATTGTAACAAATAACTTGTTAATGAAGAATGTTATAATATTTGGGGTTTCAAGCAACATAATGTAATGTAATTATGATTTCAAAGAGTATAGGGCGAATTCAGGTTGATTGGGACACTTTTTTCCCAGTCATTTCAATGGCAAAAACTGTCAGAATCATTTGATTTTGTAAACTATCCGATACACACAATACTCAAATATAGCCTATATCTCAAACTGGCTGTCAAAGTGCAAAATGGCTACAAATTTAACATCAGTGCAAGAACAAAATGTATGCAACTTTAAATTAAATACTCAGGAGTCAGGATTAGTCTGAAAATGCAGGTTAAACTCACAGCACATGCAGTGATGGAGCGCACAGCATTTTGAACAGAAACGAACTGAGACGCCAGTCATGAGCTGTGAAAAGTGTGCATTGCTTGACTATTTCTTTTCGTTTCGAATTGTTTCGTTTAAAAGTGGACATTTCAAGCTTTCTATACACATATTTCTCATGTCTGTGAGGCAAGTAGCCTGCTGAGTTTCGGTTTATTTATGAGACGCGCTCCAGTTCATGTGCAATGCAAGTGGTCGCTCCAGCGCCTCCATGTCACGATTATTGTCTGCTATAGTCTATTTGCTTCTTATTTATTAAATCCAGGCAATTGGCTGATGAAACATCGATTAAAATTAAGATACAATTTATACAAAATGAAATTCACTTTAAAGAAAGGCTTTCTACAAAACAAAACTTAATGAAGTGTTCAAAATAATTTCTGACCCATGTCTTTGACATATTATGCATCTTTGCACTTTTCATAATCAATATAGCCTAGATGAAATTTAAAAATAACATTATAATATTTAAACATAAATATGAAACAAAATACATTGTTTAATGGCTACAACAAGTATAGTAGGCTACAGTACAGATAAATTTCATGTCTGAGCGTGATTTGAGCAAACGTTGTTTTACCGGTGAGCGGATCATAGCGGATTATTGAGCTGAGCATCCGTCACACCGCTCCGCTTCGCTCATTACAGGCTCGTTCTCGTCAGAACCCGAAACGGAATGTAGCTTTTGGTCGCGCTACACCGCTACTTGCTGGATAAAGAAGTTAGCTACTGGAAAAGCTACACTGTTTTAAAAGTAACTGAGCTACTGACACGCTACTGAAACATGTAGTTAAGCTAGTAGCGTCGCTACTTGTAGCTCGCTACTGCCCAACACTGATAAATTCAGTTAAATCATCAAACATTTGTATGACTTGCCAGTGACTTGCTTGACCCAAGCTACGACTTGACTTGAATTGCTTGACATGAAGCAGTAACTTGACTTGACTTGCTTGATTCTCACAAAAATTGACTTGGACTTGCTTGAGACTTGAAGGTTAAGACTTGAGACTTACTTGTGACTTGCACATGTGTGACTTACTCCCAATTCTGCCACTGATACAGCAGGAACCAATCAGCTGTGCCCTATAGAGAATAATGTGATTGCAAGCAGATTTAGTTAAGGATCTATCTAGCGCTTCATGACAGAACTTTGTATTAGTCTGTCTGCTTAACACATTTTACCATGTTTTAATCCAATCATAAAAACATATCATATTCTGTATGGGACTGCCCATGACCTGACAAACTTTGTTCTGGCCTTAGAAACGAAAGTGTAGCCTGCATTGCTGTTACACAAAACAACAGAGAATTACTTATATCACCCGACTGCACATGAATGGCATCTCAGCAAATTTGACTTCATTACCTACTTTAAGGCTATGACAGTAAGTCTCGTCCTAACTTATGATGTCAGTCTCTCCTGGGCAGAGTCTGGGGAGATGTTTTATTCATCTGTGTGTAGCATTCAGAGGCATTGTAGGAGAGTTCTCTAGTAAACACAGATTTAATGGGCCAGGCTCGTTTTTCGCTGTCTGGCAGGAGCAGCAGTGCTAGAGAAAACCATGTATAAGAAATGAGGAACAATGCTAGACTGGGCTTGAGAACTATAGGCGTGGAACGAGAGGCGACTATGGAATGTGCTGAAAGAGGAGAGATACATGCCTGGGAGTGTATGTGTTGTGTTCTCATCTCTGCAGACAGAGCCATGCTGCTGCTTCTGAATGCAGTTTGAACATACTGGGTATGGGCCTACCAGCCACTGAGCAGATGTAACATGTCAGGAGTTTTTTTTGTTACATAAATAGAAAGGTGCAGGATCGCTTAGACGTTTTTTTTAAGGACAGTGAACTCTCAACAAATGCAAACAATTACAAGTAGGTGCTCTTTTGTAAAACTAACTTTTTTTTAAAAACTGAACACAGTGATATTTCGTTTTGAATGAATCCGTGTGGTTGAACGGGTCAGTGATTCAATGACTCACTCATAAAAGCAGTTACTTGTTTTGTTACAGACTAAATCAGTGTGTTTGAACAAATCGGTTGAGTGAATGATTCATTAACTTACTCAAAGACAGTTACTTCATGTCACCTGCTGGTGTATCAATGTAACCTGCAGAAAGAGTCAGTTTATTATCAATTTAAGGTCTAAAGAAAGTTTCCCCCGGTTTACGACCAACATGAAAGTATGGGTTAATAAGTCAATAAAAAGCATTGAACAGCGTTGATAAATGTGAGACCTTATTTAAGACCCTACTTAAAAATGTAGTAAATGTCTTTTTTCCAGCGGAAAACACATTTGCCCAGTTTTACAGACAAGGCTTAAGCCTATACCAGACTAAAATGCATGTTTGAGCTGTCATAACTGAAAGCAACTTGCACTGGTATATCTTAAAATAAGTTAGTGCCATTGTTAAGGCACATTTATAAAAGCTACTTAAATGTCGTAATTTAACTAAGGTCTACTCCTGGCTTAATTTAAGCCCTGTCAGTGAAACCAGGCCTTTGTCTTATTTTACTAGTGGATACAGCAGCTCTTTTATTTGGTAAATGTTTTCTTTGTCCAAAATATTTTGCTTTTCCTATATCTGTATTAATTTGATGATAAAGCTTAAAGTGTCATGAAACCCCCCTGTTTTAACCTGGTCGTTCACACCTCAGACTTGCAAAAGGTCTCTGAAAATGGATGTGTAAAGCTGTGGAAAAGTGGGAGTGTAGAGGTGGGAAGAGGGGAGACAACAACCAATAAAACACAGACCTGCAACACACTCATTATACAGACACATGAATATTAAAATATGACCACAGAGAGAAAAATTGAGAGTTGAGGGCCCCTTGATGCATTTTAAAAACCTAAACCTATATGACATCAAACTGCCAAAACGAGGAAGAAACGCGGTAGAACATTTAAAGTGTCTAATAATATTTTCAGTACATTTAAGAGCACTACAGTTTCTGAACAAACGACACACGTCAGTTTAACACAGAAAGAATAAAGACATAGTTACTTTTTTTTATCCATTCTTTGAATTTTCAGTCTACATCATTGTCTTGTGTGTATCAGAATAATCCATTATGTCATTGTGCTCATGATCAGACGTACAGCTGTATCAGTGTCTTTATTGGCACATATATTTGATTTGAAGAAGACGCAATTAAATATGTATGGTGCTGGTTCATGTTTAGAGCACTAGAGTATATGAAATATGTCCATAAAAAAAACTTGAAACAAGCTCGCTCCGGTCTGTATATGGTCTCTATGAGCACGTGGTGAGCGTTGTTAAACTCGTTGCGGCGTTCCGCGCAGAAACCGCTCTCATACGCGCGCCGCGTGTTGTTTGAATTCTCCACTGTAATGCGATCTCATGCGTAATACAGCGCAGTGATTGGGTTAAAAGAGCTTATTCTCATGAATAAATACAGAGGACCGGCTGACGTAGAATCGTGCCTGCAGCCAGTCACACACTCGGAAGGCACGCTTCTACCTCACATTCCGTGACGTTGCTTCGACTTTGCTTTTCAACCTTCAAGTTTACTGTCAAGCTAAAATTAGTTGGGGACCACTTGAACATATTTTGGAAAATCATTTAGCTAATGCAGCGGTTTTCAATCTTGGTCCTGCAAAGCGCATGCAATGACTTTGTATATTCAAAATTATATTTGTGAATTTGTTTATATAGGTACACAACAAACTTGATTTAGAAACTTTCTTATAGTAGGCCTATTACATATTACACACACTGAGTGGAAAACAACCTGCGTTACTACCTCTTGAGTTTTCAGGTGGCTAAAGTAAATCACGTTGAGTCATGGAGCTTAGCAATCATGAGGTCTGACAAATAAACAGTGGAGGATATGCGTTCAGGTGGTGAAATCTGAATAAATGGCACAAGCAAGCAGGAAAATGTTGATTACCCCGACATATTCATAATGCACCGACCAGCTATTACTCTGAAAAAGTGATCTCGACACATTTCTCCATGGCTGCCCTCATCAGCGAGTTTTCTACACTGTGTATCAAACGCCACCGCCGTACTCTGCCCACCCGAGCCAGCAGCAGCCGTCAGACGCGAAGCGCTACCGGGGCGAGTGGGGTTTGAGCAGTGCATCACCGGGAGCAGGTGCCATACATCAGAGGAGCGTAACCTGTCATGGCGTGAATGGGTTTTGTCATGAATGAATAACTACTGCAAATGTAGCGGCAAGGAGGAGAGCTTTACGCTACTAAGCCTTTTCATCTTCTCTGATCCAGGCTTTGGGCAAGACAGAAAATAAACAGAATCTTCTACAAACACAAAATCTCTGTCCCAAATGGAAATGCTGTGCGAAGAGATCCCCCCCCTTTTTATTTGTATTTTTTTCCCATTCTGAGACAAGGGACAACTGACACAGAGAGCGTGTGAAAATGTGAAGTCTGTTTTAACTGACAGTACGGTTGTCTGCGTTGGGTTTTCGTGCGGTGGCAGCCGTCCCCACTGGGCAAGTACAGCTGACTACAGTTGTGATCGTAACAGAAACATCCATTGGGTGTTTAAACCCAGTGAATAGTTTCATTCCTGAGGCGATATAGTATCCGCCAACTATAGTAGATCCATGCTGCATACAGCAGTTTTACACTATGCAGCAGCAGTCTGTGATGAAATTAATTAGCACTGTTGTCATTGTACAGCAGATTATGACCCACAGACGGATGCTTCGCCATCCTTTCCACACAAACAAAAACAATTGAATACAAAAAAATCTAATTAAGTTATACACAAAACAACAACCGCAACAACAATAGTAACTGATAATAAAATGAAAATAAAACCATAATGAAATAAAATAAGGGCATATGCATGCAAATAAAAGAATAAAACAAGTCTGAAAAGTAAGGGGCACATATGTGTCTCGTTGATGAATATTAATTAGGTGACAATGTTTATCAGTGGCACTAAATGATTTGCTGAAATGCAGGTATGTGTGCTAGTTATCCTAGATAACCGTATACCGCTTGGTTAATTCAATCCACTGCAGAAGCAATCGACTGTTCTGTGATTTCTAGAACGGGGACTCAGAATGTGATTTTTAGCCACAGGCCCCGCCAAAAAATATACATGCCCCCTCATTTTGTGTGCTCTGGCGCCAACCCTGCCGCAATCGAATGCAATATTTCTTATTAGCGAGGCATTTTGTGTTTCAAAGTACTGTTGTGACTTCATATACCACAATGCGACGATATTTCTTATTTTTAACTACAATACTTATTTTTAAACTAAAAGATCAAGAACCTACTTTTTTTATATTAAAGAAAAAGTATTGCTTTACTAATGAATACAGTAGTGTTCTCCTTGCTGTGGCCAGGTAGGGAAGCAGTGGATTAAACAGCCCTTACTGTGAGAAGAGAGGAATGAGAGAAAGGAAGGACAGATTCCTCACCACATTGCATGTATTTTTCCTCACTCCCAAAATACCCCCTGCTGCTATCCCATCTGCCTTGGCACTCTTCAACATGGCAGCTGGCACGCAATCCCCACTAATATCAAAATGGCAACAATGGATTTACTAAAAAGAATAATGCAAACTACAACTGTTTAAAGGGATTTTTAACTTATGGACTGTTTCACGTCAGTCACGGGCCTTCAAGGTACACAGGACAAGACGTGTGATTGTTTTATGCCAGTGATGGGAAAAACAATAATAGCCTTTCAGACTTTGCTCCTGGAGGTAAGTCTAATACTTTAATGTGTTTGCTGTAGAGATTCTGTTCTGTCAATTATTTAATAAACTGAACAGAGAAAAAAAATTGTACATGAAGACAATGTTTCTGCAGAGGTTAATCCATAGCCTACTCTAATTTCTTTTGATGAAACATCAGCAACAGATCTCTTTGTGCATACATGATCTAACTAGTGCTATGCGATCCAGATATTTATCAGGTTTTTGATGCTATAGTATTCAGTATATGTAAATCATGTTGTCATAGCAATCATGAGGTCTGACAAATAAACATATGTGTTTACATAGTGAAATGTAAATACGTGGCACAAGCGAGCAGAAAAATAAATGCCGCAAGCAGGAAAGAGCCAAGCAAATTTAAAACGTTTAATGCAGGACGTAAAATACAGGAAAAATCTAGAAAAAAAAAATTAAAGGTAGGGTAGGTAATCTTTGGAGAGGCTAGCAATAGAGTGGTGCAGATATGACATCACTTTGTAGGCCAAAACAGGGAAACGAGGTAGCATTTTAGCACTTCGGGTTCCATCCTCCCGAAGTCGATGGGTTGTTTGAATGGGTTTTTGGTTAAAAGGTTGAAATAAGGTCTGTGGTGAACACAAGCTCAAGACACTTTCACGTTTTATTCTACAACATCTGTAAATACATCAGTATTACCCCACTTGTGAATTTATTTATTTATTTATTTATTTTATTTTTTTTTAAAACTGTTACGTGTCTCTAAAAATGCAGTTACTAACAAGTGGCTAAATGAGGCTACAGAGGCTCTCGGGGACATTAAGGGCTAGATTTACTAAACAGGGCAAATTTGCGTGAGAGCGCAATTCCAAAAAAGCGCCGATGGGAGTGGAAAGTTCTGCGTGTGATCTACTGACGACACGCAAATTAAAGAACACAGGCCGGATCATTTCCATAATGACCAACATAATCTACCAGTTAGCGTCTGGTTAAAGACGTGCTTTTTTGGGGCGGTAAATAATGGTGCAAACACCAGTAAATTGATGAGCGCAAACCTTAGTAAATCACCTTGCATGATTAATTTAAAAACTCTCCTCACATAAATGAAAGGGAATCTCCTACAAATTCATATGAAAATAAGGTCAGCCAAAAAAAAAAAAAAAAACTGTCTACGCCTTTTCGGCATTAATTTTTAGGGTTTGTGCTGGCGCAAGCTGTTAGTAAATCTGGCCCTATATGTCATCAGCCGAACAGTTATGCTTATAACTGTGCTCTTATAAACTATTCAACAAACTATTATAACAAACTTTCTGGGAAAATGTTTTTAGATAAAAACTGAAAGAGTTGTCGGAAGCTTAGTGATGGTGACAATGGGTCTCATTCACTAATAATTGCTTGGATTCTTTCGTATTTGTACGCAAAGGAGAACTTCTCACGAAAAATCTCCTCCTGATTCACAAAACGTTCGTACACACATGAATTTGTTCTTAACCTCGTTTTGATGTTAGTGAATTTGGAGTATTCTAAATGAGCGGCCGCGTGCACGAGGTTAGTCATTTGCATAAAACACACCCAAACCATCTCCATATAAGGTCTTTCCTCACACGCTTTCCTTACAGCCTTTTGTCACTCTCGTCAAAGTTCGCTGTTCACAGATGCGCTCTCACCCGATCCTCGAGCAATGCCAGTGTGCCATTCTCACCAGTTCTCACAATAAACACCTTTTATAAAGACCCAGATTACAGAGCTCTCATTAGCCAGCTGTACATACACGTATATCTGCGTTATTCAGAGAAACCTCACAGCTGAAGCTATAACGCAGCTTTTCTTACTCCTTAACTGTATATGATCGAATGTATTTAAGATGAAATTAAATTGTATTATTTAATAATTTCATTATATAATTTTATATATGGATTATATAATACAATTAATGCAATATACTTAAATTTAATTAGTCATGTTAGTATGAAATATAACTTCTTAACACGATTATAAAGCCATACAGAGTAAGTTCTTTTTTCGTATGTACAGTTTATCCTATATTTTTTCGTAAATTTAGAAAAAGAAATTACGAAATCTTTTGTGAATTGTGATTTGTTCTTAAAATCGTTTGTATGCACATTTCACGCACAAATTTGTGCGTACGTGAATGAGACCCATTGACGTCTTGGGAACGTGGTGTAGTTTGTTTATAGCCTACCTTTAGCTTTTTACTTCTGGCAGCTGCATTTAGGCTTCAAAATTTATAAAAGTTGTGTTCATCTGTGAAAATGATCTTGATGGACAAAACGTGTAAGTATCATAAGTATCGTAAGTATCATTGCGATTTAATCCAAAAGCCTATGGAAAAATCCTATTGGGGTTTTGTCGATGGAACCAGTGTGATGCTAACTGCTGCTTGGCCTACAAAGTGACGTCAAACCTGCACCACACTATAGCGAGATAGCTTTGAAAGTATAAGATCCCACCCTCCCTTCATAGTGTCTCCTAAGCCACACCTTCAAAACAACAGGGAGCATACAAAAGCGTCACGAGAGATGGCGGTAAACTACCTCATGTCTCAAAGCACATAACATTACAATAATAATGAACATATCAACTTAAAGAGCACTGACCTGTACCACCTGACTGCTGCAGATTCATTTTGGCGTTGATAGTGTTGCCATTGAAACGCATAAATTAGAGTCACGAACTGTTCCGAGTATAAAGTCACAGGTTTCCATCTCTTCCAAATTACAGTAGTTATGGCGTAAGCTCATTGTTTTGGTTTAGAAGGAAGTGTAAAAGGTGGCTGCTGTTTCGGTTGTGGTGCTCGCGCTGACGTCTGTCTAACATAGGCTGAATCCGAAATTGCCCCCTAAACCCTCAATCACTATTCCCTACGTTAGTCCAATAATACAGTTCACTTGAAGGAGTGAATGAGTGAGTGAATTCGGACAGAGGTTGAGTGTACGTTCATACTACAGAACACACATTAAAAAAGTGTGTTCTGTATAGTATGAATATGTGTAGTATGAATGTGATCTGGACGTACTACATATGTCATGTGATCTACTAGCATCAGTTGCATTCACTGCCGTTCACAAATGCCCTCCTGTGGCCTCATGGGATAGTAAAGTGTCCATCAGATGCGCATTAGGTGTTTTCACCTACTGTTTTATTAATACTGTGAATTCAGACATACTACTTTTATCACATACTATATAGTAGGGAACTATGCAATTTTTAGATGCAGTCATACATACTTAATATTTCTATTTGAAGGGAAGCTCGATTTGAGTAATTTAGTATGGCAAATCAAGATGCGCAGCTGAAGTGAATTTTTTTTTTCTGTGACTGTTTCTTTAAGAGAAATCACTTGCCATATGCAATTGACCTGTCGGTAAGCCCCGCCCCCCTTCGTTTGTTTGTCCGAGTTCGCAACAGTAACTGAGTTGCTTACTGTCTTACTATGACAGCTGTCAGTGTGAAAACCTTGTCCCAAGATGTTTTTGATAAATTTTGGAAACATAGGCTGAATCCGAAATTGCCCCCTAAACCCTCAATCACTATTCCCTACGTTAGTCCAATAATACAGTTCACTTGAAGGAGTGAATGAGTGAGTGAATTCGGACAGAGGTTGAGTGTACGTTGGCTGTACACTTGTTATTGCTGTACATTGTGGGATTGAATGAGTGCACTCGATAAGGTCCACTATGGTTTTGGACAAATAATGCCCAACAAATAATGCCCAATTTGAGGGTATAGTTGGCGATTTCGGATTCAGCCATGCTGTCTCCACATAGCATGAAACATGCTGATGACTGCATGAACAGGGTGCGCGGAGGTATGGAAATACATACATTGACAGGCAGGTAGAACATCTTATCACATCGATTGGACGAACATTTTATGGTCCTACACCTTCCACAGACTATATAAATAGCCTACATATAAATACATTTAGACCACTTAACTTAGTGATTGCTATCGGGATGTGAAGAGACTTTCAACCAGCATAACAAAAAATGTTTTCAATAAATTAACAAGGAAGAATAGAGTATGTAATTAGTTTATTTTATGTGCACCAACATAAACAGCTATTTTCATTCACATATAATTTTATAAAAACATGATAAATGTCACAAAGAAATTAGCGAACATTTTTGACAAAATGTATTCTGATAATAAATACATTTTCACTAAAACACTTTGAACTGGTTTAAAAATATGAACTGATCTTACCATTTCTAGGCTAACTGAAGTTTAAATCAGAGACTCTATTAAAACATCTCTGTTATAATTCTCTTATACTCACAAGAAACACCTCTGATTGTAAAATAAGTATAAGCAGAAATACAACACAAGTCCATTTTTAGTAGCATACTCACCATTTTATGCAACCTGCAATCCAGGACCATGTTGTAACTGCTCACTTAAGAGCCCCAGCATCCCCTTTAAAAGGCCTAGTAAACAAATAACAAGGCTCTTGTCCGTTTCTTAACTAGATGTTCAATTATTCCTTCATAAAGCTCATATGTTCCCAAGTACATTTTTATGAGAACCATACTTCATGTACCTACAAACCGTTCCATTGCCAGGGGCTGAAGTTAAACCAGCGTCAGAGGGGATCCATAAAAGTGTTTTGGGTTTGTGTGATTACTGTTGGTACAAATGTAAGTTTCATTGGATTTATGGAGCCATTTCCCTGGAGTGTTCATTTCAGCCTATACATAAATCTCCTGGATGACCAGCTCCCGAGGACCTGCGCGATTGTTACAGAATGATGTAAAAGTATGACAGTATGACAACATACTATAACAATATTATGGTGGGTGTATTTATCGGCAAAAGGCTTGAACTGAATTACGTCAGAGACGGCTATAGATCAGCATAAGGTGTCTGAACATTATTGTAATGCTGTCTGTGTTTATGTGCGCAGCTATTTCAGGTTAACAATCACACACTCGCATCCACATGCGTGCACACACCTCACCTCTCGTTTCCCATCTCGGTGATTAGTTCATTAATCACAGTAATGGAAACGACCTAAAACAAAAAATGTTCTCCTTTTCCAGCTTCACCCATAATGCTCCTTTATGCACAGAATGGGGCGGCACACTTTAGCTCAGTGGAAGGGAGGCGGGACACTCTATCAATTACCTTATCGAGGATTCTTGCTCTGCCGGCGCTGTACCAGGACATTTCCCACAGGACACGTTTTTTGAAAGTATTTCATTAAACAGCAATCAGGCAGCACTCTGTGACAAGAAACTGAAAATAAATTGCCATTACTAAGAAATATATGATTTGTTAGAACATATTCAAAATGTACGTGGGCATTTCTGCTGGAAATAATCAATATATTTTAAATGCTTTATTTTTCTTGGCCGCAGTACAAAGTTTGTAACCAGCCATGTAAAACGACAACTTTAAAGGGATAGTTCACCCAAAAATGAAAATTCTGTCATCAACTCACCTTCAAGTTGCTCCAAACCTGTATGAATTTATTTGTTTTGCTGTACACAAGGGAAGATATTTGGACTGATTTGGATTTGCAGCCAAGCAGATCTCGGCAGCCATTGACTACCATAGTATTTTTTCCCCCTACTATCGCAGTCAATAAGGGGCCAAAATCTGCTTGGCTACAAACATTCTTCCAAATATCTTCCTTTGTGTACAGCAGAACAAAGAAATATATACAGGTTTGGAACAACTTGAGGGTGAGTAAATGATGACAGAATTTTCATTTTTGGGTGAACTATCCCTTTTAAGACTAAGAAGAAGCATCTGTCAACTGGTTGCAGACTAAAATAGACAAGCGCTAAAATTGTGCCCACTTGCCTGCTTTTCAGCAAATAACTATCGTGCAAATATTAGCTTACATCATCTAATTAATATTCGTAAGTCAGGCTTACCACATCAAAAATCATAGGCTGTCTGAAATGGCATACCCTCCGAGTAAGTACTTCTTTTGAATAAATAATTACTTCACAGGCATTAAAAAAGTGTGTTCTTTATAGTATGAATATGTGTAGTATGAATGTGATCTGGACGTACTACATATGTCATGTGATCTACTAGCATCAGTTGCATTCACTGCCGTTCACAAATGCTCTCCTGTGGCCTCATGGGATAGTAAAGTGTCCATCAGATGCGCATTAGGTGTTTTCACCTACTGTTTTATTAATACTGTGAATTCAGACATACTACTTTTATCACATACTATATAGTAGGGAACTATGCAATTTTTAGATGCAGTCATACATACTTAATATTTCTATTTGAAGGGAAGCTCGATTTGAGTAATTTAGTATGGCAAATCAAGATGCGCAGCTGAAGTGAATTTTTTTTTTTTCTGTGACTGTTTCTTTAAGAGAAATCACTTGCCATATGCAATTGACCTGTCGGTAAGCCCCGCCCCCCTTCGTTTGTTTGTCCGAGTTCGCAACAGTAACTGAGTTGCTTACTGTCTTACTATGACAGCTGTCAGTGTGAAAACCTTGTCCCAAGATGTTTTTGATAAATTTTGGAAACAGAAGGACCCCCTCTCGTGGAGGAGCATTCAAGTGGGATATATAAAAGATTTTAAAATAAATATGGTGGGTAACGAGATTGATTTGGAAGTGAGGGTTTACAGATCACAATGCATGCGGCAGAAGCCTCGCGTTACGGTCGTGACGATCGCAGATGACAACATCCAGGATCAACACTGTATGTACCGCAGGGTAAAATTTAATTAATTTACATTTAACCAGTTTAATATGGAAATGTAGACCTTCGTTTATGTGTTTTTGACCTACACTGTACATGACGTGAGAACAGTTAACATTAGGTTATTTAGGTTTGTACATTAGCATGGACTCACTAACTTTAATTGTAACTTAATGAGAGTATGACAACCAGAAAATGAAAGTTTTCATCTTTATTGGGATTGGGGTTGAATCCTTAGGGAACCAGATTACTGCGCCCACATCATTGGATTAATACACCATGTGAACCTGCTCCGTACCACAGATGAACAATCATGCACTAGTCTGCTCTGTCTTGTTTGGGTTTAGGAAATGAAATAAAAAAAATTCCATTGCCCATCCTCTCAGGATACCTGGAATCAGTGTTACAAGTACCCCAGGCACATCGTTTTACCATTTTTGTAGCGTAAACACCATCAAACCGATGAGAGCTTTGGATCTTCCAGTGTTTCTCTATGGCGCTGAAACCTAAAGATGTCCGAGTTCCGGTCC
Source organism: Coreius guichenoti (assembly GCA_039654105.1). NCBI lineage: Eukaryota > Metazoa > Chordata > Actinopteri > Cypriniformes > Gobionidae > Coreius > Coreius guichenoti. The sequence goes on along the minus strand of CM077172.1, from coordinate 12,241,176 downwards.
CCGTGCAACTGATACTCAACTGCCATTGGCTCATCTGCGTTCGAGGGGAGGGGCTTACCGATAGGTCAATTCGCATCCCTGACCACACTGTGCACGTCCACTGAAACTTGCCATATCATGTTATGCAAAAAGTCCTTTTGCATAGGAAGCATTTGAGTAAAATCCAGGATGAAGAGATGAGCAGAAATGATCAATGGGTAGGCTAATCTCTTTCCACCACATTTCCAACAAGCATGCAAGTTAAAGCAGCTCCACCACAGGAGAAGGTCTACACTCTCCTGAACATGACATCACACCTGAAAAATATCTTCCTGCGTGCACGTATAGCTCGATTGCAGTCTCGACACGTATGGAAATGCAGACAAACACACTTCATCTCCCTGTCAGTACGCTATGAATTTCATGTGCATGCTGATTCTCGCAGGTAGTCTGTGGCCGTTTGCGAGCCATGTTTGGTCTATGGTACTCTGCTCCGTGTCCATCACCTGTAAACTACACAAAGAACAGTAATTGCTTGTCTTGGCTGTCAGCTCAGCTTTTGGGGAATCTACACTTGCTGACACCAAGCAGATATTTACACATGAAATGAAATTACTCCCTTTTCAGTGCACCACTCCAGAGAGATGCTACTCTCAGACCTGTCAGTCTGTTTGAGGCATTTTTTAATTGATTTAATCTCATGGAATAATGTACAGCAGTCAGAGTAAAGTATTAAGAGTTGATTTTCTTCTCAAGCATGAAGAGCCCTCACTTGTTTGCATTCTTGTGACAGCAAAGAAATCCCAAACGTTGAACTGCATGATTTGTTCAGTCTATCAGTTTTCTGTTACACTTACACACAGACGTACTGCACAAGCTCCCATACACAGTCAGAATCCTAGATTTGCAGGGTCATATGAAATTGTCTTATGATGAGGTTACATTCAGGTTGTGGTTAAATCCTCACAGTTAACACATGCAGTGGTGTAGCGCAAACTAAACTTTCTCTTTGGGATGAAATACAGTATGACCCTGAAAGATAAGAAACAAAGAAAGACATTACAGTACAAACGATGAGATTAGAAAGTGCACTTGAGAAATAAATTACGTCTTATTTTTAGATGTTTTATAAGACATTTGCTGTTGTAAAACTGTCCTGAAGAGGCCTTCTCTTTCAAGTGCATGAGGATATTATCTTATATAAGATGATCTTTTCAGATGATCTCTGAAAATGTAAAAATAGCAGCCAATATTCGCAATGCTCTATTTACTGACTAACAGCAATATTGAAGTCAATTTCACCACCACCCCAGGCATATACGCCTGTCATAGTGAGCATAACTTTTACAGGGCACTTTTCAAATGGCACCTCCCCTGGAGAAATTCACAAGGCTATGAAACTCCTTTTATTTTTAGATGGATCTCAGGTATACACGACATTGTCATTCAGCAGACCAGATACGTCAGTCAACAGGCCAATCCACCAGGTCCAGTGCTACTGCATTATACACACAGACATTGTGGAGGAAGGACATCATATTTAATTGTACGCAAATGACTGTAAGGGACAGATGCACAATCTGTTTTATAGGTTCAACTGTCTTAAAGCCCGGACCCCACGCAAACCTCTTCAGTGCTTTCTACTCCATTAACATTAAGCTCAATACAGTAACTAATAACCTGTGCGTCTTTCTTTAATTCTGTAGGTTCAACAGGTGGCTGGAGCTTAGAGACACTCACATCGAGAGATGAGAGGAGGGAGAGAACAAGAAGGCATCCATATGGACCAAACATGTGCAATAGGTGAGAATGCGGCACAGCAGTACACAGTTCAGCTTTGAATTAAGGGAACAACAGCACTGCAGTCAATACACATTTGTTCATCTTAAAATGGAGGTGAATGTTAACCCAGGGGTCATTAGACAAAAGATGAGAGGATCATATGGCTGTTTCACATTGCACTCATAACATAAGCAGCATGCATTAAGGCTCTATGCATAAAATAAAGCAATTTCTGTGTCTCTACATTGAGTATTTCCTTTAATAGCAGCCATAACACATTTGTCTGTATGTTCAGAATGAGACGTTTTTGTAGCTTATTGTCAGTAAATGTTTTTTGTTTTTTGTTTTTGGACTGGAGGGAAAGTTATATGTTTTAATATAAATCAAGCACTTTTATCTCAAAAGACCAAGAACACTCATGATACAACTTGTTTAACTTCTTCATGCTGTAAACCTGATACCGAGTCTGGAACTACATAATTACGGTTCTCCTTTTAAAATTTTAAAAGTCATGATGTAACATTAACAGCCATATGTGGTATCAATATAAAGTTTAGACCCTTTACTTTTTACCAAAAACATAATTTTTTTTTAAAATTTATTTTACATATTGCCGCATTTGAATGTTTGTAGTACAGGAAATTTAGGACAGTGGTTTTATTTTTACTGTAGATCCCACAGACCCTCAAAATAAAAATGTTTAACATTTTATTAAATCCAAGAAGTATAATATCTGGAAAATATTACCTGGAAAATATAGATTTTTCTATTAAGATCTTTAATATCTTTTTCAACATTAGAGTACTATTGACATGTACAGTCATGTGAAAAAGAAAGTATGCCCCTTTGAATTCTATGGTTTTACGTATCAGGACATAATAAAAAAAATCATCTGGTCCTTGGCAGGTCTTAAAATTAAGACCTGTGGATTGGACAACAACACATGACATATTACACTGTTTCATGGTTTATTTAACAAAAATAAAGCCAAAAATGGAGAAGCCATGTATGACAATCTAAGCACACCTTACTGCTTCCATAGGAATTAAGAGGGTAAGTAGCAGTCAGGCGCTGCTAATCAAATGCCTTTGATTAATTGATCATCAGCAAGCGTGACCAACTGTAAAGCAGAAGTTTTGGCAGTTTGCTGGTCTAGAGCATTCAGGTGTGTGTTAACACAATGCCAAGGAGGAAAGACATCAGCAATGATCTTAGAGAAGTAATTGTTGCTGCCCATCAATCTATCAAGGGATACAAGGCCATTTCCAAACAATTTGAAGTCCATCATTCTACAGTCCAGATCATTCACAAGTGGAAAACATTTAAGGCGGTTGCCAATCTTCCCATGAGTGGACGTCCCAGCAAATTCAACCCCAAGGTGCAATGCTCAGAGAAACTGCAAAAAACCCAAAAGCTACATCTCAGACTCTACAGGCCTCAGTTAACATGTTAAATGTTAAAGTTCATGGCAGTACAATTAGAAAAAGACGGGACAAGTATGGCATGTTTGGAAAGCTTCTTCTCTCTAAAATGCAGCACAGCTTAGGCTTGCAAAGTTGCATCTGAACAAACCTCAAGACTTCTGGAACAATGTCCTTTGGACAGACGAGGCCAAAGTGGAGATGTTTGGCCATTATGCACTGCGCCACGTTTGGCGAAAACCAAACACAGCACAAACACCAACTGCCAAGCACGGTGGTGAAGGGCAGATGATTTGGGCTTGTTTTGCAGCCACAGGACCTGGGCACCTGGCAGTCATTGAGTCGACCGTGAACATCTCTGAACTTCTCTCTATAGTATGCTTGAGTCAATTGTGAGGTCATCTAAAGAGCTAAAGATTGAAATTCTTTGGCGGGACCTTAAGAGAGCTGTGCATGAACAGATGCCAACAAACCTCAATGAACTGGAGCAACGTTGTAAAGAAGAGTGGGCCAAAATTCCTCCAGAACTATGTGAGAGACTGATAAAGTCATATAGAATATTATTACTTAAAGTTATTGTTGCTAAAGGTGGTTCTACAAGCAATGGAATCAGTGTGCTTTGTCACACAGGGCTTCTCTATTTAATAAAAAAAAAAAAGCCAAAATGATGACACGATGTAATAAGTCATGTGTTGTTGTTCCTCTGAGGCTGTATTTACCTAATTTTAAGACCTGCCATGATTTTTTTTATGTCCTCCTGATATGTAAAATAATAGAATTCAAAGGGTGTCCAGAGGAAAAACTAATTAATCACAATTATTTTTTATTTTACAATTATTCCTTATTCCTTAATTATATTAAAATGTATAAAATATTATAAATAGCACAAAATAATAATATCTGTAAAATATTTATTTTCTATTAAGATCTTTAATATCTTTTTCAACATTAGTGTACTGTTAGAGATATAAACCAGAGGAAAAACTAATCACAATATTACTCACAATTATTTTTACGATTAAATTTTTACAATTATTTTACAATCAATCACAATTATTTTATTCTATTATTAGTTATAAAATAAAATAATTATAGAATAAAATAATTGTGATTAATTTAATTATTTCTATGCCAGTCATTATAAGCAACATAAACGGAAACAAGTTTGAACAATGTTGAATTCGGCACATTTCAACTTTTTAATTTTGTTTATTTATATTTTAATTATTGTTACTATTTTTTTTTTTTAATACTATTTTTCTCTGAACTTTTCCACTGACCACTTTGCAGGCCTCCTGGGGGTCCCTGGACTGCAGTTAAAAAAAACCCTGATATATGCAAAAACACTGCAATATTTTCCTCATCCTCAAGGTGGAGTTGAGTCTGCCTGCAGCCCCGGACGGACAGCTTAACTCAAGCCTCCTTCTAGTCTACCAACTTACAAGAGCAGCGGTAACCATGGTAACTCCTTCAGAACCCAGGGCAAACATTTATAGGGCAATGGATTTGCTCGAGAAATACTAAAAAGAGCTAAAATAGAACACAGCAGTCTGAGAGAAGCACGCCTCTGCGTTTGCAGGACAAAAACAATCAGGAGCTTTTTAGTTAATATGAACACTTGTCTTGATCCTTCAGTCTCCTTCCTGTTCTTTCTCTCCAAGCTTTGTTATTTGCTTCGTTGTCTACCTCCTGCTTCTATAATTACAACATTATGAAGGATTTGTGAGTTTTGTGAGCGCTGCCTGGGTTTTTCTTTCTCTCTGGTGCTGAGTAGTGGCAGTAATTTAGCATCACTGAAGCCTGCAGCAATAGGGGAGCATACAACACCATAACCCTCACTCAGAGGAGCACAGGTGAGACCAGGAGCAGAGCTACTATTACCTCAGGAAGAAAGACAGCCCTTATTGCTATCTATTTCAAAGCCTGAGAGAGAACTGTCAAAGCTCGGTATGACACATCCTTGTGATAATACTGCGTTATTAGGCCTAAAAGTTACACTAAAGCAGGGGTGTCCAAACTTTTTTAAAAGGGGGCCAGATTCGATGTTGTGGACACACCTGGGGGCCGGTTCCTTTTCTATTTTATTTATATATATATATATATATATATATATATATATATATATATATAAATAAAATATTCTATTACATGTTTTGTTTCTTGGAAACATGACAGATTTGACAAAAGCTTGAGCTGACAGTCGAGTAGCTTGAGATAGGACATAGATGTAAATTTATCAATATCTGTAAAACTTTTAACAACCTCGTTTTAAAGGGTGAAATCTAAATATTATTACTGAGTTAGAACTCTATTCTTATTTAAATTAACGAGTACTCTATTTAGATCACCACAGGTAAAAGCACGCATGGCACCTCACTACATGGTAAAAAGTAAAAAAAAATATTGTTTCTATGTCTAGAATGGCTTTTTGGTATTTAGTATATAAACACATTTAATATAAATACAAATGCACAAAACTGCAAGTTTATGGCAAAAAATAGTCTGTAATTTGGCGGTTATTACTCATTTAATACATGTCTTCATTAAAAATTAAATAAAATGAGATATTTTATATTAACCTACATTTCTGACAAAATACCACAGTTACCGTTAGTGTTACCACAGTAAATCCATGATAAATGTTGGTGAATTGTTGGTTGAAAAGTATTTTAACTGGATCGCCTCAGTGTTTCTTCTGATCTGCACCGCTTTTGGCGCTTTAATGTTTCCTTGGCCTAAAATTGAGTACTGCCACCTTGTGTTGACGTTGCGAAACTGCACAATTTGTAGCTTGTCCACTTTGAGTTGCTATGACCAGATGGTTTGTTGCTGGTCCAAGATGGTCTCCCATATTCCACAACTTTAGCGTAAGATGGATTTTACGAGAGGGTTTTAAAAGTGTTCTGCTGTTTGAGAGTGAGCAAGAGAGAAAAAGTTTAGAAAGAATGATTAGTCTATGCCGTGTCCCACTAGAACAGTCATCAGTATGGAGACAAGAGACGTTACACACCTTACATCAGTAAAATGATCCTGCTCATCAGCGCTCCTACTAATGAGCAGCCTAATTCATGATTGTATCACACACTCTGACTAATGAGTCTAATTGCTAGTAAAGGAAGACAAACAAAGTGGAGCAAGGGTTTGCACAGGAAGACTTCAGCTGCACAATGCTGCAGAAAACAACTTGTGGTACCATAGCGATGGTTAGCATTTTTTTGTAACTACCCTGCAGCAATAAAAAAATGCATGACCTTTCTATTTCTACTCTTATAATAATGACAAATGCTAGTGATCTGTATGCTTTTCTTTTTGTATTTTATATATATGCAATTGGCAAACAATTTTATCCAAAGCAACATTGAATTCATAGTAAACATTTTATCAGTTCATGCATTCCCTAGCAATCAAACCCATGGCCTTGCTAGTGCCTTGCATGTATTATTGTCTGATGTACCGAAACACACACTTTTGACTCAACATATTTAACCCTGGAGGTCTGTAGTGGAACTATAGTGTAATCTAAAATCTATGGTTTGTTGTACTGTTGAGCAGTACTTAAAAGGATAATTCACCCGAAAGTAAACTTTCACATTACAAAATTAGATTAGAGAGCCTAAAAGGACATGGTGATGATAAAAAAATTAGATGGGAGGAAAAATTGTATCTAAATTCTTTTACATTCTCTTGCAAAACATTTGTTTCCCTGAGAAACTTTGCATTCACTTGAAAAACTTTTGTGATCAAAATAATGAGCTGGGAGGAAAAACTACATTTCATTGCTTTTGCAAGCGAACGTACAGAGCCCCTAAAAGGACATGATGTAAAAAAAAAAATATGTGATGGGTGGAAAAAATATTTCAATGTTCTCGCAAAAGTTTTGCATTCCCCCGAGAAACTTTGCGTTCACTGACTTTGCTCGCAAAACCTTTGCGTTCCCTCAAAGAACTAATTTTTTTTCACCAAGTCCCTTTAGGGGCTATAAAAGCCTAAATAAAAGTCTAAATTAAATCTGTTCATCATATAAAGCAATTCAGTCTCTCAGAAAATTTTGACTAAACCACTCGATTCATATAGATTAGTTTTATGATCTATTTATGAACATTTTGTAGCATCAAATTGGTAGTTGCATGGACTGTGCATAGAGGGACAGAAATCTCAGATTTTATTCAAATATCTTCATTTGTGTTTTGAAGATAAAAAAAATAACTTACGGGTTTGGAACGACATGAGGGTAAGTAATTGATTACCCTTTGTAAATAAATTAATTAATTAACCCTTTAACCATACATGTATATCATTATACTTCACTTTGAAACATATGTACATGCCATACATTTCTTATAAAAATTCTTCCAGTGTAGGGTAGGGAAACTTCTAAAACAGGTGCCGGATCCAATTCACATAAATGAAGTCCTGTTGTTGATAAAGTTGTAGGACTATAGGTTTTACTTGGCTTTTACTAGATGTCCGCAAAAGAAAATAAGTATTGTTTGAATTGCACTGATTTTTTTATCGCATCAACTCAAGACGTAATATCTCGCACATTTGTCCTGGCTTCTCGGGAGAGAGCTTTGGAGAACATTTGATATTATGGTGCTTCTGGTAGAAGGACAAAACCTAGAGCGCTCTCTCCCTCTCTTAGAGTTTGTCCGTAATGAAGCGTGCGGGGGTAAATGATTGATGTCAGAATAAATTAAAGTGCAATAGAAGGACGGAACACACTGTTCAGACTGACATCCATCAATTTAATCCTAAAAACTTTTAAATGGCAATTACAGGACTGTGGAACAGCAGGAGAAGAATGCAACATACAGTAGCCATTTGTCAGGAAGACATGTCATCAGTCTATCAGGCCGGATTAACATGGCATCACCTTTGATTTATCTGCAGATGAGAAAAGCAATAACATTTCATACCCCTCATTTGTGTATATAGCACTGTATTTCTTTGACATTTTAACATATCCAGTATTATCACAATATGCTTGGCAATAACAAATGAAGCTTGGGTAGGAAACCAGGCTGAAGTTATGTTATAATTTCACTTCAAGAACAAAAGATAGCTTGAAGCCTGGGGGAGCCTACCTTTGGATAGATTGGCATTTCTATGAGTGTCTGGAACACTTGTTGGCTCGCTGAAAGTTTGTCATTTCAGACAGCAATCCTCCAAGGGTGCAACTATTTTACAAAGAGCGACTTTCACAGCATTTTCCCCTTCTCAGCTACTCACAGCACCTAAACAAATAATATAATATGCTGAAACTCATCTGAACATCTGGCCTTTTTTGACGTCACAACACACGAATACACATTTATGCATTTGACAGATGATTTTATCCAGAGTGACTAACAGAGAATAAAAGGTAACAAAATAACTAATGCCGTTCTTGCATTCCCTGAGAATCGAACCCTTGACATTGATATTGTTAGAGCCAAGGGAGAGTTATCTTAATATAGAGACAGGCTTGTACTCCTCCACAAAGTCATGCTAGGATAGTGATGTGAGGAGACAGAGGGAGATTGATACTGTCGTTTTGCCATTGGACGGGTGGAGGACACAGCCTGTATAATGAATTGTGACACTTCAATTAGCTCCTCTAAGATAAACAATACAAAAATAACCCTCTTGCCTTTTCAGTTTTATGGCTAACTATCACAACACATTATATTGTTGCCATAAATTATATTGAGGGCATCATTTCTACACTCTGGCACTATTGATTCTTGGAGAAATTAGTGAAAAATATGTGTGAGTTACATCAGATAGATGTTTTTAGCAGTAACACAAGCCTGTGCAGACTGTAAGTTCTTCATTAGAAAAGATTCATCTCATTCGAGAGTTCTCAGCAGGACTGTCTGATACCCATAGAATAATAAATGAGAACTTAAAAAGTCACAAGCGTTTTTGAATGTTAGTTGGAAGTATGAATAAACATATGAGGAAATAAAACTGGATAATGTGTGAGTCATTTGACTCAATCACTCATGTGATTCCCTCAACAACGAGGCGTTCACAACTGAAACGAGTCTTATTAAAGGGCTCATGGTGTGTGTTTTTTTTATTATTATTATTGATATAATATGTTCCATGAGGTTCACCTATAATGTCAATAAAGTTTTTTTGCATTAAAAAAACTGAAAAAAATATATGCAGAATGATTATTTTCATCCCTCATTCTGAGCCTCTGTCTGAAATGATCCTTTTTTTAAGGGGTGGCTTCTTTAAGGCTTGCACATGAGTGTTTTGAAAACATCCATAAAAAACGTCATTTACAGACAAAGGATTATGAAATTGTTAACTTACGATATGCCATGTAGCTGCTGTCAGATACAGTGCAGTTGGCTGCTTCATCTTTTAACAAAAGTTTCTTTGTGAACTCTGCATCTCACACCGCTTCATTTACAAAGCAATTTGCAGTCAAATGCTCAGAACAAACATGTAATCCTCCGACGCACATACTGCAAGAACGTAAGTAATTTTTGGCATTGATGTAGACATAAAAGCAATTTCATGTCATCTAAAGCCTTTATTTATTTATATGGCAGACTGGGGCCTCGTTTATAAAATTGAACTATAGAATAGAAACTGTCCTACATTTGATCTGACAATAATTTCTCAAATGTGTGTACGTGTGATTCAGAGAACAAACGTACGCACAAAAAAACGGATGTGAACAGATGTGCAAATGATATTGAAATTGTGCGCAGCTGAATCGTTTCAGATCTCCACCTTAAACAGCACCTGATTAATATCATTAACATAAAGAGCACCAATCAACGTCCAAATCCTTTACTTGAGAATCTAAGCAATTCTTGAAGAGTGGCAATAATTACTTAGATTTCCAAATACCTGCAGTACTCCAACTCTCTGTCACAAGGAAAAGCGCGTATGTCTGCTTAGACCCTGACATGGCAATAAACACTTTTCCACATTAAAGACTGTTTTTATAAATATGAACGTTAGCGTCGATTTTAGCGTACGCACACTCTAAGATCAAATCTGTGCCTATGCACGTTTTATAAATGAGGCCCCAAATGTTTTGCCAGACTAAATAAATGTAATTTAATTTTAGTTATCAGTCTTGTTTATGTATTCACGATGGAAATGCCTCGTTTTTAAGCTGTAAAAACTTAGTGAACGTAAAACACAAGTCTGTGCCTGGAAGTGAAGGAGAATAGCCCTGTCCCAAATGGCACACTTCATATGCACTTTCGGTCATGTGTCCCCACAAGACCGTGTCGCATTTGTCATTTTATGTTTCAGAAAGGTGCTCGCGAACGCCCCCATTTGCGGTCGATATGCGCTCTCAATGCGCACTTTTGCCGAGCCCACACTGGTGCGAGCTCCGCTGCAGACTTCTTCCCGACAGTCAAATCGCCGTTACATCACGAATGTTCGGACTCATAGGAAGACCGTGATTTGTTTAGGGTGCCATTTGGGACAGGGACAATGTCTCATTCACTTAGGGTGCGTCTCAATCAGCTCCCTACTTCAGTAGTCAGGGCACTGATCAGGGAGTCAGCCATTTTAAGGGCTGTCTCAATCGCAGAATCCTTCCAGTGCACTGAAATGTTCGCTCCCTAAAAAAATCCCACAATGCACCGCAAAACCCACAACCCACCGCAAAACCCAACTTCCCTTAACGGAAGTTCTGAAGCGCGAAACTTCAGTGAGCTAACTCACTACACACAACGACCGATAACGACTCGATAAATGTTTTTAAAAATAGAAACCATTATTTTATTATATTTCAGCATAAACCTACATCGTTAGACAGGTAATGAACACTGCTAACATTTATAATTTATTTAAGGCTGAAATGTTACACGTATATGTAACAAGCAAAGTATTTATCATAATGTACTTTAAATAATAGTACAAGTAATGTCAGAAAGATATCAGCTCTGCTGTTGTTCATAAATACCAGTACAATGTACATTGTACAATGAGGACGTTGTCACGTTGCTGGAAATAGAGTCCTCAGTGTCCCAATGTGAAGTGAGCCAGCGTCTTTTACTGTCCTTACCAGTGCCCGAATTCGTGTACACGATATACTGATTCACGAGCTTGGGAGCTAGGGAACTGATTGAGACGCACCCTCAAATGATTAAAAAAAAAATACACCACTACAGCCACAGCCAATCAGATGATTTTAGATTTAATAACAACCAATGAGATCCCATGATGGGGGTGCTAGTCAGCGCAACGTTTGCCATAAGAAACAAATTGACATGCCTGTCGCTCTTGAACTCAAAACTCAAGATTTGCATATAACAGACAGCTTTTATTGCTTTATTTTGTCACGTCTGTTTAGGATACAGTGTAACGTTTTTGTCCATTTGTTCTGAAAATGTATTATTTATTAGTGCGGTATGCAGCAGTTCTTTTGTATGGAAGAGTAAACAAAACTCTGTGGTAAATTGTGAAAAGTGTGGAGCTAAGCATGTCTTCAAAAGTGCTAATGATCCACAGGGCTCCAGCTAGCAGTGAGATGCATGATTGTGTGTTTATACTGTCTGTGGGCATATTTACGTAATAATGCTGTATGTGTGTGCACCACCATTAGCGCTACGGGCTCGTCTGAAGCAGGGGTATAATTGGAGGTACAGTTGAGATGAGAATTAAAGAATACGTCTGTTTACTGGCATCTGCCAGAGGTTTGAATGAGAGGAAGGGAAATGAGAGGATAAGATGATGTATCTTAATGTAAAAACAATATGAAAAGTGAGGGGTCATATGATAAACCTTATCATTTTGACTCATGAATATTAATTAGATGATGTAAAAATTATTGAACAGACTGAATTCTATTCCTCAGTGTTTTCATTTGTCTAATTAAATCTGACTTTTATCCCAGGATTTTTATAGTTAGCTAAAACCATAACTTAAATTTCTCATTTTCATTCAGTTTAAATAACTAAAATGGACAAAAAAAAAAAATAATAATAAAAATGACAAAAACAACAAAATTACTAAAACTTTAACTAAAATGAAAATGGAAAATATGAACATAAAAACATTCAAAATATTAATCAAACAATAATCTATGTCAATGATATTAAACTAACACTGGTCTATTAGGTTGCTACACCCCTGATCACAATCCATGTGCATTTGATATTATCAAAATTCAGAATATGGAAAAATGAGAGGGGTTATTTTAAAATCAGCAAAAAAGTTGACACAAACCCTTCATTAAAAAAAAAAAAAAAAAAAAAAAAAAAAAAGTTTCAAAATATGAGAAGATATGTAGGTAGGGAAATTAATTAACTGATGTCATGGTTGATTTCTTTTTTCAGATTTTTGGGCTAATTTGTCAGATTTGCTGGCGGGGCTTTTTGAGGCTGAGCAGAATGGCAATGCAAAGTCGCTAACATCACACATCCAATGCCGTCACTTTGTTAGAGCACAGACGCAAACATGCAGTCAACACAGTGGTCAGATGGCTGTTTATGAGCTGGAGCGACATGCTAATGATGTGCATTAGCAGCTCGCTCTGGCTCTGGGCCTAGTCATAATGGCTCCAATCCTACAATTACTGGACATAAGCTTTTGCGCTGAAATTACTAAAGCCACTTTGTTTTAGCGAGAGGCCATAGGCGGAGAAATGTTGACTTGAGACCCAGCGCTGAAGTGGTTATTATGGTGTTAAAAACCCAATAACGTTGTCAGAGGACATTCACATTTATCCTGCAGGGATATTACTACTTTGAGGGAACTCTCAAGAGTTTGCTTTAGGCTGATGTTCATTTTCTAAAGGAAAACTGGTCCAATAAGGCACAGAAAGAGTGGGCGGCCCATTCTCAGCACCAGCCACCAAGCTGTAAGTAGAAATCTTCCATCTTTGACACTACTTTCCCTATGGAGGGAGTACAGTGGGTCATATACACTATATTGCCAAATGTTTTTGGATGCCTGCCTTTACATGCACATGAACTTTAAGGGTAGGGTTTAATATGGAGTTGGCCCACCCTTTGCTGCTATAACAGCTTCAACTCTTCTGGGAAGGCTTTCCACAAGGTTTAGGAGTGTGTTTATGGGAATTTTTGACCATTCTTCTAGAAGCGCATTTGTGAGGTCAGGCACTGATGTTGGACAAGAAGGCTTGGTTCGCAGTCTCCGCTCAAATTCATCCCAAAGGTGTTCTATCGGGTTGAAGTCAGGAATATGTGCAGGCCAGTCAAGTTCCTCCACACAAAACTCGCTCATCCATGTCTTTATGGACCTTGCTTTGTGCACTGGCGAGCAGTCATGTTGGAACAGGAAGGGGCCATCCCCAAACTGTTCCCACAAAGTTGGGAAAACAACCCCACACCATAATAATCCCCCATCCACCAAACTTTACACTTGGCACAATGCAGTCAGGCAAGTATCGTTCTCCTGGCAACCGCCAAACCCAGACTTGTCCATCGGATTGCCAGACAGCGAAGCGTGATTCGTCCCTCCAGAGAACACGTCTCCACTGCTCTAGAGTCCAGTGGCGGCGTGCTTTACACCACTGCATCCAACGCTTTGCATTGCACTTGGTGATGTAAGGCTTGGATGCAGCTGCTCAGCCATGAATACCCTTTTCATGAATCTCTCTACGCACTGTTCTTGAGCTAATCTGAAGGCCACACGGAGTTTGGAGGTCTGTAGCCATTGACTCTCCAGAATGTTGGTGACTTCTGCACACTGTGCGCCTCAGCATGCCCTGACCCTGCTCTGTGATTTTACGTAGCTGTTGTTCCCAATTGCTTCCACTTTGTAATAATACCACTAACAGTTGACTGTGAAATATTTAGTAGTGAGGAAATTTCATGAAGTGGAAGTGATTGGAACATCAGAATTCAATGATTTGGAAGGGTGTCCCAATACTTTTGGCAATATAGTATACATCTGAAGGAAGACTGTATTTACCAGTGCTGGCTGCTGGGAAGCTACTTTGAAATTGTAGCTTGAGAAACAACAAGATGATCATAAGAATAAAATGACACTCAAGCTTAGCTACACTATAAACTACTAAGTAACCTGAGAAGTACACTTAATCTAATTTAGGCAGAATGTATTTTAAAATAATTATGTTAATATGTCATCATTTAGGGGTGGTCACACTACACGTTTTGTTCCAGTGACATATACATGCAAATACAGGAGACCAGAAAAGTGTGAATTTCACTGCATTCCAAAGTTTAAGTTTGGTGAACTCTGACCTTTGAGTTTGTATTATGTGAAGACGTGTGACCAATATCTCTTAGCTGAATTAAAAGACAAACTTCAAATATGCAGCATTGCTGGATATGGGGTACATTTTATACTTACTTTGTATTTACTATTATTTGTCATATGTTGAATTTATGTTTTTGAAAAAGATGTTCATAGTGTGACATCATCATGACCATTGTATAGCCTACCATGTATAATACTGTTCATTATTTATTCTTGTTCATTCATAAAACATTACCTATATTGAAGTTTATATCTTGCAATTCTGACTTTTTTTTCTTGCAATTGCGAGTATCTCACAATTCTGAATTTTCTCAGAATTGTGAGATATAAACTCGCAATTGCGAGTTATAAAGTCCAGTTCTGAGGAAAAAAAGATGACTTTTGGCAATAATCCAAGTTTATATCCCACAATTCTGACTTTATAACTCGTAGTTGCGTGTTATAAATATAGAATAGCAAGATATGACGTCCAGATCTGAGGAAAAAAAGACTGACTTTATTTGAATGAGTATTTAAACCATGAACCATGTTTGCTTTGTGGCAAGGTGCATTATCCTGCTGAAAGAGGCCACAGCCACCAGGGAATACCGTTTCCATGAAAGGGTGTAAATGGTCTGCAACAATGCTTAGGTAGGTGGTACGTGTCAAAGTAACATCCACATGGATGGCAGGACCCAAGGTTTCCCAGCAGAACATTGCCCAAAGCATCACACTGCCTCCGCTGGCTTGCCTTCTTTCTATAGTGCATCCTTGTGTCATGTGTTCCCCAGGTAAGCCACGCACACGCACCCAGCCATCCATGTGATGTAAAAGAATACGTGATTCATCAGATCAGGCCACCTTCTTCCATTGCTCCCAGTTCTCCAGTTCTGATGCTCATGTGCCCACTGTTGCCGCTTTCGGCGGTGGACAGGGTTCAACATGGGCACCCTGACTGGTCTGCGGCTATGCAGCCCCATACGCAACAAACTGCGATGCACTGTGTATTGTGACACCTTTCTATCACAACCAGCATTAACTTCTTGAGCAATTTGAGCTACAGTAGCTTGTCTGTTTGATCGGACCACATGGGCCAGCCTTCATTCCCCACGTGCATCAATGAGCCTTGGCCGCCCATGACCCTGTCGCCGGTTCACCACTGTTCCTTCCTTGGACCACTTTTGATAGATACTGACCACTGCAGACCGGGAACACCCCACAAGAGCTGCAGTTTTGGAGATGCTCTGACCCAGTCGTCTAACCATCAAAATTTGGCCCTTGTCAAACTCGCTCAAATCCTTACGCTTGCCCATTTTTCCTGCTTCTAACACATCAACTTTGAGGACAAAATGTTGACTTGCTGCCTAATATATCCAACCCACTAACAGGTGCCGTGATGAAGCGATGATCAGTATTATTCACTTCTCCTGTTCACAGTCATAATATAATGCCTGATTTGGTGTATATATATTTATTTACTGAGTTTAAATTTCACAATTCTGACTTTATAACATGCAATTGCGACTTTATATCACAAAATTCTGATTTTATAACTCACAATTGCGGGAACTGAGGAAAAAAGTCCGAGTTGCGAGATAAAAAGTTGCAATTACCTTTTTCTATTTTTTATTCCGTGGCGGAAACAAGCTTCCATACTAGTAAAAAAAAAAAAAAAAAAAGTATGTCTTCTTTTAATTAGTTACTCCCCAACACCAATATTTACAGCACATATGTGTGAGATAGAAAAAGAAACTGTCTGGTTTCCTCCTTTCCTTGGAGGTTTGTTTTGCTTAAGCTTCAGCGTGTGCCATTTTGTTTTGTTTTTTGTAAGGATATTTATCTGTAACCATGAAGGCATTATTAGAAGAGTTCATGACTGAATATATTTCCCCATGTCTTGCATTTTTCATTGAATACATTTCCATTGATTGCTTATCATGGGATATGTGTGGAGACAGAAACATTCTCTAGACAACTACATTCAAAAACTTCTTGGAGCTGAGAAGCTGATCTCCATGAGGCAATATGGAGAGGTGATGAACTGGAAGAGGAAGATGATGCTGACCCAGGATGACTGAATGGGCTTCTCTCCTCTCACACATAGTCTCTCCCGGCTGTCTCTGCAGAGATGTGTCTCATCACCCACCTGCAGCACGGAAGGTGTGACTCATGCCCTATGAGAGAGCTGTTTGTTGGCACTAGTGCTCATGGAGGCAACGTCCCGGGTTATTTGCTTGCCAGCCATCAAGGAAGATTTTTGGCTTTATGTTAGAGATGGATGCATGAGCCATATATTCTATACATACAAATTTGAAGAGGGTAACACTTTATTTTGATGGTCCCTTTTGAACATTCTGTTGACTATAAGTAACTTTGCAACTACATATCAACTAACTCTCATTAGTAGACTGACGACTTAATATCTGCTAACTCTTACTGTGATGGTCCGCTAACACACATTCTACTGACTATAAGTAACTACAGTATAAGTACATGTCAACTTATTCTAACCCTAACCCTACCAGTCTACTTACACTTACTAACACACTAATGAGAGTTAGTAGACATGTAGGTGCAGTGTTACTTATAGTCAACTGAATGTGTTAAAGGAACCATCAAAATAATGTGAAACCTAAAGAGTGTTTCCAAATTTGATGTGATTTATTTGCAATTAATTAGATTAATTAATCGCCACATTGTGTAATTAATTAGATAAAAAAAATTTAATCGCTTGACAGCCCTATTATGTGTATTATATTGCATTTCTGTCAATAGATCCTCCATAAATATTACACACTACACCTTTAAAGTATCTTTTGAAGTTTTGTTTGGCAAGATGATAAAGAGTGTAGACAGATGTTCAAACATTTATTGGTGCAGCTATCAAATTATGTAGAGAAGAACTGTCAAGAACGCTTTTAATCACTGACTGTAAATGAATGTGAAAAAATGTAAAGGTGCACTGTGTACATTTTAGCGGCATCTAGCGGTGAGGTTGCGAATTGCAACCGGCCACCGCTCACCCCTCCCTTTCGAAGCACATAAAGAAGCTATGGTGGCCGAAAGGGGACAAAGATGTCGTCGTCTGAGACAGCAGAGAATAGCTAGCTCTCTGTAGAACGGTTTGTCCGTTTAGGGCTGCTGTAGAAACATGGCGGCGCAAAATGGTGACTTCACTGTAAGGGGATCCGCGGTGTATGTAGATAGAAATGGCCCATTCTAAGGGAATAAAAACATAACGGTTCATTATGTAAGGTCTTTATACCTCTGAAAACATAGTTATGTATTAGGGCTGTCGATTTAACGCGTTAATTACAGTAAAAAATAATGCAAAATTTAACGCATTTAATGCACATGCCCCCCCAGACCTACTTAGGTCATCTAACATTTCATACAGTTGATTGATAAAGAACATGATGCAGGGTAACAACTCACTGTGTGATGAAGCATATAGAATGCAGTTAGAATTTACATAAAATTCAAGATATGAGGCAAAAATGCCCGTTTCAGTTTTAGTCTCAGGGCGTTTTTACACTGGGCACATTTGTTGTGGTCCGCGTCAGAGCGCGATTGTTCCCGCCAGTGCTCTGCGTGAATACACTCGCTGGTATCCAAGGTAAATCGTCAACACTATCATCCCTTACGTGTTTTACTGAACTAAATACATCCTCATCTGATAAAACGCATGCGCAGGTTACTTTTCTTGCACCCGAGTCCGTGTTGCTTTCACATTCACGTGAATCGCGGCACAGTTCGAGCGCAAGTTGCGCAACCGATCTCAGACCGACTACTTCAGGCAGTCTCAAATTCGGTACGGTACCCCTGCGCTCAGCTGAGCTCGCATGACAGCTTTCACATTACCAATTTTTCATGTGAACCGTGCCCCGTTTCAAACTAAACTGCCAGTGGCCCTCACATTTACATCATGATATACAGTAGGCCTATAAGCAATATAACACAGTTCTGTTTTTCTGTCCAGAATAGCACGAGTGCAAATGCGATACTGATCGTATACAAAAGTTTAATAAAATAAGTTAATATGTGTTGTTTTAGACAACACTGTGTTATTTTTAGTCTGTTTGCTCAGTTTTGCCAACGAAAATATAAAGACAAAGCAGAACTGTTCGTCTCCGATTCCGAGCAATAAACAGCGTTTCATTTCTGAATCCGCGTTGAACGAATCGGGTGAACCAATGATTCAATGGACCATAAAGAGAACCATTTAGCCTACATTTACCATTTTCATAAAGAGAACCATTTATTTCACTCCTGAATGAAGGAATCGAATGAATGAATGACTCAATTAGACATTTACCGCCACCTACTGGCAGTTTCTTATTTAGAGTATAATTTCATATTTCCATATTAATAAAAACAAACATTAAAGGTATAGTTTACCCAAAAATATTCCTTTCTGAAGCTTTTTGTAATGTCTATTTGATTTTTTACACAATAATGACTTTAAATGATCTTTTGGGAGTAATTTCTCAGCCAAATTTGATGTGTGATTTATTTGCAATTAATTAGATTAATTAATCGCCACATTGTGTAATTAGATAAAAAAAAAATTTAATCGCTTGACAGCCCTATTATGTGTATTATATTGCATTTCTGTCAATAGATCCTCCATAAATATTACACACTACACCTTTAAAGTATCTTTTGAAGTTTTGTTTGGCAATTATTTAGGCTGTTTTCAAAAATAAATCAAATGTAACTACCTTGAGTACAATGTAAGCCACTTATGTTGGATAAAAGCATCTGTCAAATGCGAAAGTGTTACCGAAAAATGTAATTACAAAATATGACAATCATACTGTAGCTTGGACATTATAGGCAAATAGAGTGGTGGATTCAGTAGAAGAAAACCTTTAACTGTTAATTTATTCCCTTTTACTACCAAAACTTTTCTGCATTGCAAAGAAATGCAAAGAATACTGAAATGCTTTATGAAAATGCATTGCTGCTTGTATCTGAATAAATAAGTGACCGGGAGCACGCAAAGATGCAATAGAACGTGTCATTAACGCTTTAAGGCCAAAGTATACTTCACTTTTTATGCGTACGCGAGGGTCAGCGTACAGTGTGCATGGCGCAAATTTCGTCATCAGAAGAGTACGCACGTACGGCCTGATTTTTTGTAACCGGTTGCACATGCGCATTTCATTTTTTGCAGTATTGACATGGGTTGTAACGAGCTTGCTCAAAACTGCTCATGTGTCAAACGCCTGTGTATGCCGTGTAGCGGCAACCTCCCCCAGTTTCTCTTGAAGCCAACACGGAAGTGACTTAAACTGCAATTCATCGACTGGCCGCTAGGGACAGGCTCCAAAAGGGAGCAGAATCTCATTGAGCCCCATGTTAAAATGCCCAACTTTACAGCAGAAAAAAACATGTTTACAGCCTGGTACAAATTGTGGTTTTGGTCTATATAGCTAATTTTGCCCTTCATGACAACTGTGAGGGGGGTGAATTTTAAAGTTCTTAAAATTCTTAAAGCCTTAAAGTTCTGCATATTTAAGGGCGTGGCCACTTTGAGTGACAGGTGGATTGCCGTTTATCTGCTGTCTGTTAGTCATCACGTCACCTCAGCTCCACCCACGTCCCGCCTCTTTGCCCATTTTCAGTTATCCGTGTGTGACGCGCTGCCAAGATGGCAACGGCCAGCTCGACCGTACTTGACGCTTCAAAACTGCTCTTCAGAATCCTATGGGTGACGTCCCGGACACTACGTCCATATTTTTTTACAGTCTATGAACGCTGACGTCAGACGGACTCGAGTCTGCACAGAAAGCCTTCGAAGAATGGAAGTGATAGGCCTTAAAATCCCAATCAAACGCTGCTGATCACATGCACAGCTTCGAAAAAGCCATGGAACAATTACACGGAGAAAGAAGGATGAGGCAGCAAACGTCTGGAGATCAGATCACGTCACATTGGCGCAGAATCTGCAGTAATTACCAAGACAAACATGCAAACGCACGTCTTGCCACGGTTTTGCATGATGGCTGTTTCCTGATTGCTAATTGTGATTAAAAGCAGCACCTGAGGATGGAGCTGACCTGGAGAATTATCCTGTTGTGGGAAAGAAATAATTGGGGTAATTTTCTTCGCTTTAGCCGTTCCACTTAAACGAGGCTGCGCGATTTTAAAAAAGAGAGAAACAAGAACATTTCTAACGATGATTCTTTCATAAAAAGGGAAAGAAAGCAGTCAGGAGAAACAAGTATGTGCAGGAAGAAGGCATAAACAAAAAGCAGCCGTTGTAAATTTATTCTGTAGCCACAGTTTACCTCTGTTGCATTTCTCCAGGTGTGATGAATAAAATGAGACTGGCATCATTCCCTATTCAGACTAATGAGACATTGTGTTCAACAGTCTCTACCTCCCTCTGCACCGACGACAACCCTCTCATCGGAAATTAGTGTTTCAAAGGCTCAGTGAATATGTGGAAAGAGGCTGTTGAAGAAATCCAAGTGTTTTACAGAGGTATGTATGTACACATATCATACTGCAGATATAGGTTTAATACACATATTTAGTGCATACTGTGTGCCGCATGTGGGTCATTCTATAATTAGGGGTGTATTTGGAAGTTGACAATGTGAAGAAATCAAGTTTTCTTTTTTTCCCAAAACACAAACAGGACCTTACATAAAACCCTTAAAATCAAGTAATTATTCTATTAGCCAAACTCAGGGTTTCCTGGTTTTGGTTCCCCCCCCCCCCCCCCCCCCCCCCAAAAAAAAAATAGTCACCTGACTGACAGATTATGTGTCCACTTACCAAAATAAAAAATTAGAATCATTAACACTTTATGGAAAAAATATTTAGAAGTATAATACCTCTCTATTTTCACAAAAGTAGTTAAATGGTCCTAACATTTTCTCAAACAAGTCAAATTTGTATATGCTGTTTTGGAAGAAAAATACCTTGATGAACAAAGGACACCTCTGGTAATTTCATAACACTAAACATGTTGTACAGTAGGCAACTGGGTATTTTTGAAAATTAAAAACTCAGCAGTAACACAGTTGACCACACGGAAACATAGTTGACAAAGGTAACACAGTTGACTGGACATGAGAAAAGTTTACTTCCTTTTTTAGTTCTTGTCCTTGGCTTTGTCTGAAATCGCCCCCTGTACCCTTCAATAGGGCACTATTTGAGGGGACAGCCATTTGTAGTGGTGTCCGAAATTATTGTGGACGTTATTGAGTGCACTTATTCAATTCCACAATGCACCTCTTTAACGAGTGTACTGATGTACGCTTAACGGCTAGAGAATACCCATAATGCACTGTGATAGCCGCGCGCTGAATGAATTCCCGCCTCTCACCAGAAAATGGCGACCGCAGCTGAATCATCCATTCATCCATTTTCCAAACCACACTGGTCCAGCATAATATCATACAGGTATAAATTCCTTTTTAATCAATTATTAAATTGTTTAATTACGGTTTAAACATGCTAGTTTCCATGGCAGAGTTCAAGATAAATCTTTAGCCTACTACTGGAGCTGCCAGTTTTCAAATAATTATTAAACAGCAAGGAGAAACTGTTTCATTTTCATTCACTCCTTCAAGTGGACTATATTAGTGGAGTAATGTAGGGAATAGTGAATGAGGGTATAGGGGGCGAATTCGAACACAGCACCTGTTTGCCTTGCTGCCTTGTTTGTCTCCATAACAACTACCTTTTAGTTACCATGCCAACAAGGTCAAGGTGTAAGGTGTAAAGCCGAAAGTTTACTTAGTTTTTTTACGCGGACGCGAGCGTATGCGCACAGTCGAGCGCACAGCCTTGCAAAGTATACTTATTTTGACTCGTATACGTACACAGGCGTTTGACGCATGCGCAATTTTAAGCAATCTCTCGCCTCGAGTTGCAACCCATGTAAATACTGCTAAAAAATTAAATCGCATGTGCGACCTGCACGTGCAAAGTACGTGTGGTTACAAAAATCCAGCGGTGCGCGTTCAGTACGCACATACTCTTCTGATGACGAAATTCGCACCACGCGCGCTGTCCGCTGACCCTCGCGTACACGTAAAAAGTGAAGTATACTTTGGCCTTAAGGGTAAACAAATCACCTACACCTGTCCCTCATCAGCCCCAGGTTAACTTGTGTATAAATACCCCAGTGTTTGCTCATGTTCTAGGTCTAGTCTTGTCTTGTCTTGTCTTTTGATGTTCTCTCCTGTTCATGGTTTCTGTTGTTTTGGTTCCTGTTAATTCTATTATTAAAACTCATCTGCATTTGGATCCTCTCGCCTTGGTCCCTGAGTTTCACCACGCATAAAAGTTTGCCACTGTCCACTATGTTACCTTTACTGGGTAACACAGTTGACGGTAACTTAGTTGACATTTTTTAGCATTTTGGGCCTATACTCAACGTGGAAGCCTAAAACCACTGAGCACATGGTATGTTTAGAAATATATTTTCATAAACATAAGTTTTTGTAAAATTTTGTTAATTTTTAGCAATAATACTTATGTAACAGTCAATTAATTAATGTGGACAGTCAATTAATCCACTCTTGACACAGGTTTGCTTTTTTAACTAATATTATGTAAAAGAGAGAGGACCCAACTTTTAGTCTTTCATCCCTGTGCTTCAAGATGAAATGACATCACACTATGCAAATTATGTGAGATTGGGACAATCCATTTCTTTTTGAAGGGGGTTTTCCTAGTGGGTAACTTAGTTGACAATGGTTTTTCGGACACACATAAAATAAGGTCTATCACAATAAACACTTATTATTTTTGAAGAGCACAACCTAATGTCTTGATTATCTAATCTAACTGAAGGTAAAACTATGAAATTAATTTATGTTTGAGATCATTTTCATGCTTAAATGCAGATTAGAATGAGCAACTTTACAAAATCGGACAGTTGAATACCAGGGTTCTATGAAATGTGAACCTAATTTTTCAGCAAAATATATGGGTTTTTCCACATGTAGTAGTGTGACCGGGGAAAATATAATTTTGTACTATGAAAATAAGCACTGGGGCTTTATATTTATGGAAGTATATTAAAAATATACATCACGGACATGAGATGTACCCGCAATTATAGAATGACCCATGTGCATTTACGGCAAGTCATTCCATTTAACCCTTAAATGCATGACTGTTTCGACAATCATTCTTACATATTCGGGTCTTTAGCGACCCGGATCTATATCTAACACAGTCACGGATGGATTGAAATTAGAGTAACGATTACAGAAGAATAAAATAAAATATATTTCGTTACCTTTTAGAGCTTGGAAGGGTTCAGTTTGAGCAGATGTTTTATCCCATCATCACTGTCCTCGTCAGAGCTCATTTCCCAGTACATTCAGCATCTGGCTTATTATATTCGCGATCTCAAACATATTCTCAAAACTATCATGTTCAGCCATCTTCAAAATCAATATTTTGATCACTGACAGCTTCTTCACCAGATCCACCATCAAGTGACAGTGACACTAATATTTGATTGTGTTCAGTACTTGCTCTGCAGTAAATCGTTTAGCCATTTCAAGTTTTGCAGATTATATTTATTGTTTCGTTTTCAGTCTGCGGTAAGTATGAGTGAAACGTCACTTCATCATTGTGTATCAGACATTGCCACCTTGTGGAATAAAGGTGACTTGCACCTATTCCGTCATTAGAGATTCAATTATTATTGTGCAGAAAAAAATATACGTGCACTCTTACACACCTCGGGCCGTTAGCGACCCTATACAATTTTTACAAAAAATGAATGTAAAAACAGGCATTCTTTTATAATTTGATTATTTTTTCCGTGTTATATTGCTTATAATGAATTGATTGAGGAATACTAAGAAGGTTGATGTCTAACTTTAAAAAATGAATGAGGAGGGGGGTAGTGAATGGCATCCCGGGTCGCTAAAGACCCGAGGTATGCATTTAATGGTTAACCTTCCACAGCAGGAAGCAATAACATTGCATGTCTATCTCAGTATCTTTTATGACTCATTATTAAATCTTATTGCCAAGGCTTAAAACATTTTTTTTTTTTTTTATGGAAAACAACCATTTTTTTCTTTCCAAGATGATAACTTGACACTTGATCAATTATGCATATTTGATATGCAAATTTCTAAGGCGTCTAAATTATCAACAAGATCAAACTTAGCTGGAAAACCTGCTGTACACAATCTACTGCATGCTTAAAAAGTATAAACTATCAGATAACCAAAAGCAAGTTAAAAGGCCTTTTAGTTGATAAATATAAAGGTACACGTCTTTTTGCTGTGAACTGCAGAGCATTTAAATATCATCTTACTAAAACATATTATTGGGAGAGTGACAACTGATATTTATATGCATTTTATGTAATTAGTCTGCTATACTGTTATAAAGATCTCATAAATTTACAGTTACAAGCTATTACAATTGAATCTTTTTGTCCATATAAATATCAGCAACTGCACCAAATTGCAAATTCTGTTGCAAAAATAGTTCAATAAACTTTTCCATTAAATATTTTTTTTTCTGACTAGAAAGGTTGTACTAAGTAGTTCCACGAGAAGCTATGTGACTAATTACAGCTAAATTACATCATGACAAAGCTGATTGGCTGATGGCACCATAAGAAAACAACCCTTCACTAATGACTGTGAGCTCTGATGTCAAAGGCAACAGAAAGCTTTTCATGCTTTTAAGTGCACTGATAAAATATATTCTATAATATAATGAAATGTTTGTGATTTTATATATTGCTTGCATTTTTTTTTTTTTTTTTTTTTTTCTTTTTATAATACACATACTTTTATATGGCTGTCAATCAGGGCCATCGCCAGAACATACAGAATGGGGGCGCATTTTATTTTCATAGGGGGGCACACTTTTTTATGATCTACGAAACAGACATTAAAAAAAACAATAACATTGCGTAGCTTATTAAGCCTAATATAACCGAAATAGACAAAGTTCTATATTAAAACAACACCAAAACACAAAATATGAATTTTGTGACATAGGCGGAGGGTGAACCAACACGTGGATATGCGCTTCCCCTTTAAAAACGTTTTTAGATTTCTTTGAAATTGTTTCAAGTCACCGCACAACCTACACATCCCAGCATAAATAATAAATTATTTGTTATTAAAGCGTCTAAGTTCACAAACCACTGTTTTAACAGAATTTTAACAGAAAGGCAAGCATACTGCAGGATTTGACATAGCAGAAAGCGCTTATCATTAAAAAGCGGTTATACATCTTCATCGCGATCTCACAATGTTCCATTATAATCAGTGACGTTGATGCACAATGAATCTCTTATTTACATAATTGCTTATAACGAGAAGGGTTTGCTAGCGTGCAGAACTGAGAACCCACTCATCGCTCAAAACACCGGAGTTTCGCCAATATTCTTTCATTAGGCAGTTATGGACAGCTTTTCTCTCAGAAGCAATCAGAAGCACATGAAAGCTTGCTTCCGCCACAGACTTTTTATCTCACAATTCTGAAATTCTCACAATTGAGTTTCTCAGAATTCTGACTTTATAACATGCAATTGCGACTGTATATCATGCAATTCAGCCTTTATAACGTGCAATTGCGACTGTATATCATGCAATTCAGCCTTTATAACGTGCAATATATCACGCAATTCTGATTAAAAAAAAAAACCTATTTTTTTTTATTCAGTGTGGAAACAAGCTTCCATATAGCAGCAGCAGGCCATTGAATGAGAAAATTTAACACTATAAGTCCGTGGCCAGCCTGGCCAGGGGAAGGGAAGGTAAGCTTGCTCTGCCTAATTTCTGATTCATATTTCTGAAGACAATGTGTTGGGCGTTACCGTTCTAGAGATTAGTGTTCCTGTGAGCTAAATGCTGCTGAAGAAGTTTCGTTATGAAACACGAGAATTGCCAAATCCACAGAATTAAGTTTTTTGCTCTCAGTAGTATGTTTGCTGAATTACCATTCGATTAAGGGGGCACGTTGTGTCATCTGGGGGGGCATTGCCCCCCCTTGGCGACGGGCCTGCTGTCAATAGAGAAAAATGTTTGTTGCTGCTAATGGTGTAGTAACAGAATACAACAGCAGGGGCTTACAGGGCTGTGATACTGTAAAACTAGCCAAACCATGAACCCTAGTTGCTACCAGAAAACATAAGTGTGTTACCCTGATACTCACGAACTGCATATCATTTACAGAAAATGAAAACTGAGGTGCAGATTCAATAAAATCTTATTCTTAATTTTAGTTATTTTTGTCTTATACTGTCAACACCGTAAAAAATGTCACAGAGAAAAATAAGCTAAATCAAATACGACATCTGTCACTCACAATTATAAGCCAAAAATACAAATAAACGAAAACTGTCGGCTTACTAGCTGTAACTACTGTGAAATAAAAAAAAATTTAACACCCATGCAAGAACAGAATGTCACTGACTGACAACAGTTTCATTACTGAACGTCTCTTCTCCAAAATTCGACCACAAAGGCTGAATGTTCTCTCTAAAGGTGCTCTCATGGATGGGATGCAAAGAACATATATTGCCAGGTTCAGGGCGGGGAACTGGGAACTGTGTGAACGCCACCATTGCAGAAAGTTTTGTTCACTTCAAGTTCAAGCGCGGATACGCTGTCAAAGGATGTCGGAAGTGGCCGGGCTATTGTCAGACCGCCGGCTCCCGTCCAATGAGTTACGGACCGCTACCGTCTTTGATTTGGAAATTTACTCCCGCGCCGCAAGAAAACTGATCGGGTCCCGCGGAAATGCAGACCTCTATACTGGAGTACAAGATGTGGTGCAGAGAGCACATGAAAATAAACGTACTAGGTTACTTAACCTCGGTTCCCTGAGATAAAGGAACGAGTACTGTGTCTTGCTAGACGCCATGGGAAATCTATTTCTCGAAATACTGAAGCATTTGTAAAATCACGCTGTGCTACTGCCCAGTCAAAACAGTGTCGAGATCTCTCGCACGCTATTGGCTGGCCAGTGGGAACTGCATGAACCAATGGCAGAACAGCGTAACTGAGCGAACCAATGGGCACTAAGCCCGCGAAGCTGAGCACAAAAGCCCGCCAAATGGGCGGGGCATCTGCCCATAAGGTACGCTGTAATGCCCTAAAATGTCAGGTTATATCGACTGAAGCGACGATCACCCGTTGTTTAGCGCCATTGCACGGCCGTCTACGCAGTACTCGTTCCCTTATCTCAGGGAACCGAGGTTACGTTAAGTAACCGAGTACGTTACCTTTCGAACGTTCAGTCGTACTGCGTCTTGCTAGACGCCATGGGAACCTGTTTAATCCCGCTGTGCTATAAGCGCAATGACATGTACTCCCTCAGGTTGAACATTCATTAAAAAGTGCCCAAGACTACAGTTATTGACACATCATTTTTTATATTTATATATATATATATATATATATATATATATATATATATATATATATATATATATATATATATATATATATATATATATATATGGGGAGAGAGAGTGATTACTTTGAACGGTGTTGAAAACACTTTGGGTACATAGCCATGTTTCGGTTTGAGGATGACTTTAGAATCGCCTGGGCCAAATTCTAGGCATGACGAGTTCACAGGGAGCGCTTGAATGTCACCCACACGCTTAACTGATGCCAGTGCTAATAGCAGGGCAGTTTTCAGCGAAAGCAGTTTCAATTCAGCCGTCTGCAATGGTTCGAAGGGAGGTCCTTTTAGTGCTCGTAGGACCAATGAAAGGTCTCAGGATGGCACCGTATGAGGGCGAGGAGGGTTAAGCCTCCTGGCTCCTTTTAAGAATTTTACGACCATGTCGTGTCTGCCTACTGATTGGCCAGCTATCGGTGCATGAGATGCGGCGATAGCTGCCGTTAGACTTTGAGTGTGGATGGAGTGCGTCCTGCATCCAACATCTCTTGTAGAAAAACGAGTATCTGTGATCTCTCGCATAACACTGGGTTATGGTTCCTGGCTGAACACCAGTCAGAGAACACTGACCATTTAAGGGCATAGAGACGCCTAGTAGACGGAGCTCTGGCCTCACTGATAGTGCTCAGGACACTCACTGGGAGGTTCTCGAGCTCCCCTTGAGTGGCCAAACATGCAACGCCCACAGTTTGGGACGGGGGTGCCAGATTGTCTCGTTTGCCTGAGAAAGGAGATCTTTCCTCAGGGGAACTGGCCATGGAGCTGCTGAGAGTAGCTGAATCAACTCGGGAAACCAGTGGTGGGTTCGCCAGAGTGGAGCCACTAGCAGGACTGTGTGCTCGCATTCCCTGATTCTTTTTAAGACCTGGGGAAGGAGCGGGACTGGAGGAAAAGCATAAAGTAGGCAGCTGGGCCATTCGTGGGCCAGCGCATCCTTGCTCTTTGAAAAATAAATTGGGCAGTGACAGTTGTCTTCGGAGGTGAAGAGGTTGACCTCTGCCCTCCCGAAAACACTCCATATCATTTGAACCGTTTGGGGATGGAGGGTGCATTCCCCTGGGGACACGAGGCCCCTGGAGAGCATGTCTGCTCCCTGGTTCAGTCTGCTTGGCACATGCACTGCTTTTAGTGAAAGCAATCTGCCTTTCACCCATAGGAGGAGATGTCTGACCTGTTGGTTGAGCCATCTCGACCTGAGCCCGCCTTGGCGGTTTATGTAGGAGACCACTGTTGTGTTGTCCGTACGGACTAGGATGGGGTGACCTGAGAGACGTGGTAGAAAAGTCTCGAGGGCTAGCACTACTGCCAACATTTCTAGGCAGTTGATGTGCAACCGTGACTCCGTGCTCGACCATGAGCCGAAGGCCGGTTCGCCCTCGCACAGAGCGCCCCAACCCATGTTGGAGGCATCCATGGTGACCACCATTCGTCTGGAAACTGTCCCCAAGCTCACCCGCCGCGGCCCACCTTGATCCAAAGCTGGCCTGAATGCCACGCTTGGGGAGGAACCTGTGATTTCAGCCAGTACCGCAGGGGGCGCATGATGCCCAGCGGAAGTCCTGGAGAAGCTGATGCCATAAGTCCTAGCATTCTCTGAAAAATTCTCAGGGGTCTGTTGGTTCCTGTTTTGAACGAGCATGCAAGCTGCTGTGTAGTCAGAGCGCGCTCGTTCGACAGCCACGCTCTCATTTGGGCCGAGTCTAAAATCGTTCCCAGGAAGGAGATTCTCTGCCTGGGAAGCAATGAGCTCTTGGCTGTACTTATTCTGAGACCCAGGCATTCCAGATGGCTGAGTAGCACAGATTTGTGAGATTCTAGTTCTTCCTCTGACTGGGCCAGGATGAGCCAGTCGTCGAGGTAGTTCAAAATGCGCATTCCCGTTTGTCTCAAAGGGGAGAGAGCTGCATCCATACACTTCATGAAAGTGCGAGGGGCCAGAGGCAGGCTGAATGGCGGGACTGTGTACTGATAAGCCTTCCCGTCGAACGCGAATCTCAAAAACGTTCTGTGACGTGGATATGAAAGTAAGCATCTTTCAGATCCACTGAGAAAAACCAATCCATCGGGCGGATTTGCGCGATGATCTGTTTTAATGTCAGCATTCTGAAAGGTCGTTTGATAAGGGCCTTGTTCAGATGTCTGAGGTCTAAGATGGGCCTGAGGCCGCCATCTTTTTTGGGGACGAGGAAGTAGCGGCTGTAAAACCCTGACTTGCTCTGTGCTGGAGGCACTGCCTCTATAGCTTTTTTTCATCAATAGGCTCTCTACTTCGGTTTTGAGGACGTGAGTTACGTTGCTCTCTACCGATGTGTGTGTTATGCCCGCGAAGCGGGGTGGTTTGCGAGCGAATTGGAGCGAGTAGCCTCGTTGAATTGTTTTTATAACCCACTGTGACACACCGGGGATGGCTTTCCAAGCCTCTGCCCGGTTGTACAGGGGTTTTATAGTATCGGAAGGCACAGCAGAAAACTCATTTGTTGAACATTCATGTTTTTTTTTATTGATCTCGCTATTACAGTGGCAGAATGCAGGGGAGCGCGCATTAGAGCGGGCTTGCAGTTTACATTCACAACACTCAAAACAACATTCTTCTCCCCGGCCGGAACTAAAACGGGCCGTGGGGAGAGAACTCTGAGTCTTTTGGGGGGCGGACCAGCCGGGGCGGGACTCCTCTCTTCCTGACCAGCCTGTCAGGACTGCTTTCTGTGTTCAGGGTCCAGCGTTATTTTAGGCCTGGGTCCCTGACGCTTAAGCGGGAAGCGCTTCGTCTGATGCTGATGCTGATCCTGTGGTGGGCGGGGCTGTGCAGGCACGTGCACCGGCACCGTCCTGCGCTGTTTCAGCTGCTGCTGCTGGTACAGGGCTCTCAGGCGAGCTGAGGGGGCAGAGTTGGCTCGTTTCGGCAGAAAATGTCGCATTGCCTGGGACGCTTTCTGAGCCGTGGTGAAGCGGTCTGCAAACCCGTCCACCGCGGGGCCGAATAGGCCATTCGGAGCGATTGGAGCGTCAAGGAAGCCATAAGTGGCGCTCTAGCACAACGAGGTTGGCCACGCGGCTACCGTTTTCCTCGAGCAGAGGAGGCTTCTCGTAGCCCTTCTCGACAGCGCCGTCAATGGTGGAGAGCGCGTGCGAGATGGATGGGCGGAGACGAGCAGAGTAGGGGGCGTGCCATGACTTCGCTAGCTCCTCGTGCACCTCAGGAAAGAACGGTGCAGCTCTCTGTCGAGGGGCCTGCTGGCGCCCCGGCAGATACCACTTGTCGAGGCGGCTGCGTGCAGGCTCTTCAGGGGAGGCCCAGTCCAGGCCGAGATCATTGACGGCCTTCGTGGGGACACGGATTAGCTCGTTGTCCGCACCAGCCTTTGAGTCGCTGCACTGCTGTGATGTTGAGGGGGTGGGGTCGTCGTCCGAGCCCGACCATTCCTCGGCATCCGAAGCGACGAGAGACATGGAGTCATCGTGTGGATGCTCGTCATCCTCATTGCCGCCGAATGAGACCAGGCCCTTGGCGTCGAGCGGAGGGAGCAGGTCCGATCGAGAGAACGTCACGGGGGAAACGTCTCTCTGAGGCGAAGACGAGGCACGCGGGCACTGGGCCGACGTGAGCTCGCTAGCCTCGGTGTACTCAGCCCTCTGGCTTCGCCGTTTTTTCTGCTGAGGTTCGGACGGGAAAGGGAACGGGAAATCCGCAAGAGAAGAGAGGAGATGGGCATACTCTCGCAGTGAGAGCAGCCGGACCCGGCGAGAGCAGCGTCTGCGTGGGCCTTGCCTTCCGTTCGCAGGAAGTCCGTGCTGGCTAGCTCGCTATTCCGCTGCAGGCTCGTCTTTTCTCGGCGAAGGTGGTGTAGCTTCGAGAGTTTATCAGCGAGGACCGAGATCGTCGCTGAAGGAGATTAATCTGACGTTTTAGGGCATTACAGCGTACCTTATGGGCAGATGCCCCGCCCGTTTGCCGGGCTTTTGTGCTCAGCTTCGCGGGCTTAGTGCCCATTGGTTCGCTCCGTTACGCTGTTCTGCCGTTGGTTCATGCAGTTCCCCCTGGCCAGCCAATAGCGTGCGAGAGGTCTCGACACTGTTTTGACTGGGCAGTAGCACTGCGTGATTTTACAAATGCTTCAGTATTTCGAGAAATAGATTATTTCCCATGGCGTCTAGCAAGACGCAGTACGACTGACCGTTCAAAAGGGAACACAAAATTACAAAATTTCTCATAGATTCTACAAAAGGCCAGCAGTGAAGATCTACTTCTCTATATATCTCTAAAACCATTTTGCTTGAATGAGAAATTGCTCAGGTGGTGCAAAAGCATTCCAGCCTATTAACTGAATCGTGAATTGTAATACTATATATAATGAATGAGGTTTAGTTCCATTTTTTCAGATTAGCAGACTACAGCATTGCTCAGAACTGCAGCAGGCGGGAAAATATCCAACATGAAATGCTAAAGTGTTTGGTGGCAATCGTTCTGTTAGATTCAAAAAATGATATTTTGTAATGGGATTCAGTCAATGAGATTGCGCCGGAGATTGGCCCATAGGTTACCTGTAGGCAGAGGCATATCGATAGGCACGTTGAGGGAAAATGTAAGACTCTTGCTTGGTGGCTTTTGCTCCTCATCTCTCCACTGCAGGGAATGTAATATGCGTTCTATAATGAAAGCTCTCAGGGGAACTCTTCCTCTGCTTAGTGGTCTATACCGGGCTCACTCAGTCACAAACGCAGTGCGTGTTGATGTACCGACAGTAACACCAGGCTGCGTAGTCTGTAAAATGCCTTCTGTTGCCTTTAGCGCCATTCTTGCCACATGACGAAGCACAACATTTATCTCTGCATTTATGGAAAAGAAGATGCTCGTCTCCACAATATGAAAATAGAATACTATTGCTCTGTTTGAAAGAGAACACCATTACCTTTCCCCCGGTTTAGCTGGTTTATTAATGCAGGCAGTCGGAGTATATTATCAGGGTAAATGTGTCTCTAAAGGGGATTCTTTATACGATAGACTATATTTAAATAGTTGTAACATTATAAGGAAGAGGGACCTCATTTAGAAAATGTTCCATAGAAACTGTCCTACATATGATCTGACGGTCATTTCTGAAATGTACACTGTAAACCCGAATAAGTTGGCAAAACTCAAAAGAATGTAGGCAATCGGTTACATCAAATTTTAAGTTAGGAAATTTAAAGTTTAAGTAAGCAGAGCTTGCAGATTTTTATTTTGTACTTATAAAATTTTTAATTGGTCTTAACTTTAAATATTTGAGTAAGCTAATTCTTACATTTAAATTTAAATGATCAACTTAAATATTTTTAGTAGTGGAAACTTGGCTAGCTTTAACAAGCTAATTCAATAAATGCTACCTTGCTAATTGGTAACACAATGCTTTGATAGCATTAGCATAGCCTAGCATTTGCTGAATGAGTATAGCAATATAAAACATTTAACATACTGTATATCTGTTCTCAAAATAAGCTCATGCTCCACTCGTCACCATGA
The DNA here is from genome assembly GCA_039654105.1 of Coreius guichenoti. Lineage (NCBI taxonomy): Eukaryota > Metazoa > Chordata > Actinopteri > Cypriniformes > Gobionidae > Coreius > Coreius guichenoti. The sequence goes on along the minus strand of CM077172.1, from coordinate 12,207,888 downwards.
TGGTAACCCCCCTAAAAAAAAAAAACACATAACAGAAACTCTTCTAAACTAAAAATGAAACACTACTAAATCTCCACCTTAACATTAACCTTGCACAAAAAACATTATATAACACTTAATTTTAGCATTTACTCTCCGTTTTGAGTGTCATGGCAAAGCATGCTGGGAAATAGAAATCCCAGCCCAGTTTCAGTTAAATTTAATTTTGTCTAAATTAAAAGAAACAAGTTCATAAAACTCAAAACAATGAAACAATTCAGATTATTTAAAAGTTGATTTGATTTGAACTAATTTAATTAGAGTTGGCTCTACTCAAATCAATTATTTTGAGTGTTAGGGTTTACAGTGTACGTCTGTGTGATTTCAGGCCCTGTTTACACTAGTGCATTTTCGTTTTAAAACACATAACTTTTGCTATAGTTACGCCTGTCGTCTACACTACTCCTGCATTTTTCGAACATCAAAAACAGAGACTTTCGAAAATGCTGCAGACCCCGTTTTAGTTTGAAAACTCCGGGGTTTGCTTTTCAGTGTAAATTGACCAGAACGGCTGCCCACATTATGCTACCTGAACACGACAATAACAGACCAGGGCTGCGTTTCCTAAAAGCATTGTACGCCTAAGTTGATCGTAGAGACCATTAGTAGCTATTGTTACACTGCTTTTGGGAAACGCAGCCCAGAGCCGCCTCTCTCAATGCCTCTGTAACATACCAGCCTCGATGACCGTGTAATCAATAACACGGAGACTTTGTGGTCTTTTTTAGCAGCCGTTACACAGTTAAACACTGTATTTTATAATACTGCAGCTGCCTACATGTGCAAGAGGCAACTGTTTACACTTGTACGCGCATGTCCAATGTGCATGAACGGTCGTGTGACATGCGTTTTTTCGGTCATGTAGTGTGGACAGAGATCGTTTCTGAAACACAGTGGAAAAGTATAAAAGAGGATAGTTTTCATTTTAAAATGCTGTTTTAAAACGAAAACACACTAGTGTAAACAGGGCCTCAGAGAACGAACGTACACACAAAAAACATGTGTATGCCGCTCTTCCAGATTTGAAGTTTTTAAATCACAAATGATCTTAAAATTGTGCACAGCTGAATGGTTTCAGAGCTCCGCCTTGTAAACACCCCATAATTAATGTTATTAACGTATAAAAGAGCTACAGTCAACGTCCAAATCCTTTACTTGAGAATGGCGAGCGGCAAAAATGGCTTAGTTTTCCAAATAGCTACAGTACTCCAACTCTCTGCCACAAGGAAAAGTGCGTACCAGGGTCTGCTTAGACCCTGTCGATAAATTTACGATAAATTTGAACCTTGCCATGGATTTTAGCGTACACACATTCTAAATTCAAATCTGTGCGTACGCATGTTTTATAAATGAGGCCCAGTGTAGCGTTGTAAAGACTGGAATACACTATGCAACTTTTGTCTAAATTTTTGGCCCAAATTGCAGTCTGGAAGGGTCAACGATAGTTGCCGAAAGTCACAGATTTAAAGGAATAGTTCACCCAAAAATAATAATTCCATCATTTACTCACACTCGTGTCCCTCTAAACCTGTATGCTTTCATTTGCATGAGGAATCTTTAATCATAAAGGAATCATAAAGGTTTGGAATAGTGGGTAAATGATGACATAACTTTTAGTTTTGGATAAACTAATCCTGTGGGTTAATTCCCTTCATTTTCAGGTCCTGTTCACACAAGTAATATAAAAGCACCTAATTGTATCCTAATTTAGAGCATATTACCCAATCAAATGAATTATTGTAGGGCAGAATGCAGAGGTACATAAACAATGGCAGTAAATCTCAGCTGGAGAGATCAGGTCATATTTAGATCCAGAGATTCCGATCATTTCTCTTCATAGGAAAATCCATACAGAATGTCACAGGTAAAGGGGGGAGGGTTGGGGAATGATGGATTACGTCTATCACACTCAATTATGTGCTTGAGAAAAGTGATTTGACTCGCTGAGCGGTGGGGGCAAGAAAGAATACTGATCACACCCTCTTACAATATTGGATTTCTAGTGTCAATACCATTAAATGCCACTGCGGGGAAAAGAGCAGAATCTGTCATGCACAAGCACACAACACAAATAATCATGCTTTATCATCTTGTTGTGATTATCAGAGATATTAAGTTTTAAGGTGGTTGCGATGCAATTCAGGTGTAAGTGCAATAACTTTCATCAGATCAGATTGCCGTCTAAAGCACTATTCAGACGGTAATGGTTTCTCATGGTGACGTCTGTAACAGAATATTTGCATGGTTCCTCTATGCTAAAACTCAGGCGTACAAATGTCATGTAATTCAAAGAGGAAAGATAGTTGTAATTTTATTCGGCACACTGATATTATTTATACTACGTTACAGACATAGTCGGGAATACTCAACCTGTTTGGGTCAATTTATACGCGAGGGTCAGGTGTAAACAAAACAAGATGGTTCTATGACTCACCAAAGCAGTGGCAGAATAATTTTTTTTGGACTAGATTTTCCCCCTAATAATACAAAATAACAAACAATTACAATAAATAAATAACCTTCTTTGTGGCATTTTGGAAATGTCAAATGACACGTTTCATTAACGTTAACTGTCCTGCCCCAACTTCCCATGACTAACAGGTAATTTGGCGAGGAATTTTCTTCTGAAAGAAAAACAAACTAATTTGGACGCAATAAAATCACTGATTAGCACCTATAAACGCTGAAACTACCTCACATTCCCATATAAAACAATTACCATCTGAATAGGGCTCGAGTTAACAAGAAGACTTCTGATTAAACAAAGTGTTAAATATGCATTCAAGAACACATGGCCAGAACGTCTTCTAGTGGTTCACTTTGACATTTTGATGCTATATTCTAGCTTTTTTTTATGATGCTTAAAAAGGTTTTAGTATGTGATTTTGAAATCTGAAAGTGTTCAGAAGTGCTATATCTGATTTTAAGAGACTGAAATTCTGAATCATTGCCTTGAGATGACTGCACACTTAACAGACTCTCGCTATCCATCAAGACATTCAAAATGCTGCGAAAAAATGTCAGATTTTGACATTCAAAAAGCAAAAATCTCTGCGCCATCTTAATGTCATGTGTAAAGAATGTGAGATGCATTGCCTTTTGAAAAGAAAAAAAAAACCCACACAGAGACTTGCATATCAGGTGTTGTATTTATTTATATTAAATTAAAAATATAGATTCAGGTAACAAAACTGTGAAACAGTATTTAAATGCTCTAGCTTTGGGGAATGGGAAAGCTGTGGTGGAGAAAGTTACTGTGACCAGAGCTGAAGATGGCCTTCTCAACTCTCACTGTATGCCTGGATAAAAAAAATGACAAGACGTTTTGACGAGCCGTCACTCAATAACAATGTGGCCAAATGAACACACCAGGCAGTTAGTCCTCTTGACAGCATGAATAATACACTCTGACTGACTTATGAATCTTTTGGAGAAACACCATGGCGGATGTATTTGAGAAGGTTGAGCTCAGGGACTGTGGCTTTTGCCGTCATTTTTTCACCGTGTTTGCACTCGCTCGCTAAGCCTGAGCTCACCGTGTGGTTGGCTGCAGATGTGAAAAGAGGTGGGAGATTGTGCATGAATATGAATTACATACTGAGAACTAGACACTACCAATATGACCAGGACTAAAGTCAGGAAAAGCCTAACTGGAGTTGAGAGAGAGATTCCTGGGAGATACAAATGCACAGCTGCAGATTCCCCACGCTGGATTCTGTACAAAAAGAGAAAATTGTGGGGTGAAAGGGGGGAGGCTATACCTGACAGAAAGAAAACATTTACCTCTTGAGCATGGGCATAGGTTAAAGAACACAAAAAGCACCAAGCCGGGCTACATATGGTCACCAAAAAACACACCGAAGTACTAAAAGAACCTGCAAGATCTACAAAATCAAATATGTGCTGTTCAAATTACAGATATATACAGCCATCAAATAAGAATAACCGGTCACACACAATATAAGTAAACAAAACATAATGGGGGAGAAAAAAAAAGGTCAGTCGAAAAGAGCGCAAGTTTCCCAGCTATTTACAAATACATCTGGCCAATTCAACTGTCTATAAAAATACTATTCACATTTTCTCATTGACGTACAGTAGTAAAATCATGAGGAACAACCATTCCAAATGTCAATGTTGCAGGAAGATGTTTTTCTTCCCTTTATTTGTCCTTTGTGATATAAAATGACTTTTTAAACTGCTTAGTCTACCGATACTTTCCGACTTTGACACATGCAAAATTAGTTCCAGTGAGCATAAAATAAATGATTAAAAAAAGACAACAAAAGGGGGCACAACTTATGAGAAGGACCCAAAAGAACAACCTGTGCTTGTTTCCATCTGACACTGCAGATTTGATATGCAACTACACATGATCAGATCAGCAAAGGTAGACTCAATAACACTGCAAATTAATTTAATTGTTTGTTACATTAAATGCCCTAACATATATATTATAAGTACCGTAACTGTAATGTGATAAACTAAAATACATTGTATTTTGTAAAGCTTATTGCCTCTCTATACTGTAAAATATATGATGGCAGGGTCATTATAAATCCCTTTAGAGTTATAGGGCCCATTTAAACATATGAAGGGGTTTTTATGTGACTAAATCACGTATAATACAACTAGCTGAAAAATGTGTATTTGTATTTAAAAATGAGGAAAGATCAATGGGTGAATTCACTAAACAGTTTCACTAAACGTTACTTTTTAACCAATCACCCCACAATCCAGTTCAACCATATGCTAAAAGTGGTGAATAGTTCTGTGCTTTATTTAAATGAAGTCATTGTTTTCAGTGCAAACACGCCTTATGTAAATTAGGTTATCAACTCATCGCTATTGGCCTATTACTCCTGACAGAAATCAGACGGTAAACCATTTTAAACCGATGTTTGCGTACATAATTCATCAAATGTTGACTGAATGATGGACAAGAACATTACAACCAGTCATATATCCAGATGCCAGTTGTAGTAAAGTGCACTTTAAGCATTTTAAAGAGTTGATTCAAGTGCCTGGATCTCAGTGCTGGAGATTCAAGTCTCCTGCTTTCTTCACAACCAAGATCAGGATTTACAAACTGCATTCAGCACAGATTCTGTATGTGCATGTGTACCGTTACCTGATCTGCATAATTATTTTAGTGAATCGAGCGCGTGTTTTTCTTAGTGAACTCACCCATCAGATTTTTTTTTATGCAATGCTTAAAAAAAAGGGGGTATATAAGCATTCACCAATATCTCACCACTCTTCACATAATTATCTCCAAGTCCCTGCAGGTATATTTACACAAGTTCATGTCAAGATGTTTGTCTCGTGTTTTAGATTCTGCTAAAAGTGAGTCACCAATGAACAATGTGCAGCAAGACAAAATGTGCTCCAATGAAACCTCATTATCCAGAAAGTGGAAATGTTTCCAAAGAGAACGAGTCCCATCCTATAACAGTCTAACTGTGGAAGCCTTCACAAACAATCTCTAATATCACATTTCAGGGATCCTTCTCCCTCTGTTTTGGTCTAGTTGTTCCTCACTTGATGGATTTAGTAGATCTTTCCCCACCCTGTATTCACAGCAGTTGCTACATATGTAGATTTAGACACCCTGACCTGAGGTGACGTTATCAGTAGCGTGTGCAAGAGGTCCTTGCCTTTTATCGGGTTGAGAGAAGAGCTGTCCATTCCCCATGTGGTAACTGAAAGATTCAACCCTCTTTGAACACTAAGCAAGAGGGTTTTCATGGAGGTTGTACTACTTTGGGCTTTTCATAACCACATCATAACCCAAAGCCTTTACATAACTATGCATTGAGTTTGTCACAAATACAAAAACAAATGAATAAAAATATAATTTGGCCTTAGTTCTACACACGCTATGTACTTTTAAAATACTTTCCAAATTCTATAGGAGCTAAAATGCAGTTTCAAGTATCAGTTTCATCCTGTAAAAGTGTCTTACATTATTGTAATAGGTAATCTTAGCATTCTTTTTCTGCAGCCCAACTTAAATTCTGTGTTAATTATATTATTTTTAAGGTTAAAAAGCTTGAGATAAATACTTCAATTAGTAAACATCTGTGTTTGGCAAAATTACCGTGCGTCACTAACATTCCCTGATTTCGTTTCCAGTAGAGAGCCAAAAATGTCATTTGTCTAATCTGTTATCACATGGGAACAGCAATATCCACAATGAAAGGAACTCCGCTCTATCTTTATGTTCATTAAAGTGCTCCATGTAACCGTAAACCTTCATATTCATAGTCATTCAGGGAATGACAGAGCAAAACAAATGTATGTGGCCGGGTGGTGTTTGCTATCATCATGTGAGCTATGATTATAATAAATGAGTATTCAATCAGTGTCGTTGGTGTTTAAAACAAACTCATGCGGCTGTGCCAGGCTGGTAAGTGCTATAAAACCATTTCACATCTCCAAATCAGCAACACAACATCATTATTATTCCTCTTAGCAGAAAAGCATATTGGCTGGCAGTGTTCAAAACCATACATGAATCTGGCCTTAGAAACCGGGATGGCGTGGTTGGTATTGAAGATGTAGCAGTTGTTTTCCAACATGCTCAAATAAGTTGCGTTATCTTGTATCCGTGTGGCTCCATGAGACGCTTCTTATAGAAAAGTCATTATGGGAGACAGTTCAAATGGAGATGATAGATTTGAGACAGTCTCATCTCTGACCTCGGGGCAAATATTCTAATTTGTACGCTCATTTGTTCCTCATAGTACTGTATGATGATGATGGTACTCCTGTCTTCTCGATTTCAAAATGTCCCTCATTGTTGCAGTTTTAATGTACCCCGCTACAAAAAGCTGCCATCTTGATCGCAAGTCGTGTGCATCTCATCGACTCGCACGTGGGTAAGGTTTATACAGTTGTAACAGTTTTCCGGCCGTATTTCAGAACAAGAGCCAGGCGTAGTGTGCTGTCAAATCTACCGTGCAAACCTAGGCCTCCGTAGCTGTGTAAATATCCATTCGCTGCAGCAGATCCGTCTATGTGGACGCTATTGGTCGCTAGTATTGATTTTAGCTTCTAAAGTTCAAGGTAGACCCATCCTGGGTTTTTTATTCCACACATTAAATGACAAAATAAGGAAGGCTACCTTAAGGTGACAACTCTGTGAGCGTACAGATCAATGCTGGCTAGATCAACAATAAAAATGTTATTACAGTCGACTGTTGCAGATCTGCTTTTATGAAGTTATTGATTTTGTGGCGCTGTCGTTCATATGCGGGCTGATACTGTTCTCAGCACGGAGTGCTTCTCTTCATCAAATTGCCTTTACACATGTAGTTTTACAGACGTCTAATGCGGGCCGCTGGACTGTTTCCAGTTGTGAATCGTTCCAGTCTCGCGAATCAAAATGAGAGAAACGGCTCAATATAAGTAATAAAAAGTGCCTTGCTTGAGTAATATGATATATGTGCATAAAACCAGATGAATTATGGAGATAGTTTGAACCGAACATTACACAATGTGTTGTCTTTTGAAGATGTGCCATCCGAGAAGGTCCTGGTTGACATCACACTCTAATGAACATAGGGTTTTGTATGTAGCATACAACCAGGCCAGTTTCAGTTAGTAGGTGACATCAAGGACCTTTTTAGGCCCTCTTGTCTCAGGGCCCATGACGATATTCCCAGTACAACACATCTGCCTCATATAATCATGTATGGAGTGCTAAAATAAACTATGCTAACCAAAGTCATAAATTACAGCAGATCATATCGTAGCTTCAAATCAAAATCCCAAAACAAGATAAACGATAAACATTTCTGTAATTGCACAAAAGAATGACTCCTCTCTGCTATTGGATCGACCCACATTGCATGTCATAATCAGTACTTCCTTCCAATGAGATGAGCATAACATCTATCTTATGTTGGGAACAGAATCGCTTTCCAATAGTTGGGGTCAGGTAGGGTAAAGGTCTTAATGGTGATCGGGATGAGGAGAGACGAGCAGGAAGGAGCTTTGATTGATGTGACCAGTGCCTCTGGAGGAGAAGCTCACCCAAGTGGATCAGTTCCAAGTCGTTGGAGGTTGGGTGTTAAATCCAGTTCAGAGAGGAGCAGAGAGATCAGGATGCTGGTGTGAGAGCCAGGGAACACACTATGACTCTCTCTTTACCTCCATCTTTCCTTCTTTGTCTCGGTCGTTGTTGCTACACAACAGTGTTCCTCTGGCGGTAGGGAGGCGGCGGCAACACGGTTCCTGGTTTTAGCGCATACTCTGAGAGATACTCCTGGTTCTCGGCCACGGCGGGTCGGATCCGACCGTTTTGCCGATAAAAGAAGCGCGTGCTGCAGTCCTGCAGATACTCGGGATTGTGGAGAGTGGCCTTAGGGGGAAGACTGTGCTGCCAGTACTCAGGATTGTCAAATGTCTTTTTGGACTTTATGTCGGCTTTGATGGTCCCGGAGTGAGCGGGATGGAGGGTGTGTGTTGGGTGGAGGGTGTGTCCGGGATGGGCGGCGTGGAGGGTGTGGCCTGAGAGGGTGGAAATGCTTTGTTTACCTTGGTACAGCGGCTGTGTTGTGATGTGGGAACTGGGTGCTGCTGGTTGCATGGTTTGAGAAAGATTTTGGCTGTTGGAAGTTCCAGTATTTGCTGCTACAACTGCTGTTGCCACTGCCGTGTGCGCCAAGGGGACTCCGTTCTTCCTCAAAATGTCGTGACTCTTTTCCCCAGAGTTATGGAAGGTATTGAGGTACAGCGGGTCATTGACGTATTCATCCTCCACTTTGGGCTGTCCGTTGGAGGTGCTGTGGTAACCTCGCTCGAGAGTGTGGACCTCTCCGTTTCTGCGATGGGTGACAAAGGGGTTCTCCTCCACAGGGTTGAGATAATCTGTGAGAAAACAAAAGAGCAGTGAGAAGAGAGAAGGTAGGCAGATTGAGAACATTGTGCCATCTAGCACTCAAAGGATAACGTCGACTAACCTTAAGCAGGTTTTCTACACAGACTCAATTGAATGCTTTCTAAAGTCCTAGCCCTGGTTTCACAGACAGGGTTTAGATTAGGCCAGGATTAGGCCTTAGTGCAATTAAGACATTTAAAGTAACTTTTATAAATGTGCCTTGAATGAAAAAAACATTACTGGTGTGCATCTTGAGACAAAACAATGGCATTGACATATTTTAAAGGTGATGATACACGGGGCAACTTTTTGAGCAATGTTGCCAAGCGATGTTGTTTGGGCACTTTCCCATAGAGAATGGGCAACAAATTTCCATCTGGATACTTTAGATCGGTCGTGGGCCCTGTGTCTCACCTGGTTGCCCGTTGACGGCAACATTGCCCAGCAACATTGCTCAAAAAGTTGCCCTGTGTATCATCACCTTAAGAGATGCCGGTTCAAGTTGCTTTCACTTATGACAGCTCAAACATGCATTTTAGTCTGGGACTAGGTTTAAGCCTTGTCTGTGAAACCAGGGGCTAGAGTTATAGTTATATAGCGAGCCCAAGACTATGCAAGATTTAACACAAATTTGCTAAAGATTTAGTAACTTTTAGTATCTTAAAATCTCAAAATGAATCCCTGAAAAAACATGCTGGTTTTTCTGTAGTGTCTTAGCAACTTTTAATGGTTAGCAACAGACAGCCAATCACAAACTGCGTTAAAGCTTTCCTCATTAAATATGCATTAGATTTGAACATTCACAGAAATTTTCACAGGCTCTATTTAATTTTAACATCTAAGGGAAAGTCAGAAAGGTCAAAGTGATGGCAAATGCTCCCTTGCACTAACACACACACATTATATATATATATATATAATGTCTTTGTTTTTGTATTATATTTCATAAAGGGATGGTTCACACATTATTGTCAGTTATTAATCTAGGTTTTGTGCTGTATTTGTTGAGGCAATATTATTACCCTTGTAAATGTGAAAGAACTGTAACCTAGGGTTTTCAAATTTTCAAAGTAAAATCTCAAAACCTGACTACACAGGATTAATCACTAACCACTGGGTGAAAGCATGAACAGTGTGAATCTTTGAACACGACAACCCAGGGTTACCAATGACACTGGATAAATCATTTCAACTGTAAAAAGATCTCTATGTGAGCTCTCTTATATCAATCTCCTCTACCACTCCTGCTTGCTCCAGTTTATTACTCCAGTACCTGAGGGTTTTTTGTCCTGCATAGCGCTCATGTATCCTTCCTGGTCGGTCTCAGCTCTGGCTCCACGCTCACACAGTATCACAGTTGGATCTGCACTGTACCGCTGGCCACTGCTGTCCTCCCCAGTGCTCGCCCTTGGTGAAGCCTTCTTCCTGAGAGTGCCATTACAGCGGCTGTCTTCAAATGCCTCCGAGGACCCTGAGGCCCCCTGCTGGGCCATAGATTGCTTCTGAGCGGAACAACCCGGGCTGACCGCGGACACAGCCACGACCCGCGGGATAGTGGCCATCATCTCCTCCATGCCGAAGCTGCCGTCCTGGTATGCGAACTGGTTCTGCAGAAACACAAACAAGCCTTTTAGTATCTCTACAGTTATCTATTTCTGTTTGCTTTACAATTAAACATTTCAAGAGAGGCAAATATTTTATGCTAGCAAGGCTCCAAATATTAATACAGTTTATGAGATTTAATGAAAACTTGGCAACAGTGAATGAACAGACGAGAGTGTAGGAACACAGCTCTCCTGATGCAATTAGAAATCTCATCACAATTAAACTTTGTTTTTTTTCCTATTCCTAATCCTCCGATTCTCTCCGTCTGCCCGTCTTTGTTTTTTGGTCTCTCTGTGAACAACTTTTTAAAAAGGAACTGTGGCAGCAAAACTGTTGCAAAAAAAAAGTCACGCGGCCCGCGACAAGTTTTTATGGTATCAGATGGTAATACCATGTTACTTTAATATATACCATGGTACTGAATAATACCATGCCGTATTCATTCATTATGGTATTCATATCTAAAAGTATTTTAGAGAATACCATGGCATTACCAATAATTCAATTAGAATTCAGCCATTTAATACCCTTAGTTTTACTGTTCGTAGTTTTGAGGTCATAAACAATAGGGTTGTTTAGCTTGTGTCCCTCAAAATCCAAATGATTTTTGTAAATTCACTGGTTTATCCAAAAATAGGCACCACAAGAGGATTATGTGACCATTTTTAATTGAATTTCCCATCAAAATGTGATATATATATATATATATACCATTACAAAACCATGGTAGTACTTTTCTATTGATGCCGCGATCTGTCTGCAGTAAGTTTGCAGGTGTTCTGTCTGCTCAAAGAAACTCTTGCTGTGTCCTAAATTCAATGTCTGCTTCCTTGTTTTCTTTTCCTCTGCCTCTCCACTAACCACAAAACACCCATCTCATCTCTCTTTCTCTTTTCCCATCTCGCATCCTGTCTTCACCAGCACACACCCATGATGCTCTTTGAGCAGTCTGGAGCTCATTGCTGTGAATGAAGGGTGCTGCTGGCCAGAGTATTAGTCTGTGAAGAGTGAAGTAAACTTAAGGGGTGGGCAGTATCATTAAAATGCCGTTTAATATCACAGTAACTGTATAAATCACAGTAGTTATTTTCTTCTGGCAATTAAATGAAAGTTTATATTTCAATAAACGTGGTAATGCCTATTACTGGATAATCTTGTGAATAAAAGGCTTCAGAAATTTCTCTTAACTATTCAATAAATGCTTAATCAAATTTCTAAGGAATAAAACTAAACATTTAAAATATATAACTACAATTAATATATAAATTAATAATGAATAAAAACATTTTTCAATATTTACTTCAATTTAAAATACACAGATGTCTACCATCACACAGTACATGCGATCATACCACACAGCCATACTTCCTTAGGTCTGAGGAATTTACCAAATCTCATATATATATATATAATGTTGAATAAAGTAGTTGTTAATGCTTATGCCAAACCCTGAAAAAAAAAAAAAAAAAAAAAAACTTTTTTCCTAGTTTTCCATTAAACACCTAATACTCCGTGACCAAGGCAGAGCTGAAACACACATGCACAAAGATGTTTTTTCCATTATGCTCAAACCTCACAACATTTTGAGTAGAGATGAATTTGAGTTAATATTGCTATTTGGGTTATTTGGCAGAGTTTCGTTTTCCCAAAGCTCAGTTTATATGGCAAACTGCAGGCGAAAGATTTCTGTAATGTTCCAAAGAGGCTCTGAAGGATTGATGTCCCTCATTGATATTCATACCGCTCACTCTCTTTTCTCTCCCAGTTAGACGAAAACAAAACGCAAGTTAGAATGCAAAATGGCACACATGGTTAGCGAACACGGTCCAGGCGAAAAGAGGAAGCATTTCATCACGCCCACCCCTCCCACACACTCTCACACCCTCACTAAATCCCTGGCAAAGACTGATTGAACCCTGAGATTTTGTCTTTCTAAGTTACAGTTAAGAGCTGTTCGAGCTGCATCCCAATTGGTTGTCCTTTCCCATTGGCGCTGTACACACCAACAGTTAATAACATGCTCATGGCTGACTAACACAGAGCAAATACCCACTCTGGTCTTCCTGTCGATGGGCAAATATCATCTTCACTTTAGTGAGGACCCAGTTATTTACACTGGCATGCCTCTGTAATGAAAGCCCAGGCATGGAGCCCATTATAGGCACACATATTTGAGGGCCACTTTATTTTTCTCCCCCACTCCACAGGAAAACCTTTAATGCATGTCACAAAAGCACTGCTGCTTTCTAAGACAAATTAGCACCTGTAAATAGAATAAGTCTGTGTGAATCTCTGCACTCCAATACCCTTCATCAACAGGGGGGCATTATTCATGCTACGAATGAGACTTCCTTTTTTGTTGTCATCACATTCGTGATTTCATATTTCAATGACAGACAAGTTCGTTCTGGGAGAGTATAGCATCTGTCAGCGTAGGAATGGTGGGCCGGGCTTTCTGAGATACTCGCATGGGCGGCACTTAATTGGCTAGGGGAGCATCCATCCACCCCAAGGTCAACGTCAGTTAGATGATAGGCTCATCTAAAAACTCAATTCAGCCTCAGACAAGCAATAAATAGAGATTCACAGAGTGAGAACTAAAAGTGCATTAAAATGTAAAAGCTATCCTAAAATATGTAAATATGTGCAAAATGCCCCAATTTGAAGGTGTGCATGCATGATGTATGTCAATGCATCAACACCCTCTTGTCCTTTGCCTAATAAAGAAATATTTCAATATTTAACAAAACTCAAATGCTATATTCTATAACATTTTCCTGAAGAGTGCCACCAAAGCTAATTGATTCCAAACTTTTTACCAAAACAAATCTCGGACTTACTAAAGTATTCAGATGAAGTGATAGGAACTTTAAAGAGTTAAAATGATGACAATCCAATGATTTTAAAAGACTTCACACAATTGCACGGACAAAATACAATCTGATTTAGGCACTTAACCTTGATGGATCCCAAAGTCCCTTTCAAGGTTCGGTCAGTTCAGTCAGTTCATTCAAGTGTGTCATACAGGTACATCACCTATCTTATTGAATGTGGAAACACTCAAAAACTGCTTGTTAAATTTAAAATGTGCCTTGTTCAAAAGGGTCAGTAAGAATTTTTTTTTTTTTTTAAATGTTTTTGTAAGAAGTTTCTCATGCTCACTAAGGTTGGATTTATTTGCTTAAGTAAAAACAGTAATATTGTGAATATTACAGTTTAAAATAACTTTTCTATTTTAATATATTTTCATTATGAATTAAGCAGCCCTTTTCCAGTTTTCCAACAGAAATCATTTTAAAATGCTGATTTGGCACTCCAGAAACATTACTTCTTACCAAAATTATAACATTTTTATGGAAACCATTACACATTTAAATAGGAAGTTCAAAAGAATATAGAATAACATAGTAAAGATATTGTTGCAAAAAATCTATATTATTTCTGTCACTTTTGATCTATTTAATTGCTGAATTAAAATATAATATAACTGTATATTATACCCCATTACACTAACCCTACTCCTAAACCTACCCATCACAGAAAATTTTTAAAAACTCATTCTTTATGATTTATAAGCTTGTTTTCTCATGGGGACCTCGATTTAGGTCCCCACAGTGACACGAGTCCCCATAAGTCTGTGCATTCAGGTTGAATTCAGTCCCAACCAGGATAGAAAAACACACACACACACACACACACACACACACACACACACACACACACACCCACCCACTCACCCACACACCCACACCCACACACCCACACACCCACACACCCACACCCAAACCCAAACACACACCCACACCCAAACACACACCCACCCAAACAGTACATTTCAGGTATGGTCTAGCAAATTCACATTTTACAACACCAAACAAGAAGCAGTTCTGTAAAGGCCAAGCCTGACTTTGCCGAGTGGGTCTTTATTTAGAAGGCGGGACTTCCTTTAGAGGTGTGTCAAATGAGCATTTCAATTTCCCCCATTCATTGTAATACAAGTGCCCGTCTCTGCTATATACTGTCTCTGACAGAGCATGGTTTATTAAATGACTGAACCTAAAGACACTGTGTGTGAGTGTGCAAACTGTTAGTACACTCACTCTGTTGGGGTCCATGCGTGATCTGGTTGTATATGCCAGTGGAGGAATACTGAAGGCTTGTGGCACCAAATACTCCTCAGCATCCATCAGATCCTCCAGTTCTTCCTCATCTAGCAGACTTTGGAAGAACTTACTGTCGTTGGGGCTGGGCAGCTTCATGCGGTCGTCCCCCTGGCACAGAGAGAACCAGGCTTGAGATATTTATGCACTATGCAGAAAAATAACACTTTTATGATAGTTGTTCTGTTATATAGTTTATTATTGTACAGCACACTGGTCAACAGTCTGTTGTTTTTAAGTGTGCTTTATAAATAAACTGAACTGAACTTAAGATCCTTGACTCTCATCACAACCATTTCATTTGAGCCGAGCTGTAAAGCTCTTACCTGGATGACTAGGTAACGTTGTGGGTCTCTTGCCATTCGGCAGAACTCTGCTGCAAGCTCCTTAAATCTTGGTCTGCTGTCTGCATCTATCATCCAGCCTGGAGGGGCACACATAGCACAATTTCAGTCAGCAAAGTAGACCACAATGGATAAAAAAAATGCAGTGAGCACTCTCTATTAAAATACATTTAAAAGAAGGTTAAGAGTACAGTATCTACCACACACTGTCGATTACCACATAACTGTAATTATTTAAAAAAAAAAAAAAATTTTTAGGTCACACTTTATATTAGGTGTCCTTAACTACTATGTACTTACATAAAATAAGTACATTATACTTATTGTGTTCATATTGTATTGCAAAACGCTTTTTCTGCTATTGAGGTGGGATACGGTTAAGGTTAGGGACGGGTTTGGTTGTATGGGCAGGTGTAAGGGTGGATTAAGGTGTAAGGGAAGGGACAACTGTTTATAGATGTAATTACAGAAATCAATTACAGCTGTAATTACATGCAGGTATTTTTTAAAATATAAGTACAATGTAAAAACATGTATGTACACAATAAGTGCACTGTATCAAATGATGAATTATATATAGTAGTTAAAGCCACTTAATATAAAGTGGGACCCAATTTTAAATGTCTTTTAATTATGAATTTACAAATTCGTATTGATAATTATATAGCCATTTACTTGTATACAACTACAAGATTCAACAGCCATTGATCTACAGTATAAACTCAGAAGGATTCCTTAGCTGACCTGCTTGAACACTACATAAGAGCTTCTATCATGATGTGTTAAAACTAAGGCTGTCAATATAGATTAAAAATTTTAATCATATATAAACACTTATCGTGAAATTAAGCATACACCATTTATCTTGTTTAACACATTCATTTTGTCATCATTTGCTATATCCAGCAAAGTAAACCATCAGATTGAAGTATGATTCTCAGAAAAACTGTATATTTTAAGCTTTTTTCAAGGTAAATTTGGGTGTCTTTTCAAAAAAGAACACTTGGAGACTCCAAAAGGACATCAAATAACCAAATGATATAAGGAGTCCATATAATTCATACATTTATGCACAGCAAAGGACAAAAATTACAGAAAAACATTTTTTCACAATTCACAGTGTATAGTATGTGTACAGCGCAACAGCAAAGAGCTTATTTACATTTTAGACAAGTCAAGTTGTGATACAGATCAGGACCACATGGAGATGCCAAAAAAAACCCCTAAACCAACTGCCTTGACCTGACTGCATATGGCTACAACAGTACACAGATCCATTCAGAATTACTAAACACAGCAACATACACATGACAAATCAAAACATCCTGAATGTGTGTGGAAACAGCGTACTGAAATGTGTATTCTATGCATAAATACAATGTGCGATCAGTGATCAAGAGCGCACATACACGGTTTGTTTGCGCATTTATATAACAGACTCACAAGTGCTTACTATACGACTCCTGTACGTCACCGCAATCGTCTTTACCTTGATTACAATCCTCATCCATCAAAACTTCACTATCAAGACGCTGGTTTGCTTTATCCAGCTGAGATACGTAGTCAACTGCGTGATGTAAATTACGTTAATGACGCAATTACACGTGCTTCAGTAATTTATTTGATTTTAACACGTTAAGGATTTTGAATTAATCGCATGCGTTAACGCTGACAGCCCAAGTTAAAACCAAAATAATCTGGGATGAAAATTTGTGCAAAGCTCCCTTACATTTGACCATAACCATGTAGACGTCAATAGTGCAGATGGGAGGTTGAGGAAGCCTCTCTCCTTTCTCCAGCAGGTCAGGGATCTCTCGGGTAGGGATTCCATCGTATGGCTTTCCTCCAAATGTCATCAGCTCCCAGATAGTCACTCCTGGATAAAAAAAAAAAAAAAAAATCCAATAAACATCATTTAAAAAGCTTGTAGGCGTGTACTAAGACTGGTTGGTGTTTGCCTGATTCATACAGAGTGGCTGGCTGCATAAAAAGACTGAGAGATAAATTAATGAGGCATTTAACTGCAATTAAGGCTCATCTCACCGTAACTCCATACGTCACTCTGGTGGGTAAATTTCCTATAGTGGATACACTCCAAGGCCATCCACTTTATAGGCATCTGACAAAACAAGAGGGAACAATTTAACGGCTTGTGTTGAATAAAAAAAAAATCCCACAATGATAAAGTATATAAAAATGTAATAACATCAATACATTATTATTAAATTTAAAACAGTATTATTCAAGTGAGCACAGCGAGTACTGGATTATTGTTTATTTACGTAACTTGACAAAGTTTCTTCAAAGCTTACACCACTAAAACCAAACCTTATCACAGTATCATGCATTATATATTAAGTCTGGTAAACTAATATTTCAGAAATGGAATAATCAGTGATATCTGATTCTTTTTATCTTTTGCTTTAAAGAGAAAAGGTTGGGCTAAATGTGTGTGGAGCGCTGCTGGATATCAAACTGCACTAAAGCTTAGAGTTTCAAGAGGTTTAAAGTTTCTCCTATGTGGGAGAAGTCCCAGGATGCTCTATTAAGGTACGGCAACAAGAGGTTCAGAGGAGATTCAGATTAAGATGGAAAAGATCAGAAAGTGCATTTACATGCACGTTAAATGCGTTAAACCGCTTTCCTTTATCAGCATAAGGTCATAAACGGCTTAAGAATAAACCGATTGGCTAGATTTTTGCCCATTACCCTGATTTTGCCCAGCATGTGAACACCTTAATCTGTGTTCTGTCGGCTTATTAAAGTGCGCATGTGTGATATGTGACAGGAAAGCATCCTTATACGGCAGATTTAAGTGCATCCAGCCACAGAGTGTTTTTCGAGGTAGGGGAGGAGAAATATATTGCAAACTCTGACTTTTTCTTTTCTTGAAGAAATATAAAAAATGTGTTCTCATCTCGTGCAGCTAAAGGACAAGTGGTACAGTTGTAGAAATTTCAAATACGAGAGGAGAATGAGTCTGTTTCCTGCTGACATTTCGAAATACTACAGGGTTTTTAATGCTTTGTATAACATCACAACTCACATAATAAATATAGTAGAATACTTGAGTGAAATACATGATTGCTTACGCTTTGATACCACCACCGGGGAAAAACCTGTGTTTTTTTAAAATACAGTCTTACAGTGATCTCTCGCGTATCTCTACGCCAGATCGTGTACATTGACCTCACTTACCGGAAGTGATCGCGTGCTGAAGGCTGTTGGACATAGTGGCGTATTAGAGTTAAAAAATTATATAAATATTTTTCGGTTTCTCACACAAACGATCGTTTAGTTTCTTAAGACATCAATGTGTCGTCACGAGCCGCAGTGTTTAATATGGATTTGTCTGTGCATGTTTTTTTTACTGTCTTTTTTACTCAGATTTTGTTACCATTCACATGCATTATACGACTGACAGACTGCAACGGTTGGAGTTAAAAATCTTCATTTGTGTTCTACTGAAGAAACAAAGTCACCTATATCTTGGATGCCCTGGGGGTAAGCAGATAAACATCAAATTTTCATTTTTGGGTGAACTATCCCTATAAGGTGTTTTGTTTGACATTTTCTGTTACTTAGTTAATGTTTATTATATTATACTAGTGTGGTGAACTCTGAATCAAATCATCATGTGCCTTTATATTTTACCACCTGTATTTTTATGGTGGTTATTAAGGTAAAAAGATGATTTTGCTATATTATCGTCACAAAAACATGATTATTGTTAATTAGCCTGTCATAAGGAGCTGTGTTCTAAAACCCATAGACAAAAAGTGCAACAAATCTTTTGACTTCTCAGTGTTCCAACACAAAGAGCATATATTAACTGATGCCATGCAAATGGGTCAGTGCATGCCCTTTTTCTTGTTGGGGTCATGTGACACTGACTTTGCCACCATCTGCGTTGTATTCCTTCTCATCTGCATCCAGAAGGCGAGCCAGGCCGAAGTCAGTGATCTTTATATGGTTGGGTGACTTCACTAGGACGTTCCGAGCCGCCAGATCCCTGTGCACAAGTCTCCTCTCCTCCAAGTACATCATACCCTGCATCAACACACATACACAAAATCAAAATCATCATCAGCACTAACACTATCACAAGCGTGATGATACCATCTCATAAGCTAAAAAAACTAATTCACTTACAGCCAAAAAAAAAAAAAAAAAACCCAGACATTTTTTGCTATACAATTTAATAATAATATAAGTACAATAAACTTGGATGTTTAAGTCATTTCAACTTAAATTACATTACACTGACTTAAAATATGAGTTGAATCTTGTATAACTTATAAAAAAAAAGTTGAAAATGGCTTAACTTATTTTGATGAGTTAATGCAATGTCACAATCTAAATATGTGTTTTAATATCTTGTAATCTTGGACTAGACCTAATTAGCATATTTTAAATAAGTAAATAATAAATAAGATAAAGTCAATGCCATAAAATGAGTGTGTTCAACCGGGATATAGAAGAACTCTGAATCCTGACTATTGTGTATTGTCATCTAGTTTTTTATTAGTTGCATAATTATTCATATTTTGATATTTCCATCAATTCAGTTCAGTTTTGTTATTATAAATCATTTTCGGTAATTAAAGCCAAAATCATATAAATAATATATTAGATGAAAAACTTAAAACTTATTGACATATGTTGTCATGACTTATTGATCATATAATTTTTTACAGTGTACGTCCGCAGTACATTATTTTGCAGATTACTGGTTAAGTAAATGTATCTAATATTACATACAACATATGAATTAAGTCTGATGGGATTGTTTTTTCCTTATAGTACTGCTCAAATATATGACAAGTTGCTGGTTGTATCTTGAGTGTATCCATTAAACGGAGTAAGGGTTATTCCTTTTTATTTTAATTTCAGTTTAAATTTTAGTTTTTGTCAGTTTAATTTTTTTTTTTTTTAAACATTTATATAGCTATGATTAGCTATTATTAGACAATACACAATAATCAGGTTACAGAGTTCTTTCTTCAGTTGAACAAACAAATTTTATGACATTCACTTAATCTTGTTTATTGGTTACTTATGTGCTAAAAAAGGTCTACAGCAAGACTACAGAATATTTCTGCAAAATACACATTTAGATTTATGATGATACCATCATTATCTCTCATAAGCTATTCAAATCTTTCACATATTTCTGCATTAGTGTCATGATAAAATGAAGATTCATCATGAGGAAGAGTTTGTAGCCTTAAAATGTAATGGTCAGGAAGAAGACATTTGCAGTAAAATCAAAGTTTGTTTGTTCTACCATACATTTTTTCAAAGACACTTTGTGGAGGGATTACACTGAAAAAAGTCACATAATTAATAATGGAGATTGTTCACATTGATAAGCGATGAGTCTCTTCTCAGGCATGGCCGTGTATCGCAAAACATTGAAAACTCCAGACATCAATTTTCTGGAGGAGCGAACAATGCATGTAATCGATTTAAGTTCAAACCGCAGCATGGAGGCCGTTCGCAGGGCCGCTCTCCATTCGCAAGAAAGCAGCCTCTCTACTCTTCCCTCCAGTGGGGCTTTCAAGTGCCCTTGAGCTGGTGGCTGGATGAAATTTAAATCTTAATGTGATTGGTAGAGAAGTAATGGTTTAAGCTTCAAAATGGTTTAAGAGAGCGAGATAGTGAGAGGGAGCTTGTAAAAGTGGGAAAATACAATTTGAGAGGTCCAGTGTAGGTCATCACAGGTGCTCTCTGAGATGAGAAGACTGCGTCTGTCATCACAGAAAGAGTCTGGTTACAAGCGCTTTTAATACCAAATAACTGTGAGAATATATTAAGCGTATTGCATCACCTGTAAGTTGGCAGTCCATAATAAACTGGGGGAAATCCAGAAATCCTGGTTACACATTCGTTTTTATAGAGAACTGAAGAGAAATATTAAACCCTTAACTTTTCTTGCAATACAATTCAATAATATTGTGTTTGCACTGCAGTACTTTGTTTGCAGATTACTGGTTAAGTAAATTTGTCTAATATAGTAATGTAAATTCAGTCTGATGGTATAGTTATTTTCCCCCCATACCTACTGCCCATATATATATGACAATTTGCCAGTTGTATATCAAGGGTATTCATCAAATTAAATCAGTGTTATTTTAGTATTCTTTATATATAATTGTACAGTAGTATTTATTAATATTTTGAATTATATATATTTTCTATATTTTCAGTATTTATTTTAGTTTTAGTATTTTTGTTATGTGCTTTTTGTAGCTTTATTTTTATATTTATATATTAGCTTTTTTTTTTTTTTTTTTTATAATTTCAGTAAAACTTCTTTAACTTTTAAGTTTTTCATCTAATATATTATTTATATTATTTTGGCTTTAATTACCGAAAATGATTTATAATAACAAAACTGAACTGAATTGATGGAAATATCAAAATATGAATAATTATGCAACTAATAAAAAACTAGATGACAATACACAATAGTCAGGATTCAGAGTTCTTCTATATCCCGGTTGAACACACTCATTTTATGGCATTGACTTTATCTTATTTATTATTTACTTATTTAAAATATGCTAATTAAGTCTAGTGCAAGATTACAAGATATTAAAACACATATATAGATTTGCGATTCCACAGGCGTTTCTTATCATCTTGTTGCTGAATTGCTTGTAGTCTTAAGTAAACTTTTTACATTTAAATGACGGGATAAAAATAAGATTTTCTGCTTTTATTTGAAGTGCAAAACAACACATAAAATGAGTACTTAAATATAAAAATAGCCAAGTCTGCTGGATATTCTTCTCATTTTCACAGAAGAGTGTATCTATGCTAATAACATGGTTATATGTCAAACCTGAGTGAGAGCTCAATTCTAATTGGAAACAAAACAGTGACATAAAACGTATAATGAATGAGGAGTGTGGCTTGCTTTGCAGAATGTCAACAGTCTAGACTCATGACTTGCAGCACGGTCAGATCTGAGAGTGTGTTTCCCACTGTACTTATTAACATGATGGCAGCAGCTCTGAAAGAGAAATCCCCCAATTTAAGATGAGCCGAGAATACATGAGTGGACTGGCTAAAGCAGTCTGGGAATGGAAAGAGGGGTTTATTTCAACCATATTCAAATGGGTTTGGGTTAAGCTGGGAAAGAGGATGATGCTTTACTAACAGGAGTAAAAAAAAAAATTAAAAAAAAAGACTAATATGTTGCTCAGACACTTCTTTTATTATGACAGTTCTTTACTAAAACCACGTGAGCTGCCTATAGAGGCAGGTTTCCGAGGCATTATGCATTGTGATTAAATCAGTAGGACATAAAACCAATATGGCACCATATTACTATTATATCATATCCATTATAAATATACAGTGGGGAGAACAAGTATTTGATACACTGCCGATTTTGCAAGTTTGCCCACTTACAAAGCATGTAGAAGTCTGTAATTTTTATCATAGGTACTCTTCAACTGTGAGTGACGGAATCTAAAACAAAAATCCAGAAAATCACATTGTATG
Organism: Coreius guichenoti; assembly: GCA_039654105.1. NCBI lineage: Eukaryota > Metazoa > Chordata > Actinopteri > Cypriniformes > Gobionidae > Coreius > Coreius guichenoti. The sequence goes on along the minus strand of CM077172.1, from coordinate 12,185,344 downwards.
ATTTTTAAGTAATTAATTTTCATTTTATTGCATGACATAAGTATTTGATACATCAGAAAAGCAGAACTTAATATTTGGTACAGAAACCTTTGTTTGCAATTACAGAGATCATACGTTTCCTGTAGTTCTTGACCAGGTTTGCACACACTGCAGCAGGGATTTTGGCCCACTCCTCCATACAGACCTTCTCCAGATCCTTCAGGTTTCGGGGCTGTCGCTGGGCAATACGGACTTTCAGCTCCCTCCAAAGATTTTCTATTGGGTTCAGGTCTGGAGACTGGCTAGGCCACTCCAGGACCTTGAGATGCTTTTTACGGAGCCACTCCTTAGTTGCCCTGGCTGTGTGTTTCGGGTCGTTGTCATGCTGGAAGACCCAGCCACGACCCATCTTCAATGCTCTTACTGAGGGAAGGAGGTTGTTGGCCAAGATCTCGCGATACATGGCCCCATCCATCCTCCCCTCAATACGGTGCAGTCATCCTGTCCCCTTTGCAGAAAAGCATCCCCAAAGAATGTTTCCACCTCCATGCTTCACGGTTGGGATGGTGTTCTTGGGGTTGTACTCATCCTTCTTCTTCCTCCAAACACGGCGAGTGGAGTTTAGACCAAAAAGCTCTATTTTTGTCTCATCAGACCACATGACCTTCTCCCATTCCTCCTCTGGATCATCCAGATGGTCATTGGCAAACTTCAGACGGGCCTGGACATGCGCTGGCTTGAGCAGGGGGACCTTGCGTGCGCTGCGGGATTTTAATCCATGACGGCGTAGTGTGTTACTAATGGTTTTCTTTGAGACTGTGGTCCCAGCTCTCTTCAGGTCATTGACCAGGTCCTGCCGTGTAGTTCTGGGCTGATCCCTCACCTTCCTCATGATCATTGATGCCCCACGAGGTGAGATCTTGCATGGTGCCCCAGACCGAGGGAGATTGACCGTCATCTTGAACTTCTTCCATTTTCTAATAATTGCGCCAACAGTTGTTGACTTCTAACCAAGATGCTTGCCTATTGTCCTATAGCCCATCCCAGCCTTGTGCAGGTCTACAGTTTTATCCCTGATGTCCTTACACAGCTCTCTGGTCTTGGCCATTGTGGAGAGGTTGGAGTCTGTTTGATTGAGTGTGTGGACAGGTGTCTTTTATACAGGTAATGAGTTCAAACAGGTGCAGTTAATACAGGTAATGAGTGGAGAACAGGAGGGCTTCTTAAAGAAAAACTAACAGGTCTGTGAGAGCCGGAATTCTTACTGGTTGGTAGGTGATCAAATACTTATGTCATGCAATAAAATGCAAATTAATTATTTAAAAATCATACAATGTGATTTTTGTTTTGGATTCCGTCTCTCACAGTTGAAGTGTACCTATGATAAAAATTACAGACCTCTACATGCTTTGTAAGTGGGCAAACCTGCAAAATCAGCAGTGTATCAAATACTTGTTCTCCCCACTGTAATTCATTCAGGACAGTCTTTGCATTCAAAACTTCAACCTACACTGGCTGACCTGATGCGTCTCCTACAGTAATAATTGATGGTCTAGCCTAGTAAAGCCACAGATGGGGATATTGTGAATGGGATTGGTAGGATATGATAAATTAAACAATAAGCCCTTAGTGTCCCTCAGGGTTGAGGTCAGTGCAGTCCAGTGGTGTTCATTATGGGTCATGGGAGAAATGCTAACCGGTATGCTTTAAAATACACAAATGTCTGCAGAACTGTGAAGGAGGAGGGAACAAATCTCTTTATGCCATGCGTATGCAATCTTTTCCCAGCAAGCAAGTGTAATCTCAGGTAATGGTGTGGGGATTACACCCTCCGTGCCTGCTGAAGGAAAAAAAAAAAATCACTTCCTCCGCTCCATACTCTTTTCTTACAGGACTGTATCACATCCAGACATACACAACCGTTCAAACGTTTCAGGTAAGACTTTTTTAAAAGTAAATGAATGCTTTTATTCAGCAAAGAGGCAATAAATTGATTAAAACTGAAAAGTTTTCTATTTCAAATGAATGTCCTTTTGCTGTTCTTGAAAATGCATCATAGTTCCCATATTGAAATGATTAGAGAAGGATCATGTGACACTGAAGGCTGGAGTAATGATGCTGGAAATTCAGCTTTGCCATCACAGGAATAAATTATATTTTAAAATATATTTAAATAGAAAACAGTCATTGTAACAATATTTCACAATATTATTGTTTTTTCTATATTTTTTAATCAAATAAATGCAGCCTTGATGAGCATAAGAGACTTATTTGAAAAATATTAAAAAATTTATACTGACCCCAGACTTTTGAACGGTAGCGTACATGGTCATTTTGATGTATTTGATGTTTTATGTAGCACACAAAACTGAAATTCACTTTAAAAATCAGATTGACTTCAAGAAACATTCTAATGCACACACAAAAACCCAGACACAAAATCACAGGCCTCTGAAGCAAACATGAACAAAGAAAGAAACACAAAGAAAGTGACAATCAGATCAAAGGACCACAACTGGCAGCCATTCTGTTGCCTTCCTCCTTCCTCTGCACACACTGCAGGTACGTCTCATGATCTTAAGAGCTTTTCAAAGATTAATGAGCCTACATTAACATTAATCGTCTATCAAAATGCAATTATCTTTGCGTTTGCAGAGCTGAGGTAGAGACGAGGGAAACGTACATTTCAGGGTAAATAATCTTGACTTCTGCACAGCTGTACCTGCAAACAGGGAAAGTGCTTGCTTGTACCACATAAAAAAATCAAATATGTCACACTGGCCTAGCTTTTCAATCTGGATCTTATCAAATTTTCAAAACATTAAGGCAGTAAAATAATTATTATGATTATAATGTTAGTTGAGGAAAACGAAAAAATGTATATAAAAGAAATCACATAGATGTGCCTATATCGAACGTTTTCCTTCTCTTTAGCTGTTTTTATTTCTGCAGTGAGTATAGGAAGGTTACAAGACAAGAAAAAGGGAGGCACTTTTTCAAAAGCAGCTGTTTAGCAAATTGGCCCCTGGAAAGAGAGTTTTAGCATTGAGGCCTCTCAAAAACATGGAAAGAGTAAGAGCTCTCAAGAGCCATACAATACAGTCTGGGGAGAAAAATCACTGCCTACTTAGAAAATATGAAGGCGGAACCCTGAATTTCTTATTTATGTTCATATTGGAGCCATGCAAACAAAGGTTCAGTCCATAGGATTGTCCTATTGAATGCGTTTTGTCAAAACATATTGGTGGGAGTGGTCAGATATTTTCATTGACATTTGACTCCTGGCTGTAAGTGGAGGCCCCACACACACACACACACACACGTCTGGTTCGCTATCTTTGTGGGGACTCTATTTAGACGTAATGGTTTTTATACTGTACAAACTGTATATTCTACCCCCTTACACTAACTCTACCCCTAAACCTACCCATCACACAAAACTTTCTGCATTTTTACATTTTCAAAACAACTAATTCCGTATGATTTATAAGCTTGTTTCCTCATGGGGACCTCAATTTAGGTCCCTACGGTGACACAATTCCCCACACTGTAAAAAAAAGTTGCTGCCTTAAATTTTTAAGTACAATCAACTGATGTTTAAGTCATTTCAACTTAAATTACATTAACTTGACTTTGAATCTTGTATAACTTATAAAAAAAGTTGAAAATTGCTTAACTTATTTTGATGAGTTAAAGCAATGTAAAAACATATGTTGTCATAATTTATTGATAATATAATTTTTTTACAGTGCATGAGTCTGTGTACTCAGGATGAAGTCCACACTGGGATAGAACACACACACACACAGAAAATTTGTGTCTCATAGAAATCATCATAGAAAACTTTCTGCATTTTTACATTTAAAAAAAACATCAGTTAGTATAATTTATAAGCTGTTTTCCTCATTTAGCAACATGCTGACACCAAAACTCTATTAAAATCACTTGTGAATCTATGTAGTGTTTTAAATCACTCATTTATGAGGTTTCATTTCAGTTACTATGCTGCCTTAGAAGGATGGTATCAAAGTTTTGGAACAGAGCCAAATTCTCTCACTCAAAAGCCTGTGTATTACATAAATACCATATCCCTGTGTATTAAAAAACCCAAGCTATACTGTGTTTCTCTAGCTCAGTGTGAGTGAGCAGTGCACTGCAGTTCCTATCAGTTGATCCACGTCTCTCGCAGGACTAAATCCGAACCCATTCCACAGTCAGAGCACAGGCCGCTTTGCCCCATTCACTCTGGTCCCAGTGTATTTAAAACAGATTACTTCTGCAGCCCGGACAGCCAATCAATACTCACTCTGATTACAATAAGCCACAAGATGGCCGCGCCACACAATATTTATCCCCAGAGTGGACTTTAGTGTAATTAGAAATCAATGGCTCACACAGTCCATTAATGCAGTGGACGTGCTGATAGAGCAACAGAGATTGTCTCATGCGTGAGTGTTAAAAGCCCTGAAGAGAGAACAGGCGACTTTATGAAAGAGCTGATCAGCTAAAGGCAAACCCCTTTTAAGTATAATGTTCAGTCAGGGGATTCTACATTAACGTGTTTAAAAGGGCTAACAGAGGGTTTTAAAGTGACACTGAGCTCACAAAGTGTGCAATATCTATGTAATCAAGGCTTATACAAAACACGGGTGACCATAATTCACCATAAATTGGTAGGTATCAGTATAGAGCAGGTGTCTTCAAATACAATAGAATGAGGGCCTATAACATAACATAAATAATGACACAATATAACATACATATAGTGCCATTTTTATGTATTTACATAGAATAAAGAGATTGATGCAAGCATCACTATAATCTATGCATCATTTGTTTACTGCATGCACTGCTTTGTGACATCGCTGCTGAATGAGCAAAATATGTCATAATTTAAGTATTTTGAGTTTGCAGTCCAAATACAATGTGACAAGATAAAAAGGGCATGTACCGCAAAATACTGGCAAGAAAACCTCTTTCTTTTAAGTTGTAGTTACAGACTATAGTACAGTAAAATAAAGCGTGACCAGTCCAATTCACAAACAAATGACTTATGAATCGGTTCTTTTAGTGCACAAAAATACAGAGTGAATCAGTGAAGTCTGAGGACTCTTTTAATGAATCATTCAAAAAAACTCAGGAGTTCCACTTTAAATCAGTAAAGTGGAATCGTTCACGGAATCAACTCAGTGAATCCCTTTAAAGCTGTCAATATCATTAAACTACAGTCTATTTACAGTACACAATTACATTACAGTCTATTTAAACAATATCATACGGGCAAAATTATGTTCTAAATATTGGTAAAGCTCTGATTTGGCCATAGATCAGTCACGTTGATATTCCGACACAGCAACAGCGAGTGTGATTATCTGTGATATTGCTTTTAAACAAGAGTTCAATAAACAAGAAGATAATATTGAGTAACCTACATTTTACACATATTATTGCAAATTGTCTACAAACCCGATTCCAAAAAAGTTGGGACACTGTACAAATTGTGAATAAAAAAGGAATGCAATAATTTACAAATCAATCTCATAAACTTATATTTTATTCACAATAGAATATAGATAACATATCAAATGTTGAAAGTGAGACATTTTGAAATGTCATGCCAAATATTGGCTCATTTTGGATTTCATGAGAGCTACACATTCCAAAAAAGTTGGGACAGGTAGCAATAAGAGGCCGGAAAAGTTGTACATATGTACATATAAGGAACAGCTGGAGGACCAATTTGCAACTTATTAGGTCAATTGGCAACATGATTGGGTATAAAAAGAGCCTCTCAGAGTGGCAGTGTCTCTCAGAAGTCAAGATGGGCAGAGGATCACCAATTCCCCCAATGCTGCGGCGAAAAATAGTGGAGCAATATCAGAAAGGAGTTTCTCAGAGAAAAATTGCAAAGAGTTTGAAGTTATCATCATCTACAGTGCATAATATCATCCAAAGATTCAGAGAATCTGGAACAATCTCTGTGCGTAAGGGTCAAGGCCGGAAAACCATACTGGATGCCCGTGATCTTCGGGCCCTTAGACGGCACTGCATCACATACAGGAATGCTACTGTAATGGAAATCACAACATGGGCTCAGGAATACTTCCAGAAAACATTGTCGGTGAACACAATCCACCGTGCCATTTGCCGTTGCCGGCTAAAACTCTATAGGTCAAAAAAAAAGCCATATCTAAACATGATCCAGAAGCGCAGGCGTTTTCTCTGGGCCAAGGCTCATTTAAAATGGTTTGTGGCAAAGTGGAAAACTGTTCTGTGGTTAGACGAATCAAAATTTGAAGTTCTTTTTGGAAAACTGGGACGCCATGTCATCCAGACTAAAGAGGACAAGGACAACCCAGGTTGTTCTCAGCGCTCAGTTCAGAAGCCTGCATCTCTGATGGTATGGGGTTGCATGAGTGCGTGTGGCATGGGCAGCTTACACATCTGGAAAGGCACCATCAATGCTGAAAGGTATAACCGAGATCTAGAACAACATATGCTCCCATCCAGACGTCGTCTCTTTCAGGGAAGACCTTGCATTTTCCAACATGACAATGCCAGACCACATACTGCATCAATTACAACATCATGGCTGCGTAGAAGAAGGATCCGGGTACTGAAATGGCCAGCCTGCAGTCCAGATCTTTCACCCATAGAAAACATTTGGCGCATCATAAAGAGGAAGATGCGACAAAGAAGACCTAAGACAGTTGAGCAACTAGAAGCCTGTATTAGACAAGAATGGGACAACATTCCTATTCCTGAACTTGAGCAACTTGTCTCCTCAGTCCCCAGACGTTTGCAGACTGTTATAAAAAGAAGAGGGGATGCCACACAGTGGTAAACATGGCCTTGTCCCAACTTTTTTGAGATGTGTTGATGCCATGAAATTTAAAATCAACTTATTTTTCCCTTAAAATGATACATTTTCTCAGTTTAAACATTTGATATGTCATCTATGTTGTATTCTGAATAAAATATTGAAATTTGAAACTTCCACATCATTGCATTCTGTTTTTATTCACAATTTGTACAGTGTACCAACTTTTTTGGAATCGGGTTTGTAGTTTTGTTCCGCCAACGAAAATAGTTCCAAACAAATCAACAGCAGAAACTGTTGTGGATCTTAGAGCAGTATTGTTCTTTGAATTGCGAAATTGCATTAGGATTAATTCGTATTGATACCCAGTTCTACTTATCTAATTGTGTTATTAATTTTAATAACACATTTTAATGCAGGAGGGACAATGTAAATTTATACTTAGCTTTAATTTAGCTCTACTTCAGCTTCACTTAAAAACTTAATATTGTATTTTTGTAACACATTTACATTTTCTACAAAAAATTAGGTCTAGATCCTACAGATTGACGGTTCCTCTACAGTGCCATCACAGATGCTGCAATGGGCTCCTGCTGAAGACCCTCAATATGGAGAGATCTTGCACTCATCAAAGGAATCTCAGAAAGGATTTTTCTCCATGTTTAGTAATCATGTTTCAAAATGAAAGCTTTAAGGGAATGAAAAATCCTCCTGTTTCATCATTATTGGATTACTTTCTCTATGCCCATACTGCTTCCCCCATAAACTGCTCTGATTAAATTAACTTCCTTCCCAACTCGCTTTTGACCTTTTGAATGATGTCCTCCATTCCCTAAGAGACGGATTTAAATTGTGTTTGTCACTTATTAAGTGTTTGTCATTTTGCAGTGATGTGAACTTCTGCGCGTTTCCTGTCTCTGTGGAGGATGTGTATTCGTGAAATAAGACTGGGAAAAATCTCTGAGTAAAAGTGAGGAGTGTGACCCATGAAGACCCACCGCAGAGAAAGTGATTGTGTCCTTCTGTCTCTTCACCCTCATCCACAGTTTTTATCCTCTCTTATACCTGTAACCACATCTGACTGGGATTAGACTCAACCATCTTTTTCTCATCCAAGCCAAGTAATCTGTCCCTGCTATTTCATCTGCGCAGAGCGTGGAGCCGCGTGATAGGCTTAGTCATGCAGGTGTCATCATCAGTATTCTGAATGTCCTTTCTGAACAGTTTCACCACCACAAAACCATTCCATTAATTCCAGACCTGTCAGCAGACCACAGTCGCTTGAAAAAATTATGACAATCAACAAAATTGGAGGGGAGATCCGTCTATCGATTATAACTTCAATCACTCTAGTGACTCCTATATATTGCCAGCTGGCTCTTTTTAGGAAGAAATTGGGGCTTTGACCTTGTAGATAAAGTTCACTTCTCCTTCTTTCAGGCAATACAAATCACTGTCCAAATGTCGGCAGAGATCATCGACCATCTTAGTACATCAAGCATCAGCATTCGAACTGCACCAGGATAGTTCACCAAAAATGTAAAGTTCTGTCATCATTTACTCACGCTCATGTCATTCCAAACCTTTTTTCTCTCTCCATATAATGAACGTCAATAGGTTCCAGTGTTGCTTTGCCCAGTGACTTTCATTGTGTGGAAAAAAAGGGTTAAAACGCTTCAAAATATTTTCTTTTGTGGCTAAACTATTTAAGTTTTAAAACAGCACTTTATAAAAAGCTATGATTTACAAGGATCATGATTAACAAAATATCACTCTATCAGCTTTTTAAGTAGCCTAAGTAGTGTATTACTGTACACTATATATTAGTGTAGACACGTGACTTAGTTATTCACCCTGTGTATTTAAGTTCCTTCATACTTTCAGTTCATTGTCTGTTATTGTTTGTGCCAGAAAACAGTTAATTTAAATTGTAATAATATTTCACGATATTACTGTTTTTTTTGTTGTTGTTTTTTACTGTATTTTTGATCAAATAAAAGCCTTTGTGAGCATAAGAGACTTTCAAAAACATTAATCATTCCAAACTTTTGACTGGCAATGCAGATGAGCTTTCTTGTCATTTATATTACCTCCTAAATGCACAGTAGATAACTATGAAGAATAATGTTTTGGAAAAATGTCAGCAAGAAATAGTTCCAACGACAGTTCCAGCAGGGACGTCTGGTCACCCTAGCCTGTGTGTCCCAATTTGAGACTTCAAAAATCGGGTCCTCCTACTTGCTGAATAGAGGAATATGAAACGCTTATTAGAAATGATGTCTCTTTTTCCTCTGTCAAGCATGTTATTATCTGGCACCTGGACTGTGCATTAATAGAGGTTAAAGGATCTCTCTGTCTCTCTCTCTCTGTCTCTGTCTCTCTGTCTCTCTCTCTGTCTCTCTCTCTCTGTCTCTGTCTCTGTCTCTCTCTGTCTCTCTCTCTCTCTCTCTCTCTCTCTCTCTCTCTCTCTCTCTCTCTCTCTCTCTCTCTCTCTCTCTCTCTCTCTCTCTCTCTCTCTCACACACACACACACACACACTGGCTGCAGAAGGCAGGTGGTACACTCCCTCTGTGACCAATTTTCAAGCCAGTGTTTGGAAAGAACACAGCGCAAGCACAGGAAAAATAATAAAGAGCGGCTAATTAAAAGCTGAGCAGCACAACATGGCTGACAAAAGAGAGGCCTGTTTAAGTAGTTTGTGTAAACATGCCACTGAAGACTACCGGTGAGAGGAGGAGGACGGGGTGTACCAAGCAATGACAGGTGGAGAGAGAGAGAGAGAGAGAAGAGAGGAGCAGTACATAGAGAAAGAGAGACGCAAGAGAGAAATTAATGGTAGACACATAATAATGAGTCAAGTCTTACAGCATGTGTCTCTGAGTTAATTCAAGTAAAATCTACTTACATGTGACCCAACCTAATTTTAAAGACTTTTAAAGAAACCAAGCAAAATGGAAAGCCACGGTTCATCATGCATTCTCATTGAAAAAAGTTGAGGGACATGAGTTAGCAGTTGTTGACACAATTCAATTTAAAGAAAATGAAGGTGTAAATGAATGTGAATGTATAATTTCTGCCTCCTCATATAGACATTAGGGGTGTAACGGTTCAAATTTTTCACGGTTTGGTTTGCAACACGGTTTTAGGGCCACAGTTTCGGTATGGTTCGGTATGTGCTATATTCAGGGGGGGAAAGGCTATTGTCAAATAAAAATAAGGAAAATAAGAACAAAAAAATCTATCTACAAGCAGTAGCACAAATAAATACAAATTGAGCAAAGATACAAATAAAATAAACAGTGCTTTTCAGGTTTTTCAGGTACAGAAATTGAATAAAGTAATCAAATGTAAAAAAACAAAAACTGCATAATCTTCACTGTATAAATTATATAAACATTAAAAATATATTCAGTCAAGAGCAGAGAGTTATTTCCTTGTCTTTTGTTGTTTGATTAACATTAAAAACACAGACAGCTGAAATATTAGGCTGCTGTCACTTAAGACACAGTATTGGTGTATAAATAGCCCTCATGTTCCCATTGTCTCTTGTCTAGCTTTGTTTCTTGTTATGTTGTAACCTGCTGTCAGTGAGTCTTGGTCATGTTTTATGTTTATGTTTCAAGTCAAGTTATAGCCAAGTCAGGTCATTGTCGTGTTTTGTTTATTTTTGTATTGGTTTCACGTTTACTCCAATAAACTGCTCATGGATTCTCCTTCAACTTGCTGTATTTGTTACAGAAAGCTAAACAAGAGACAATGGGAACATGAGGGCTTTTTATACACCAAGACTAATGACTAAACAAGACACACATGAACGCAGTGAACACAATGAACCAATCAGAACATGATGCACGAGACTAGGAAGCACAAGACATGATCACATGAGGGCAAGGTCACATGACAAACAGGAACCATAATACTTTCAAAATAAAAGACTGAAAACAAAGTTGAAACAAGTCACCGGATCCTTTACTGATTTCTTCTTATTATCAATGTTGAAAACAGTTGTGCTCCTTAATATTTTCCTGAAAACTATGATAGATTTTTCAGAAATCTCTGATGAGAGAAAGTTCAAAAGAACAGCACTTATTTGAAATGGAAATCTTTTGTAACAAAAGTTTTTTCTGTCACTTTCGACCTATACAGTGCATCCTTGCTGAATAAAAGTATTATTTTTTTAATCTTACTGGCCCCAAACTTTTGAACGGTAGTATATGTACTGGGGTGGTCTAATTCTAGAGGAAGTTAGCAAAACAACCGAAATGTCTTACATCACCCTTAAGCCTTTACAATTCTGTGATATTGTCTTTCAGAGTGAAGCTCATGGTGGGATTGTGGTACTTTGGTAAAAATCAATAGTCTGTTTCCAGGTTCTGCATGCTGAAAGTGGGAGATTTTCCAAATACACATTTTATTTTTTATACACAACCACACACATCGAATGGCCAAGAGCAGTTTCAGCACATAATACACAGAGAACCAAGGCCATGCTAATCAATACTGTTATGATTCTGACTTTCTGGTGTGTTTGCTACAAAAAGGGTTTTTAGTGATGAGCATGATGTATTATTTCACTCTCAGGCATTCAAATTCATAAACACGAGAAGGAAAAAAGACAAAAAAGAGGAAATTGGAATTGCGTGTGTGTGTGTGTTTGTTTGTAGTGGTGTGAGTGTATATGTGTGTGTGTCTGAAAGTGTGCCCTTGTGTGTGAGAGCATGGCTTCTGTCCGTCACACTTCACTACCCATTCAGCAGCGCTCAGAATGACAGAATACCAATAGGGAACTTAGACAGGAGAAGGACAACCGGGCCACAGTGAAACCGAGCTGGATGCTGACAGAAAAAGAATCAGGCGGGAGAGGCAGAACCCTGATCAAATCCTTCAACATATCACTGACACCTGCTTTGTAAATCATGGAATTAATCCATTACGGCCAAGACTCTGGAGTCACCATACGTATGCTTTTTTCTGTTCTGCTTGCTTTAACAAAAACTCAAAGTTCTGAATCTCGCTTTCAGCCCGTTTTAAAAGCATGAAAAAGAGCTGTACATCTGTATATCCAGTGTTTAAAGCTTACATGCCAAGAAAAACAACATAATGAAGAAAATGATACTACAGTCTTGTTATCATAATGTCTTTCTAATGTTATAAGTGGTGAGCTGTAAGTGTTCCCAGATTTTATTCGCCGTCTTGATAAATTGATTTTGGCCTGCATGCATTATACTGTATGTAGGATCCCAACAGCTCTTAAAATCATAAATGAAGCTGTTACAAAACAGCTAGTATATAATATAGGATTACCTTCATTTCTTGGCAAACATAACAAACTATATTACTTGCCAGAATAAGTATTTACTGCAGTGGTTCTCAATTTTTGGGGGTGTTTTACATGATCTTAGAAATAATGAATAATGAAAAAAAGAAAGAAAAACAAATCATTTACAAATATTAAATAATTATTTGATACTTCTAAAAATAAAATAAAAAAATGTAAGGACTAAACCAGTAACAAACAGACTCAGGCAAGAGAAGTAAGAGAACGCTACTTGCTGAGTAAAAGCACACCACTGTTCAGAAGTTTGGGGTCAAGATTTTTTTTTTTTTTCTTAAAGAAGTTAATACTTTAGTTCAACAAGGATGCATTAAATTTAAAAATAAAGACATTTATGTTACAAGATATTTATTTTTTAAATAAATGCTCTTTATTCTTAACTTTCTATTCATCAAAGAATCCTATAAAATCCTGTATTGCAGTTTGCACAAAAAATATTAAGCAGCACAACTGCTGCACAACTGTTTTCAACATTAATAATAATAATAATAATCACTAAATCAGCATATTAGACAGATTTCTCAAGGATCATTTGACACCAAAGACTTTTTTGAACAAATAAATGCAGCTTTTGTGGCCCTGCACCACAAAACCAGCCATAAGTCGCACGGCTATATTTGTGGCAATAGCCAACAATACATTGTATGGGTCAAAATGATCGATTTTTCTTTTATGCCAAAAATCATTAGGATATTAAGTAAAGATCATGTTCCATGAAGATATTTTGTAAATTTCCTACCATAAATATATAAAAAATGTATTATTAGTAGTAATGCAATATGCATTGCTAAGGACTTCATTTGTACAACTTTAAAGGCGATTTTCTCAATATTTAGATTTTTTTGCACCCTCAGATTCCAGATTCCTTATTTATTCAGCTTTCAGATGATGTATAAATCTCAATTTCAAAAAATGTACCCTTATGACAGGTTTTGTGGTCCAGGGTCACATACAGTATACTAGTATTATGCTACAAGTACTAGTCCTTGATCACGGTTACCAGCAATCTCTCACTTTCTCTGGTACAGTTATGCCTCTAGTTGGCTCCACAGCACACTGTTCTGATCTCAGGTGTTGGGCCTTTGGGGAGGGAAATGGTGTGCCAGAACATATGCCAACACATGACCTTGTCCTTACGGACTGGGCTGTACTTGGCATGGGGCGTGGGGCACCAGATGGGCTTGGTAATGTGCTCGGCATGAGGGAGGAGCGAGGCCTATGTGCTCCTCTCAATCAGGTGAGACCTGGAGACCTGAAGACCTGTGGAGGCCTTGGGGGTGGGGGGCCAAATTCATTAACAACACAGTGTGGGGGGCACAATAGGGGAGAGGGGGCATCACCCCCACCCAAAACACACGCTCTTATTTGTCCTCTGCTGTGACCTACAATCATTAAATCACACAATGGAGTCATAAGTAGAAACGGAATGATGTTGTTTTCCTTCATACCATATTTTACCACAATGGATAGTTTACCCAAAATGAAAATTCTGTCATCATTTACTCATGTCATTTCAAACCTGTGTGGATGCAGATATTTTGAAGAATGTTAAGGTCCAAATTACTTTGGACAAAACATCTTCTTTTATGTTCCACAGAAGAAAGAAAGTCATACAGGTTTAGAACAACATACAGGTGATATAAATGACAGAAGTTTATTTTTTGGATGAACTATCTCTATAAAAGCTTTCCAAGACCTACTATAACAGATATGAACAACACAGTATGTTTCAGAAGAATATTTAGAAAAACATTTAGAAAAATATATTCAATACAATAAAAATGACATCCAAAATGGAGCTGAATGTACTGAGTTTAAGACTGACTTCCACTCTTCAGACTTTAACTTTTAAGAATGGTGATGGTGACAAATGCACTCACACACTCTCTCTAGGATGCTGTCACTCTCTTCACATGACTTGTTGCTGTTAATTGAACCTAATATCCAGCAATTTACTGCTCAATTTGTTGGCCTGGATGCATCTCTTTAAGCTGTAACGGATGCCTGGCAACACATTAACCATTCAGTGGGATACAGACACGTTCCCGGGGAATCACACTGGGAGTGAGAAAAAAGACTGATGACTGAACAGGCTTCAAATGACATCTATAATTCAATATTAAATATTTAGTAACCATCATCATAAAGAGCTCTTGACTGTTTATACTCTACATAACGGAAAGGTTTTTAATTACGTAGAGATGAAGTGAGCGATTAGTGATATGAGGTCTTAGATGAAACACAGTTCTCAAAAGAGAGAAAGAATAACCTACAGACAGGCCTCACACCTCACCCATGTATGTGTCAAATTCATATAGACTATTTTCTACTATATTTGTATGGAAAAGAGCACCCTAAACAGTCAGAAAACCTCCTTTTGTGTTCCACAGAAGAAAGACTCTTCTTTGAAATTACATGCGGGTGAGAAAATGACTCCAATCCAGTGTGAATTCATCTGCTGTAAGGTCATGCAGTCGTCCTTTGCTCACGGTTGATCACGGCATTACACCAGGGCACAAAGAAGAGCTTAACTCTCATTTGCTGGGTGATTAATTTACTCTAGATATGATCTCAGATAGTTCATTGGCACCACCGCCCATTTCTAACAACACTTGCTTCTGCCCCATTTTAGAGTCTTTTTCTCCCCTTTTTTCTCTGACCTGGCCTGAACAATTGTTTACAGATTCAGAGCGAGGTCTGGCCTTCCTCGGGCCAAAGTAAATAATACACACCTGTCTGCTCCTCAAAACACAGCTCTGTCCTCTAGTGTCTGTTAGGCGCTGACCTTGCAAATCAATATTGCAGGTTGTGTTTGGCACTGGGGGCCGGTGTGTGTATTTTTTTCAGGGAAGGGGATGTTCGTGCCTTTCCTCTGAGGCTGGTCTGGCTCCATTGCAACAATGAGTAAACCTCTGTGGCATCCATGATAAGGGCATCAGCATAAGGCTTCTGGGAAATGTAATGAAATGTCACTGGTGTGTGAATATTGGCTATTTTACCACGGCTCGTGCAATCATATTTACAATTTCTTGAGATTTTGTTGACTTAAGTGTTATGCAATTTTTGCAGTGATAAACTTTTGCAGTGATAAATTTGCTATGATTAATCTTTTTGGTTTGTGCCAATTAAGTAAAATACAAATAAATCTTAACAAAATTAATAAAAGCCAATAATTTGCTCACAACGGCTGCATTTCTTTGATCAAAAATACAGTAAAACAGCAATATAACGAAATATTGTTACAGCAAAATTAAATTAACTGTTTTTTATTTTAATATATTTTAAAATGTAATTTTCAGCATAATTACTCGTCTTCAGTCACATGATCCGTAAAAATATAAATATATTAATATATATACATACAACACACAATTATATGCATATATATATATATATATATATATATATATGAATAATAAATATATTTTAATATAAATATACGAATAATAAATATATTTTAATATAAATATACTTTAATAAAATAAATAAATTATAACTATACATAACATGATGAATATGGATGGCGCTCTGCTGATGTTCACATGCCTGGTAGACAAATAAAACAAACAAACAAAAATAATTTTCTTCAGAAATGAGAAAAATGAGAGACGGAAAAAGTAATTTAGCTTGAGGCGGCGCAGCACATTCATTCTTACGCTCCTTTAACTTAAAGCGTTATGCCAAGTGTGTGTTTATGTTTCAGAGCAAAAACTGACAGCAAATTTCTGGCTTGGACTACACACGCACAAGACAGAAATACAGAGAAAACAGAAAAAACAATGTGTGAGATCACTGCAGACCGGTACTGTATGTACTGTATGATCCTAAAGTGAAAAAATATATATAGGAACAATCAATAGTCTGTCATTTTAAAGGCAGAATCATATCGCAAATGTAAGATTATCTTCTGACAAATATGATACAATTAAAGAAATTTGACAATTAAATACAATTAAACAGTTTGCCCCAAAATGACAATATTGTCATAATTTACTTAACTTGTTACCATTTATATATTATATATGAAGGCATATGGGCTTTTTATATATATTTTTTTTTTTGTTGTGAATTTTATGATACATTTATGGTGCCATTTCCGAACTTTGCACCACATTTTTGTGTATGTAAAAGAGCAGCTCAGACATTACGCGTATAATCTCCATTTTTATTACACAGAAGAAAGAAAAATACATGTTGGAATAACATGAGGGTGAGTAAATTATTTTTTCTTTTTTTGTACTCCTTTAAGCTCCAGTCTATTAATCATTAACTTTGTCCAGACATCTCTAGAGGTCTAATATTGGCTGTGTGTATATCAGTTTATTTCCACCATAAGTGCTCAAAGCGCTGACTTAAAACTAATTAAAATCCTGTGTGTTATGAAACTGTAGCCCTAGTGGAAAACTGTGCATCTGTGCTCCCAGCTGTCTGTCTGCGTGTGAGCGGCCAGTGAGCAGTCCGTGATACTCTCTGCATGCAGCCACATGGCTAGTCATCCTTTCTGTACACACTACAGCATAACAGATGGCTGCCTGTGGTAAATATGTCTAACTTGACCTGATGAAATAGCACAACAATCGATCCAAGTCATTATCGTCTCCAGCTAATTGCAGAGGCCTTGATGAAACGCAAGAGGAAAACCGTTTATATTCAGATTAGATGTTTAGATTTGCATTTGCAAATGACTTGCATGTTTCTACTGCTCTTTAAGTCTGATAAAAGCAATTATGCGTAATTCCAATTCATTCCAATTCAAATTCAACATCCAGTAGTAGCTGTGACAAGTTCAATTCCAGGGCTGTGTTCGAAATCGCCCCCTATACCCTTAAATAGGGCACTATTTAAGGGGACAACAATTTATAGTGGTGTCTGAAACCATAGTGGACGTTATTAAGTGCACTCATTCAATCCCATAATGCACTGCAATAATGAGTGTACAACTGATGTATTACTAGAGAATACCCACAATGCACTGTGAGGATCGTGCCGAATCAATTCTGTGTCTGACCAGAAGATGGCGCCTGCAGCTGAAACATCCATCCATTTTCCAAACATCTAGTCCAAAGTGGGAAGAACGTAATATCATACAGGTATACATTCCTTTTTAATTGATTATTAAATTGTTTAATTAGGTTTATTCATGCTAGCTTCCATGACAGAGTTCAAGATAAATCTTTTCATTACTACTGGAATTGCCAGTTTGCTAAGTTTCGAATGATTATTAAAAAGCAAGCACTAACTATGCAAAAGTGGCAGCCCTTCCGGCACACTCAGTGTCCAAATTCACTCACTCGTTTTCATTCACTCCTTCAAGTTGACTATATTAATGGACCAATGTGCAGAATAGTGAATGCAGAGGGCGATTTCGAACACAGCCCAGCTGAATTCAAAAGGATCCCAAATTCTCAAAGCGATAGTTCATGCAAAAATCTTTCTTCTGTGAAACACACAAGATATTTTGAAGAATGTTGGTAACCAAACATTTTTGGTGACCAAAAATGCAAAGATATTTCTCAAAATATCTCTATGTCTGTCTTTTTTTACTGAGCTTGTCATAATGCTTTCTGGGATTGCATTTAGTGCACTATTACTTATCTACTATTACAGCTTTTAATTTTATTAATTAATGTTATTTTTATTAATCTATTTTGAATTAACTTTTATTTTTATATTTTCAGTTTTCATTTTAATTTTACTTAAATTTTTAGTAATTTTGTTACATGCTTATTTTTAATTCAGTTCAATTTTAGTTTTAATCTATTTATAGTTAGTAATTTTAGTGCTTCCAACCTATTTCAGTTAGTTGCCGAGCACCATTTCTAATTTTTGTTTAGTTTTTATTCTAATATTTATATTTTATTTCAATTGACAAAAATGTATTTAATAGATTTAGTTAATGATAATAACCCTGCTAAAAATACATGCAAAGCTACTTTAGACTGTGATCATAGCAAAAGACTCTTATAGGCAACATAATGTTGCTACCTACCTTTAGGAATGCACAGAGTGTATCAGAGGAATGCACCCCTCACTAGGGTTCAGAACAAAAACAAGACTCAAACGTACTTCTCTTAGCATATCCAACACGATCACATGAAAGTGCGTATCTATAGCACGAGTTGTATTTATTGTGCAATTTATACGCAAAAATTAGTTTTTGCATGCATATGTTATGCACTGTAAATGCCTTAGGTAGGATTAGTGGTGTGGGTTACATGCGTATTACACGCCATAAACTGCGTATCACATGTACGCAAAAACTCATGTTTGCATATAAATTGCACGATAAATACAATTCGTGCTATAGATACGCACTTTCATGAGATCGGGCCGGCATATCTTTCATAAAACTCATTCAGCTCAGAAAGTTACAGTTGTTTCTTTCTTCTTTTTTTTTTTTTTGGTTGCACGTCACATGCTCATAGAAAATGGGGACAAATGACAGGTCCCCATACCCCCCTCGTTCCCACCACAAACAACCGACAGATCCAGTAAGGTCAAAGCAATTAAAGCTGCTCTGTTAGACAGGCAGTTTTGATATTCAGATAATAGAAAATGAAGCCCCTGCTAAACTGCTGGTGTCCCTTTAACTTCATCTCTAACACTGGCGAGTCGCTCTTGTGTCTGCAGGTCTACTGAGCTGAGAAAGCCTCTGTGTTCCCTGACACCTGTGCTGTCTTCCTCTCTCTTACCTGTTTAAAATTTCAGCAGCCCAACATCAAAAAAAGAGCAAGGTTGAGAAAGAGTGAAGAAGAGGTAGGAGATGTGAGATGAATGAGTGTGTGTGGGAGAATGACAAAATATATTTCATATGAATATTGAAAAAGATCTGTACGGATGGCCTTTAAAGTAAATTGCTTTGCCTCAGTTTGTTTGTCTTGGGTTGGCAGAACCCAGAGGATGTTTTTAAAGGTTCAATTCAAACAGGAGAGTTCTAGGTTCAGGTATGAGACAACCGGGATGACAATTACAGCTTTATTTAGCTAATTAGGTTACATTGTTCAGGAAAGGTGTAGTTTCAAGACATCTTCACATGTGTTTATCTACGGTCAATCCGTAGCTTATAATTAGTACGTTAGAAGCCAGACGATTGTCATCTCAACTAAAACCATTGAATATCAAGCGTCAATTTAATTACATCTATTGAAAATTCAATTGGCTTAGCTTCAAACATGAAGAATGGGAGGATTCCAAGATTTCCAAGAGATGAAATGAACCATGAAAGGATAAAAGGGATAATTGTTGCCTGTGATTGTATCATCATTGTACTTAATAAGAACTCTGTAACCTGAAATAAAATTTAATTGCAAACCCCCGTCTACTCAGAGTGTATTTACACTTTCCATTATAAAGTTCTCTTCCAACTGGCAGAACCATGTCAGGTGTGTTTTGGAGGGTTGAGGAAAAAAAATTGACATAAAAAAAAAACGTTAGTATACATACATATATATATAGGACGTATACTTTGCTGGAAACTGATAGACAGTCGGCAGGACCGTTAACTCAGTAGTCCCTGAAAGACACAGGCACAAACACCAACTCTCTCTGATTCCTGAACGACTATGTAAATGAACCTTTACAAATGGATTTAAAAAGAAGTTCATGGGATGCAGCCTTAATGAGTGTGCAGGCATGTGTGAAGTGTGAACATTTTGCCGTTTCATGCTGTGTGTCTGTTGTTTTTGCCTGTGCTGTCACTTTCCGTGTGTCACAGTCTGTTTCCTTAACAATTACAACTCTAAGCTGCTTTCCTAAATGCCACTCGGAAAATACAGACTCTAGTGGTAAACATTCAACACACAATGACCAAGTGTGTAATTACTGCAAAAATGTTATGGTACAGTGCCTCACAATTAGGATTTGAGGGAAACCTCAGTCTTGCATGGCTACAGATGGCTGACAGCTCCACACTGTTAATTTGAGAGATGCTGCTTTGTACTGCTCTACAAGATCCTTACTTGAAGATCTCATCTGTTCAAAAAACTGAAAATATTCACACGCTACGAGGATGAAGGTTGTGGCAAATGTCTAATAGAAGGCACAATAAACCACACACACACACACACACACACACACACACACACACACACACACACACACACACACACACACACACACACACACACAGAGAGCAATGCCTGACCTTTTCTTCAATAAAAAGTAGTACTGGGTGTCTCTGGTGATCTCACAGGGCATCAAAATTTAACCTTCACACATCAGGCTTGTGTTAGCTCTTGAGTGAGTCAGTTTTTGAAGCATCTATACTTGATCACACCTACTCTGTTCCACACGCATATGTGCATTTCATTAACAGAGCACACTTGAAATGTGAAGGAAATGAGGAAGCGCAAATGCTGGTTTAGTGCACCTCTGGCCAATCTCATCTCATTGCATTATTCATTTATTATTCTACTCATCAAAATTACTTCCATACCTGATTATTTCATCAATAATATATTGCATGAAGTGCTTTTTTTTCCCACAAATTTCCCATTAACCCGTTGGGCACAGTGAGATAAACCACAGAAAATAGGCTTGTAGTCTTCTAGGACACTTTGCCGCCTTCTCTCTCTCTGAATGGTACTTGTTAAATGTGCAGTATGTAAGATTGACAGCTAGTGGTCGAAATAGGTACTGCAGTCCAAATTCAAAATATTGAAGATAGTTGTTTCCCCACCCATCCTCCTCAGACTCGACACTCACACGGGTTGCCAGCTTGAGGACACACAACAGGAACGAGCGCAACAGACAATGAAAGCCGAGGAGACTTACACACTGTGATTTATCCGCGTTTTAATATGCTCTCGTTCATAGAGATTTTTAGATGGATGCCGAGGCTTTTTGGATCGGGTAGAATCTGCGATCTCTGACCTAGTTTGTTTGCTGGCTTTCATGGCTACAATATGCTGTGTTTTCCGCCAACTGGCAACCCAGGGTGTCAAAATACTATTGGGTAAATTGACAGCGGGCGGAATCACACAGACCAAAACAAAAACAGACATTCCGACACGGAACGCACATTTCAGTGTAGAATAACTGGCTGTAGCATTGTTTTTCAGAGAAACGAGTATGTGAACTTAGCATGTTTCCAAAATATTTGCAAACATATTATGGTATTTTTATGCTTTAGTACAGTCAAAAACTTACATACAGCACCTTTAAAAACACTTTACGTTCATTTTTTCTTCATTTCCTACTCTCGCACTTTATTCCATCTCTCCTTTCACTCTTTTTCAAATTGACCATTCTTTTGTGGTGCGGCCAGTTAAAATGTATGCAGGGCAAGTAAAAATGTGAACTACTTGCCTGACACTTACGTTTGTAAACACTGTTCAATGACTGTCAGCATGGCTTGCATTATACGTATAAAGACAATGCTACTAACTGCAAGGAGAAGGATACAAATGTTAAAATACTTGAAGAATTGTCAAGAGGACAATGGGCAATTCATCATTGTCTCCAAAAACAGCTGAGTCCGTTCTTGTTATCATATATTGAACTACACAATGATCTCTCAAATCCAGTGCTCAAAACCTGATTTTGAAAGAAAGTACTTTCACTGTGTCCTTTCTCTTTTGGTTTTTCTTTTCCTCTGTTCTCATTAAAAGAAGCTCCTCATAGCCAGGTGGCCTAACACACGCACGCACGCACGCACGCGCACACACACATGCACACAGTGTTTGAGTATGGGTTTATATGTCAGAGAATCTGCATGAAGAGGTCATTGCAAAAACAACATGCTCTATGTCTGTAATAAGGTACTTGTAAATAATGCATATACCACGGTTTTGCTTCTTCAATAATGCATGGACCACAACAAAACATAAGTAAAAATTATTTTTTTGGTGTATAGTAACTAGCCAACTCTGTGCAATGGATTAAAATAAAAAGTATGTAGAACAAACAGTTTCAGAGACACCAAAGCCCTGTTTTACTGATAAAGATTAACCGTATCACACTCACCGCAGTTGTTTGCAATAACGCTTAATATACCATATGTCCAAGAAACTGGCTAACTAAAATATCCCTCTACATTTTTGTATAATGCATCATTGAAAGGTTGGTGTAAGGTATTATTTTGAAGCCAGTAATTTAACACTATGAGTATATGAGGTGACATTTCTAAAGCCTCGACTCGTTTTGCCCATTATCTTTAAAAGAACAGGGCAGACATTGTCTGATTTTACTCCCACACTGCAGCCTGCTCTTAGAAAGACTTTCATAAGGTGAGTCTAATACATAAATAATAACCTCCCGTTGTATCACTTCAGGTTAACATTTCTCAAAAGTATTGTGCCTAAAATCTTTATTCTGCACGGCTGATTAAGGCTGATCTGGAAAGCCTCTGAAGTGGTCATGCGAGTACAGCAACAAAACACCTGAATACCAACTAGCCCTCTAAAACTATGATTTAAATGCATGAGATTCATCTAAACAGTTGAATCACACAAATAAATATATGCAACACTGGCTTTTGTCTTTTTATCCATACAATACAAAGCTAAACTCACAACAGCAGTGGTTGACATGAATATGAACTTTTAGTACAAATGTTTAATTGTATGCATAAGAGAAAGTATGTATTATACACCATTTTCAGTGACCCTTTCTGCATGTTACATACATGAATCATTCACAAACAAATTCATTCAGGAACCAAACGATGAAAAACTATTTTACGAGTGAGTCACTGAATCTCTCATTCAACCAAAACACTTTCTGAATTTGGAACCGCATACTACTCTTACTATTTTTACTATATTTTTATATGGCAGAAATAGTAAGAGTATTATGCTAGCACACGATTCTGAATTCAGCAACCGATTCATTCAGAAATCCAGCTAATGTGTGCTGCTCGGAGATATGCCAAAAACAAAGTAACTGGCAATACTGAGTCTAAAATGTAACTTGCAATGATAGATAGATAGATAGATAGATAGATAGATAGATAGATAGATAGATAGATAGATAGATAGATAGATAGATGCAGCCTTGGTGAACATAACAGATGGTTTTCAAACATATTTTAAAAATCTTACTGACCCCAAACTTTTTAAAAGATACTGTATGTACTCTTTCTCTCTCTATATTTATTTATATCATCAAATACCATTCAAGCTGCGAACACCATTTCATATTAACTTTAAAATAGTTTTAGCTGAAGTACATCAGTTCATACTGCAGTCACTGCTTAAACTGTCATGTCAACTACCACCTGCTGTGATGTAACTCCTGTAAAACCTGGTGCACTCATATTCAAGATCCCTTTTTTCTTTTCATTTTAAGAATATTTTATAAACAATAATTCCTAAAATAGCTCTGTTACTGTTCTGCTTAAATCATTGTTTTAACCCCACTCCCCCTCCTACACACAGAATAGATATACAGTTCTGCATCTCAGAGGTGTCAGAGGTTTTGTTTCGAGTGACAAAAAGCAAAGCTCACAGATACAACGTAGAGCTCAGATCAGACTGTACGCTGCTTATCTATCGCAGCAGCATTTTAGGTGCTGCTGCTCTGAGATCATTCATATGCACTCCTAGTCTGGGAGACACAGAGCGGAGGAAATATGACCATCATTGGTTTGGGAGGACGATAAACAGAGTGGTACAGACGGGGTTGGGGGTCCAATATCAAAGAAATATGGTAAAATGATGCTTGCTGCATGACTGGAAGGAAGAGAGAGTGAGCGAAGATCTGAACAGTGTTCAATGCAGACCAGCAGTTCAGACAGCAGACCAAAAAAAACAACAACAAAAAAACACCTCAACACTTTTCCTTTAAACATACAGTAAGTTATTTCTTTGTACTTTAAGAATTTAATATCTAAAGAAATTATTAGTATTTTCTGAATAAAAAAATTAGCTATATCAATTAATGTTGCATTTGATCCCTAAATCTCTGGTTCACTCAGGATATGGGGTGTCTTACCTTGGCGATCTGAACACACCAGTTGAGCAGTAACTGGGAGCCGATGTTGTCTTTGTGCTCGTGTACGTAGTCCAGCAGACAGCCGTGGGGCATGAGCTGAGTGACCAGCTGTATGGTGGGGCTCAGACACACACCCAATAACCGCACCAAGTGAGGATGCTCCATGCTGGCCATGATCAGAGCCTCCTGGAGGGAAAAAAAAAACAACTCAGAGCACAAGAATCCATAACAGATCAATCACAATGAGTGGTTTAAATGGCAAACTTTTTACAGCATGTTATGCCTGATTGGTGTGTATATATATATATATATATATACATACACACACACCAATCAGGCATAACATTATGACCTAATAGTGTTGGTCCCTCTTTTGCTGCCAAAACAGCCCTGACC
This sequence comes from Coreius guichenoti, assembly GCA_039654105.1. NCBI lineage: Eukaryota > Metazoa > Chordata > Actinopteri > Cypriniformes > Gobionidae > Coreius > Coreius guichenoti. Next base: position 12,160,882 of record CM077172.1, on the reverse strand, counting down.
CATCGAGGCATGGACTCCACTAGACCCCTGAAGGTGTGCTGTGGTATCTGGCACCAAGATTTTAGCAGCAGATCCTTTAAGTCCTGTAAGTTGCGAGGTGGGGCCTGCATGGATCGGACTTGTTTGTTCAGCACATCCCACAGATGCTCGATTGGATTGAGATCTGGGGAATCTGGAGGCCAAGTCAACACCTCAAACCCGTTGTTGTGCTCCTCAGACAATTCCTGAACCATTTTTGCTTTGTGGCAGGGCGCATTATACTGCTGAAAGAGGCCACAGCCACCAGGGAATACCGTTTCCATGAAAGGGTGTACATGGTCTGCAACAATTCTTAGGTAGGTGGTACATGTCAAAGTAACATCCACATGGATGGCAGGACCCAAGGTTTCCCAGCAGAACATTGCCCAAAGCATCACACTGCCTCCGCTGGCTTGCCTTCTTTCTATAGTGCATCCTGGTGCCATGTGTTCCCCAGGTAAGCAACGCACACTCACCCGGCCATCCACGTGATGTAAAAGAAAACGTGATTCATCAGACCAGGCCACCTTCTTCCATTGCTCCGTGGTCCAGTTCTGATGCTCACGTGTCCACTTGGTGCTTTTGGCGATGGACAGGGGTCAGCATGGGCACAATCTCCTGAACTCCAAACTGAATGTCAGAATGGGAAAGAAAGGTGATTTAAGCAATTTTGAGCGTGGCATGGTTGTTGGTGCCAGACGGGCCGGTCTGAGTATTTCACAATCTGCTCAGTTACTGGGATTTTCACGCACAACCATTTCTAGAGTTTACAAAGAATGGTGTGAAAAGGGAAAAACATCCAGTATGCGGCAGTCCTGTGGGCGAAAATGCCTTGTTGATGCTAGAGGTCAGAGGAGAATGGGCCAACTGATTCAAGCTGATAGAAGAGCAACTTTGACTGAAATAACCACTCGTTACAACCGAGGTATGCAGCAAAGCATTTGTGAAGCCACAACACGCACAACCTTGAGGCGGATGGGCTACAACAGCAGAAGACCCCACCGGGTACCACTCATCTCCACTACAAATAGGAAAAAGAGGCTACAATTTGCACGAGCTCACCAAAATTGGACAGTTGAAGACTGGAAAAATGTTGCCTGGTCTGATGAGTCTCGATTTCTGTTGAGACATTCAGATGGTAGAGTCAGAATTTGGCGTAAACAGAATGAGAACATGGATCCATCATGCCTTGTTACCACTGTGCAGGCTGGTGGTGGTGGTGTAATGGTGTGGGGGATGTTTTCTTGGCACACTTTAGGCCCCTTAGTGCCAATTGGGCATCGTTTAAATGCCACAGCCTACCTGAGCATTGTTTCTGACCATGTCCATCCCTTTATGACCACCATGTACCCATCCTCTGATGGCTACTTCCAGCAGGATAATGCACCATGTCACAAAGCTCGAATCATTTCAAATTGGTTTCTTGAACATGACAATGAGTTCACTGTACTAAAATGGCCCCCACAGTCACCAGATCTCAACCCAATAGAGCATCTTTGGGATGTGGTGGAACGGGAGCTTCGTGCCCTGGATGTGCATCCCACAAATCTCCATCAACTGCAAGATGCTATCCTATCAATATGGGCCAACATTTCTAAAGAATGCTTTCAGCACCTTGTTGAATCAATGCCACGTAGAATTAAGGCAGTTCTGAAGGCGAAAGGGGGTCAAACACAGTATTAGTATGGTGTTCCTAATAATCCTTTAGGTGAGTGTATGTATCAACACACATACATGTTCAAAAGTTTGGGATCAGTAGACTTTTTTTTATGTTTTTAAAAAGAGTCTCTTCTGCTCACCAAGGCTGCATTTATTTGATCCAAAATACAGTAAAAACTGTAATGTTGTGAAATATTATTACAATTTAAAAGAACTGTTTTCTATTTGAATATATTTTAAAATGTAATTTAATCCTGTGATGCAAAGCTTAATTTTCAGTATCATTACTCTAGTCTTTAGTGTCACATGATTCTAATATGCTGATTTGTTGCTCAAGAAATATGTATTCTTATTCTTATCATTGTTGAAAACAGTTGTGTAAATATTTTTTTTTCCAGGATTCTTTGATGAATAGAAAGTTCAAAATAACTTTTTGTAACATTATGAATGTCTTAACTGCTTTAAAATGTAACTTATTCCTAGTATGGCAAAGCAGACATCATTCTAACATGCTGATTTGGTGCTCATAAAAATGTCCTTATTATTATCAATGTTGAAAACAGCTGTGCTGCTACTTTATTTTCTGTTGTGGAAGCAACATTTATTTAAATAGAAATCTTTTGTAACATTATAAATGTATTTACTGTCACTTTTGATCAATTTAATGTGCCCTTGCTAAATAAAAGTATTTCTTTAAAAAAAAAATAAAAAAAAATCTTACTGACCCCATACAATTTTAAACGGTAATGTGCTTCATTGTTGCACAGCTCATACCAACAATAAATTATCTGTTAAAAGATGGCATATCCTGAAACAAGATAAAACAGTGCAAGCCTTATTTGACTACAAATATGTGAGACTGAATGACAGTGTCTTATATTTGACAAATGAGAGCATGTTTCAATTACAAAAACAGAAGTGCATATATTTTACAGTTATAAATAGATTTAGTACAATTTATTAAAGATTTGTTTGCATCTGATTTGTTGCATCATGCATCTGAAGCACTTCTCATGCATGTTGAAACACACACCCATGACGTCCCACTGAGATTCATCTGTGAAACAGCCCCATAGTTACAGTCTGCAAAATGAGTGTTGGATTTATTTGCCGTTTCACGACACTTGCATAAACCGGAGGATTTACAAGGCAGTCTTATTACCCATAAATCACTAACACTGCACACTTGCACGCTTAAGATGACCATCTACAATATTCTGTCTTTATGCCTGCATGACAGAGTCTTAGGTCTATTTCAGTCACTGTGTTTCACAGTGTGATCAAGTAAATCTAGTCAAAAATAAGAAATGTGTGTAAAGCATCTTACTAAACGAGAGCACATTTATGATCCAAATTCCAGTTTATAACCAACATATTTAACCTGTGGTCCAAACAAAAGATGGCACAGGCTATAAAAGTATCAGGGACTAAGAAAATACAGAACGTAAAAAAATACATATAATTTCCACAAACAGCTGAGGGGATAATTTAGAAATAATATCCAAACCTCGGGCCATAAGGTTATATTACTGCAATAAAAGATACCTCAGCCATTAATATGATTTCAGGCCTTGGAGGGATCCTCTTACGTTTGTTTGAACATTTTAAAAAATAAAATAGTGTGTAACACACATCCTACATCCACAAACACACACACAAACCCATTATCTGAACACTACATAAAATTACACACTTGACAGTTATATAATGAGCATTCGCACTCCTGCTATTCTCCAGCTGCTGAGATGATTGCGTGCACGCATGCTGCTCGACCAATCAACAGCGGAGGCCAGTGTCTACACGTCTGATCCGCTTTCACGTGCTTCTGTCGTTTAAGCGCAGTATGAGTGGATCTACAAACCCCTAAGAATATTCTGAAAGTGAAATGCCCATTAACACTGATGAATTGTGGGAAATACCATACATGGGGGAGTCATTGAGAGGCCGCTCTAATACATGGACAAATATCTTACTGAAGACAAACACATGCATAACTAACGTGAAAAAAGACTGGCATCTACACGCAAATGAGCAAAAATAACCTGTTTTAGATGGCACTCAACATGTGTGTGAAAGGGCCTTTGGTAAGTGTTTCATAGTCCTTGCATCATCTAAGAGGATGTTTCAAGGTTTACATGCATTTTTCCTTTTGAACTACTGAATATTCGCTTAGTGGAATCACACAAACTACAGCTGCAAGCCTTGCAACAGAGTGACACTCACATCCATGAACTCTACATTGGCTTTGGGGCCTGTCGCCTCGTTCAAGATCTTTATGGCCACGGGAATCTTCACAGTCTCACCCTCAGGAACCCAGATGCCCTGAAATCACAAAAAATATATTTCTTAGAGGGATTTGGGTGGAAATTCACTTTTTTACTGAAGAAAATGTGAATGTTTATGAGATAGTGCATGCATAGATGCTAGGTTGTTGATAAAGTGTTCTCGCCTGTTCTTTAACACACTGCTAAGGTGTTCTTGGTGGTTGTTAGGGTGTTTTAGTTGGTTTTTAGGATTAAAATGAGTCTACCATCAAATACCTCCTTCAAAGTAAGTCTATTGGATATTTTCTTGAGTTTTGATCACTTTTGATTTGAAGTGCGCTACAGATCAAAAGTTTGGGGTTGGTAAAATGTTTTAATGTTTTTGAAAGCAGTCTCTTTATGCTCACCAAGCCTGTATTTATTTGACCAATACAGTAAAAACAGTAATATTGTGAAATATTATTAATTTTTGACTTTTCAGCAGCCATTACTCCAGTCTTCAAAAAACAGTTGTGCTGCTTAATATTTTTGTTGAAACCGTGAAACGTTTTTTTTTCAGGATTCTTTTATAAATAGAAAGTTCAAAAGAACAGCATTTATTTGAAGTAAAAAAAAAATTTTTGTATTTATGTAAAAGTCTTTACTGTCACTTTTGATTAATTTAAAGGGTTAGTTCCCCCAAAAATGAAAATTCTGTCATGAATTACTCTCCCTCATGTCGTTCCAAACCCATAAGACCTTCGTTTATCTTCGGGAACACAAATGAAGATATTTTTGATGAAATCTGAGAGCTCTCTGACCCCTCCATAGACTGCAACGTAATTGCAACTTTCAAGGCCCATAAAGGTAGGAAAGACATCGTTAAAATAGTCCATGTGTCTCCAGTGGTTCAAACTTAATGTTATGAAGCGATGAGAATAATTTTGTGCGCAAAAAAACAAACAAAAATAACTGTTGGCCAAGCACAATCCCATGATCACATGCATGTGTTGTGGTGCTTACGTGGATCGCGTAGGAGACTGACACAGAAGAGAAGAGATTGTTGAAAAAAGTTGTTATTTTTGTTTGTTTTTGCGCACAAAAAGTATTCTCGTCGCTTCATAGTGTTAAGGTTGAACCACTGTATTTACATGGACTATTTTAACAAAGTCTTTACTACCTTTCTGGGCCTTAAAACTTAAAAGTCTTTGGAGGGGTCAGAGAGCTTACAGGTTTGGAACGACATGAAGGTGAGTAATTAATGACAGAAATTTTATTTTTGGGTGAATACATTCTTGCTGAATAGAATGATTTAACAAAAAACCATACTGACCCTACACTTTTAAACGCTAGTGTATCTTTAATGTCCACAGCACTGTATGGAACATGCACCAAAAAAATACATTTGTATTTAGTGTTAAAAGTTTTGATAAACCCCCAGCAAATGTATGTGCAATAGTAACTATGATGCTTTCCTTATAAAAATATATGGGCTGCAGAGATCTTTCTTCAGTTCCCTCTCTCTCCGCTCTGATGACATTACCTTGTAGACGGTGCCGAAGGCCCCGGCTCCCAGAATCTTCACCCGTTTCAGCTCGGTCTCTTTCAGAATGCGCAGTTGGGCCTGGTTTGGGGCCGCACCACTGGGCGTCAGAGGCTCCACCAACTGAGACACACAAAGCAACGGAAGGGAGACGCTGTCAGTGACGCTACAATCAATCTGGATAATCAATGAACATTTGGTACTAACTCAAATAAATTGAAAAGCCCAGACCATAGTGTATGAATTCCCTGTAATTTATTTAGTCTTTCTGTGCCATTATGTGGCGCATATAAGAGTTTGGGAGTTCAATCAATGCATAAAAACCCCTGGCGATAAAGGAACTATTGAAATGCGACTAGAGAGAGAGGGACACAGATAAGAGGAAAAAGCAAAGAGAGAAGATACAGGAAAGAAAGACAGAAATAGAGAAGGTTAACCTGATAAAAATATGAAGGGGGAGAGTGTGTAGGAAAGATTGGGAAGCGTAAGAGAGAATGAGAGATAGAGAGAGAGAGAGAGAGAGAGAGCGTAAATCAGCCGTTCTATCGACCCTTTGCGGCGTCCCCTGGCTCATCACAGCCGTCTGATTAAAAAACAATAGCGCTTCTTCATTTAAATGGAATTGTAAATCAGGAGCCTGAACACAGAAGGCGGAGGAGAGCCAGGGGAGGGGACGAGCTGTGATCCAGGGAGCTGCCCGCTGCAGGCGGTGCTGAAACACAGATCAGGAGCTGTCCGTGGTGCTGAAAAACATAGGCGGAATTGTGCTGCTTCAACTTCATATGAATTCATAGTGATAGGATAGGAACACCCTATTCCAGTGAAAATTGAGATATGGGAACGTTCAAGACCATTTGGTTTATTGGCATACATGATGTCCATTTTCACAAATATGTACTTTCTTATGTGGCATGCGTGGGCCAGCTCCAGATTATTCTATGGAGTATCTGAGGAGAGCATTATGCTCTCCGTTCAAAGCCTGAGGCCATACGGATATATGTACGCATGAAGACGAGAGGTCGGAACCTTCGGGCACAGAAGCGCGGGATCCTTGCGCAACCTGCACTATTATGAACCCTCCACCCACACTGCGATATGAAAAATAAACAATGATATTAGGAGGATGGGTAGAAGGAGAATGAGTAAATGAAAAGGAAGGACAGAAAAAGTAAGCATTAAGAGGAAAAATAAGCCATAAGTGAGGCCATCATCCCACCAGCAAGGACACGACTTCTCATTAATGTTCATTTAATTAACACATACAATCTCTTTAAAAAGAGGTTCAAAGAGAGGCTATTATCCTTAGCATTGGAATAATTCATTTTGACTGTTCATGAGGTTTACGTACATAATAATCAAAAGCAGATTGAATTAAGTACATTTAACTGTCTTTATAACTTTTATAATATGTTTGGTTTATTGAAAACTTAATTAACTGTCATTTTCCATGAACAAGGTACAAAATCGGGCTTAAATGAGAATGAAGTAATGTTTAGTAATTTTTAATAAATGGTCAGTAAAAGGAAATGGTTAACCTTCATAAAAAGTGGATAAACACATTCAGGAGGCCAAACTAAATAATATATATGCTCTTTTCTATTTTATTTTCATCTTACAATGAGGTTTGCCATTTATGCAACTCTGTTACCAGGAATTGGGACATTTAAATACAGTTTAATACCTTGATTTGTGTCATTTTGCTATTTTCCAATTAATTACGTATTTTTTTTAAAATAAGCTTTTGATCATTAAATACAAATAGCTGAATATCAATTAACAGATTATGTAAAAAATATGATTGTTACTGTCAAGAATTTTAAGAGAATACAATACAATTTTAAGATAATACAGACATTTGATGTGTTTAAAACTTTTCATGCAAGGTTAAATTTGTTAGATAAAAGGTGTCTAAACATAAAACATGGGGTACCCCTAAAGTTATAAAAGAAAGTGTGACACATTAAAAGAGCTAACATTGATCCTGGGGTGATGTGTTCATTCATGTGAGCCAGGGGAGATTCTAGGATTTCAATATTGGGGGGCTCAGCCCCCAATGAGGGTATGATTTAATACATATATTGTTTGCATACTAGGGTAGGTATGAACAATACAATAGGTTCTAAGTCAATCCCTGAATATTGAATTAATTTCTAATCATTTTAAATAACCAGCTAATATTCAATAATATTCATTAAGAATATAGACAAACTTTATTTTAATATTTAATATAAATGTTTATATTTATATTGTAATTGTCTAGATTGGCAATATATGGGTAAAATGTTTTTTAAAATATGTTTTTCAACACATGTAATGTTTTAAACACTATTATTTTTAAATACATTTTTGCAGTAAAATAAAATTGAAAGAAGATCTATATTTATAATTTTCTTTCATGGAGATAACATGAAAAATTTGCCATTGTTTAGTGGATGATTACTGTTACCTGGTGAAAAACAAACACACTTTTAACATGAAAATGATATATAACCAGCAGATGACCACTCATTAACTCATTTGTCATTTCCACTTATTTTTCATATATTTTTTTTTTTTTTTACGTATTTTGCTTTTGATTTATTATAAAATAAATATTATAAAACATTTTTTTTGCAATTTTATTACACTGTATAATGAGTATAAGTATAATTATAAGTATAATTAGTATAATGACTAAACTAGCATAAGTTCCTTTTTCAACTTATGAAAAATTTCATAAGGAAATGACCTCACTCATCGCCCCTCCTTGGTGGGTACTTCCTCTCAGACCATCTCAAGACATACAGAGTACCATGGGTCATAACACTTCTCCGGATAATTGTTCCGTTTCTGATTTGCTCTAAATTTCCTTCTGGTTTTCAGGCCCCATGGAATTGGCTGAGAGTAGTCTTTAGGAAGTTTTTTGTCTGTTTTCTGAATCCCTGCTTAAAAAAAAAAAGAGTAAGAAAAAGATGGACCATGTCTAACCTCAGTCTCCAAGAAGCGTCTCAAGGCTCTCTTCTTCTTGATGCTCTTCCTTCTGACTGATATGGCAACACTCAGGCCCACGATGATCACCACAAACAATCCTCCAATAACCCCAGCCGCAATGAGGGGAGTCCTGAGGGAAACACAGGAGAGAAAATAAACATTAGCCATAAGCAATAACAATAAACTACTAGGTAATTGGTCCCATAACACATAAACCAGTGCTTCTCAACTGGTTCTGCTTCATGACTAATATATTTCAACATCAGACATATTTATACACACATTTATTTATTTATTAAATTAAACATTTTTGGAAAAACTCAACAGACTTATCTTTATAGTTGAGAACCACTGACGCATACTACAGAAGAACAAAAGATCTGTACAGGTTGGTAGAGAAACCAATCAGAGGAGCGGGCTAAGAATTGCCAATATCCCATAAATGAGAAGGAACCTGAACAAAGCCTCACTCTCAGAAAGAAAGGAGATATTTGGTTGGATGTATCTGCAAAAAGCCTTTCCAACTGCTGTCATCTTGCATCAGTCTTCTCTGGGCTGTACTTTGAGCTTTCAGTTTGAATCTTTGTCTGAAAATGTTCCCTTAGCATTATTGAAAGGCCTAATTCAGTTAGCAGGGACGACGGCAGCACTAAATCAGCGCCGACTGCATACAACACACAGCACATGCTGTCCTATTACGGGTCTTTCATTAAGATCCAACTCTTCAGACTGCCAATCTTGCCATCTAATTGTCTCTGCACTTCTTCATCCTTATTTCTAACAGTACATGGATATAAAGTAGAGTCGCCGTTTGGGGGTGGGGGAGGGGGTATTAAAAAAAATGTCCCGGGCCTCTTCTTTTTAGTTTTTTTTTTCTACAAAAAAAGTATAAACGCGGCGTACACACATGATGTACTCATGTTCCAACTGTGCTATTTTATAATTGTTGGATGATATCTTTGGCATTTTACAGCTCAAAGTTGCCATTTGTTTTTGCATCTTGTAGGATTAGCACTGCATTTTTAAGATACCATATTAAGTTCAAAATAGCAAAATTTTTATGCAATGAACATCAATGTTGAAGGACTAATCAGGAAAACAAATGACAAATAACTGACCCAATTTTTTTTTTTTAACTGTTTACAGTGTCATGTGCTGGTGATTTCTCAGGACACTTTTTCCAGTGATTTCTGACAGGCTGTAGGAACATAATTATTCAATAAAACAAATTGCTTACAGCAAATTTAATATCTTAATTACAATGAAGTGGCAAAAAAGCCTGGGCTTAAAAAGCATCTTGAGACCCTTGTGTTTTGTTCTATTCCGTTAAACTCGTCCAGTTGCTTCCTGTGTGACTGTGTACATCTCTGTATGGATGAGTTCAGAGCCTTAAAACAAGGTGTTTGTGTTTGGTCTTCCCTCCTGTGTAAATCTGGAACTATAAGTTTGTGGAATGGAAATGCATTCCCACTCAATAAAGCGAGGACGGTGAAGCATTGCCCAGGCATGATGAGCGATAGACTGCTAGATTATCTATGGGCGAGATGAGAATCTCTCCCGTTAATTTGATATTGATCTGCAGTCAGAATACAAAGTTTATGAGCCACGGAGACCATAGCCAAGTGCATACCATCACCCACCGAAGCCTGTGTGAGTGTATAGATCCCACATACGTGAGGGAGCTTCTTTCGCACTGAGAATGAGCAGGCAATTATGTTGATGCTGCATTGCTGTCAGCACGCACCGTGCCACTGCCGTATATTGCAGGGGAAGGAGGACAGGATGTCCGACATCTTGTTTTATGTAACCTGCCTTGTCTTTTCCAAATGTGCAAGAGAGACTCTGGAGAGGAGCACTTAGAATACACATTACAGAGAGGTTAAACAAGGATTTTTGGAGGTACGGCAGTGATTCTCATGCCCTACACAAGATAAGACATGACCCATCCATCCAGTATTACTTATATTGAAACCATTCTGTGATAGTATTATATACACATATTAGCTAGAAGAAAATAGAATACATACAGTATATTACATAAATATAAATGCAATATTACACAAATATAAATGCAATAATTCTATTTAATATACAGTACTGTGCAAAAGTCTTACTGTGCATTACTCGCTGCCGGCGAGAGCGTCAAAATTGCCCTGCCAACAACGCTGTAGAAAGATTCGTGGACGCTCTGACGTAGATCGAATGCTTGGTCTTTTTTTAAACTTTATTTAAAGGGGCCGCAAAGCAAACAAGCATGTTGATCGGTTAATTGTGCAGACTGACCACCAGTAGGGTATAAGTTAACCTCATGAAATCTTTTAAACGTGAAAGTAAAAAAAAAAGTATCAATGGAAAGAACTTAACAATTATAGTTACATGTTTGCTAACAAAATAAACCAATTAAAAGCCATTTGTGTGGTGTGGCTTTTGTGTTCATGGTTAAGTGCTAGTCTAATTTCAACATTCAGTTTATAGGAGACGTTTACAAGCCTTAGTCTTTAATCAACATTAACATTCATTTGTGTGCAGCCTACATTACAATAACTGTCCTGGTTGAAGTGTAGCCTTAATGCAACTGGTCAAATCGGTGTTGTTTTGAGCAAATGAATTGCATTCCCACTGAAAAACAAGCGTTCTAGCGCAGAAATGTTGCCTATAAATAGTATTGCGCGCCTTCTTATCAAACCCGCCACAGCAACCTCTCCTCCATTTTGCTTGGGAACTAATGTGGTCGGAACCAAAGTTTACAGGACTGCGTTCTCTGGAATCCTCTCAAGCGGAGGACTTATACATTCCGATTGGTTGCAGCCGAACCACGTCATAGCTCATTACCATAAAGTTGCCCTGACTTCAACTCTCCTCGACGCCCCCAAATCGTCCAAGACATGCCGCGCCTCTGCTCGCGGGGTCTCGCTGCCGGCTCATATTGAAAATGACTGACTTCCGGCCACTTTGAAGCTCTCGCCGGCGGCGGTGTGAACGCATGGTTAGGCACGTTAGTATTTTCACACAGAAAAAAGTTTTTTTTCAAATATTCCCTTTCATGCAGTGTGTAATATAGCTGTTTGTGAATGTAAACGTTCTGCAAAGTTGTAAAGTCGAAAGTGTGCGATAAATAAAGTTATTGTCTCCCAAAAGAAGGAATCGATTCTGAACCGCCTATCCAAGTCGTTTGTATTTGAATCCTACTGCGTGGCGGTTCTACGTCACTAGAAAATACATTTGCATAATGCCTGCCTATGTTGTACGTTGTCCACCCAAACAACTTGACCAGCCCTCAAACATCATTTTACTGACGACTGCTTCTCAAATCTCAGAGTTCAACGCGGGATTAGCAAAACACTTGCTCTTGAAAGATAGGTCAGTACCCAGCTTTAGGAAGCCTCCGTACGGAACTGAAGTTTATGGTAATGGACGTTAGCTGTACACGGTAGACCAACTGTAACAGACTGGGCCATCTGGCCAATCAGAGCAGAGTAGTTTATGGAAAGGAGGGATTTAGAGAGACAGATTCATCTGTCGAGTCGTTTGAAAATCATTGAAAAATGTGGTGATGTACAATGTATATTATGACAAAATGAAAATGAAGGCCTCCAAAACAAAATTAGGAGACTTTAAAATAGCATAATAGGGGCACTTTGAGCCAGTTATGTATATCTTTTTCTGTAGTGTGTCAGTAGGAAATATCAGTGTACATTTCCAAACAATCCTTTTGCAATTAATTGTAAAAATCCAGTGAGATTTTTGTATGCACAAGGAGTCTGACAATAGCTGGTATGCTCCACATGGAGATCTGATCTCACATGGAGATCAGAGATCTACTCATCAAGTCTGTCTGGGATTACATGAAGAAACAGAAAAAACGGAGACAGACTAAATCCAAAAGAACTGCGGCAACGTCTCCAAGATGCTTGAAGAAACTGACCTGCAAAAATGAGTGAAAATACTAATGTGCCTAAGGCCCGGTTCACACTAGTGCGTTTTCATTTAAAAACGCCGTTTTAAAATGAAAACGATCCTCGTCTACACTGGCATTTCCACTGCGTTTCAGAATCGATCTCTGTCTACACTGCACAACCAAAAACGCATTTCACATGGGCATGCGCTTACAAGTGTAAATGTAGGCAGCTGCAGTATTATAAAATACAACATATAACTGCACAACGGCTGCTAAAAAGACCACAAAGTCAGCAAAGCATGCAGTTCCGTCTCCGTGTTATTGTTTAAATGGACATCGAGGCTGGTATGTTACAGAGCCGTTGAGAGAGGCAGCTCTGGGCTGCGTTTCCCAAAAGCAGTGTAACAATAGCCACCAACGGTCTCTACGATCAACTTATAGGCGTACAATGCTTTTGGGAAACGCAGCCCTGGTCTGATATTGTTGTGTTCAGCGTAATATGGGCCGCCACACCATCGTTTTCAAAAGTGTCCGTTTTGGTTCGTTTACACTGAAACGCAACCCCAGAGTTTTCCAACTAAAACAAGGTCTGCAGCGTTTTCAAAAGTCTCCGTTTTCGAGGTTTGAAAACGCTGGAGTAGTGTAGACAACAGGCGTAACCGTAGCAAAAGTTATGCATTTTAAAACGAAATCGCACTAGTGTAAACGGGGCCTAAGACTTTTAAAGAGTACTGTATATAATATGTACTACCAAGTTTGAGGACAGTACCATTTTTTTTTTTTTAAATACACATATAATATATACGGATAAACAAATACCATTAAATAGTCACTCATGCTTTTCGTTGTGAAAATAAAACATTGTCTTTATCTGACTCTACAGGCTGTTGTGAGTGTTGACTATTACCTGCCTCTCACCTTGTCCACACTAGAGATGTTCAACTCTCTTCTGAGCATGTTTGATCTCCAAGGATAGCAATGTGTTTTATCAGGATTACTCCCTCCAGCCTTTACTCTGATAGTCTGTCCAAACAACCAGTATACACTCTTGCTCTATAATACACTATTAGGACAGGACAGAACTATATGTATGTGTGTGAGAGAGAAAGCGAATAGTCTTGACATAAATCCTGGTCCACATTACAGCTTATTCTGGCCAAAAAAGGTCTTTGGAAGTGCTCAATGAAGAACCTCTGAACAAGACTTCATATCTTAGTGGATATAAACTTGTACTCCCTGTCTCTAAAAAATTATCCAAAGAGAGCCAATCAGATTGCAGCTTGTGAGAAGCTTTTGGCCTAGTTGTTTTCAATATGCATCAAGCAGTCTGTGAATAGTCTGTGGTTGTGATGTGCGAGGCCGAGACAAACGATTTCTAGCTTTGGCTTTCCTCCCCTGCCAGAACTGTGTATAACATTATGGCGGATATGAAACAGCAAACACATTTGCTCTGAGCAGTTAATGGTATTTTGTTCCAGCTTTCCCATGAGAACAAATGAAAGTGATATCAATTTATCAAATATGCCATGAAGCCAATGTGTGCGCACACACACGCGCAGGCCTCACAGCAGCACATTAATCACAGAACTGTGGCCTGGTCATTATATAACTTTTTTCCCCATCGTGCATTTTTGTGTTAAAGCAGTGCTCTATGTTGAAAGGCAGCTGGCACTAAAACAATGAACCGTGTGTGTGTGTTAATGATGTCATCAACGCAGGAATGAGCCAATCAGATGCAGCTGGGTTTGACTAACCAAGAGTCTTGTACTGTACGCAGCCAGTGGAGGATGAATTTTAATGTACAGTGAGAAACCACTAGTGAAAATACCTACATTTTACAAGCGTTGCTCATTTAATATAACATTTCATTAAAAATTATAATGTAGCATAACTATTTGTGTAAAAACTTCATGTGATCAAAGTCACACATTTGCCTATTTAAATAGTAACCAAGTATTAAAATTACAAATACTATTTCTACATTCTAAATCAGTGCTTTTCAAAAGTGAAAATTAATCCTTTTTTAAGTTAAAAGTTAAGATTTTCAATATAGTCTCAGACATTTGGACCCTTCTGCATACAGAGGTCTTGTGACTGAATCACCAATATGACATAACAGTGTGTGTGTGTGTGTGTGTGTGTGTGTAGAACTGTGTGGTGTAAAGGATCTCCAGTCACAGTGATTTTCTATTGATGCCAGTGTGACTAGAATCAAGTGTTGGACATTGGGCAGAACACCAAAATAGATACCATGAATAAATGATGGCTTAAGGGAGGGCGAGCAAGACAGAAAATAAAGATGAGAGAGAAACTGATGCCAGAATTCTGACCTTGCAAACCTACTGACAGTGGAAGTCACTGTTTTTTGGAGAATGTGTGTGTGTGTGTGTGTGTGTGTGTGTGTGTGTGTGTGTGTGAGAGAGAGAGAGAGAGAGAGAGAGAGAGAGAAGGAGAAAGAAAAAGAGTGTATAACACACAGAGTTTTCGAATTTTATATATATACATATATATACATATATATATATATACACAGTGGTGTGAAGAAGTGTTTGCCCCCTTGTTAAATATGATCAAAGATGGCTGTAAAAAATAAATCTGCATTGTTAATCCTTTTTATATTTTATTTAAAAAAAATAGCAAAAATCTAACATTTCATTGAAGTAAAAGAATTGAAAGTGGGGGGGAAATCACATTATGAAATAAATGTTTTTCTCCAAAACATGTTGGGAACAATTATTTGCCCCCTTTTTGCAACCTCCTTTTTCCAAGATAACAGCTCTGAGTCTTCTTCTATAATGCCTGATGAGTTTGGAGAACACCTGACAAGAGATCAGAAACCATTCCTCCATACAGAATCTCTCCAGATCCTTCAGATTCCCAGATCCATGTTGGTGCTTCTTCTCTTCAGTTCAGCCCACTCATTTTCTAAAGGGTTCAGGTCAGGGACTGGGATGGCCATTGCAGATGCTTGGTTTTGTGCTCAGTGACCCATTTTTGTTTTGATTTTGATGTTTGTTTTGGATCGTTGTCCTGATGGAAGAACAGGAGTCTTTTTTGTTTGTTTCATCTGTCCATAGAACGTTTGAAAAGTAACTGACACTACTGGAACTTCAAACGAGACGGGTTCTATGGACAGATGAAACAAAAAAATTAGATTTTTTGGCTGCAAACACTTAATATGGGTTTGATGCACACAGGGATAAAAAAGTACCCCATGTGTAAAATGAAATACTCTGCTGTATCTTTAATGCTGTGGGACTAATTTTCTGCCAGAGGTCCTGGACATCTTGTTCAGATACATGGCATCATGGATTCGATCAAATACCAGATAAACAGATAAAAAAAATCAAAACCTGACAGCCTGTGCTAGATATGTGCTTATAATGGGCCATGTTTGGATCTTCAACAAAACAAACATTAAAATCAAAACAAAAATGGGTCACTGAGCACAAAACCAAGCATCTGCAATGGCCATCGCAGTCCCTGACCTGAACCCTATAGAAAATGAGTGGGCTGAACTGAAAAGACGAAGTGCCAACATGGATCTGGGAATCTGAAGGATCTGGAGAGATTCTGTATGGAGGAATGGTTTCTGATCTCTTGTCAGGTGTTCTCCAAACTCATCAGGCATTATAGAAGAAGACTCAGAGCTGTTATCTTGGAAAAAGGAGGTTACAAAAAGGGGGCAAATAATTGTTCCCAATGTATTTTGGAGAAAAACATTTATTTCATAATGTGATTTCCCCCCCACTTTCAATTCTTTTACTTCAATGAAAGGTTAGATTTTCATTGAATTTTTAAAATAAAATATCAAAAGGATTAACAATGCAGATTTATTTTTTACAGCCATCTTTGATCATATTTAACAAGGGGGCAAACACTTTTTCACACCACTGTATATATATATATATAAATAATCGGAAAAAAATGTTTCCTTTGTTTCCCATTGTTTCCTGTCCATTAAAGGTTAAAAAGCCTTATATATATATAAATATATATATAAAAATGAGTGTACCTGTCCATCATGCCAATGCAGTCTTGCAGACGAGGCCCTGTGCATCTGAAACAATAAATAAAGAATGCGAATGAATAAATAAGTAAACACCCAAACACACACACACACACACACACACACACACACACACACACACACACACACACACACACACACACACACACACACACCCACACGTTGGTGCAACTACATTATGAGGACATTCCATAGACGTAATGGTTTTTATACTGTACAAACTGTACATTCTATCCCCCTACACTACCCCTACCCCTAAACATACCCATCACAGAAAACATTCTGCATTTTTACATTTTTAATAAAACATTGTTTAGTATGTTTTTAAAGCTATTTTTATTACGAGGACACAGGAAATGTCCTCATAAACCACGTTTACGTTGTAATACCAGTGTAATACCCATGTCATTATACAAATTTGTGTCCTCATAAATCACATAAACACACACACACACACACACACACACACACACACACACACACACACACACACACACACACACACACACACACACACACACAGAGCTATCTAAATGGTGACATTCTATAGGCTTCTATTGTTTTTATACACAGCAAATTTTAAATGTTATAATCTAACCCACACTCAAACAAAAAACTTTTTGCATTTTAACAATAAAAAAAAAAACCCTTTAAAAAAAAGTACTTAATTTCACACTGTGCAAATGAGGGTGTACAAATGAGGGTTTCTCCAAAAGGAGGTTTTGTCAGATTTAGCTCACTTATGTTTAGCACGCACACACACACACACACACACACACACACACACACACACACACACACACACACACACACACACACACACACACACACACAAATATATCTTCTAAGTATTTATATTTAAAAATTATTAATATTTAACTTTTAGTATTTAACTATATAAATATTTATACTGCACCAATATAACAATGCATAGCAATAAAAATGCTGCATTTATTTATATTTACTAAAATATGTTAATAAATAACAAAATGCCATGCAAGGTATTCACTGAAAAGGGCAGTCTGAAACGAGTCTGAAGTTTGAATACTTACGTACGTACTTAGTTTATGCTACTGAAGTTTAAATCAGAGATGCGGTTTAGATCAAATATCTCTGTCTAAACATTCTCATACTTACAAGACTAGGAAAGATGTAATCTAATGACTATCTTGAGGCAACTTAATAGTCAAACAAAAACACGTTAAAATCATCTCAAAACTGCTTAATTTTATATTGTCACAATTCATCAAATCTTATCAGTGCTAGACCTATTTTCAAGACACTGTCTCTCCTGTCTTTTACTTGACGTCTGAGTTCCTGCCCTTCCACCCTGATGCTCATAGCTCTGTCGTTTTGTCAGCTAACCGCTAACGCCACTAATCGTCCCTGGCTGACAGCGATCCCAGATCCGACAGTCAGCAGATGAGGGCTTTCATGTGACACAGGAGGAAGAAAAGTAAATCCATGACTCAGTATGAAGATTCCTTGAGCAGATAATGTTTTTCTGCAGGAAATTTGAGCCATTTCTCACGTAACCCCGAGGGGCTAAGGTTAAGTTGCAGGTGCCCAGCCGGATAAATTCGGAGAGTGTGATGGTTATCATTTAGACTAAAGTTAGATGGCAGAGCAAGGGCAAACTCCTTCCTCTAAAATTAATGATGCTTTATGCACAGCCAGCTCCGAGGACACAAGAGCTCTAAAAAGGGTCAGTGGATTGACAAATAGGCTCTCTGAACTTCCTGAGGCTAGAACTGACGTGGCAAACAAGCACAGGAACTAGTTGGACCGCTACAGATATACTTCCCCCACACACACACTCACAAATTGCAAACATTTAACAAACATGTCCATACCCCTGGGTGCAGTTGACATGGCAGGGGTGACACTCATTGTTGGCCTCAGCATATTTGAAGATGAAGCTGTTTGCTCCCTGTAGGCCATCAGGGCATTTCTCCACACAGTTGGGTCCGTCTTTAAAGTGAAGACATTTAACACAGTGATCAGGACCCTGCAAGAGAGAGAGAGAAAGTGGAGAAAAGAGACACATAAAATACCAGCAACTATGGATAATAACCATCCCTCACCACCAACACAATGACCATAACAATCAGCCGGCACAGGATTTATAGCGGTAATATGGAGAGAGGAAGCCGAAGAGGGGGAATTGTTAGCTTGGATATCAATATGAGCACCCTTAGAGTCATCCAAACACCTCATCAACAGGAAAGACAAATAACAGTTCACAGACAATAGGAAGAGATACTTCGGTATTGTTCTATTAAGGGTGGAAAATGCACGCTGGGCCTACGTAACCTTGAAGAACATCTGTATGCGAGTGTATCTGTCTGTGCTCATTGAGACAGAGGCTGATATGTGCTTCTTTATGAGCGAATCTCTTGTGAGAGATGAATAAATGCCTTGCAGCAATTACAGCTGCTCTTCATTTCACGCTGTAAACCGCCTCTGATGCAATAAAGCAGCAGACGGCACTCAGACATGGCCGAGGGAGCCAGGCAGCACGCAACAGACGCAGCTTCAGGTCCATAAACATACTGTTTTCCACCAATATTAAAAAGGACACACTACTAATTTAAAAAAAAATAAATTATTAATACTTATATTCTGCAAGTATGTGACAATAAAGACATTTAAAATGTTAGACAAGATTTCTATTTCAAATAAACGCTGTTCTATCTTTCTATTCCACAAAAAATATCAACATTTCAACACTGATAATAATAATAAATGTTTCTTGAGCACCAAATCAGAATATTAGAATGATTTCTGAAGGATCATGTGACACTGAAGACTGGAGTAATGATGCTGAAAATACAGCTTTGCCATCACAGGAATAAATAACATTTCAACATACACTATATTGCCAAAAGTATTGGGACACCCCTCCAAATCATTGAATTCAGGTGTTCCAATCACTTCCATGGCCAATGTTGTATAAAATCAAGCACCTAGGCATGCAGACTGCTTCTACAAACATTTGTGAAAGAATGGGTCGCTTTCAGGAGCTCAGTGAATTCAAGCGTGGTACTGTGATAGGTTGCCACCTGTGCAATAAGTCCATTCGTGAAATAGTAGGCTAAGTAAAATCAAACTTCTGTCTGGCAATCCGATGGACGAGTCTGGGTTTGGCGGTTGCCAGGAAAACGGTACTTGCCTTACTGCATTGTGCCAAGTGTAAAGTTTGGTGGAGAAGGGATTATGGTGTGGGTTGTTTTTCAGGGGTTGGGCTTGGCCCTTTAGTTCCAGTGAAAGGAACTCTTAATGCTTCAGCATACCAAGACATTTTGGACAATTTCATGCTCACAACTCTGAGGAACAGAGCATGAACAGTTTGAGGATGGCCCCTTCCTGTTCCAACATGGCTGCGCACCAGTGCACAAAGCAAGGTCCATAAAGACATGGATGAGCAAGTTTGGTGTGGAGGAACTTGACTGGCCTGCACAGAGTCCTGACCTCAACCCGAGAGAACACCTTTGGGATGAATTAGAGCGGAGACTGTGAGCCAGGCCTTGTTGTCCAACATCAGTGCCTGACCTTACAAATGCGCTTCTAGAAGAATGGTCAAAAATTCCCATAAACACACTCCTAAACCTTGTGGAAAGCCTTCCCAGAAGAGCTGAAGCTGTTATAGCTGCAAAGGGTGGGCCAACTCCATATTAAACCCTATGGATTAAGAATGGGATGTCATTAAAGTTCATGTGCATGTAAAGGCAGGCGTCCCAAAACTTTTGGCAATATAGTGTATATTAAAATAGAAAACAGTTGTTTTAAATTGTAATAATATTTAACAATATTACTGTTTTACTGTACTTTTGATAAAATAAATGCAGCCAGAGTGAGAATGTTTTTGTTCATACAATGAAAGTCAATAGGTCCCAAACAACACTGGACTCCATTGACTTTCACCGTATAGACAAAAAAGAAAATATCTTCTTTTGGGTACCACAGAAGAAAAAGTCATACTGGTTTGGAATAACTTTAGTATGATGGTGACAGAAGTTTCATTTTTGGGTGAACTATCCCCATCATTTCTCATCTACACTCTACAATTGCTAATAAGTGGCAGAAGGCTGAAAACAAAATAAATACATTAACATTCAACCACAACTACATGCTCTATTCAGCATTGCATTATTCATTTAAGATATTAATAAATCTATTGCATTTATTTTACCTTCAAGTCTTATCAAAACGATCATAGCTATGAGAATAGCATGCATGAACGTCACCAGAATGTTATAATTACCAGTGGGAAACTCTGAGTTTGAGGGCATATTAATTAAAGAATCCTGGCGGAAGCAAATTAATATTTGTTGTGATTAAGTTTTAATTGTGAATGTTGACTGTACAATTTAGTTTGCATGCATTGTGCGTTGCTATAAAGCTTGCCAGAAAGTACTACTCATTTAGCTGGTTTATGAGATAACATCTGATAATCATAACATTTCTCATCATTCTCTGAGGGAGAACAAGAAGATAAAATACATAAAGCATCAATTAAACAGCTAGGGCCAAATTTACTATCAGCTTGCACTAGCACAAACCCTCTTTTGGCGTTAAAAAACTACTGTCAGGATTTACTAAAGACACGCAGTGAAAAATTTGTTATTTGCGGCCATGGGCGTCGGAAGCAAAAAAAAATGTGGGTGGATCCTCCCCCAGAAAAATGTTACTGGAGTAGATGCCATTTACATTAAGTGCAAATAGCCCGTCTTGCTTACTAAACGTCTGGTTGGGCCAGACAAAACTACGAAAGACACTAAAATATATACAATCTTGTCCCACCCACATACAATGGTTCCGACACCCATGTTTGCGGCTAACCTTATTGCATATGCATTTGGTGCACATGGTGATTTACTAAGGTTTGTGCTCGTCAATTTACTGGTATTTGCGCCATTATTTACTGCCCAAAAAAGCATGTCCTAAACCAGATGCTAATTTGCGCTGCTCTTGGTAGATTGCGTTGGTCATTATGGAAATGATCCGGCAAGCCTTTGAAGGGTGGGGTTTATGTGAGAGGTCGGTCTAAATCAGTGGCTAAGTCTGGAGATATATGATTATATATGATAAAAATATGAAAAATATTTCAAAATACTTTTGATCAGACTGATTGATCTGATTATCATTATATTTATGAAGTTAACACTAACTTAGCTTACTGTCTTTCTTGGTAAGTAAAAAAGAGAGAAAGAAATATGATAGCCAGCAAGTCAGTTTTAATCAGACATTGGGCCTGCCAAAATCGCGCGTGGCATAGCACAGAGATAAAGGTGGATGTAAAACTCCTCCAAGGCTAGGTGAGCTAGAAAGCATTATCACTTTCTCTGTTAATTGTGCTGCTTCTCCAGACACCTGCTGCATACAAATCTCCATTTCCTCTCCACGCACAAAACACAGTTTGTTAGTGTTGTTTAATTATGTCTCTGTGAAGCAGATGTTGCCGATTGCTTCACAGGTATGTTAGACCACTCAGCAGTTAATCTGCACTAATAACAACAAACATTTTAACAGCTTAGCTAAACCTGGCATCACCTGAGAGGCTTATGGGTGTGTATGTGTGTGTAAAGCCCTTATTGGAGAAAGTCAGTTGGGTCACTTGGTTATCACTTTAGTGTCTCTATTATTTGTTTATTGTCTTTAGTGGTCTATTTTAGTACCATAACGTTTTTAGTCTGGATGTATAGTTATCATTGTTATAATTCTCAATAGCAATTCTCATAATATACTCATTACTGTAATGATTTTTTTTTTTTACCACATTACAGTAAAAAAAATGGAAATGCAATTGACTTTTAATTAGTGCTGGGAAAAAATTAATTGTGATTAATCGCATCCAAAATAAAAGTTTGTGTTTACATAATATATGTGTGTGTGTACTGTGTATAATTATATTATGCATATATAAATATACACACATGCATGTATATATTTAAGATAAATGTTATTTTTTATAAAAAAATTATATTTATATACAAGATAAATTATATATACAATATATACATGCAAATATTTCTTAAATATATACATGCATGTTTGTGTATTTATATATACATAATTATACACAGTACACACACACATATATTATGTAAACACAAACTTTTATTTTGGATGCGATTAATCACGATTAATTTTTCCCCAGCACTACTTTTAATTAAAAGAAATAATTAAGAGCAATATAACAATTACTACCATGTCGTATAAACATTTTACAATTGAAATATTTGGCAACACTTTAGTTTAGAGTCCAATTCTCACTATTAACTAGTTGCTTATTAGCAACTCATATTACTAGGATATTGTCTGTTTATTGGTACTTATTAATGCCTTATTCTGCATGATCATATTCTACATCCCTTAATCCTACCTGATACCAAACTAATTACTAACTATTAATAAACAGTAATTAGGAGTTTATTGAGGCAAACATTGAAGTTAATAGTTAGTTAATAGTGAGAATTGGACCGTAAACTAAAGTGTGACCAAATATTTTTTTTTAGATTGCACAGGACACATTTTTACATTACTGTAATAAAAGTTACAAGGAAACGTGCTTAACTGTCAATAATTTAAGAATGCAAAATATCTTAATGACTCTTTATGACAATTCATTGCCTTCATTCTTTATATAACAATTATTAACATATAAACATAACTCTATATTTCTCTCTAAAAAATTTCTTATTCAGAAACAATAGACATCTTGGTAACACTTATAATGAATTATAGCTCTATTTATACTTATTTATAAGTATTACTATTTTATAAATACATTTATAAAGACTCATTAAGACCTATACTGCATTTCAAGAAAAGTTATAGTTACATTTATACTACTTTTATAATTACTTATAAATCATATTTATAAAGATGCAAAATGCATTGCTATTATATTATAGTTACAATTACTTTTTAGTCATTCAGATTTATTTGTCAAATAAGTGAATATATTATTAATAGCCGTGTTGTGTTCTTATAACTTATTGTGAGTGATAATACAGTTACTAACCTCTATACATGCATCATTGATGGCTTTAAGTAAAGTGAAAACATAGGATGCAATTTTCCTAAAGCAAATGTTAAGAAACCATGAAGATGTGCTCATTATACATTTTAAGTTGTTTACTTGTAAATGTAACTAATGAACAATAATTCCTGCAATAAAATAATGGGGGAAAAAAACTAAACAAATCATTCATACAAACAGTTGAATTTTAAAAAAATCTTTTTTAATGTTACATACTAGCAAAACACTGCAATAATATTTTTGAAAGTATAATTTCAAACTGTTATAAGCAATACCATGCATATGGCTGGGGAGATATAGATTTTAACAAATTTACCATTCATGACCTCTAATGCAAACATTAGCCATTAAAGACATAACTGATAACTAATTGGTACAGCAAACAAGTGTCTCTGGAACTATTTTATATTTGATTGAAATTTGAAAAAGCAAATGCATGACTTAAGGAATTAAAAAAAATAATATAAATGCAGCTATAACTGTTCTTATAATGCAGTATAGGTCTTAATGAATCTTTATAAATATATTTATAGAACAGTAATACTTACTTAAAAATAAGTATAAATGGGGCTATAATTCATTATAAGCATGGTCTTCATATCTAAGTTACTTTGATTCTGTTAGTTGGCTGGTGGCACATTGACTGAACCACTTCAGAAATGAGCAGATAACAGGTTGTGATCAGGCAAAAACCACATGAAAGAGAATATTTATCATCTAAATTTCCAGGCACAGGCAAAAAAATAAAAGTCAAGACACGTACTCAGTTTTAGAGAGTTTGTTTCTGTCTATGTTTGTGCTGGTATGGGTCTCGGAGGGCTCATGATCGTGTCATTTGCAAGACCTTTCTGTTTGACTCAAGCAGACAACAGCCTGAGGCCACAGAGCATTAGAGACAGATCGGATAAATCCTCTTTCGGCAACACACACACACACAAGCGCACGGCCGTACGCACCTTGTCATGTAGTCATCAATTTAAACCAAAGTGCTTGAGGCTGTTTTGAAAAAGGGGCAGCACTGAGCACACATCCCATCTGTGGTAATGTCTCTAACCTGATTAGATTCATGGACATCCAAACAGCTTATTCATCCCACACTCAGGTGTCTCCTATGGGGCAGGACTCTCTGTAAACACTTGCCAAGATTAGGCAACTTAATCTACTTTCTCACTAAATTAACAAGTAGTAAAATCAATCTCATGGCAGCAAAAGTACACTTCAACATGTCACAGGTGTGTAGTGCAGCAGGGAAGAGAAGATCCGGGGCTTCCACAAAGACGGGTTTTATTCATAAAATGAATAAGAACACAACACACGTAAGCATAACAATACAACGGACAAGGAGTGCAGGGAGTGAGTTCAATATAAAGGGAGTGCTAATGACAAAGACCAGGTGCAGGGAATCCGGGGAGAGCCGATGAGGAAGTGAGTTCAGGTGTGAGACAGGGAGGATCCTGGGAAATGGAGTCCGGGACAGATGCGGATTGTAACATTACAATCTCCGGGGGGTGGGCACCCTGGAGACCAGGGCGGGACTAGGACATCGGGCGGCCATGGCTGGTCAGGAGCCTCGGGCGGCCATGGCAGGTCAGGAGCCCCACCCACATTTTCCCCACCCACGGGTGTATAGCCCCCCCCCAAAAAAAAAATTTTCTTGGGGGAATTCAGGGGTGGTAGGGCTGGAGCGGCCTCGCGGAGGGCTGGAGCTGCAGGATCGCTCCAAAAGTCTATTAGCCACCGTTCCAGTGGCTCTGGCGCAGTCGCGGACATCTTGACCGGATTTGAGGGCTTCGCGGTGGCCCTCCTCCTCGGCCATTTGGGCTTTGGGGCAGGCAGGACTACGGGAAGGCCCACTGGAGGGATATGTGGAGGAAACTGGCTGTGGGTGAACTGGCCAGGCCACGTGCCTCTCTGAGGGGACCGGACGAGGAATACACGTTCTTGTTTGAACCTCTTCAATCTCGAAATCAAAACAATTCAAATAAAGGATCAGATTAATTGACTCGACTAGGGAAAAGGAACAGGCAGGTTCAATATAACGAATGGTATCCTCGTCCAGGCCCAGCAGGAAGCACGCGTTAAGCGGCGCATCTGGCCAGTTCACCAAATAAGACAGCGCAGCAAATTCCTCCACGTACCTCTCCAGCGGGCGACCGCCCTGCCTGAGCCCCCACAGGCGATCCACCGCCAACGTGTCTTCAAAAAGGAGACCCGGGAGAGATCAGGGTGATGTAGGTCTCCATTTTTGTGGAAGCCCTGGCAGTTTTGGTCCGTTGTTCTGTCACAGGTGTGTAGTGCAGCAGGGAAGAGAAGATCCGGGGTTTCCACAAAGAAGGGTTTTATTCATAAACTGAATCAGAACACAACACACGTAAGCATAACAGGACAAGGAGGGCAGGGAGTGAGTTCAATATAAAGGGAGTGCTAATGACAAAGACCAGGTGCAGGGAATCCAGGGAGAGCGGGAGAGACGATGAGGAAGTGAGTTCAGGTGTGAGACAGGGAGGATCCTGGGAAATGGAGTCCGGGACAGACGCGGATTGTAACACAACAAGGGAATCGAATTAATCATTGGACCAAGCCACCATCGAAGGTGGTGTCTGCCGTTCAGCTCTGTTTGTGCTTTAAGCTAATATATATTGAAAGAGATTGCAATTGAAATGAAAGAAACATGTACATAGAATCCAAAATTAACAATCACCAAGCACCAAATGCAAGAAAAATCAGCTTTGGTGAGTGAGTGACCTTGCAAAAACCTTGAATAAATCAAATGAAAAAAGATTCAAATGGTCATCAAAAAGCTTTTTTCTTTTCTGTTATAACAGATCTTTTTTAATTATGCCATCAAAAAAGAACACAATATTACACTGTCCTGAATATGGAGCTGTGACTGACACAATGGATTTTTTTGCCTTAAATATTGAAGAAATAAATAATTAATTTGCCATGAGACATGCCATAATTTTTTTTAAATAATGCAAAAAACAGTTGCCAGTAAGAAATAATGATGGTCATTCAGTTATCTAAATTGACTTGCCACAGGCAGGTTGTCTTTGTGACAAAGAGCAAAAGAAGAGTCAGGGGAGTGGCCAATCAGAAACACTCATTGCCTGTCAATCACTATGACATGGCTTTGAAGGGTGGGGTTTATGCGAGAGGGTCTAAATCAGTGGCTAAGTCTGGAGAAAATAAAACATATATATATGACAAAATATGAAAAAGTATTTCAAAATACTTTTGATCAGACTGATTGATCTGAATATCATTATACTTATGAAGTTAACACTGAAAGAAGCCTTTTATGCTCACCAAGGCTACTTTTATTTGATGAAAAATACAGTAAAACAGTAATATTGTGAAATATTAATATAATTTAAAATAGTTTTCTAAACATGTTTAATATGTAATTTATTCCGGTGATGCAAAGCTGAATTACTCCAGTCGTCAGTGTCAAATGATCCTTCAGAAATCATTCTAATATGACTGATATTATTGGCGTATTGTTTTCTAAGTGTAGCTAGACAGAAATATGACTGAACTCACAGGCCCAGTGCAGGTAAGACCGTCATCATCTGCCACCTCACACTGCGCGTCGCACTCCAGGCACACTGAGCCATTTGCGAACTCACGTACATCCCTATAAAAGAGAAAGAGAGAGGGCACAAAGAAATATATGAGGTAACATAACACACTACAATGACATATAATGACTGTTCAAGAGCATTCAAGTTTCAGATGGGAAAAAAATGCCACGTCAATCTTCAAAGTTCTTCCAGGAATTCCTGCTCAAGGTCAAGGATCTAGATGATTCAATCACTAGCCTTTTAAAGTCAAGACAACTCTCCAATTTCAAACTAGATATTGTAGATCATTATGTACACTTCAGATTTCAAGACCTGATTGAGGAAAGGCTGAATCACAGGCAGTAAAAGAAGAGTCATCACACACAGCAGCCGAAGGGAATTCAGTGCCTGAGGCGCTGCAAGGCCATAGGGAGGCAACAGTGGAATCTAACACATCCGTCGGGTGTTTACAGCACTTCTCAGACAGCTGCCACAGCTGGCAAACATAGTCACTATTGACCAAAAGTAAACAGTCACCCTTCACCACCTATCGAGGTGGCAATTCATCAAGCACATTCAGGGACACCTCAAAGCACCACACGGAGGAAATCAGCCAGGGACCTCTGAAACAAATGATCACAAAATGGTTCAATACGGGCAAACACAGTCGCTTCCTGGTTCCATCACTCCTCTGAAGACGGTAGTGACATTTTAGAAGCTGACATCCGTTGCCGTGACAAGTAGAGGATGGCAGCTCAGTGAAAAATATTTTACACGTTTTTTATTATTGACGTGCTACGTCAATGAGTGTTAAATGAAATGAGAATTAATTATTCTTTATCTAAAAGGCACAGCACATTTTGTGTGGACTGTGAGGAAGCTTTTAGAAGAGCCACTTATCATTGAAGGACTTCTCTTTCTCCCTTTATGTAAACGCTAACTTCACAGGCCTTGTGGTGTTCGCATGTTCAGTGTCCACTGCATGTTTCCTGGTTCACTCGGTGTTCTCTTTGTTCTCAGCTGGTGTTTGCTTTAGGACATAGCTTTTACATTGAACAGCAAGTAGAGACCCAATACAGAAACAAAATGGTTTAACATTCAAAAGTAAACAAATATGTGCTTAAAATTGAACATACTACTATAAAAATGTAAAACATGTTTCTGTATTGGGTCTCCATTTGATGTCTAATGTGGAACATGAATTGGCTGAATTTTGTAGAATCATAAACAACAGCAGATGTGTGATTTACAGGCTAAAAACAAAAGATACACTGTTTGTACCGTTTAAAAGTTTGGGGTTGGTAATTTTTTTTAAAAGAAGTCTCTTATGCTCACCAAGGCTGCATTTATTTAATCAAAAATACGGTAAAATAGTAATATTATTTTGAAATATTATTACAATTTAAAACTTTTCTATTTGAATATATTTTAAAACTTATCATTTAAAACACTAATTTATTCCTGTGATGGTAAAGCTGAATTTTCAGCATCAAACTTCAGTCTTCAGTGTCACATTATCTTTTAGAAATCATTCTAATAATCGGATTTGGAGCTCAAGAAACATTTCTTATTGTTATCATCAATGTTGAAAACAGCTGTGCTCCTTAATATTTTTGTGGAAACCATGATACATTTTTTTCCAGTATTCTTTGATGAATAGAAAGTTCAAAAGAACAGAATGTGAAATAGAAATATTTTGTAACATTATAAATGTCTTGATCAATTTAATGTACCCTTGCTGAATAGAAGTATTCATTTATTTCGATAATAATAATAATAATAATAATGAAAAAAAGACTGACCCCAAACTCTAGAATCATGATGTCTTCCCTCCCTAATATCGTCTGACACTGAAAACTGGATCAGAAAGCCTTTTGGACTCTTTTCACATCTGTATTTATCACTAGCCACTTGTGAACCAGTCATCTGAAATGAATGTTAATACCATCTCTAAAAAAGCACACAAAGTTCTGCTTGATTCCAGCAAACCACACAACAAATACTGTCCTAATCATCTTCTAAATCTTTCAGATAGAGCTCGAAAACACCACAGTGGGTCTTTTCAGTTTTTTTTAGCTGTTTGTTCCCAAACAGGGAAAAGTGAATCATCTTGTGCGAACAGCGAGTGTGACTGCAGAGGTCGAGAACCAGAGGAGAGACAGAGAAAACATTGAGCTCACCCTGCAAAAACAAAACACAAACACACACACAAAAACAGCAAAGATATCGGAGCACTGGGTGACTCGTGTGGGACGGGTGAGTAGGCAGACGAGACAGTGCAAGACAGTGATGCGTCTGTGGCCGTGCCATACCTCTCCAAACCGGCCTCCCGCTTCTCAAACACATAGGGCCTGGTGAGCAGCTTGGGCCTAGAACCGGCCAGTCTGCAAGGCAAAAGAATCATGTGGAAGGATCGCAGGGTGCACAAGCCCTGGTGCTGATTCACTATCAATGCAAAACCAACATCGATGTGGCATTTATATAAAATACAGTGCACCCATCCATGATAGTCCTAGTCCTAAACACTCCAAGGACGAGGGACCGTCTTAAATCGGCAAATGGCTGTTGTTTTAGAATGTGAAAATGGATGTTGTTTGTTTATTGCCTTGTTTCAGCTCAGGGCAAGGGAGAAATTAAATTTTGTTGCTTCGCTCAGTCAAATCAATCAAAAGCTGATATTCATCTTTCCCTTTGAGCAGTACGCAAGCACACAACAAATAAAGAAGGAACTCAAAACCAATCTGTAATTTACCCTTTTCACTGCACTGATCAACACCTTTATTGTTTACTTATTCCAATTGTGTTAACCAAGAGAAGGAGCTTAATATCAAAACAATTTTATGAGGGATAAGACAAACACTCACTACCAAAAATAATTTTCGTGCTGGTGGTAGTTACTGGCAAAGGTGGTTTACCAAGAAAGCCTGGCTGGTTAAAGGTGGGGTAAGCAATATTTCTAAAGCCCAATTTATACTTCTGCGTCGAGTGTACGCCGTAGCTACGTCGTAGGCTGTGTGTACCCCTCAGGGGTTATCATCATAGACTGTAAAAAAAAATATGGACGTAGTGTCCGTGACGTCACCCATAGGTTTCTGAAGAGAGTTTTTGAAGTGTAAAGTCGGCCGTTGCCATCTTGGCAACGCGTCACCGTGCGTCACTCCCGGATAACTGAAAAAAAAAAAAAGAGGCGGGACGTGGGTGGAGCTGAGATGATGTGATGAACAGACAGCAGACAAACGGCAATCCACCTGTCACTCAAAGTGGCCACGCCCTTAATTATGCAGAAATTTAAGGCTTTATACAATGTAAACAAATGAGTTATAAAAAAAGTTCACCCCCCTCACAGTTGTCATGAAGGGCAAAATTAGCTATATAGACCAAAACCACAATTTGTACCAGGCTGTAAACATGTTTTTTTCAGCTGTAAAGTTGGGCATTTTAACATGGGACTCAATGAGATTCTGCTCCTTTTTGGAGCCTGTCTCTAGCGGCCAGTCGATGAAATGCAGTTTAATTCACTTCCGTATTGGCTTCAAGAGAAACTGGGGGAGGTTGCCGCTTGGTTATCATGCTCCCTCTGCATGTGTAATTGCACGTCAACGTGGACAACTACGCAGAAGTATAAATGAAAATCAACGCATAGCCGACGGCGTAGAGGCTACAGCGCAGGTCAGACGCAGAAGTATAAATCAGCCTTTAAATTGTTGCTGAACATTGTTGATATTTGAAATCAACCCAAACACACCGCTTTCTTTATTGCTCTGCCTCCAAAGCTCACTCTCCAATCCTAACCACCCTGCTCCGAGTCTGTCTCGAACCCCGATCACTGGCATGGAATTCGCTCTAACAAGGACGCTAAACAGTAAACACTGCATTCTCTAGCAGTCATCAGCCTGCACAACTCTCACTAGCTGACCTCCGTTACACACGCAATGCAAGAGTGGATGTCTATTTATCGTAACAGAAGCGCAACAAAATAATGCTTCACGAAAAATAAAGTGAAGATGATGAACGAACGACAAGGAAGCACAAAAAATTATACAGTACACAAGAATAAATATAAGCAAGAGCTCGTTGTTAGTTGCCAACAGCACAGCAGCTCGGACAAACAATATGACACTCAAAACCAGTGTTACTTACGTATGGAGCGGAATCAACGCAACCTCTGCGGCTGTTTTCAGGCCTTGCCGCTGAGCTCTCTCCAGCGCTGGAAAGCTTTTCTAATATTAACGCGGGTCCTAAAGCTCTTTCCTGATCATAACCCTTCATTTCCCAGTGATATTCTTATGAGCTTTTCTCTTTTGTAATGTCTCTCAGCCATCTCTCTTTCAACAATCCTTCTTCAAATCTCCCTCTTGCTCATTCTCTCTCCTCCACCGTCATATGCCCCCTAATGCTGATTGGCTACACGTTTGTTGTTGTGTCGGTACGACCAACTTTTAAACAGTGTTTTTCAAATATTGGTTACCCCACCTTTAAGTTAGTTAAACAGAATAACGAGAACATCAGCACAGCAGCATCCAAAACACAACATGTGTTTGCTGGTGACCAGCAAAGCATTTTCCAATCAACTCTCTCATGGCAAACTAAATTATACATTTTTCCCTGGGTTGTTTAGGAATTTATGATGAGATAAAGACACAGGGTACCATGAAATAACACAAAGACAATAAACAGATAAATTGTCTGGTTACACTATTTCGATAGTCCACTTTAGATATTCTACTAGTCACTTAACTTTGCAACTACATGTCAACTAACTCTCAGAGTATTAGTAGACTGGTAGGGTTAGGGTTAGAATAAGCTGCCATGTAGTTGCAAAGTTACTTATAGTCAGTAGAATGCCTGTTGGAGGACCATCAAAACAAAGTGTTAGCAAATATTAAGCAGACAGTCTACTAATACTGTAATGACTGGTAGTTGACATGTAGTTGCAAAGTTAATTATAGTTAACAGAATGTCTATAGTCAAATATCAAATTGAAGTGTTAGCAATTGTCTAACTATTACTGGCTGCACACGAAACAAGAACGGACGACATGAAAATACACAGATGTACTACACAAAATATGTTTTCTAGAGTGCTTTGGCACACCCACTCTACTTTAATGTGTGACTAGTCAAACAAGGTTTATGTACAGTATTTGTGCTTTTATTAAATACGTTTTTTTGTTAAATGAAGGCCATTTGTCTTCGAAAATATTTTACTACACCTTCATTTATTTTTCCTACTTTTTAAATGCTTTTAAAAGGATAGTACACCCACAAATTTAAATTCTGTCATCATTTACTCACCCTCATGTCATTCTAAACTTGTATGACTTTCTTTCTTCACAAAGGTTTTTGTTTTTGGGTGTGTTTGCCCATACGATTAAAATCAGTGTGGTCCAAAACAACATTGGACCACATTTTCTTCCATTGCATAGACAAAAAAGCACAGATATTTTTTTTCTTCAAAAAAACAAAAAACAAACAAACAAAAAAAGCTTTTAGTGTTTCACAGAAGAAAGAAAAGATTTTGTGAGTAAATGATGACAGATCTTTTTGATGACGATTTTGCAGGTTTGCCCACTTACAAAGCATGTAGAGGTCTGTAATTTTTATCATAGGTACACTTCAACTGTGAGTGACGAAATCTAAAACAAAAATCCAGAAAATCACATTATATGATTTTTAAGTAATTAATTTGCATTTTATTGCATGACATAAGTATTTGATACATCAGAAAAGCAGAACTTAATATTTGGTACAGAAACCTTTGTTTGCAATTACAGAGATCATACGTTTCCTGTAGTTCTTGACCAGGTTTGCACACACTGCAGCAGGGATTTTGGCCCACTCCTCCATACAGACCTTCTCCAGATCCTTCAGGTTTCGGAGCTGTCGCTGGGCAATACGGACTTTCAGCTCCCTCCAAAGATTTTCTATTGGGTTCAGGTCTGGAAACTGGCTAGGCCACTCCAGGACCTTGAGATGCTTCTTACAGAGCCACTCCTTAGTTGCCCTGGCTGTGTGTTTCGGTTCGTTGTCATGCTGGAAGACCCAGCCACGACCCATCTTAAATGCTCTAACTGAGGGAAGGAGGTTGTTGGCCAAGATCTCGCGATACATGGCCCCATCCATCCTCCCCTCAATACGGTGCAGTCGTCCTGTCCCCTTTGCAGAAAAGCATCCCCAAAGAATGATGTTTCCACCTCCATGCTTCACGGTTGGGATGGTGTTCTTGGGGTTGTACTCATCCTTCTTCTTCTTCCAAACACGGCGAGTGGAGTTTAGATCAAAAAGCTCTATTTTTGTCTCATCAGACCACATGACCTTCTCCTCTGGATCATCCAGATGGTCATTGGCAAACTTCAGACGGGCCTGGACATGCGCTGGCTTGAGCAGGGGGACCTTGAGTGCGCTGCAGGATTTTAATCCATGACGGCGTAGTGTGTTACTAATGGTTTTCTTTGAGACTGTGGTCCCAGCTCTCTTCAGGTCATTGACCAGGTCCTGCCGTGTAGTTCTGGGTTGATCCCTCACCTTCCTCATGATCATTGATGCCCCACGAGGTGAGATCTTGCATGGTGCCCCAGACCGAGGGAGATCGACCGTCATCTTGAACTTCTTCCATTTTCTAATAATTGCGCCAACAGTTGTTGCCTTCTCACCAAGCTGCTTGCCTATTGTCCTGTAGCCCATCCCAGCCTTGTGCAGGTCTACAATTTTATCCCTGATGTCCTTACACAGCTCTCTGGTCTTGGCCATTGTGGAGAGGTTGGAGTCTGTTTGATTGAGTGTGTGGACAGGTGTCTTTATACAGGTAACGAGTTCAAACAGGTGCAGTTAACACAGGTAATGAGTGGAGAACAGGAGGGCTTCTTAAAGAAAAACTAACAGGTCTGTGAGAGCCGGAATTCTTACTGGTTGGTAGGTGATCAAATACTTATGTCATGCAATAAAATGCAAATTAATTATTTAAAAATCATACAATGTGATTTTCTGGATTTTTGTTTTAGATTCTGTCTCTCACAGTTGAAGAGTACCTATGATAAAAATTACAGACTTCTACATGCTTTGTAAGTAGGAAAACCTGCAAAATCGGCAGTGTATCAAATACTTGTTCTCCCCACAGTATGTTATTAAATAGTTTAAACTTCTATTAATATCATTAAACCATCAATTAATGTCATGAAAAATTATGTTATAAAATATTTATTGTGTGGAAAGGATAAACTAGTGAGTTTGAAAATAGCTTATTTCCTTAAAGTCCACAGGGACAAAAGTGCCCATAGAAACACTTGTATGTGTGTGTGTGTGTGTGTGTGTGTGTGTGTGTGTGTGTGTGTGTGTGTGTGTCTGTTTATCTGCCGTAAATCTTTGTGCCTGTGTGAAAACAAAACCAAGGCTTTACTTAGTTCTTTATTCTGTCATGGTGCTCCACACACCGCTGTATTTGATGTAGATGTCATATGAGGTAGAAGATGTACCCAGCTCATCTAGCTCACCCAAACACTTATTTATTTTCCAGCTCAACCAAGCTTACGTTTCATCATTGCAACGTGCTCTCCAAAGCCAGGGGACGTGCTGCTCTGCTGTTTTGTTATTGTTTGTCTATCTAGAGGATGGAGACATGAATCTTTGTGAAATC
This sequence comes from Coreius guichenoti, assembly GCA_039654105.1. Taxonomy (NCBI): domain Eukaryota; kingdom Metazoa; phylum Chordata; class Actinopteri; order Cypriniformes; family Gobionidae; genus Coreius; species Coreius guichenoti. Next base: position 12,126,281 of record CM077172.1, on the reverse strand, counting down.
CCTGGAGAACGAAACTAGCTATTGTTCAACCTTAGGAAGACACATCTTCTACAAGCGAACATTAATAAAGAGTGCCGGGAAGTGTATGCAAATGATCCAACAACATAGCTTGAGCACACCTGTGATACTTGAGATTTGTAGATTCATGTAGAAAAACATGTCCTGTACAAATATAGTTTTGTGGAGTTATATACACATATCTATATTAAATATAAATATTATATGTGGCGTTTAACAACTTACCCTTCATGAAGGTTGCAGGATTCAACACAGGTGCGTCCCCTGCTAAAGAACCGACAGGACATGCACTGGTCGGGCCCGGGACCCCAGCAGCCAGCATCAGAGCAGAGTGGGTCACATATCATACGATCCAAAACTGCAAAATATATGTTTATCATTAATACGAGCATTCATGCCAGTAAATAACTAACTTCCCCATAGTTTCCTGTCATCTCTCATCTGTCCTACCACTTATAATGCAGCAAAACAGTTTTCAGCATAACTAATAATAAGAAACCTTTTCTAAGCACCAAATAAGCACATTAGCATGATTTCTAAAGGACAATGTGCCACTAAAGACTGGAGTAGTGGCTGCTGTTTTCAAAATTTAGCTTTGTCATCATAGGAATAAATTACATTTTTAAATATATTAAAATAAAAAAAGTTATTTTAATTTGTAATACTATATGTAACTGTACTACCAATAAAATATTACAGTTTTTACAGTATTTTTGATCAAATAAACGCAGCCTTGGTGAGCATAAGAGACTTCTTTCTTTCAAAAACAATTTTAAAAAATCTTACCGCTCCCAAACTTTTGAATGGCAGTATATGTAATTTAATTTAATTTAATTTAAATATAATTTCTTTTAAATACACTATATTGCCAAAAGTATTGGGACACCCCTCCAAATAATTGAATTCAGGTGTTCCAATCACTTCCATGGCCAAAGGTGTATAAAATCAAGCACCTAGGCATGCAGACTGCTTCTACAAACATCTGTGAAAGAATGGTTCGCTCTCAGGAGCTCAGTGAATTCAAGCATGGTACTGTGATAGGTTGCCACCTGTGCAATAAGTCCATTCGTGAAATTTCCTCACTACTTCCTCACTAACAGTTAGTGGTATTATAACAAAGTGGAAGCAATTGGGAACAACAGCAACTCAGCCACGAAGTGGTAGGCCACGTAAAATCAGATTAGCTCAAGAACAGTGCGTAGAGAGCTTCATGGAATGGGTTTCCATGGCCGAGCAGCTGCATCCAAGCCTTACATCACCAAGTGCAATGCAAAGCGTGGGATGCAGTGGTGTAAAGCACGCCGCCACTGGACTCTAGAGCAGTGGAGACGTGTTCTCTGGAGTGACGAATCACACTTCGCTGTCTGGCAATCTGAAGGACGAGTCTGGGTTTGGCAGTTGCCAGGAGAACGGTACCTGCCTAACTGCATTGTGCCAAGTGTAAAGTTTGGTGGAGGGGAGATTATGGTGTGGGGTTGTTTTTCAGGGGTTGGGCTTGGCCCCTTAGTTCCAGTGAAAGGAGCTCTTAATGCTTCAGCATACCAAGACATTTTGGACAATTTCATGCTCCCAACTTTGTGGGAACAGTTTGGGGATGGCCCCTTTCTGTTCCAACATGACTGCGCACCAGTGCACAAAGCAAGGTCCATAAAGACATGGATGAGCGAGTATGGTGTGGAGGAACTTGACTGGCCTACACAGAGTCCTGACCTCAACCCGATAGAACACCTTTGGGATGAGACTGCGAGCCAGGCCTTCTCGTCCAACATCAGTGCTTGACCTCACAAATGCGCTTCTAGAAGAATGGTCAAAGATTCCTATAAAAACACTCCTTAACCTTGTGTAAAGCCTTCCCAGAAGAGTTGAAGCTGTTATAGCTGCAAAGGGTGGGCCAACTCCATATTAAACCCTATGGATTAAGAATGGGATGTCATTAAAGTTCTTGTGCATGTAAAGGCAGGTATCCCAAAACTTTTGGCAATATAATGTTTATATATTTATTTTTAAATGGATGGCAATAGATGATATATGGATATATTTTAGAATAAAAATGCAAAATTTTGTATTTGCCTTAATTATAATGTTTCTAATTGTGCAAGAAATTGTGCAAGTGACAGCTCTAATGGACTTTTTCTAATAAAATGTGACCTGTTCCAAGGTGTTACAGTAAAAAACTAATTTCTGTAAATAGCTGCATTTCCATCTATTGCACATTTGTCTTAGAATGGTGCTGTCAGTCCACCCTAGGGAAACGTTCAGTTGATAAAGGGAAAAGATCCTTTGTCAAACCATGACTGAACACAATGCACATGCCATCTGTGAAAAGTGTTACTTGTCCTGGATGTACAACGCTTGTAAGAAGCTGGCTCTATATGAACTGCTGCATTTCAATTTGAAATGAGGACAGAATGGTTCGGGCGCACACCCACTGAGGCACTGGATTTTGCAGCAGCTGGAAAGTGTTTTAAAATACTGCTGACACCACTTCAGCAAGTCTCACAGACGTCCTCTTCAACAGGCAAACTTTTGAAACTAATAATGAGAATTTCATCACCGAAGAGTGTATAGTGGGGTCAAAAGATTTGAAACCACAGTTAAAATATGGATGTAAACTTATGTGGATTAAATGAGAGCAAACTTATGACAATGTGAACAAAAAGTCATGTTCTTGCTTTCCCCGAACACCTTTGGAACACCTCAAATGCTGGATTTTACAGCATGAACTTAATGTGTAACCCCTCTGGTCCTACTTGCCCCGCTCTGAGCAGGACTCAACTTCTGGCTCCGCCATGGGAAGGGGGCGCGCTAACAAGGACGCTAAAGAGCGCAGTCTCTAGCGTCAGTCACTAGAGTGCCTCTTGAGATCAGGGGAGTGAGCTGGCCTCCGTAACCCCTCCGGTCCTACTTGCCCCGCTCCGAGCGGGACTCAAACCGGCATAGCATATTTAACAAGGACGCTGAAGACCGCAGCCGCTAGTGCACATCTTGAAATCAGGGGAGTGAGGTTTACCTGTACAGATCTCACTAGCTGGCCTTCATTACACTCACCCCCCTAAACCTTACTCCCATCCGGGTCACGGCACCAATGTAACCCTTCCGGTCCTACTCGCCCCGCCTCGAGTGGGAATCGAACCGGCGTCTCCAGCATGGCATCTTTAACACAGACGCTAAAGACCGCGACCTCTAGTGTCAGTCGCTAGTGCGCCTCTTGAGATCAGGGTAGTGAGGTTTACTCACACAGCTCTCACTAGCTATCCTCTGTTACACATGCTGCTTACATGTTGTTGACAAAGTCAGCCTGAAACGGAAGTTAAGATCGCCTTTTCTTCCCTATGTATATCCAAGTTAAATGGCTTTTTCGAAATAGAAAAAAATTTAGAGCGAGACCTGATTTTGTCCATGGAGAACTGATTAGCAAAAGTGAGGGGAAATTATTTTGATTAAAGAACTCCGCAATATTTCATAAAAATATTGTCCATTTTGATATCATGGTGACTTCAAAGCAAAAATCAAATACTAGAAAATTCAACATTCACGTACATTTTTAAATTAAACTTTTCATTCAAATTGTTATGCTGCTAATACATTATGAAAGAAAAAAATGGTTTTCAATTAGAAAAGAATGAAAACCTCCACAATGTAGTATGTTACATTGAGGACTTCTCTAAGCAGGGTTTTATTTTACAGTAAGCACTGCTGAACACCAGGAAGGGATTCTTTTATATATGGTTTATTTGCAAAAATCAATGAATAAATGAGCAATAACATGTAAAAGCACTCCAGAGAGCACTATACAAAAACCCAGCCTTTCTCAGGGAACAACATGTTCTAGTTCAAGGACTAACTTGGTGCTTAACGCCGGCATGCAACAGCATGAGGAACGACAGAGAGAAGTGGGAAACCCTTTCAGCTGTACGTTTGTGGCAGATGGATCAAAAAGATGCCAACGTCAAAGTTTTAACCTGGTTGAAAACACACAATTTGGGTTGTGTTGACGTCAAAAGCAGTGTTGGGTTGGTTTCCAGGGAGATAGGTAAGAGCCAGGGGGATCGCCAAGCCCAACAAAAGGCTATGGTTGCTGCGAGACATTAAGGATTGCTGTTGCATCACAACATCCTGCGCAATGGAAAAGAAGGGCAAAAACAGCTTTTTAGATAATCATAAACATCACTCAGCAGCAAGAAAAGAGAGTTTTTAAAGACAGAGGTGAAAATAAATTTCCTGTAGTGATTAAAGCTTCAAAAAATCTGAAATGTCAGAAATTGTTGCAGGGACTTCCCTGCAATTAATTCCCTGTGATCGTTTATGGAGCACTTTGACATTCGTAGAAAATGGGTAATTAGATTCGCGGTCCATGAATAAACCTGAGGCATTTAGGGTCTTTTTTTCAGGTTTATGGTAACATTGTTCCACACATCTTTAATTCTTCCACAAAAAAAAAACAAAAAAACAACAACCCTCAAAGAACTCTTTATTCTGGATCTCGGGGTGATTTTGAAGGGTAAAAAGGAAGCACATAGTAGGGGGCTTGCATTTCACAGCAGAGTGAGACTCTGATCGTCGGACATCTCCTGACCCCCTCCATCTGCGGAGGAACCCAGGGCCCTCATAGCCCCCTCTAGGCTCAGTGAAGCGCACTGACCCAGCCAGAACGACAGGTATGAGGAAGCCGCACCAGCACCTTCCAAAGTGACCGAGTGTACTGCCTCAGAGTCAGCGAGCTCTGCGTGAGGCATCGTGACCTCTGGCTGTGGTTCGGGTGAACCAGGACAAACAGCAGCTGGGAGCCTGAGAACCATCCTAGCCTCAAGACTTATTCTCATAGGTCAGATGCTGCAGATTGTTGGGTAGATGTTGTGAAGAACTGCTTTTTGAAGCATTTTGATTATTTGGTTTCCTGACCAGAATATACTGGACCAGACCTGTATGCTGCACGTCTAATGTCTGGCTATGCTAGAATAAGACTAATATCTAATTGGCATCCTGGCCAAATTTGCCCATTGGCCTCTGTCCATCATGGCCTCCTAATCATCCCCATATATATACTGATTGGCTTCATCACTCCTCTCCACCAATCAGCTGGTGTGTGGTGGGCGTTCTGGCGCAATATGGCTGCCGTCGCATCATCCAGGTGGATGCTGCACATTGGTGGTGGTTGAGGAGATTCCCCCCTTCCATGTAAAGCACTTTGAGTACCAAGAAAAGCGGTTTATAAATGTAACAACTTATAATTATATCTTAAAAACGAATGAAACAGTAGTAAAACAGAGCAAAGGACTTACTGCACTCCTTGGGGTTGCGGTTGTTGCGGATGAGGGCCTTCTGGGTGTTGGTGCGGAAAAGACGTGTCCAGTTGACGGTGTTGTAGTAGCAGAGTTGACTGTTGTTGGTGACGTACACGTTTCCGGCACTAATTTCATTAAGAGACTGCAGCTGTAGTGATGAAATCCACTGCTGTTTTAGCACCAGAAGAGAGATGCCACTAACCACAAGAGAAAACACAAGGGGGACAAAAGGTTACACTTTCTTTCTATCATATATAAATACAACTAACTAACTAACTAACTAACTAACTAACTAAATAAATATAGATCACACTTTAGATTAGGGTACAATTCTCACTATTAACTAACTATTAACTATGACTTTTGCCTCAATAAACTCCTAATTACTGCTTATTAATACAAACCCGATTCCAAAAAAGTTGGGACACTGTACAAATTGTGAATAAAAAAGGAATGCAATAATTTACAAATCTCATAAACTTATATTTTATTCACAATATAATATAGATAACATATCAAATGTTGAAAGTGAGACATTTGGAAATGTCATGCCAAATATTGGCTCATTTTGGATTTCATGAGAGCTACACATTCCAAAAAAGTTGGGACAGGTAGCAATAAGAGGCCGGAAAAGTTAAATGTACATATAAGGAACAGCTGGAGGACCAATTTGCAACTTATTAGGCCAATTGGCAACATGATTGGGTATAAAAAGAGCCTTTCAGAGTGGCAGTGTCTCTAAGAAGTCAAGATGGGCAGAGGATCACCAATTCCCCCAATGCTGCGGCGAAAGATAGTGGAGCAATATCAGAAAGGAGTTTCTCAGAGAAAAATTGCAAAGAGTTTGAAGTTATCATCATCTACAGTGCATAATATCATCCAAAGATTCAGAGAATCTGGAACAATCTCTGTGCGTAAGGGTCAAGGCCGGAAAACCATACTGGATGCCCGTGATCTTCGGGCTCTGAGACGGCACTGCATCACATACAGGAATGCTACTGTAATGGAAATCACAGCATGGGCTCAGGAATACTTCCAGAAAACATTGTCGGTGAACACAATCCACCGTGCCATTCGCTGTTGCCGGCTAAAACTCTATAGGTCAAAAAAGAAGCCATATCTAAACATGATCCAGAAGCGCAGGCGTTTTCTCTGGGCCAAGGCTCATTTAAAATGGACTGTGGCAAAGTGGAAAACTGTTCTGTGGTCAGACGAATCAAAATTTGAAGTTCTTTTTGGAAAACTGGGACGCCATGTCATCCGGACTAAAGAGGACAAGGACAACCCAAGTTGTTCTCAGCACTCAGTTCAGAAGCCTGCATCTCTGATGGTATGGGGTTGCATGAGTGCGTGTGGCATGGGCAGCTTACACATCTGGAAAGGCACCATCAATGCTGAAAGGTATATCCAAGTTCTAGAACAACATATGCTCCCATCCAGACATCGTCTCTTTCAGGGAAGACCTTGCATTTTCCAACATGACAATGCCAGACCACATACTGCATCAATTACAACATCATGGCTGTGTAGAAGAAGGATACGGGTACTGAAATGGCCAGCCTGCAGTCCAGATCTTTCACCCATAGAAAACATTTGGCGCATCATAAAGAGGAAGATGCAGTTGACAGTTGAGCAACTAGAAGCCTGTATTAGACAAGAATGGGACAACATTCCTATTCCTAAACTTGAGCAACTTGTCTCCTCAGTCCCCAGACGTTTGCAGACTGTTATAAAAAGAAGAGGGGATGCCACACAGTGGTAAACATGGCCTTGTCCCAACTCTTTTGAGATGTGTTGATGCCATGAAATTTAAAATCTACTTATTTTTCCCTTAAAATTATACATTTTCTCAGTTTAAACATTTGATATATCATCTATGTTGTATTCTGAATAAAATATTGAAATTTGAAACTTCCACATCATTGCATTCTGTTTTTATTCACAATTTGTACAGTGTCCCAACTTTTTTGGAATCGGGTTTGTAGTTAGTAAAGTTTAGGTATGGGGTAGGATTAAGGGATTTAGAATTATGGTCATGCAGAATAAGTCATTAATTGTGCTTTATAAGTACTAATAAACAGCCAATATTCTAGTAATATGCATGCTAATAAGCAACTAGTTAACCCCTAGAGGTCGACGATCGCGCCGGCTCGATTTTTTTCTTATCAGTGCCAAAGAGACTCAAATAACTCTGTTGATTTTTATCATAATGTGTTATACATCACTACAATCTGTTAAGTATCTACTTTTATTTGTATATACTCACAATAAAAACAAAATGTTGTGCTTTTCATAAAATACATAAAACGAACATGATGCACAGCAGAACCTGTCTGCCTCTCAGAGAAGTTCATTCTGAAACGTGTTTGAAAATGAACTGAAACTCAGCGAATACTTGCCACACAGACATAATAGATATATCTACATAACGCTTGGAATGTCTACTTTTAAATGAAGTAAGTCAAATCAAAAACAAATATTCTCAGTTTATGTAATCCGTTTGAAACCAAGGAGATGTACAGTCTTTTCCTCCTGCCTTCATTATCTGTAATGAGCTGAGACCGCCACACCCCCGGCGTCATTCACATGGTTAGTGAGAATTGGACCCTAAAACTAAACTAAATATAATACAAACTTTTTATTAAAACTATATAATTTATAGTTATTTATATGACATAACATTTTTATATATTTAATAAAATAACATTTTACTTTACCTTTTTTTTTTATTTTTATAATTTATCAAACTGAATTAACACATTCAATTGACAGCCACAATTTTAAACAATCAAAAACAACAAGGAAGACCAGACTTTTTTCAGCCTGGAGACTTGATCATATCAGAATGAGTAAGAATGAAACAAAAGAATGAGATCTGACACAAAGAAAGCTGAAATGATGGCTTCATGAACAAAAGGCATGAGAGATTTGTCAGTATGAGAGATGCTGTCGCCTTTCTAAAGCAAGTGTTTAGCTTGCGTCCCCCATAGAGCCCCGTAGAGGATCTCCCACTTCAGATGTGATGAGATCGGTTAATGCTGAGGCGTAATCACAACAGTGTTTTTAATCACAGGCAGGCGTGCTGAAGAGCACATCAAAGGGGCTTTGAGATAGCCGTCAGCAGAGAGTCAGAGAGCTGCGGCAGAACGTGCAGGTGCACTTAGACACTGACATTGCTCTCATCTCGACGATCTGCCTCCCGGAGACTTCTCTTCTGTTATTCCTCATTCTCTCTACATTTCTCTCTCTGTGTTTCAGGCAGAAAGCCAGTGTCAGATACAGAGCACATCATGTGACAAAGGGTAATTGTTACAGTGGTAAAGCTTTCAACAAATGACCCACAAATGTTAAAACAGGCTGGCGGATCTATGCTTTCGCTCTTTTTCTGCCTCTCCTGACTCTTTAACTCTAAGCAAATGGGTGTTGCACTGTGTGAATAGAGCTTTTCATTTGTACTCTTTGAACTCTTGGCAAGAAAGCATCAGACTCTTTAAAAAACACGAAAGAGGGGATTCACTAAGAATGTATTACGCATTTACACATGCTGTCTGCGTTGTTTTAGTCCAATTCACTAAAAAAATTACGCAAATCAGGAGATAATGGAAAAGTAGTCACAAAATTAGTGCTGAATGCAGTTTGAACAGCTCTAAATCTAACAGGCTTACAGGCTTACAATCAATGCCATTTGATGAATAAATGCCACGCTCAATAGAAACTATAAACAAATATCTCTTTAAAATAAACCTTCATTAACCACCTCTTTAACATGGACAATAAAGGCACAACATATCAGACAGGCTCTGAATTTTGTGAGCAGAAAACAAGTCTGTAGCGAATTATAATAAATGATTTTGCAAGTTATTTTAAAGGGGTGGTTGATTATGATTTCACTTTTTTAACCTAGTGTGTAATGTTGCTGTTTGAGCATAAACAACATCTGCAAAGTTACAATGCTCAAAGTTCAAAGCAAAGGGAGATATTTTATTTTAAAGAAATCGCTTTTTAAGGACTACAACAAATGGCTGGTAGGGACTACAACGAGCTTATTCATGGGTTAATGACATCACTAACCCTAAAATTTACATAAACCCTGTCCCCAGGAACATGCAACAAAGGGGGTGAGGCCATGTTGAGAAGAGGAAGAGTTGTTGTAGTAGAGCACATTTGGGAGTCTGCTCGAGCTGTTGCATCCGTCTTTTCACATTTATTGCAATACAGTACGTAATAGCATGTCATAAAAGCAAGATGACAACATAAGTTATAACTGTAATTAAACTAAACTATACCTGTTGTATCTCCATGCAGCATATATTCTCTGGCTCTAAAGGCATCTTACAACAGTTCCCGCATGAGCGATTTATAGATTATCATGACAGAGCATGCTAATCAATGACTTGAACATCAGCTACATAAATTCATCAACTAACCATTCAGAAACGTCCTGTTGCATTCTACATGTTGTCACTTCTTCTTGAGTCTCTCCATCATTATCCGACTCCAGTTTGAACATAAAAGGCTGAACCGTTTCGGACATTCTCAGCGCGTGTCTGCCTGAGGTAATCAGAGCTGCTAACTGGAGCTCTTGAAGCTCCGCCCTCTTCTTGAAAGGGGGCCCAGAAGCTCATTTGCATTTAAAGGGACACACACAAAAACTTTTTGACACACACAAAAACTTTGAGAGTTTTTGCTCACCCTCAAAATGTGACAATTTTAACATGCTATAAAAAATTATCTGTAGGGTATTTTTAGCTAAAACTTCACATACAAACTCTGGGGACATTAGAGAGTTATTTTACATCTTGTAAAAAGGGGCATTATAGGACCCCTTTAACTTTACATGATGTATTCCAATTATTTTTAAGGTTTGATTACAGAACGGCAGCAAGACAACAAATGCAAAGTTATTCACTTGACTTTCACAGTTTGCTTTATGTAATACAAACATTTAGCTTTGATACCATGTATAAATAAGTAATAATACGAAATGAATGATTTTCATAATTTTGAATTCAGGATATTTGGGTTCACTGCTCACAATATAATTCTTTTGTTTTGTTTAGGCTACTTTTGTGTTATGTTTCCGACTTGAATGTGTGACGTCGTAATACCGAACGCCTGACTCAGAAGTACGAGTTTCCCAGGTGAACTTGAATTTAGAAACAGACCTGTGGAATTAGGAGGAGGGGGATTATTCTGGCGGTGGCAACAAAAAGTGAGCCCTGGATCTTACCTGTAGAGAGACCTGCCTCCGATGGTTGCCAGATTGGAGAAGACACTCAAATCAGTCATATTTTCTGGCCAGGACTGAATATTTAGAAAACCTGGAAAACACAAGATGACACACTCAGTGAGCCAAATGATCTGCCAACATAGTAGACATAAGAGGTGCCACCTACAGTAATTATTAAGAGAAATGCATTACTTCATTGCAGCATGAAAAAACCCTCTTGGGAGCTTATTAAAGTCATTAATGAGTGTGGATGATCAGTGCTGAGAATACAATCAATATGTTATTTGAGTAATATGACCACTATATAATGCCTGACTATATTTTATTCTCATATCCTGCATCTATCTCCATTTATTTAATGCAGATAGAGCTGATAGCTATTTATCAAGGAGACATTTTAATAATGGATTCAAAAATGAATAATTTATTGAAGGGAAAACAATTCTGTGCATATGTCAAGAAAGACAAACAGGCCACGAAAAAAATAGGACTTTCTTATTCAAGGACAAGAAGAACATAAATTCCTCCAATTACTGTAACAATGCAAATCTTGGATGGTGCATACTTACAGTAATAACTGATATTTGATTGCCATCAAACTAATTCATTACTTTCAGAGGGACGTGTCAGAGCAATAGCGGTCTTGTGTTAAGAGACTAATATAAATATTATTCCTGCTGAGAGTTTATGGTCATATCTATAGGCTGCAACTTGTAGTTATCATTCCTGGCCTGCTTTGTTGTGCTTCATTAAAATGTTGGATTCAAAATTTTGGATTTCACACTCATTAGCATGTCTACTGGAAAAGACTACAGTAAATATTAATGCAGCCATTTGATTAAGACATTTGCCTCCAGTGATGGTTTTCTGGAGGAGAGAGAAATGTCATCAATAAATCATAAATTATCTAAATTTGACATTAATTGAGCTCTATTCACATTGTTGATAGCCAGACTGTTTATTATTAATGCAAAACCTGCAAAAAATGTGCCTAAAATTTCAGAATTTTCACTCAATCGGAGCTGAAATGAGGTTAAACGCTTCAGCTTTTGCATTTTCCGTTGCCTGAGTTATTTCGTCTAAGGTTGTGGAAGCAGATTAGAGGAAGTGCCTCAGTGAGGTGTCGTTAGCGTGGTGTCTGCTGACACTAATTGCCTTAATGACAAAACTGTGCGATGGGAAGTCTAAGAGAGTGTGTGCAGTGCCTTGAGAGTGGGCCGCTTGCCTGTATGTGTTGTAATCTGTTTATTTTACGTGTGGAGGCGAGACTTCATCATGCTAATAGTGCTAACGAGGTCCCAGCGAACACCTGTCAGCTCCAGACTAACATCAGGAGAGTAATGCTGCCCCACAAATGAATTGCACGCAAGAATCACAAAGGGAACTGCTGCAAATGAGTCTGAGTAACACAAAATATAGCTGCTGACACCAGAGAGTTTATAGATGTGCGCCAACATGATCCTAAGGCTACGATGTTTGTCATAACTCAGAAATGTTCATGTAATACAATATACCGTATGTAAGCTGTTTACTGCATATAGTATTGTTATATCGGTGCATCTAAAGTACAAAATTGTCAGTAAGATTTTTTTTTTTATGTATGCTTTTATTCAGCAAGGACACATTTAATTGATCAAAAGTGACAGTTAAGACATTTATATAAACAATATTTCTAATTAAAAAAATGCTGTCAACATTGATTATATATATGTGTATATATATGTGTATGTATATGTGATAAATACATGTGGAGAAATATATCCGATATCATCATTAAAAGGCTGTAAAATATTGAGATTTTTTCTCAGAAAATATCGATAATTGTTCACAGTTGTATGTCCCAGTGCTAGTCCCTCCCTCAAGCTCTGAGACAAAGCAGAGGGTAAATCAGGTCAGCCTCTTCTGTCCATCTCTTTTGAGAGATGATTCACTCAGGGCTTGAGCTGAAGGCAGTGCCAGCAAGAGCAGGCATTTCCCCAAACCTTCAAATACTGGGGGCAAAGCATCCGACCGAGGCTGTGAAATGTTCGTTTAATGTAAGTCAGGGTTGTTTGGGGTTTACTGGGAGTTATACTGACCATGCAACCATACAAAAATTAAATAACAGCCATCTGAAGGGTCTTACGTTTCAGCTGCAACTTCTCACAACCAGACAACCTTCTTCAAGCGTGTTGGCGTTCTTCAAGCCAAAATTTACACTGAATTCAGTCAAACGGAGTAAACACATTCAGTTGAAAAACACGCTGTAAAGAAATACATATAGCAGGCGCCTCTGGATCTGTCAAAGTCTTCAAGCTGGGGGTCACAGAGCAGAAATAACACCTTGCCAGTGAAGACGTTGTTCTGTCAAAGACTGTGGCCACCTGCATATAGATGTGACAGCCTGACATGCATGCCTCACTGACTTGGAGAGCCCTCTTTGCTGTCACCACAGTAAGAGAGAGTGAGAGAGGTAGAGAGTGAAAGGAAGAGAGAAAGAGAGAGAGAGAGAGAGAGAAGTGTTTTCAACTGCTTTCATGTTTCTTATGAGCCAAGAGTCCTGCTCTCCTTTGGGAAGCTCTCTTCAGTTGGAGAAATCTCCCTCATCATGTATTCATCATATATAGGGCCTCCCTGCTGAGATACCGAGAAATTGACACTCGTACAAACACACACACAGTTACACACATCCTACACACACGTCTACACGTCTATCTTCTAAGCCAGCACCCTAACTGAAATGGACCCTCATTAGGGATTGGTTTGGAACACTCTCTCAGGCCCTGTTTACACCTGGTATTAAGATGCGTTTTGGTCAATCGGATCACAAGTGGACGACGCTAAGTACAGGTGTAAACTGGGTCTAAAACGTTTTGAGCTTGTCCACTTTCAACCACTTCCAGAGGCAGTCGAAAACGCATTCGACCGGATTGCTTATGTAGTGTAGACGCTCATGTGGTCGAATGTTTTGCTGTTGTCTCCAGTCGCGTTCATATGTAAATTGCGTGAGCATATTTCGTCCATTAGATCAAAAGATCTGAAAAAGCCAATAGATTTACCCACCCATAGAGCCTCCTCTTGAAGAAATCAGGTTGAAATTGGACAAAAGAGACAAAAGAGACGGATTAAAACACCAGGTGTAAACGGGTATGTGTCTGCCTCGTCTACTTGTGATCTGATCTTAATACCAGGTGTAAACAGGGCCTTAGGGCCAGATTTACTAAACAGGGCAAATTAGCGTGAGAGCGCAATTCTATAAAAGCGCCGATGGGAGTGGACAGTTCTGCATGTGATCTACTGACGACGCGCAAATTAAAGAGCACAGACACAGCCAGATAATTTCCATAATGACCAACGCAATCTACCCGTTAGTGCCTGGTTTAAGATGTGCTTTTTTTGGGCGGTAAATAATGGTGCAAACACCAGTAAATTTACAAGCACAAACCTTTGTAAATCACCTTGCGTGATTCATTTAAATACTCTCTTTCCATAAATTTTGCACCTGAAAGGGAAACTCCTACAAATGCATAAGCAATAAGGTCAGCCGCAAAAATAACTGTGTCCACGCCTTTCCAGCGCTAATTTATCACTGCGCGTCTTTAGTAAATCTAGTAGTTTTTTTAACAGCAAAAGAGGGTTTGCGCTAGCGCAAGCTGTTAGTAAATCTGGGCCCTGGTGTGTTAAACAAATAACACTAAAAACACTAATAAAGTCATGCAAAGCGCACAGTAAACGTGACTTGACTGATTTCAGCAGAGTTTCTGTTAGCACATACTTTAATAAGCATAAACATATACATATTTGGTAAACATTTTTAAATTGAAATTTTAAAGCTAATTTTATTTATATATTTCAGTACTGAATTAAATGTACTGATAATTGACATTTCTCTTCACTTTGACATTTTATCTTCTGGGTGAAGGATACATTCGATACTGCCTTACAATTTGGAGAAAACACTGTATCTATCTTAGAAGGCAGAATAATTATGCCTTAACATCATACACGCATCATACACTACCGTTCAAAAGTTTTTATTTTTTTTAAGAAATTAGTACTTTAAATTAAGGTATTTAACAGGAATTACATGGAAAAAGTGGGCTCCCGCTGCTGAGTGCTGGTTCCTCCGAAGGTTTTATCTTTGTCATTTTTGGCTTGCTAACGTTTATAAGGCAATATGCATTATTATAAACACTATGTGTTATCATATCATCATTATTACTATTATTATTATTTAAAAGCCCAAATAAAACTAACTTGACATACCAGTGATCTCTCGAACAGTGCGGAACACATTGAGTTTCTCTGGATCCAAGGGCTCTATGTTGTGGTATATGTCCCTGTAACACACATGAAGATCAATGCAAATATACATCATACGCAGTACATACTGAGAGCCACATCATTTCTTTACCAAATCAAGAAAAACCTGGCTGAAGCTGATCGTGTGACAAGCTCTTTAAGCTAACAGTGAGAAACCCATTTGTAAAAAAAACAAGTTATTATTAGTCCAGAAGGGCAGACTATCAATACACATGCATTCAACCAGTGTCTGCTGACCACATCCATCCTAGTATGCTGAATTTTCTAGATCTTTTCTAAGTCTCCATGCCTTATAATGTTCTTTTGAGCAGTACAGCAGGTTTTAATAGCACCATTGAGCTGAAGATCTTCAGGGAGGATGTGTCCAGAACACCTGCTGACGCGGCGTGTGTGAGAGTGTGCACGTGGGAATACGTGTAAGAAATATGTGCACTCTATATCACAGTTTGTGGTGGAGATGATGTAATCTGCATGCCTATCAGGATGTGCATATGTGTGCATATGGGTTTTCCCAGCATGCTGCGGCTGCTGGCCCTGGATTGCTCTTTAAGAGCAGAGTCAGCTATATGGGGTTAGAGGGCCGGCCAATCAGGCGCAGTGGGATCAGAAAGAGTCCACTGAAGGGAGCAGGTCAACCAGAGGTCAAATGACTTCTTGACAAGCTGACAGTCAAATATTTCACAGCACTTATATAAAGAGGGGGAAGCACATTTCTCATATAAAATCACATTAACCATGGCTGTCTTGAGAGTCAGTAGAAGGTCTCGTAGGTCTTGCTTGACTGTCTAAACTCGCCAAGTGTGTTAACGGCACTTTTAATGTGTGCTATTAAACTGGTCACTGTTGTTTTTTTTTACACAGCCATGATGTGAATGGTTTCTCTAGAGCTTTTCTTCCACATGAATCCCCTCCTGCATCATTAAAGCTGATGTTATCTGATAAAAAGCAGCATAGGTCAAATGGCTTCCGACAATCCAATATCCGATATTCAGCTGTAAAGCAGAGTGTAGTGGTTGTGAAGTGAGCCGACAGAGGCAGTGAAGGAGCCACTCTCACCCTTTAATGCCTGTGATGAGGAACACCAGATTTCCGTTGATCTTGGTGCAGTTGATGAATCTGTCGATGTTGCTGGAGTCGACGGTTTGAGCCGTCTGAAGGCTGGCAGTGCCAATCCCATCACATGCTATAACATAAACCAGACAACTGTGTAAAAAATCAGGGATAGAACTTTCAGGTGATGTTTAAAAACTTTGAGAGAAAGAATAATTAATGAATGATTAATGTCAGGTCAAATTAATTAGCAAGGTTTCCACCAAAATACCACTCTTCACACATTACTGTTACCGCTGTAAAACAGGGTTGAGGAAGATAGTTTGAAATTGTAGTTTTTAGTTTGCTAAGCTACAAGGTACTCATTATTTGAAATTGTAAAGTTAAAGTCAAACTACTCTAAAAAGAAGCTATCAGCACAGAAGTTATTTAATGGAGCAATATTTTTTTTTCAAATATACAGTGCATCCGGAAAGTATTCACAGTGCTTCACTTTTTCCACATTTTGTTATGTTACAGCCTTATTCCAAAATGGATTAAATTCATAATTTTTTTCCTCAGTTCTAGAAACAATACCCCATAATGACAACGTGAAAGAAGTTCGTTTGAAATCTTTGCAAATTTATTAAAAATAAAACACGAAAAAAATAACATGTACATAAGTATTCACAGCCTTTGCCATGACACTGTTTCCACATCCTGTTTCCACTGATCATCCTTGAGATGTTTCTACAACTTGATTGGAGTCCACCTGTGGTAAATTCAGTTGATTGGACATGATTTGGAAAGGCACACACCTGTCTATATAAGGTCCCACAGTTAATATAGCATGTCAGAGCACAAACCAAGCCATGAAGCCCAAGGAATTGTCTGTAGTCCTCCGAGACAGGATTGTATCGAGGCACAGATCTGGGGAAGGGTACAGAAACATTTCTGCAGCATTGAAGGTCCCAATAAGCACAGTGGCCTCCATCATCCGTAAATGGAAGAAGTTTGGAACCACCAGGGCTCTTCCTAGAGCTGGCCGTACAGCCAAACTGAGCGATCGGGGGAGAAGGGCCTTAGTCAGGGAGGTGACCAAGAACCCGATGGTCACTCTGACAGAGCTCCAGCGTTTCTCTGTGGAGAGAGGAGAACCTTCCAGAAGAACAACCATCTCTGCAGCACTCACCAATCAGGCCTGTATGGTAGAGTGGCCAGATGGCACATGACAGCCCGCCTGGAGTTTGCCAAAAGGCACCTGAAGGACTCTCAGACCACGAGAAACACAATTCTCTGGTCTGATGAAACAAAGATTGAACTCTTTGGCCTGAATGGCAAGCGTCATGTCTGGAGGACACCAGGCACCGCTCATCACCTGGCCAATACCATCCCTACAGTGAAGCATGGTGGTGGCAGCATCATGCTGTGGGGATGTTTTTCAGCGGCAGGAACTGGGAGACTAGTCAGGATCGAGGGAAAGATGAATGCAGCAATGTACAGAGACATCCTTGATGAAAACCTGCTCCAGAGCACTCTGGACCTCAGACTGGGGTGAAGGTTCATCTTCCAACAGGACAACAACCCTAAACACACAGCCAAGATAACAAAGGGGTGGCCACGGGACAACTCTGTGAATTTCCTTGAGTGGCCCAGACAGAGCCCAGATTTGAACCCGATCGAACATCTCTGGAGAGATCTGAAAATGGCTGTGCACCGACGCTCCCCATCCAACCTGATGGAGCTTGAGAGGTCCTGCATAGAAGAATGGGAGAAACTGCCCAAAAATAGGTGTGCCAAGCTTGTAGCATCATACTTAAAAAGACTTTTGTCTGTAATTGGTGCCAAAGGTGCATCGATAAAGTATCGAGCAAAGGCTGTGACTACTTATGTACATGTGATTTCTTTTGTTTTTTATTTTTAATAAATTTGCAAAGATTTCAAACAAACTTCTTTCACGTTGTCATTATGGGGTATTGTTTGTAGAAATCAGGAAAAAAAATAATGAATTTAATCCATTTTGGAATAAGGCTGTAACATAACAAAATGTGGAAAAAGTGAAGCGCTGTGAATACTTTCTGGATGCACTGTATAGGCTAACAATGAGATTTTTGTTATTTCACAATCAGCAGTTTTTGCAATTAATGAGAGAGAGATGCCATTCTAGAGCGTTTATTGCCTCAGTTCACTGTGCACAAAACATGTACTATGATGCAGTGTTTTGTCACAATACGCCGCTGCATAATGGACAAAGTAGCTTGTTTACTGGAAAGGCTGCACTATCCTGAAAACAGCGAAGCTACTGTCACACTATTAAAAAAAAATAGAAATGTAATAGTTATTTATTCTCCAACGCAGGTGGTAAATTTGCGTTAGTCACCTCTGTCATGAAAAAAAAATGCACTATACAAAATGACAGATTGATTCTGAAAGCATCTTGCAACGGTTGAAGGAGATTCAGTTGCTGATGGGGGAAAACAAAAAAAAACAGGCCAAAACAACTTTAGATGGTCAAGTTGTTTTTGGACCAGCAACAAACCCGCTACCATGTTACAAGGTCAACCATCAGTTCTAGCTGATCAACCATCTAAAATAGATCAGCTAATGACATTAATTGTAGTAACTAATGAACTTCACAAGTTGATTAAATAAATAAATAAATACATTAATTAATTAATTAATTAATTAATTAATTAATTAATTAATTAATTAATTAAAAAAATGTATTTCTACTTTCTATAGTGGTATATATATTTATTATTGTTTATTTTCTTTGTTTTCAGAGAAAAAAATTATAGGATTATATAATACATTATAAATAATTATATAAATATACAGTGTATACAATTTCAATATTACAATCTATATTACACATTTATAAATCAGTGTTTTTTTGTTAACGGAAGTAAAGCTGAAATAAATTGTAATATATTATTAAACTTAAATTTAAATGTAAAATGTTGAAAATAATAATAATTATAACCTAAAGTACTAAAATTATTAAAACTAAAACTGAAATTAAAAAAAAAAAAGAAAAGAAAAATGGCAAAAAACAACAACAAAATTACTAAAACCAAAACATAAAAGCTAATTCAAAATATTAATAAATAGCATATAAATGTGACCCTGGACCACAAAACCAGTCATAAGTCGCACGGGTATATTTGTGGCAATAGCCAACAATACATTGTATGGGTCAAAATGATCTATTTTTCTTTTATGCCAAAAATCATTAGGATATTAAGTAAAGATTTTTTGTAAATGTCCTACCATAAATATATAAAAAATGTATTATTATTAGTAATATGCATTGCTAAGGACTTCATTCAAATAGTTGTATCTCGGCCAAATATTGATGATGAATAATGATGTATAAATCTCAATTTCAAAAAATGTACCCTTATGACTGATTTTGTGGCCCAGGGTCACAAATAATACTAAAATAATACTGCCATAAATTAAGTTTACAAACAAATTCACTGAGTGCGTTTACATGCACGTTCTTAACCCGATTATGCTTAATAAGCTGTCAATGCACGTGATCATGTAAATGCGTTAACCCGTTTTCCTTTATCGGAGTAAGGTCATAAACGGCAAACCGATCGCCCAGCATGTGAGCGCATTACCCTGGTTTCTGACGGCTTATTGAAGTGCGCATGTGTGACAGGAACGCGTCCTAACTGGATTAAGTGCATCCAGACAGAACAAGCGTTTTGCAGTAAGGGAGGAGGAAATATATCGCAAACACTCTTTCTTGATCATAGCCTTTTCTTGAAATCTCATGCAGCAGCAGAAGAAGTGGTACAGTCAAAATGCTGCATCTGCAACTGCATGAAAGGATATGCAAGATTCCCACTGACATTTTACTCTTTTTTCGTTTTTTAATGCTTTATTTAACATCACAACCAGCATAACAAATGAAATACTCTGAGTCAGATACACAAATTATTAAGTTTTGATGCCAATGTCGGGAAATAACCTGATTTATTAATAAAGTCTTGTAAACGCTGTTTACTTGCATCATCAGGTTATTGGTTTGCATGTAAACACAGACAACTGGTGTCCATGTAAACGTGCTGACTGACAACTGAAATTTTGTTTTTGTGGCAACCATCATAATAAATATGACATTTTGGTGAGTTTTGATTAAGTGTGGGATCACCTTTAGGGCAGATATCAGTGCAGGGGATGCACATCTTGATCCTGTTCTCCTCCACTTCCATCTTGTTGCTGGGACAGGCTCTGACACAGGAGCTGTGGTCCACCACAAAGTTATCTGCAACGCCACACACAGAGGCAGAACAAACGGTTAGATGCCAGCGTGCCCCTGAACAAACTCTAAGCAATCTCTGTGAAAAAGGCCATTGACATTTTGTAATGGTAGAGGAGAAACATCCATTCTCAGACAAAAAACATTAACCCATCCGTGCAAACGCACTGGGGACATTGACTGTGGTGTGTGTGCGTGAAAAGAGCCCATTTCTGGCGGTGACTGTGCAGCGTGGCATTCATCACCAAAGAGGAGAGAGGGCTCACAGAGGGCCAGATAAAAGAAGATGGAGCTCTCAAGTGCAGACGTCTCTCTTCACCGCTTACATGTAATGCGAATCTCAGTGTCTTACTGTGGCATTGGATTTAACGTGAAGAACGAATAACCCTGGGTAAAAAACACAACCCTCACTTGACAGTCTAGTGAAAGAAGCAAACTGAGGATTTCAGAGCTGTCCCATTGAATGAAGTGGCCTTGTACAACTGCAGAGGGCAGTTAGGGTTATGGAACGGGTCTCTGAGTACTGCACGATAACATTCATCGTGGACTGAGCACTGGAGAGGGCGTCTGTCAGTGTGCAAACCCTTCATTCTGCAGCAGTGGCGGCCCAGCAAGGGGGAATAATGGCACTCGTGCTCACCTATAACCACTGTTATCACTACTCTCTTTCATTATTTTGATGCTACTTTCTCTTTTCCCATTCTTCAAAGAAGAATTCAAAGAAGTCAGGCCAGTTCATAAGAAACTTTCATCGTTTCAATGAGAAACACACAAGATTCCTATCTACGTAATTACCCATTCAGGTCTATTCACAATCAGCTCTGTTTTATATTGTATAAAACTGTGTGTTGCATTGTATGCATGCATATAGTACTATATGTACATACTTTACTGACATTGCAAAGCCATTAAAATATTAAAAATGTACTTATACATCACATTTTAATGTGGGATGGACAAGAAAACATATAGCAGTGGTTAAAATTAAGTTTATCTTCTGTTTGGGGACCCAAATTGGGGTCTCAGGTGCATTACTGTGTTGTGGTTAAAAAAAGAGGATGTGTTTTATTATAATATCTGTCTACTAGAATTTGATTAGGTTAGAGTAGCATATTAAATGAATGCGAAAGGGAAAATACATTTAGTTTAATATTTATACATTATTTGTCTCTGAGAATCAAAAATAAAAATAAAGCAATTCTCAACAGAACATGAGGGTTAGCTTAATGTTGCTTTTAATGCATATTTTAATATTTTAACAATAATTATTTTGAGATCAAACAATAGTTGGTGGACCCCTGCAGAACTGCCACAGATCCCCAGTTGAAGACCCCTTCTTTCTTTTTTTTCTTCCTTCTTTCTTTCCTCCAAGTCAATAGGGAAAACAGAGGTCAAGAAGCTGAGTGAGATTCAGCAGACAGGCTCACTCCTGGGGCTCTACGTGTGGGCCGCACCACATCAGGGGCTCAGAGGAGCGTGAGGACTCAGGTGCTGCCGATCCGCCTCATTTGCATTCAATCTGAAACATGCTTAAATGCCCGCTTGTGAACGCGCCTAGACATGGCACCTGATATCCATTTATACTAGTGAAAGATCCAGCTAGAACCGTGTGTGTAAGCATACACAGGTTTATATTCATTCTCTCTGTCTTACGTGGGCACTTTTTGACGCAGAAAGCTCCATATGTGTATTTGGCCCGCGGGTTGTGCTCCAGCTGGAACGTGGTGGGGTTGTATACGAAGGGCTGTGGGCATTGCGTCACACATGCACCGCTGTCGTTGAAGTTAGTGCAGGCCTGGACACAAAGAAACAAGGTTATTGACAGCAATACACATTTATTTAATAAAACAGCTGACAAAATCTTCTCATTTTTGGACATTATGCAATAGAAGAATGTGCGGGAACACAAAATTGCTCCACTAATCAGCTTCAACCCACAAAAAAGTATGTCAACCAAGACCAATACTACATAAAAGCAATAAAAAGCAGCAATGCTACTAATAAATAATGATTCAAACAGGCTAAAGGAATAGAAAATCTCTATGCTTTATAAGTCTGACTTTAGAAACATGTGAGAATATATGTTTTCTGTCTTAGAGTTGCTGAGATGAAAAAAAATTGAAGGTATTGATCCAAATCCCAATGCATGCGGCGAAAGTGCTTTTTCAATTAAAAGGGAACAATTGAGAAGTACAATGTCAATGATTACAGCTGAGGATAACTAATTAAAAAACCAGAGAGGTGCGATAAATCGCTTTCTCTGAGGGCTGGAGGAGCGAGGAGCAGTCAGAGACGGTCGGGATCTGCCCAGGCAGCACGTAACAAAAGAGCTACAGAGGTGTGGCCCCCACTTTCATTCACAGCATTGTGGGAGGAAATGAGATTTTAATGGTATCTCCAGTGCAAAGAACGTCTCCTATAGGGAGATTTCAGGTCAAAAGCGAGTCATCTGTAGGCAACATGGATCTCTTTTGCAGAAGTGAATATCACAGCTGAACAAAAACTCACAGATAAGGTGAGGGAGCCAGAATGGGTCTGCCGCTGTTACCGTAACACTTATACAATTGCAGGTTTATGAGATGCTGATAAGGCCATAGATGACTGACAGACTGTGTGTGTGTGTGTGTGTGTGTGTGTGTGTGTGTGTGTGTGTGTGTGTGTGTGTGTGTTGGGGAAAAAAGTTATTACATACTGAGACATCTAAGAGGGTTGTGTGCAAGTATGTTGACGGTGGATGTAAAATGTGAAGTTAGGGCTTCTATTCGACTGGAAAAGATGTTGACTAGTCGTGAGTCAGTGCTTAGAAAGCACAATGCCTCTAGTTTTAATTTTATTTTCACATTTGCATAATTTCAAACAGTGAGGTTTAAAAGTTTGATTCTACATTCAAATCTGAGATTCAAAATCTAAAGTTTTAAGAATCATTCTAATTCTATGAGAATAGGGAAGTCCACACCACAACTATAATAATAACGACAGAGGAATGACATCATTGGAATCACTTTCAGAATGATTTTTCCCCCCAGCTGATAAACAGTAAAAACATTGACAGACAATCAGAATCCATCCTGCTTTAAAGAACTTGGGAATTTAAAGTGGGAGACGACATAATTGCAGTGTAATAAACAGAATGTCATTGTGTGTTGGTGTGGACGCTTATATATTTATTGTTATAGCTATGTTTATAGTTATCTTACTTATCATTTTTGATGTGAACGGACCTTAACTACTTTGTACAAAAGTTTAAACTTTCTTGCTTCCTTTGAAGCTTCAGAAGCTCTTTGGATAATTTTCAAATCTTGCTGGAAAACATGATCAACTTGTGGAGCATAATTTGTGTTGATAAAAACCCTATTAAATAGAAAAATGCTAAATTACTAGTGGAATTTGAAACCCCACTTTATATTTAACTATGACAGGCAAATACACAAGGACATAGTTTGTGGACAGAGGAATTTTCATCCTGCTGTCATCATATAGAACTGTAGTCATGTGATCTGTGACTAGTTGACACAGAGCCAAAGCATCAACTAGTGGCAGAGCTAATCGACTATATTCTTCAATCACTAATATGCTTGGGTGGGTGGGTGGGTGTGTGTGCTACAAAAATACTGAAGACATACAAAGCAGTCCGTGTCCTTTGGTCCTGAACAGCCTCCAGCACACTCGCGATGGCAGCAGTCACTGACGTACGGCCCAAAACAGCGGCCATCACACTGCTCTGCACACACCGTCTTCGTCACTAAGAAAGAAACAGAGAGACGAGTTCAGAAACTGTGCATTTTCTGATGAAAATTAGCATTAGTGTTAACCATAATGCCTCATCGTACTACACAGCTGTCTAGATGCCAGTAA
The DNA here is from genome assembly GCA_039654105.1 of Coreius guichenoti. Taxonomy (NCBI): domain Eukaryota; kingdom Metazoa; phylum Chordata; class Actinopteri; order Cypriniformes; family Gobionidae; genus Coreius; species Coreius guichenoti. The sequence continues at coordinate 12,102,292 of CM077172.1, read as the reverse complement.
GAGTGGTATTGTGAGTAAACAGAGCTCTAGCCAGAGAGAACAAGTGGTGATGTGTGGTCTTCAGAGCGATGGGGAACATGGACCAGTGCTGCTTTCCTACTCTTAGCGATACTCACAGTAATGAATAAAGACATTCACAGTAATTCCTACCATATGGCATGCTGAATACATCTCCGGTGTAGCTGCTGAATGAGCTTAGGGAGCTTTCTGAAATATACTTTAGGCCAGAAATATACTTTACATGCTGTATATAAGGATGCAAACACAGATGTGAATGCTTGGCTAATGCAACTCTTCTTACGTTGTTAGGATAGTAACAAACCTTAATCAAGGGTGTGATAGAGTTACTATCAAAATGGACAAAATATTATTTAGGTACTCGACCATTCAAAAATTTTAAACAACTAATTTCTATGTTAATACAGTATATTTAAACATTTCATTTATTCCTGTGATGGCAAAGCTGAATTTTCAGCAGCCATTACTCAAGTCTTCAGTGTCACATGTTGAAAACAATGATCAATGTTGAACAGCTGTACTGCTTAATATCTTTTGTGGAAACTGATTCCCCACGGTTTTTTGATGAATATAAAGTTCAAAAGAACTGCATTTACTTGAAATAGAAATCTTTTGTAACATTATAAATGTCTTCACTGTTACTTTTGATCAATTTAATGCATCCTTGCTGAATAAAGGTTTTAATTTCTTAAAAAAAATCTTTTTTGAATAGAAGATTAGATAGCTGTAAATGTGTCGATTTTAACTAACTTCTCCAGTAAGATTCTCCTAAAACGATTGCTCTGCCATCACAAATGTTGACCTGAAAGAGAAAACTAGCTATAGTAGAATGCAGTTTACGCAAACGGCCAGTGGTTTACGTTATGCAACGTGGTTCTGAAACGCAACAACGTACAAAATCACAAAGACTCAAATCCTACAAAGACTGTCATTTTAATTTATCTACCAGCCCCCACATGATTGTGAGTGTAAGTGCGACTAGCACGTTGCTTGTAAAACGGTGTAATTGGATTTCCACAGCAGCATTTGTATGTGCATGCTTGTTCAGGCTGACTGCACGCTACACAGCCTCTTACAAATGCATGTTAATTCTTTATCAAGAGTTCATAAGTCTCTCTAAGCGTGACAGGGTCCAGATGTACATGGATCTTGGTATGTTGACATCAAATTTCAAGCCGTGACAGCAGTGTCCTGCTGGGTAACATGCTATAAATAATCTAAAATCTAAATATTTTTTTTATAATTTTATAGTTTTAGTATAGTTACTATACTAACTATACAAGTATAGTTACTATAGTTTTATAATTTTAGCAACTACTATACATGCAGTTATTATGATCTCATGCTAATTGAATATTTATAATTTCAATGTCACACTTCTTACTGAATACATTCCTCCATTAAACAAAAAGAGAGCTTATTAAAACTAAACTAACCACATCAATGATACCTACTGGGTGATCAGAAACATGGCCCACCCAGTCATTGTCAGACAGATACGATTACCAGGAGAATTAACAATATACAGTAAGAGTAAAGTGTTTAAAAGTTCACCAAACCTTCAGCTGTTTCTGGTTGTGTGTAGCACTCTGCATATCCTTCTGAATGATCCCAAAGTTGGAGGTTTATTTTTATATTCCAAAACTTTCGGTCTAACCTTAATTAATTAGGCCACACAAATAAATGTGAATTTTTTTTTTTTTTTTAAATACTTTTTTAGGAGGAAAAAAAATTCCTTAATAGCACCAGGGGAAATAATAATGGAAAAATGTTTGATATGAACCCTTCAAGAGAACTGTAAAAAATCTAATTGGGCATTGAAATGGTGATTATCTCAGCACCTATACACACTTTCCCATGTACATTTATATAACGTTTAAACTAAAATGTTGATAGAAAAAGGTCATCTACCTATTTACATTCATAATGCATACATTCAATACTGCATAATGTAGCTAAGGATTTTATTTCTATGAAAAGGTACATAATCGATACACTATGAGAGACATATGTATACAATTATATGAACAGATTCAATTGATGTGAATTGGCCTTCCTCTGAAATACCACTTTTCCACTGCCATTATGGCAGTGCAAGCCATTACCGCATAGACACCAAATGGCCTAAACAAAAGACATTTTACTGAACTAAAGGCCCACTCTGAAGAGCGACGATAGGTTGATTCATTTGCCATAAAACACGCTTTTTAAAATACATCCAGCTCTGCCAATTATACACCATCAATCTGATAAAGTACACAGAAGACTATAAAGCACAGAATATTTAGCCTCTGAGAGTTTCATTAGCGGCTCAACTGCCGTGTTTTACAGCACAGACACATTTTAGGTCAAGAAGCACCGCTCTTATTTAGATGTAATCCCCGTTTAGCTATGCACAAATTGATTCCAAATCTAATTATGCTTAAAAAAAATCATTATTTGAATACACTAGATTTAAATATTTACTCAGTCTCCACTGGGTTGAGGAGAAATACAGATTTAAGTTTGCAGAAATGACAGGGAAGCTACAGCGAAAATCCAACAAGAATGTTTAATGCCCTCAACTTAGTAAATAGCTTCATTAGCGTGAGATGGAACTCGAATCCATTTCACAGTCGTGCAGTTCTCCAATTACTTCGTCCTTATCGTTTCGACAATTAAGACTACTCAAGCTAGGCGGCTGGTGGCGAGGCGAGCTGCGGATTTAACCCACTGTGATGAGAGAAGGAAGGTGAGGACGGCGAGACGAGAGAGGAGAGAGAACAGACGGGACTTATCTGGTGCAGTGCGGTGACATGTAGTGTCTTTGTGGAGGTAGTGCAAAGCTTTGCTTACGACTATCTAAATGAGATCAGAATATACTAGAGAGAAAGAGAGAGAAAGAGCAGGCTATGCTCCAAAACCTAGTGAACTGCTTATGTCTGCAACATTTTTAGTTCACCCAAAAATGAAAATTCTGTTATTATTTACTTGCATTGTTCCAAATCCATATGCTGTTACGTGTTCTATGGAACAGACCTTTTTGGAGAATCGTTACACAGATTTTTTCACATAAGAGCAGTTCAGATGAGATGAGGATGAGCAAATAATGCTAGAATTTTCATTTGCTTTGATGAACTGCCCCTGTAAAGATACAGTAAGGTCCCAAAAAAAGGTAAGAAGCATGATTATAGTCACAAAATCCAAAGAAACTATATCACATGTACAATATTTCACGGAGAAGGCAATTCCATAATGATTTAATAATTCTGATGAGCTCAATAAAAGAATCCATCCAAGATATTGTTTATAAAAAGTACAGTATATACACTACCATTTAAATGTTTTTGAAAGAAGTCTTATACAGTATGTTCAAAAAGGCTGCATTTATTTGATAAAAAATACAGTATTATTGCAATTTAAAATAAATGTTTTTTATTTTAATTTATTTTAAAATGTAATTCATTCCCGTGATGGCAAAGCTGAATTTTCAGCAGTCATTTCAGTGTCACATGATCCATTAGAAATCATTCTAAGTTCTAAGTCGAGTTGTGCTGCTTAATATTTATATCAAGTAAAACATTTACTTGAGAATAGAAATATGTAACTATGTGAAAAATCACTTTTGATTAATTTACCGTATCCTTGTTAAATAAATGTATGATTTTTTCCCCCCAAAAAAATAAAACTTTTGAATGGTAGTGTACAATTCTTTCAATAAATACAATTTAATTGATGAGTATTGATAAAATAATTCAATGTAATTAAAAATTGAATGTTCTATCCAATATTTGTGTGTACTGTGTATATTCACATTAACGTCAACTGAGATTTGTCTTTTGTGCACTTTGCTACTTATACAAGTTTCTGTTCCAAATTGGTTACTACATATGAGGTTCCATTTTTGTTAGTATGCTTGCTTGATTTAGAACACAGCCACAGAGAGACAGAAGTGCCTGTTCAAATAAATGGTTTCTCCATATAAATAACAGATTTTCTCTCAGAGGTCTTGAAGATGGAATGAAAACAAAACTGAACGAGAAGAATGAGAGTGTGTTGGTACCCAGATGGAGGGACAGAGTGAAATGACAGGTACATCTGCAGAAGAGAGAGGAAAGAGGAAGCAGGCAGGACATTATGATTAATTAGAGTGTATTTGAGAAGCAAAAAGGCTCATATTCTCCTACTTGACCCGCCAAACCATTTTACTGTATGCAGAAGTCTATAAAAATGATTGTCCATTACATGAATAAATGGTGATATCACCAGGGTAGTACAAATTTCAGGTACATGATAGTTTTCCTGCCATTCTGTAAAGTGAAATTTCTCTGCTCTGCTCATCTGTGTGATGATACTGTCGTGAATACAGATACATGGTCTCATAGATGTGCTGAAATACCATTAGCAGTTCCAGACAGAGCCGGCAGACTTTCTGCTCTTTTTTTAGGGGAAAATCTGCAGAATTTTGTGGCAAGAATTTAAATATGCATAGTACTCGGACAAAACAAGCTACAAAACATGAAAAATAGAAGTGTATGGTACAATTAAAGAACTACACACCTATGTTTGGGTAAAAGTTTTTCTTGCCAATCACTAGTATGGCTCAAACGGATGTTTCAAACTGATTTCTAGCTCCATATGAATATGCAAGGAGCAGGCGATGTGCATAACTTTATAAATGAAAGGCGTTCAAATTCTGTGGAAATCTGTGGAATTTTCGGCAAAAATTATCTGCGCAGATTCCTTGTGGGCCTGCCTATTAACTTTCCATCTCCTCTAGCTCATGCTAATGACATAAGAGTACTGTAATACAAACTGCCATAAGAGGTTTTTCTCTAATATGAAAATTTCTAAAATTTCAGCAGAAAAAAAATCCAATACAAGTTGAGTGTTTTGTCCTTAAAAAGAGACCCTTACGGCTGCATTAACGAGCTTTTCGAGGCAGGGGTAATGACATGTTTTTGAGCAGTCTGACTTGGCATTTGACTGCATTATAAGACTGCACGTCGAGGGAAATCAGAGTTACTGCGTGTTGTGATCAAGCTTGTTGAGAGGAAGCCTGCAAGAGAGAGACAGAGTATCGGTCTACGTGTGAGAGTTTTGAGGGACCTAAAGTAATTAATCCTGGCAGTTTTAAGTGCAGCTGGTTTCCGCAGCTACATGCGAGAGGAGAGGGAGAGTCAGGCTTCCCGTCTATCTCTTCAATTATCCTCCACAGGGAGGGCAGCGGTGTGCCACGGCCTGCTGGAGGTGTCGTATCGGGCATGTGGAGAAAGCTGGAGAACTCTCACAGAGTGGAACGACTCTTCACCTCTCTCTGGCGGCTGTCTCTGCAGAGTCTAGATATTATATTCATGAGTAAAAGTTACTTCTGAGAGATTTTCCTAGGCTGGTTACTGAAAAGCTGCAAATTCGAATCCTGTGAGGAACGATTGTCAGACACTAGTGGAAGTGACACTCTGTCATGTGAAGGTTGAGAAAACTAACTATTGCACATTCAGATGTAGGCATACACTATATTGCCAAAAGTTTTGGGACGTCTGCCTTTACATGCACATGAACTTTGATGACATCCCAGTCTTAATCCATAGGGTTTAATATGGAGTTGGCCCACCCTTTGCAGCTATAACAGCTTCAGCTCTTCTGGGAAGGCTTTCCACAAGGTTTAGGAGTGTGTTTATGGGAATGTTTGACCATTCTTCTAGAAGCGCATTTGTAAGGTCAGGCACTGATGTTGGACAAGAAGGCCTGGCTCGCAGTCTCCGCTCTAATTCATCCCAAAGGTGTTCTCTCGGGTTGAGGTCAGGACTCTGTGCAGGCCAATCAAGTTCCTCCACACCAAACTCGCTCATCCATGTCTTTATGGACCTTGCTTTGTGCACTGGTGCGCAGCCATGTTGGAACAGGAAGGGGGCATCCCCAAACTGTTCCCACAAAGTTGTGAGCATGAAATTGTCCAAAATGTCTTGGTATGATAAAGCAAGAGTTCCTTTCATTGTAACTAAGGGGCCAAGCCCAACCCCTGAAAAACAACCCCACACCATAATCCCCCCTCCACCAAACTTTACACTTGGCATAATGCAGTCAGGCAAGTACCGTTCTCCTGGCAACCGCCAAAACCAGACTCGTCCATCGGATTGCTAGACAGAAGTGTGATTTGTCACTCCAGAGAACACTTCTTCACTGCTCTAGAGTCTATGGTGTGTCTCAGTGGCGGCGTGCTTTACACAACTGCATCCGACGCTTTGCATTGCACTTGGTGATGTAAGGCTTGGATGCAGCTGCTCGGCCATGGAAACCCATTCCATGAAGCTCTCTACGCACTGTTCTTGAGCTAATCTGAAGGCCACATGAAGTTTGGAGGTCTGTAGCTATAGACTCTGCAGAAAGTTGGCGAATTCCGCGCACTGTGCGCCTTAGCATGCGCTGGCCACCGCTCTGAGTTGCTGTTGTTCCCAATTGCTTCCACTTTGTTATAATACCACTAACGGTTGACCGTGGAATATTTAGTAGTGAGGAAATTTCACAAATGGACTTATTGCACAGGTGGCAACCTATCACGGTACCACACTTGAATTCACTGAGCTCTTGAGAGCGACCTATTCTTTCACAAATGTTTGTAGAAGCAGTCTGCATGCCTAGGTTCTTGATTTTATACACCTGTGGCCATGGAAGTGATCGGAACACCTGAATTCAATGATTTGGAGGGGTGTCCCAATACTTTTGGCAATATAGTGTACATTTATCATTTCACACTGACCCACTTTTTTTTTACCATTATAAAGTCACTAGTAAATTTCTGACACTTACAGCTCTGACACTGGTCCTCCTTTGGCCCCCAGCAGCGTCCATTACATGCTCTGTGACACCTTTGACCTGCAACCAGGAATGAAAACATTTAGTTATTGCAAGTTTCTGCATTTTAATAAAAGATTACACAACCAAACATGTTTTATTGAAATAACATTCACTTATGCACTTGTGCATAAGACCAGAAAGATTGGTGCACTTAGAAAGTCAATTTTGATTTCACATTGACTTTAAAACTTTTAAGTGTGCCTTCTTATCACACTATCGTTATTGCGTCGTACACTGTCTTAGGGCCCTATCATACACCCGGCGCAATACGACGGCAGGGGCGACGCAAGTGGTTTTTGCTAGTTTCAGCCCGACGCAGTTATCATTTTCACGTCCAGCGCCACATTGTTTAAATAGCAAATGCACTCGCGCCCATCTGTTTGCCCATGGGTGTGCTGGTCTGAAAACGAGGTGTGTTCAGGTGCATTGTTGGCGCGTTGCTATTTTGAGGCAACTGAAATTGACTGCGCCATTGACCAACTATTTTTTGTGTTATTTAAAGGGCGCGTTAGTTAGGTGCACAACACACGTACACTCTGCTTATTACACACACAGGGACACGCAGCAGCACACAAAAATTTTAATATTAAAAATAAAAGGATTCCTCTCTGAACAATCGTTCCGTCTTTCTGCTTGCAAATTCCGCCATGTAAATAGCGAATCCGCCATAGTGCAAGTGCAACTGGCTTTTAAAGGGAATGGGAGATGAGACTCTGATTGGTTTATTGCACGTTAAGCCCAAAACACACCCATGACTCAATAAGTGACTAGGTATAACACTTTTAGACCATGCGCCGGGCACGCCGACCATTTTTCCCGTCGTTAAACTAGCAAAAGTGGATTCGGACACGCCCTAAGTGCACCTGCGCCACGCGCTTCAGACCATGCGCTTAGATCGTTAAAATAGTGCCCTTAATGTTTAATCACATGCAGTAACCATAATCTGGATCATTCCGCTTTGGGATAGAACTCTTTTTATCCGCACTGACCCTGTTCTGATGAAGTGGGGAAGAGTCGTCTCTGACTGACAGAACAATGTTCTCCCTGACTCTCCGGAGCTCTGCCTGAATCCTTCCCGCCCCAGAGGAGACGGCCCGTATGGCTTTGCTACACTCATCTGCGGTGGCTGTTCTGCCACCCAAGCTTAATTGACTGTTGGGTAATTGCAGTGTGAGCATGGCTGATTGATGGAGTGTTGTCCTCTGTCCCTGTTCCACTTCAGTTAAGAGTAATTACACTAGTGGCTTACTCTATTCAACTACATGGGCCAGGCACTTTTGACTATCTCCCCTTTTTAAACGTCACCCTTTTTTACACACTCTCTCTCGGTTCCCCTTTTTCTGCCTAAGTAGTTGATTTCTCTGTTGTTCATAGCAAACTTTTGTGAGATATTGGAGAAAGGGCCAATCCATTCTAATAGCTCAGCCTAAATGAAAATTCTGTCTTCATTTACTCACCATCATGCAATGGAAATTAGGCTACGTTCAGACTGCAGGTAAATGTGGCCCAAATCCACAATTTTTTTTTGCTCATACTGTATGTGATCTGTTTTTGTCATGACAGTGTGAACAGCACAAACCACATGGAATCTAATCTTTTCAATTCTTTTCAATGTGGTCCTAAATCTGCTTCAGGTCTGATGTTTTGCAATGTGACCTCAGTCTGAACAGTCATAATCAAAATTCATGCAACTTTTACATCACTCTAGATCGACATTAGTCACAATTCTGCACTCATTGGAGTCACTTTAAAGATTTTACATACCCGAAGTTATCAAGACAGTTGCGAAAGGTAGTCAGTGAAGGACAGTGATGTGTCACAGCTCACAAGTATTACACGTGACAGCTCTATATACAAGCAAAACATCATAAATGTTTAATAACTTTTCGCATCCTTGTCTTTGTTTTGAATATTGCCAGCACATAAATTCGCTGGGTTCCGCGGCAGATCACACAATAAATAACTTTAATCTACTCCGTGATGTCTTTTTATCGTTCTTTTGCGCATACAGGTTAGTTCAGGACCATGATCTGTTCACACTAGAATCTGATATTGGAATCTGCCACATTTAAAACAACAATGTGAACAGCTATACAAAAAAATCAGATCTGAGCAATAAATCGGAATTGATCATTAAGGCTTGCAGTGTGAATGTAGCCTTAGATGGCGTTTCACACTGTAGAGCTCCAAAGATGACAAAAGATCAGCATAAAAGTACTCTACACAACTTATACATTATAATCCAAGTCTTCTGAATTCATATACGATAGTTTCGTGTGAGAAATAGATGTAGCTTACGAGCTGTATGGGCCACTTTTATGGTGCCTTTTTGAGCTTGGAAGCTCCTGGTCAATGTGAAGATTGTTTCACAATAACAAAACATCTCTTCCTATTTCCAATGGAAAGAGAATGTCATTCAGGTTTGAAAATGAAATGAGGGTGAGTAAATAATGACAGAGTCTCAAGGTCTCATTTGGTTCATTTTAATGTTTACATTGACCATCAAGATCATTCTATGCTTCTCTTTACCGCCTACACTGCTGCTTCTGACCTAATCTGAAGGTTACATAAGAAATAAGTAATTGATAAACATTGGCTGGAAGGGCAGGATTGCATTTTAATTGGTAAAAGGAGCGTTGCTTATTCCCTGTTGTTTTTCTGAATAGCTAATGTAAATAACCTCACTAAATAACTAAAAATCAATGAGGACAATCCCTCCCCCAAAACACTAAGAGAATATAGAGGTCAAACTCAACACCCTTGATCTGGGCAGTGGGGAGAGAAACATATCAAGAAGACTGATTGATTGGGCATAACGTAAGCCTCTCTAAATTATCATTAAAAATTAGTTTTTAACTCTTTCCTCGTCATTGACGGAAATTTCCGTCATTTGTGAGAAACCGCTTCCCCGCCACTGACGGAATTTTCCGGCTTTCCGTGTTTTCACGCAACTTCTGAAAGAGTACTGAATCTCCTGATCAAAACACACGCGAAGAAGCAGCAGAAACAAGTGATATCATATGTAATCATATGCATATGTAAAATAACACGATCACCAACATTAAACAGCATGTAAATCAAAACTGCCTAATGTTACAGAATGAAATGTCGAACCAGGATGAGCTATAGGACTGTGCAATCTTTGGGGGTGTTGGTGGACTTGATCTACTCCATCTATGTTTTGATCATCATTCTGAATCCAATATAGTTGACAAAAACGTGATTTTCTCAGCTGTTGCTTTTTTGTAAATGAAACTTACCCACATTCAAGTGCTGATAAAAAAAAGAATGCATGAAGTTTAATTAATTTTTGTTTAAAAGCAGAAGGTCTGTTCTTTCTTTTGATATATTGAATGTTAGGATATTCATACAACAAAATATTGTGGGGGCAATTACATTTCTGTGAAAATCAAAACTGGCGGTAGCTGACAATTTCATTTAAAAAAAAATGCTGCCGGGGAAGTTAAGATTAGTTAACCCCAAAATGAAATCTCATTCTCATCTTGTTACCATATGCCGTTTTTTTTTTTTTTTTTAGATGTGGAACACAAAAGGAAAACATTTGGTCTTTTCCTATACAATAATAGCTCATAGTGAATTTAAATTTTTGGGTGAACTACTGTCAGGTGTGGTTGAACACACACAAATCCAAAAAGAATCAAGAGTTAATAAACAGGGAGAATACGCAGGAGAATCAGAACAGCAACTACACAATAACACAAGCAAGACCGAACAAAGGCTATGTTCACAATGTCAGTCCAAATCCAATTATTTGTGTATCCAATTGGAATCTGATCCAAATGATTCATTGTCCACATTGTGTATTGCAACTGTTCAGATCAGATTTGTGTGTCCAATGCTGCTCTTTTGTTTTTCGGAATATCTGCAATAGTTTCTATGGCAATGCCGTTGCGTTGGTAGGTATACGCCAAAAACAACAACAACAACCGCAATATGGAGGGGTTTGTAATACAGGTATTGTCTTATTTACAACATGACAATGCGTCAGCGGCAGAAAAGTAGGAGGCTGGTTTGAGCGGCTTTATTCTGTGCTGTTGTCTCCACCGTTCTCAAAACATGTCTCCATTATATTGTCATTTTCTGCTCGTCCGCATGTTTCCAATAACAAAGTCTAATGTTTACATTTTACGTGACATGAGAAAGTCACATAAACCACGCAAAATCCGATCAGAGCAGTCAGACTGAAATGGATTTCCAGAAATGCGATTTGAATAGGATTTCAAACCACATATGAATGTAGCTCGAAACGGCATTTCATTTGATTTTTTGCCATTCACACTTGCTAAATCTGATTGGATTTCAATCAGATATGCACAAAAATCGGATTTGGACTGACAGTCTGAACATAGCCAAAGAACTAAGGAAACTAAGGGCTTAAATACACAGGGAGAGTTAAGTAACCAGAACAGAAACAGATGCAGGATCAATCAGAAACTAATGACTAAGGAACACAGACAAAACCTGAGCAGGAAAACAAAATCAAAACACAACGAAACTAAACAGACATAGACATAACCCTGACAACTACAGTATACATCAAATGGAAATGAAAATTAAAATACTATCATGGTTTCCAAACAGTGTGTCAGTGTGTAACATTTTTCTTCAGGATTCTTTGATGAATAGAAAGAACGGTAGTACACTACCATTCAAAAGTGTGGGGCCAGTAAGATTTTTTTTTTTTTTAAGAATTTTATTCAGCAATTGATCAAAAGTGCCATGAAATACATTTATAATGTTTATATTTCTATTCCAAATAGTATTCCACCAAATCAGTATATTAGAATGATTTCTGAAGGATCATGTGACACTGAAGACTGGAGTAATGGCTGCTAAAAAAATCAGCTTTGCCATCACAGGAAAAAATTACATTTGATAAACTTTCATTAAAAAAAAGTCTTCTTTCAAAAACATTTCAAAATCACACTGACCCCAAACTTTTGAACAGTAGTGTAACAATCCATTTTTGCACCTAATGCTCTAATTGGTCAGTACTCACAGGAGCTGCTGCTATTAGACGGCACAACCAGGTGATCAGGGCGGGCGTTCTTCACTATATCCTGCCAGTGGATTGTATCGGCGTGACACAGGAACTTATTCTGGTCCACATACACTCCTCCATTCAGAATTTCTGTTAAAACACAGACAGCAACAATAAAACACCATTCAGTACCTAATGACTTATGTCAGTGGACACCTCTGAGCGTATCATTCCAGTGAAGGTGACCTCATCAATATCTTACTTTACAAGGAATATAGCAAGGTTAGGCTCTCCTGAGAACAAAGATAATGTATAAAATAATTTGATTTCTTCACGATGTCTCTTCTTGACCCTCTGGTGTCAGAACTGGCCTACTTCTGCTGGTTAGTCAGCCTGGAATCCACAGTCAAGACTGGTGCTTTAAAGGGACAGTTCATTCAAAAATATCATTTTTTACTCACACTAATGTCATTCCAAACCTGTATGACTTGCTGTTTTACAACACAAAAAGAGAAATTATTAATAATGCGCTAGTTGTTTTTTTGGATAATAATTTTTTGGAAATTTCCGATAAATTATCATAACTGTACCAAGAATTCTCCATACATGGCGTGCATTATATATATATTCAATCTCTTTTGATGTTCAGGAACAGGGGCGTCATGCACTTAGTATTTTTGAGGGGGTGCCATTGAGGGGTGGGGGGGTCTAGTGGGTAATAATTTTTATTTATTATTTTTCCATGGTGACGTGTCATGCTTGTCACGTGACACACTGCAGCCACAACTGTATGACTGATATGTATTGGTTTTATTTCATTTTCCTTTTTTATTCGAAACATTCACAAACTTGTTAACTATACCATGAAATATCTGATATTCTGATTTTTAAATACGTGTAAGTATGTGTTTTGTCGCTTAAAATACCTTTTGCCTATGTCACAATATGAGGTAAATCCGTCCCTGTCTATGTATCACACAAAGCTATTTTCGTCTATATCGTCTTTTATGATATTTTTATGGTGCGTTTGCATTCTTTTTGGAGATTGAAAGCTCCGGTCCCCATTCATTGTAATATTTTTTCAAAATTTCTCCTTTTATGATCAAAAGAAGAAACTACTGTACTGTTTGGAATTAAATTTGGGTGAATAAATAATGACAGATTTTAATCTGTCACTCTTCTGACTATCTCTTCAACAAACAGGCCAGACAAATTTGACTCTTACTGCTATTATTAATAACCCTAATCTGTTTTTATTTATATTTTTCCCCTCTTCATTGCATTTCCCCCCACTTCCTTCCTTCTGCTCCTCTGAGAGATGTCTACTCTCAGCAGACACAAACAGAGGGAAGGAAATTATTACATTCCCCGACAATGTCAAAATCAGAACCATCCTGGATTTGGAGCTCCGACAATCTGGACAGCAGCGCTAACATATTTCTAATTTCATATTTCATCTGCAGGGAGACACTTCTCAATCCTTTTCCCTAATATGCATCATACTGTTTCACACGGATCACTGGATCTGGAGAGGAATCAATCTGTTGTTCCCCTCCCCACGAGTTCACGGGTGAGACGTCTCTGTTTGGGCACACCAGACGACAATGAACATTATGATCTTAACGTGTCTGGAGTAATCCTCACTTGCGTGGACAAAAACACTGGAGAGCTTATAACAGATTTGCATTATTTACTGCACTGGATTTCTCTTTCACGGCTACAGGAGATTAGCTGTGTGGCGGTAGAACAGATGAGACATATTCATAACCACGGGCCATCTGAAACTGATAATAGCCTAACAAAAGCTTGATTAAACTGTACTCCATGGATGATTGGAGACAGTGTTATTGTGTATTTCCCCTATCTCTACAGGGCATTGAGAAACCTGTCGCTCAATGAATAAATTAATTTTAGCGTTCTCCGCATCTGACATGCTGAGAGGGCTGAACGCAAATGTCTCAAGCTCTCCTAGAGGCAAGAATCAGAAAAACAAATAAATGCAATGGCAGAACTCAGCAGGGGTCCTCAGACGGCCCAACCGGTTGATGTAGGGCCAGGAACGCTGTCTTTCTCTCTACAGACGATTTCACTCCAACTTCACTGAACCTTAGCGTGTACATCAGATAAGAACACCTGAGGGAAGAGAGTCCACAACTGAAGACTACATAAACTCAGTCAGCACCAATTATGCTATTATATCATAAAACACTGACCATACAAAAGAAGACTATACAATAAAGCAGATAATAGTATGTGTTTACATGCAAGCATCATGTAAATGGTACACCAGACGTTCATCTGATTCATCTAACTTCCTACTCAAAGGTTCATCATTCTCAAAGACAACATTCAAAGCCCCCTACACGGGCTATGACATTTCCTGCTGTGCTTCCCCTGAACTTGTTCATAATCAGGGCTGTGAATTTTTTGAAGATTTTTATGTAGTTGTTCCTATTTTAAAGGGACAGTTCATTTAAAACCTCATGCTGTTTCAAACATGTATGACTTTCTATTTTATCTGTGGAACCATAGTTGTTTTGGACCCCACTGACTTTCATTGTATGGACAAAACAATCCTTCAAAATATCTTCTTTTGTGTTCCGCAGAAGAAGGTCAGGCATAAAAAAATAACAGTTCCATAAAAAAACAACATTTAAACATTGTTATAGATTTAGATTTTATATTTATATTCAATACTTTCATTTACATTTGACATTTACATTTAAGATTTGCATTTATTTATCCCCTACAGCATAAAAATGAAAACTGAAGGAACATATTTGAGATAAATCTGGAAAAATTAGGCACATTATCACCCTAATCTCAGTTTCTCAGCTGGCACAGATTGGCAAGCAAGTTACCTGTATCAAAGGACACACAGCTGGAGGGGTAGGAGAGCGCGCACACACACACACACACACACACACACTGCCAGTCTAGATGCCAGCACTGGCGCTGGGTTCAATAAAGCGTTTCTCTTTGCAGCGATGACAGCTGGTTTCATTTGAATGAGTGTTTGACTTGTTGGGTCTGTAAAAGCTACAGGTTAAATTTAGTCTCAAATGGAGTGAAAATATTGACGTCATTGACAAACACTGACTGTACACACACACACACACACACACACACACCCCCCCCCCCCCCCCCCATCACCATCATTTCTGCATACCTACAAACTTAAAACACGGCTGAACTGAGCATGTTAGATTTAAAAGAGTCTCTGGCTCTCTTCCAAAATCTATTGAGCTGCCTTGCTGTCTACTGCCTACATAGGCAGCATCCTTCTAAAGCAATAAAATGGAACATCATAAGTGACTGATTTGGAACACTCTACACAACTCGTAAAGTAAGCAGGAGAGACTCCACATGATGTAAATGTACATGATAATTGACTTCAATAGAATTAGCTGTTAACATGTTGCTAAGCTAATGACACGAGAATCTAATAAGAATAAAAATACATAAATGCACATTTTAGTCCATTTTTAATTAGACTGCTACTCTTCAGTATTCAATGAAACATATGTATATTTATAATTTATGTATATACAGTTGAAAGAAAAAGTATGTGAACCGCTTGCAGAATCTGTGAAAATGTGAATAATTTGAACAAAATAAGAGAGATCATACAAAATGCATGTTTTTTTAATTTATTTAGTACTGTCCTGAATAAGATATTTTACATAAAAGATGTTTACATTTAGTTCACAAGACAAAAAAATAGCTGAATTTATTAAAATGACCCTGTTGAAAATGACAAAATAAAAAAAAACGTGGATATCTTAATCATGTTCAGAAGTTTTCTTTTGATTAAGATATCCACGTTTTTTTTTATTTTGTTTAAATATCAGTTTTTTTCATTTAGTACTGCCCTTCGGAAGCAACAGAAGATACTTACATTTCCTGGAAGACAAATTAAGTACAATTTACACCTTGATCTTCAAATTCAAAAAGTTTTCACCCCCCGGCTCTTAATGCGTCATGTTTCCTTCTGGAGCATCAGTGACTGTTTGAACCTTTTTTAATAGTTGTGTTTGAGTCCTTCAATTGTCCTCAGTGTGAAAAGATGGATCTCAAAATCATACGGTCATTGCTGGAGAGGGTTCAAATATGCAAAAGATGCTGGAAAACGTCTCGGTTACGTATGTAACCCTCGTTCCCTGAAGGAGGGAACGGAGACGTACGTCGGAACTGACCGACGAATTGGGATCTATTTTCAGAGACCAATCTACTTCGAGTGTTTAAAAACGAGCCAATGAGGATTGGCATGCGGTTGACGCATTCCACGACCCACCCGCATCGCGGGTATAAATACGGAAGTGGAATACCGCATCATTGCTTTTCAACTGAGGAGCCGAGACAAGTGACTCGGCCTTCAGCTGAAGCACAGCACCTGGCGACGGGACGTACGTCTCCGTTCCCTCCTTCAGGGAACGAGGGTTACATACGTAACCGAGACGTTCCCTTTCAGTCGGTCACGTTCGATGTACGTCGGAACTGACCGACGAATTGGGATCCCTACCAACACGCCAGGGATGCTGGCCCTTCCAGCGCCCTGCCTGAGCTCACTGGACCACACCTATGTTGGAGTGGGAGTCAGGGCTCCCGGCAGGGAAGGTCAGTCACTGCTGTCCCTGCAAGACCCACTCAGCGTGACTATTGGATAACGCTGGGAAAGCGTGCCCGTCTCGTGGAGATGGTACGCTGCGGAGCCACGTCCTTCAGAGGAAGGAGAGGTGGCGAAATACACATAAGGACTAACCTATCAGGGTAGTACTACATATGGCAGTCTCTGGGGTGGGATCCAGCCTGGTCCCAGGGGGGAAAGAACACCACCAGAGACGACAGAGCGGGCTCTGTCAAGGGAAAGACACGGGGCTAGCCAAATAGGGTAGCTAGTACCGTGGAAAAATACACATATGAGGTTGCCGTTAGGGAACCGCTACATATGGCACCCAGCCTACACACACGTTCCACAAGCATACGGGTGCAGGCCTGGCGTCAGACGGCCGCAACGTCTGACACCGAAGGGGTGAAGGAGGAGCTCGACAGGGTTAGCCGTTTCCGGGGAACACAACTGGAGATAATAGACGCACGTATCCGGCCCAGAGGGCGGGAGTAGCGTTGCAAGCCGACACTAGAACGGGCACTTAGCGCTACTGGCCACTGGGGGTGAGGATGCGGGAAGATACCGGCTCTACACGGAGGCTATAGAATCTAGCGAACGTGTTAGGTGTCGCCCAGCCCGCAGCTCTACATATATCTGTCAGCGAGGCGCCTTGAGCCAGCGCCCAGGAGGAAGCTACACTCCTTGTGGAGTGCGCTCGCACCCTGAACGGGCAAGGCACGTCTTGGCACTGGTAAGCCAAGACGATAGCATCCACTATCCAGTGGGCTAACCTCTGCTTGGAGACAGCCTTTCCCTTCTGCTGGCCTCCGTAACAGACGAAGAGCTGTTCTGAGGTTCTAAAGCTTTGAGTTCGGTCCACGTAGGCCCGGAGGGCGCGGACGGGACAGAGCAAAGCTAGGGCTGGGTCTGCCTCCTCCGAGGGCAGCGCTTGCAGGTTCACCACCTGATCCCGGAAGGGAGTGGTAGGAACCTTGGGCACATATCCAGGCCGGGGTCTCAGGACAACGTGAGAGTTGGCCGGCCCGAATTCTAGGCACGATTCGTTGACCCAAAGTGCATGCAGGTCCCCCACCCTCTTGATTGAGGCCAATGCAGTCAGGAGCGCTGTCTTCATGGACAGGATGTTTAACTCTGCAGACTGCAAAAGCTCAAAGGGCGGGCCCTGAAGTGCTCTGAGCACCAGGGCTAGGTCCCAAGAGGGTATCGAGGTTGGACGAGGAGGATTCAGTCTCCTCGCACCTCTGAGGAACCTGACGATTAAGTCGTGCTTTCCTAAGGACTTACCTTCCACTGCATCGTGATACGCCGCTATTGCGGCGACGTACACTTTGAGGGTGGAGGGAGACAGCCTTCGCTCCAGCCCATCCTGCAGGAAAGAAAGCACGACATTAACCGAACACCTTCGGGGGTCTTCCCGGCGGGAAGAGCACCACTCAACGAACAGGTTCCACTTCAACGTGTAGAGGCGCCTCGTAGAGGGGGCTCTAGCAGAAGTGATGGTGTCTACCACAGCTTGTGGTAGACCACCTAGAACCTCCGCGTCCCGTCCAGGGACCAGACATGGAGTTTCCAGAGGTCTGGACGCGGGTGCCATAGAGTGCCCCGCCCCTGAGAAAGCAGGTCCTTCCTCAGGGGGATCGGCCAGGGAGGGGCTGTCACGAGGAGTGTGAGTTCGGAGAACCAGGTCCGGTTGGGCCAGTAGGGCGCAACTAACAAGACCTGCTCCTCGTCCTCCCTGACCTTGCACAGTGTCTGTGCAAGAAGGCTCACTGGGGGAAACGCATATTTGCGTAGGTCCCGGGGCCAGCTGTCCGCCCAGGGGTTGAAGGTTTGGCGACAGTAAGGAGTAACTGAGACCCGGTACTTGCCGCTCTGCCACGCCCATTTCGGGACTCGGTCGTGAAGCCAGCGTTGAAGCGGTCTCATATGAAGCAATCCGAGCGGCGTTACCGCGGCTGCAGATGCCATATGCCCCAGGAGCCTCTGAAAATATTTCAGTGGGACCGCTGTCCTGCCTTTGAACGTATTCAAGCAGTTCAACACTGACCGGACTCGCTCCTCTGTGAGGCGCGCTGTCCGGTTGACCGAATCCAGCTCCATACCGAGATAAGAGATCCTCTGTGTGGGACAGAGTTTGCTCTTCTCTCGGTTGACCCGAAGGCCCAACAGGCTGAGGTGACGGAGCACCAGGTCCCTGTGTTCGCACAACTGATCCCGGGACTGGGCCAATATGAGCCAGTCGTCGAGATTCTCGATATGATTCTCAGTCGTCGAGAGCCGCGTTCTCTGAGCGGAACAATGGCTGCCTCCGCGACTTTCGTGAAGACGCGAGGCGACAGGGACAGCCCGAAGGGCAAGACTTTGTACTGATATGCCCTCCCCTCGAACGCAAAGCGTAGGAACGGTCTGTGTCGAGGGAGAATGGAGACATGAAAGTACGCGTCCTTCAGGTCGATCGCTGCGAACCAATCTCGGGGACGGATGCATTCGAAAATGCGTTTCTGCGTTAACATTTTGAACGGGAGCTTGTGCAGGGCCCGATTCAGAATGCGCAGGTCCAAGATTGGTCTTAACCCACCACCTTTCTTGGGTACAATGAAGTAGGGGCTGTAGAACCCCGACCTCATATCGGCAGGAGGAACCGGCTCGATCGCGTCCTTCGCCAGCAGGACATCGATCTCGGACCGCAAGACATGGGCATCGCAACTCCGCACAGTGGTGAAGAGGATGCCCCTGTACTTGGGCGGCTGGCGCGCGAACTGAATCGCGTAGCCAAGTCTGATAGTACGGATGAGCCAGCGAGACCTGGGGAGACCTAGCCAGGCTCCCAGAGACCGAACAAGCGGGACCAACGGCACCACAGACGTACCCGGGGTGGGGCAGCGAGGTGGAGTAGACAGACCTGACTCGGGAGGCCCGGAGGCGGCCCGGAGTGTTGTCTGAGTACTCCAGGGTGGGGCAGAGTATGGGTGAGGAGGCCCGGAGGCGTCCTCGGTGCCCATACTGCTGCCCCCTGGTGAGGGGGAGAGGGGAGGAAAGGAGTGGCGAGGCCCGGGGGCGTCGCACACTGCCAACCTGGCCCTCTTGGGGCCCAGGGAGGGAAGAAACTGCTCTTTTATTGAGAATGTGGGTACCGCTGGACTCCGGAGAGCCAGCGGCAGGATGTTGGGATGACCAGTAGAGACATTCTCCCCCCGGTCCTCCTCCGGGGGGAGGAGGGGTGCGGACACCACCTCCCCTGGAGCAGCTCCTCTTCTCCCTGGGCTTGCCCTTGCGCTTGCCGGCGGACTTTGCGGGACCCTGGACGGGTTGGGCAGTACCCCTACGCCCGGCACCCTGCTTGCTAGGTGGAGGCTGCTGCTTAGGCTTAGCAGGGGCAGAGGCGGACGCAGGGGGATGCCCTCGGCGACGAGCAGGCGGAGGTGCTGCAGCCGGCGACTGGGTGGAGGCAGCAGCAGGTCGCCGGGGCAGGATGTTCTTAATTGCCTCCGTCTGCTTCTGGGCCACCGAGAACTGCTGGGCGAAGCTCTCGATGGCGTCGCCGAAGAGGCCGGCCTGGCAGACAGGGGCGTTGAGAAACCGTACCTTGTCGGTCTCACGCATATCCGCCAGGTTCAGCCACAGGTGGCGTTCCTGGACCACAAGTGTGGACATCGCCCGACCCAGGGAGCGTGCGGTGACTTTCGTCGCCCGGAGGGCGAGGTCCGTCGCGGTACGCAGTTCCTGCATAACCCCTGGGTCGGAACTACCCTCGTGCAGTTCCTTGAGCACTTTGGCCTGGTAGACCTGCAGGAGCGCCATGGCATGCAAAGATGACGCAGCTTCTCCACAGGCTGTGTAAGCCTTGCCCGTTAGTGCGGACGAGAACTTACACGCCCGGGAGGGGAGACGCGGATTTCCGCGCCAGTCAGTAGCGGTCTTCGGACACAGTTGCATCGCTACTGACCGCTCGACTGGGGGGATCTCCACGTAACCCTTGGCTGCGCCACCATCGAGGGTAGTGAGGACGGAGGAGTCAGTCGATCGGTTTCTAGCGCTGTAAGGCGCTATCCACGATTTCGTGAGCTCCTGATGCACCTCCGGAAAGAAAGGTACTGGGGCGGGGCGCTGAGAACCAGCGCGGGCCGTCCCGAGATACCAATCGTCCAGCCGCGAGGGTTCGGGACACGGTGGAGGGTTCCACTCGAGCCCAACACTGGCGGCGGCCCGGGCAAGCATAGCCGTGAGCTCCGGATCAGACTCGGGCAGCGCTACCACACCAGAAGGGGGCAGCGCAGCCGAATCCTCATCTCCGGAGTCCATTAGCTCGTCCCCCGATGCGGCTATCGAGACCATGTCCTCAGCCGGAGCCCCGAAAGTAACAGACGGTCTCCCGTGGGAAGGACCAGGCTGCTCTTCCGGAAGCTCCACCGGCGCAGTGGAGGGGGGAGGGGCCCGAGGAGCCTGTTGACCCGGCGGGAGTGCCCTCACAGTAACCCTCAGGTCTCCACCAAAGGCATCAGCCAAAGTAGCAGCCCTCTGCTTCGCAGCAGGAGGGCCACTAGATCGGGGGATGCGCAATGGGACTCCACCCCGTCTGAGGTATTCGAGTCTAGACCGTAGTACTGCGATGGTCATGTTCCCGCAATGGGAACATGAGTCATCCACGAAAGCCGCCTCAGCGTGCTGAACGCCCAAACACGAGAGACAGCGATCGTGTCCGTCAGCTGGGGACAGATAACGACGGCATCCAGAAACACACGGTTTGAATGACATCTTGAAAAAGACGCAGGGTCAAACCGTGTTGCTCTTTTAGAAGGAAAAAACCGCTCCAATCAGTGCCGAGGCACACAGGGGGATGACCGCGGCTCGCAGCGGTTCAGGGGTGCAAGCCCGCTGAGAGCACTCAAGCCCAGGAAGCTGTGAAAACAGCTGTTGTTTTTTCTTTGCGATCTCCGCTGAAGTGCCGTCACACCAACACCGTAGACTGGAGCAGTCCTCTTGACTTGAGAAACAAACACTCTTTGTAGGAACACAGTAGCGTTCGGCTCCGAAGTTGAAAAGCAATGATGCGGTATTCCACTTCCGTATTTATACCCGCGATGCGGGGCGGGTCGTGGAATGCGTCAACCGCATGCCAATCCTCATTGGCTCGTTTTTAAACACTCGAAGTAGATTGGTCTCTGAAAATATATCCCAATTCGTCGGTCAGTTCCGACGTACGTCGAACGTGACCGACTGAAAGGGAACTGAAGAATTTGCAGGACCTGGAGGATTTTTCTGAAGAACATTGGTCAGTTTAACTGTTCAGGACAAACAAGGGACTCAAGAACAACCATCACAAAACAAAAAACAGCCATGGATCATCCAGGTAACGACACACAGCATTAAGAATCAGTGGTTCATGAACTTTTGAACGGGGTCATTTTAATAAATTCAGCTATTTTTTGTCTTGTGGACTAAATGTAAAAAAAATTTATGTAAAATATATTATTCAGGACAGCACTAAATAAAAAATAAAACATTTTGTATGATCTCTCTTATTTTGTTAAAATTATTCACATTTTCACAGATTCTGCAACCTTTTTCTTGCAACTGTATATAATTTATTTTTTGGTAACACTTTAGAATACTGTTCCATCATTAATGAATAATTACACAGGAACAAATGAGTAACGCAATATTAACACTAGTAACTACTATTAACTTACATAAACTGATTAACGAATTAGTAAGTAATAGTGCTTAGTCGAATGTGGTAGTTCACTATTAGCTAATCAATAACTACAATTTTTTTATACCTCCCAGAGGACTACTAAGAACTACTACATACAGCAGAGTATGTGAGCGGAGTGGAGCGGCAGCAATTTCCCCTCCACGCTCTAAGCATTCAATAATCACTCCGCTCCAGCTCCGCTCCGGGTTCACCATTTCCCACTTCCCGCTCCACTCCTCGCTCACTGAAATCAGAAACACCGCTCCGTCTTCGCTCCGAGGAAATGTGCGGCTAAAGTATTTAAGTAAGCTCTGAAATATCACAAAAGTTCGGTTTATGGTTATGGTTTTTATAACATCCCGCTCATGTACATCGCCGTCATCATAACCTTTACATTCTTTCTGATTTGAGTGATCCATCTGTATCAAGCTAGGTAAATGTATTTAACGTGTGAGTTCTGGCTAAAAATGTTATATTATGGGCCGTTGGCATGAATTGTACTCGTGATGGAGCGGTAGTGGAGACTTTTAAAAAATAAGCTCCTCATGCCATTCAAAATCACGCCGCTCCACTCCTCGCTCCGCTCCGCTCTCACTCCACTCCGCTCGCATACTCTGACATACAGGTTCATAATTAACATGAATAATGCATAATGTATAATTAATTCTAAAGTAAAGATCATGGTAACCCACTAGCAATGACTCAAATATTACCAAATCCTTCAGAAGGAATTACTAATTATTTGGAACAGTATTCTAAAGTGAAAAGCATGATAACTCCCTATAATGACTGAAATCATTATACGCTCTTGAAGTTTTTGTAAGGTTTTAAATAGTAATGACTGAAGTGTTACTACATCCTCCAGAAGGAACTACTAATTATTTAGATCAGTATTCTAAAGTGAAAAGCATGATAACTCCCTAGTAATGACTGAAGTCATTATAAGCTTTTGAGGTTTCCTTCCAATGGATTTGGTAACACTTGAGTCATTAGTTGGTTACCATGATCTTCACTTTAGAATACTGATCCAAATAATTTGTCATTCCTTTAGAATGATGTAGTAACACTTGAGTCATTACTATCCAAAACCTTACAAAAGCCACAAAAGTTTACAATGACTTCAATCAATATTAAGGAGTTATCATGCTTTTCACATTAGAATATTGATCTAAATAATTTCTTCTGAAGGATTTGGTAATACTTGAGTCATTACTAGTGGGTTACCATGATCTTTCCTTCAGAATTAATTATACATTATGCATTATTCATGTTAATTATGAACCTGTGTATAGTAGTTCTTAGTAGTCCTCTGGGAGGTATGAAAAAATAGTAGTTATCGATTAGCTAATAGAGAACTACCACATTCAACTATTAAGCACTATTTTAAACCACTAGTCCAGCACTATTACTTACTAATTCACTAATCCGAGTTTCTTGTTAGTTAATAGTAGTTACTAGAATGTTAATAGTACATTACTCATTTGTTCATGTGTAGTTATTCATTAATGATGGAACAGTATTCTAAAGTGTCACCTATTTTTTCACTGAGCCATTTAGCATTGCAGTATGCGATTGTCTTCTCTGGTGAAGGTGAATGTGATGCTCTGTTAGAACTTGAAGTCTTAACTACAAGAAACTGCCTATGATAACTAAAAACACTGCCTCATAGGCAGCTCATGAGATTTTGCAGAAAACACAAACTTGCAGAACATAATGATTTCTCTGGGCTTCAGACAATCAGTTTTGTTTCACTAAATGGACAAGAAAGGACATCATATATATATATATATATATATATATATATATATATATATATATATATATATACGCAGTGGGGAGAACAAGTATTTGATACAATGCCGATTTTGCAGGTTTTCCTACTTACAAAGCATGTAGAGGTCTGTAATTTTTATCATAGGTACACTTCAACTGTGAGAGACGGAATCTAAAACAAAAATCCAGAAAATCACATTGTATGATTTTTAAATAATTAATTTGCATTTTATTGCATGACATAAGTATTTGATCACCTACCAACCAGTAAGAATTCCGGCTCTCACAGACCTGTTAGTTTTTCTTTAAGAAGCCCTCCTGTTCTCCACTCATTACCTGTATTAACTGCACCTGTTTGAACTCGTTACCTGTATAAAAGACACCTGTCCACACACTCAATCAATCAGACTCCAACCTCTCCACAATGGCCAAGACCAGAGAGCTGTGTAAGGACATCAGGGATAAAATTGTAGACCTGCACAAGGCTGGGATGGGCTACAGGACAATAGGCAAGCAGCTTGGTGAGAAGGCAACAACTGTTGGCACAATTATTAGAAAATGGAAGAAGTTCAAGATGACGGTCAATCTCCCTCGGTCTGGGGCACCATGCAAGATCTCACCTCGTGGGGCATCAATGATCATGAGGAAGGTGAGGGATCAGCCCAGAACTACACGGCAGGACCTGGTCAATGACCTGAAGAGAGCTGGGACCACAGTCTCAAAGAAAACCATTAGTAACACACTATGCCGTCATGGATTAAAATCCTGCAGCACACGCAAGGTCCCCCTGCTCAAGCCAGCGCATGTCCAGGCCTGTCTGAAATTTGCCAATGACCATCTGGATGATCCAGAGGAGGAATGGGAGAAGGTCATGTGGTCTGATGAGACAAAAATAGAGCTTTTTGGTCTAAACTCCACTCGCCGTGTTTGGAGGAAGAAGAAGGATGAGTACAACCCCAAGAACACCATCCCAACCGTGAAGCATGGAGGTGAAAACATCATTCTTTGGGGATGCTTTTCTGCAAAGGGGACAGGACGACTGCACCGTATTGAGGGGAGGATGGATGGGGCCATGTATCGCGAGATCTTGGCCAACAATCTCCTTCCCTCAGTAAGAGCATTGAAGATGGGTCGTGGATGGGTCTTCCAGCATGACAACGACCCGAAACACACAGCCAGGGCAACTAAGGAGTGGCTCCGTAAGAAGCATCTCAAGGTCCTGGAGTGGCCTAGCCAGTCTCCAGACCTGAACCCAATAGAAAATCTTTGGAGGGAGCTGAAAGTCCGTATTGCCCAGCTACAGCCCCGAAACCTGAAGGATCTGGAGAAGATCTGTATGGAGGAGTGGGCCAAAATCCCTGTTGCAGTGTGTGCAAACCTGGTCAAGAATACAGGAAACGCATGATCTCTGTAATTGCAAACAAAGGTTTCTGTACCTAATATTAAGCTCTGCTTTTCTGATGTATCAAATACTTATGTCATGCAATAAAATGCAAATTAATTACTTAAAAATCATACAATGTGATTTTCTGGATTTTTGTTTTAGATTCCGTCACTCACAGTTGAAGAGTACCTAGGATAAAAATTACAGACTTCTACATGCTTTGTAAGTGGGCAAACCTGCAAAATCGGCAGTGTATCAAATACTTGTTCTCCCCACTGTATATATATATATATACACACCAGTGATGTAGTAGTACGCAGGACCTTTCATCAGTTTAACTTGAAGATCAACACTAGTCAAGCATCTCCTTTAACAATCACAGGGTCCTAATCCAGTAGTTCATTCACACTTTCTCTATAAGATGATCAAGTCAATCAGGCATAGATGTGGCTGCCTATTCATCACAGAGTGCCAACATCACCCCGGCCTTACGCCAGTCATGCCAGCAGTCTGGCTCTGTGTGTGGCACAGAGGGGCCGCGCCTGGCAGGGCTTATGAGGAATGATATGCCAGATTGTGCCAACTTCCCCTGCCGCCACTGTACAAATAGGTGATCTTCTGTGCCATCCATCAAAGTGAGGCTCTGCACGACACAGCCCAGCCTCTCCAGCCGCGTTACCAAGGAGATGCTGTCTGGGTAAAAAATGCAACGAGTAAAGTTGAACAAACAACAAGAGGGAACAGAGTGATTTTTCTTTCCGATAAGGGGAACAAAAATTGCCGGTAACCCAAACACATTAGGACTTTTGTGAGAAAAATAAACACTTTGCGTTTTAATCGTTGTTTAACTGAACATTATTGTTCTTTTCGCTGTTGAGGGTGATATCTTTCATGCTGTCTTTTTTCTTTCGTGAGACTGAGCGCTAAAACCACAGCCTAAGTGCTAAACAAGACCTAAGAGAGAGACAAAGAATATCTTGCATTTCATTCATATCTTTAACCGGATATTTGAAGATCGAGAGTCCCTCTGTATCCAATTTGAGAGAAAGACAAAAAAAAAAAAAAAAACCCTAGTAATTCCTTCCATGTGTCCGTTAGAGTCCTATCACAACTGGCCGACACAGAAATGACTCAAAAGTAGGCAGAGAACACCTCAAAGTCTTCTGGATAAATAATAGCATTCTGTGCTCTTTTTTGTGGCTTATAGAGTCTAGGACTGACAGAGACAACTACCTAAATTGTTCTTACAGATAGACCTGACAGATAGATTTCGGTGGTGTCTGTCAGGTAGTACGGACATCTTCTGTGTGTTATTTCACAAAAAAGTCACTTACAGCTCGTATTGATTTGTTCTACCTTCTGAATCCTAATTGGACACAGATGATAATGGCTGATCATCAAAATGAATGAAGATGGGTGTGTAGCAAAAATGTAAAAATTTCAATTAAAACATGCTGCTGATGAAAATATGGTGAGGGAAAAAAATAACACTGCAAGGTATTACCAATGCACTCACAATGTTTTTAAAGAAAAAACAAACAAACTATGATCTATGATAAAACAAAAATCTGTAAAAACACACTTTGATTTAAAGCTGCAGTCCATAAGTTTTGCCTCTGTGTCGCCATCTCTGTTTGAAACCTGCAATTGCAGTTATTTGCGGAGTTATCATCTGTACGTGAGTTGTGCATCGGCGTGGCTCCTCAGCGCGGATGAATCTAATGTTTTGAGGAGTGTGTGCGGCTTTGCTGTCAGACACCGCACCGGTGTGGATACTGTACTTCAGAATCACAGATTCTACGTCTTGGAGTATAACCTAAATAAGAATTTTCACCGGAAAATGTCATCTGAACAAGTAAGTTACATGTCTGCCACTTTTGGGAACAAAACATTACAATAAATCGCGCTACCAACGGTGATTAAATCTAACGATCGCTCATATAACATCAAACCGTGCAAATTATTATTATTGTTATACTTTGTTCTCAAATTGTTAATGTTAACAGCATTAGCATTGCATGACTACGTGTATTTAATGTTTATTAGCGTTACCTGTAGATTTCAATTTCCGTACAGTCTATTCTTTTGCTTTTGACTACGGGTGAATCTCCAGTTGTCACTGATGATGTCATTTGGGCCTTTCTGGATTACAATCGGCCATCAAAATGATACGTTTAATTACTCCAGCTGCTGTGAGAAAAGGCTATAAATGATCCGCTGAAGAACATGCGGTCCGCTCCTCACGTGCGTTACTACTACTAGCTGGACTCTTTCTTTATGCATACAGACGTGACGTAATGACGCAATGACATGCTTGAATTTCCCACGGAAATCCACCATACCACTCTAATTATAACACATTATTACAAGCTTCCGTTGTGAATGGGGCTAAGGTAAGGAGATAGTTTTGAACACTGGCTGGTTGTGTACTTGCTCAAAAATTTATTTTGGATCATTTTTAACCAAAAAAAGTTATGGACTGCAGCTTTAAAATGTCAGTCTGCTAAGCACATGCTAAAGCTCCTCATGCACACTTACACTATTATTCAAAAGGATGGGGTTGGTAAATTTTTTTATGTTTTTGAATCAAGTCTCTTATTCTCACTAAGGGCCAGATTTTTTAAACAGGGCAAATTAGCATGAGAGCGCAACCCCATAAAAGCGCCAATGGGAGTGGAAAGTTCTGCGCGTGATCTACTGACGACGTGCAAATTAAAGAACACAGGCGCAGCCGTATCATTTCCATAATGACCAACGCAATCTACAAAGAGCAGCGCAAATTAACGTCTGGACATGCTTTTTTTGGGCAGTAAATAATGGCACAAATACCAGTAAATTAACTAGCGCAAGCCTTAGTAAATCACCTTGCATGATTCATTTTAATAATCTCCTCCCATAAATGTTGCGTCTATGCATATGCAATAATGTCAGCCACAAAAATAACCCTGTCCACGCCTTTTCAGTACTAATTTTTAACTGTGAGTCTTTAGTAAATCCTGACAGTAGTTTTTTAACGCTAAAAGAGGGTTTGCACTGGTGCAAGCTGTTAGTAAATCTGGCCCTATGGCTGCATTTATCTGATCAAAAATGCAGTAAAACAATAATACAGTGAAAAAGTATTACTATTTAAAATAACTGTTTTCTATTTTTATATATTTTAAAATGTTACATTTATTTCTGTGATGACAAAGCTGAATTTTCATCAGCCATTACTCCAGTCTTCAGTGTCACATGATCCTACAGAAATAATATGCTGATTTGGTGCTCAAGTAACATTTCTTATTATTATCAATGTTGAAAACATTTGTGCTGCTTAATATCTGTGTGGAAACAGTGATACATTTTTTTCTGTATTCTTTTTAAGGAAAATATATGAATATAAAGTTCAAAATAACAGCATTTATTTGAAATAGAATTTTGGACATTATCAATGTCTTTACGGTCAATAAAATTTTAATCAATTTTATGCATCCTTGCTAAATAAAAACTTTTTTTAAATAAAACAATTTCTTTCCAAAAAAAAAAACAAAAAACATTTGAACGGTAGTGTAAAAGCCGTGAACCATTGCTCACTTACTCGTTATTTAGCTAAGATAATAAGGTTACTTCACTGCTGGGCTTTCCATGAACACCTCAGCCAAGGTCAGAGCAAAAGAGCCGCTCACATAAATCTAGAGGAACAGGGGTGGCAAACTAGGAATAAAACATAGACAGACTCTATTTGAATTTGATTGCACTTTTATGTATTTAACTACTGACCTGAAAAGAACAACGGCTTTAATTTAACTACATAAAAGCATTTATGAGGAGTTGATGCCGCAGGCATCCGGGAGAGAGAAAGGGGGAAGGCGCGGACCTGTGCGGGAGTAGTTCAGCAGGCATTCGTGCCGTGCTGGCTGCAAGCAAATGCACTTTTAACGAGACACTGTTGACATTCAAGCATGAGTGGCTACGGCAGGCAAAGCATCATGGGAGCCTACTGATGGCCCATATGTGATCGGCGCTGACAGCAGAACATGTGTTCTACCGGTTACATGTGTCTGTTTCGGTCCTTGGAATTTATCTGAACCAAGGACCCTCTTGTAGCGCTCAATGCATCATTTTTTTTTGCTCAGACTACAGAGGGACAAAGACCAACTCGATAACAACTTTTGAAAAACCAATGACAAAGGCAGTAAATAACAGGCAAGAGCTGCATTGAAATAAATCCCTTTCAAATCCAACCAAGGTTGATAAAAAAAAAAAAAAAAAAAAAAAAAAAAAAAAAAAAAATGGTGCTGGAAAAAACAGGACACCCTTTTTGTCTACAGGAGGGCAATTTTTATTGGCAAATGTTATAAGGGGAATTGTCACAGTGACTGTATGATATATAAGCAATAAAGAAAGAATTGAAAGTATATTGAACGCTGAGTGGAAAACTGCAGTGCTGGACTAGTGGTTTAAAAGCAGTGACAGATGCTCACAATACACTATAACATCTATTTATGAACCGTTAATGCAGAAGCATTTGAACCCAGTCTTATTTTGAGTTGTTTGTTGTATATCAGGGTTCAAGGCTGGTTGGCTCAATAAATATAGATTCAGTATGTATATATATATATAAACAGGATGGATGACAGCTTCAGACAGTGGGCTTTACTTACAATCCTCCCTGCCCCCTGACTTCCTCAGGGTGGTAATTGCGTTTAAAGCAAGCTGATTAAATTTTGTTATCCCTTACGCAATTGTTTCCGATGAATCTTATGAATCTTTATGAAAAATGGCTAAGATTAAAGGCTTATGGAATTATCTAGTGCAGGGAGCATCTGCTTATTTATCTGGGAAAAGAACAGAAAAAGAATAGCGGTATAAATGAGAGAGGGCAAAGGGATAAGAGAGGGCAAGACTTCCCCTCTCTTATTTCTAGTAACTGAAATAACCTTTCATGTTACATATCTGGGTCGGGTAGGTGAGCTTGTCGAATTAGAACAGCTAAATCACTACATGCAGTGGCACACTTGTGGGAATAGATTTCTAAAACACAGAGGAAAGAGAACATACAGTAATGGTTTGTCTGCTGATAAAGGACACAGATTAAGACCGCCATCCACAAAACTGTACACAACATGTGCATTAGGCCAGCTATCTCCTCTGAGAGGATTTGAACGCAGTTACTTCGGGTCAACACTGTGATGAATGATTTTATAAGAGAGAGTAATGCTGAGTGCCTGAATAAGATTTTAGATTTTAGTTCATTTTAGGGGATAACATTACATAATCTCCATAATATATAATATAATATAATATAATATAATATAATATAATATAATATATAGTATATATATATATATATATATATATATAATGTTTTTCAGTCAAAAATGTGCAAACATAAGTGTGTTTTGAGAACTGTGGTGAAAGCTGTTGTTAACACTGAATAGTAATTCAAACATCCATTCTCTCTTTCCTTGGGCAGAGCAAAATGCCACTTTAACTGCACAATGGCTCAATCAGAGAACACAAGAGAGCTTAAATGCATGCTTCAATAAAAATTAAAAGCACAATGAAAAATATAGCTAGAGAGAAAGGGGGCCAAGGGTGGCTTCTGACTGAGTGACACTTTAGATATCAGAGCAGGACCCGGTTCACCCCACACCAGCACTGCAATGAGCTCTGTACCCGGGAGCTCCACAGAGAGAGGGAAAAAAAGGCAAACCTAACTAAAACAGAAAAGCACCTGCATACAGATGACTGTACTGTGACCTCCCTTAACCTCAGGGAAAGGTCAGCATTCCCCTGTTAGGCTGCAGGGGCAGCCAGTACCGGCCTTTGAACTCAACTTCTAAAATATCATAACAGCTCGAAAGGCAATATAAATCTATATTTATAGATTATAATATATATATATTGTATATATATTTTTTTCCTGTGGCACCAAATGGAATCAGCCAGAGAGCATCTTAAGCCAAGAGATCTTAAAGTGACAGCAGGCTAATAAACCAGTTGCTGTGATGTCTGTCATTAACGTTAAGAACAAAGGTTGAGAAAACAGAGAAAATTGTAGCTTTAATAAGGATTAATCTATATTTAATTTATTATTTATGCAGTGCAGACTGTTTGATAACTTTATTCGATTTCCTACTTGTTATACAGGTAGAAAGGCCACAGGTAAATATGACATTTATTATAATGGGTTTATGTGAAGATTGTTTTAAGTTCACTTAAATTAAAAGTTTTTTTTTTAAAGCCTAATAAACTTTGAAATTGATATAGCTTTCAATTATACAGTAATGTTGAATATCTATCATTAATGTTTAAAAAAAATCAATTTCATAGAGACATCAGTAGCAGTAATACTGGCCTTCATTCATAAAAAGATGCCATTACAACAAATATTTAAAAAATACTGTCTTTAAGTTGTTTCTACATTAATTTGGAGAGTAACTGTGAAATTATTACAATATAAAAATATATTAAAAACTCTGATGTTTTTAATTGCAAATTAAAAATTTAAATTGATTAATTAGTTAATTTTTTTTAATCGATTGACAGCACTAATATTGGTGTGACCCCCTTTTGCGTTTAAAACAGCTTTTGTCCTAGGTACACTTGCGCATAGTATTTCAGGTAGCTTTGGAGGTAGATTTCTTCAAGTGTCTTGGAGACAGTTCTTCTGTTGGTTTTTTTATGTAATCACAGATGTATATAAAGTATATAGCAATTAGCTGTAAAATTCAGAAATGTAAAAAGTGAGAAAAAAAAAATCTATTTCTTTTTCCCAAAATACTAAAAAACAAACTGAACCTTTGCCATAACATCTGGTTCCATTAAAAGTAGAGCGTCTGCATTCTTCCTACAATGACAACAAAATGCTGTAATAAAAAAAAATCTAATAAAGTATTAGAGCTGTTGTCATATCTTATTTTATATCAGAATTTTACAATAACATGTCTATTCTCAAACTTATTAAAGAATCCTAAGAAAGAAAGAATCCTTACGGAGCCGTTATAGAACCAGAATCATTAAACTCCCTAGTTAAAGTGAATTTAAACTCCAATTTTGACTTTTCTAGGGCCAAACTTTGCTCTGCTACCAAAACTTGATATGACATAAAATACCTTGTGTAGTAACACCTTATAAATTAGCTCATGCGTAGTGCTGCAAAGTGATGCAAGAGGGCTGGATGAGGAAATTCTCTGTATTTGGAAAAGTGATTTCAGATGTTCGCTGAAAGTAAACAAGAGGCCAGGTGGGGAAGTGAGGGAGGAGTTTGGGGTATATTTAGCATCATGCATTCATCCGCATGGCAGACCCCACCTGGGCAGCTTGAGTGCTTGGCAGGGCGGCCGTAGCAGCAGCAGGGGCTATTCATGTCCTATTACCCTCCATTGCATTCAGTACAGCCCCTGAGCTTCGTCCCTGTGAGCCACTATGCAAAAAATAAATACATTAATTATTAAGCCACAGAGGGAGACGGGGATGCTGCGGCAAAGACCTCACTGTGCCAGTTTAGCTGAAACACAAGAGCCGGCGCACACTCGATTTACCACTCCAGATGCACACCAGCTGCTTTCTGCATCTCTCGCTCCTTCTGGTGTTTTATATGTCACTGGGCATGTTTGGTGGTCTCGTCTGATGTGC
This sequence comes from Coreius guichenoti, assembly GCA_039654105.1. Classification (NCBI taxonomy): domain Eukaryota; kingdom Metazoa; phylum Chordata; class Actinopteri; order Cypriniformes; family Gobionidae; genus Coreius; species Coreius guichenoti. The sequence goes on along the minus strand of CM077172.1, from coordinate 12,069,333 downwards.
CATGACTCCATGGCGGTCAGGTCTCCCAGTTACGTTCACCTGCTTCTTCCTAGGTAACGACACACTAGCCAATCAGGGAGCAAGAAAAAGAGAATAACTAATAGACGGCCTTTTAAAAGAAATGACTTCTGGGCATTTTCCAATTATTTTCTTGTCCTCTGTGATTTCCAGCCCCATCAGTCATTTCAGTTATTCCCTACAGTGTGTGCCTCCATGCACCCATATAACATTCGTCAGATTATTTTGCATGATATGTATATGAACTTTAAACTGCTAAAGTCAAATGCTTTACATAACATTGCAGACACGTTTTTACAATTAAATGAATGTTATACAGTCTCAGCCAGCACATCTACGGACTACTGAACAGTTCGTTCACTGACTGTCTGATGCATATTGCACACAAAAATGGCAAGCTAAAACTGCCACTTCAAATGTGATTAGCTGGTGTCTACACAGTTTCTAGGGGTCAGTATAACAAAGTAATGTTCAGAAAGAACCAGGATAAACTAAACAAATCACTTGTAACCAGGTTAGTGCCATCACATCTTTGAAAGAGTTTTGTTCGATGCACTTGGTAGTAACAAAACTAACATAACCTGAATTTTAAACTGCTTTGTTTTCAAAGTTGCCTGTGAAATTTTTGTTTTCTGATATTTTAATAACAAATCTATGCAATAAAATGATTAAATACATTACAAATATTACATATTTTATCTAATAGTTTTAATGAATGTTGCTAAAAATATAAAAAATATTTACATTTGAACTATTTGTAATATATTGTATGTATGTATGTGTATATATACACTCACCTAAAGGATTATTAGGAACACCATACTAATACTGTGTTTGACCCCCTTTCGCCTTCAGAACTGCCTTAATTCTACGTGGCATTGATTCAACAAGGTGCTGAAAGCATTCTTTAGAAATGTTGGCCCATATTGATAGGATAGCATCTTGCAGTTGATGGAGATTTGTGGGATGCACATCCAGGGCACGAAGCTCCCGTTCCACCACATCCCAAAGATGCTCTATTGGGTTGAGATCTGGTGACTGTGGGGGCCATTTTAGTACAGTGAACTCATTGTCATGTTCAAGAAACCAATTTGAAATGATTCGAGCTTTGTGACATGGTGCATTATCCTGCTGGAAGTAGCCATCAGAGGATGGGTACATGGTGGTCATAAAGGGATGGACATGGTCAGAAACAATGCTCAGGTAGGCCGTGGCATTTAAACGATGCCCAATTGGCACTAAGGGGCCTAAAGTGTGCCAAGAAAACATCCCCCACACCATTACACCACCACCACCAGCCTGCACAGTGGTAACAAGGCATGATGGATCCATGTTCTCATTCTGTTTACGCCAAATTCTGACTCTACCATCTGAATGTCTCAACAGAAATCGAGACTCATCAGACCAGGCAACATTTTTCCAGTCTTCAACTGTCCAATTTTGGTGAGCTTGTGCAAATTGTAGCCTCTTTTTCCTATTTGTAGTGGAGATGAGTGGTACCCGGTGGGGTCTTCTGCTGCTGTAGCCCATCCGCCTCAAGGTTGTGCGTGTTGTGGCTTCACAAATGCTTTGCTGCATACCTCGGTTGTAACGAGTGGTTATTTCAGTCAAAGTTGCTCTTCTATCAGCTTGAATCAGTCGGCCCATTCTCCTCTGACCTCTAGCATCAACAAGGCATTTTCGCCCACAGGACTGCCGCATACTGGATGTTTTTCCCTTTTCACACCATTCTTTGTAAACTCTAGAAATGGTTGTGCGTGAAAATCCCAGTAACTGAGCAGATTGTGAAATACTCAGACCGGCCCGTCTGGCACCAACAACCATGCCACGCTCAAAATTGCTTAAATCACCTTTCTTTCCCATTCTGACATTCAGTTTGGAGTTCAGGAGATTGTCTTGACCAGGACCACACCCCTAAATGCATTGAAGCAACTGCCATGTGATTGGTTGATTAGATAATTGCATTAATGAGAAATTGAACAGGTGTTCCTAATAATCCTTTAGGTGAGTGTATATATATATATATATATATATATATATATATATATATATATATATATATATATATATATATATATATATACAAACTGATCAGGCATAACATTATGACAGGTGAAGTGAATAACACTGATTATCTCATAATCACGGCACCTGTTAGTGGGTGGGATATATTAGGCAGCAAGTGAACATTTTGACCTCAAAGTTGATGTGTTAGAAGCAGGAAAAATGGGCAAAAAATGGGCAATCCTTACCCAAAAATGGGTAAGGATTTGAGCGAGTTTGACAAGGGCCAAATTGTGATGGTTAGACAGGGTCAGAGCATCTCCAAAACTGCAGCGCTTGTGGGGTGTTCCCGGTCTGCAGTGGTAAGTATCTATCAAAAGTGGTCCAAGGAAGGAACAGTAGTGAACCGGCGACAGCTGGCCCGTGTGGTCCGATCAAACAGACGAGCTACTGTAGCTCAAATTGCTCAAGAAGTTAATGCTGGTTCTGATAGAAAGGTGTCAGAATACACAGTGCATCACAGTTTGCTGAGTATGGGGTTGCATAGCCGCAGACCAGTCAGGGTGCCCATGCTGACCCCTGTCTACCACCGAAAGCGCCAACAATGGGCTTGTGAGCATCAGAAGTGGACCACGGAGCAATGGAAGAAGGTGGCCTGGTCTGATGAATTACGTTTTCTTTTACATCACATGGATGGCCGGCTGTGTGTGCGTTGCTTATCTGGGAAACACATGGCACCAGGATGCACTATAGAAAGAAGGCAAGCCGGCGGAGGCAGTGTGATGCTTTGGGCAATGTTCTGCTGGGAAACCTTGGGTCCTGTCATCCATGTGAATGTTACTTTGACAAGTACCACCTACCTAAGCATTGTTGCAGACCATGTACACCCTTTCAAGGAAACGGTATTCCTCTTTTAGCAGGATAATGCGCCCTGCCACAAAGCAAAAATGGTTCAGGAATGGTTTGAGGAGCACAACAACAACAAGTTTGAGGTGTTGACTTGGCCTCCAAATTCCCCAGATCTCAATCCAATCGAGCATCTGTGGGATGTGCTCAACAAACAAGTCCGATCCATGGAGGCCCCACCTCGCAACTTACAGGACTTAAAGGATCTGCTGCTAACATCTTGGTGACAGATACCACAGCACACCTTCAGGGGTCTAGTGGAGTCCATGCCTCAACGGGTCAGGGCTGTTTTGGCAGCAAAAGGGGATCAACACAATATTAGGTCATAATGTTATGCCTGATCGGTGTAAATATATATAAACTTACACGCCACTTTATTAGGTACACCTGTTCTACTGCTTGTTAACGCAAATATCTAATCAGCCAATCAATGCATTTAGGCTATATGGTCAAAACAATCTGCTGAAGTTCAAACTGAGCATCAGAATGGGAAGTGATTTAAGTGACTTTGAACGTGCCAGGGTTGTTGATGCCAGACGGGTTGGTCTGAGTATTTCAGAAACTGCTGATCTATTGGGATTTTCACACACAACCATCTCTAGGGGTTTACAGAGAATGGTCAGAAAAAGAGAAAATATCCAGTGAGTGGCAGTTCTGTGGGCGAAAATGCCTTGTTAATGCCAGAGGTCAGAGGAGAATGGCCAGACTGGTTTGAGCTAATAGAATGGCAACAGTAACTTAAATAACAACTCCTTACAACCGAGGTCTGCAACAGCATCTCTGAACGCACAACACATCGAACCTTGAAGCAGATGGGCTACAGCAGCAGAAGACCACACCGGGTGCCACACCAGCCTCCAGAGTCACCAAATCTCAATCCAGTAGAGCACCTTTGGGATGTGGTGGAACAGCAACTGCATGATGCTATCATGTCAATATGGACGAAAATCTCTGAGGAATGTTTCCTGCACCTTGTTGAATCTATGCCACAAAGAATTAAGGCAGTTCTGAAGGCAAAAGGGGATCCAACCGGGTACTAGTGAAGTGTAGCTAATAAAGTGTCGGCTTTACAGCGATTCCATCACATTCACTCTGAAATAAGAGTTCTGTGATTGTCAGGAGTGGAGGTAATTGACATACCACTCTTAAATGTTTCATTAACGTTTCATCCTGTGGGCTTAATGAAACAATGCCAAATTAGAGGCAATATCAAGAACAGGAGGACTAGGGTAGGTGGAGATGCCTTTTATCAGTCTGTAGTATCTATATCACTTGAAAGCTTAAGTGTTTGTGTACGTATAGATGTGTCTGGCTGTGTGTGGACTCTGCTCTGCATGCTATTGATGCCAAAGACACAGGATTTGGCTGGCATACACTGTGAAACCCAGCCAGAACCGCTGGTACGCACAACATACCACTGTTCAAACATCCATGACAGCATTACACACCTGCCAGGAAACCTGCTACGCCCAGCAACTTTAACTGATCAGATCTATAGCTTGATAACGGGGTGACTTTGATGTCTCTTCCTGCTCCATGCACCCCACAGTCTTCACTTGGGTTGCATTGTGTCGAATGGCCTGGTTTTTGACTCTGAAATAACGGCACAGGGCTATGGAGGAAACTGTTTTGATTATTAATTGGCATTAAAATTCTTTGCATGCTTCACATTAACTTTTAATGAGGCCCAAGTCTGATATCTGAGAAGGTGGAGGGCTGAAACAGCTCGGAGTGGACAGGCGAACAGAGTTTGCAGCTTTATGAGTGCTGCTGATACGCATTGTGTCTATGTATGTATGTGTGCAGGACAAAGGTGAGGAGCGGGCACACTGCTCATCAGTGGCTGGAGTTCCTGCACTCTGGCTGGCCCTGAAGCCTCATGTGCTGCCAGTGAATTATTCAACATCCATAGCCGCTCTACTTTTTTTCAACCCTGTTTTTTGCTCCTCTTTTCTCTTGACTGTGAGCGTTTGCTTGTACTCTAAGCGGCACACGTATATAATCAAAGGCATAAGGATACAGAGTCATTTAGTATTATCGTGATGTACATTTCTGGGTCACGGAACAGCTCTATTTGTGTCAAAAAGCTTGCACAAGTCTGTGTTCGGGCTGGAGCATAATGACTGATTTTACAAAGGCTCGAATCAAATGGTAAAGTCAGGTGCTAACAACACCCTAGAGACTCTTTGACTCCATTAGCAGAGGCTTACAGGTAATGGAGACAAATGGGGGAAGCTAAAACGTGTATATGTCAATGCTTTCTTAACACAGGAGCAAGCTGTTGAGCAGCAACACGCTAAAAGACACTAAAACAGGTATAATGTTGTTGTTACACTTACACTTCTGTCAGTTGAACATGTCCTTCCCCTAAAGATGAAGTAAGGCTACAAAGTTAGCACAAAATTACATGATAGAGGCTTTAAAGGTCATCATTTTCACTTGCTAACTTTTATTAACCTTTGTTCAAACGCAAAAGGAGATCTTTAGGCACAATGTTTGAGCTTCTGTTTCCCATTCAATTAAAATTGGTTTCTAGGCACTAAAGGGACAAAAAGGCACCATAAAAGTTGAATAAACCTCATGCAGTATATTCCAAGCCTTAAGCCCCCAGTTTCATAGACAAGGCTTAAGCTAGTCCCAGACTAAAATGCATGTTTGAGCTGTTTTAACTGAAAAAATATGTCAGTGCCATTGTTTTATCTCAAGATACATACCAATAATGTTATTTTCTAAGGCATGTTTATAAAAGCTACTTGACTGTCCTAATTGAACTAAGGCCTAACCCTGGCTTAATCTAAGCACTGTCTGTGAAACCAGGCCATGAAGTCTTACTTATTTATTTTATTTTATTTTATTTTAAGTACATATGACATTTGAGAGCACCACAGAATGGAAGTCTATCCAAGAATAATGTCTTAAATGTCAGTCTGTTTCTCACAGATCTTCAAAAGTCTTGAAATATAGAGCAAAAATCATATGCACAACTTCTATAATGACGTTTTTTGTTCTTTGTCCTGATTGGCGGTATAAATCACCATGCACTTTCAATGTTTGAAAAACAGCAGTTCAACCAGTCTTTGATACATTCACTGATATAAGAAATAAAACAATACAGGGTTGCAACAACATGAGAGTGAGTAAATTATGACAAAAAGTAATTTTTGAATGAACTAGTCCTTTAATCCAGGTAGTGTGGTCAAACAATAGCGATCTATACTCATTAATGAACGAACAAAGCTCAATATCTCCCATCATCACACTAATTTCTCTTCTATCAATGCTTGTTCTACACATATTCTTTCCACCTGCCTCAGATTATATAACTGCTCTGTGATGCGCTCCAATTTCTCTTTGCTAGGATTCTTTTTACAGTACACAGAATGCGGTGATGTTAATTGGTCGTTGTCTCGGGATGCTTCATGCAATAGAAGTAACTATGAGCCCATGAAAAGCTATACACATTAAAATAGCTGGCTGTTGTCATGTTGTTGGATTTACATTTTTCTTTAGGGTCAATCCCTCATTATATCCAAAGAGGAATGTTATTACTAGCGATTCTGCACATTTACTGCATGGATTATGGGGAAAAATCTTGGAATTCTATAGAATGACTTTAAATATATTAACAAGATTCAAACAGAACATAGTACTACGTTCTAATTGGGAGATGAAAGCATTTTGAAGTTTTTTAATGTTGACTGACTTTTTACTTTCTCAGCTTAATTGTAGAGATATTAAGCAATTTAAGGGCTCTGTGGCACTTTCAAAACATTGTTCTGTGCGTTTAAGCACTTAACATATAAACTTATGGTTCAACCAATGCTGCAGAAATTACACACTTCACCTGTAAAGGGATAGTTCAGCCAAAAATGAGGGTGAATAAATGATGGCAGAATATTCATATAACTTTGTGACAGGCAATTCAATACCATGGAAATCTGCAGACTTGGTATGTTTCATGTTTCATAAGTGTTTCATATCATTACAGTTTCCTTTATGTATATGTGAGCCCATTTTTTTGTGTGAAAAGTAGTGTTTGAAGCCAGGAGATATGTTTAATCATTCAGATTCTTAATGATGACACCAGATTCATTATTAATGGGCCTGGTTTCTCCAGTGATTAGGGTGGGCGAGTGGGTATTAGCACTAGCTCCACGCTCTCTATTTGATCTCTGTGTAATTACAGCTTTTTTTTTCTCTCTCTCTTCCCAATTCACATTACAGGCTTTAAATACAGACAACTTTTAAAAGGGATTCTTCTATTTTTCTACTCCACTTCCCAGTGCTTTGTTTCCTCTCAGCAGTTCTGTCATCCTTTCATTTCCATGAAAAATGTATATACAAACACACTACTGTTAGAAAGAGAAGCACATTTACTAGTATATACAGTGGGGAGAACAAGTATTTGATACACTGCAGATTTTGCAGGTTGTCCTACTTACAAAGCATGTAGAGGTCTGTAATTTTTATCATAGGTACACTTCAACTTTGAGAGATGGAATCTAAAACAAAAATCCAGAAAATCACATTGTATGATTTTTAAATAATTAATTTGCATTTTATTGCATGACATAAATATTTGATCACCTACCAACCAGTAAGAATTCCGGCTCTCACAGACCTGTTAGTTTTTCTTTAAGAAGCCCTCCTGTTCTCCACTCATTACCTGTATTAACTGCACCTGTTTGAACTCGTTACCTGTATAAAAGACACCTGTCCACACACTCAATCAAACAGACTCCAACCTCTCCACAATGGCCAAGACCAGAGAGCTGTGTAAGGACATCAGGAATAAAATTGTAGACCTGCACAAGGCTGGGATGGGCTACAGGACAATAGGCAAGCAGCTTGGTGAGAAGGCAACAACTGTTGGCACAATTATTAGAAAATGGAAGAAGTTCAAGATGACGGTCAATCTCCCTCGGTCTGGGGCACCATGCAAGATCTCACCTCGTGGGGCATCAATGATCATGAGGAAGGTGAGGGATCAGCCCAGAACTACACGGCAGGACCTGGTCAATAACCTGAAGAGAGCTGGGACCACAGTCTCAAAGAAAACCATTAGTAACACACTACGCCGTCATGGATTAAAATCCTGCAGTGCACGCAAGGTCCCCCTGCTCAAGCCAGCGCATGTCCAGGCCTGTCTGAAGTTTGCCACTGACCATCTGGATGATCCAGAGGAGGAATGGGAGAAGGTCATGTGGTCTGATGAGACAAAAATAGAGCTTTTTGGTGTAAACTCCACTTGCCGTGTTTGGAGGAAGAAGAAGAACACCATCCCAACCCCAAGAACACCATCCCAACTGTGAAGCAAACAAAGGTTTCTGTACCAAATATTAAGTTCTGCTTTTCTGATGTATCAAATACTTATGTCATGCAATAAAATGCAAATTAATTATTTAAAAATCATACAATGTGATTTTCTGGATTTTTGTTTTAGATTCTGTCTCTCACAGTTGAAGTGTACCTATGATAAAAATTACAGACTTCTACATGCTTTGTAAGTAGGCAAACCTGCAAAATCGGCAGTGTATCAAATACTTGTTCTCCCCACTGTATATTTATTTCTAAGATTTTCAAATATTTTTGATAAAACAATGTTTAAGACAATAACTAAACTAAGTTATTTAACTAAACAACTAAAATAAATTACTTTACAATTATAAAAAAAAAAAAAAAAAATTGTTACGGCTCAATGAAAAGTCATGCATCCCACATCTTTAACTGCTTCGATTACCATCACACACTTTTTCTTTCCTTTGTGAGGGCAGAAGGGTCAAATCTTTCTAATGATTAAAATTTTGAAAGTCCTTCTGTGGTTGGACATCAATATTTCATTACATGCTTTTCTCACAGCTTACATAATTCCCAAAAGCTTTAATTAATGAGCTTGAAAACAGTCAGCAAAATTAAGAAGTGAAAAGCACAAAGAATATGTAAGAGGGAAATGTAAAAACAAAAAACATGGCAACGGTCTTTTCCAAGGCCTAATAAAGAAGTACTTGTTTGTGTTGTTGCAAATGAGTAGAATCATAATACTGTCACTTTTAATGCAGTTTTTCCTCAATGCCCAGGGAGAAAACGTCCTGTCATTGACACCGTCCTTTCCACCTCTGTAACCTTGCGTTTGTGGTTTATGTCACTGGTTATTACTGCACTACATCTGCGCCAAAAGATTAATATTACAGCCACATACTAGATTTGCTGCAGTGCAACTGTTGTCCTTCAGAAGGAGGATCGCTCCCCTGTGCCTCAAACAGTGAAAAATCGAGTATGACACAAACGTAATTGCATGGGAAGTAATCAATTAGACACACAATTGGAAGTGACCCGGGGTCTGGAAGCCTCAGCGAGAAAGATGGAAATGAGTGTTGTGCAAGCACCAACAAAAGTAATTTTCTTTTTTCTCCTCCTGGATCCCTTTAAACTGAGCCGAAAAAGAAAAGAAACGGGTAAAGAGAGGGAGCAAGAGACAGACATGTGTCTGAGGCAGTCATAGGCTGATCATCTTCTTTTCTCGTTCTTTCATCTCTGGTGTGCTGTTCCAGAACGCTTTCATGAGACGCTGAGCAGGACTTAGTGAGGTTAATGCACAATCATTGAGATTTTCTCCTTGAACAGGTGCAGGTATATTGAAGAGTAAACATAAAGAGCTGCTCTGATGTGTAGATGAATGTGGTTGTGTAGATTTATGTATGGATGGTAAGTATCAACTTTGAGAGACTGTTTACATATTAATTGCAGTTGTGACTGAATGTAATATTGCCACATGTTTTCTTTAATGAAATATATAAAATATTAGTTCTAGCTTTAAATGCACTTCTGTGCACTTCTAATATGCCCACACTCCACAAGAAGGTGAACTGGAATGACAGGAAGAGGAACTTACTGAACTGTAATTCAAAGAACCACAGGCGATACATGCCGGGAAATTCTTCCACCCTGGTCCACAAAAAATTATTTATTCAGTAAGACATACATAAACTAAATGCTCATTTTTATAGGTGCCATCCATCCATCCGTCCGTCCGTCCATCCATCCGTCCGTCCGTCTGTCCGTCCATCCATCCATCCATCCATCCATCCATCCATCCATCCATCCATCCATCCATCCATCCATCCATCCATCCACCCACCCACCCGTCTGTAAGGCCCATAAAAAGTCACCATTTTAAAAACTTATTTTAAAACTATGAAGCAAGTAAAGCCAGTATTCAAAGTATTTAAATCAATTATCTGATGAATTTCAAAATGAATTTCAATTCATTTTAATTCGACTTCCCTACAGTCAAATTTAAATTGTTATTCAAATTCCTGTTTGCTGCCTCAATTCAAATTTGATTCAAATTCTGTAACTGAACTGAAATTCAAATGGCATTCTTGATTCAGTTCTGAATAGTGCACACCTAATACTTTACATATGAAACAATAGGCGGAGGAAATATCAGGTGAATCTGCAAGAAACAGCAAAGCGAAGTAGTAGAAGGTAGAAACCACAAAACACATGAGAGCAGTACCTATACTAGCTGTGCATTTCTAACTCCAAGCTGAACATTCAGTTCACATTTTTGAGCCTCAAGATACGTGATACAGTGACAACACACTTACATAGATGTCAGTACGTAAAGATTGCAGTATCTGAATGTCCTGTGTCAAAGTGTGTACATGTGCATCTGCCCTTTGTGTGCACAAGAAATAAAAAGGCATTTATACAGAACTGTTACAGTTAGAATATCACTGTGACCATTCAAGTCATGTGGTGACTCTAATATAGAAAAGAATGAACAACTGTACTTTTAAAAAATGCTAATGTTTAAGAGCGAAGCTTTTCGTGTTAATTTTTTTTTAAGTGGACAAAAATCGTTATTTTTTATTTTAAAAGGGACAATGCACATTAATTAACATGAGCACTCAAGTTCATCATGTAAATGTGCCAGATTTAGCCATACAGGCTAATTTTCATCTGTAGTCCCTGGCATAAACCACACAAAATCCTACCATTCACTGATACAAAAAGCCTCTGATCAAGTTAATGTTAAAGTCGACAGAACAATCTATAAAAACCTAGCGTCCAGTACAAAATCAGAACCTTGAGACAGCACAGAGACAAACCTTGACAAAAACAAAGTCCTCTTTCAAGATAATTTGTTCTAAAAGGCAGGAAAATAAATAGCTTGCATGAAGGACATGTTGAAGCCCATTTTCCACAGCTGAAAAATAAGAATAATGAGCAGAGCTACTACAATTGAGAGAGGCAATCAGAGATTCATGATAATATCATACAATACGTCTAATCAAAGGTTGAATTATGAATTACAGCTCAAATAAAAATAAGCTTGGAAATTAGAAGAGGAAAGTAAAGCAAGTAAACACTTAGTTGCACCCAACCCTTACAAGAATTTACTATGGAAACCATAAGTATCATGATATAGCTACAGTACAATGTCACAAGTTACTACAGCTTTTCATAGTACAATAAAAAATCTACCGGTAATACCTTGATAGTCACCACCACTATCATAGAAATATTAAAACAAACGTATTAATGAATGGACCAATGAACAGGAAAAAAAAAAATCAATAAATTAATGAACAGAGATGAAACACATATTTGAAGGTGCTGTATGTATAGATTTTTTTTGACTGTAAAAAGCACAGAAATACCATAATATGTTGTATCTCTGAAAAACAATGCTACAGCCAGTTATTCTACTTTGAAATGTGCGTTCTGTGTCGGAATGTCTGTTTTTGTTTTGGTCTGTGTGATTCCGCCCCCTGCCAATTTACCCAATAGTATTTTGACACCCCAGGTTGCCAGTTGCCGGAAAACACAGCATATTGATGCCATAGAAGCTAGCAAATGAACTGGGTCAGAGATCGCAAATTTACAGTACGCCTTGGCATCCATCTAAAAAGCTCTATGTCCAGAGGCATATTAAAACATGGATAAATCAACTCATCACCTTACAGTGTAAAGTCCAAAATTTTCACTCGTTAAAAAATAAATACGACCTCACGTTGGGTCAATCACGTTTACACACTGTAACTTTCGTCCATCATAAAAAAATTCGGATTGGGTTAGATTTTTCTGCGTTTTTCGCATCCGTAGTAAGTATTTTAAGAGGGGTTTTGACAAATCAGAGCCACTGGAGGACGAATACGAAAAAACACATTCAAAAATTTCAGACTCAGTGTGCAAAGACCTTAAGGCTCGTAGCTTTCCATTGTCAACTGCGCTCGTTCCTGTTGCGTTTTCTCAATTTGGCAACACGTGTGAGCGTCGACTAGGTGGTGGAAGAAACAGCCCTCTCCAATATTTTGACTGTTTTGGACTGCAGTACCCATTTCAACCACTAGCTGTCAATATTACGTACTGCACCTTTGAAATTGATCTTTTTCCAATCAAATTCTGGGTAGAGAAGAAAATGTGTAATAATCAAAAGCACTTTTCAAGGGCAAAAAATAGAAAGTGGAAGAAAGAAAACAGACAGCACAGAACTAAAGAAACTGTAAACTAGCTGAAAAAGAAAAGAAAGGAAACAGTTAAATTTACACACACACATCTGCTCTTATGGAGGTTGTTATTATTGTGAGGTAATTACTTTCTAAGCTGCATTTGTGTTGCTGAAAAAAAATAACGAAAAACAATGAGGTGCACAAATGTTGAGTAAAAAAATGTTTGCCTAGGCATGAAAAAAACATTCTAATTCTTCTGAAAATGACAACAGAGCGCCACTTTGAAATGTCAAAGAAAGGATGCGAAGTTTACCCTTTGCCTCAGCAGTGGGACGAGGTATAATTATTACAAATCACCTGCCTCTCGAGGCCTTTGAGGACACGGACACAAGACGACACAGCTCCTTCTGGACTGACAGTAGCAGATGGTAACACTATGAAGCCTGTATACATAAAACATTAATGCACATTCTAATCCATAATATCTTTCCATAAATAATTCTAACCAGAGCTATAATTCATGATTACATTGAGCTATTCATTGTTACACTTAAAAGAGTAAAAATACAACAAAGACATGACATTCAACCATGAATATTATAATGTATTATTAACTGTTGCAATTATTTATGAGAACATGCAATGTATAAGATGTATTATATATTATAAGGCATTATTGAAGCATTAAGAATACTTTTACACTACCTATCAAAATGCCTACTCTTCTTTATTGTTGTTATTGTGCACATTATATACAGTGGGGAGAACAAGTATTTGATACACTGCCGATTTTGCAGGTTTGCCCACTTACAAAGCATGTAGAAGTCTGTAATTTGTATCATAGGTATTCTTCAACTGTGAGTGACGGAATCTAAAACAAAAATCCAGAAAATCACATTGTATGATTTTTAAGTAATTAATTTGCATTTTATTGCATGACATAAGTATTTGATACATCAGAAAAGCAGAACTTAATATTTGGTACAGAAACCTTTGTTTGCAATTACAGAGATCATATGTTTCCTGTAGTTCTTGACCAGGTTTGCACACACTGCAGCAGGGATTTTGGCCCACTCCTCCATACAGACCTTCTCCAGATCCTTCAGGTTTCGGGGCTGTCGCTGGGCAATACGGACTTTCAGCTCCCTCCAAAGATTTTCTATTGGGTTCAGGTCTGGAGACTGGCTAGGCCACTCCAGGACCTTGAGATGCTTCTTACGGAGCCACTCCTTAGTTGCCCTGGCTGTGTGTTTCGGGTCAATGTCATGCTGGAAGACCCAGCCACGACCCATCTTCAATGCTCTTACTGAGGGAAGGAGGTTGTTGGCCAAGATCTCGCGATACATGGCCCCATCCATCCTCCCCTCAATACGGTGCAGTCGTCCTGTCCCCTTTGCAGAAAAGCATCCCCAAAGAATGATGTTTCCACCTCCATGCTTCACGGTTGGGATGGTGTTCTTGGGGTTGTACTCATCCTTCTTCTTCTTCCAAACACGGCGAGTGGAGTTTAGACCAAAAAGCTCTATTTTTGTCTCATCAGACCACATGACCTTCTCCCATTCCTCCTCTGGATCATCCAGATGGTCATTGGCAAACTTCAGACAGGCCTGGACATGCGCTGGCTTGAGCAGGGGGACCTTGCGTGCGCTGCAGGATTTTAATTTTGGCTTAGTGTGTTACTAATGGTTTTCATTGAGACTGTGGTCCAAGCTCTCTTCAGGTCATTGACCAGGTCCTGCCGTGTAGTTCTGGGCTGATCCCTCACCTTCCTCATGATTGTTGATGCCCCACGAGGTGAGATCTGTGAGAGCCGGAATTCTTACTGGTTGGTAGGTGATCAAATACTTATGTCATGCAATAAAATGCAAATTAATTATTTAAAAATCATACAATGTGATTTTCTGGATTTTTGTTTTAGATTCTGTCTCTCACAGTTGAAGAGTACCTATGATAAAAATTACAGACCTCTACATGCTTTGTAAGTAGGAAAACCTGCAAAATCGGCAGTGTATCAAATACTTGTTCTCCCCACTTTATATAGATAGTAGATAGTGTGTAATATTTTTTACAGTGTACAACTATTCAAATATTCAAAAATATTCAAGCACAGGCCATTATATCTAAAGGTTTTGAAGATCATGAGAAAAATAAATTCAGTCATGTGTGTCCAAACTTTTGACTCCTAGCATTTAATGCATTATACATACAGTCTTCATAGAAAGTGTTACCAATCGGAAAGTAAAAATAAGCAAAAAATAAATAAAAAATTGGATGGTTGTACCCGTGAGTTTGCTACTGGGCAAATTACATAATGTTGTGATAACTGAAAAGACAGGAGATATAAAAAGCCTAAAACTATTCAAAATAAATAAAAAAAGAGAAACAAATCTTAGTTATTATTTCATGCAAAAATCCTTAATCAACAACATTCAAACATTGAAATGCTTTTCAAGGCGAATTGAAGGTAGTGTTGTACCATTTTGCATTCAAACAAATAGCTCAAATAGCTTACTCCATTGACTCTGACTTAATAACCCAGCAGGGAGGACGATTGAAAGTCAGTCACAAGGGAAGCCCGCGCACCACATCACTGTGTCGCCCACACACTACCTCTCAGGAAATCAATAGAGCAATATCAGAATAAACCAGCGACAAATTGATTTTATCCAGGGCAATTTCTACCTCCAAGGATTTCAACTCTGGTAGCAATGCCAACAGGCTGGTTTGATCAGATTCTGGATTAGACCTGGCACAGTTAATAGCCATTATTCTCTTAGATATCATTTATGGATGGTATTGATCACTTTACACATCTCTGGAGAACTGCTATGAGAGGAATGACATGATAATGTGACGGGATCAAAAGGCTCATAATGTGTAGGTCTGACAAGCTGAGAGAGATGTTACTGGGCTCTGTTCCAGCTTTGATCTGTCTCAGGGTTACAGGGTGTTGACTGAGTTCAACATTTAGCAGACTAGTGTTGGGAGTAACTGAATAAAATAGCTACGGTACTACTTAGCTGTAGTAGCAGCAAACTTTGATAAAACATCACATTGCTCTATTTGTGTCACATCACCCATGGAGTCCTGCAAATATTCGACTCATGTTAGTGTGTCAATTCATTCAGAAGTGTTATGTAAATTCTGCCATCATTTACTCCCCCTTATGTTGTTCCAAACCTGTATGCATTTCTTTCTTCTGTGGAACACAAAAGAAGAGTGACAACACTAATACTAGACCCTGTTGAATTTCATTGTGCCAGCAAAAAAACTGATTTTTTTTCCCAAAATATCTTCTTTCCACAGAAAAAAAAAAAAGAAAAAAGTTTTGAACTACATGAGGGGGAGTAAATGATGACAATTTTCACTTTTGGGTGAACTATTCTTTTAAGTGGACCTTGACAGAACAAACTCGCTACCTCAATGCTGTGGAAGACATGCAGCTTCTTCGCTGTACTGCTCTGCTCAATGAAAGCACAAGAAAGATACAGATAAAGTTAAGGGGGCAGCGAAAGCAGATTTCACAAAGACTCAGGGAAAATTGGGTGAACAAGAAAAGAATGAATGTATGCAGAAAGAGAGATGGATGAGAGAGTGCGAGTAAACGAGAAAGCAGAGCTTCTGTGTTGTCTCCTTCCCTGTGGGTATGGCTGGGATTTCAAACGTTCCTTGACTCACACTGCTGTTCCGTGTTAGTCTGCCTAAGACAGGGGATCACAGTCTTCTGGGAGCACCTGGTCTTCTTGACGTTCCTAAACACTGTCATCTTCCAAGAATACAGTGAATGAATACAAGTGATGTCATCATTGCAAAAAGACATTTGGGTTATGTACGCTGCGTCGAGTGGACTCTAGAAGAGGGACTGAGCAAGTGGAACAATACTTGAATTATTTACCGGGTCTGCATTGCCATGTCTCTCTCTGCTCTATTTCCTTTGCCTAGCCACAGCAAGTGAATGAAGATGTTTTCTGGACCAGAAACATTGTTCCATAAGAGCCAGACAATGTTGCTGAACCATGTATGTGCAACTAGGTTAACTACCTAGCCAGATTTCATGTTGTAATCGGCCCTTTTGCAGAGATACAGACAATTGCTGAATAAAGCAACTGTAATGCAAAATAATAATAATAATAATAATAATAATAATAATAATAATAATAATAATAATAACAATAACTGTGTAGAAGTCCATTCTTCACAGTGTAGCTCTTTCTTCCCTTTGTCTGCCACAGGTCACAAACAGATAGTCCTGCTCCCAAACTTATACCATTCATCGGACTTAAAGAAACGGTCAAAAAAACTACAGTGTTTTACACGTGTCAAGGAATCAAAGTAGAAATGGCTTGTAGTTGCCCCCTCATTTTAATCTGGGATTCATTTACATTTATGCATTTAGCAGAAACTATTATCCAAGCAATTTACATTGCATTAAAGATATATATATATTTTTTTACTCTATATTTTTTGAAAGAAATTAATACTTTTATTCAACAAAGAATACATAAAATGCATCAAAAGTGAAAGTAAAGACTTTTACATTGTTACAAAAAATTTGTTTCAAATAAATGCTGTACTTTTGAACTTTCTTTTCATAAAAAAAAAAAAAACATGAAAAAATGTATCACAGTTTCCACAAAAAAAACCTGTTTTCAACTGTTCAGCTTTGCTTTCACAGGAATAAATTACATTTTATTGTGAAGTATTAATATCATTTAAAAGTGTTCATATAAAATATATTCAAATTATTTTAAATTATAATAATATTTCACAATAGTATTGTTTGAATGTACATCATAAGTATCAATTTATTGGATAAAAATTAACAGTGTTAGAAAACATTTGTGTAGGATAGACTACATAATGATGAACCTAAATGTTGTATTTATCATAATAGTAATGTAATGTATCATTTATTCAACAAGGTCATTTGATTCCATTTGACAACTCAAACTGATAAGATATATGTAATCTGCTTTATATAAAAATATCTGAAAAATAAATAAATGCACATGATAATGGTCTTAGTCTTTAGCATTGGATTAAAAAAAGAAAGTAACTGGCACTGCTCAAAATACAGAGCCAAAATCTGCTTCTGCAGAACTACAAGAACAGTGCATCCTGGTTACACACACTAAAAGCTGACTGGTAATCGCCACTGATTAATGCTGGTTAATATTACCAGTTTAATCTTAAACAGTTCTGGTCATGTTGAGTTTCCACAGTGTGGCCATAATAAACGGACAGACAATTACTGCACCTCCAACAACTATTACAGTCTGTGCCATAATGGATGTGTCTGGAGGAACAGTTAAGTTCTTCCAGAAGAAACATGCTATCCATTTGTCAAAGGAGACAAAAGTAGCGCGTGGTAAATGTCAGGCCTATGCACTTATACTAGTGCTTTCAGCCAATCAGAAGGAAGCGGAGTTGTTGTGTAACAGCAATGATCAGGCACTGTGAAGAAGAGACATTTTCAACTGGTCCTGGTAGTGAAGCAGAAAGTACAGAGACACTTACAAAAACATCAAACCCCCCAACTCACCATCTCGGTTCTGAATTATGAAACGCGTCTGCCAAATTAGACCTTAAACACTGTAATTTGTATGTAATGTTTATTTACCACAACGTCAGACTCCGCAGAGGTTTGTGTTTGGTGTCTGTCTAACATTGGCCCTCATATTTTTTTAACCCATGGTGAGACATGCATTTAAATTTAGCTAGTGATTCAAAATAACAATTCAAA
The DNA here is from genome assembly GCA_039654105.1 of Coreius guichenoti. Lineage (NCBI taxonomy): Eukaryota > Metazoa > Chordata > Actinopteri > Cypriniformes > Gobionidae > Coreius > Coreius guichenoti. The sequence goes on along the minus strand of CM077172.1, from coordinate 12,051,204 downwards.
AACCTCTGAATGAGTATATACTGCATGTATGCCCTTGCAGTGAAAAGAACAACATTTCAACGTACTCTAAATGAACAATACTGAAGAGTATATAATAGGTACCACGCAATAGGTGTGGTACAAAGAGCAGGGCTGTTGAAAGGAGGTCCTTCACAGACAAACCACAGTAATTAGAGTGAATGGAAAAGACGTTTACCCTCATGTCTTTATTCTTCATCTAAATGGAAAATACATAATGCTTTCTTCCTTTAAGAAGAATGAGCAATCATATAGTGAAAAAGCGTTAACTTAGTGTAAATCAAAGTAATGTATATTTGTACAAAATACTTGATTCACACACAAAATGCTTGGTGAGTAACTGATGTTTCTGCTATATGCCACTGTAAATGTGATGATACACGGGGCAACTTTTTGAGCAATGTTGCTGGGCAATGTTGCCGTCAACGGGCAACCAGGTGAGACACAGGGCCCATGACCGATCTAAAGTATCCAGATAGAAATTTGTTGTCCATTCTTTATGGGAAAGTGCCCAAACAACATCGCTTGGCAACATTGCTCAAAAAGTTGCCCCATGTGTCATCACCTTAAGACTATCATGTTATATGGACTGAATTTTGCCCACCATGTGTGTATGTATGAATCATGTATATTTGTACAAATATACAGGGCTTGACATTAGCACCTACGGTGACGCATTGCTGCCACATACATATTATTTTTCCCCACTCAATTATGTCGTAATAACGAGATGTTATGTCATTTTAACAACATCTTTTCTCACAATAACGAGATGTTGTGTCGTAAAAACGACATATTTTCTCTTAATAATGAGATCTTATGTCGTTAAAACAACATAATTTTCTTGTGATAACGAGATGTTATGTCGTTTTAACGACATCTTTTCTTGTAATAACGAGATGTTATGTTGCTTTAACGACATCTTTTCTCGTAATAACGAGATGTTATGTCGTTAAAACGACATATATTTTCTCCTAATAAGGACATATGTTGTATAGTGATGTGTACAAAATATGCCTTTATCCACATTAGAGAATTTATATAGCCTATGTACCTTTGTCACACTTCCATGTTTGAAAAGCTGAAGCAAGCTCAGCGTAAAATAGGCTATCTTCCGCTGCCTGTATCAGTGGCAGTGCCCATAGCACAAAATTGTTGTAATTTATTGATGTAGCCTACAGTTCATAACAGATAGCCATCATCTAAATCAAAATTTCACAAACTTTTTGGGGTCATGGACCGCTCATGATTAGCCTCAATGGCGTAACTTTAACCTAGTAATGACGGACCCCGGTGCAGCCACAAATATCATAACCATCTATAGGCCTACTGTAATTAAGACATATATTCAAAAAATGTATTAAAAACAGAAAGACGCTATAGTTTCAGCATTACTCAAAGGTCGTGGAAACAGGCCAGTGGGTTCGTTACGCACGTCAATCCATTCTGACGTTCTTGGTTTGCTTCTTATTTATTAAATATACAGGCAATTAGTTGATGAAACATTGATCAAAATTGAAATACAATTTATACAAAACGAAATTCAATTTAAAGAAAGACTTTCTACAAAACAAAACTCAATGCAGTGGTCAAAATCATGTCTGACCCCACTCCATGTCTCCAGACATATTGCGCATCTTATGATGTAGCCTATCTTACTTGTGCTGCTCACTTTACATAATCAACATAGATGAAATAAAAAAATATATATATATCATAGGCTAATATTTAAACATAGCCTAACTATGAAACTAAATAGGCTACGTTTTATTTAACCCATGGCCGACGAAGGCGCCGGCGCGTTCTGATTGATTTTTTCCTTTATGACAGCAGAAACAACTCACAATACTCCGTCATTTTTAGCGATACAGATAAGTGCAAGACATAATTATAAACTATAAATTGTCTACTTTTATTTGTGTACACTCACAATAACAACAAAGGCCGTGGATTCAGGAAACAGATTATTTTGCATGCACTCCACTCCAAACTGTCTTCATTTCAAAAATGTATTTTGTTTATTAAACGCAAAGTTTTTAATTTCAAAAGCATTTCTAAATTCAGTTCATATTTCCAACAAACGAAATCCCAAGCCAAAATTACAAGTGGTAAAACCATGTTTTACCATGAGTTACCACCATGCAAATTCAAACATTTCGCCCTTCTCCCTTACACCCCCCCCCGCCCCACGCGGTGACTACAACCCGTCAGGGCAATGGTAATTAACTGAATGTTCTAAATAAATATGCACATAGCCTAATAAACAAATAAATAAATACACAACTTATAATAAATAAACTCAAACATGCTACAACACGTAGCTTATATAGACAAGCTACAATATCATAAATGACAGAGTAGGCTATTTTAAGTTGTTATGCTGCTATAGGCCTAAGGGAAAAATCCAAACTTCACAGCCTATTCATCATCCAACTAAAAATGCAGTCAACCAAACAGAAAAAGTTATTTGGCTCAATTTATATTGTCTGTTGTATACAATCGTGACTACCACTCTACAGTGCAATGGTGTTATTCCAAACACGTTTTTGCTCATGTGAATGCTGTTTTAGACTGGGACACAAGTCATACAAAGCATTGTTACCATAATAAATAGTTTAGCATCCAAGTGCGAATATAGAAACATTTGGATTTGTGCAGAATGAGAGAGGAGCAACTCTGGTTTCAGTTTCGCTTTAAAGGCTGGCCTAATTCGTTTAGGCTTTAAAATAAATATTGTTTGAAGGCTAATGAATGGCACTACAATTTATGTTTGTTTTACATTTATATTTTTCATTCTTGTTATGAATTTCGTTACATTTAAAGGATTTGTTGTGGAAATAGCCTAAAATACATATTGATAATGTTTGTAAACATTTAGTTTTTACCAGTATTTTTAATAAAATGTGACTAACACGCGTGCGATTTACCTGCAGTTTTTTTTCCTCTCAACAACTTAAGTCTTACCCAGTGCATACTCAGGTGCGACTCAGTGTGACAAAGGCACATAGGCTATATAAATTCTCTAATGTTGATAAAGGCATGTTTTGTACACATCACTATACAACATATACATGTCCTTAATTAGGAGAAAATATATGTTGTTTTAACGAAAAAAATATGTCGTTTTAACGACATATCTCGTTATTACGAAAAAAGATGTTGTTAAAACAACATAACATCTTGTTATTACGACATAATTGAGTGGAAAAAATAATATGTATGTGGCAGCAATGCGTCACCATAGTACAACATATGTCCTTATTAGGAGAAAATATATGTCGTTTTAACGACATAACATCTCGTTATCACGAGAAAAGATGTTGTTAAAACGACATAACATCTCGTTATTACGACATAACTGAGTGAAAAAAATGATATGTATGTGGCAGCAATGCGTCACCGTAAGCACCTGCCAATGTCACCTGGGTTGAATTTTATTTATTTATTATATATATATATATATATATATAAATAAATAATATATATATATATAAATAATTTTTCAATTGTACTTTTTAAAAAGGCATCTGAAATAATAAATTAAGTGCAATGTAGTGTTGTCAAATATATTGATATTTCAATACATATCGATACTGAAATATCTGAAACGCTTCCAATACTCATTTTCTGCAGAATAGATACACGATAGCAGCTTCGCTTTCTCGCTCTCTCATCTCTCCGACAGGGAGTTGACACACAAACTCGCCTCCGCTCACTTGTTTCATTTGCTCCGGATGAATAATGTTGGTGTTACATGGCTTGAATTTTGACATGGGATTGCGCGTATTGCGCATAATTTTACTCATTCCTGCATATTTTGTGCTCACACCCAAATTGCACACACCTCTCAGTGTTAAATTGAGTTCTTTTTCACTGCTTTTTGCACTTAAACAGTCAAATACACACAAAATAGTCAAAATGCTGACCTTGGCGAGTATTCACGTAAACACAGTCAGTTATGTTTTAAGTGAACATAAACAGTTGAAAAGAAAACGCATGTGTAACCGTATAAATGGATCCGTGCATCACGTCTTAAAGTGACAGTAAAATACCTGCTGCCAAATAAGATAATATTAAAAAAAAAAAAAAAAAAAAAATTATATATATATATATATATATATATATATAGCAGTTTTTCCCCATGGTATCGATGTCAAAATTTGAGGCCAGTGAAAATGCTGAGTGGCAAGTAACTTTGGAAAACCAATAGCCACAGTGGCTGGTGAGCAAAAAAGTTAATGTCAAGCCCTGCAAATATACATTACTTTGATTTACACTAAGCTAACACTTTTTCACTATATGACTTCACTTCCGGAGTAGTCTTAAAGAAATTGCCACTGAAATATTTTTGATATTTTACTAATATGGCCTAAAGAAATAGAAACGTTACTATGCTACAGCAGACTTTACTGTTAAGTAAACACTATCCAATGTAGACTCTCTGGTTCTTTCAAGAAGATTAGTCTTTACCACTCCTGCAAAACTGACAGATCTAAACTATAATAAAGACTTAGTTCATATGAGAGCAGCGCCATCATCAAGCTGGTCAAGCTCCAGCGTTCCCCACCAAACCTCTCACTGAGTTTTATGGATCCAATTCCAGGTGCAGATATTTAGCTGTATTTCACTGCCAGCGCTGGTCCTCATCCATCCACCAGCTCAAACACCAGCTAAGTCATTTCTGATGGAAGTTGTGTGAAATCAATTTAGTATGATATCCATATTCATGACTACTCTCCCTCAGATCAGAGACCACTCACCAACTTCAAGGCATCGAACAGTGAACTCTGTGTGCTTGTATACGATAGATATACGTTCTCAGCCAGACACAGTTATTGATGTCACGATGAGTGATTTCAACAGGGATCAATGTATTAAAGTGGATATCAAAGAAAATGACAAACCATCTTTAACAAAGATAAAAATGTTATGCTCAATCAAGAACATTCACAAAACATAAGCAAGACAGGGGACGAGGAAAAAAAAATCAGCACACAAGTCATGTGACCTGTGGACTCGTAGGCTCATATTGTACCTGTAAGATTCTTAAGGCCAAGCTGACGGAGACCGAAGTTGCCGTCTCTGCGGTAGTTGAGGAAGATAGCCAGGGCGTAGCGGTCTTCATACAGCCTGGTGCCGCGGATGATGCGAAGATTCTCCAGGGGCAGATATTCAAACTGATTTAGCGCCACAAGCACATAGCCGGTCACCTCACGAATGGACTGCAGACAGAATAAAGCACAAACATTAATCAACAAATAATAACCAACCAATCAACTGGAACTTCTGGAAATAAATTAGATGAAAAAATAAAATAAAAATCTTGATTTAGAGTGGGGGGAAAAATACATATTAAACTTTGCAAGGAGGTGGATACAGTACCTACACCACACTATTACGTAGGGGAAAAAACTACGTTTTTTTATTGATGTCCAATCAAAAGTAAAAGAGTATGAGAGTGGTGTGGAGTGGAGAAGAGATTGATTATTTTCTTCTATCACTCTGATACTGCTATATCAATTGCACAATGTCCCATAATGCAATTGCATGTTAGAAAGGATTCTCTACTTGTTAAATACAGTGTTAAGAGGCATTTAGCAGTCAGAATTAAAATAAAATAAAATCTGTTACAACTATATACAATTAAATAAAATTAATTAAAGGGTGCATAACGCACACAGTTTCTGCTAATCTCATGTTAATCTTGAGTACCTATAGAGTAGTATTGCATCCTTCATATCTCCGAAGAGTCTTTAGTTTTATCATATTTATAAAAGACAGATATGCTGTACCAATTCTTTCAGAAAACCGCCGAACTCGTGCAGGCGTGCAGTGGGCGGAGCTAAAGAGTCACAAGCGCACACACACACACACACACACACACACACAATACATCATGGCATTATCCCTGGATAACTTTCGATTCACTAAACGTTCCTGTTGTTTACATTTATATGCACTTACGTGCTGATTGCCAACAAAACACAGACATTTGATGCAGTTTCACTCATTGCCTGCGGTTTTGACTCATGACCGGGAACAAACAAACACATGCCGTTGCTGCTCTGGAAAAACAAACTGCATCCACTCTTTACTTAACGCTGGGTTATTTGGGAAGCTGACAAACGAAGCATGTTGATGTGATGTGTGTACGTGCTCATCCAGGAGAAGTGCCCATACAAGGAATTCCACCCTTTATTACGTCATACAGGGCCATACAAAAAAAACTTTCCGAAACTTGTTCGAATCCTGAAGGAGTGTATTTGGCACAGAAATGCTCCATCATACGTCCAACTCGTTTTTTGACATTTTGGCCATGTTTAGCATGAGAATCCAACTCTTTAACAGTGTAAATGAGTCGGAATGCATGAAATAGCAATGAAATAAATAAGGGTCAGTTATCTTGTCAAACTACAGCCCTATTCAGACAGGACTAGTTTTCCAGGGGGAATTTCGAGAAATTTGTGTTTCACAGATGTACTTTGCAATTTTAACCCCGTCCGAATCTACCAAGTCTGGGTTTTTCTCATACAACCTTTGTAAAAATTCCAGAGCAAATTACCTCCTGTTTTTTGGCAAACTGAACGGTCCTCTGAGAAATCTAATCCCGCCCGAATGTGAATGTTTGTGATTGCTGATGTTGCATTATAACGCTTCTCCTCATGTGTTTTTGCACACCAATCTTTGGCATGCTTTTATTTCATCTGAATATGTATGGTATCTAACGAAAAAATTTAATTATAAAATGAATAAATAGAGCCAAATCATGGAAACTGCAAAGACTGCCAATTTTAATATCAGTGTCAGGAAATATACTTGTCTAGATTTTGCTTTATTATAAACAGTCACTTTTCGTAAGGTTACTTAAATAGGGTTTTTATAATAAAATTTAAATTATATCAGTAAATAATAAATGTAACGGCATATACTTCATATGTGATGCATGCAAGCACAGCACACAACCTTCTGTAACACCCACATTTAGAAAACACACACTCTCCCACCTTTTAGTCCTGTCCGAAACGGTACATGAAATCACAGACGTCGAGTGAGAAGAATTGTAACTCAAACGTCATTTAGAAAACTAGTCCTGTCCGAACAGGGCTTACTTCTTGAAAAGAAATTTCTAAAAAAGAGCCTCTTCCCATATGATCCTGCTGAAATGTCTCAATTATAAAGGTGAAATCTAAAGTGGTTGTGATGTAAAGTTATGCGTAGAGTCACCTCAGGCCTCTAGGCTCATCATACAGTCATTAGCTGAAGTGTTGGGAGTGGGCAGCAGTCTGGGCAGCAGTAGGACACAATAAACCAGAGGGTCTTTTCTCTCTCTTTCTCTGTCTTGTTCTTTTTTTACTCTCTCTCTCTCTCTCTCTCTCTCTACCCTGTACTAGGCAGATAATGATCATGGGGATGACTCAAACCCATCCAACCACATCTGTGAGACCCTCGCCGTGACATACTGGTGCCGTCATCATGCCTGTCATTAAGGCAGACACAGTTTCATTCATTCTGACATAGCGCCTCATGCTGTGAATGATGACACTGAATGTGTGTGTGTGTGTTGGGGGGCAGAAGTAGCCCTGAGGAAGCGCTAACAACGGGGAGTGCTCTCACTGACAGCCGTCAGTTAGCGTGAGCTTCATCTCAGGACCCATGCAGTGTGACAGGGCCGGTCCTGCTGCTGTCATCATCCGCCATGTCCGGCTAATGGGCAGAGACGTGAGCTCTTTTTAGCAGCAGCGCTAGAAGGCCAGTCAGAGCCTCAGTCATTTATCTGGGCTAATGAACTGTTCTAATAGCTGCAGGGACATTGCAGGAAGCACTTCCTGTGCATGTACGTGGGGTATCTCTGATGTGCGCTGTGAGGATTGTGTCAAGTGGGGTTACAGAACTTCTGGCGAGAAGGTACGGAGAGCAGACCTGCTGGAAATAGCATATACGCAGCTGTAAGCAGAATCAGTGCTACTTCAGTACACCCTGTATAAAGTATAAGTGCGCTGTGGACTGGAGACAAGAGCACTTATAACTCTGATACTGCTTCATCAAGAGCACAACACATTAACAGGCCATAATGCAATTGTATGTTAGCGTTGGGGCCATTTTCTCTTTTTAACCACACTTTAAAAAATGCTGGGTTGTTTCAACCCAAATTTGTGTCAAATATGGACAAACCCAGCCGTTGGGTTAAACTTTTAAATTACATTTTTAACCCAACAGTTGGGTTTGTCCATATTTGACCCAAAATTGGGTTAAAACAACCGAGCATTTTTTAGAGTGTAAGGAAGACGCAGTAAAAGTAGAATTAAAAAAAAAAAAGTTCTTTATGATTATTTAAAAAAAAATTAACTTCTTTTAACTTGAGTGCAACAAAAAGATGCTGCAAATGTTGAGAGACGTGAGTATAATGGTCAAACATGTCTGTCTGGTGCATGTTTACATGGAAACACAATGGAAAAGTGAATGCAAAAACTTGTGCCTTCAACAGGCTTTTATCATTCAGAAAGTGAGATAAAATCTGTAATGTACTATCAAAAAAAAGGGCCTTGGTAAAATTAATGATGGATAAAGAGGGATAAGGAAAGTTTTTTTTAGCTTAAAAAGTTGATTCCTTTTACATGTGGAAATAAAATGATTAACAACTATAAATATTAAACACACATTATGTGCACTAATATATTCTCTAATATTGATTAGCAATATAGTGTGCATTTCGTTACAAAAAAAATATTGAGCAAATTTTGCTATAGAGTGAACTTGGTTTCTTTTACCGCCAAGCAAGGAGCAGAAAATGTAAAAAAAATGCCACTCCACTCACATACTCTAATCCCATCATGACATCTGAATTTGGATGAAAGCATGAATACTGGCCAAGCCTTTGACCTTGCTGTGGTCCCTCCATTTCCTCTTCCTCTCCTTACGGCCAACAAAAAGCCACTGCACTTGCCACATCCTGCCAACAATCCCCTCACCCCTGGCCACCGGGAACTAAACCCATCCCAGTTACCTAGCAACCTCTGGAACCTGCTGCTGTCTAAAAGACATGAGACGGGGGAAAGTAGAGGGTGGGAAAAAAAAACAGCAACATCTTTGTTGTACTTCTCCTAATTTAATTAAAGGATTACTTTGCAGAGATTTTCCACACAGCCTATTTGGCTTCCCGCACTCGCTTTCCAACACCATTTAATTCCTCTTTCTCAAACTAATTTGTTATTTTCAAGCCAGTGGATCGATACTTCCCAGAGTGGAGAAGAGAGCCGAGGAGAGAGATAGGACGGGGTCCTCTTTCTTCTTGCTGTTTGCTCAATAATGAAACACATAAATAAAGGTAAACACCTTGTTGTGATTACAAGCGCAGTTTATAGCTAATGACGTGGCATCAATGAGGAGCTCTTTGCACCTGTTGTTAAACATAACACATCCAACCTGAGCTGTATAGAGATCAATGGACACACAAAGCAACACCTCATTCTGTTTTGGTATCTCCTACAGTATCTTAACCTCTAATGTAAGGGCACAGTTAAGGCTCTGGCGTCAAGTGCAACTGTAACACAAGGATGACTGTCACTGCATCTTTGTTCAGGATGTCTGTGTTCAGTTGTAAGAACTTTCAACCTATTTGTTTCTGTTGTATTTGGAGTAAGAATTTTTTGTGTTACACCAAAGCCGGCCGATCCTCTACAGAGTGGAAAAACAAACCCTAAAACTTTGGATGCAATGTCTAAAAAAAGTAGTAAAAGACTGCAATTCATGGTTATATCTGTAGATCATCTTCAGAAAAAAAAACTTTTTTAAAAGCAGGGATTTTTTGTTGCAAAGATATATCAGAGATATATCGAAAAGTTTGGTGTCGGTATAAGATTGTTTTATATTTTTGAAAAAAGTTGTAATCTTATGCTCACTAAGGCTGCATTTATTTAATCCAAAATACTGTAAAAGTATTTCAATCTAAAATAACTTTTCTATTTTAATATATTTTAAAATGTAAGTATATAATATATTTTAAAATGTAAGTATATAATATATTTTAAAATGTAAGTATATAATATATTTTAAAATATATTCCTGTGATGGTAAAGCTGAATTTTCAGCATTATTACTCCAGTCTTCAGTGTCACATGATCGTTCAAAAATCATTCTAATATGCTGATTTGCTGCTCAAGAAACATTTCTCATTATTAACAATTTTGAAAACAGTCGTGCTGCTTAATATTTTGAGAAAAAAATGATACTTTAATTAATAGAAATGTTTAAATGAACAGCATTTATTTGAAACAGAAATCTTTTTGGTAACACTTTATTTTAAGGTGACGGTTACACATTACTACATGTACTTAGAATTAACAGTAAATTATGCATAATTATAAGTAACTAACCCTAAATCAAACCCTAACTGTAAACTCTATAGTAAGTACATCTAAGTAATTAATATTACTCAGTACTTATTTGAGTAAGTACAATGTAACTATGTAACCTTAAAATAAAGTGTAACCATCTTTTGTAAAATTATGTCTTTGCTGTCACTTTTGTGCATCCCAAACTTTTGAACGATAGTTTATATATACAGCTCTGGAAAAAATTAAGAGACCACTTAACATTTAGAAATCAATGTTAAGTGGTCTTAAAAAATGTTAAATTTTTTCCAGAGCTGTATATCCTCTCTCAGCATTTCTACATATCCTATCTGCTGTACTTATGAACCAACAACAGACACCAAAGATGCTTTTAGAAGCCAATGAGAGAGACTCTTACAGGTGGTCTAATAGAGCACTTAAAGATACACCCAGCACTAGGGGCCATTTGAGCCCTTATGATGCCTGTTAAAGGTAACAGTCCAACAGTCCTGATAAAGCCAATCTATAAATACAGCTCATGTTCCTCCATGAGTTGTGAGGAGAGAGCGGGAGATATGGGAGCCCTGATGTTGGGTTTGGAAGCTCTGATGACAGTGGTCCACTTAAAGCTCTCGTGATACTGACAGAAGAAGGACATCTGAGCTTTGAAAGCCAACTTAGCGCTGGTAAAGATACTGTTACTGTATATGGACTAGAAAGTGATTTTGGTTTCACTTTATTTTGATGGTCCCTTTAACAAATTTTGTTGACTATAAGTAATGTTGCACCTACATGTCTATTAACTCTCACTAGAGTGAGACCAGAGTAGACTGGTAGGGTTAGGGTTAGAATAAGTTGACATTTAGTTGCAAAGTTACTTATAGTCAGTAGAATGTCTGTTAGCAGACCATCACAATAAAGAGTTAGTAGATATTGGGCCCTATTTTAACGATCTGAGCGCATGGTCTGAAGCGCATGGCACAGGTGCACTTTGGGCGTGTCCGAATCCACTTTTGTTAGTTTAACAACTTTTGCTAGTCTCACCGTCAGGCTCATGGTCTTTAAGGGTTATACCTAGTCTCTTAATGAGTAACGGGTGTGTTTTGGGCATAACATGCAATAAACCAATCAGAGTCTCATCTCCCATTCCCTTTAAAAACCAGTTGCACTTGCACTATGGCGGATTCGCTATTTACATGGCGGAATTTGCGAGAGGAAAGACTGAACACTTCTCCAGAGAGGAATCCTTTTATTTTTAATATTTAAAAATGTTTGTGTGCTGCTGAGTGTCCCTGTGTGTGTAATAAGCAAAGTATATGTGCGTTGTGGACCCCACCTATAGGCGCATATTACTAACGCGCCCTTTAAATAACACAAAAAATACTGCGCTGTTGACTTTAGACCAGGTTTTGCCTCAAAATAACACACCTCGTTTTCAGACCAGCACGCCCATGGGCGAACAGATGGGCGCGAGTGCATTTGCTATTTAAACAATGTGGCGCTGGACATAAAAAAATGATAACTGCGTCGGGCTGAAACTAGCAAAAAACACTTGTGTTGTGCTTGGCGTTGCATTGCACCGGGTGTATGATAGGGCCCATTAAGTCGTCAGTCTACTAATACTCTAATGAGAGTTAGTTGACATGTAGTTGCAAAGTTACTTATAGTCAACAGAATGTTCAAAAGGGACCATCAAAATAAAGTGTTATTGTGATTTTAAGATATGGGAACATAGACCAGATCATCTGAAATGAGCCTACAATACATTACCATTCAAATTACAGCATGGATTCTGAAAGATCTCTTTTGAATTTAAAAATGTGTCCGGTTATAACGTTTATCTCCATCATTTAAAGAATGAGGGAATGTGTTTCTGTGGTAAAATATAGAGCGAAAAAGTCACAACTGTTTAGTCAGTTCGCCCTGTGTCCATTCAAACACAGTCAGAGAAAACAGCAGTCAACAAAGTAAAAGAGAAAGATATGGACAGATCTGCAAGATTTCCAGGGATTCTGTCTTTTCTCAGCGGTAGAGTGTCGGAAAAGGGGAAGTGTGCCGCGAAAACAAAACCCCCTTTCACTCACCGAGACGTGCTCAGTGTGGAAATAAACTCCTGCAATTCACAAACGAGAGTGGAATGGAGAGAAAAACCGGGAAGTGGAGAAAGAAAGATGGACGGAGAGATGAGGATGAAGCGAACGACAGGGCTGCAGTCGAGTGGATCATAGTTGGTCCTCTGTATATTTTAATGCATAATTAATACTCCACCTGTTCCAGTTCAGAGAAGACAACAGAGGGGTTGAAAACGAGAGAGGAGGAGGAGGACAGACTAGACAAAGCGAGATTGAGAAAGATTTGAAAGAGAGAGTGTAAACATATAGAAACACCATGGCCCTGTGTATACCATTATGCTAATTAGTGCTAATTTACATACATATAGATCTTGTTGTGTCTTTTGGAAGAGTGGGCGGAGACATACATAGAGGATCCAGGGTTTGGATCACTGAGTGTCCTTATGCTAATGCATCCTACCCTCAAAAAATATAGGCACACCATCTCTCTGCTACATTTCTAAAAAGTTTTATAATGAGTACATATTTATCATTATTATGCAAATACTTGTTCTGATTATTATAATTACTTATTAGCAGAGTTGGTAGTCATCATTCATTAAGTTCTTTAAATCAACATGCAGGTGTTTCCATGCAGCTGGTGTCATACTTTTTAAAGGCATTAGAGGTGAAAAACTTTTTTGTAAGAAATGCTTGTTAAACTATTGACCTAGAATGAACAGCAACTAGTTTTAAACGCATCAAATGTCTGTATCCCTACTGCCACCCCATCCCAACTTAAAGATCTTGACCTTCTCTGTATCCAACAGTGAATGTAATACTATATAACATAACCATGACATAATCTGTTTAATGTAAAAAAGGCTCCAAAATATAATATTTAGCCATGGCCAATAGTGTGTGCAACTCTGTTACTGTACAGTTTTCCTCCATTTCAAAAATAATGTAACATTCCTTAAAACTGTCAAAAAAAGCTCCTAAAGTTTTCAAACCTCTTCAGTGAAATTTCACTGATTATTTGTTGAAAAAAACAATTACTTTTAACCATAATTTATACTTAGTTATTACATTCACAAATGTATTTCCATCATATCTCCATGTTATTCTAGGGTTGAATGAATGAATAAATGAATGCTGCCAATATGAATTACATACAAATACTCATAAGATAATGTTGTTAAAATACATCAATAAGGATTAGGGGTAGGTTTAAGGGAAAGAATATACAGTTTGTACAGTATAAAACTCATTATTTTTATGGAAAGTCCCTATAAAACATGGAAACACATTGTGTGTGTGTGTGTGTGTGTGTGTGTGTGTGTGTGTGTGTGTTTAATGTATTTGTAAACATTTTAAGGAACACTGAAAATGAATGCAATTAATATATAATAATTAATCTTATAAAGGTTGGTTTAAAGCACTTAATTAATGTCATTTTCCCATTTTCCGTGACCTAACCTAAAGTGAGAACTATTTACTCTTTACATATGAGCTAATTAAACAATAATAACTTAATTGTTAATTACAGTAACAATGAATGAAGAACTCACTATTTGTATAAAGTCTATTAATGCATTGACTACAGTTTATAAACTATTAATTAACTATAAAATAATAGTTTGCAAATGATTTGTAAGTACTTAAAGCTGGGGTAAGTGCTTTCTGGTAACCGATGCTGATATTTCAAATCACCAAAACAAACACGCCCCTACCCCAAAAGGGTCTCGCCCCTATTTTGAAAGCTCCTCCCCACACATACGTATGCAACGCAGGCAACGACTATGGCGGAATCTGCTGTGCCAGTCGGCCGAGGCTATGATGTCATCAATAAGTGAAAGCAATGTGTGTTACTATGGTAATCCAGGTCGAATGTTCAATGAAAAAGTCATCCCTTACATCCCAAAAACACAAACACAGTTCTCATGAACAACTCGACAGCACGAGCACGACAGTCCAACTAACGAACATATTACAATTATGACAAGATTAGAGGGTTATATCAATCACTAAAAGAGGAACCAAAGGAAACAAACATATATTAGGAGTTTATTGTCTTACTTTTCGGACACACTGCAAGCTGACGCTTGAAACAGACAGTGGTTTATAAGATGTGGAAATGAATGGGTCTCTAGGAAAGCCTACCCAGAAGAGCTGAAGCTGTTATAGCTGCAAAGGGTGGGCCAACTCCATATTAAACCCTACGGATTAAGAATGGGATGTCATTAAAGTTCATGTGCATGTAAAGGCAGATATCCCAAAACTTTTGGCAACATACTGTATTATGTTCCAGAGTTATGCAGTCCTGAATCCTCTCCTGCTCCATTATCCTTTATTTCTCTCCTTTAATTTTACTTCAAATAGTGGCACTTGAAATAAATAATGCTTATATGGATATTTTGAACTCACAAAGATGCGTCTGATGTGTTTCATCTCACCTTTTAACCAGAAAAGGACGTTGTATCTTGAACAAACTAAACAAAAGTACAATCAAAGAAACTAAAATCCTTTTTTTCTTTTCTTCACAAAGACATTTTATAAATGAGAGTTTTAAACGTAAACAAGCTTTTGAGCTACATTAAACCAATTAGCTTCTTTAATATAACTTCTTTGCGGATATCCCTGTCACTACAGAACATAAAGCATGTCATGTTTAATCTGTGTAGACTGACCGAGACGCCATACTTCCACTGTGAGAGAAATTGCAAATGAAAGGTGCTCTGTTTGATTCTCATTGGCTTAGACAGTGCAACAGACACATGTCAGGCTCATTGATAAGCAAAGCCTGCAGGATATGTTGATTACCACAAAACATTCTGTGACAGAAAATATTTGAAACTCAGGCGCAGACATGACAGACAGGGAGATGTTCTCTGTAATTTCATACAGCATGTTAAAGAAATGGATTGCTGCGTTTTTGAATATTACCTTGCTGCTTGTGCAGCTACATTCTGAGATACATACAAATACTATTTCTATTTGAGAAGCCCAGATTCTGCAAGTGCCTTGACTCATTCTGTAAGACAACAGAACACAGCAACAAACAATGAAACATTGTCTCACAATGATGTGAGCAGATCTACATTTACTCTGAGGCCTCTGACAAACACTGAAGTCACAAACGGGTAATGTGAACCTTTAAAGTGCAACCATGGGAAAAAACAAAGTCAAACACAAGACAATATTGATTTGAGTTAAAACTTTTGAACGGTAGAGTGCATGAAACGTGCAAATACAATCCCTGATTCACAGAGTGTACCAGCATACCTGAAAAAAAACAGACAAACTTTATGATTACTGTACTACAGTATAAGCATGAAATTCTTTCTACAAGTTAGATGTGTAAGAATTATGGAAGCTTGTTTCCGCCACAGAATAAAAAATAAAAAAGGTAATTGTGACTTTTTATCTCACAATTCTGAATTGCGAGTTATAAAGTCAGAAGTTAAAAAGTTAAAAAGTATTTTCCTCAGAATTGGACATTATAACTCGCAAATGCGAGTTTATATGTCACAATTCAGAGAAAAGAAGTCAGAACTGCGAGATATAAACTTGCAATTTTAAGAAAAAAAAGTCAGAATTTCAAGATATAAAGTCAGAATTGCGAGAAAAATTTCAGAATTGCAAGTTCTGACTTTATTTCTTGAAATTGCAAGTTTATATCTCGCAATTCTGACTTTATATCACGCGATTCTAACTTTATAACTAACAAATGTGAGTTTATATCCCGCAATTCTGAGAAAAAAAGAGAACTGTGAGATTTACCAAAACATAACCAATACAACAACTACCTTACTAACTATCAATACGCAGTAATTATGAGTTTATTGAAGGAAAACTCCTAGTTAATAGTGAATATGTGTTTCCTAATCTAGTGTTACCGCATCATTTGTGCATATGGAAATGGGAAATGCAATATCATTGAAAGGCAAAAAAGAAATTATATTTCTCATACTTCTAAGCAGTGCCAAAATCGGGACGAATACACACTATCGGAAACAACAACTTTTGTTGTAAAACACCATATCTATGCTTTAATAGCTGCACCTCCAACGGGACCAACCTGTTATTTTAGAGAAGAGAGAGTAGGATGACATGTTTTGAAGGTGGAGTGAGCTGTCGTTAAGAGCTGACAGCGCTGTAAACAGTTCCTATAGCGATCCTTCCTATTCCTTCAGAATGCTGCCTTGGACTGCTATCTCACACAGAGTAGACGCCACAGGAGCAGACAGCAGCCCACTGCTACAATGATGTCACCGATCATTAATGGAGCTTTGGGCTTTGTTTTAGCAAACATGCATTTTCAAACCATCTGGCTCAGCAGAGTGTTGATGCTCCAATGTGATATCTTTATATTTCACCGCCTGAAATATGTTTGGGAAACATGTCTGGCACAGGAGTGCTCCATCTGTGTGCACACAGACGCTGGTTTTGAGATACAGAACAAGCTTTTCCAGTTGTATTGACGCATAGGCCTAATGAAAAATAAATAAATACATGTTTAAAACATATGGCGCCATTTTAATTTTTGTTACGCTTCCGAAGTAACATCAAAATCTCAAGAAATCTCAAGAGGTGCAAAAGCAACAGACGCCAGAGGCTGTGGATAGTGATGGGAAGTCGATTCCAAAAGAGCACAGGAATCGACTCTCTGTGTCGACTTTGTTGCTGTGTTCGAAATCGCTCACTTGTTTACTGATTCTATAATCCATAGCCTATATAGTGCATGACAGTTGAGTGCACTATAAGCAAGGTGAACGAAATGAAGCAAGGAATATGGACATTTAATTCTGACATAATATTCAACCACGGCTGTTTTTCGTGACTTAGGAAATTTAGGTATCGGCAACAGCTAGGTAGCAACGTTGATAGCTACTCATCAAGTCATCGCTAAATTGGACTAATTTGGACAATCACGTTAAAAGTGTGTTGTTTTAATAAGGGAATTTTAAGGCTTTGTGTCAGGGGAAAAATAAGTGTGTAACGACTGCCATCTTGCCTTATTTATGACCCTGTTTTGATGTAAAGTAAATGGAGTCGATTCCATCGTCTCCTACAGTGGGAGTCGACTCCAAAAAACCTGGAATCGAACACCCCTAGCTGTGGTCTTTAGCGTCCTTGTTAGCGCGCCCCGCCTCCATGCGAAAGGGAGGGTCACAACCACACTGTATCAAGTTTTAAAAAGCATTTCTTACCTGAGTTGTGAAGTTGTCTGTCTAAATGTAACGAAACAAACTAAAAATTATGACAAGAAAAGTATTTATACTGTCTTGTCCTCACGGGATGCACACAAAAACAAACACTGGCTATAACGTGACCAGTGTAGTCTGATTCACAAACAAATGACTCATAAGTCGGTATTTTTAAGTTAATCAAAAACATACAGCACGACCCAGTCTAGTTCAATTTACAAACAAATGACTCTTCTGAATCGGTTCTCGTAAGTGAATCAAAAACATACAGGTTGACCCAGCTTACTACAATTCACGAACAAATAACTTGTATGAGTCAGTTCTTTTAATTGCATCAAAAACATACAGAACGGCCCACTGTAGTTTAATTCATGAACAAATTACTCTTATGAGTTGGTTATTAGTGAATGAAAAATGCATGCCACTGTAGTCCGATTCACGAACAAATGACTATGAGCCGATGATTATGAGCCGGTTCTTTGATGTGAATGAAAAACATATAGAACACCAGTGTAGTCTGAATCACGAACACATGACTCTTGACACATGACATGAGTTGGTTCTTTTTAATTAATCAAAATCAGAGTGATCAGTCTAGCCCAATTCCCGAAACTAATGACTCTAATGATCCGGTTCTTTTATGAACAGTTCAAAAAGACCAGGTTCAATCAATCTAAAACACTGCCTGCTTTATTTACAGCATTAGCAGACAGAAAATGTCTTTAACATTCACATAAAATGGAAATTCTAACTTAAATATACCCAACTGAATTTAAATCAAATTGAGTGCAGTGATATACTATATATTTGTCAGTCCAATGACATACTATTTCATGATTCTGCTTTAGAAGGGAGATCACAAGGTTTTTGAATAGTGACATTATGCACTGTATCTGCACTACTTGTCCTCTTTGCACAGTTGTTCAGGATAACAATCAGATTAAGCAGAAACAGGGTCCTGGAGAGACTCTCCAACAGCATGGTCATGCAGGTTTGCACTGGAACTTCTCGTCCAGGCCCTGGTCATTTCTATGCTCTTCTGGCAGGACTTCCAACATTTGCAGTCAAACCTTTACAAATGATTCAGAATGCAGCAGCACGACTGGTCTTCAACGAGCCCAAGTTGAAGACATTGACATCAAGTTCAAGACATTGATGCTTGCATACAGAACAACCCATCTCTTCCGCGAGCAACTGCATACTGCTAATAATAATAATAATTCTATGCTTGCACTATTCCTTCATCTATGCTCTCACTACTCCTTAATTCCTCCCTGTTCTAGCTTGTACTATTTTGAACCATGTCTGAAACTTTGTATTACTAGCACTTCCCGTGTTTATTGCCTTTTTAAGATGAATCGCTTTTTGTATTCCTCATTTGTAAGACGCTTTGGATAAAGCGTCTGCTAAATAAAAAAATGTAAATGTAAACATCTGTGTATGCAAGGCCAGTCACAGGTGTGAAGCTCATTACTGATTGAGTGAGCGGTCCCTTCGTACCCTACAAACTCTTTCATCTCACACTCCGAGGGGGTCGGAAAGTGTGGGCGCTCTTACAGGAATGCCACATTCTAAGATGGAGGCTGGCTGGCTGGCATTGTGTGTTAAGAGCCTTGATTACTGCGAGAGAAAGAAAACCTGTCACTCTGCAGGAAGTCTGTCTTTTATCCTGTTTTCTCTACTTCCCACCTTTTCCCTGTGGACTAAGGATCACAACAGCAGAACTGTGACACTATATACCACACTCTCATCCTCTCTCTAGAGACGTGTGTGTGTGTCGATTTATTGTGATCCGCTGCGGGGAAATGCCTCATGAAAACAGAGTGTTTCCTGAGATGTCTTAATATAATCATTCATCTATTTGTTTTATCTGCACTTAATAAAAGCTGTCACGCACACAGACCTCAGCACCCCACAATGAACTATGCTTGAGTTCCTATCGTATTGATTGGGCTCAACAGTAATTAAGAATGATATCCATTTCCTTCTGCTGACTCTACCCATGATACAGATCACTTCCCTTTGCTCTTCTTCCTTAACATGAAACCCTCCGTCTCTTTTTAAAGGAATAGTTTACCCAGCAATAAATACAATTTTTCATCATTTACTCACCCACAATGCCGTTCCAACCCTGTATTATTATTATTATTATTATTTTCATCCATGAAACACAAAAGGAGATGTTAGGCAGAATGTACTGTATATCTTTTGAAAGAAACTACCTATATATCTTTTGTTTCACATATAATGAAAGTGGATGGTGATTTATACTACTACAAAAAGTACAAAAAAAGCACCATAAAAGGTGCAACAAGCCCATCACTGCGTCCAAAATCGCATGCTTTCTTATTAGGTACTACATTTGAATTTGAGTATGTTCTATATGGTATGAATGTGGTTACAAGGCTGTTTAGTGTGACATATATGTCGCACGTGCTACGAAAAAAATCGGTCTGTGAGATAAATACATTTACCACTGTAGCACGCGTGTGATACAGTTTATCATGTGAGACAGAGCTTGTTTGTGTGAGGTGAAAATTTGTTTGTGCTTATGTGAGGTTATCTAGGGCTGCACGATTGACTGAAATTAAACCAAAATCGCGATTTGGTTTAGTGAGATTATGAAATCGCAAAGGCTTAAATTTTTAAATAAATAAATAAATATATATCTGCAGGTGAAGCACAGAACTGTTCAAGGCGGATCGATCGGTTCGCAGTAAATGCCGCTCTATCTCTGCAAGCACTGTGAGATTGAGACATTGGCAGTTTAGTTCGAAACGGGGCATGGTTCGCATGAAAAATTGCTAATGTGAAAGCTGTCATGCGGAGCTCGGTGCGCACTCGGGGTACCAAACCCGAGACTCCCTGGAGGAGGTGGTCTGAGTTCGGTGGCACTCGAACTGTGCCGCGATTCACGTGAATGTGAGCCTGCAGTGTATTCGCGCATAGCGAGTGCAATCAGGGCAGCAAATGAATGGCAATCCACTGTCTCCTCAAAAGAGTCCGTTTGCAAGCAGCAGAAAGCCGCCTTCATGCAACGCAAATAATTTACTTTTGTGATCTGACGTGCTTCACATCACAGAATGAGGCAGAAATTATATTATTTTATAATATTCTGTACAGTGATAGATTCGTGGTGTATGCATAAGATTTCCTGACAAAAATTTAGACATTACAGTCAGTTTTTTTTTTTATCATAATTTAATATTTCATAATAAAATAGTTTTCTGTAAAATATAAAAATATAATAATAATAATTGTTAACACGTTTTATACAATTGTTTGGCCTGTGCTACAAAACTTCCATTCATAAACCCTCTCCCGTGGCCTAATGGGATAGTAAAGTGTCCAGCGAATGTGCACTTCAGAATCTCGCCGGAAGTAGTAGGTCAACCAGGGACTTTTCGCCTATTGTTTTTTGCATACTATGCAATAATACTCTTGGCGTACTGTTTTTCGCATACTATATAGTAGGGAAGTTTTCGATTTCGGTTGCAGCACATGTTTTTCAAACCTGCCACACCACAATTAATAATGTGATGAAAGAAAATCATAGCCATGTGGTGTCAATGACATCAACTACAGATTTTTAAAGCAAGTAATTATAAATAAAAAAAATTACTTTATATGTTCCTCTATCAAATTGCTTCAAAGAATATACACTACTGTTAAAAATTCTAATATGCTGTTTTGGTGCTCAAGTGATATTTCTTATTATTATCAATCTTGAAAACAGTTGTGCTACTTAATATTTATAATATTTTTTATATAAATCACCATCCACTTTTGTTAGCAGACGTCTCATACATTCAATTTTATATTTCGCAAAAAAAACAAAAAACTATGGAGTCAGAAATGGCATGAGTGTGTGTACACAAAATTAAACAAACCCTTTAAATGGAGATTTCCTCACTCAAACAATGCATCTATCTTCATATCCCCATAGTCAAAGTAAATATGTCTGCTCCATGTTGTCTTCAAAAGCATTTTCTCTTTGATTCAGATGACAGAGACTGTCTGTGTCCATTTCCTTTTTATCCTGTCCTCTGCACACTGAGATGTCAAATATGTGATGCTGACAAGAATCGGAGTGCTCGAGACAAACCTTCACATTTTTATTTGATCTGCCACTGCAAGGATTTCCTGTATTGCAGGGCCCAGTTCTAGATGTACTTCCTGTGCTGCTGTTTCAAATGCTTGGTAGATTTCTTACAGACCTCCTCGTTATTTTTTACCTCTTGGTTTAAAAAAAATCCATCCATATATTTACATTTGTGAAATGTCACCCTATGGAAAAAGAAGTTGTCTAGAAACTGCCAGGAAATGATCAGCTTTGCTTCTGATGCATTAACCTTAAACTTTGAGGTTTGGCGTTGTGTGCATAGAATGTCAAAATGTGCCCTGCACTGCAGCTGAACCCGGGATGTCTTCAGAAGCTGAAGAATTTCCAACTTTGCGGCGCTGAATCTAGGAAATGACATCATCAGCAGCAGTCAGTGATGTATGAGCTTTGCCCTGGCAGGTGGCAGATCAGACTCTCTGTCTCTAAAGCAGATGTTAAATCGCGATTTAAGAACGTTCACTCTTCTTGAGTTTTAAAGGTCTCTTTGGCTGGCTTGTTACTGGAGTTAAAAGGTAGATTTTCCAGATATGAGAAGGATTAAAATTCTGGTCATCTTCTATTGGCATTGCAACCCTCAAACATTTAAAACGTCTCGGTTATGTATGTAACCCTCGTTCCCTGAAGGAGGGAATGGAGACGTACGTCGGACGTCACCGACGAATTGGGATCACTTCTGGGTAGGCATGTGAAATTTTTATGTTGCGATTAATTGCTGAAGCTTTTATCACGGTATACGGTATTATCACGATATTGAAAAACGTTGTAAAAAAGTGTTGTCATACTATAACAGGTTTAATAACTTTTTCTTATGACAAAAAGAACTGAACATTTAAATACAATAAAGCAATATACAAAAATGTATAAAGTATACAAATGTTTCAAACAGATTAAAGTGCAAAAGAATTATAAAGAACATTAGGTATCACTTTACAATAAGGTCTCACTAGTAGTTAATGTTAGTTAATGCTAAAGAGCTACATTTGTTACAAAGTTATTATTCTTTGATAAAAAAAATACAACTGTTAATGTTAGCTCAGGTCCATTAAATAATACAGTTACAACTTTGGATTTTAATAATGTGTTATTATTTGTTGAAATTTACATTTAACTAAGACTAATAAATGCTTTAGAAGTATTTTTCATTGCCAG
Organism: Coreius guichenoti; assembly: GCA_039654105.1. NCBI lineage: Eukaryota > Metazoa > Chordata > Actinopteri > Cypriniformes > Gobionidae > Coreius > Coreius guichenoti. The sequence goes on along the minus strand of CM077172.1, from coordinate 12,028,322 downwards.
TTTATTAACTAATTAATTAACTAATGTTAAATAATGGAGCCTTATTGTAAAGTGTGTGACTGAACAATAAAGAATCAGAACATATTCAAACAATATCTAGAGCGTGTAGTCCAGATTAAAATATAAAATGTTTAAGTTTGAAAATAAATAGCCTTAAGTCTTTAAGTATTACGTTTTTTTGTGATTGTGATGAGCACTGTAGCGAATACAGAAAACCGAATGGCTGTTTGAAACATTTAAATACTGTTTAGTAGCGTGAGTCTGCTTTGTTTACGAGGTTTTTGGTGAAACGGCTGCATTTCTGCTGTTCCATCAGTGCCATCTGCTGTCAGAGAGTGAATTTGCATTTTCATTCAGCGCGTCTCCTTCACTCGTCCAGCCATGCGCTGCTCATGCGCGTTGGGTTTGTTTACATCAGTGCACGTGCCTCTTTGATGCAGCATACAGCGTTGTTGTTCATTTTAAATGGTAGATGGGTAAAGTATTCTTAAAATGCATTCTAAAAATCTGAATAAATCGTAATAAATAATTATTCATGGTATTTTGAAGTGACCACGATAAAAATATCGTGCATTTTCATTATCGTGATATATCGTATTACCGTATACCGGCACATGTCTACTTCTTGGAGCCCTATCAGCTTTGAGTGTATACAGAACGGGCCAATGGCCATTGGCGTGCGAGATTTGCATCTCGCGCTCCGCCCCGCAGCGCGGGTATAACTACGGAAGCGGATGCAGCGCACATTTGTTTTTCACTGAGGAGCCGAACTAGTGACTCGGCCGTGCAGTGATGGTACAGCAAACGTGGCGGCAGGACGTACGTCTCCATTCCCTCCTTCAGGGACGGCTCTACACGGAGGCTATAGAATCTAACGAACGTGTTAGGTGTCGCCCAGCCCGCAGCCCTACACATATCTGTCAGCGAGGAGCCATGCGCCAGCGCCCAGGAAGAGGCAACACTCCTAGTGGAGTGGGCTCTCAACCCGAGCGGGCAAGGCACGCCTTGGGTATGGTACGCCAAGGCGATGGCATCCACTATCCAGTGGGCCATACTCTGCTTGGAGACAGCCTTTCCCTTTCTGCTGGCCTCCGTAACAGATGAAGAGCTGTTCTGAGGTCCTGAAGCTTTGCGTTCTGTCCACGTATAACCGCAGAGCGTGGACGGGACAGAGAAAAGCCAGGGCTGGGTCTGCCTCCTCCGAGGGCAGCGCTTGCAGGTTCACCACCTGGTCCTGGAAGGGAGTGGTGGGAACCTTGGGCACATAACCAGGCCAGGGTCTTAGGATCACGTGAGAGTTGGCCCGGCCCGAATTCTAGGCACGATTTGTCGATTTTGCCTACAGGTCCCCTATCCTCTTAACGGAATCCAATGCAGTCAGGAGCACTGTCTTCCAAGACAAGATTTTCAACTCTGCTGACTGTAATGGTTTAAAGGGTGCTCTCTGCAGTGCTGTTAGCACCAGAGACAAGTACCAAGAGGGTATAGAGTGAGAGCGAGGCAGATTTAGTCTCCTCACTCCCCTTAGGAACCTGACGATCAGATCATGCTTCCCCAAGGACTTACCATCAACTACATCATGATGTGCGGCGATAGCGGCAACATACACTTTGAGGGTGGAGGGAGACAGCCTTCGCTCCAACCCATCTTGCAGGAAGGAAAACACAGAACTGATCGAACATCTTCAGGGGGTCTTCTCGTCGAGAAGAGCACCACTCAACTAACAGGTTCCACTTAAAAGCATAGAGGCGCCTCGTAGAGGGGGCTCTAGCAGCAGTGATGGTGTCTACCACTGTTTGTGGCAGATTACCTAGAACCTCCGCGTCCCGTCCAGGGACCAGACATGGAGTTTCCAGAGGTCTGGACACGGGTGCCATAGGGTGCCCCCTCTCTGAGTCACAAAGTCCTTCTTTAGAGGAATGGGCCAAGGAGGTGCTGTCGCGAGGAGCACTAGTTCCGGGAACCAGGTCCGGTTGGGCCAATACGGCACAACTAACAAGACCTGCTCCTCGTCCTCCCTGTCTTTGCACAGAGTCTGTGCTAGAAGGCTCATTGGGGGAAATGCATACTTGCGTAGGCCCCCGGGGCCAGCTGTGTGTCAGTGCATCCGTGCCAAGGGTCCCTTCGGTCAGGGAGTAAAACAACTGGCAGTGCGACATGTCCGGGGCAGCAAACAGGTCTACCTGTGCGGTCCCGAAGCGTCTCCAGATCAGCTGGACCACCTGGGGATGGAGTCTCCACTCTCCCGGAAGCACTTGCTGTCGTGAGAGCTTGTCGGCTGGACGATTGAGCAGGCCCAGAACGTGAGGGGTGCGAAGCGACCTCAGATGCTTCTGACTCTAGAGGAGGAGATGGCGGGCGAGTTGTGACGTGACGGGAGCGTAGACCACCCTGTTTGTTGATGTACGCAACGGTCGCTGTGCTTGCCTCGTAGCGGCCCTTTGAGGCGGCCCAGCACAAGACGTACTGCTAACAACTCGATGCAGTCGATGTGCCATTGCAGTTGAGGCCCCGTCCACAGACCCGAAGCTGCATGCCCGTTGTACGTGGCCCCCCAGCCGGTGGTAGCGGCATCCGTGGAGACCACAGCATTCCTGGACACTTGTTCTAGGGGAACACCTGCCTGTAGAAACGAAGGGTCCGACCATGGGCTGAAAGTTTGGCGGCAATCCGGTGTGATTGCTACACGGAATGAACCGTTCTGCCACGCCCATCTCGGGACTCGTCGTGGAGCCAGTGTTGAAGCGGCCTCATATGAAGCAACCTGAGTGGCGTTACTGCGGCTGCGGATGCCATATGCCCCAAGAGCCTCTGAAAATGTTTCAGTGGGACCGCTGTTCTGCGTTTGAACGAATTCAAGCAGTTCAACACCGACTGGACGTGCTACTCTGTGAGGCGCGCTGTCAGATTGACCGAGTCCAACTCCATACAGAGAAAAGAGATCCTCTGCATGGGGGAGAGTTTGCTCTTTTCCCAGTTGACCCGAAGTCCCAACTGGCTGAGGTGACTGAGCACCATGTCCCTGTGTTCGCACAACTGCTCTCTCGACTGGGCCAGAATCAGCCAGTCGTCGAGGTAGTTGTGTCTCCCATATCTCTCATGGGAGCAATGGCCGCCTCCGCGATCTTCGTAAAGACACGGGGCGACGGGGACAGCCCGAAGGGTAGGAGTCTGTACTGATATGCCCGCCCTTTGAACGCAAAGCGTAGGAACGGTCTGTTTCGAGGGAGAATCGAGACATGAAAGTACGCGTCCTTCAGGTCGATCGCTGCAAACCAATCTTGGGGACGGATGTACCCGAAGATGCGTTTCTGCGTTAGCATCTTGAACGGCAGCCTGTGAAGGGACCGATTCAAGAACCGCAGGTCCAAGATTGGCCGTAACCCACCGCCTTTCTTGGGTACAATGAACTACGGGCTGTAGAAGCCTGTCTTCATATCGGCTGGAGGGACCGGCTCTATCGCATCCTTCGCCAGTACGACTGCGATCTCCGTTCTGGCCCGTTCTGTATACACTCGAAGCTGATAGGGCTCCCAGAAGTGATCCCAATTGGGAATCGGGAATCTTACTTACTTTTAGTCACTTTGCAGTCTGTTTCTAGAAAAACACTTAGATGCCACTGTAGATGTTCCAATAACACTGATTTTGTTGACAGAAAGCATCAAACACTGGCTATGGTACAGTATATCATACTACTCTTATGTATACAGTCAGTAGTATGTGAATTTTTTACGTTTAAATAAATCCCAACAAAGTACAAAGTGCAAAGTACAATGTCTAATGTTTAAAACAGTACTAACCAGGACCATCAGTAACATTTTAAGAGATGGTCCTGCAATATTGATCCCTTTCCACTGGGTTAACTGAGTAGTGCTATATCACAGACAGTATATCACTTTCTTTATTCCAGTTGGCTCGTTATGAAAATATTCATGCATTTGAATTCCCAGGTAAGAGGGCGTAAAATTATAACAGCCTTCTGTCTGTACCGTCTTGACTTCTTTGCTCGCTTTCATCACTTTCGCTTTTATTCTCGTGCACTGACTCGTTTGCTAAGATGAGCAGCCAATCAGAGTTCTCAAGTCAAGTCAAGTCAATTTTATTTATATTGTGCTTTATATAATACAGATCTATTGTAAAGATCATCAATTATTAAATTTGTTCATTTCATTTATAAAGCAGTTCTGCTTAATAATTTTTTTTTTAAATAATTATGTCATCGTCCAGCTCAGTTCAGTTCTCATACAACAGTGTCAGTACAGTCAAATCAATAATACTGTTGAATATTAAGTGTCCCCAACTAAGCAAGCCAGAGGCTACAGAGGCAAGGAACCCAAACTACATCAGGTGACAGAATGGAGAAAAAAACCTTGAGAGAAACCAGGCTCAGTCGGGGGGCCAGTTCTCCTCTGGCCAATGAATGAGCACGGTGTGACTATGATTCAGGCTGCATCACAAGTCAGAATTCAGGGGATTTTCTGTCTCACCACCGGCCCGACGTCGATCCAACATGCTGAATCGGCACAAAAAACCCAGACGTTGTCTGACTAGAGTCAACAGTGCGAAACACAAAGACGGTGCGAAAAAAAAAGCCGACAGACGCTCAAAAATGGCCCGACATTGCTTGGTGTGTCCCAGCCTTTAAGTGGGCTCCTCTCATCACAGATCCGAGGACAACACTGCCATTTTTTCCATCCCAGACAAGAACCATCAGTTCTTTTATGTGCTACATTAGTTTTGACACATTCACATTAAAGATGTCCTTTCATGCCAATCAAATTTTATTTTCTCTATCCCAGGGATTTCTGGATAGATGATTGAGCAGAAGAGAGGAACAGCCCATACAGATCTTTGACTTTGACGCTCCAAACATCTCCTTGAGCAGTGTAAATCTATCGCTGCGTACTGGGTGAGCTAAAGAAGAGCAGTGTCTCTCCTCCTGGGAGCGGGACTCCATCAGTACCCTGATAATGAGGGGCTCTCCTGCAGGAATTCTCCAAATGGAGTGATTTGTAATTGATTTGGTGGATTAATTACCGTCCGGTTCTGCCTGTGTCATGGTTAATATTGCACACTTCTGATGAGAAGAGGATCCGCACTGGGATCGTTTGGGCGAATGGCAATTATTCAATTAGAGCTGCGGTTCCCGCTGCACATCTTCATTCAGTAGTGGTAATCACACAGCTGATGGTGTCCACTGCAGAGTACACTGCAGAATGCCCAGTTGTTCATGATATATATACACACACACACACGTTTTTATTTTATTTTGTATATATTTTTAAACATATTAATAGATTTTTACATTTATTTTACAAAATATAATATTAAAGTGCCCCTATTATGCTTTTCGGACATTACCTTTCATGTAGTTTGTAATATAGGTTTTTGTGAATGTTAAAGGTCTGCAAAGTTTCAAAGATCAAAGTGCATGATAAATGGAGTCATTGTCTTCCAAAGGAAAGGATCGATTCTGAACTGCCTAAAACGAGTCATCAGCAATTCCAGTCTTACTTCCTGCATCACAAAGCAAAAATGGTTCAGGAATGGTTTGAGGAGCACAACAACGAGTTTGAGGTGTTGACTTGGCCTTCAAATTCCCCAGATCTCAATCCAATCGAGCATCTGTGGGATGTGCTGAACAAACAAGTCCGATCCATGGAGGCCCCAACTCGCAACTTACAGGACTTAAAGGATCTGCTGCTAACATCTTGGTGCCAGATACCACAGCACACCTTCAGGGGTCTAGTGGAGTCCATGCCTCGACGGGTCAGGGCTGGTTTGGCAGCAAAAGGGGGACCAACACAATATTAGGAAGGTGGTCATAATGTTATGCCTGATCAGTGTATATATATATTAGGGGTGTAACGATACATCGTATCGTTATATATATATATATATAATTACACACACACTGTTGATATAACAAAACTTCATTATTTTTATCCTTTTTATCCTTTCCTTCTCTATTATTTCTCACTCTCCCTTTTCTGTTTAACATTTTAACCTGTAGGTTTGCTACAAAAGACAAAGTCAAGTAGTCCTTGAGAGTCGTCTCTGATGACTGAAGATGGAGATCACAATGAAAACAATGTGCCTTTCAAACGGCTTCATTCACAGTCATTTAGTCACAAAAAGCTTGTTTATGATTCTCTAGCAATTTAAAGCTTTTGTAAAGGCAGTGATAAGTTTGTTATTCACTAGCTTATTTTCAGTCATTGAAAGGTTTTGCTGGGCATCTCACGAGAGACGGCCTAATGCGAAATGCACCTGAGTGAAACTTCTCAGAAAACCTGTTACTTCTGATTGGTTTTGAATGACTTTTCCCCTGATATCAACAACAGCATCAGGTTAATTGCTTATTTTCAAAAAATATGAATATGCATAAGATCTGCTGCATCGAAATTAAAACGCTAAATGAAGTCATTGTTCATTAGTTTAACCCCTTCAGGCAGCATAGAAACAGGAGAAACGTGCCCAGTGAAGGCATGGCCTTGTCTTATTAATCCATTACAAAATGATAAGAGTGTTTTAAATTATTTACGTGATTTTTGAATATCATGAATGGAAGTTATGATGAACATGCTTTAAGGGTTGTAAATCTAATAGTCTCTCTGGAATGAGTTGGTGTTACTGAATTACGCTCCGATTTCATTTAGCTGAGAGAGTATTGCTCATTTAGTCACACAAACTAATTTTAGCTGTTTGTCATAGATTTGTGTTATGAGGATGAAATGGTACGCCTTTGAGACTAAATTGGAGAGGAATAAGCTTTCCTTTTAGGCCTATTTAGAATCTGAACACATATAAGCCAATAAGAGATGTCTTTGCTGCTTTTCTTTACATTTGCAAAAAGTACCCGGATGACCTATTACCTATTCAGATAGGACACTTTACTATCCCATTAGGCCACGGGAGAGGATTTGTAAATGGCAGTGAAGTGACGCAACTGACGCTGGTAAGTCACATAACAGGGACAACATGGCGAATATAGTACATCTGGATAACATTCATACTACACACATTCATACTATATAGACTGACAGTGCTGTGTAGTAGGCCTAACTGATTACACGTAATCTGGATAACATAATCAGATTCCAAAAATTAATTACTTGTAATTAGATTATATTACATTTTAAAATACACCTAATCAGACTACTTTTTTTTATTGATTACATGATTACACATTATTCTCACAATGGCTGTCAATTATTCATAAATTCATTGATTCGTCCAACTACTTCTTTTTTATCTTTTAAAGTTTCCTAAAAAAAAGCCTACTGTTTACAGTATACAGTGGGGAGAACAAGTATTTGATACACTGCCGATTTTGCAGGTTTGCCCACTTACAAAGCATGTAGAAGTCTGTAATTTGTATCATAGGTACTCTTCAACTGTGAGTGACGGAATCTAAAACAAAAATCCAGAAAATCACATTGTATGATTTTTAAGTAATTAATTTGCATTTTATTGCATGACATAAGTATTTGATACATCAGAAAAGCAGAACTTAATATTTGGTACAGAAACCTTTGTTTGCAATTACAGAGATCATACGTTTCCTGTAGTTCTTGACCAGGTTTGCACACACTGCAGCAGGGATTTTGGCCCACTCCTCCATACAGACCTTCTCCAGATCCTTCAGGTTTTGGGGCTGTCGCGGACTTTCAGCTCCCTCCAAAGATTTTCTATTGGGTTCAGGTCTGGAGACTGGCTAGGCCACTCCAGGACCTTGAGATGCTTCTTACGGAGCCACTCCTTAGTTGCCCTGGCTGTGTGTTTCGGGTCGTTGTCATGCTGGAAGACCCCGCCACGACCCATCTTCAATGCTCTTACTGAGGGAAGGAGGTTGTTGGCCAAGATCTCGCGATACATGGCCCCATCCATCCTCCCCTCAATACGGTGCAGTCGTCCTGTCCCCTTTGCAGAAAAGCATCCCCAAAGAATGATGTTTCCACCTCCATGCTTCACGGTTGGGATGGTGTTCTTGGGGTTGTACTCATCCTTCTTCTTCCTCCAAACACGGCGAGTGGATTTTAGACCAAAAAGCTCTATTTTTGTCTCATCAGACCACATGACCTTCTTCCATTCCTCCTCTGGATCATCCAGATGGTCATTGGCAAACTTCAGACGGGCCTGGACATGCGCTGGCTTGAGCAGGGGGACCTTGCGTGGGCTGCAGGATTTTAATCCATGACGGCGTAGTGTGTTACTAATGGTTTTCTTCGAGACTGTGGTCCCAGCTCTCTTCAGGTCATTGACCAGGTCCTGCCGTGTAGTTCTGGGCTGATCCCTCACCTTCCTCATGATCATTGATGCCCTACGAGGTGAGATCTTCCATTGTGCCCCAGACCGAGGGAGACTGACGTCATCTTGAACTTCTTCCATTTTCTAATAATTGCGCCAACAGTTGTTGCCTTCTCACCAAGCTGCTTGCCTATTGTCCTGTAGCCCATCCCAGCTTTGTGCAGGTCTACAATTTTATCCCTGATGTCCTTACACAGCTCTCTGGTCTTGGTCATTGTGGAGAGGTTGGAGCCTGTTTGATTGAGTGTGTGGACAGGTGTCTTTTATACAGGTAACGAGTTCAAACAGGTGCAGTTAATACAGATAATGAGTGGAGAACAGGAGGGCTTCTTAAAGAAAAAGTAACAGGTCTGTGAGAGCCGGAATTCTTACTGGTTGGTAGGTGATCAAATACTTATGTCATGCAATAAAATGCAAATTAATTTTTTAAAAATCATACAATGTGATTTTCTGGATTTTTGTTTTAGATTCCGTCTCTCACAGTTGAAGTGTACCTATGATAAAAATTACAGACCTCTACATGCTTTGTAAGTAGGAAAACCTGCAAAATCGGCAGTGTATTAAATACTTGTTCTCCCCACTGTATATGTTCATAGGGTCTTCCAGGTTTGTGGAATTACACATACAGACCAGCCACTAGTCAAAACTGAGACCCACAAAACTTTTGATCATTGGATTTACAAAAATCATTTAACTTTGAACAATGTTTATTTCTCAACATTGCATATCCAATCATCTCCTGAACACTTTATTTTTATTTTTATTTATCATTTAACCATGTATTACTGTCTTTGGAAGGCTTTTGTCTGTCAACAATAAAATTAAGTCAAGAATAATAATAATAAGAATAATAAGAATAATAAGAATAAGAATAAGAATAAGAATAAGAAGAAGAAGAAGAAGAAGAAGAAGAAGAAGAATATGAATAAGAAGAATATGAATAAGAAGAAGAATAAGAAGATTAAGTTCATGGTTCTCTGATGTCGGATAATGGTCACATGACATGCAGGTAAACATTTAAAAAAATATATTTTTAGTAAGTGTTTTATTTTGGCTGTTTTTCATTTTAAAATCATTTACTTAAATTTTTATATGTCTTTATGATTTAATTACTTAATAGCTTTTCATTAAACGCACAAATTGCTGCAGCTCCTTCACAAACCCCAATCTGAAAAAACTCTGACGTAATGTTATATTTAATGCACTTCATGTTGTTGAACAGATAATTTCTCTTTGCGTTTTTATATCAATATGGTACAATTTTCCTGTTCAAATCAATGTGACAAACAAGTTATGTCAAAAGTAATCTAAAAGTAATCAAGAAGTAGTCAGATTACATTACCCTAAATGTGTAATGTAATGGATTGTTACTAACTACAATTTTTGTCATGTAATTTGGAATCAGTAACCGACTACAGTTTGTAAGTAATCTACCCAGCACTATATATATATATATATAACATATGTGACATAGAACTTATTAGTGGTTGCAAAGTAATTACTTATTCAAAAGAACTACCTAAAGAGTATGCAATTTCGGATGCAGCAAAACAGTCAGAGTACAGAGCTATGAACTCAATATATATAACATAAATCAGAATATTTGGCCCCGTAATTACTAATTAATAAATTATTTAATGATATAAATGATTATTTTATTAAATTGAAAGCAAATAATTTGAATGTAATTTGATAAAAAATGTTTGAGTTCCTATTGAAATCTCACATTACAGACTTTAAGATATCTTTAGAAACACTAGATTAAATATTTGAGATTACTGGGGTTTTTTCTCAAGAGCTCTTGCTGCTGTCTAAGAGAAACAACTGAGATAGTGAAGAGATAACATTAGTCTTCTCTACAACTAAATTCCAGCAGTAATCCATTGTGGTCCTCTCCAGCATGCCAGTCTTTTTTTAACAGCTACCACTAATGGGAGATAAGACAGTAATGCATCTGAGGTCAAAACCATCTGTCCCAGTATCACCTGCAACTTAGCTGTCCCCATTACTATAAAGACCGAAGGGACGTAACCCACTTTAGCTCAGGCACTGTTTCTTGAGACAATTGACTTCTGAACTTGTTACTCAAAACCTCAAACACAGCAATATAAGTCATTTTCAATAACATATACCTTATATAATGAAAACAAATATGCTTTGCACAAGGACTAAGCCCTATTTTTAACCTTACAACAGCATCGCTGCTCTGCTAATAACCATGTGGTGTGAGCAGCTGTAGCACACTTGCTAATGCTAACTAGAAATAGCCAGGAACTAAGAACACATACCGGTCTTGCTGTATTGTATTAAGACTATTAGTTCAAAATTGTTGGTTTGTGAATTAATTCACCGGCTTTTTAAAGTACTCAAATGGAGGGATGTTTCCTGTGTGGATGGCTGATGATCTGAAAGCTAATTAGCCTAACCTCTGCTGTGTCTTTTTCTTAGCCAATCATTACCACTGCTGAGGTGTTTTCAGATAGGGTGTCAAATCATGCTGAGATATTGGCGAGCCCAGTTTTTAGCTTCACCGCTCATGCCGCAGGGTTGTTATCCTGATGCCTGCAGAGAATAGTTCTGTTTAATAGATGCAACAGTGATATTAGCTAGAATGTTGATAGGTTTTGTTTAATAAAAGAGGCAAGAGCTGGTGAGAGTTTTTCTCTCTATTCTCTCTAGCTGTCAGAGACAGACAATATAGACGATTGGGAGAATGCCCGGCATTTACAATAGATTTCCCTCAAGAAATCTGCTTGCAAACTCTTCTAAAGCATCTACATAACTGTTTATAGGCCCTTGTGCCACCCTAGAAGAGAAAAAAGTGAGCTTTGTGACTGTGTTCGCCTTCCACACACTTGCTGTAAAGGGATGTTCACACTGACAGCAACAAAGCAGCCATAAGTCATTCATTTACAATGAGAGCTGTGCATGATGGAGCAAAGAGCAAATCGCCACCTTGGAATTATAAAGTTCTATCTGCATTCTGAGCAGTTTTGTGATATTGAGATTCAAAGTTTTTGCATTCCATTCGACTTTGTAGATAGAACCTTTTTGTTTTCTAAATAAAAAGTCCCAAAATGTACACAACATAAAAAAACATCATAAATAAATAAGTAAATAAGTTATATTATAAGTGATATGTGAATAACTAAATTTTGCAAAAAAAGTCAGATAGAAACTTATTATTCCAAGGTGACAAAATGTTGATACAGTTGGATTCTGTAGAAGACCAACAGCACAGAGACTCAATGTTACTGCTCCGAGCGAGATTCGAACTGGGGTCTCCGGCGCGGGAGGCGGGTGCACTAGTCTCGCGTAGACAGACCTTCAGACTGACTGACTGGTCTGGACTCTATCGCAGCTTTCATTGGCCAAGGACAGCCCAAGAGGACGTTTGATGTAACACAACCAGTCACAGTTCGTTTTGTTCCGCGTCATGTTTATGGGCGTGAAAATGTAATGTTGATGTCCCTGCAAGAACATACCGGCGTGCTTCTAAAAATTAATAATTGAAGAACGTTGTTCAAGTTTACTGCAACAATGGAGCCGCGAACTTCACATACTTTTGAAAATCCAGCATTTAGTTGATCCTGGTAAGCACTCATTGTCACAGTTTTAAACACGACAGTGGCTTCCAGTGATTTGATCACTTTCAGGATGAATGCTCCTTTACACAGAGCCAGGTTGCGCTTTTACATTAACAATCTTTAATTCGATGAGCTTGTGTTCACCTTATAGAGTGTTAATGTGGCCTCCTTATTGACCAGAGCACCTGGACAGACACAAAGTCTCTATAGCTCTCTGCATTGATTTTTTTGGCAGTGATATGGATTCAGTAACAGTTTGCTGAAACACAACCACTCTCTTGGGTTCAAACAGAGGGAACAGAGTTTATCAGGTACCTCAATCCAGTAGTAACAAAAGGAAGCTAAAAAAACAAAACAAACAAGCTTCTTATATTCACTGTGACATATTTACGATGTTCAGGTGCACTAGAAGTAAAAGATATACAAAATAAGATCCAGGGCAGTCATGAATACAAGTCTACCCTTTTGAAAAGCACTGTACCAAATTACAGTGACCCCAAAACGTATTTGGACACTTAAGTCACAATTAAAAATGCAAGCATGTCTTCACATTATATATAAAAATATCAAAACAATTAGCATTAATTTTAAATAAATAACTAAGCAGGAAACATACATGTGTTTGGTTTTGTGATGGTGTCACACGGCACGTTTTGGCACAGTCAATCGCCCTCTTTAAACAGTGTGCTCACCGTCCCTACAGGGGAATTTATGAGCTTTCCTGAGAAAAGCTCTCTCGGCCAGGCAATAAATTCAGGCCCGCATCCATTCAGAGGTCTGAGGCATTATCATCAAATTTTCTAAAGGTTGCAATGCTGTCAGAACTCCGTCCGGCCGCATCCAGATTTACAGGCAGCTCTGGAAATAACTGACTTTTCAAATGCACATTACTCACATAGCCACTTCACTTTCCTGCTCACTCGTTTTTTTTATTATTTGAATTTGACTACTTATGAACAAAAGAAGAAAGAGAACGAGCAATTTGCTTTTCGTTGCTATTCGCGCCTAAAACTATACAAAACGTCTATAATTACCCAGCTCTGACTGTATTTATGAGGGGAAGATGAAGTCTTAACACTGGTGCGGGGAGGAGCTGGCACGCTCTTTGACAATGCTTTAATTTCACAGTAAAGGGCTGTAATTACACAACCGTTCTCTTTTTCCCTCCCGTTCTCTTTCTTCCTGTGCCACTGTCCCCTCATTGGTTCCGTCGGCGCTCTTATCGGCCTTGCTGTCAGAGTGAGGAATATTAGCGCTTTAAAACAGCATCATTAGCTGATGAGCAATTAAATTAATCTGTCGCCTCTATTTAAGGGTAGATCCAAGGAATGCGTCTTAATCCCCCCTCTTCCTTCCCACGAAGTAGCCTTCTTTTAAAATTTTCCAATGAAAGGGGACGGCTCTCGTATTGAACTCTTTTAGGGCATGTTACCTGAGCGGAGCAGAACTGAATACATCTGCGGCTCATTCCATCTCAATTATAACCCCGTTCATTAGCCCAGGTGCCGCGCCACTGCCTCCTGCTCCCACAAATCAAAGTGAGGTTACCGAGTGTCCTTAGCACTCGGGCCAACTACAGTGAGAGAAATGCACATAACATCTCCTCACTGAATTACAGTGCTTGCCAGGTGAGCACTGTATTGAAATCCCTCATATGTCCTCATATTACACTTTTTCTGCAATTAATTCATCGCCAACACCTCCATTCAAACTTATTTTGGAGATCATTTTCACCCTAGGTGCTAGTTTATTTTACACTTTATTATCTACTCAGTTTGCCATAGAATGGAATTTTGCTTTTGGCACTGGAATAAAAAAATAAACAGACATAGATCATTTCTTTATAGTGCCATTCCCAGATAAGTTTGCATATAATGTAAAAAACTGAATGAATAATAAAGTGTAACATTTAAAAATACATTGTGTAGCTAGAGTTGAAATGATACACAAAACAAGTAGAAGTCTATCATTTTAAAAGATCATTTCAACCCTATGTACTAAAAATAGACAGATAAACAGTAAAATGTTAAATAAATAGGAATGTATGAACGAACAAAGTGACAAACCAATCAATCAATTCATCAATTTTCATTGTTATTAAAAAAGAGTTAAAGTGACATCAAGATGTCAAGAGTGCTTTTAAGAAAATTTAATTTAAGATCTCCCACTGATGATACCCTTGTAATATTTGCATATTGAATTGAGTAAATGAGCTTTATCATACAATGCATTGCAAGTAGTCATTTCCTTCAAAAACATCTAGCCAGTGGTATAAAGTCTTTAAGGAATAGCTCAAAGTCTTCAAGAAGAACTTTAAAATCATGGAAAAGTCACAGAAATGTGTATGTCGTATATATATATACATATATATATACAGTTGTGGTCAGAATTATTGGCACCCCTGGTAAATATGATCAAAAGTGGCTGTAAAAATAAATCTGCATTGTTTATCCTTTTGATATATCATTCAAAAAATTCACAAAAATCTAACCTTTCATTGAAGTAAAAGAATGGAAAGTTGGGGGAAAAATCACATTATGAAATAAATGTTTTTCTCCAAAACAAGTGGCCACAATTATTGGCACCATTTTATGAAATACTTTTTGCAACCTACTTTTGCCAAGATAACAGCTCTGAGTTTTCTCCTATAATGCCTGATGAGTTTGAAGAACACCTGACAAGAGATCAGAGACCATTCCTCCATACAGAATCTCTCCAGATCCTTCAGATTCCCAGATCCATGTTGGTGCTTCTTCTCTTCAGTTCACCCCACTCATTTTCTATAAGGCTCATGTCAGGGAACTGGGACGGTCATGGCAGAAGCTTCATTTTGTGCTCAGTGACACATTTGTGTGTTTATTTTGATGTTTGTTTTAGGTCATTGTCCTGATAGAAGATCCAACCACGGCCCATTTTAAGATTTCTAGCAGAGGTCATCAGGTTTTGATTTTTTATCTGTTGGTATTTGCTAGAATCCATGACACGATGTATCTGAACAAGATGTCCAGGACCTCCAGCAAAAAAAAGTAGGCCCACAATATTAAAGATGCAGCGGTATGTATTCTTTTGTGGTATGTGCACAAAAGGCCTATTTCTCTCAAATATTGTTCACAAATCTGTCTAAATCTGTGTTAGTGAGCACTTCTCCTTTGCCGAGATAATCCATCCACCTCACAGGTGTGGCATATCAAGATGCTGATTAGACAGCATGATTATTGCACAGGTGTGCCTTAGGCTGGCCACAATAAAAGACCACTCTAAAATGTGCTGTGATTGGGGGGGGGGTCCGAAAAGCAGTCAGTATCTGGTGTGACCACCATTTGCCTCACGCAGTGCAACACATCTCCTTCGCATAGAGTTGATCAGGTTGTTGATTGTGGCCGGTGGAATGTTGGTCCACTCCTCTTCAATGGCTGTGCGGAGTTGCTGGATATTGGCAGGAACTGGAACACGCTGTCGTGTATGCCGATCCAGAGCATGCTCAAAGGGTGACATGTCCGGTGAGTATGCTGGCCATGCAAGAACTCGGATGTTTTCACCTTCCAGGAATTGTGTACAGATCCTTGCAACATGGGGCCGTGCATTATCATGCTGCAACACGAGGTGATGGTCGTGGATGAATGGCACAACAATGGGCCTCAGGATCTCGTCACGGTATCTCTGTGCATTCAAAATGCCATCAATAAAATGCACCTGTGTTCGTTGTCCATAACATATGCCTGCCCATACCATAACTCCACCGCCACCATGGGCCACTCGATCCACAACGTTGACATCAGCAAACCGCTCACCCACACGACGCCATACACGCTGTCTGCCATCTGCCCTGTATAGTAAAAACCGGGATTCATCCGTAAAGAGAACACCTCTCCAAAGTAGGGGTGGGCGATATAGCCTCAAAATTATATCACGATATTTCAAGAATATTTGCGATAATGATATTTATGACGATATAGAAAAAAATATATAGAACAAAGTTTTATTGGTGATTACAGCTGGTAGGCAGTAGCTTTTGTTAGTGCAAACAAAATGAAGGGCATTTTCCTTTTCCAGTGAGCTACTGTCATTGATGACAGAATACCTAATTCGAAGTGTAAATGTATTGTCATAAGGTGGCAGCAGCAGCATCACAGTCACACAGCACGAATCAAATGGTAGCAAAGTAAAAAAAGTAACCTTGGTACAAGTTGGTAGTGTTTTCACTGGAAATCTTAAGTAAAAGTACAACATAACTCCTTAACATTTTAGTTTAACAATAACTAAAGTAATTTATGCCATGGTCTGTCTGAATATTCGATTCTGATTGGTTGGAAGGTGTGCAATAAAATCGTTTAATTCACAGGTAGTTCCTAGTCAGGTGAATCACCGTTCTATAATAATGCGCTGTTTTCATTGAAGCACGCACACACACACACACACACACACACACACACACGTACACGTCACTCGCACACAGAGAGCGGAGATCGCGCTGTGCATTCAGGAGCACAGAAACCTATCAACGCCGCCCCGCGACTTTTAGCAATAAAATAGCTAAGCTACTGGATCACATTATATTTCTCAGCAACGATGGGGTTACATCGCTATTTTTAAGTAATAAACGTACATCTTCATTGTTAAGAGAGACGCTGAACAGACGCAGTCACGCAGGAATGAATCTCTCTCTCTCTCTCTCTCTCTCTCTCTCTCTCTCTCTCTCTCTCTCTCGCTCTCTCGATAATTAATTCAAATAAATGCTATGATTCATTCATTTAAATAAATGTAATCTTACGCACTACCTTATCTCGGTGTCTGATTCAGAGCGGGCAGAATGCTGGATCTAACGAGCCGTAACTGACGAAAATAACCGTCAATTTTACCCTTCCGGTCAAATACTGCGCTGCAAACATCAGTAACAGCTTATCAATGTTTTGTCAGTTGTCAAGAGGTCTGACCGCTCCCTTTTTAGGTACTAAATCGTCATCGGAGGCTGACATGCTGCTCTTACTCTCACGTGTTGTTGTTGTGTGCGTCATCGCGTCGCTATATCATTGATATCGCGATATGACACATTTTTATCATGTAAAAATTTATACCAGTGTTATCGTGGACGGTATGATATGGCACACCCCTACTTCATATTAACAAAGTCTTCTTGAGGTTTAATATTCACAGACACTAGTCCATATCACGATGTGATAAGTTAACAGACCTACTTTTGATTTATTTATCAAAATTTGACAAATTCCGTGACATTCCGCGTTATTACAGTAAATTCCGTTTTATGACTGGATTCCTTCCGTGTTTTCTGCATCGCGGAAATCATGGAGCCCTGGCTTATGTGCGCTCTACTTGTATATAGATCAGTGGTGCGTGCGCTTTTGGTGTGAGCTAGAAACCTGCGGGAATTAGTACAATTATGCGTAATACAAGCACTATTTAACCGGATCGAATGAGACGAGTGAGTGAGAGGACGCGGGTGTGTGTCAATTCGCCGACGGAGAGAAGATTGTGAACGCACAGCTGACGTTATTGCCTGTGCTGTGCCGCTGGCAACAAAAACCGGCTCGGAATCGAAAAGACATGAGACTGTAAATATCATAAGAGACTTTTAACTTTTGCTGCAAGAAAGAACATTTTGATGTTCTGGATAAATGAGAAAACTCAAAATCAAAAAATGGCATAACCTTGTGAAAGAACTCATCCCAATGGAATTTTTGACATGTATATTACATTCTTCTACAGAAGTATTTCATCGGATATGGACACCCTATTTGGACTATGTTTCCCTCACCTTGGATGATTGTATACATTTTTCCTGAAAACTGTTGTGATGGCTCAAGACAAGAAGCCTATTCCTGTGAATGTTTATGTATCTTCCCCTGTAACCTGTCTGTTTCTTTAATTTTATTTTATTAAGAATTGATTTGAGAATTGTGCATTTAAGGTCTGCCTGAGCTGTTGTCTTTTTTTTTTTTTCTGCTTTGTTTTGTTTGCTTTGTTTGTTCTGTTGGAACTTCATTATCAAAAATCTCAATAAAAATATTCAAGAAAACATGAGACTGACCGACCGGTCAGCGGTCCGGGCTGATCATGCGGAAAATCGGCCGATTCCGATCCCTGGCCGGTCGATCGGTGCATCTCTAATATATATATACACAGTGGGGAGAACAAGTATTTGATACACTGCCGATTTTGCAGGTTTGCCCACTTACAAAGCATGTAGAAGTCTGTAATTTTTATCATAGGTACACTTCAACTGTGAGAGACGGAATCTAAAACAAAAATCCAGAAAATCACATTGTATGATTTTTAAGTAATTAATTTGCATTTTATTGCATGATATAAGTATTTGATACATCAGAAAAGCAGAAC
Organism: Coreius guichenoti; assembly: GCA_039654105.1. Lineage (NCBI taxonomy): Eukaryota > Metazoa > Chordata > Actinopteri > Cypriniformes > Gobionidae > Coreius > Coreius guichenoti. Next base: position 12,010,071 of record CM077172.1, on the reverse strand, counting down.
TTAATATTTGGTAAAGAAACCTTTGTTTGCAATTACAGAGATCATACGTTTCCTGTAGTTCTTGACCAGGTTTGCACACACTGCAGCAGGGATTTTGGCCCACTCCTCCATACAGACCTTCTACAGATCCTTCAGGTTTCGGGGCTGTCGCTGGGCAATACGGACTTTCAGCTCCCTCCAAAGATTTTCTATTGGGTTCAGGTCTGGAGACTGGCTAGGCCACTCAAGGACCTTGAGATGCTTCTTACGGAGCCACTCCTTAGTTGCCCTGGCTGTGTGTTTCGGGTCGTTGTCATGCTGGAAGACCCAGCCACGACCCATCTTCAATGCTCTTACTGAGGGAAGGAGGTTGTTGGCCAAGATCTCACGATACATGGCCCCATTCATCCTCCCCTCAATACGGTGCAGTCGTCCTGTCCCCTTTGCAGAAAAGCATCCCCAAAGAATGATGTTTCCACCTCCATGCTTCACGGTTGGGATAGTGTTCTTGGGGTTGTACTCATCCTTCTTCTTCCTCCAAACACGGCGAGTGGAGTTTAGACCAAAAAGCTCTATTTTTGTCTCATCAGACCACATGACCTTCTCCCATTCCTCCTCTGGATCATCCAGATGGTCATTGGTAAACTTCAGACGGGCCTGGACATGCGCTGGCTTGAGCAGGGGGACCTTGCGTGGGCTGCAGGATTTTAATCCATGACGGCGTAGTGTGTTACTAATGGTTTTCTTTTAAAATGTGGTCCCAGCTCTCTTCAGGTCATTGACCAGGTCCTGCCGTGTAGTTCTGGGCTGATCCCTCACCTTCCTCATGATCATTGATGCCCCACGAGGTGAGATCTTGCATGGTGCCCCAGACCGAGGGAGATTGACCGTCATCTTGAACTTCTTCCATTTTCTAATAATTGCGCCAACAGTTGTTGCTTTCTCACCAAGCTGCTTGCCTATTGTCCTGTAGCCCATCCCAGCCTTGTGCAGGTCTACAATTTTATCCCTGATGTCCTTACACAGCTCTCTGGTCTTGGCCATTGTGGAGAGGTTGGAGTCTGTTTGACTGAGTGTGTGGACAGGTGTCTTTTATACAGGTAACGAGTTCAAACAGGTGCGGTTAATACAGGTAATGAGTGGAGAACAGGAGGGCTTCTTAAAGAAAAACTAACAGGTCTGTGAGAGCCGGAATTCTTACTGGTTGGTAGGTGATCAAATACTTATGTCATGCAACAAAATGCAAATTAATTATTTAAAAATCATACAATGTGATTTTCTGGATTTTTGTTTTAGATTCCGTCTCTCACAGTTGAAGTGTACCTATGATCAAAATTACAGACCTCTACATGCTTTGTAAGTAGGAAAACCTGCAAAATCAGCAGTTTATCAAATACTTGTTCTCCCCACTATATATATATATATATATATATATATATATATATATTATTATTTTATTTTATTTTTTTTTTTATAATTTTCAAGTTATTTTTTTAGCTTACATTTTTATGGAAGAAAATTTGCTTTTTTCAAGTAGAATCAGTATGGAAAAAAAAATCACTAATCACAAATGGCGGTTTAAGAAAAAAATCAAGTGAGTTTATAGGTCAAAAGCTGTGGGAACCCAGATTAAGCACTGTAAAAGTGGTCTATACAACTTCTGTGCTATATTTGAAGTCCTCTGAAGCCATATGATAGCTTTGTAGGAGGAACAGGCCGAAATTCTGGGGGAGGGATTATCAATGAATAAAGATTAGAGCAGGTAGGACCACAGAGAAATGTGTGATTTTTAGCCCACACAAATGCTCAGGGACGAGGAGTGTGAGAAACGGCCCGGGCAGAGCCTGTGCTTTTTGGTGAACTTGATTAATGGCTACACTAGTCCCTAGTTAAAGCCATAATTATAGCCCGGCAATTGGATTTCAGTCGGGTCTCTCTGCAGTGAGAGAAAGGGCAACTGGAGAGAGGGGAATGTGTGGCGCTGTTGTTGTCCCTATTAAGCTGCAACAACACACAGGAGGCAGCCTCACAGGCAAACACTGCACATGCTAACGCCTCAGGACAGAAACAGACAGAATGAGGGGAATTCAAAAAGAAAGAGAGAAGGGCAAGTAATGAACGAGGAGCAATAAATGAGGAAATGATAAAAAGACAGGAAATGGGAAAGATAAGCATTGAAATAGGGCTGAAAAGACATGTAATCAGGTTACAGAGAAAGATGAGGGGAGACCGGGGTTAGTTGTCACACTCCAGTGAATATTTCACAGGGTATGTTTTTGTTTGAAAGTCTATGTAAGTCTTGGCTAGCAAAAAAAAGCAACTGAAAATTTCCACTGTTAATGCCCAGGAAAAAAAATACCTTCCGTGACAACATGCCCCAATTGCATCACTGTATGGGGTAAGTTGTCACAATGGAATATGCCATTAATCAAATAGTAAAAGTGTATTTATTATAAGCAGGCTTATTCCCTAGATTGCTAACAGGAATGAATGACGGAATGACGAAACACAAAGAGAGACAAATCTTCAATTTGAGGAAAATTGACCTTTTGTGAAAAAAAATGGCCCAATAGCATCACACTGTATGGGGTAAGTTGTCACAATACAATTGTGCCATTAATCAAACAGTAAAAATGTAATATTACATGTATATATTAAATAACATATTTTAACTGTTGAATCATTTCACTGTTTAAGCCTATAACGTAAATAGTTATAAAAGTTATATAAAAAATTTAATATAAAAATAATCAAAAAATATTTAAAAAAAATTAGCAAACAAATATTGTAATTAATACATTTATATAATTTAAAGCACATTTGACAACTTGCCCAAATAAAAAAATGACTCAAAACTGTTCCTGATATAAAACTTCCCTGTGTAACCCTGGTCACTGCTTTACTTATGAGCATAATTCTCAGCAGAAGACGGGTTATTATGAGTGGGTTGGGTCTCACACAGGAGTAATGATGACGTCTTCATTTGTTTTAAAATAAGTTAATTTGGCCCGCACAGGTCAGTAAATGTGACTGGCTCCTCAGAGGGCAATTTCACCTTGCCCCATGGCCCTTTTCTCAGTCATTATTTTCAGCTACACAAGAAATTGGCCACCGGCTAATCAACATTCAGCTCTTCCAAGTGTGTTATTACACACAGCAATTGATGGATGGTACAATTACACCCAATGTCACTTAGCTAAATGGCTATGTAATTCTAATGAGTTCTTATTTAAACAGCCACTAGTTATTGTGTGAAAGTGTAAGACAGGGAGGGGGGCGGTAAACAGACTGGACGATACATAGAGCCATTCGTTTACTAAACTGATTACGGTGAGGCTACATCGCAGTCGCGCCATAGTTTAAGCAAAATAAATTACATTTTAATCTCTCTAATGAACATCTCTTAAAAGGCAGGTTAGTCCTTGGTTAAAAAAACAGACCCTTTCTCTCACATTCCCCCGCCTTAAAACAAGGTCAGAGGGACAAGCGTCGACTAATCATAATTAAAGTCAAGCGGCACAAAGACCAACCCTTCGCACTCAAGGACCCTCGCTCTAATAGAAACAGAGGAGTGCCGTGGCTGTGGCCTAGCTAGAATGGCGTAAAACATGATGGATTCCCAGCCATCCCGGTGCCTGCCGTCTCTCCCTGTCACACGCAGATACACACACCCCCTCACAAGCACCTGTCTGACTGTCACCCTCTCTGCGGAGAGCCGGCCTGGCGTGGACACAATGCTCAGGCAGTCCTATCATGCGTCAGAGAGTGTCGCATCTGTTCAACCCTCTTTCTGCAGGTATTAGTCTTCATTTCCATTGTTTACCCATTCTGTCCTTCCTCTAAAACTCTGTCCTCAGGGCCTCCTTCCACAGCTAGCTCCTTTATCTTGACTGCTATAAAACCAGTAAAACCCCCAACAGAGGACATTCTTTCTTGTTTCACAAGCTCAAATACAGAATTGTGTTTTTCTGTTTTCTTATGGCACCTTTGGAGATTATTAGTTGTAATACTGATTTTAAAAAATATACGAGTCAACATCAACCTAACTAATCTTATTTAGATTCTTAATACACGTTTCACGAGTTCGCCTGCCCATTCAGCCTTAAAGGTTAATAGTAAACTATTTTGGCTTGCTGTCCTTGGAGGAGGCTCGAACCCGAGGCTTGGCTCAAGCTCAGAGTTAAACCCCCCCTATAAGAGTACTGCACATAGGAGGAAAGAGCGAATTAGAGGAGGAGATGGGGAGGAGGAGGGTTGCCGGAAGAATTTGTCCATGGGATGACGCAGTGTCTGCAGCTTATACAGTACGCTCGTAATGATGATTGATGGGACTGAATGTTTAGGCTCCTCCCGAACTTACATTTGGAACTTCATTTATGGTCTTACTGTGCATGATTCATCAGTGCATGTTGGAAATCATTTACCAAAATGTAAAATTGATCTACCTCTGAAATGACCTTCTTAAGAGCGAACTTTACCTTCACCCGCCACGGTTCATCTTCAAGGTTCCTCAGGTGCCAGTGTCTGGTAAGATTCAATCCCATCTCAGAATCACAGTTTGTAATACCTGATTAAAACTGTTTGTCACATCTTCCTGTTAGAACTGATTGAGTAAAATGGTAATAATTAAACAGTAAGATCAATGCAGATAATTAATAAAAATACACCGATCAGGCATACCATTATGACCATTATGACAGGTGAAGTGAATAACACTGATTAACACCTATCAAGTGGACATTCACAAAAAAATAAAAAATTTTTTAAAAAGCATAAAATTAGTTTAGTGGGTTTATTTTTATGTGAACTTCCCTTCCTTGAAAAAGAAAACCAAAAAAGACTTGACTTAGACTTGGGAAAAAGCAATGGCGAAATAGACTCTGGACATGACTATGGGTAGCTTCCCCAACACAGCTCCAGAGAACCCATTAAAAGGCGTCTCATATTGTGAATGAGAACGCGGATGGGGGGAGATCTCCACTTAATTCCAGATGGCTTTGTTATCAGGAAGCAGCAGTTAATAAAGTATGTTCAGCTATTGTAAGCACGGTGAGCCTGACACGACCCATACTGAGAGCCTGGAGTGAGTGCTGCTTTTGTGTAAATTGATTTCATTTAGCGTGCGAGAGTGGTCTAGTCCCAGATTCACCTTCTCGCTATGGAGAGCGGAGGGGAGATAGGACAGCGAGACGGCTAGCGTAAGTGCGGCCCCCGGACAGACTATTGTGACTCCCTTGCTGCTTTTCCTCTCATACTCTTTATTCAATGACCGGTGTTCTGTTGAGATAAGAAACCAACGCTTCTTCTCCTCTTTATCTTGTTTCTCTCTCTTTCTCTTTGACTCTCTTTATCTGTCTGCTTCTCCTTTCTCTGGAATTTGAAAGTGTATATGAGAGACGCGGAGTGCTTGTCAGGTTGCGCTCTGTTGTGGTGGGTGTAAGACATCTCAGTTAACACGGAGGAAGTTCCTGCAGACAGCAGAGCTTGTCGCCTTCATGACATGCTTCCGCTCTGCTGAAAGTCACCTTCATGCACTTAAGGAGAGACTGGGGCTTCTTGTCACACTTTGTTCTCAAGTGAATATTTCTCAGTACAGACACATAAACTTCCATTCAAAAGTTTGGAGTCAGTAAGATTTTTCATGTTTTTGAAATAAAGTCTTCCTTTATTTGATCAAAAATAAAAACAGTTAAACAATACATTAAAAAAAGTAATATTGTGGAACATTAGTACAATTCACAATAACTTTTCCATTTTAATATAACTTAATATGTAATTTATTCCTGTGATGGCAAAGCTGAATTTTCAGCATTTTTACTCCAGTCTTCAGTCACATGATTTTTCAGAATTCATTCTAATATGCTGATTTAGTGATCAAGAAACATTTCTTCTTATTATCAATGTTGAAAAATGATGTGTTTTTGCAGGATTTTTTGATGAATAGAAAGCTCAAAAGAACAGCATTGTTTTGGAATAAAAATATTTTGTTACATTATAAATGTCTTTACTGTTACTTTTGATCCATTTAATGCATCCTTGCTAAATAAAGTATTCATTTCTTTAAAAAAGAATTTAACAGTAGTGTACCTTAAAGTACACTAAGCTAATGAATAGGGTGTGACGAGATCTCGTGCCACGACATCTCGCGATATTAATTTGTGACGAGATTTCTCGTTGAGTGAAAAGCTGTCTCGCGATATCGCCATGACGAAGCGTGAGGTGAAATTAGCATAGAATATGCCACCGCTATGTTTACATTACATTACGGTGCCCACCACGGCACCAACTCCACTGTCATTTGCTTTTTTTTATAGAAATAAAAAACATTTAATTCAGTTGGATAATGGTTGCTTCAATTGTAAACTATTGTAAACGTCTGCTCTGTGTATCACAGTGCAGCAGGAATCACAGTTCACTGATCATGTGACGAGAGTAAGGCGAGATGACTGACAAGACCATGGCGGAGGATTCGTCGCGCAACAGAGCCTAAGCGTCTGATAAATGTCTTATCTTGTAGAATCTACGCTCAGCACTGCCGCTCCCTATACAAAGAGTACGAAAGTAAAAGTGAAAGTAAAACACGAGCTCCCTGATGAGCGCAAATTAGGCTACATACAATAGCATGTCTCCCAATATTAAAGCTATCTTAGGCTGGGCTATGTAGCCACTTCTTAGCTCTTGTCTCTGATGGTCCTTTGAATATTGAGAGTGTACTTTGATTATGGTTGCACTTATTGTTTGCACTTAATAAGACAAAGAAAAAACTTATTTATTTTTGTTATTTATACTGTTTTTATTTCTATGTTCAATTTGTGGAAAGGAGTTCCATTAGGAGGTCACACACAGCCTCAATCAGAAGATCTGGAAGCTCATAATTCATGTACAGTAAGGTCTGAAGAGACTCATGTGAAATCATATAGAAGAGAAGCCAGTCAGCTAAGTTTGTGGTAAAACCTTTTACAGTGCTTGTATATTGTTGTCTTTCAATGCATATGACAATTCCTACTCAAAAAGTAGAACTGAAATGACATTCATTACACAATGATTCGTTAAAACATTTCAAAATGCACCTGCAGACTATTTTTCCAGTCATGAATTTTGTCATTGAGGATTTCTTTAAAAATACTGTGCAAAAATCTTGTCTCGTCTCGTTCTCGTGAACTCAATCTCGTGTCTCGTCTCGTGAGCTAAGTGTCTCGTCACACCCCTACTAAATGAATTTTTTTCCCCCATTATTACCCAGAAAAAAAAAATTATTGTGGCTGATAATTGTTGCTGTTATTTGTTTGGACCACTATTGTTGTGATGGTTGTTCCAATGGAACCTGGAATGGAATTATAAACTTTATAAACAGCAAAAATGTAAAAAGTAACACATACAAAAAGGTTTGGCCAATGAAAGTGTACTTTTAAATTGCATAAAATTACAAATAAAACCAGTCATTGTAACAAATTCAATGTGTACAACTAGCCCCGGTTTACCCTATAGTTACCCTTCCATGCCTGAGTATATGATCAGTGGCAAAAATAAATAAATAAATAATAATAATACATACAGTGGGGAAAACAAGTATTTGATACACTGCCGATTTTGCAGGTTTTCCCACTTACAAAGCATGTAGAGGTCTGTAATTTTTATCATAGGTACACTTCAACTGTGAGTGACGAAATCTAAAACAAAAATCCAGAAAATCACATTGTATGATTTTTAAGTAATTCATTTGCATTTTATTGCATGACATAAGTATTTGATACATCAGAAAAGAAGAAATTAATATTTGGTACAGAAACCTTTGTTTGCAATTACAGAGATCATACGTTTCCTGTAGTTCTTGACCAGGTTTGCACACACTGCAGCAGGGATTTTGGCCCACTCCTCCATACAGACCTTCTCCAGATCCTTCAGGTTTCGGGGCTGTCGCTGGGCAATACGGACTTTCAGCTCCCTCCAAAGATTTTCTATTGGGTTCAGGTCTGGAGACTGGCTAGGCCACTCCAGGACCTTGAGATGCTTCTTACGGAGCCACTCCTTAGTTGCCCTGGCTGTGTGTTTCGGGTCGTTGTCATGCTGGAAGACCCAGCCACGACCCATCTTCAATGCTCTTACTGAGGGAAGGAGGTTGTTGGCCAAGATCTCGCGATACATGGCCCCATCCATCCTCCCCTCAATACGGTGCAGTCGTCCTGTCCCCTTTGCAGAAAAGCATCCCCAAAGAATGATGTTTCCACCTCCATGCTTCACGGTTGGGATGGTGTTCTTGGGGTTGTACTCATCCTTCTTCTTCCTCCAAACACGGCGAGTGGAGTTTAGACCAAAAAGCTCTATTTTTGTCTCATCAGACCACATGACCTTCTCCCATTCCTCCTCTGGATCATCCAGATGGTCATTGGCAAACTTCAGATGGGCCTGGACATGCGCTGGCTTGAGCAGGGGGACCTTGCGTGCGCTGCAGGATTTTAATCCATTACGGCTTAGTGTGTTACTAATGGTTTTCATTGAGACTGTGGTCCCAGCTCCCTTCAGGTCATTGACCAGGTCCTGCCGTGTAGTTCTGGGCTGATCCCTCACCTTCCTCATGATCATTGATGCCCCACGAGGTGAGATCTTGCATGGTGCCCCAGACTGAGGGAGATTGACCGTCATCTTGAACTTCTTCCATTTTCTAATAATTGCGCCAACAGTTGTTGCCTTCTCACCAAGCTGCTTGCCTATTGTCCTGTAGCCCATCCCAGCCTTGTGCAGGTCTACAATTTTATCCCTGATGTCCTTACACAGCTCTCTGGTCTTGGCCATTGTGGAGAGGTTGGAGTCTGTTTGATTGAGTGTGTGGATAGGTGTCTTTTATACAGGTAACGAGTTCAAACAGATGCAGTTAATACAGGTAATGAGTGGAGAACAGGAGGGCTTCTTAAAGAAAAACTAACAGGTCTGTGAGAGCCGGAATTCTTACTGGTTGGTAGGTGATCAAATACTTATGTCATACAATAAAATGCAAATTAATTATTTAAAAATCATACAATGTGATTTTCTGGATTTTTGTTTTAGATTCCGTCTCTCACAGTTGAAGTGTACCTATGATAAAAATTACAGACCTCTACATGCTTTGTAAGTGGACAAACCTGCAAAATCGGCAGTGTATCAAATACTTGTTCTCCCCACTGTAAATAAATCAAAGATGTTGTAAAAAAGAGACTAGTGCTTATGGAGATACTTACTGATTCTGAATCTTGTAGTTTTGAAATACACTTTTTTGCAACATTAAATAAAACACACAATGCTCATGCTATGGTAATATGCAGACACAAAGGTAAAAAAATCAAGATCCTGGAAAAACCAGGTCAAATGCTTGCACAAGCACATTTTTTACAAGCCTTATAATACAATAGAAATGGCAAGAATTCCATGTATCCAGTCCAATCCAGATCAAGAATGGTTCCACCTGGACCTATATCTTTCAGTGTAGCTAACTAATCAAAAAGAGGAGCATGATTGTAATTGAACTACTTTGAAACAATTTCTTGCCAAACTGCAAGCTACAAATAATTTAAAGTAGCTTCCTCAACACTGATGTGGTGTAAAGCAACAGTGGAATGATGGATCTGACTGTAATGAAGGTGTCCATCAGGGCTTGTAGCATCATTAGTGTGCACTGTGAGTGGAGGATGTGCCCTGACTACAGCTCATACATCTTCCTGACACAAAGAGTCAGGACAGACCCTGTGAACTCCAGCCCTCCCCACTAAACACTGACCCAGCCATTATTAATCACATGACCAGCACAACCTCAGCTGTACTCTACTGCTGTGAGGTTATGAGGGTCAAGCACACCAACTACTACATCATAGATGAATGAATGACAACAACCTGGGCTGAGTTTCTGACAGAGTTCATTCTAACAACAACAATAACAATTCAAAAGTTTTGGGTCAGTATTTTTTTTATTAAAGTAATGCATCAAATTGGTCCCAAACACATACAAACCAACACTAGTAAACCAAATGCTATAATGCTTGCCTGTTACTCTTGTCCTTGTCTCACTATATCACTGTCTCTTCTTTCAGCTCAAACACCTGCTCTTTCTTCCACACTGTCTCCTGAGGTGTTGTCGCTCTGCCACAGCTGGACGACTCTCATCATTACGGGAAGTGAGACATCCCTGACTGTAGCACTGCCGCGTGTGCCGAGTCTTTGTGAATGTGAACCTGTGCTGACATTCGCCGTAGGCAGAAGTGCGGAGACGCTGGAGCGGGCCAGGAGCCCAGAAACAGGTCTCTCTCTTCCACTCTTTTTCCATGCATGTGTGGGAGTGTTTATATTTCTTCTCAAACTCCATTAAACTGTGCGTGCATAAACATGAGGCAAAAAGTTTCAGTGACTCTCAACTCGTTTTTGCTAAAGGACCCAGATTTTACATCATACCAAATTCACTTATTGTACAAAAGTAAATAAAAATATCCTCAAACACTGACATTTTATGAAAATTAATATTAAGTATAATATTAATGTGTTAACCAACATGAACTAACAATGAACAAAACATTTGTTACAGTATTTATTAATCTTTGTTAATGTTAGTTAAAAAAACAGTCGTTAATTTTTTGTTCATGTTAGTTTACAAATAATGTATTAGTAAATGTTGAAATTAACATTAATTTAGATTAATAAATGCTGTAAAATTATTGTTCATTCTTAATTCATGTTAACTAAAGTGGTTAACTAATGTTTAACTAATAAAACCTTATTGTAAAGTGTTACCATTAATGTTAATACAATGTAATAATAATTTAATGTTAATATAACATTAAATGATACCAATAATAATAATAATAAAATTAGTATCATTATTATTAAGACTATTATTATCATTACAACAAAAATAGATTTACAGTAATATGTACATACTGTATGCAATATATTTATATAATAATAATAACAATTAGTGCTGACAAATTGATTAATCGCGATTAATCGCATCCAAAATAAAAGTTTGTGTTTACATAATATATGTGTGTGTACTGTGTATAATTATTATGTATATATAAATACACACACATGCATGTATATATTTAAGAAAAATATGTTATATTTATATATTAAATATTTATATTTATATATAATATAAATTGTATAAATATATATACAGTATATACACATAAATGAGTGTGTATTTATATATATATATACATAATAATTATACACAGTACACACACATATATTATGTAAACACAAACTTTTATTTTGGATGCGATTAAATCGCGATTAATCAATTTGACAGCACTAACAATAATAATAATAATAATAATAATAATAAATTGCTTTATTTTATCTGACAGTCATGTACTGATATTCTGTGAATGTGAGTGTCCTCTAATTGCACCAATATTTTACAAATTATTCCCAAAGTAAATGAAATTCCCCTCCTTTTTGCTTCTTGCTCCTTCTCACTCCTCCCCTTTTAAGCCCGTCTTCATGTCATATTAAAGTGATGGAAATGAACTTGAGAGTGTGCTAATTGCGATTGTCAATCCCATCCAGGCAGAGCTGAAAGACATGGACTCCCAAACACTTCATTAGTCTTCATTGATATTGAAGGGCACTGTGAAAACGTCTCTCGATCACAGCTGATCTAACGTAGCACATGTGAAGCACTTGGCCCTGGAAAAACTACATTACCAGGGGTATAAAGTGCATGAACGTCATTACTGTGGATTTTTAGGAATTTAGAAACACTATTAGGGGTGTGACGAGATCTTGTTCCACGAGATCTCATGATATTAAAACGTCAAGGTGAAAAGCTGTCTCGCGATATCAGCATGACTGAGTTGAATTTGTAGCATTATATTGCTCTGTCTTTTACTGCACATGATAATTCATACTCAGAAAAAATGGAACTTAAGTGACAATCATTACAAGATGATTAGTGTAGGGCTGTCACGATTCCTTGATTAAATTTGAGTGCTTGATTTAAAAAAGTCCTTGATTGCAAGTTAACCGGAAGTGGCGCATACCACATATGAGAATCCATGAACCGCATTACTAGATCGTTTTCTAAGTATGCACGATATATTAAAACAATTTAAAAATCATAATATAGCATAGCATAGTGCTATCATTCATAAACCCACACTAACACAGGAGAATACAACAGTATGTTTTTAAATATGCAAATAGTTGTTGACCACGATTTCAAAATAAAAGTTTAACCCTCGCTCTGAGTTTGCATGTTTTGATGTCTACATGTTCTTGTTCAAGAAATTAGTTTAAAAAAGATTTGATCAGGTTGTAAAGTGTAACAACAACAATCACCAGACCATTGGCACCCTCTTCAGGTATTTGTTTTAATATATAATGTACATAATTTGATTATGTTTATAGTATGTATAACATGATGTATTATAATAAAATGACTTGCTTTTAATACTTTATTTGATACTAATTATTATTGCCTCGTTGTTATTGTACGGTATTGGTATTTTAAGTCATTTTAAAAGCTATTGTTCTATTTTTTTTACTACCACAAAAAATATTATCCAATTGCTCAATTAATTGTCAAATTAATTGACCAATTACTCGGTTAATTGTCAAATTAATTGACCAATTACTTGATTACCAAAATAATTAATGACAGCCATAGATTAGTTAAATGGTAAGTTTTTTGTTTTTCATTTTGTGACTTTCAGTCGAATAAAATACTATTTTTCCAATCATATTTTGTCATTGAAGATCTTAAATATAGTGTTTCTTAAAAATATTGTTTCGTCTCATTCTCATGAACCCAATATCGTGTATAATCTCGTGTACATATCGTGTGCTAAGTGTATCGTCACACCCCTAAACACTACAGCAACTGATTTCCAATACGTTTCCAATACAAAAATTATACTTTATCCTATTTTTAATTTAGACATTCAAAGTACATTTAGAATTTACATTACTCCATGTCCATTTTACCAAACTAACACACAAATAAAACTGCTTGTTTTTTTGTCCTTGTGTAAAGACGTCTTACTCTTATCACAGTCTTTTATTTAAAGCAATATATGACCATTGCTGGAGATATGTCATGTATATGTAGTTTACTAGGTTTTTAAAATAAAAGCCAGTGAGTCATCCATTACCAAACAAAATGATTTCTTTTCAAATGTTCTGTAACGTTTTAAAGTTTATGGAAGTAAATTGTATTTCATCATCATAAGACTGAGTTGCATATTCTCAGGGTTAAATGGAGAACCAAGTATTCACATCCCACACAACAAAAGCTACTTAGACAGCATTTGCCAGGAAAACAATCCTAAAATGTCCTCTATTTCAAGGTAAGTTTGATTTAAATCAATATTTAGAGTCAGCAAACAAATAGGAAAGTTTATATGAAGTGGAGGTGAATGTTTCTGACAGTAGCAACCTTTGGCCAATCCAAGCTCAGAGACGCCTCGGGCTGTGAAAAACAACAGAGGACACTGAGTTTCCTTCCCTATGCGATTGTTTTATTTCGAATTTGCTTGTATAAGATATAAAACAATAATCTATATTACCCAGAATTGTAGTCCATACAGTCTTTTATGTTAATTTGACCAATATAAATGCATATTTCCATATACAGCTCTGGAAAAAATTAAGAGACCACTTAACATTGAGAAATCAATGTTAGGTGGTCTCTTAATTTTTTCCAGAGCTGTATACTTACATTAAAATGCTGTCACGACACTTTAATCCATATGTTTGCATATATATTCATATTTGACGGAACTACTGATCTGTTAAGCATTACATAACGTTCATTAATGACTTTTTAAATACACTGCTAGCAATGTTTTTTATATAAATCTGCAAAATGTCACTGACAGTTGAAAACCGGTGACCCTTTAGCAAAGTCAGTTCAGCGCTACAGTGCCAAAAGCCACTTTAACTGACTAGAACATACAAAATGAGGAAAAAGAAAGAAAATACATAGCAAGGGGAAAAAAAGAGACAGTCAATGAGAAAAAAAGACGTGAAATTAAAAAGAAGAACAGTCCTGGTCCCTGTCAGGGCTCCATGGCAACACCGTGTCTAGTAATATTTCCAATCACACCTTGCACTCTTAGCACTCTGCAGTATCTAATCTTCAGCCTAATGACATGCTGCCTTGTGGAAATATTTACGCTTTCCTCTTGAAAATGATAACTGGTTATTAACTCTATATCGGCTCATTAAATCCTGAACTAAGCATATAATGCATTATATGTGAATGGAGGGCCGAAAATACAGCCTAATCAAAGCCGGTGGATTCTTGCAAGAGGGTGTCAGTAGCTGGATTTCCCTACAAATGTTTTACATTTTTTAAAATGTATTTCAGAAAATTTGACAAAAGAGAATGCAAAACGTTCAACAGTAGAGCCGTGTTTGGAAACACGTTTAGTGAAAATACGGTCCACCTCAGCCTAGTGCAAACCTTATGGAAATTTTGAGAGTTTATGCAAATATCAAGTGTTTAAATTTGGTGCAAATTTAAAATGCGCATAAATGGAATGGAAACCCAGCAACTGTCCACATGGACTGAACATCTATGCAAAACCTCTAACTCTGGTATGCGATGTAACCTTTGCCTTTAAAGAGAAATGTGGAATTTTTAAGAGGGCAGAATTACAGTTATTCATCACATAGAGGGTTTAATTCATCAGCCCTGAAGGCACAAGAAGATGAACTTTGTTTACCACTAAAGCTATTCTGGCTGTTTTGGAAGTGGCCATCAATCTCCAGCTATCTTTAAAAAAGAAAGCATCAGTTTCAATCACCCAAGAGATGGCTAGTCAACTGCTGAAAAGATTTCTCTTCTCCTCCTTGTCTCTTCAAGGTGAAGTTTTCCCCAAATGACGTGAAGACCCTGGGGAAGTGTGATATTAATGCTTTAAAATATTAAAAATCCTACCAAAAATACACATGTGACTCCACCCTTTGCCCCTGCTGTTGTTCTCAATTAACAAGTTCAATTAACCTGTGAAACTGAGGCCTCTAGATACACCAAGACCTCATTGGCCTACAAAGATGGAAGTGTAAATGTTAAAGCATCTTCCTACGAGTGGTTTTCACTGTGCTCTATCATCCCCTAAGGTGCGGCGAAATAAACAGACCAGAATTGTTTTTAGATTGATGTCTAATCACAGAACGTTCTTCTCCCTAACCATCATCCTATTTAGCCTGAGCAATAATATGACATCATACAGGACAACTGGGAATGCTGTCCGGGCCCTGTGATGAGGGGAGTCCACTAAGGTCCTCTTACCCTATCTCTATTTGAGTCTTTAAAGCAATAATTCTCCTCAAAATTAAAATTATGACATTATTTATTCACCCTTATGTCATTACAAACCTTGTGTAACATTTGTTCAGTCTACACATAAAGTTTGTATTGTCCACATTTCTTAAACTGCAAAAATTACCAAAAAAGAAGAAGAAAAAAAAGCCCCACCAAAGTAGTCCATACAAATGTAGGCTAAATTGAAAGTCTGCTGTAGCCATAGATTAACTTTGTGTAAGGAACAGACTGAAGTTTAAGCCTTAATCACTGAGTCTGTAAAATAGAATTGAGAACCATATCAGCCAATTAGTGAATGAATCATTCAAATTGGTTTTGTGAACGATATACAGTGAAATTGAAAAGATTTGTCTCAAATGAACAATTCAATCATGAATTGAACACTGCTACTTTAGTGAGCAAATCATTCATATTGGTTTTTCAAAAGAATGTTCAGATCATGAGCAAATCATTTTTTTTGTAATCTAATCTGTTCACTGGAACAGAGAATCGTTCATATAAATTTTGTGAACTGGATTAATTGATCCAATGAACAGATCAATTCATCCAGTTCACAAAACTTATATGAATGATTTGATCACTGAAGTCTGATTAATGAGTGAATTGTCCTTTTAAGGTCAAATGTTTTCAATGAATCACATCGCTACTTCACTGAACAAATCATTCATATTAGTTTTGTGAAATGGATAGGGTGACCAGACGTCCCATTTTTCCTGGGACAGTCCTGTATTTCAGCTCTATTTTTAGTGTCCCGACTTATTATGAAAAAAGCATGCTTTGTCCCATATTTCTTCTTTCCTAAATTGTCTTTGCTAGGTGATCACATAAAAGCGAGTAGTAGTCTTCTGTCACGGGTACCTTCTGTCAAAGGTAGCAAATCTCGTCGTAGTATATTTTAGAGAACAAAATTACCATCCAATCACAATTCATTATCGATTAACTTGCAGTAAGTAAAGGCAGGATATTAGAAAGCGCGGAGGAGATCATACACGAAGAAGTCAAAGAGGCGTGTGTACATTCAACGAGGATCTTCAAAAAGAGTTTATCAAGTTATTATGCACAGTAAGTTATGAAAAAATAAGTCAATGTGGTATTGCGCTGAATGACACACACCAGAAGCGTTCTCTCAGACAGTGCGTGATCCCGAATTCAGTTCTCTTTGCGCCTAAATGGTCAAATACAGACAGAGTTGTCAAAATGCCCATCATGTGGAGTATCTCATGTAAATATAGTTGGTTATGGGTTAAGTGAATGTAAAAACAGCTTGGTGAAAACCAGATATGTGTCAGTATATGTGACCCTGGACCACAAAACCAGTCATAAGTCGCACGGCTATATTTGTGGCAATAGCCAATAATACATTGTATGGGCCAAAATGATTGATTTTTCTTTTATGTCAAAAATCATTAGGATATTAAGTAAAGATCATGCTCCATGAAGATATTTTGTAAATTTCCTACCGTAAATATATAACAAAAATTATTATTAGTTGTAATATGCATTGCTAAGGACTTCATTTGGACAACTTTAAAGGCGATATTTATTCAGCTTTCAGATGATGTATAAATCTCAATTTCAAAAAATTGACCCTTATGACTGGTTTTGTGGTCCACGGTCACATATTAGATCGATTAGATCCAAGCTTATTCAAGTTTATTTAATTTTGTAACTATCGTACTTGTACTATTGTTTGTAATTTGCTGCTTTTTTATATAACAAAAATAAAATAACTATATGATATATATTGTTATCATGGAATAAAATTTCTCATATCATGAATTATGTGATCCTGTCCCGTATTCCACCATGAGAAATCTGGTCACCCTAGAAATGGATCAACAGATTCCTTGAAAAGATTCAATTTAAAAGAACAAGATCTTGGGTAAAACTCTATGGGTAAACTACACCTTTAATAACTGCACAACATCTTATGCCTCAAATGCCATAATTAGTTCAATTAGAATAACTTGAACATATTCAATTATATGTTGAATACCAAAACCAGCCCATTTAGAGCTATACACGTCTCACCTACAAAATACTCCAATGAGGTTTTCCTACATTTCCCATTAAATCAAATGAAATCAAATGAAATTTGTCTTAAAGTTAGGCAAGGGATTTGTGATAGCTGGCCATGTGTTCACAAGGAAGTTTATAAAGCCTAGTCACATTTGAACACACATTAGACACACAATATTTACACCAATGTTCTTCCTAAAGAAAAGATCCCTGACCTTTCTCTGACTACCCATTATCCTCATCATGGTACGGACTGCAATGTGGAAGATAGGGCTATTGTGACGGGGGAGGTGAGCAGTGAGGCCTTTTTTTCTTCACTAGTGGCATTTCGGTCGTGAACATAGCAACGTCTAATCTTTTAAGTGAACATTCGCATTCACGTACATGCACTTACAGCCCAGAAATCTCTTCTCTCTGAACCACAGGATTGCTTTGAATACTTTTTTCTGACTTCAAAGACTTCATATACAAATAACAGAGAAGTTTAAGTAGCATATCATCGGTTGGACCAACCGAACGAATATGCTCTACACTGAACAACTTGGACGAGACCGAGGCATACTAGTACACAATTCCACACTATATGCTACTCTCTAGCATACTACTCTTATTATTTCTGCCATATGCTTTTCTGATTTCAGCCTTAAAGTGGAGTCAATGAGACATATTGCTTTGAAAATGAACTAAATGAACTGGGACAGGTCATTGGCAATGAAATGAACAAAGAAGCTACCTCGTTTGTGAACAAGAATCTGCTGGTTGACAGTAACTGAACAAAAATTAGCAGGTTTGATTTGTGGCGCACATCTGAGTTCAGAAAATTCGTTTTTTTCTAGCTGTTGCTGATTTATGGATTGATAAAAAGAGATATCCAAAATCCCCTCTGTAAAAACCTCTAACTCTAAAGCCCTGTCCACACGATCATGGGTATTTTCAAAACCGCAGATTTTTCTATGCGGTTTGGCTGTTCGCCCACACGCAAACGCAGTATTAGGCCACTGAAACCAAACTTTTTTGAAAACTCCTGCCAGGGTGAAGATTTTTTTTAGAAACTCCGGTTGCAGTGTTGTGGAAAAGACAGTGAAACCGGAGATTTTGGCTTGTGACGTCAGAACCAGAACCGGGAAATAACCTTTTTTTTCAGGCTTCTGATTGGCCAACATGGCTTTACAGTTAGGGTTATATCGCCACCTGTTGGTTTGGCATGCTCTTGACAGCGCTTCATAGCGTGTTTTTGCATCTTCATGTGGACACAATTTTTTTTTAAACAAAGGAGGAAAAACTCTGTTTATAAAAATACCCGTGTACGTGTGGACTAGGCCTAACATGTCAACAAAATGAAACAAGAATTTTAAACCTGGCTTTACCCAATGTTTTCCGCTCTTAAAATTTAGATATTGCCTCATTTGGATATTTAAAAACATTTCAGAAAACTTACAAAACAATTGTTTTAATGTACTGTGATTAATACCTCAACTGGGGAATGTATGGTGATTAGTTAAAATGTTTACACTGTAGTGTATTGCTTTAAAAAAAGATGTGCAGAGTGTGACATCATATTACAACCATTGCAGTGTTCATAGAAATTTTACATGCTCAAAGTCTAGTGTGACCATTGCTTTACAGTAACCAAGCAAACTGAACTGACTCGGGCAAATCAAGTATGGTATTTAAAATCTCGAAATTAAAACCTCAAAACTCAGACTTTGATATGGCTCAGAATATCAGGACACCAGTGTTGGGGTAACGCATTACAAGTAACTCGAGTTATCAGATTACTTTTTTCAAGCAACTAGTAAAGTAACGCATTACTTTTAAATTTACAAGATATCTGAGTTACTTTTTTAAATAAGTAACACAAGTTACTTTTTCCCATTTATTGACTGACAGCTCTCTTGCCCCCATGATGGTTGTGAACATGATGGTTATTGTAGTTCTAGACTAAATGTGAGCATGCATTTACCAATCTCACTTGCACAAAAAAGATTCAGTATTCCTCAAAATGAATAAAATGTAAATGCAGTGAAATGCAAAATCAGAATACTACACAAACCTCTAGTAATTAAATGTGTTAAATTAAATATTTTTATGCACTTAATCTCAATGTACTTGCTGCTGACCTTCGATGATTCAGTTAAACCATAAGCAAAAATGACTTTAGAATTTTTGTTTTATTGGTGAAGTGTTAAACTTTCTTCTCCTGCATCCTATTCTTCTGCAATCCAGAATGGCAGCACATCTGAAAGGTTTGTTTGAGCTGCACCCTCTACTGTACACGCGTGAATTTGCACTTCCTTTAGCCTAATTATTTCAATTTTGGTGTGAAAGGGCCTTTACATTTGCCCCAAAATAGAACTTTTTTGTAATTTAAAAAACCATGAGAAAAAAGCAGAAGTAACGTAACACATTACTTTTCTTAAAAAGTAACTAACAGAGGTGTAAAGAGTACCTGAAAACCATACTTGAGTAAAAGTACTGATTCCTTAAAGCGAAAATGACTCCATTACAAGTTACAAGTCACCAATTCCAATACGACTTGAGTAAAAGTCTTAAAATTTTAACAGTACTTAAGTATTTTACTCATACTAAATATAGGCTCAACAATGCACTAGTCTTCGACACCTGAGAGACATACCAGTGAAAATAAGAAACAATTGATTTGTAAGATGAGAAATCAAGCTTATTTTCTAAAATCAAAATAAAACTGAACCCCTCAATACTGCAATAAATCAAGGTCTCTTAAACATCTACAAACTCTCAAGTCTCAGTTAAGCTTAAGTGCACAAAAAGGCCATAAGTAAACCAATATCCTTCAAAAAGGTTGTAGCGACTGAGGCAAATCAGACACATAATCGCCTGTTACATTTTACAGATATGTTTTGATTGCTTTGTGCTTAATAAAAAGACCTTCCCCCAACACAACAGAGAAAGGTCCTCAGTTACCCTGGATACCAATTGATAAGACGTTTTATGGCCCTAAAAAATGTGGCTACATGGAAAATGCCATAGTTAAGACACAAAGCCTGTAAAACACACGCTTTTGCCTCAAGTTATAGACAAACCGTCTATAAATGAACATGCACTCCAGGACATTGCATGTACGCATATAACTGTCTTGTAAAGTGTCCCTTGTATGTTATTTCGTTTATGCATGTCTTATGAGCAACTTGCTAATTCATGTAACCTCATATATGTCGCGTCTCCTATCAAATTAATGCTCACTTCACGACTTACACTTTCATGTATGTCACTTCCTTGTATTTGTTGCATTAATTGGAGTATAAATGGGCACAGACCCATTGAATCCTGCTTGAAATAAAGAGGCACACAGATTTTCCCTCTCTTCTCCCTCTGGACCAAAACGACGCGTCATCTTGGCTGTCTATCAGCCGGCCAACAGGCCAGGCCAGATAAGGCCTACACACACAGCCTCACGTGTGTCTGTGGGACAGGAAACCAGATGCCACCACACGGCCAGTTGAGCCAGCAGGCCCAACTCCTCACGGCGTGTGCAACTTCCTCAACCTCGATGGAGTCAAAACAACCATGCAAGTTCACAGTCGTTCCTTCGCTCAACACGGAAGGAAACGATCGCAACTGCAAAACCATCGGACGGAACCATCAAGACTTTCTCCTGCGACCGTATATCTGGACGCCTTCCCGGGCAAATGCAAGTAATGTACTAAGAAATACAAGTTGCTGTGTAGTTAATAAAACTGTAAACTCCTTTGCTCAGACAAAGGAGCTTATCAGGGATGGTTCTCCCAGGTTTTAGAGTCTTTGCATAACTTCATCCATCTGTACTGACCCGGTTCTTCTAACCACTTTAACTTTGCCTCTTGCCATGTATGTTTTGTGTATGTATGTTTTTTTTTATGTCTGTTTAATCTTGTCCATGATTTAGTTATTAAAGTTTGTGCACAATATATGTTTGGTTCTGACTCCCTGCTGCAAACAAATTGTCACTTAAATGATCGATCTTGTTATGCGCTCTAAGCGCTTATGGAAGTACAAAGGAAGAATAATTTTTCTGTGGCCATGAAAAATATCCTTTTCTTAGAATTAATTAATAATCAATACTGAACGTTCATAGGATGAACTGATTGATTGATTGTAATGTTAATGTAGCCACATCAAGTTAATCTATTTAACTGATTCATATATTCATAATTAATCATAATGAATAATCATAATGAGTTATGAATAATTATTAATATTTCCCCTCTGAGCTAATTCGCTACAAGGTCTTGTCAATATAGCGGATAAATACAATAATGTTAAGTAAAATTAAATAGTCAAAGCCTTCTTGCACTGGATGTGCTGGTTTCAGTCCTCATCTCATAAATCAAACACTTGCGATTCATCAACTACCTGCTAATGCACTCGCATTCATGTTAAGTAGCCTTGTTGACATGTTTGGGTGAGTAAAGGCAAAACGCTCAAGATATAGTACCTTCAATGCCCTTAGATGGCGATATAGCTTTTTTATAGGGATGCACGATACCATTTTTTCAGAACCGATCCGATCCCAAAAATTCTGAGTATCGGTCGATACCGATACCAATCCGATACCAATGCAGTTTTGTTTAAAAATTCAATGTAGAATTTCTATACCTCAGTGTGTTGAACTGATAATCACTCTTTTGTGTGTTAAACACAATCTACTAAATACAGACAACTTCATTATAAAGAAAAACAACAAATTAAAAAAATGTATAAATCACAATCTATGACAAAAATACTACTATAAACTAGATGGTGGATAAACTAGATAATTCAGCAGCAAAAGTTACTCTAGAAAAATCATGAGTGCACAATAATTGTATAAAATCTAAACATTTAGTGGGAAAAAAAAATTTAGTGGGGAACAAATAAAAGTGGTTAAGTGTAGCACTAAATCTGGTAAAATGTTACACATTGTTGTAAAATACATTCATGAAAAACAAGTAAATATATTTATAGAAATAGGGCCTATATACTAAGACATTAAAAGACATTTATTTTAAATGTATAGCACAGCTTTTTTAATGAGGCAGCAACATATTATAGATAGGGCAGAACAAGAAAGGCTATTAATAATCTTTCATTGCGCAAAAGTATTGTAATACGAAAGGCTCCAATACAGAGCGGCACAAAGCGCTTATGCACATCCCGTGCGCAGGATGATGCGCTTGAAGCAACATGGAGTCACAGCGCGCAGCACTCCACATTGAAAAGTTCAAAACACAAAGGGAAGATATATCGATGCGTAGTGTATCTATCTATGCAATATTTTAGTGAGCCTTTTTCTTTTAACAGTTTAAAAATTCAGTTACCATGCGTGTGAAGAACAATACAATCTCTAGTCCAGTGTTGGGATCTAACAGAAACCCGGTAGAAAGTAACACGATTTAGAAACCGCAATAAACTTCAGCCAGATAAAGTCATTTTATGCAAAACCATAGAGCGTTATCTACAGATCAAGCATAATAACAGGAACATTGAATCATCTTGGAGAAAGTTTCATCGCGTTGACTGTCGTAACCGAACGTGACACACAGTTTGAAAGCTGAATGGAGAATGACTGACAGCCGCAGCGGAGGGAAGCATTTATGTGAACTTGAATTTAATGACTTAAATATTAATCTGTACCTCACATTAAACTATGGAATGGCTTCAGAACATTTAATATAGTGCACGAAGAGTTGATGATGCTTTATAATGTTTTTGTGCCTTTTGTGGGGCACTGGGGCTTAACAATAACACAGAATATTATACGCACAGTTTCGGATTTGGATCAGTCCTGTCTGACCGATACCCGATCCGGCAAATAATGGCGGTATCGGAGCATCCCTACTTTTTTATAGCAGAAACAAACTGCTGCAGAAAAAGTTAGGTGCCATGCAAAATGTAATGTGTAATTGCATTACTCAACACAAATGTATTGAAGTCAAAAGTACATTTACTTGTTCAAAAATGTAGTCAAGTAAAGAGTAAAAGTTGCTAATATCTTTGATACTCAGTACAGTAACTAATTACATTTACTCAAATACTTTACACCACTGGTAACTACACTCACCTAAAGGATTATTAGGAACACCTGTTCAATTTCTCATTAATGCAATTATCTAATCAACCAATCACATGGCAGTTGCTTCAATGCATTTAGGGGTGTGGTCCTGGTCAAGACAATCTCCTGAACTCCAAACTGAATGTCAGAATGGGAAAGAAAGGTGATTTAAGCAATTTTGAGCGTGGCATGGTTGTTGGTGCCAGACGGGCCGGTCTGAGTATTTCACAATCTGCTCAGTTACTGGGATTTTCATGCACAACCATTTCTAGAGTTTACAAAGAATGGTGTGAAAAGGGAAAAACATCCAGTATGCGGCAGTCCTGTGGGCGAAAATGCCTTGTTGATGCTAGAGGTCAGAGGAGAATGGGCCGACTGATTCAAGCTGATAGAAGAGCAACTTTGACTGAAATAACCACTCGTTACAACCGAGGTATGCAGCAAAGCATTTGTGAAGCCACAACACGCACAACCTTGAGGCGGATGGGCTACAACAGCAGAAGACCCCACCGGGTACCACTCATCTCCACTACAAATAGGAAAAAGAGGCTACAATTTGCACGAGCTCACCAAAATTGGACAGTTGAAGACTGGAAAAATGTTGCCTGGTCTGATGAGTCTCGATTTCTGTTGAGACATTCAGATGGTAGAGTCAGAATTTGGCGTAAACAGAATGAGAACATGGATCCATCATGCCTTGTTACCACTGTGCAGGCTGGTGGTGGTGGTGTAATGGTGTGGGGGATGTTTTCTTGGCACACTTTAGGCCCCTTAGTGCCAATTGGGCATCGTTTAAATGCCACGGCCTACCTGAGCATTGTTTCTGACCATGTCCATCCCTTTATGACCACCATGTACCCATCCTCTGATGGCTACTTCCAGCAGGATAATGCACCATGTCACAAAGCTCGAATCATTTCAAATTGGTTTCTTGAACATGACAATGAGTTCACTGTACTAAAATGGCCCCCACAGTCACCAGATCTCAACCCAATAGAGCATCTTTGGGATGTGGTGGAACGGGAGCTTCGTGCCCTGGATGTGCATCCCACAAATCTCCATCAACTGCAAGATGCTATCCTATCAATATGGGCCAACATTTCTAAAGAATGCTTTCAGCACCTTGTTGAATCAATGCCACGTAGAATTAAGGCAGTTCTGAAGGCGAAAGGGGGTCAAACACAGTATTAGTATGGTGTTCCTAATAATCCTTTAGGTGAGTGTAAGTAACGCAATTAGTTACTTTTCAATGGAGTAACGCAATATTGTAATGCATTACTTTTCAAAGTAACTTTCCCCAACACTGCAGGACACTATGGAAAACAAAAAAAAAAAATACTATATGAAATGTGAGTAATGGCTCACACAGAGTACTTACCCTAAGAAAGGACAGGTCACGACTGCGATCAATGCTGGTGATCTCGAGGTTACCCATCACCACCTCGCAGTTCTCGTAGTATTTACGTAGGGTCCGATACTGCTGGTCCAGGTCCGACAGAGTACTCAGTTTATTCTCTGTGCCAGTACATACTGCAAAAAGAAAATAGAAAACAAAATGAAAGAGAGAAATAACATTCTGATGGTGCAAACAACAGATGCAGGAACTGGTTGGTGCTTCAGTCCATTCAGCAATGCAATTCAATTAGGCCTGAAGCCCCTCTAAGACAGACAAGGAGGCTCCAGCCCCAGACGGACAACTTGACAAGTAATTAAACAGAGCCATTTCTGCTCATCAAACACCTTGCACCAATCAAAGACATTTGCCATCTGTTGCATCAGCTGGCATTGCCTTTGAGCCAAGAGTGTAACCCTCCCTCTCACGCCTCACTGAACCACTGTCACAACATCCATGAGCACATCCATGCCATGCCTATGCCAGGCCACCCGCTCTGTGCCACCAGAAAGACAGACAGAGAAAGGAGAGTCGGCACATGGATTACAACACCATATGATTAGACTAACTGACAATCCAGCTACGCATCTTCCTATTATACTTGATATACAGCTACAGCTGTTTGAGTAATGTTATGCTAGTTTCTTAACATGCAACAGCAGAGACCTTACTCATCAAGTGCTCATTAACAAACTCACACAGAATGAAGCAGGGGTGGCGGCTTCATGTAGAAAAAAACTTTTTCTAGGCCACATCTGCAAGCCTTAAAGGAATGTTTGACCTACAAATCAAAATTTTGCTTTCATTTACTCACCATCAAAACCATATGAATTTTTTCATTGTCTGAAACACAAAAGAAGACATCTTGAACAGTGTCCTCTGCTGATTTCCATTCTGTTAACCACTGTGACTGGATCAGTTTGATCATGATTAAATCATTGAGACCAGGACTGCATTTCTTAAAATCACTGTAACCCTAAGTAGATCGTAGAACCATTGGCACCAATGGTCTCTATGATCAGCTTAGCTCACAATTCTTTTGAGAACTGTTTTGTGAACTGGCTCAAATGATTCACTGAAAATATTTGACTCGAACAATTCATTAACAACATCTTCACTTCTCTCTTAAATATACTGGGGAGAGCTACGTTAGATGCCCAGATTTTCAGTGAATCACAACTTTAATTTCAATCTGTTCTATTCTATGGATAAAGAAGTCTTGAAATATAGTGCACGGGCAACATGGACTGGCTTTATGATATTTTATGGGGGTTTCGCATTATTTTGGAAGCTTGGAAACGTATTCATTTTTTTTAAAGGAGGAAAGAAAAGCCATTGCAACAACACGAGTTTGAGTAAATGATGACAGAATGTTCGTTATTTTACTTCAATCACACTGGTCAAAAGTACTATTTATTTCTTAGTTTAATCATTAATGAGGAACAAATTACTGAATACACTTTAGGGAAGTATGATTAATTCTGATTTTATATTGTCTTTTTTAAAGACCTCAAAGCTCTAAAGTGTTCATTGGTATTTAAGACAAGCACATAAGAACCATTTAGTCACCCTCAAATTATTGGGGTAGAAAAACCACAAAATTGTTGAAGAAGAATATAAAATGAAGAGAAATTGAAATACGTTGAGGTCAGGTGGTAGACTTGGGTGTTTACAATAACCCTTAACATGCATTAGAGCGAGGAAGGTATTATGAAAGAAGCTTAGACGTAATAAACATTTATTGCACCCTCAGGGGCTCAGTTGTTAGATTACAGGTGAATTGTGGGACATAATCTTGTTAGAGGGGAGGTTCCTTTCTATACCATATTTGACAGCTAAACCACTTTTTTTTTTTTTTTTTTAACCCATCAAATTCATGAGGGAGGCAAAATATACTGTACTCAAATCAGAGGTTGACATGTTTCACCACCAACCTGCTTAGAGTTCACCCAGAACGGAAAGTAAAATGATGTCAGATTCCAACAAAATTCAAGATCTATAGGAGCCAAAATGTGCTGTGTGTGTGTTCCTGCTAGGCTCTTTATACGCACACATTTTGTGTAAACAAGTCACAGGTAAACATCACGTGAACATCACAGCATACTTGAGACTCATTGATTGCATTCTTCTTTGCCATGGGCCACAGTAGACATTAAAATGAAGCATGTCTTGCTTGCAAATCCCCTCGTTTGTCTTTTTCAATAAAGAAGAACATAATCATGCTGCCCTTCAGCAAACCTACTCACTGACGCACACAGGCAAACAACAGAAAGAAATGGCATCTTTATTTCCAGTTTATGCCTCTGACTGCAGCTTGATTGAACTCTCTTTTATTTAATTTTTTTGGATCATAAACGAGGGAATCTCAGATCTGAATTTTATATTATAATCAATTAATGTGAAGATTATCATTCTGTTTCACAAGCTAGTGAGCTCTCTGCAGCCTAGATAGGCAGCAGACATAGGAAGCATACTAACTGAAATAAAACCTATATTTCGAACACAATACACAAGCAGCAACCTCAGTTTACACACGATGTTAATAGACTGCCATTAGCATAAATAACACTATTTCGATGGTTCACTTTAGACATTCTACTAACTTTAAAAATACATGTCAACTACCAGTCATTAGTAGACTGACTGCTTAATATCTGCTAATACTTTATTTTGATGGTAAGCTAATGGCATACTCCAATAAGCATAAAATGCATATTGTAACACACAAAAAGTAATACAAATAGACCATTTTAATTAATCTGAATTACTTTTGCAATAACTTTTTGGGTAGGCTATTGAATGAGTTGAAAGTATTTTATAATCAAAATTTTTCCAACATTGTTTTTTTCCACATTGCAGTGCATTTTGGGATTACCTGTTATAATTTAGCCAAAAGAAGGTATTAAAGAAGGCATGATCACATTGTCTAGCTTTTGAAAAAGATTTTAGTCTAAGATCCCTTAAAATCCATGTAGGGCTGTAAAAAAAAAATCCTAGATTGCAATTTACCTGTGTCGAGTAACCGGCAAAATACCGGAAGTAACACATTCCACAGACGAGAATCCATGAACCAACCATTTTCTAAGGCTGCGTGATATATTAAAACCGTTTAAAAAACATTCTACAGCTGTACAGCATATATAATACTAATGCGCGCTTTAATTATTTACATGCGTGTAAGGTTACCTGCGTCTCAGAGCGGCTCGTTCACAGATGCTGCTCCACATGAACTGTTACGATTTACATGCGTGGAGCGCGTCTCAAACTCCATCTCTGCATATGCTGTGAGTTTGGGTTGCTTATAACGTTCATCTGGGAACGCAATGTGTGGCATTTCATCAGATTTGTTAAGTAAATCATTTATAAATCTACGCCAACACAGGAGAATACATCGATATGTTTCTAAATATGCGAACTCATCGCGATTTCAAAATAAAAGTTTAAACCCTTGCTCTGAGTTTGCATGTTTTGATGTCTACATGTTCTTGTTCAAGAAATTACAGTGGCTGTAGCATTTCTATCGCAAAGAAGTGGCCAATTATTAAAGATTACATTTGAATTAAATGTTGTTTGGCCAATATTAAAGGTGCAGTGTGTAGTATTTATGAGGATCTGCAATATAGAAAAGAAATGCAATATAATATACATAACTATGTTTTCAGTGGTGTATAAAGACCTTACATAATGTACCATTATGTTTTATTACCTTAGAATAAGCCATTTCTACATACACGGCAGGTCCCCTTACAGTGAAATCGCCATTTTGCGTCGTCATGTTTCTACAGTAGCCCTAAAAGGACAAACTTCTCTACAGAGGGCTAGTCACTCTCTGCTCTCTCGGCCGTAGCTTCTCTATGTGCTTCTAAAGGGAGGGGTGAGTGGTGGGTGATTGCAATTCACAACCTCATCACTAGATGCCGCTAAAATTTACACACTACACCTTTAAACAAGGATTTGATCTGCTGTAAAGTGTAACAACACCAGGCCGTTGGCGCCCTCTGCAGGCATTTGTTATAATACATAATGTTCATAAATTGATTGTCTATATGTATATTATATTATGGATTTTAACAGTGTTTTTCTATAAAACTATGATTGCTTGATTTTGATACTTTATTTGAACCAAATATTACTGCCTCATTGTTATTGTAAATGTATTTTAAGTCATTTTAAAGGTTATTTGTTTGCTTATGTCTATTTTTATTACCACAAAAAAATACCAGATTACTCGATTAATCATCAAAATAATTGACCGATTATTCGGTCGTTAGTGCCAGCCCTAAAATCCAGCTCACTACATTATGGAACAGAACGTCTAGTAACAAATAAATGTGTTAATATGAGCAAACAATGTTTTCTAGCACTTTCATAATTTTTTAACCCCAAAGGTGACATTATTCCTAAAGAACAAACTTGAACAAGTGGAAGAAAATAGAACATGAACAGTTCTGAAGCACTAAGCCTTGAATATTTTTCATTTTTCATTCATTTTTGCAGACATATGGTGTTTGCAGAATAGATTTAAAGACCTCAGCAACACAGACACACACAAAATCAATCCTTGTTTGAGATAAATCGTTTTAAAAGACATTGTTAATGCTGCTTTGCAGCTTCTGTAGTTTTATAAACACACATTTTCTAGACTGAAAACGGGTAGCTTTGAAACATTTTTATTTAGTGCTTTCTATATTAATTTTCTTACTACAGCAGCACGCTGAAGTGCACCTGATTCAATCCCACCACATGTCTAATGTGTTTCATCAAAGAAATAAAATGCTCCCTTTCCGTACTCAGTCACAGATACACAAACAAAACTGTTTATCATCCCCCCATAGCTCTAACTCCTGCCGGCCTTGCATTTGTCAGGAAGGTGTGTGTATATCCAACATGACCGGAATACATAAAGCACTTCCTTATCATTGGGACAGTGAAAGATGCCTTTAGACCTGCGTCTAAAAGGTGCAGCCAATGGGAATCTAAACAGCATCGCAGCACCCATTTCCTTAAGACATGGGATGGGAAAATTAAAAGACAATTAAAAATTTAAAAATTCTGCCATTATTTACTCACAGAGAAAACTGTGTGAGACTTAACCCCAGTTAAACCCGTAAAACCTTCTACAAACTGTTTTTGATATTTGGTTTGACAAGGGACCAAAATATTTGTCATCACAAAAACAAAATAGCATTTTTATATCACTTGAGTTTTTATATCACAACTGCTAATAAACAACTTGGCATAAACACGACCCCCATTCTCATCAATTCCGACTCCACACTTGTATATTTATATTCTCATTGGAATTAAACACTCTTCTATTAGTCGATGCACTTCATAAGTATTGCACAAAATGACTTCATCAATGAAGAACGGGGGTTTATTGAACATCAATATAAGCGAGAAAAGAAGTCGGAGTCTCTAAGGCTTATTGGACTACAGCAATGACAGAAAAGGTCATGCCAATAACCGGCAACTCATTGAACTAAGTAAAGTTGCAAATGTCACTTCCTTAAATAAACATCGTCAATGCATCGGCCTAAAGGACGTGAGCCGATTGGAAGATTGGAGCTGATCGCCAGAGGGGTATGGTGATGGTGTGATCCATACAAGCGTACTGCAGTCAGGTTTGGTCGCCTGTTAAGAGGGCATCTGGTGAAGGACTAAATGGTAATAATGACAGTCATGATTGCATCTCTGCGTGACAGTGCTACGGTCCGGTAACCGTGTCCTCTACAGTCCCAGTCACTAGTCTATGGGTCTGCTCTCTCCATATGGGATTGGATGATATTAGTATCATAAACACTTTAGCAGGCCGACTCGGCTGACTGAGCACTGGAGCTCTGAACTCACCCGTGAGGTCAGGACACGGTGACATTAACAATTGTCCGAAGGCTTGTGCACCTATAAATAAAAGGTTTATTGCTCTCCGAAGCACCCGAAGAGATGATTTATCAAGTAAATGTCTCATGAAATGATCATAAAAATAGTATCAGATTCACTAGGGCTCAGATTAAACTTCAGTTAAACGTTTTAAACTGGATGCCATTTAGCTGTCAGCCCAATTTTTGTTTTAACGGCGTATTGTGAAGGTTCACCCAAAAACGAAAATTCTGTCATTGTTTACTCATCAAATTGTTAACCCACTCTCATATTGTTCCAAACCCATATGACTATCTTTCTGCCGAAGAAAAGGGGCTTTTTTGAAGAACACCCTGGCTGCTTTTATCCATGTAATAAAAGTGAAAAAGAAAAAAATTCTTGTTTTATGTGAGGAACAGACCAAAATAAATAACAGAAAATGAAATAAAATAAAATAAATTAAACCAACTAAAAAAAGCAAACTAAAATGAGCTAAAATAATTATATATTATGTCAATGTCAATTTTATTTCTATAGCACAACTAAACACAACACCAGTTGACCAGTGCGCTTTACATCAATGCAAGAGACAAATAAAAACAAAAATGCACAACTCTCCAAGTATAAAATAAATACGGATACGGATGGAGCAAATCTAATACTGAAAGGTAACGCATTCCACAATCTGGGAGCAGCTACTGAGAAGGCACGGTCACCCCTACTTTTCAGCTTTGACTTCGGAATATGTAGCAATCTCTGATTTGACGACCGGAGAGACACAACTGGCCAATATTCTGTCAATAAATCCGAAAGGTAAGGAGGGGCCAAACCATTTAAAGATTTAAATACTAAGAGAAGAATTTTAAAATCAACACTGTATCGTACAGGCAACCAGTGCAAAGAGCGTAGCACTGGGGTAATATGTTTTTTTAGTACATGTCAAAAGTCTTGCCGCCGCATTTTGTACCATCTGTAACCGGGATAAAACTGATTGGCTGATCCCGTAATACAGTGAATTGCAGTAGTCTAGCCTTGATGTTACAAATGCATTAATTATTCTTTCAAATTTATTTAAAGATAAAATAGGTTTTACTTTAGCTAACAGACGGAGCTGGAAAAAGCAGGATTTAACCACTGAGTTTTAACCACTGCTTGTCAAATTTTTGGCCATCATCAAAGACAAAATATATACACTGATCAGGCATAACATTATGACCTTCCTAATATTGTGTTGGTCCTCCTTTTGCTGCCAAAACAGCCCTGACCCGTCGAGGCATGGACTCCACTAGACCCCTGAAGGTGTGCTGTGGTATCTGGCACCAAGATGTTAGCAGCAGATCTTTTAAGTCCTGTAAGTTGCGAGGTGGGGCCTCCATGGATCGGACTTGTTTGTTGAGCACATCCCACAGATGCTCGACTGGATTGAGATCTGGAGAATTTGGAGGCCAAGTCAACACCTCAAACTCGTGCTCCATTCCTGAACCATTTTTACTCTGAAAGAGGCCACAGCCACCAGGGAATACCATTTCCATGAAAGGGTGTACATGGTCTGCAACAATGCCTAGGTAGGTGGTACGTGTCAAAGTAACTTCCGCATGGATGGCAGGACCCAAGGTTTCCCAGCAGAACATTGCCCAAAGCATCACACTGCCTCCGCCGGCTTGCCTTCTTCCCATAGTGCATCCTGGTGTCATGTGTTCCCCAGGTAAGTGACGCACCCGGCCATCCACGTGATGTAAAAGAAAACGAGATTCATCAGACCAGGCCACCTTGATCCATTGCTCCATGGTCCAGTTCTGATGCTCACGTCCCCACTGTTGGCGCTTTCGGCGGTGGACAGGGGTCAACATGGGCACCCTGACTGGTCTGCGGCTATGCAGCCCCATACGCAACAAACTGTGATGCACTGTGTATTCTGACACCTTTCTATCAGAACCAGCATTAACGTCTTGAGCAATTTGAGCTACAGTAGCTCGTCTGTTGGATTTTTCTATTTCTATTTTTTTTTTTTCATTTTGGAGCTTTGTAAAGGAAGCAAGTAATACAGCTATAAAAACAACATGAGGGTGAGTAAATTGCAGAATTTAAAATTTTGTATGAATTATCACTTTAAAGAAGACAATGACAGTAAAAGTGCAATTGATACCCAGACTTCTATGGTACTTCAGCATAGCTGACATCACAGCATTACTGAAAGTGAAGTGGACCTATTTGGAGTTTGATGTATCATTCTACGGTATACAGTTTGTCCCTCGGACCCTGACCACTGCCCTCCTGTGTATCCTGGAGGAGGACAGCACAGTCCAAAAGCATAAAGGCTCCGTTATCTATCTTGTTTTCTCTTTTCACAGCTTTCTCAGTCGAATGGGCTGTGCTGACCAAGGTCCATGCCTTATTACCCATAATCCCATAGGCCGTCTCATTGACACCAGGCAGAGAAAAAGACATACCTCTGGGAGAGAAGAATGTATCAGTATGGAAACTTCCACTCTAAAAGGCCTCAGTTTATCCTGACAGGAATTCGAAGGGAATAAGCTTCGGTTTATCTCTACTGAGCTATGGCGGATTTGCAGTGAGAGTGGAACAATTTTGACTAACCAAATCGTTTTGTTTTTAAGGCTTTATTTTATATGCTGAATATTGAATCTCCTCTTATATTATCATGATACAGTACAATGAATCTTATTTAGTAATTTCATGTTGGATTTCACGAACATCATTTTGCAAGTATAGATTCTGTTTCAGCCATCTGATTTAATAGACTAACCTTTACAATTTCTTTATCAGTGTGTATGTTAATCTTGTCAACTAAATTACTGACAACAATGTCATCAATGATAACAAAGATGAGTCAAAAATATGCATCATTACAATAATAAAATGATTTAAATGAATTTAAAATGTTTACTGTTGATAAAAATATAGCAAGAAAAAACAAAACTGAAAGATATTTGGTTTAATTTTGCTTTTAACTAAAATTTGTGTTGAATCCTATATACAGTGGGGAGAACAAGTATTTGATACACTGCCGATTTTGCAGGTTTGCCCACTTACAAAGCATGTAGAAGTCTGTAATTTTTTATCATAGGTACACTTCAACTGTGAGAGATGGAATCTAAAATCCAGAAAATCACATTGTATGATTTTTAAGTAATTAATTTGCATTTTATTGCATGACATAAGTATTTGATACATCAGAAAAGCAGAACTTAATATTTGGTACAGAAACCTTTGTTTGCAATTACAGAGATCATACGTTTCCTGTAGTTCTTGACCAGGTTTGCACACACTGCAGCAGGGATTTTGGCCCACTCCTCCATACAGACCTTCTCCAGATCTTTCAGGTTTCGGGGCTGTCGCTGGGCAATATGGACTTTCAGCTCCCTCCAAAGATTTTCTATTGGGTTCAGGTCTGGAGACTGGCTAGGCCACTCCAGGACCTTGAGATGCTTCTTACGGAGCCACTCCTTAGTTGCCCTGGCTGTGTGTTTCGGATCGTTGTCATGCTGGAAGACCCAGCCACGACCCATCTTCAATGCTCTTACTGAGGGAAGGAGGTTGTTGGCCAAGATCTCGCGATACATGGCCCCATCCATCCTCCCCTCAATACGGTGCAGTCGTCCTGTCCCCTTTGCAGAAAAGCATCCCCAAAGAATGATGTTTCCACCTCCATGCTTCACGGTTGGGATGGTGTTCTTGGGGTTGTACTCATCCTTCTTCTTCCTCCACCAAAAAGCTCTATTTTTGTCTCATCAGACCACATGACCTTCTCCCATTCCTCCTCTGGATCATCCAGATGGTCATTGGCAAACTTCAGACGGGCCTGGACATGCGCTGGCTTGAGCAGGGGGACCTTGCGTGCGCTGCAGGATTTTAATCCATGACGGCGTAGTGTGTTACTAATGGTTTTCTTTGAGACTGTGGTCCCAGCTCTCTTCAGGTCATTGACCAGGTCCTGCCGTGTAGTTCTGGGCTGATCTCTCACCTTCCTCATGATCACTGATGCCCCACGAGGTGAGATCTTGCATGGTGCCCCAGACCGAGGGAGATTGACCGTCATCTTGAACTTCTTCCATTTTCTAATAATTGCGTCAACAGTTGTTGCCTTCTCATCAAGCTGCTTGCCTATTGTCCTGTAGCCCATCCCAGCCTTGTGCAGGTCTACAATTTTATCCCTGATGTCCTTACACAGCTCTCTGGTC
Source organism: Coreius guichenoti (assembly GCA_039654105.1). Lineage (NCBI taxonomy): Eukaryota > Metazoa > Chordata > Actinopteri > Cypriniformes > Gobionidae > Coreius > Coreius guichenoti. Next base: position 11,975,275 of record CM077172.1, on the reverse strand, counting down.
TTGGCCATTGTGGAGAGGTTGGAGTCTGTTTGATTGAGTGTGTGGACAGGTGTCTTTTATACAGGTGACGAGTTCAAACAGGTGCAGTTAATACAGGTAATGAGTGGAGAACAGGAGGGCTTCTTAAAAAAAAACTAACAGGTCTGTGAGAGCCGGAATTCTTACTGGTTGGTAGGTGATCAAATACTTATGTCATGCAATAAAATGCAAATTAATTATTTAAAAATCATACAATGTGATTTTCTGGATTTTTGTTTTAGATTCCGTCTCTCACAGTTGAAGTGTACCTATGATAAAAATTACAGACTTCTACATGCTTTGTAAGTAGGAAAACCTGCAAAATCGGCAGTGTATCAAATACTTGTTCTCCCCACTGTATCATATATGCATCATACAGTATATACTGTAGGCCTATATTATATCCAATTTTATCCGCATACGTACAGTACACTCACAAATCTCAACTGCCTGATTTATTATATATTTAATATAAAAGACCTTATAAAAGACCTTATATGGAGATGGTTTGGGCATGTTTTATGCAAATGACTAACCTTGTGCGCACGGCCGCTCATTTAGAATACTCCAAATTCACTAAGATCTATGGAACCTTGTTTCCACCACAGAATAAAAAAAAGGTAATTGCGACTTTTTATCTCACAATTCTGACTTTTTTCTCGCAATTGTGACATTTTTCTCAGAATTGTGTGCTATAAAGTCGCAATTGTGAGTTATAAAGTCAGAATTGTGAGATAAAAAATCGCAATTCGGAGAAAAAAGTATTTTTCCCCCCTCAGAATTGGACTTTATAATTCGCAATTGCCATATTATATCTCACAATTCTGAGAAAAGAAGTCAGAATTGCGAGTTATAAAGTCAGAATTGCGTGATATAAAGTCAGAATTGCAAGATATAAACAAACAATTGAGAGTTTATATCTCGCAATTCTGAGAACTGCGAGATGTAAACTCACAATTGTGAGATACAATATATATACAAAATATATATACAAATATATATTCTGTGGCAGAAGCAAGCTTCCATAAAGATCAGAACAATGTTAAGAACAAATTCATGTGCGTACGACCACATGAATTTAGGAGTGAGAAGTTCTCCTGTGCGTATGAATACGAAATTATTAGTGAATGAGACCTATTATACTTAAAAATTATTTTTAAAATTAGAAATATATTATCCCTTAAACTGAGTCATATATTCAAAAGATGAAATTATTAAAAAAAACAAAAAAAAAAAAAAAAAAACACGGTGTAAAAATATGATATTTCAGCATGCTGTGTGTCATCGTCCATGGCAGAGGAAGATGGCACACTCTTGTTTTAACCCTATCAGCAGGATGTCTATGATAAGCAGCTTCCATTCCGGAGTCTCTGCGTGGATGACTTGGAGAAAAGACACAAACCCTGAGGCAAAGCGACCGCTTAAACCAAGGACAGGCCTGTATTCCCATCCTCCCATCTCACGGAGGCCCAAATCCTATTTTTGGTGATGTTGATCGAGTCATAAATCCATGTCATCCGCTAATAGCAGGAATATTTATTATCACAGGCCCATCACATGGAGGCTGCAACCAAAGGCATTTAATTTGCTGCTGTATGGCAACTCTCACAGTTTCAGAGCACTAGGTCATTGGCAATTAGAGAGTGCAAGAAATGTGCTGACAGCTGGTAGGAACTCAGTCTCAAAAAGCCGTCTTTGTGTCTGAGGAGCACTTCTGTTCTGTTTTCAGCATTCTCTCAGGCTGGTCTATCTGTGCAGGCATCAGACAGGTGTGACTGAAACCCTTCCTAATGGCTTTTACAGCACATTTACAGCAGAGGTGCCCCGTCATCAATTACTCCCCTGCCTGCTCTGAGTGTTGCGGTGTATCCTTCATGCGGGAGGCCATCTCATCCCTTCATGTGGCCCATGAAATGAATCTTCATCTCGTAAGCGAGCAGTCCTCGTTAATTACAGCGGCTTGAGCCTCCGTTCCTCCCCCTCTTCCGTTTCTGTCATTGGGGGGGGGGGGAAGGATTTCTCTGGCTAATTTTTCTCAGGACTGGAATTTACACGAAAGCTAGGAACATCTTCCTCTACAAGCGAAAAGGAATCAGTGTTGTGTTGTGTTGTCGCGTTGCGTGTAATGTGAGACTGATCAGGAGAAGGAGCAGGCATGGAATTAATAAATAGCCCATCAATGCCTATTTGGAGTTTCCAGACCAATTTCTTGGCTTAAAAGAGATTAGTGGTTCTCCAGATACAGAAATATCCCAAAGGAAATGGGATAATACTGAAACGGATTTCATGCAGAAAACGCTTTTGCACAATACACAAATTCATTATTTTATGTGACAATGCCTCATTACAGATAACTAGATTTATATATTAGAAAACGTAAACAGCACACTTGCTTGGGTGGTTGCCAGGAGGTTGCTATGTGGTTGCTCCACTGTTGCTAGTATTAGAGCCTACTCCAAATGTCTATGATCTCACTCATGGTTACTAGAGACGAGGCCTTTAAAATTAGCTTGTTATGCAGAATGTCCCAGATCGTCACGCCATGCACAAATCCTTGTGCTACCACAGCGATGGGCGAGCTGTTAGAGGTAACACTAATCTCTGCGATCCATCACTGTAGACCACTCATGACAGGGTAGGCTGTTCTCCTCATTTCTCTCTTCATCTGTCTTACAGCTTCCAAAACAGGGGTCTGACCACATTTCACATTTCTCTTCCTCCCATACGCTAATTTCATCTGCTTCCCCTATTCACGGTCATATGACATCATCTGCATAAAAAAAAAAATCTGTCTGTATCTCTATTATATTGAAGTTCCAGCAAGAAACCATGTGTATCTAGTAAAGCGGACATTATGGCACATTTAAAGAGAGGAGTGAAATGCAGTCATCTTGGTTAAGCATTGCAGGGTTGTGCGTCATTCAGAACTGAACAGAGTTCAGTGAACGCTTTTTAAATTCAATCCAAATCAATTCCTGAATTTGAATTGAGGTAGCAAACAGGATACAGAACTGCAATTTTAATGTAAAATAATACAATTAAAATGAACTGAAATTCATATTACTTATTTAACTGTTATTTACATTAACTTTTTTGCTTACCAGCCACTGTGGCTAGTGGTTTTCCAAAGTTACTAACCACTCAGCATTTTCACTGGGCTCAATTTTGACATTGATACCATGAGGAAAAACTGCCATATATATATTTTTAAATATTATCTCATAATTTGGCAGCAGGTACTGTATATTAGGCTGCTGTCACTGACAAGACCTGACGCACAGATGTATGTGCTCTTTGGGTGTGAACACTGAGGGAATGAGTCAAATTATTCGCAATCCCATCCTGAAATTCAAGCTCTATATGTAACACCAACAATATTTATCCGGAGCAAATGACACGAGTGAGTGAGCGGAGGCAGGTTTGTGTGTCAACTCACTGTCAGAGAGATGAGAGAGAAAGTGCAGCTGCTATCATGTATCAGTTCTGCGTAAAATGAGTATTAGAAGTGTTTCAGATATTTCAGTATCGATATGTATCGAAAAATCAATATTTTTGACAACACTACATTGTACTTAGTTTATTTTTTCAGATGCCTTTTTTAAAAGACTGCAATGGAAAAAAAATATATAAAATTGTGGCTAGTAGGAGTGACTGCGTTACATCCCACCCGCATTTGGCGGGTTGGCGGTTGTTAATTTTAAGCCATGTATACAATAGTTAAAATGTTAAAAAAAATAAAGTTATATGAATTTCAGTTAATTTTAATTCTACTAATATTTATTTATTTTGTGGGCTAAGATGGAACAGCACCTGCGTCACTTCTGAATTGCAGTTCACTAAATGTGATGAATTGAAGGGGATCCAATTCCTAACCTTTCTGGAATAAAACATACAACTTTAAAACAACATGTTTCTTAAATATTCCAGAATCAGCAAACTCTCATTTACCCTCAGAGTGCTTCCTAATGGAAGGCAGAAAATGGATGAATGATTCTAGCATACATCACAACCTGCCTGAAGGCTTGTTTCGTATAATAGCCGTGAGGGCTACGTGTAAGAGACATCATAACAGATGGGTTAGGGGGTTACGCAAACTCTTTAATGAATGCAGGATTGCATTGGTATCCCTGACCTCTTCCATCATGAACATGCAGAGCTAGTACGGTAGAAGAATATTACTCCATCTCCTAGACTTTACACGGCCAAGCTCTGGATGTTGGCCGTTTCCTTTTAATTTGTGCTAGCCTGTCTTGCTCATTATGCCTTGAATCGATTATAATTCGTTTTAATGCTGCGCTGAGGAATGTAAACTGCAAGTGGTTGGCATTTAAAAAGATATACAAACGCTCAGCCAATACAGTCATGGCAGAAACAGCGATAGAATTTAACTGAGAATGCAATCTACGCTCACATTAGGGGTGGGCACAAATTCAACCAGTGGTATAATATATAAGGTGGGTGAAAGGTTTGACTGTGTGATGAAGAGCTGGGCAAACAGTATGAGCTATCAGAGCTATCAAGGGAAAATACTGCTCTCTTAGATTGCTTGGCAATGCAGGTCCACTCACACTAGCTCTGAGACATCAACTCAACATTTTGGCCCTTCAAACAGCGATCCTTGCTTTATGGTCGACCTCGTATCACATATATGTGTGAGCTAAACACAATCATTCCAGATTATGTTTTCTGCTTGCAAGGGATGTCAAATATTTGGTTGGTTTGAACTACTTTCAGGTGTGAGGCTGAAAGTAGATTTTTTTTCCCCTTTCATTAAGAGTGTAATATGTAATTTTCGTGCATCCATATATATATATATATCTAACTTGGTATATTTCAACAATATTCTACATTTTAAAAGTCAACAAAAAGGCAAACAACAGTTAGTTTAGTAGAACAATTAACGATTAATGCAATTAATCAGAAAAATATTTTTTTCTGCTTAAGGCTATGTTATTATGGTCGCTCAAGTAGAATGCAATCCCACCAGTTGCCACTAGGGACATGTAAATTACAAACTTCACCTTTAATATCCTCAACCTACCTTCATGGAGCACGCAAATAAGCAAATCAGGTTCCAATCCTAAAAATGGAAATTTGACAGTATAATCTGTATCTCCAGCAGAAACATGAGCTCTTTAAATTAGCTACACGCTTTAAACAAGGACAGAGTCTCGGAGGGAATATGGATGTGTTGTTATTGTTTGAAAGTGTTCATTACCACATCACCACAAAGAAGCTGCAGGTTAAAGCAATTATAGCCTGGCCTTTGTACGTGCTGAATTGGAGAAATGCTAATTTGACATGTTATTACAGCCAAGCCAAAACATCCCCGCCAAACACACCCGGGCAATTCCCTCTCCTTCACACTCAGCCTTGGTGTTGAATTACAGCAGGGTTGTGTAGGTGATGGTAATGCAGGTTGAACAGACCCACTACAAGCTATGCCGGGGCAATTATTAATGACTTGTGTCTGTTCTAGTGCTGTTTGGGAGAAATGGAACAAATAGACTTTGTGGTGCAGAAAGAGGATGCTATTGAACAAAATGGAATGGAGTGAGAAGTCATTAAAGCATTGCGAGCCAAAGGAAAATGGGTTTAGTGTCTTCCATTTGAGCTAATTTCTGAGACTTTCAATCCAGTTCTAACCTCTAAAGGTTTAACTGTTGTAACTAAGTTCTACTGCAAATAAAAAATCCAATTCAGAACTCCATGCAAGTCAATCAAGAAGGTCCTGCGAGTGTAAGGTGGTCTCAGGTGTTATTTCAGCCCAGGACAGACAGGAGGAGCGTAGCACACATCCCAGAAGTTCTTTCAGATCGCTTCTAATTTGTCGTCTTCTCTTGGGGCTCGCTGGTTGTGTTCATTGAGAGCTCAGGAGCTGCTAATTGTTTAATCTTCAAGGAGGTCAGTCTCCTCACACAAATTAGCCTTGAGCCTGGAGCCATGGGAAATTAGGCCTCGGGCTTCTTTTCTGGCACAGAAGCCACTTTCACAGCAAGAACTGGCTGTTTTCGCTTTCTTTTCACATTTTCTGCTTCCTTCCATCTATGACACTCCCTCTTGCTCTTTTCCCCTCTCACTGTTCTCCTATCAGGAATCGATACATCGCCTGGGACACGAGAATGAAGATGAAAGCCGAGTTGATTTCTTGGAAGACCGTGTCACTACTAATACAAGATGAATTGCTTAACTCACCGTGAGGAAGAAATACAGCCATTGATCTTGGAGGTGTTTGAGGTAATTGAATAGACTTACAGATCTCAGCTAGCAGCAGAACAGAGCAGTTCAGTTCATACGGCCGCAGACGGTGACGCAACAATGGCCTTTCAAAGACCTCTGCTTTCAAAGCACATGGCTGTACAAGACATTTTACAGTGACAGCCTTGCCTCAATCGATAAAAGCGAGCTGAACATAACACTGTATGCTAATATGTTGCGTTTTGCAATAGCCTGCAGACACATGGTGCATTTAACCAGGGCAGCACAACTACTTTGAGATTCCCCAGAGAAAAACTAACTTAAAGTTAGACTTTTGGAGATCCTCAGATGTTTCTCCTAAAGTGCCTTAGGAGAGATTAAAAAAAAAAGACACAAATGAGACAATTGTTGACATAGAGTACAAATATAGAGCAAATGTAAATTGCATAATTGAGATAATTTGGTCATGGAAGAATGTTCATGTTCAAGTTCATTTTGAAACCTTTTCATTACAGACTTTGGTATCTTGCCAAATTTGAGCACGATTTGATACACCGTTTCTTCTGAAACACTACCAGACATATTCATTTACAGGAGAAAAATCTGAGAAGCAGTAACTGATCACCATTCTGTCTCGATGCAAGAGAAACAAACTGAGATTTCTTCTTTTTTGATCTACTGGATATCCACACTTATCAAATTACTGTAAAAAATTAAAATCTGAATCTAAAAAAAAACCTAAAGGTGCAATGTGTAGTATTTATGAGGATCTATTGACAGAAATGCAATATAATATACATAACTGTTTTCAGTGGTGTATAAAGACCTTACACAATGTACCGTTATGTTTTTATTACCTTAGAATGAGCCATTTCTATCTACATACACTGCGGGTCCCCTTACAGTGAAATCGCCATTTTCGCGCGTCATGTTTCTACAGTAGCCCAAAACGGACAAACTTCTCTACACAGCGCTAGTCACTCTCTGCTCTCTCCGCCGACGACTTTTTTGTCCTGTGTTGGCCCCCGTAGCTTCTCTACGGAGGGGTGATTGGTGGGTAATTGCAGTTCACAACTTCACCGCTAGATGCTGCTAAAATTCACACACTGCACCTTTAACTGAAATAAAAATAAAAACCATTTGGAAAAAAAGAAACTGAACTAAAATACATTTCCATGAAATGAGCTAAAATAAAATAAAAATGGCCACATATTAATTTTATCGATATTGTTCAATATTGTTCAATAATTTATTACACACTATTTATCATTTAACCACTTTAGCAGCACAAAAAAATACTAAAACTACAAAAAAACAGGGAAAAAAAAAATTAATAAAAAAAATATAATAACAATAACAAACTATAGTAACTAAAATTATAATATATTATAATTATAAATATATTGTGTAACTAAAATTAACAGTCATGGAGTGAATTTTTAACTAGGAACTTTAAAAAAATTTTTTTAATTTTTTTATTTAACTTTTAAAAGGAAAATGTAACTAAATTAAAAGGACTAACTGAAACCAAAATAGAAATAAAACTAAATTCAAAACTATAATAAGCCTGGATTTTTTTTAAACTGCTCGCCTTCTCACCTTCACACCTTCACACAAGATACACCACATTCTCTAGTATCCTAACCTCTGTCAGAGCTGCCCATCTGTCTGACCCATGAGCCCTTCAGCTCTTGGGTTCAGGTAAGAGGAAACATGATGACTTGCAGTCAAAAAAGAGGTTTAAGTGGAGTTCTTTAGACATGCAGACTTCCCTTCCAGAGCAACACTACAGGAAGCCCAGTGTACTTTGGGCCCAATCAACTGAGACAGAAGTGCAGAAAAGTGAGATGTGGAATATCTGTACTCTACAGCAGAAAAACACAGGAACAGGAACTGTATCTGTAATGCTTGCAGATTCCGTCCTTTTTTAACCTTCCACCACTTGTATGTAGAGATAGACCCTGTAGTATAAGGTGATGGGATGAAAATTAAGTGGCCAAATATGGCTCTGACCAGATTCCACTCTTTTAAACTACTGATTAATGATGAACAAATTATGAAGAGCTTGACACCTTAAACATCTGTAATAAATTATATTCATTTACGGTCACTTGCTGAACACACCAACATTAATGAATCCTCCTACTAACTAGAACCAAATCCACACATGTGCACCTGACAGCGGCAAGTGAGGGTCTAACCTGCGTGTGCCATAATTGTTATATACCCCTTGGCTCCAGGCAGTTATGCTTCCTGACGTCAAATTAGGCACTAATGAAAAACAAGTCACAATGAATAAAGCTCAAGCTCACCAGACCCTCCATCTGCCACCCACCATAATGAAGAGACTCCGAGAGAGAACTGCAGGATGACTTTGGAAACAAGCTTTGAGACGGAGCGGGGGAGTGAAGCAGGGACGGAGGTTTCTGTAGAGGGGGGCCGTCCACTCTGTCTCTCACTGTTTCTCATTATACCAGCCCAGACACTTCACATCTGAGGCTCACACGGCTGCCAGAGGATGACACAAAATGAAGGACTACGAGCTTCAACTGGCCAGTCTTTGTAACTCAATTTCTTTAAAGTGGGTTGACATGTGCTCTGACCTTTTATCACTGTCATTACAGAGAGAGCACGTCTGTGCCCATGCCTCAGCGGAGGTATAACTGATCCTGGCTGCAGTGGCACAACGACGTGCAGGGACCCACACAGGCAAAAACAGAAGTAGTGCTGACTAACTCATGATGCTTAATGAGAAAGTTTCTATTCCAGACACAAATCATGGAGTCTCACACTTCAGCCACAACATTTAATCCAGGCCCCAATTTATCCAGACCCCTGAGTTCTGTGGTTAAACCAATGCAAGCACTTAATTCCTCCTATATACAAAACTTTCTTTAAAAATCAAGAATTGATTTAAACAGAGGTGTAAAAATGATTATGCTGTAATCGGAAAATACAATGCATTGGTTACAGTATTTAAAATGATAATAACTTACTTTCGAGGCTAAATTTGGCCAGTTAGTTGATTGAATTATTGCCTAAAATAAGGTATAAAATGATTATGCATCAATCTGAAAATGCAATGCATTAACTAGAGTTCAAAAACCTGATTATAATTAAGTCCAAAATAATGAAGGAAATTTATATCGTATAAAAAAAATGTAAAATTACAATTTTATTATCAAGTTACTTACTGTTCAGAATATACTTGGACAGTTAAAGGTGGGGTAAGTGTTATTTCAAAAATGCTTTATAAAAGTGTCTCGGGCCGAGTACCAAAACAAACTTGTAGCCAATCAGCAGTAAGGGGCGTGTCTGCTAATGATGGTGAGAAGAGAGCGCTCAGTGCACGTCATTATTCAAAAGACACGACACACAGGACGGACATTAGCCGAGCGATGACAGAAAAAGAGAAATGAAAGAGAGAGATGGCAGACAGATGGCAGAAAGAGAGAGATGGCAGATAAAAAACTAAAGTGGAAGATAGATGTCTGTGGAACAAAAGAAGGTTTACGATCAGCCAAGAAGTATCAGCTTTCCAGCTCTGGAGAGAACTCAAGGAGCGGGAAGGCCGAGGTTGCTTTATTTCTTCTCGATAGGCGAGTACCATTGGTTTGGTTTTGTTTTGTTTCACAGAACTAATATATGCTAGCTTTTGCTTGAATATGCTCGTGTGTCATGTTCACTTGTTTGTCCATTTGCAATCGTATCGTCGTTCACTTCAGCTATGATAGAGACCCATTCATTTCCACATCTTATAAACCACTGTCTGTTTCAAGCGTCAGCTCGCAGTGTGTCCGAAAAGTAAGACAATAAACTCCTAATATATGTTTGTTTCCTTTGGTTCCTCTTTTCGTGATCAATATAACCCTCTAATCTTGTCATAATTGTAATATGTTCGTTAGTTGGACTGTCGTGCTCGTGCTGTCGAGTTGTTCATGAGAACTGTTTGTGCTTTTGGGATGGAAGGGATGACTTTTCCATTGAACATTAGACCTGGATTGCCATAGTAACACACAGATTCCGCCATAGTTGTTGCCTGGGTTATGTAGGTGTGGGGCGGAGCTATCAAAATAGGGGCGTGTTTATTTTGGTGATTTGAAATATCAACATCGGTTACCAGAAAGCACTTACCCCACCTTTAATCAACATTTTAATTGAATTGATTGAGTTATTATCAAAAATAAATTGAATAGAGGTGTAAAATAATTTTGCATCAATCTGTAAAAATTAAATGATTTATTACAGAATCTAAAAATCTGATTACAATTAAGTCTACAATAATTAAGCAATGTTGTATTGTAAAAAAAATATATATTTACAATATAAAATTGCATTTTAAACCAAGTAACTTACTTTTCCGAATAAACTTGGCCAGTTAGTCCATATATTAATTGAATTACTTCATTTTTTTTTTGTTGTCAAAAATAAAATGAATGGAGGTTTAAAAATGTTACAAATCGTGACAAAATATCAAATTTTCACATTTTAGTAAAGATTTGCAACTGAATCATATTGTTGTCAAAACAAATATTTTCCCCACTAAGATTCAGTATCTCTGCAAGAGACACTTATCCAGTTTTATTTTCAGAGTTTTGGTAAGCATTTCAACTGCAGAGAGGCTTTGCCTTTTGATTTTGAATCCAGCATCTGTGAGGGTATGTTTTCTCTCTCTCTCTCTCTCTGCCTTAAGTTGGCCTGGGGCCCTCCCTCCCAATGGCCCCTGACAGTGCAGTAATATTATCTGAGTGCAGTGGCAAAGCCTTATTGCTTTCCTCTAAATCTCATTTGAAGGATACAATGTGTGTTAGAGATTAATGATTAAAATAATATTGCTTGAAAATAATGATGGCAGTAAATCCATAGGTTCTAAGCTAACCTTGACGGATGCATCTGTTTTTATTTGAGGAATGAAAACTCTGCGCAATGCAACCGTTTTTTTTTTCCATGCCTCCCTCTTAGACAAGTACAGCAGGACTGGTCAGACCAAACGAGCATCACAGAAGCTTACTGGAGACTGTGGCATGCTGTGAAAAGCCCCCAGGGAATATAAGGAAGGAAAGGCAAGAAGGATACGATGCTTTTTCTACCTCTGCTACACTTAAAGGTGAAGTGAGAAATTTGTTTTGATTCCTCAGGGTGGAGACAATAGAAAAAAAATTTAATAATCAAATAAAATAAACTAAAATAGACCAAAATGGAAAAGATAAAAGGAAAATATAAATATTTTTTAAATAAAAAAATACACACACACACACACACACACACACACACACACACACACAAATATATTGCTGTCAGCGCAAACGCATTAACATGTGATTAATTTCAAAATCCTTAACGTATTAAAATAATTTAACACAAATAAATTATAAAAGTATGTGAAGCTGCGTCATTAACGTAATTTACGTCGTGCAGTTAGATGATCTTAGAAGTCGGGAGTTTATCAAAGCCACTAGATGACAAGCCTGCAACCTTTATCTAAAAAAGCGTAACAGCTAATGCTAACGTTCGGCTGTGTCGGTACGCAGGGAAGGAGACCAGAGGCCGTTTTTTTAATGGATGTCAGTGGAGAAGAGGTTTCACTACACTGAATAAACCTTTTTTGTGAGGAAATAGCTTATCATTTAATGAATCGACTGCCTGTCCACTAATCTTTAACATGTTTTACGCTAAACAATACTTTTGTTTACTATGATAAAATACTTTTGTTTACTATGATAAAAAGATTATTTTATAAGAGAAGGCAGAGAAGGGAATGTCGCGACAGAAAGCACTCATTTACGGCATTATCATAATATTTAATAGTAATATTGAGTGAAATTCAGGTTTTACCAGTTATGTTATGACTTGAATTGTAATGACTATTAAAACTGCATGTATGCATATGACGCTCATATTATGCATTTTAATTAATAAAGAGAAAATTAATAATTTAATTATTGTGTTATATTGTATGTTGTTTAATGAAAATAAAAAAATGAATTGTTCTTTCTATCGCTGCCAGGTTAGTCTTGTATTGTAATGATTTATGACTGTTGTGTGCTTGTGATAATATAACGCTTTTTAATGAATGATGGTAAAAAAAAAATACATATAATTTTATTGAATTAAATATGTATTAAATTTCAATTAAGTTTTTAGTGTACTCTTAAATGTAGTTTTAATGCACCCAACAGTGACTAGTAGTTTGCAGCTAATAGAGATATTTGCGCTTTTTTTCTGCAGTAAAGCACATTCAACAAACAATGCAGTCCAACTGTACGTTTACTAGCGATATGACACCAAATATAGAACATTTATCCACAAGACCAACGTGCTAATCCACAACAAACTGATTAACGTAAACTGTACCTGACTGTCATAAAACATTTGAACGGCAGGCACTGACGTCACTGACATTGCACTGCCATTGCATTGGCTGAGGTGCCTCATGTGATACAAGTTAGCCGTTACGCTTTCTCCAATGGTAAGAGATACAGACCCTCTCATCTCCCTATAATAAGACAATCTCTGGAGTTTATCACACTGAGCATCTACTGTGCAAGCACCTGTAACCCTGGTAGGAGGAAATTTCCATTCTAACCCTTTAACCCAATTCTGCTTCTCTGTTTGTGATCAGACCATTTTAAAACAGTAAACTCTGGAAAAGTTTTCAGTGATCCAGTAATTCCATTCATTCAAACAATCAGTCCAAAACAGCGTTAATGTAAAGAAGGATTTGTCATGTGTACGTTGCTGTGTTTAGTAATCGTAGGTTTATGCAGTCAAGTCAAGGCGGTTGATTTAGGAGTGTTTTGGCGTCTACATGTGCTCCTGCTCGGTATCGCAGCTTGACTCGACTAAAGTGAAAACAAGCTCTTTATTATTGCTGTGTACACATAGTATAGGCTACACTGTGAATTCTGTAAAGTTTTTTTTTTCCCTCTGTAATGTTTTTTTCATAGGTGCTTTGGTGTGCATAAATGTATTATCTAATATTTTATGGGGCTGTTGAATGCTTGAATCTGATTGGTTGACGAACGTTCTAAGGTGTGCAATTATTTTCAGGGAAATGCACTGCAAAAGTAGTTCCAGGCAGGTCTTGACCGCATTACAGTTCCATATCACTTCGCCAAATGATTTCAGTTATTTCAAAGGCGACAGCCGACAACAGCCAAAGAACCAAAACCCACAGCGACACTGACCAACCAAAGAAATATAGTAAACAAGAGGATAAAAACGATAAAAAAAGGTTTTTGCCACAAAATTACGTTTTATTATGTACAGAAAGCGCATACTCTCTTTCTCCCACTCTCTCTCCCACTCAAACACACACACATACAGTACAAACATACACTCGCACAGAAACATGTTGTCAGTGCTGCTGCACACGATTTTATAAGTAAAATAGTTTAGCAACTTAAAAGCTACAGACATTTCTCACTAGCGAGGCAATAACGGTGCTGCTCTTACAGTTTCATTATTAGTAGACACTGCTGCCAAACACTGTTGAAAGAGACGCACAGACTGAGGTATTTCACATACGCTCTCTCTCTCTCTTTAATAACTGCATTAATAACTGCATTAGTCTGCTATCAGTGGCTGAAGCCTCCGTTGCTAGCTCTAAAATGACGTTTTGGAATTAGCAATGGAGGCTCGGGTTTAGATGCGTAAGAAACTAGTCCTGCACACGAGAGCGTTTTAAGGACAAAAACCAGACAAATGTCTTGAAATACATCATCTGAACAATGTTTTGAGGTGTGGTAACCATAGTATAAGCGGAATAATTGACTCCGGGCCGTTGAATTATTGAAAAATAATGCACACCCAAAGTGTAACGGCCAGTTTGCGTCATGACCGCATTACCACCTCGGGTGTGCATTATTTTTCTAATAATTCAACGGCCCATCGTCAATTATTCGAATAGGAATCTCGCTCGCGAGAGCCAATCTACTTCGAGTGTAACTAAACGAGCCAATGCACATTGGCATGCACTGATTGCACCAGGTGCTCATGCCACGCAGAGCGGGTATAAATGAGACACAGGTACTTGCATCAAATTAGCTTTTTGCTTCGGAGCCGAGTGGTAAATGGTTCGTCCAGATATCACTCTCTTCTACGCAGTGGAACTGACTGAAGCCTGCCTTTTTGAAGTGATCTCTTCAGTCGGTGTTGGTGTGACAGCGCTGCAGCGGGTCGTGTGGTTCTTTGATCATCTCTCTTTTTTGTTTGATAGAGCAAACACAAAGGCTGTTCTCACAGCTGGTTCGGTGCGCTAGGTGGAGAGCGCTGAAAAGCCGTTCCTACGGCTGGTAAGAGAGCGCCTTCGTGAGAGAGAGCGCGCACGTCAGGCTGCACTATTCCCTGACTGTGTCGCCGCGACCCTTCCCCCTGCGTGCTTCAGCAACAAGGAGAGCGTCCTTCTAAAAGAGCTTACACAGATAGAGCTTGCGTCTTTTTCAAGATGACATTCTATCTGTGTGTTTCTGGATGCGGTGGTTACCTGTCACCGAGGGATGGTCACCAGCGCTGTATCTCGTGTTTGGGCCATTCATGTCCCTGGTGTGCGCAACCGTGTGGCCGACGAGCTGTCACGAGCTGCGCTCCCGGGAGAATGGCGACTCCACCCCCAGGTGGTCCAGCTGATCTGGAGACAGTTCGGGGTGGCACAGGTCGACCTGTTTGCTTCCCCAGAAACGTCCCACTGCCAGTGGTTTTATTCGCTGACCGAGGGCACACTCAGCACGGATGCACTCGTGCACAGCTGGCCCTGGGGCCTGCGCAAATATGCGTTTCCCCCAGTAAGCCTACTTGCACAGACACTGTGCAAGGTCAGGGAGGACGAGGAGCAGGTCCTGTTGGTGGCACCGTACTGGCCCAACCGGACTTGGTTCCCGGAGCTCATGCTCCTCGCGACAGCCCCTCCCTGGCCCATTCCTCTGAGGAAGGACCTTCTGACTCAGAGACGAGGCACCCTTTGGACAAGACAGGCTTATGCCTCGAAGTGGAACCTGTTCGTCGAGTGGTGTTCTTCTTGCCGAGAAGACCCCCGAAGATGTTCGATCGTGTCTGTGCTTTCCTTCCTGCAACAGGGGTTGGAGTGTAGGCTGTCGCCCTCCACCCTCAAAGTCCATGTTGCTGCAATATCTGCTTATCACGATCACGTAGAAGGTAAGTCGGTTGGGAAGCACGACCTGGTCGTCAGGCTCCTCGGGGGGCGAGACGGTTAAATCCTCCTCGACCTCCCTCTGTAGAGCCGGTTTCCTCCTGTGTTCTCACCTCAAACGGGTAGAAGCACTGAGAGGCCCTGGCTCTTGTCGGCTTGCTGCGTTACGCCGCTTATTTTCTCCAGAAGCAAACTCTGTCGAGTTCTCCATCACCCTCGGTGCCGGACGTGGCGGAGCGTCTGGCATCAGGCCCTTTGCCGCTGAATCCTTGAGAACCGGTACTGGGCTGGGGTTATATGAGTGACCCTGCGGGGATCCCATATATTTTTCCACGGTCGCTCCTACGGAAGCCTGTGTCTTTCCCTTGGGAGAGCCCCCCCCTTCAGTGGGGCTGGAGCCCCCTCTCTGTTGCGGGCTACGGCTCAGCATCTTTCTGGCAGATATCTTTGTAGTGCAGTCGTGGACATCCAGTCAGTCATGAGCCCTCTACCAGCTCGCCATACAGTAGGTCCTTGGGAATGTAGCCTGGGCCCATTCTCCTGATGTGGCCGAGCCAACGAATGCACTTCTCGCTAAGTATGGCAGACATGCTTCTCATGCCGCAGGCACCTCAGGTGAAAGCTGTTGAGTTTCTTCTCATGCCTCGCGTGAGTGGTCCATGCCTCACTGCTATAGAGGAGTGTGCTGAGCATGCAGGCCTTGTAGATGCGCAGCTTGGTCTTCTCTGTGAGGTTAGCGTTGTTCCAGACCCTCTGGTTCAGTCTGGCCATGACCGCTGCTGCCTTGGCGGTCCTGCAGTTTATCTCTGTGTCAATAGAGTGAGAGCTGGAGATGGTGGACCTGGTGAAGGTAGGTGAAGTTCTCGACAACTTCCAGGTTGTACCCATCAATGGCGATGGTTGGAGGGGAGTCTGTTTCCTGGGCCATGACGTTGGTTTTCTTCAGACTGATGGTCAGTCCAAACTCCTTGCAGGCGTAGGAGAGGTGACTGACAAGCTGCTGCAGGCCGTCTTCAGTGTGGGCCGTCAAAGCTGCATCGTCAGCGAAGAGCATCTCACGGATGAGTACCTTTGTGATTTTAGTCTTGCCGCGGAGACGAGCGATGTTGAACAGCTTGCCATCAGCCCTGGTGTGGATGTAGACTCCCTCGCTGCAGCCCTTGAAGGCGTACTGGAGGAGCATGGAGAAGAAGATGCCAAAGAGCGTCGGCATGAGGACACAACCTTGTTTGACTCTGCTGCTGACGGGGAAGGACTCAGATGTTGCACCATTAAAGCAAACCGAGCAGTGCGTGTTATCGTGAAACGAGGTGACGACAGCCAGCAGTTTTGGGGGCAGCCGATCTTCTGCAGAAGCCTGAATAGACCACTTCTGCTAACCAAATCGAACACCTTTTCAAGGTCAATGAAGGCAACGTAGAGTGGCATCTGCTGCTCTCGACACTTCTCCTGCAGCTGGCGTAGTGAGAAGATCCCGGCTACAGTTGACCGGCCGGCTCTGAAGCCACACTGGGACTCTGGGTAGATGCGGGAGGCTAGGACCTGCAGGCGCACCAGGGTGACACAGGCGAATGCCTTGCCAACGATGTTGAGGAGGGAGATGCCCTGGTAGTTGTTGCAATCGCTGCGGTCTCCTTTGTTCTTGTATATGTGCCCTGTATATATACATATATCAGATTATCTTGTTTAACACATTAATTTTGTCATCATTTGCTATATCCAGCAAAGTAAACAATCAGATTGAATACACACTGCCCGGACTAAAAATATCTGTTTGGATTTAAATAGGCAAATTCTTAAGAGTCTATGATTGGATCATTATTGCAGTGATTATAGCATGTTACATGTTTGGCAACAGTTCTTCTAACCCTAATTGGTGGAGTATACAGCTTTTCTTTTCTTAAACAACCATGTAGGAAGACACATCATGACCATATTGCAGGATGACACACCCCATATATAACATAAATAAATACATACATCATGTAATTTCAGTTTACATTTATTTTATTTCAAGTAAAGAAAATGTTTTATGGTTTTATTTTTAGTTAACAATAACAACCCTAGTTCGTGAGTGAGTGCAGAATCCATGCAGGCATGTTCATAGCTAAGCATCCTCTATTTGGATAGTATGATCTTGATTCTGAAGTCTTGACTTCTGAGTCAGATCTGTTCACAAAATCTCCCAGTAAGTACATATATGGGTACAATTGCCTGGAAGCCTTTACTCCATCCTTTCATCAGGATTGATAAAGAGTAACACAGAAAAAATGATAGTAGAAGGCAGACACAGACTGAGGCTTTTAATAAAGAAGTATAGTGTGATTTCCCTCTCCTGGAGTCATCTTGCTACATTGAGAAATAAAGTTTGGGATCTGATTACCATAACCAAATACAAAAGCGCTGGTGGTATGGAGAATTGGAGATGGGCATCTGGAGCTGAATAAATCAGAGATTGTGAAAGGGAGAGAGAATAATGCATAGACCATCTCTGATTCTCCTTCAGAGTCTCTTCATTTACATCTATATTCAATGCACGACACATATTTCCTATTAACTATTTTTACTTAACATAAGTGGCCGTTTACACAGAATGCAAATAAAATGCAATAAACCTAAAAGGAAGGTAAGTTTACAGGTGCATTAAAGTCAGCATGAAACAGAAGTTGCGATAGTCTTTTCTTCTTGTGATGTACTGTATATCTGAGTGAAATGGCTTCTCGAACAAGAACAAATGTAGGACGGGACTTGATTTTCTCCATTGGGAATTAATTGGATCTTTGGATCACTGTCACTATTGCTGCGATCTTAAGTGAGGTTGTGACAGGTTGTCCTCGTGGAGAGAAGCACATCATCAAAGAAGAGACAAAATGTCGCTGCAAGATGGAGTGTAAGTTATTTTGAATAAAGATTACAAGAGCACATGCATTTTTTTTTTTCAAAAATAATGATGCGCACGGATAAATAATTTATAATAAATACTGCAATATTTTTTATAAAAAAAAATAGTCAATTTTGATTTCATGGTGACTATCACCCATACACTCATTGTTAATATAAACACTTAAGATGCTCTGTCCCCAGACTCATGCAACTGCTCCAATATTATACTACTGACATCAGCTGTACTGAGTGTTGAACAATTATTTTACTTTTACAATGTCTTAAATGCAGTATTCGTTACATTATACTGTGAAAAAAAAACAATATCTATTGCAATGACAAAAAAATGGCCGTTCAACGCATGATTTCATAGATCAACAATTAAAAACCAGCTCAGATGGAACAACTACAACAAAAATAGGCCTGTCCCAAATGGCACAATCTGCACTTGCAGACTTGCTATAGCTACTACATGCATGTAAAGTGCAAAAGACCATAGGATGTCCCATTCTTTGAATTTTTTTTTTTGAAGTTGTAAATAAAACAAGGATCATGGGAGTATACTCAAACAATGTCCAATGGTAGAGAGTGTTTCCTAGGTAGAATATGAAGTGAACGTGTCTATGGTTATGCGTTTAACATAGACGTTCTCCAAAAATAGAAAACAAAATCTTAGATTTTTTTGGATATATAAATTAAAGGCTATGGAATATTCATATCTATAGGCGGGTCCACAACACGCATACACTCTGCTTATTACACACACAGGGACACGCAGCAGCACACAAACATTTTTAAATATTAAAAATAAAAGGATTCCTTTCTGGAAAAGTGTTCAGTCTTTCCGCTCACAAATTCTGCCATGTAAATAGCGAATCTGCCAGGACGCGAGTGCAACTGGCTTTTAAAGGGAATGGGAGATGAGACTATGATTGGTTTATTGCATGATACACCCAAAACACACCCATTACTCATTAAGAGAACAGGGACAACCCTTTTAGACCATGCGCCGGGCACGCCGACCATTTTTCCCGTTGTTAAACTAGCAAAAGTGGATTCGGACACGCCCTAAGTGCACTTGCGCTTAGATCGTTAAAATAGGGCCCTATATGAGATGGAGTCACATGACAGCTGTTTGCTAACTATGTGACTTAATAAATTAATAATATTACTCACACCTGTGAAAAGTTTGTTGTGTTACTCTCTCTGAGGAAGACCTTTGACGAAACATACATATATATATATATATATATATATAGGTTTTTTTTTTAATTTTCTGTTACTTTTTTGCATGTAGCCATGAGATGATAAAAATGTTTTAATAAAAAAAGAGTGGTCATCTAGCATTTTGTTGTGGGACCACTGGAGTATGTTTTAGAAGAAAAATTTAATGTTTAATTCAATGTGTTACTTGCTGTTTCTTTGTAATTAGTTGTGAAATTTACTAGCAATATCTGAGTGAAAATCAAGGTAGATCAAAAATACCATTTTCTAAAAGTCCTAAACCATTTTTTTTTTCAGTGTACATGCCCTGTGTGAACGGCCCCAAGCGTATATGCACATGCATGTCCAGCTAGGTCTCTATTAGGAGGCCACTGCCCTTTGAAGAGGCCATTTTTGCTCCGTGGCTGCCTCCTCATTTTGAATGACATTTTAAATTTCAGATGAGCACAAGGAAAACATTGACCTTTCTGCACAGAGGCCTGTGGAATCGATAATCAAGGAATTAAGTGAATTAGGCAGCGCCAGGGCCGCGTCCTAACCGAGGGAGGGTAGAATAATGTTGAGGTGTAATGATAAACTCAATGGCTTGTAAGTAATGCTTCATCAAACGGCTGTCCACGAGTCACTGGGTCTCATGTTATTAAAAATCCGCCACTTTCTTTGGATTGCTCACCATTTACAGTCTAGACATGTGTTAGATGTAGGGAAGCTGATTTCTTATTGAAGAGCCTGCTAATCACAGCACTCGTAAGTTGTTAATGAGAATGAAACAAATCTATGTTAAGCATCATTCCTACCCATTAAGTCTATTATTTAATTCAATAAAAGTGCACAAGCCTCACGGTGAGATCATGCTTGGGGGAATGAATGTTCCATCATTGAAAGACTTGAATGAATTAGTGCTAAATAGCAACATGGGTGCTTTTCCTGGTCAATTTGAGTCTTTTTACAATCTATGTATGGAAATTCTACATATATTTGTTTTGGGAAAGAGACACAGAAATACAAAACAGAGCTGTTTCTAAGTTCACAAACTGAGGAATAATCACCAGACTGTGTAGTCAACCTCATTTCTGTATTTTGCAAGGAGTGGTAATGTGAAGAGCCAGATTCCATTTAAAACCAGATTGTCTGCTTTCATTTCACTGCCGCCAGCGTGCCTTTGGTTCCCTTTTTACCATTTCTCCTAACTTGCTTCTAAGAGCTCAACAGCTTGTCACGACCTCTCTGAAGAGGAGTCTTAATTGCTGTCTGAGCCCTGTTAAATGGCACGGTACATTAAGGCATTCATAATTTGCAAAACAATACTAAAACTCATTTGAAGAACGTGCCCTCCATCACATCTTGTGTGAGTGTGCGTGTAGCCAATAAGTTGGTGTAGGTGTGTAGGTATACTTCAGACCAAATGAGGTTACTGGGGCTCTCAATTGAGCATTTTTGACTGGATCACAATGTGTGGGAGGTGATTTGCCTGAAAATGTGATGATAATGATTCAGTTAAGGAAAGAAACAATGCAGAAAAATGCATTAAAGGGATAGTTCACCCAAAAATGAAATTTCTGCCATAATTTACACAACCTTCAGGATATTTTTTTTTCTTTTGTTGAGGACAAGAGGACATTTTTAAAGAAACTCAGAGCCATGTTTTTATCCTCAATTTATTACATACACTAATGCCTACATACTCAATTGCTTACATACACTAATGTTCAAAAGTTTCAGGTCTGTATGATTTTTACATGTTCTTGAAAGAAGTATTTTATGCTCAAATACAGTAAATTATTATTACAATTTAATAGAACTTTTCTTATATATATATATTTAGTGGTAAAGCAGAATTTTCAGCATCATTACTCCAGTCTTCAGTGTCATATGATCCTTCAGAAATCATGAATGTTGAATGCATTGTGATACTTTTTTTTTTTGCTTTCAGAGGTTCTGTTTTTTATCATACACTCTTGATGTTTCATAGACATAAGCTTGATAGAACTAAAGCATTCAGAAACTCCTAAAATCTGATTACAGTAAAATACTTGGTAAATTGCAAAGAGGAATAAAAGAAGTTATAATGAATATGAACATCTGAAATGTCATTTAATATGCTCCAGATGTTTTGATACACAATTTCCTAAATAAATGACTTGTATTGTTAAACAACCTGTCATGGCAAGCTCAAAAAACCCTGCCTTAATTCAAACATAAATATAAACAGTATCCTGACCAACAAAAATGACTCTGTCTACTATTCGGTTAAAAACAAACTGGCATCTGATGCTTCAAGGACACAATATCATAGTGCCGGTACTAAGGGAGCTGAGCTGCTGGCCAGGCAAAACATTTAAGAGCGCATTTGCTAAACCTCTACAGCTCTGGGAGAATCCATCTGGACCCGTCCAAACCAACCTCGCTCTGACTGACCCCGATAAAAAGTGAATTTGAATTGGAATTGCATCAGATAGTCACTGACGCATTGTTTGTAAAGCCAACATCACATTAAAAACAACTCATTCAGTTTCTACTACTTTATTCCAGACTATGCTGAAGTTAAAAACAGAGCTCAGGCAGAGCAGAGATGCAAGAGCCAAAATACCACCTAAGTTATTGATACAGTGGTACTGTGTTGAAAAATAGCCAGTGATGTACGAGGTGTTATACCCCTGGTGATATAGGAGAGTCATTCGCTTAGATAAGGAACTGTAGTGAATAAAAGATGTTTGTGAAGGCCTGGCTGTGTAATGTTCAGAATAGGATACACAGAAAAATATTTGGTGTAGGAGTCGGACTTACTTTTAAACTCACACAGAAATTCCTAATAAATTTTACATGTAAGTACAAAGAAATGACAAGTAACATGAATTTTTAAGTACAAAGGCTGCAATAGTATTTTCTTGTAAAATGTTCTCCAACTTCAGAAAATAATGTTTTACAGTGCACTAGCTTACTGTTCAATGTATACTGTACAATATATACTGCTTGTATAGAATAAAATTTAATTATGTAACACTAACATTGTGTAAAAATTAGGGGTGTAACAATATATCATGTCACAATATAATCGCAATACAAAATGCAACAATATGTATCGTGGATAGTGACAATCTGTATTGTGTATAGTTCACCCAAAATGGAAAATTACTGTATGAGAAAAAAATTCAAGTTTACAGAGTTTTAGTGTCAGTACTACATATATATATATATATATAATGTTGAATATAATGTATAATAATGCAATGGGGGAATATTTGTGGGTCCTGATAATGCCAAATGTCTTATGTTACCAATAAAAAGTGGCCTACATTATTTTAAATATATCTAGTCAGTGACAGAGTGCAAGCCGTCTAAAATAATTCTATATTTTCAGCTTCAGAATCATGAATATTATTATTCTGGTGTCACCATTGTTCTGTGCATTGGGTTACCAGCACCAAGTCCAAGCCTAGTCATTTCCACCCCAATATAATACCAAATTTAGCATTTTAAAACAGAACATTTTTTGTTAACCTTTTACCATATGTCTTGGAGTATCACAATAATATCATATCGTGAGTTCAGTATCGTGTGTAGGATTATTCACGAACAAAGCTCATCAGACGAACACAACATCACATTCCAGTGATCACAGATACCCCCTTCACTGAGTCAGCGAGTCGTAAAACTAATCCATTGAGCCGAAATGACCAAAGGGGGGACCTTTTGGCCCAGGCCTGCCTAATCTCACACCAACTTGCAAGGACAGCGTTGGTCCATAAAGAAGACTTTTCTTTGTTCCACAACATAAACCCTGCTGTGGCCCTCATGCAAATCCAGTATATTATCAGGAAACGAAGGTCCTGAAATCACTACAGATCCTACGCAGGACACCTCCTCCCTCTCAATCTGTACATCCCAGAAGAATCTCTCTAAAACCCAACAGAGACTTCAAAGAACTCCCTCATGGTCTTAACAAACAATGGTCTTAAAATCACTGCCAAATAATATGAATTAATCACCAGTAGGTGCCTGATATATATACCTGATGTATAATGTACGTCTTATAGAACCCGTGAAGTTCTCTCTGTGTCACACACATTTGTTACAAGCGATTTGTATGTTCTCACCTCAATTATAGGAAGTAAGCACAGAAGTTGATCTAAAATATATCTCAATGTATCATGTGTGTTTTATATAACCTGTGGAGTTCATAGACATTTATCACAGCTAAAGTCTTATTAACTTCTACCTCAATTACGGGAAAAATATGTTATTTGGTATCTGTTTGATGGGTAAAAGATTTCCAGTATTTTGATGTAAAGTAGATTTGTGTAGGATGCACCATATTTACACTATGAAAGTTGGGTTTCTAAAGTGTTTACTAAAACTCTAAAAAGTTTGCCTGCATGTGACCATGCGGACATTATGCTAATTACCTGCATAAACAGGAGAAGTGGGCGTAGGACCCGCCCAAGACAATATCTGATTGGTTGGAACACCTTCAAGGACAGACCAGATGGACATGCTTATAAACGAATGACAAGCGGTTTGGCTTTGCTTTTTGCCTTGGTTTTGCAGTGACTTTTGCTCTTGCTATGATTCGTGCTGACCTTTCCATCGTCCTGCCTGCACGTTTACCTGCTCTTTCGAGCCACCAAGAACTCTTTCCAAAACTCATCAACTCCGTTTGAACCTCGCCGAAGAAACTTCTTAAAGTCCGTGCATCCCGCAACTCACAGAGACGCAGAGAAAACTCCGTTGCATAGAAGCGCGGTACCCAGGAACAGGCAAACGAGGCTCCACCCTGCAAAGCCAACCATCCAACACCGAGTGTTTGTTCCTCGAGTGCAACATCAACTGACCGCCAGCCAATCAGCACCGCAGAGATTCCTTCAGCAACCACATCACGAAAGGGGATCCGCGCTCATTGGAGCATCCAAACGCAAGTACACAATTTCTCCTCATTCTGGTTGAACTGGTGCAAATCTTATTAAGCAAACGAACTAAGGTTGAATTCCTAGTATATTGATTCTCTCAGGTCGCGGTCAAGAAATAGTGTCTAACGCTAGACATTTGGGACTCCATTCATCCTCCATTAACAATATCCCATTTCCCTGTCACTGTATGAATGAATATGTGTGTGTGTGTTTTCGTTAGATTAGTTTGTGTGTATTAGAGTAGTTCAATAAAGTCTTGCTTAATTTTTCACATATACAAGTGTCTTGTGCTGTGTGCTTACAAGTTACTGCCTTAAACTTTTCGATTTTGTTACCTTGCTCATAAACAGTGATCATAAATTTAATATTATTACCGTTGGCCACGGAGTAATATCCTGACCAGAATTGGTAAATACTCTAATCTCAATTTATCTCTGGACGATAAAGTGTTAAATATTAGTTCTGAGTCATTTATATGTAATTCGGTTCTCATTCACTGTAATTCAATCGCCGCTGAGTTATTTGATCCGAAATTCCCTTACACGTGATATGCATCGAATCGTGACATAAGAGTATCGTTATACCCCTAGTAAAAATTATTCAATTATTGGCGGTCCAATCACATAAGTTAAAAACAGAAATATTATATGATATTTCCATTTCTAAATCATAAGTTAGTAACCACATCTAAAACCACCCCTTACTGTAACACAAAACCTTTAGTGGCTTATTTCTTGCAAGTAATTCCATGGAAGTGCATTGCACAGAGGGATGGAGTACCTACACACAGAGTACCCTTAAAAGGACATCTTTGTACCTTTTTTACCACAAAAAGGTTCATAGTAGTGCCTTAAGGTATGCATTTGTACTCTAGGGTACTAATATGCACCGTTTAGGAGTAAAAAAGGTACAAAGATGTCCTTTTATGGGTACTGCCCCAGCGACAAGCTGTTGTAGCCCTAAAGGTACAATTTTGACACCCTTTTTCTCTGTGTGTAGTGCAGTGTGCCCTGATGCATACCACACATGTTGGCTAATGTAGTAATTATCTAGAATATCTATATTCTATGCATACTATATACTGCAGGAATACTAAGAACAGTAAGATAGTATGCTATTCTGAATCTGAACACAGCAAGTCCATTGATAGGACATTAACAAGGGAATGATGGGTGTCTCTATCCACTCCAGACAGTGTTTTTACAGCAGGACAGAGCCAATTTCATCGCAGACAGTCATTTACTAGCTCGGAACAGCTGTGAGCAGACAGAGGCCAATCTGTGACAAGAATCCATCAGAAACCAGATGACACCCAATGAATGCAGCCTCACAAATGTTTCGTTTATGATGATGAAGTCTTGAACAATGCTCTGGCTCGCATGCCTTCCTACTCTTTATCCTACGGCACCGTAACTGTCCAATCACAGTTACAACAGCACCAGTCACTGGCTGGCTTATTCAAAACAGATGTCCAGTTCATGTTAGATTATGTATACAGTACACCACTTTTTCTATAAGCAAATTATATCCAAGAATTAATTATGGTCTGCAAACACAAAGATCCTGTCAGCATCGTGGCACAAAATGTCTATATAAGCGCTATAAACAGGATTAGTGCCAGAGCCACTGATCTTCCCTATTCATTACAGTCTATTCTACTGCAGGGATGCAGCACCATCTCAGACCATACACAAGTCAGAGGAAAGCTCAGCTTTCAGCATGTCTTATTCATTAATGTCAGATGTACTTGTAGATTTTCTCAATCACAAGATGACACTTAGTCTCTTTTCTAACACCAGGTCATTCCCTCTGCAATTCTAATAAACTTCCGTTTTACTACATCAATGTGTAGCAGCAGAACACACAAAGAGTTCAGGACAAAGAGATACTTTCTAGTACAAAATTGTACAAAGGCCAATTGTTCATCATGGCTGTTTCTCATGGCCAGCAATCAGTTATGGGTTATGAAAGCTTA
Source organism: Coreius guichenoti (assembly GCA_039654105.1). Classification (NCBI taxonomy): domain Eukaryota; kingdom Metazoa; phylum Chordata; class Actinopteri; order Cypriniformes; family Gobionidae; genus Coreius; species Coreius guichenoti. Next base: position 11,948,922 of record CM077172.1, on the reverse strand, counting down.
TTTAACATGTTTTCATCTCAGTACAGAGGGTTCATACAAAAAGAAGATTCTATTGTATGGAAAAGGGCTACATTCTTTCTTGGAAAAGAACTCTCATGATCATACTGATCATGTTTCCTCATGAAAGGCTGCATAGAGATTTCCAGAAGTAAAAATCCCATTCAGTTTCTCTGTAGAGAAATAAATTTTCTCTATGGCACTGCCACCTCGTGTTTATGGCCGAATCACATACGTGCTGATATAGAGCGATATTTTACGGCTACTCGTGTGATATTGCTCTTATATATATATCGATTAAAAATTAACTCATTAATCACACATTTTTCTGTAATTAATCGCAATTAATCACACCTAACATTAAAGTTTTAAATATACGTTTATTGTAACACTTTCACATTGAATCTTCAAAATAATGTAGAAACAACATAAGACGGTATATTTTAAATATTTGTTTAATGGCATCTTTTTACTAAGAACTATGAATCAGTATCACTGATACCAGTACTGATATTGATGTCTCTATTAAATTGATTTTTTCCCCCTCAATTTTAGCTATTGATTATAGCCATTTAAAATTACATAATAATTAAAAAAGCCATCATTTTTAACATTTAATAGGTTTTTAAAAATATATATAACAAATATAACAACAACAAAATCACAGATTTTTATGTGAAAAAATGTTCACATAAACCCATTGTAATAAATGTCACATTTAGCTATCTTTGATATATCAGGGCTCAATACTAAGGGTTTTTTCTACTGGCCCAGTTGGGCCGGTTCAGATTTTTACCTGCCCTGGTAAAATGCACAAAATAAGTTATTGTTTCATTACCATGTAATCTCGTAAACAGTGCTTTAAGATTTTCAGGTAGGTCTAACAGGTAAATATATAGAAATGCAATAATTTCTTGAATAAGTCTTCACTGCACAAATTATAATGTGAATATAGATTAATCCTTATTAAAGCTACAAAAGTTATTCAAGAGCAGTGAGTGATTTTCTCTTTGTCTTTTGTTCTTTGATTAACATTAATGACTGACTGCAGCAGGTTATTAGGCTGCTTTCACTTCAAGACATGGCGAACATGATGCGGGTCTGACACATCCTATTTTCTCACAACTCTTTACGTTCATTTACCACTTTTTAACTCATTTAAAACTGTGCTTATGAGGATACTCAACAAAACGGGAATTTGACATAATTTTGTGTGTTCTTGTCAGTTCAAGCGCGAAAGAGAACTCAATGCAGCACTGGCGTGTTTGAAGCAGCATTCTGTGCACGCGGTTCAGGTATTTGTTTACAAAGAGCCACTTCACAGACAGCACGGCAGTATAGATTTAAGTTCTTTTTTTGCATTTTATCGCACTTGAATGGTTTAATAGCACTTGCATGAATGATAGCATGATCATATACTGTAGTGCAGGCAATAGATGACAGATATACATACATACACAATGTTTCATGGGATGAGAAGTTCATTCCCAGATAATAAATGCTTTACTCTAGATAAATACCAATCAACACCAAACAAATATTTTCCTACATTTCATTTCCATTCCTTTGATTTGAACTGTTGATTTCTGCCAGCTGTCAGATTCTGAAATAGACGTGGTTTCTCAGTTCATTCTCCCGTTCCGTCTGCTGCTGTTGACCTTTGGTGGGAGCTGTTGCAGACATTTACAGGGGTGACTCATATCTGGTTCATCAGCACTGATAGCAAATGTACTGTGGGAGTTCCTCTGGAAGTCATCTGCCAGCCAGGCATCAGGCAATCCCATGGTACCGCATGACAGAGCAACATTGAGATAACATCTCTAAAACGTTCACATTGCTGTATATACTGCCTGATTCCTACACAATTACTACAGGTGAACAGGACTTTTCCTCAAAATGAAATAAAAGTTAAACATTTATATACCCTGCTGGAAAAGAAATGCAGGCACCAACAAGTAATTTTCTGCCCTAAAGGATTAGATTTTTTGCCTCCAGACATCTAAAATACTATATACCCTCATGTGATTATTTACACAGACCTTTGCTCATTTTCTCCCCATTTGGCATTTTTATGTCCTCCAGATTCAATGGGGCATTTAGAGCTGAAGAGCTGAAGGTCTGAAGTCTGTATGTTCTAGTGATTGACAGGATCCTGTGGATATGTTGTAGCAGCACAGCAACTCTCTCTGCCTGGTTGGGCCCTAATGAAAACATATCCAACAGAAACAGCTTTGCATTAGCTGATGTGACTGACTGTAGTCCTCGCAGACCTTCAGAACTCAAATGGTGGATGGGAGGTCGGTTGGTTTTATGCATTATTTACACTTAGAGAAAAAAAGTCTATTTTATAAAGATGTGGAACAACATTAAAAAAAATCCTTCCCCAGTCATGAGCTAAATTCAGTATATTCAGGATAAAATTAAACAGTAAGAATTGTAAGAATTTTGATCATTCATTCTTAACATGTCTGTACTTGGTATGTTTCTGCACGGAGCCACAGTAAAACAGCCGCATTTCAATGTTTGATCGATTGCAAGATGCACTTGAGCCTTTCATCACATCATAAATGGCCATGAACAAGCACGTGTGTGATGTGAGCAACACCGCATTTTGTTTCTCAAACCTTTGCTGCCACAAGGTGCCTCGGGACGATGTGCTTCAGACCCTATTAGCACTGTAGCACCGAACCGTCTTGTCCTTGAAGCTGATGAAAACAGAGAGTTAAAAAAAAAGCCTGCTTTTTCACCAGGCTTGGTTCCAGAAGTATTTTTCCCATTCATATTTTCTATAGGCATTTCCAAAAATTGTTTAATAAAAAGTTTAAAATCAACCAATATGCTCTAAGAAAAAAATAACAATTCAGTCAAAGCAAGAATGTGTTTCTTTTATAAACTCTTGCAATTCAACTTCCTGTGGGGTGTAGCCAATTAAATTCAACTCATGAACTAAAATGGAGCCAATTCTTACATTTTGCCCAACCCTGCTGGATAGCATATTGCATTATATCCCTAAAATATAGCAATATTATTTGCCTAAAATATATCCGCGGATAGAGTACATTATTGTGAGGACCTTTGAATAGGAGCACATTTAACTACATACATAGAACCAAAATAAAAGCAGGAGCTGCAGCTTGTGGTGTGTGGGTGGGCCTTTCGCTTCTAGAACTCTCCGCAGATCAATCTCTTTTTATGAGGAAAAATAAGGTGTGAAATCAGCAAGCTGTTACTATTGGTAGAGGATGCTTCTCGGCTTAATGACTTGGCAGATGAGCAGAGAGCAGATAACCCTGAAGACATCATCTTCGACTGTTTATACAACCTACATCCATCACTTGGAACTCCTTCTAATAAGATGGCCAGCGCAGAAGAAGAAGCGATATATTAGAGGACGGAGGATGAGCGTGGAGGAGTCAGCTGGCGTTCGGGAGGTGACCTCTCCGTCGCAGTGAGAGATTGGGAACTGCCACAGGGAGACAGACAGTCAGGTTGGCAGCTCTTGAACGTTGCCCGAATCATGCCATCTGACACAGGGATAAGAGAGAGAGCAGAGAAACGGGGCTGCCAGCACTGGGCACACACATGGTTAATGGCCGGCTGCCACGACTCCTGCCTCCATGTAAGGACTTAGAGGGCTGGACAGGGTCCTTGCTACGGGTCCAAACACCCCTGCGCCCCCATCGCACTCACAATCAGTCCTTGAGTCCTCTTGTCCTCAAGCCATGCCATTCCTACATAATGGCAATACATCAAACTGGAAAGACAGACTCGGAGGGGCAGGCCAGGACATGTCACCTTGGAGTGGGTTTCAGGGTGTGAGGTCAGGTCTCAAAGCCTGTCACCTTGGTGCTGGGCTCAAAAAACTGCCAAGGCCTGTCCTCAGCAGCTGTGGCTAAAGCCTGAGGTAAAAATACAGCCCGGCCCATACCTTTGCTGAATAACAGAGGGTCCATTTCTCTCCAACTACACCAGATGAAGGTTAGAACCAGGGGCCATGACAGAGGGTCTCTACCCCATCAAAGAAGAAACACTGCTTGAACAGAATATTGCAGAGAGAGTGTATTGTGTGAGAGTGTATAAGTGTGTTGATTGATGTAAATAAACTGAACGCAATGCGGTATACTACAATACTACGGTTACAAGAAAATGTAAAAATTTATATTAATACAATTAATATTTTGAGTGATTACACACAAACATGTTGGTTGGTTGGTTGGTTGGTTGGTTGGTTGGTTGGATGGATGGATGGATGGATTGAAAGATAGAACGAAAGAACGATGGATGGATGGAATGAAAGATGGATGGATGGAATGAAAGATGGATGGATGGATGGATGGATGGATTGAAAGATAGAACGAAAGAACGATGGATAATGGATGGATGGATGGATGAATGGACAGAACAAAAGAATGATGGATGGATGGATGGATGGATGGATAAACAGAATAAAAGAATGATGATGATAGATGGATAGATGGACAAGACGAAAGATGGATGGATGGATTAAAAGACAGGACGAAAGAACGATGGATGGATAGAATGAAAGATGGATGGATGGATGGATGGATGGATGGATGGAAAGATAGAACGAAAGAACGACGGATAATGGATGGGTGGATGGATGGATAGATGGATGGATGGACAGAACAAAAGAATGATGGATGGATGGATAAACAGAATAAAAGAACGATGGATGGATGGATGGATGTAATGAAAGATGGATGATTGAAAGATAGAACGATGGAAGGATGGATGGATAGACAGAATGAAAGATTGATGGATGGACGGACTTGCTATTCTATTTTATGCCTATTTTCTTTAAAAGCTACAGAAGAAAAAAGTTCAGACACCAGATATTATGTGCTTGTAAAAATTTACCAGCTCACCTGTAGCAGCAGAAGAAGGAGGTGGAGGCCAACCTTAAGCATGTGCAATAATGACAGATGCTGTATTAGAAGGTATGCCACTTAAAACACCTCTACACACACAAAGATGCAGCAGTGACTGAAGGATGAAATGTGGAAAGGATGTAACATCACCCTAAGTATATTCACACTTCAGCAGCCTCATGCTGTATGCCTTGACTTTTATGAGTTACAGTTACTAATAATGTATACGCTGTGAGCTAGAGATGAGTAAAAACAGTTGTGCTGGTTAAAAAAAAAAAAAAGTCATGAAAATGTAATCACGCTGCCATATGAGGCTGGAAACAACGTACGAGCCAAGATGTTGTGAAATGTTATTTGTGTCACGGAATTTAAATATGCTTAGTTGCTTATATTAAGTTTTTCACCATGACTTGGATGTGTCATAGCTTATTTTTTAGAGGGTTGTCAGCGGCCCTCAGTTTACTTAATGAGAGGCGAGAAGAGGAAATGAGCAAGGAAGAAAACGTTAAAGAAAAAAAGCAAGCAAAGACTTTCAGTTTGTCCTCTTCCTTTGCCATGTCTCTGATATTAAAATATCTAAATTAAAGCCATAGAATACATTTCTGTATGATATATAATTTTCTATATATTAATATAAATAAAAAGAAATAATATTATATTTAAAATAATTCGTAGAATATTAAGTTATACGGAGCCCCGAACATGACATGCAGGAAAAAACTAGTAGGCTAAATCGTGCGCACGATTTATAAATCGAGGGAACGAATTAGTAAATCATGTGGACGATTTAGCAAATCAAGGGAACGAAATAGTAAATTGTGCGCATGATTTATAAATCGAGGGAACAAATTAGTAAATTGTGCGCACGATTTACTTTTTTTTTCTTGCATGTCATGTGCGGGGCTCCGTAAAGTTAATATAAATGTTTAAATATATAATGTTTTGGACAAGACTGTCCTTTTCTTCTACCGTGTCTTTGATTTTAAAATTATTTTTAAAAAAATGCCTAAAACATATTTATACAGATATAGTTCAGATCTAAATATATTCTGTGTTTATGAATAAATTATTTATATAAATATATGATATATAATTTTATGTATAACATTATATAATATAAATAATATATCATATCTAAAATACTTTATAAAATACAATTTACATTTAATATAAACCTATATTATTTTGTGTAACCATGTGGTGCAAATACAGCAAGGACGGTGAAAAAAATTTGCATTTACACTTTGCATACAAAAAATATCTGAAAGCCTGCAGATAAGTTTCACACAAATAAGCTTTAAAATACAGCCATCCAATGTTTTGCGACATTAAGTATATAATAAAGGGAATAATTTGTGTAAATCTATTTACACAAAGTCACTACATTATCTTGTGTAAGATGATTTACGTGAGTGACAACCACATTCTACAATGCATTGTGTCTATCAAACAATTTCTTTTATATTACTTCTTTCATAACAAAGAAGTAAATAACAGAAAACAGGCCTGCTCACTGACAGCCGTGCAGATATATACCAATAAGACAGGTGAAGTGAATAACACTGATTATCTCATAATCACGGCACCTGTTAGTGGGTGGGATATATTAGGCAGCAAGTGAACATTTTGTCCTCAAAGTTGATGTGTTAGAAGCAGGAAAAATGGGCAAGCGTAAGGATTTGAGCGAGTTTGACAAGGGCCAAATTGTGATGGCTAGACGACTGGGTCAGAGCATCTCCAAAACTGCAGCTCTTGTGGGGTGTTCCCGGTCTGCAGTGGTCAGTATCTATCAAAAGTGGTCCAAGGAAGGAACAGTGGTGAACCGGCGACAGGGTCATTGGCGGCCAAGGCTCATTGATGCACGTGGGGAGCGAAGGCTGGTCGGTGTGGTCCGATCAAACAGACGAGCTACTGTAGCTCAAACTGCTCAAGAAGCTAATGCTGGTTCTGATAGAAAGGTGTCAGAATACACAGTGCATCACAGTTTGTTGCGCATGGGGCAGCATAGCCGCAGACCAGTCAGGGTGCCCATGCTGACCCCTGTCCACCGCTGAAAGCACCAACAGTGGGCACATGAGGATCAGAACTGGACCACGGAGCAATGGAAGAAGGTGGCCTGGTCTGATGAATCACATTTTCTTTTACATCACGTGGATGGCCGGATGCGTGTGCATCGCTTACATGGGGAACACATGGCACCAGGATGCACTATGGGAAGAAGGCAAGCCGGCGGATGCAGTGTGATGCTTTGGGCAATGTTCTGCTGGGAAACCTTGGGTCCTGCCATCCATGTGGATGTTAGTTTGACACATACCACCTACCTAAGCATTGTTACAGACCATGTACACCCTTTCATGGAAACGGTATTCTCTGGTGGCTGTGGCCTCTTTCAGCAGGATAATGCGCCCTGCCACAAAGCAAAAATGGTTCAGGAATGGTTTGAGGAGCACAACAACGAGTGTGAGGTGTTGACTTGGCCTCCAAATTCCCCAGATCTCAATCCAATCGAGCATCTGTGGGATGTGCTGAAAAAACAAGTCCGATCCATGGAGGCCCCACCTCGCTACTTACAGGACTTAAAGAATCTGCTGCTAACATCTTGGTGCCAGATACCACAGCACACCTTCAGGCGTCTAGTGGAGTCCATGCCTTGACGGGTCAGGGCTGTTTTGGCATCAAAAGGAGGGACCAATACAATATTAGGTCATAATGTAATGCCTGATCTGTGTATATTTACCATGGTATAAATGATGTATCAAAATCTCTACTAGTCAGATTTCTACCCTTGCATGGTGTATACCATCATACAACCCAGCTCTATCATAAACATGTGTACATACAGACATAAAAACAAAAGGACAGAGAAAAGAGGGCAAGTGGGAACGTGAGAGTGAGCGAGTGCAGGAATAAGAGCCTTAGTGAGATATATTCAGAGGAAGAGTTAAGATGAAAAGATGGGGCTGGTGGAAGATCAGAGGATATGAAAGGAAAGAGAGATGTCTGGCCTCTCTCGTGGGGTCAGATATAAACACAGAGACCCAACTGCCAGAACTGGGCTACAGTACATCAAGTAGCTTTTATGTAATATGTGCTGAATTAAAGATGCGTGAGGTGGCGACCACAGTATTAATTACTCTACTGTCTGTGATGCTGAATTTGGACGCAGGCGCTGTTTTGTTTTGTTTTGATTCTCACATTTAAAAACGACAGCAAACGCACTTTGATGCTCTTACTAATTAGCCTGCCAAACAAAGTGACCACTGTTCTACCAAACTAATAAAAAAGGCTATTAAAAAAGTGAGGGAGAACATGAAGTTTCCAAAGTACTTCCTGTCATTTTAAAGATATTTATTCTCTATTTATTCTCTTGTCCCTGTGAATTATTTACTCATATTCATTTTGTACCTGTATGCTGATATTCTTTCTAGTGGAACACAAAATGAAAACGCACACACACACACACACACAAAACCTCGTTCTGTATGATTTATAAGCTTGGTTTCTCATGGGGACCTCAATTTAGGTCCCCACAGTGAGTCCCCATGAGTCAGTGTGCATTCAGGTTGAAGTCCCCACTGAAAGATAGAAATATAGGATAGAAAAACATGAACACACACACACGCGCACACACGCACGCACGCACGCACACACACACACACACAAAACTAAGAATATTACAGGTCTCCTGAAAGGAATATTTACTGTAGGTTGATAACTTCAGTTTTGTTTTGTACAGTACCATATGACTTCAAATGACAACTTTACTTACTTCAAAAGAAATACAGCTCAAAAGTAGTATTGACCAGTTCATGATGATTCTTTGTCTTTTTGGAGCTTCAAAGTCATGGTCACTACTAACTAGATGGAAAAAAGCTAAGTAAGCTTTATAAAACTTATCCTTGTGTGCTTCAAAATAGCTGCATTGGGGTTTGGAATGACATGCAAGTCAGTAAATAATAAGTACATTTTCATTGTTAGGCATATTTGGGGCACTATTTCTTTAAAGGGATAGTTCACCCAAAAATAAAAAATTGTGTCGTCATTTACTCATGTTGGTAACCAAACAGCTGATGGGCCCCATTGACTCCCATAGTATTTTTTTCATACTATGGAAGTCAGTGGGGCCCATCAACTGTTTGGTTACCAACATTCTTCAAAATATCTTCTTTTGTGTCCAGCAGAAGACAGAAATTCATACAGGTTTGGAACAACTTGAGGGTGAGTAAATGATGACAGAATTTTCATTTTTGGGTGAACTGTCCCTTTAAGAATGAACTTTCAATGATGGTGGCCACTTTTCTCCTGTGCTTCTGGCATCTGTTATTAGACGTTCACTGAGAATATGGCATATGAGCACAGGAGTCTTGAGGTCATGGATTCATAATATCTGGCCAATACCAAAGCGGAGAGAAATATTGAAAGAGGGTGCTTTCATATGACACATATCCACATAATTCTCCTTGTGCACAGTCGCGCCGTGACATAAGTGACCTCTCTTTGTCCTCATGATACTTTCTCAACTTCAGCTGTCAGAGAAGAAATAAATAAAGAAAAAAGATTTCAGTGCATTACCTTTAGTCCAACAGATGAAGCAGGAGAGAGAGAAATAACATGAGTCAGGAAAAAGGCTTTAAATTCTGCAAGGAGGATAGGGCTGGTCTAATAACAGACTTGGGATTAATGCCGCCAAATGATTTGTTATTAGACACCATGCTGGTTTTGACAATCACCTTTGTAGTCTGTAATTTCAGCTAAATGGTCAGTGATTCCTATAATTTTAGCCTAATCGTTTTCTCATTTCCCCTAGGCGCCTGGTTCACGCATGCTTGAGTTCTGCAGGACAGGTTCGTTTCAGCGGCAAAAGCAGGACGGTATAAAATTGAATTGCTAAAGAAATTAGGGTTTAAGCTGAGGATTGCAGTTGTACTGAGGAAACGAAAGTGAATATGAGAAAATCAAACATCTGAGAGAGACATTATGATAATACTTTATAATAACTTTCAGTAAAGTCAATAAAGGAATAGTTTGCCTAAAATTAAAATTCTGCAATCATTTACTCACTCTCGGGGGCTCAGGCTCAGGCTCAGGCTCAGGCTCAAGCTCAAGCTCAAAAAAAAAAAAGTACAAAAAATTAGTGCACAGACCTTTTTTGACATTAATGATTGCAAATGCTATTGGTTTTTCAAATATGGGTCGAGAGCAATGGCAAAGGTCAAGTTTTTCCAATTAATATTGACTTACATGTACTCATAAACTTCAGAAGACATTGAATATACTACGATCAGGCATAACATTATGACCACTGACAGGTGAAGTGAATATCAAAAGTGGTCCAAGGAAGGAACAGTGGTGAACCGGCAACAGGGTCATGGGCGGCCAAGGCTCATTGATGCACGTGGTGAGCGAAGGCTGGCCCGTGTGGTCCGATCAAACAGACGAGCTACTGTAGCTCAAATTGCTCAAGAAGTTAATGCTGATTCTGATAGAAAGGTGTCAGAATACACAGTGCATCGCAGTTTGTTGCGTATGGGGCTGCATAGCCGCAGACCAGTCAGGGTGCCCATGCTGACCCCTGTCCATCGCCGAGCATCAGAACTGGACCACGGGGCAATGGAAGAAGGTGGCCTGGTCTGATGAATCACGTTTTCTTTTACATCACGTGGATGGCCGGGTGCGTATGCGTTGCTTACCTGGGGAACACATGGCATCAGGATGCACTATGGGAAGAAGGCAAGCTGGCGGAGGAAGTGTGATGCTTTGGGCAATGTTCTGCTGGGAAACCTTGGGTCCTGCCATCCATGTGGATGTTACTTTGACACGTACCACCTACCTATTGTTGCAGACCATGTACACCCTTTCATGGAAATGGTATTCCCTGGTTGCTGTGGCCTCTTTCAGCAGGATAATGCTCCCTTCCACAAAGCAAAAATGGTCCAGGAATGGTTTGAGGAGCACAACAACGAGTTTGAGGTGTTGACTTGGCCTCCAAATTCCCCAGATCTCAATCCAATCGAGCATCTGTGGGATGCGCTGAACAAACAAATCTGATCCATGGAGGCCCCACCTTGCAACTTACAGGACTTAAAGGATCTGCTGCTAACATCTTGGTGCTAGATACCACAGCACACCTTCAGGGGTCTAGTGTAGTCCATGCCTCGATGGATCAGGGCTGTTTTGGCAGCAAAAGGGGGACCAACACAATATTAGTCATAATGTAATGCCTGATCTGTGTATAGGACACAGGTCATATGGACTAATGTTAGGGTGTTTTGCTGTCCTTTTAAGAGCTTTAGCAGCATGAACAGTTAATGAACATTTCCATTTGTGTTCCAAGAAGGTATAAGAGTGGTTTGGAGTAACAAGAGGGTGACTAAATAATGACTGAATTGTCAGATTTGGATGAACACTTCTTTAAAGGCATGAAAAACTTTTTGGGGGACTTGTTGGCGTTCCCATCAGGAGGGTTTGTGATAGTTTGTGGGGCTCAAAGTCAACCTAAGTTACGATGCCAAAATAAAAAAAAGCTGTCAGAGTGTCAGCCAACTCTGCCTTCAGTAACGCTTTGTCCCTGTCTGCTGCTGTGTGTTCGAACAATGCCAAAGCGCATGCTGGGAGAAATAAAATAGAGATAGGTCTAAACATCTGGACACAAGTCAGAAAAAAAAATAAAAAAATCAAACAGCTGTCATCTGCACTGATGATCATCACTTTCTAAATCTAATATCTAAATTATTCCAAGTTTCTGCTTTTGCATTCCATAGAAGAAAAGTCATTTTTGGGTGAACTATCTCTTTAACTTAGAAGACAAATGTGATGTATGTAAGCATCACAGTTCCAGAGATCGTATTTGACATTTCACAATCCCTCCTGTGACTGATCTGTTCACTCCCTCCAGCCCAGACGTCAGAAATCAGGGTGAGGAGCAGAAGTCACACAGACAGACAGAACATACCAGCAGCACTTTGAGGAAAAACAAATCGAAAGGGCTGTCTTCATGACGCAGAAGCTGACGGACACCTACACGCACACACGGAGGAACTACATCCTGTCAGTCACGAGTGTGCGGGTGTGTTTGAAGCATAATTGAGATGGTGAACCATGGGCTGCTGAATATGTATGCATGTCAAAAAGAGATCAAGTCAAAGACATAAGAAGGCCTTAAACGCACATGCACAAATTGAAATCAAAAGCAGGAAATAAAATAAAAACATTTATTTAATATTTTTGACTCTGTGACGAATTGCTTAGGCTGTAGCATAAGCTGTTTTGTATAAAAGTGTCTGCTAAATGCTAAATATTTGAGTAAACTATTATATATTTATATATATTATTTATTTTTCTTTTTTTGGTATTTAATTTCTTACATTGTATTTTTTTTCATGTTAAAATACTTTCTCCCATCCTACACCTTAAAAAAGGTTCTTTATTTGCATCTATGGTTCCATGAAGACCCTTTAACATCAATGGAACCTTTGCATTGCACAAAAGGTTCTTTATAGTGGAAAAAGCTTCTTTAGATTATTAAAATGTTCTTCACACTAAGAAAAAATGGTTCTGTTCACAGAAAGGTTTTTTGGTGAACCCAAAAAGGTTCTTCTATTGCATCGCTATGAAAACCGTCTTTTAAAAAACATTATGTTTAGTGTAGAGACAACACATATTGTTGAAAATGCACACAGAAACACTCGCTCAACCAGTCGTGTGAGTTTGGGACTATACTTGTCTATCTACTATCAACCAATGACAGTTCAAGAAAGCTGTTTGGTAACAGTCATTATTTTTGCAGTTCTGGGGTCCGTTCTTCGTGCGTCGCTAAACTCAGCTGGATTTGATTGTTGACGATTTGGCGTGATCTTGGATTGTTTGGTTCTTCAACGCTCATCCTGGACTTGCTGTCATAGCAACAGGTCTGTAAACTTAAACCTGCTCGGGAGCAGCTTATTTCATGTAAACAGGATTAGATTTTTAAGCGGCATTGATACTTTAAATCTGTCTTAACCACTGATACTTTATTAATAATAATTTTAAATAATAATAATATAAAAATCTATTTGAAAATAATATTTATATAGATCACTGGTGGTGACAGATATTATGGGAGTGGATTGATGCAGCGCATATGATGCAGATAACTTGATCTTGACCCTTAAGAAACTTTAGTAGATAGATACATGTTTTTAGTATATTAATGCTGTCACGTAACAAATCTGTTTCAAAGGTAAAATTAAATGAATTGCTAATTACAACATTGAAATAAAAATGTAAAGCCTGTACAAATACTAGAAATCATTAATATAAATGATTGTCATTTTAGTTGCTTGGCTGTTTCCTTATAAAGGTCCAGAAATTCGTCAAGTTTTTCGCCAGGTGTCTTTTTTAATTATATGATGTCACTACGTTGCGGTCTTGACACCAGCCAATCGCTGCATTGCTGATTGTGGTTTCAAGTATCGATACATCTGCCCTCTTCAAGGAACACAAGAATGCGCAGTAATCTCAGACAATTTAATCCAGATATTTTAATCCAATCCACAAATTCATTTGAAGAACCAAATTAGCTAGAGTTCAGTTATCACGATTAGAAGATCTGGCATCTGTCAAATCATCTTAGATGTATTAAGCGAGGTACAAAGAACGGACCTCTTTGGTTACAGTAGTGACCCAGAAATTGAACATTTCATCAACAAAGGGGTAGTTGCTTTTTTTGTAAAACACCACTTTTGAAGAAAAAATGCATATCATTCTGTAGTGTGAAATCTGATGTTTGGGAAAATATAAGGGATCACTAACTTTGTCAATTCTTTCACTGTTTTTTGAAAAATTTTACTGAAATGTGTCCTATGGTATGACATAGAAAGAATTAAGAATACAGGGGTGTGGGACACCCTGTTGTCACCAAAGGACAACAAAACGTAACACTTTTATAGTGGTTCCAAATATTTGAACAATTCTGAGACAAAAACTTAGCATGTGCATATGTCATGGGCTTCACAGTAACATGACTTTGAATGGGGTCCTTCAACTAATTAAACTTGTCCGTGGAATTGCCTGATTTAAAATCAGGATATGGTGTCACACCGGAGGACATGGTTTTCAGTGACAAAATGTATCAAGTTCCTATGCTTTTAGAAATATATAGATGAAAAAAAAAAGATTGCCATTTACTAAAATAGACACTTGTAAAATTATGCCTGAGGTATTTATTAACATTTGTATGCTTTTCTTTTTTATTTATAAAAGTTGTAATTTATTGAACCATGCTTAAGACAGTCATACCATAGGACAGTTTTGAGATTTGGCTAACTTTGGCTAACTAAAATAAAAAAAAAATATAAAAAAATATAAAGACAAAGCAGTTTTTATATCAACAGGTCCATGTAAGACAAAGAAATATTTAACCATTTACTGCATTTTAAATGATGACAATGCTAATTATATTCATTTTTATCTTGCATGACAGTGAAAATGCCATGTCACATTAACAACCCAAAGATAGCATAATGCGACAACTGAATACATCAACAGTCGGACGTCAAACCTGTATTATTTGCATTATTTGAGTACCACAGCTTAATGAGTCTGGATCTCAACTGCTGTATTATGACAAGTTGGTGTAGGGCATTTAAAAAAGCTTGCCCCCTTTATTTGTTTGTTTGTTTGTTATTAATAGCCAATAGCTGTTAGTTTACGTCATGGCTACACCTCTGAGTACAAGATGAGTCATAACATTTTTTGTTCTGTTTTCCTTGTGGAGAAAGACCAGAAGAGTTCATCTGCTAAAAGTGAATTTTGACAACTTTTAAGAGTACATATAGATGACCTCAAAGCTAATGGACATGAACTAAAAGCCACAAAACTTCAATTTTAATTTCATGCCACTTTAACAGTGAACATGAAAGCAACTTGATGGGGTTATGGGAATGATTTGTTAGCCCATCAGTAATAACTCCTCATAAAGAGACAGTTGTCTTTTATACCTGCTCTTAAATTCTATATGTTTCCTTCATATTCCATTTTCTCTTTCTGACCTTCGTCCATGGTTGACTTGACAGAAGATGACGGCCTGAAGGGAAGTGTGTCATTAATAGTTTAATGAGAAGAAACAGCCGAAGATTGAGTGACAACACATACGAAAAGCTTTTCAGCTCACATTTAACAACGGGGGCACCCAGATGTAATATTTCCTGGAATTGCGACAGGTTCCCAACACATTGCATTCGACTTTTATCCAGTAAATCTGTTTTAAAAGACTATAAATAGTTCAACCAGAACCAGTAATACAGTGTTTCTGCTGGGCTGCACATGTTTTTCAACACAAAAAAACCTATAAGAGGCAGATGTGCGGAAGGAAATAAATTGAATATGAGGTCACAACTGAATGACCTCTTAGAGATCAGAGAAGACGTGCACATTCTGCAGTACGAGGGGGAACAGAAGATTGACCATTAGACAATGTCTGCTTCAAACAGCTGAGAGTCAGAACATGTGATTCTTAAAAATAACATTCAGAAAATGAAGTTAATAATTAAACTAAATAGGAAAGGAACAGTAAATCAAATAGGAGCAGACCGCAGTGACTTGGTTACAAAGACCAAATTTCAGATTCCATGTCATTCTTAAAGGGATAGTTCACACAAAAATTTTAATTCTGTCATTACTTATTCACCCCCCCAAAAAAATCCACATCTTTTGTGTTCCACAGAAGAAGAAAAAAGATACTGTTTGTAAATGACAATATTTTCTTCTTTTTTTCACTATTACTATTGAAATACTTTCCATTTTCACTGTAACAATGTAGTCCTTTCAAAATTGGCAAAATGGCATAAAAACGGTAGACAACACCAACAAGCTCCTGACACCTCGTAATAATTCATATGAGATTAATTTGATCATATAAAAGATGGTTTACATTTAGGTTTAGGTCATATGTGTTTTGTACAACCAAACATTCAGCATCTCATACAAATTCGTGCGACTTCTCATGAGATCAAGTTAAAAAACTAGAGAAGTGAGAGGGAGGATAAAGACATTGTGTGTGTGATATGAGAAAGAAAACTCATTTTTCAAAAGGGACCGTTTCGTTTGTTTCCTGCACAAAGGCCACACTATAGACTGACTTGTTCTGTGTTTCTGGCAAGGATGTTTGAGTCGAGATGCCTTTGTGGAGGATATGTCTGTTTTTGACTGGTAGGACCTGGCAGCGATGTTTTTTTTTTTTTGGCAGTGAAACCCAAATCCTTTCATTGATTGGCAAACCTACAGACCCGTACTGTTGGCGCTGAAGCCTGATCCTCCAGCAGTGTCAAGTACAGACTCAAATCTTTCTACCTGCCTCATGAATTTCCATTTCTGGGAGAAGACACAGAAGACTCGCATGACACCAAGAGCAAATGAAAAACCAAAACCAGTGCTTTGAAAACACATGAAGATGTCTAAATAATGACAGAATTTTCATTTTTATGTGAATTATTTCTTCACAACTTCACAGTCCAATGAAATAAAAATACATAGCCCTAAAGAACGAAGAAATGTATTTCATCCTCACCAGAGATCAATGGAGGACGATGATGACAAGGAAGAGAACAGGAGAGGAGCGCATACTAATACACTCTATCTTTCAAGCAATGAAGTTTTCACTAAAGAGAAACAGTGAGAGAAACATTTACACTATAACTTTGAAATATTCTTCTTGAAGTATCCTCTCAGAGCTTCAGCACAGACCTTATTCAAAATAAAAAGGCTCAGACAAGACTCAACTGAAACATATTTAAATCTTCATTCTAACACTCCAGACACAACATAATAAAATGACAAGTGTTAAAAACTCTTCCAAGTACATGGAGTTTTTGCCCTAACCAGCTGTGACTGAGAAAAACAAAACAACATTTTGTTGGTCACTTGCTTCAAAACTTAATTAAAACGGAGTCTGACCCACTTAATTAAGACTTGATTTCATATAGCTAGTAAATGAACACAAAAAAAAACAAAAAACTTGCAAGCTTTTAAGCCCCATTCACACCGCCAGCGGCTTTGTTGCTGCATGTCGCTAGTCTCTGTATTGGGAAGTCGCTTCTAGGCATTCCCAGAGCTGTCGCTCTAATGCTATTGGTAGACTGCACGTCTGGCCATATTTTAAGAACATCACAAATGATATATAAAACTAAGATATTATTCTAATTTGACTAGGCATTAGACTTAAAATAATTAAAAGTAGCATTCTGCTGTTTGAGAGTGTTGTGATATAAACGATCGATCAATCAACAAATTAAACTCACTCATACTGTTCAAAATGACTAAAACGTCATTCGAATTTGACAAATAATCAATTTCTTGTCCCTAATAATAAACATAATGCAGGATAAATTGTAATAGGAACTGCAGCAGTGCTAAACTGCTTACTGCATCATATAATTAACAACACGAAATACCAATGTATGAATCAAACTCACTAAGACTGCCGACAGTTTCTTTTCCATGCATAATTTTATTATATCCACATATGTGGTTACAGTCAAATCATATAAAACAGTGAAATCACTTCGGAACTCTGTCCTGTCTTGCCTGCACTCAAGACGGTGATGTGAGCTCCACTGACAGTCTTCACTCCTATTGGTTGTCGCTCACGAAATTCGCTGCTTATTTGCATAAAGTTGAAATTTCTGAACTTTTGTCGCTTGTCTCCCATCGCTTGACACGCCTACATTCTGTCGCCAAAGGTCACTGTCACTGGAAGTCGCAAGCCCTCCATTGAAAATGAACGGGATCATGTCGCTGCGTGTCGCTGGCGGTGTGAATGGGGCTTTACTCTTTACACATATATAAGTTTTAACAGTGTTTTCAAACAACATTTCAGTAACAGTTAAGCCCCGATATACTTCAATCGAAATCGAAAAATGAATTGATGTGACGTCATTTCGAACAAAATCAGGCCGAAACAAAGTTTGTTTGGAGTTCCAAACAGCTTGCCAAAGCGAACTTTCCGGAAAAGGCTGGTAAACACTTTTGTACTACCATTGGTCCGTGGCGATTACATAATAGGTAGGTGTGTGCAGAGGCTCCACCTTCTTTCACGTGGAAATCTTTTCTGCTTCATTTCTCCTGTTCAGTTCGTTGAGATCAGATGTCCGTAAGTGAAAACATGAACATACTGGAGAGCCGCTTTATGGTAGGAAATTAAGTTGTACTTCTGATTAAACGAGACATGGACGCTGTTTTTCATGTTGAACAGTGGTATACTGTTAGCAAACATTTGACGCCATCCACCCACACTGCTGAGAGCGACGGTTAGATGAATATGTAAATATGTGCTGCACGCTTTCCTCTCAATAACAAAATCACACAACAAAATGAAAACAGCAAGCATTTTTTAAAGCGAGCATAAGAAAAGAATCTGATCATTGCAACATGGATATTTGCACGAGCTCTGCAATTCGGCACTCCAGTAAAGTCATGTCGCGTTTATTGATATATAGAACTTTATACAGATAGCTTAAACTCAAGCAGCTTTACAGTATTAAGGTGCATGTTTTCACTTAGTGGTAAAGACACATGATCAGAAGTCTAACTTTAATACTGTTCTGTTGAACTTTCTATTCAAGGAATCAGTTCACAGAAATAAATGACATTTTAAAATATACCAAAGAAGAAAACTGTTATTTTAAATTATAATAATGAATATTAAGTATATTTTTACTGTAAATGCAGCCATGTTGAACATAAGAGACAACTTTCAAAAACATGAAAAAATCTTACCCCAAAATCGACCCCAAACAAAACGGTAATGTAATTGGGTGTTTCCAAACTTTTGCAGGACACTGTACATCATCACAAATATATCACAACAAACGTATTGTTCTGTTTAGTGCTACTTAGGTCACCAAAAGACAAAATGTGCTGGACTAGACAAACTAATACTAATGTTGCACAACATAAAACTTAGAATTAATGATATTTGTTTCATGCACAGGGCCCTAATAGGCAGTCACGGATCAAATATAGAAACATCTTGACAGCCTCTTGACGACCCGTTAAACGCTTAAGGTCAAGGTTAAGATGGACACAATCCGAGCAGCTGCTCTGAGGAGGAGGTATTCACAAAACACCAAGCCTTGGGCTGACTGCTCTCACACCCCAACCGATGGCCTCATGTTCACCCACAGCAGACGAATGCAAAGTTATTCACCGGATAAGTGGGAGGCAAGCGCGTACACGCATGTTTGAGTAAGAAGGGGTGAGATTAGTAGAAAGATCAGAGCTGAGAGATGGAAACACAAAGAAACCGGGTGAAAGAAAGGTTGAACATTTGAGAATTGCGGCGTGTGCAATTTGTTTCCTCAGACAGCGCCTGAAGCTGCACAGGTGGCCGCGTTTGACACTTTGCGCTGAGAGGAATAGAGCGACAACCCTTCTGCTGCAAGGCCCACCAGACACTTTTGCTCTTAACCCTTTCTAATTCTATCAGAAAAGATGAAGGCATGAAAAACAAAGAGGAAAACAAGCCAGGGGGTGAGTGGGAGTATGTGGGCCGAATCAGAAGATACACAATGGTAGAGGAGTGGAAGAATGGTTACACAGTGAGGCGTCACGCACTGGACCTCTCCATTTTGGGACGCCTTGAAATTCCTCACAGCAGATGGTCCTTCAACCATCCAGGCTGAGGAGAAGACAGAGCACGTCCACTAAGATAAGTCTCCCGCAGCTCCTGCAAATGGCAGCAATAAATGGAGCTGTCTACAGAGAGGAGGATGAGAAGAAAAGGAAATTGTCATCACCGACGTGAGAGGAAATCAGGCAATTATGCAAAAAGGGTCGAGAGAAATGGAACCATGAGATGAATGTGAGAAATTGCTTTCACGATTTACTAAATATGGCTGTTGGGAATTAGAAGAACGAGGCTGGTGATTTCCACACACCATACAGTTCATCACATTTTTACTAATACAAATGTCAAACTAGTCTATATATATAATATATAACGGATCATGTGACAATGAAGACTGGAGTAATGGCTGCTAAAAATTCACAAATGTACATCCATGCAAATCTAACCTATCAACATTGTAGTCGTACATTGTAGACTTAGCTTTAAGACATTTCAGACAACATGATCTTATAAAGTTTAGAGACCCAGTCTGACAAACCTTAACCCCCTGAACCCGAAGAACGCGCCCGCGCGTTTTGCTGGATTTTTTTCTCATGACAGTGTAAAACAACTTAAAATACTCCGACATTTTTGGCCTCACAGACATGAACGATATGTCTTTACAAAACTTAAAGTGTCTACTTTTTTTATGTACACTCAAAATAAAAACTAAATGTTGTGCTTTTCGCTAAATAAAGAAAACAAACAGGATGCGCGTTCTCCCGTCTGTCTCCCTGTGATGTCTACTCTGAAATGCGTCTGAAAATAAACTCAGAACTCAGAGAATACTTGTCACACAGACACGACAGATATATCTTTATAAAGCTTGGAATGTCTACTTTTAAATGAAGTATTTATATAAAAAACAAATATTCTCTGTTTATGTAATCCGTATGAAAACAGCGAGAGGTACAGTTCCTCCAGCAGCGCCTCATTAACTTTAATGTGACCACACCCACGCGCGCGCAAAGCGATTCACATGCAAATCGTCCACGAGGAAGGAACGCGAACCTGTAAACGCCCCCATCACCTCAAAACAAAGAATCAGCTTCTTCATTCTTCTGATTTTCATCGAGTTCGGAAGACACGCTGTGAGTTTACCTTGGATTTACCTCAGAAGAAACAGAACGCGATTTATGAGAATTTTTAAGGTAAAACATTTCTTCTCACTTATATTAGCGTTATTGCTGCATAAACTTCACATTGTAGGCTACTAGTTGAACTACTGCCAGACTAAAATGTGTGAAATCAATGGAAACATGTTGAAATATGAAATAGGTAGGCAACCTTTCAATGCTAAATAAAGATACACGTACGACATGGGGATATCTTATGCTCTATAATATTAAACACAGCATGATATAAAAGTAGGGTTGCCAACTGTCCCGTATTAGCCGGGACATCCCGTTTATTGGGCCTAAATGTCCCGTTTATTGACTACTACGCTGATGTAACCACTGACTAAGGGGCTGTTCACATATGTTGCATCTTTTGCGTGCTCAAGTTCGTTATTTTAAATGTAGACGTGCGACAAGCGCGCTCAAATAGAGAGACTAATTTGTTTTCGTTCATCTTGCACTGTCCCTGTTTGCACTTTTGCCATTAACGTCTCTTTTGCGCTGTATTTTTTTACCACTGCTCTATGTGTTGTTTTCATGTGTAAATCCAAGTAGCTATACACTACCGTTCAAAAGTTTTAGATTTTCTAATGTTTTCAAAAAAATGTCTTCTGCTTAACAAGGCTGCATTTATTTGATCCAAAATACAGCAAAAACAGTAATAT
This sequence comes from Coreius guichenoti, assembly GCA_039654105.1. Classification (NCBI taxonomy): domain Eukaryota; kingdom Metazoa; phylum Chordata; class Actinopteri; order Cypriniformes; family Gobionidae; genus Coreius; species Coreius guichenoti. The sequence continues at coordinate 11,927,612 of CM077172.1, read as the reverse complement.
TGCGAAGTATTTTTATAATTTAAAATAATTGTTTTCTATTTGGATATATTTTTAAAATGCAATTTATTCCATTTTATTTACTTCAGTTTCACATGATCCTTCAGAAATCATTGTAATATGCTGATTTGCTGCTCAAGAAACATTTCTTATTATTATGAATGTTGAAAACATTTGTGTACAATTTATTTCAGGATTCTTTGATAAATAGAACGTTCAAAACAACAGCATTTATCTGAAATAGAAAACATTATACACTACCATTCAAAAGTTTGGGCTGAGTAAGAGTTTAGTTTTTTTGTTGCTGTTTTGTTTTTTGTTTTTTGAAATAAATTAATACTTTTATTCACAAAGATGCCTTATATTGATCAAAAAACACAGTAAATACATTTATAATATTACTTTTTATTTCAGATAAATGTTATTCTTTTGAACTTTGTTATTTTTTTGAACCCTCCTTAAATCTTTGATTTATCAAAGAATCCTGAAAAAAATTACACAACTGTTTTCAACATTCATAATAATAAGAAATGTTTGTTGAGCAAATAATCATATTATAATGATTGCTGAAGGATCATGTGACACTGAAGACTGGAGTAATGATGCTGAAAATTCAGCTTTGATCACAGGAATAAATGACACTTTACCATGTATTCACATAGAAAACATTTATTTTAAATTGTAAAAATATTTCATAATATTACTGTTTTTACTATTTTGGATCAAATAAATCCAGCCTTGGTGAGCAGAAGAGACTTATTTAAAAAAACAAAAAAAAACAACAACATACAGATCTAAAACTTTTGAACGGCACTGTAGGTCTAAAGTCTTTATGTAAAGAAAATGTATAGTCAGATTACTTCTTTTAAATGAATGCATTCACATGCATTCTCTATAGTTCCCTCTGTCACATTCCTCATTGATATTCAGGGTAGGAGTCGTTGACGCCTCAGGTGTGAATCTCAGCATTATTCATGATGGTCCACACTTGTCTTACAAAAGTTAAATGACTATATTGTTTTGTATGAATGAGTGATCAAAATGGTTTTCACATTGTTTTGAAGAAAAAACTCTAGGCAACAACATCCAGTTCTGAAAAGCCTTGTGAACAAATGTTTTCTGTGTGTTATATGGCCTGATTTCAGTGATTTAACATTTTAATTTTTTCAAAAACTATGCATAAACATTATTTATATTATGTACATGTTGCTCACATATTACTGTAGCCCTGTTTGTGCTGAATACAGTGTAATCAGACTTTAGCCATTAATATGCTTTAAAGCAACTGAAAAAAACACAAATGTCAGAGCATGTCAAACTTCTTCAGGGCCACAAAATATCCTTAGGGTCCAGAGGGTTAAGACTTGGTACACAAAACACAATAACGGTAACAGTCAATGGACAAGTTTTGAATGCATGAAACATTCTAAGTATAAAATGAACTCCAGGCATCACAAAACATCTTATTAATCTTGGCAACCAAATAAAACTGGGGAACAATGAAAAAAGATTTAAGCAAATTTACTCACTTATAGTACACACAGCAAACAGCAGAGCATGGCGCTAGCAGCCCCAAGGTCATGGGTTTGATTTCCAGTGAATTTATAAACTGATAAAATGTTTATCTAGAATACATTTGCTTTAAATAAAAGCATCTGGCAAATGCATAAATGTAATGTAAATGCACAGTATCACATTATGTGCAAAAATGGACGTGCTTTTCACAGAGAAATTTGCTTCAAGTTTATACTGTCTGCCTTAATCTTCTGTGGTATTTCAAAAAGGTCATGGAGGAAAGAAAGGAACACACTGTTACCACACTGTTTGCATCCGGTGTATTTTCATACTGAACATTTAATCATCTCTGGTTTGCGATCTTGTGCTTTGGAGGTTCATTAGTGCGCAGAGGTCATTAGTCCAACCACCAACACAGATACTTAATTCACAATTTTTCAAACAGGATCAGTAGATTATTTATGTTCATACAGTACATAGTATCAAAATATGACCACAACATACACTACCATTGAAAAGTTTGGGGTCTGTAATTTTTTTTTACATTTTTTTTATTTAAGTTAAGTTTTTGGAAGAACTCGCCAATGCTGCATTTACACTCACCGGCCCCTTTATACACCTGTTCAACTGCTCGTTAACGCAAATATCTAATCAGCCAATCACATGGCAGAAACTCAATGCATTTAAGCATGTATACATGATCAAGACGATCTGATGAAGTTTAAACTGAGCATCAGAATGGGAAGTGATTTATGTGACCTTGAACATGCCATGGTTGTTGGTGCCAGATGGGTTGGTCTGAGTATTTCAGAAATTTCTCATCTACTGGGATTTTCACACACAACCATCTCTAGGGTTTACAGAGAATGGTCAGAAAAAGGAGAAAATATCCAGTGAGTGGCAGTTCTGTGGGCCGAAATGCCTTGTTGAGGCCAGAGATCCGAGGAGAATGGCCAGACTGGTTCCAGCTGATAGAAAGGCAACAGTAACTCAAATAACCATTCGTTACAACAGAGGTCTGTTGAAGCAGAAGAAGCAGAAGGCCACACCGGGTGCCATTCCTGTCAGTTAAGAACAGAAAACTGAGGCTAGAATTCACATGGGCTCATCAAAATTGTACAACAGAAGATTGGAAAAACATTACACTGACTGATGAGTCTCAATTTCTGCTGCAGCATACAGATGGGAGCGTCAGAATGTGGCGTAAACAACATGAAAGCATGGATTCATTCTGCCTTGTATCACCAGTTCAGGCTGGTAGTGTAATGGTGTGGGGGATATTTTCTTCGCACATTTTGGGCCCATTAGTACCAATTGAGCATTGTTTTTTTGTTTGTTTTTTTAACAGCTTTTTAATTGTTTAAACAGCCTACCTGAGTGTTGTTGCTGACCATGCCCATCCCTTTATGGCCACAGTGTACCCGTCTTCTGATGGCTACTTCCAGCAGGATAACACACCATATAACAAAGCTCAAATCATCTCAAACTGGTTTCTTGAACATGACAATGAGTTCACTATACTCAAATGAGCTCCACAGTCACTAGATCTCAATGCAATAGAGCACATTTGGGATGTGGTGGAACGGCAGATTTGCATCATGGATGTGCAGCTGACAAATACACGATGCCATCATGTCAATATGGACCAAAATCTCTGAGGAATGTTTCCAGCACCTTGTTGAATCTATGCCACGAAGAATTAAGGCAGTTCTGAAGGCAAAAGGAGGCCCAACCCGGTACTAGCAATGTATAAAAGTGTCCGGTGAGTGATGCAAAAGCCTCTAAGTCCGTCTGACATTTTTCTTTAAAATTAGCATTTTTGTCAGGCTCCTATGTATAGGTTTCTACCTAAGAATCAGTACTTCTGAATGGGCTGAGGCTGGGATTTAGTGGGTTTGAAGTGAAAGTATTTGATGAACGTATACTATGTGTGGAGAGCATTCACTCAGTATCGTTATCTCATTTTTGACCAAGGTGGCTTTTAGAGGCTTTTGCATTGGAAGTCTTCATATATATATATATATATATATATATATATAATTTATTCCTGTGATGGGCAAAGCTGAATTTTCAGCAGCCATTACTAAATCTTCAGTGTCACATGATCCTTCATAAATCATTCTAAAATGCTGATTTGCTGTTCAAGAAACATTTCTTCTTATTATCAATGTTAAAAACTGCTTAATATTTTTGTGGTGATACTTTTTTCAGGACTCTTTGATGAATAGAAAGCTCAAAAGAACAGCATTTATTTGAAATAGAAATTTTTGCAACTTTATAAATGTCTTAACTGTCACTTTCGATCAATTTAATGCGTCCTTGCTGAATAGAAGTAATAATTCCTTAAAAAAAACACACATACTGAACTATCAATTACTGTGCTAGTATGACTAATGCTTGAGGCCAAGGGCATAAACACATATAGCATTCACATCCATATAATACATATAAAATAACCATCACAGTTTAGCTGTGCATAACAACTAACTACCTGTTCTCTAGGTTCAGTATAAGGGGCTAATGGTGGAAGAGTGAATGTATTTGTGTATAGAAACTGATATTATTAATGATATGATATTAAGGTCCCACTGCTCTGGCAGTGTGTTCTCGCTGCTGGAGTTTGGCACTGGCTCTCACCACTGTGTAATCCCTGCGCAGTGCAACAGGGAGCGCACCTGTCCAAACTGTGTAAACACACACACACACACACACACACACACACACACACACACACACACAAGTCTGTAACATAAACGGTACTGGTTAGGTTGTGTCGAAGTTTAATTCTTATTAGTATTATTAAGGCAAAGGAAAGTCTTCTGCCAAAAATTCTCTGAACTCTGAAGAAGACTAAATCAGGAGGACGTAAAGGACTGAGGTGAGACAGAAACTGACAGATAGGGGTGATGAGAGAGGATGAATGCAGATTGGAGGAATGAAGGGATGGGATGGTGTTTGGGCACAGGGCAGCTGTTAATGTACCATCTGTGAGTCCAGCCTTGCCAGGGCAGTAATCAGGCAATCTATCACTCAGTTTCCTGACACTGTCAATTAAATGCTTTGCTTCTCACTTTCCTTCTCAACTCCTCCTTATTCCTCATCTTTCTACCTGATCTCATTAATATTCAAAGGTATCCGTATGTAAAGTCCACATTCAGTTTTTTTTTTTTTTTTATAGGCAAGGCACTGATGCATACAATATCAGCATACAGAGACATACAGATTAAAACTACCGAAAAGAAAAAAATTACTAGTGAAAAAACTGTCGGCAAAACAAAGACTAAACTGAAATAGTAAATATGCATTTAAATATACCCAAAAACTCAATTAAATAATAAAAAAAAAAAACAATGTTGAATAGTCTGATTGAATCACATGTATTCTGTGAAAACCTAAATTGTAAAACTATATATTTTTTAAAATTGTAAACAAAATAAAGTTTATTAGAGTAGAGATTATTAAGTTGAGTACTTCAAAGTTTCATGTTTAATTCAATGTTCTTGCAGTTTCTTTGTAATTACTGTATGTGTGAAATGTACTAGCAATTTTAGAGTAAAAATTGTTTCAAAGTAAATCCTACACCTTTTTTTTTTTTTTTTTTTTTTTTTTACATCAAACAAGAGCCAGATGTCTGATTGACATGCCAAAAGGGTAGATGGAGTGATTTGTGAAACTTTAAAAATTAAACGGTAACACTTTACAATAAGGTTCATTAGTTAACATTAGTTAACTACATTAGTTAACATGAACTAATAATGAACTGCACTTATAAAGCATTTATTAATCTTTGTTAATGTTAATTTCAACATTTACTAATACTTTATTAAAAACTTGTTAACATTAGTTAATGCACTGTGAACTAACATGAACAAACCATGAACAGCTGTATTTTTTATCAACTAACGTTAACAAAGATTAACAAATACAGTAACAAATGTACTGCTCATGGTTAGTTCATGTTAGTTAATACATTAACTAATGTTAACTAATGAAACCTTATTGTAAAGTGTTACCAATTAAACTAAAACTGAAAAATCAGACATACAACAATATAAAAACTACAGAAATTCTCTAAACTACAGTATAATAATCCTGGTGCCTTTCTAAAGACTAGTTAGAACTGGAATTCCTGGGGGAAAAAAATGTTGCACATACATAAAAGGCTTTATGTTTTTAAAAGCTGTCCATATGTTTATATTGTATCAAGGTCTATCCTATTGAGTATGAAATATGCTTCACATATGAGTACCTAAGAATACTAATGAGATCATTACACTCCTCTCCATATGCACTAACAACAGCAGATGATACATTCACCATTTAGTTTAAGGACACCACTTTATATTAATCTCACTGATGGGATGTATAAAATTCCACAAAATCTCTTTGTCGTTAACATAAGAGCTTTACTGAATTTTTATACAGAATCACACTCTTTAGCATTCTGTATTATGTCGCGATTGGGGCATAAGGTCCCATTTATATCACTTCCTGTTACATTTCGCCACACGTAAAATGAAATGGGTACATACATTTGCTATACTGTAAGCACGTAATTGCTCTGTTCAAAAATGTAGTGCGTTTCCTTTATAGGCAGGATTTTAAGGCTCTCCATATGCAAAGTGGTTCCCTTTCAGTCGGTCACGTTCGACGTACGTCGGAACTGACCGACGAATTGGGATCTGTTTTCAGAGACCAATCTACTTCGAGTGATTAAAAACGAGCCAATGGACATTGGCATGCGGTTCACGCATTCCACGCACCGCCCCGCAGCACGGGTATAAATACGGAAGTGGAATACCGCATCATTGCTTTTTAACTTCGGAGCCGAACGGTTTGCTGTATCAAGCTGTTTCTACGAAGAGTGTTTAGACGAGTCTCGAGGAGGATCGCTCTCTTACCTGGGTGCTGGTGTGACAGCGCGAGTCAGCACTTGTTCCTGTGTTGGTTGGCTGGGCGTTTCCGTTCTTGAGTGCTCACACCCAGGCTTGCAATCGGACTGCTGTGAGCCACGGCCATCTCCCTGAGTGCTTCAGCACTTCTAAAAGAGCATTTCCTTCTAAAAAAGAGCAACACGGTTTGACCCTGCGTCTTTTTCAAGATGTCATTCAAATCGTGTGTTTCTGGATGCGGTTGTTTCCTGTCCTCATTTGACGGCCACGATCTCTCTCGCATATAAACGTGAGATTGCGCTCGTGGGTGATCCATGTTCTCTCAGGAGAACGTGATCACGTCGGCGCGTTGTTCGTCTTACCTTTCTCGTAAAGGCTTGAGCGTTCAGCGCGCCGTGTGCCGTCGAGCGCCTGCTGACAGTGGGGGTTGTCACGGCAACCCAGCGCGTCACTCTGCACTCTAGATGCGCGGTCAAGACTATGAAACCTCAAACGGGGTTGAGTCCCTTCGCCTATTCCCCGATCTAGTTTTTTCTGGTGCACCAGAAAAGGGCTACTTCGGCTAATAAGCCTTGGTGACCTGAGGATTACAGTGGGGCTTCCCCGCCGGGTACATCTCCTTGGGTCCCCACTCCTCTATCGCATCACGAGCGTGCTGAGACTTTGTTCGTGGGTGGTTCATGTTCTCTCATGAGAACATGCCACGTCGGCGCGTTGTTCATCTTGCCCCTTTCATAGGGGCTTGAGTGTTCAGCGCGCTGTGTGCCGTCGAGTCTGACGGCCACGCTCACTGTCTCACATGCCTGCTGGAAGCTTACAGATGGGATTGCTGGTCCTAAAAAAAAAAAAAAAAAAAAAAAAAAAAAAGGGCCAGCGTTTCATTTGGGGCTCTGGCAGAGGACAGATGTCAATTGCTGCATCGGAGAGAGGGCTGTTATGCGCTGGAAATGATAATGCTGAGTTTCACACTATAATAGTGTATGCTCATGCTGAATCAGATTCAGAGCTGACAGCCATGCTTTCCTGGGTGGCTGAGGTGTAGTGCAACGCGTAAATCACCTTGCCTGCCCCTGTGTCTTTTTCCCGGACGTGCATCGGAAAAATGTAGCAGTGTGGAACTATTTGGTGTCAAAATATGGAACGCCAAAAGGGCCATAATCTGTATAAAGTTTTCCCTCTCTCATTACCCTCTGTCCTGCATGCACGAGGGTAGTCCCGACCCAGGGGTTATGCAGGAACTGCGTGCAGTGATGGACCTCACTCTCTGGGTGACGGAAGTGACTGCACGCTCCCTGGGTCAGGCGATGTCCACACTAGTGGTCCAGAAATGTCACCTGGGGCTAAACCTGGCAGATATGCGTGAGCCCGACAAAGTGCGGTTCCTCAACGCCCCTGTCTGTCAGGCTGGCCTCTTCGGTGACGCCATCAAGAACTTCACCCAGCAGTTCTTGGTGGCCCAGAAGCAGACAGAGGCGGTTTAAAAAAAGCCAAGCAGCAGCCTCCACCCAGGCAGCAGGTGGCCGGGCGCAAGGGAGGTGCCCAACCCGTCCAGGGTCCCGTGAGTCCCATGCAAGGGCAAGCGGCCCTGAAACGGGCAGCCCAGTGAAAAGGGGATCTGCTCTCTGGGAGACGGTGTCCGCACCCCTCCCTCCCCCGGAGGAGGACCGGGGGGAGAATATTTTTTAGCTTCGGTCCTGCCGCTGGCTCTCCGGAGTCCAGCGGTACCCACATTCTCAGAGTAGTTTCCTCCCTCCCTGGGCCCTAAGAGGGCCAGGTTGGCAGTGTGCGACGCCCCCGGGCCTTGCCACTCCTTTCCTCCCCTCTCCCCTTCACCAGGGGGCAGCAGTGTGGGCACCGAGGACGCCCCCGGGCCTCCTCACCCACACTCTGCCCCACCTTGGAGTACTCAGACAACACTCCGGGCCGCCTCCCGAGTCGGGTCTGCGTACTCCACTTCGCTGCCCCACCCCGGGTACGTCTGTGGTGCCGTTGGTCCCGCTTGTTCGGTCTCTGGGGGCCTGGCTAGGTCTCCCCAGGCCGTCTCGCTGGCTCATCCGTACCATCAGACTCGGCTACGCAATTCAGTTCGCGCCGGCCGCCCAAGTACAGAGGCATCCTCTTCACCACCGTGCGGAGCAGCGATGCCCATGTCTTGTGGTCGGAGATCAATGTCCTGCTGGCGAAGGACGTGATCGAGCCGGTTCCTCCTGCCGATATGAGGTCGGGGTTCTACAGCCCCTACTTCATTGTACCCAAGACAGGTGGTGGGTTAAGACCAATCTTGGACCTGCACATTCCGAATCGGGCCCTGCACAAGCTCCCGTTCAAAATGTTAACGCAGAAACGCATTTTCGAATGCATCCGTCCCCGAGATTGGTTTGCAGCGATCGACCTGAAGGACGCGTACTTTCATGTCTCCATTCTCCCTCGACACAGACCGTTCCTGCGCTTTGCGTTCGAGGGGAGGGCATATCACTACAAAGCCTCACGTCTTCACGAAAGTCGCGGAGGCAGCCATTGTTCCGCTCAGAGAACGCGGCGTTCGGATTCTCAACTATCTCGACGACTGGCTCATATTGGCCCAGTCCCGGGATCAGTTGTGCGAACACAGGGACCTGGTGCTCCGTCACCTCAGCCTGTTGGGCCTTCGGGTCAACCGAGACAAGAGCAAACTCTGTCCCACACAGAGGATCTCTTGTCTCGGTATGGAGCTGGATTCGGTCAACCGGACGGCGCGCCTCACAGAGGAGCGAGTCCGGTCAGTGTTGAACTGCTTGAATACATTCAAAGGCAGGACAGCGGTCCCACTGAAATTTTTTCAGAGGCTCCTGGGGCATATGGCATCTGCAGCCGCGGCAACGCCGCTCAGATTGCTTCATATGAGACCGCTTCAACGCTGGCTTCACGACCGAGTCCCGAGATGGGCGTGGCAGAGCGGCAAGTACCGGGTCTCAGTTACTCCTTACTGTCGCCAAACCTTCAACCCCTGGGCGGACCCTTCGTTTCTACGGGCGGGAGTGTCCTTAGAACAGGTGTCCAGGCATGCTGTGGTCTTCACGGATGCCTCATCCATGGGCTGGGGGGCCACGTACAACGGGCACACAGTTTCGGGTCTGTGGACGGGGCCCCAACTGCGTTGGCACATCAATTGCCTAGAGTTATTGGCAGTACGTCTCGCCCTGGGTCGCCTTAAAAAGCCGCTACAGGGTAAGCATGTGCTGGTCCGTACGGACAGCACTGCGGCCGTTGCGTACATCAACCGTCAGGGTGGTCTACGCTCCCGTTGCATGCTCCAACTCGCCCGCCATCTCCTCCTGTGGAGTCAGAAGCGTCTGAGGTCGCTTCGGGCCATTCACATCCCTGGTGCGCTGAACCAGACAGCCGACGAGCTCTCTTGTCAGTCGACACCTCCGGGAGAGTGGCGACTCCACCCCCGGAGCGTCCAGCTGATATGGGACCTTTTCGGAGCCGCGCAGGTAGACCTGTTCGCCTCTCCGGACTCGACCCATTGCCAGTTGTACTATTCCCTGACCGGGGGCACCCTCGGCACGGATGCACTGGCGCACAGCTGGCCCCGGGACCTTCGCAAATACGCGTTTCCCCCAGTGAGCCTTCTCGCACAGACCCTGTGCAAGGTCAGGGAGGACGAGGAGCAGGTCTTGCTAGTTGCGCCCTACTGGCCCAACCGGACCTGGTTCCCCGAACTCACACTCCTCTCGACAGCCCCTCCCTGGCCGATTCCCCTGAGGAAGGACCTGCTTTCTCAGGGACGGGGCACTCTATGGCACCCGCGTCCAGACCTCTGGAAACTCCATGTCTGGTCCCTGGACGGGACGCGGAGGTTCTAGGTGGCCTGCCACAAGCGGTGGCAGACACCATCGCTTCTGCTAGAGCCCCCTCTACAAAGCGCCTCTATGCCCTGAAGTGGAACCTGTTTGTTGAGTGGTGCTCTTCCCGCCGGGAAGACCCCCAAAGGTGTTCAGTTAGTGTCGTGCTTTCTTTCCTGCAAGATGGGCTGGAGCGAAGGCTGTCTCCCTCCACCCTCAAAGTGTACGTCGCAGCAATAGCGGCGTATCACGACGCAGTTGAAGGTAAGTCCTTAGGGAAGCACGACCTAATTGTCAGGTTCCTCAGAGGTGCGAGGAGGCTAAATCCTCCTCGTCCACACTCGATACCCTCTTTGGACTTAACTCTGGTGCTAAGAGCACTTCAGAGCCCTCCCTTTGAGCCTTTGCAGTCTGTAGAGTTAAAAATTCTGTCCATAAAGACAGTACTCCTGACTGCATTGGCCTCCATCAAGAGGGTAGGGGACCTGCACGCATTTTCGGTCAGCGAATCGTGCCTAGATACGTGCCCAAGGTTCCCACCACTCCCTTCCGGGACCAGGTGGTGAACCTGCAAGCGCTGCCCTCGGAGGAGGCAGACCCAGTCCTGGCTTTGTTATGTCCCGTCTGCGCCCTCTGCGCCTACGTGGACCGAACTCAAAGCTTTAGAACCTCAGAGCAGCTCTTCGTCTGTTACGGAGGCCAGCAGAAGGGAAAGGCTGTCTCCAAGTAAAGGTTAGCCCACTGGATAGTGGATGCTATCGTCTTGGCTTACCAGTCCCAAGACGTGCCTTGCCCGTTCGGGGTGCGAGCGCACTCCACAAGGAGTGTAGCTTCCTCCTGGGCGCTGGCTCAAGGCGCCTCGCTGACAGATATATGTAGAGCTGCGGGCTGGGCGACACCTAACACGTTAGCTAGATTCTATAGCCTCCGTGTAGAGCCGGTATCTTCCCGCATCCTCGCCCCCAGTGGCCAGTAGCGCTAAGTGCCCGTTCTAGTGTCGGCTTGCAACGCCACTCCCGCCCCCTGGGCCGGATACGTGCGTCTATTATCTCCAGTTGTGTTCCCCGGAAACGGCTAACCCTGTCAAGCTCCTCCGTCACCCCTTCGGTGTCAGACGTTGCGGCCGTCTGACGCCAGGCCTGCACCCGTATGCTTGTGGAACGTGTGTGTAGGCTGGGGTCCATATGTAGCGGTTCCCTAACGGCAACCCCATATGTGTATTCTCCACGGTACCAGCTACCCTACTTGGCTAGCCCCGTGTCTTTCCCTTGACAGAGCCCGCTCTGTCGTCTCTGGTGGTGTTCTTTCCCCCCTGGGATCAGGTTGGATCCACCCCAGAGACTGCCATATGTAGTACTACCCTGATAGGTTAGTCCTTATGTGTATTCCGCCACCTCTTCTTCCTCTGAAGGACGTGGCTCCGCAGCGTACCATCTCCACGAGACGGGCACGTTTTCCCAGCGTTATCCAATAGTCACACTGAGTGGGTCTTGCAGGAACAGCAGTGACTGACCTTCCCTGCCGGGAACCCTGACTCCCACTCCAACATAGGTTTGGTCCAGTGAGCTCAGGCAGGGCGCTGGAAGGGCCAGCATCCCTGGCGTGTTGGTAGGGATCCCAATTCGTTGGTCAGTTCCGACGTACGTCGAACGTGAATGACTGAAAGGGAACGTCTCGGTTACGTATGTAACCCTCGTTCCCTGAAGGAGGGAACGGAGACGTACGTCCCGTCGCCAGGTGCTGTGCTTCAGCTGAAGGCCGAGTCACTCGTCTCGGCTCCTCAGTTGAAAAGCAATGATGCGGTATTCCACTTCCGTATATATACCCGCGCTGCGGGGCGGTGCGTGGAATGCGTGAACCGCATGCCAATGTCCATTGGCTCGTTTTTAATCACTCGAAGTAGATTGGTCTCTGAAAACAGATCCCAATTCGTCGGTTCCGACGTACGTCTCCATTCCCTCCTTCAGGGAACGAGGGTTACATACGTAACTGAGACGTTTTTAGTATAATGCAGCCTTATTTTGGCCAAAAACAATCCCAGAATGTACTGCGCCAATCATTAAGTGTTCCTTTGGAGAGAAGAGTTAGAATTCTGTCTTAGTCAGAGCCATAAATGCATTCTACAAAATCTTTCAGTATATGATTCAATGACTTACTATACATTTATAATTTTGAAAAGAAATAAAGTAGCATGTGGGTATTAAAGATTCAAAAACTTTGTTTTACATAAAATCACAGAGTCTGTCCCTGTGGCTCTCTGTGGAAAAGAACAGGCAAACACAATCAGTGTAAAGATGCATCCAGCTCCATTATTAACGGTGCAAGTGTGTGACGGACCAAACACAATAAGATCTGCAGAGTGAAGAGGAAATCATTAAACACAGCCTGATCTCTGTCACACTGCATCAAACTGTCTCCTTCATGATACCCACGGCTCAGCCATGTTGTGTTCAGAATCAAATGAGAACATTGCATTCGCTCAGTTTTTTTTTTTTTTTTTTTTACCTTTCCCCTCCTTCCTGTTTCTTCTAAAAAGCGACCCTTTGTGCAGCAATTAAAAACCTTTAATTTAGAGGTCATAAGCTCTTAGAGAATGTGTTGGATTCAGCCGGTAAGTGCCTTGCAAATCTAATTTACAAGGTGCAGAGCAGATTGTCATCATACCCTGATCACACTCGCCCCTCCTCCGGGATGCTGAGACATAATCAGAGATCTCAAATTGGGAGAACAATGTAGATCTTTAGCGCACAACTCTATTCGTTCATTGACAAATCCATACTGCTCTACGAAGACAAACCATAGTAACAATGCCAGCACCGAAACAGACATAATTAACTGATTAAATGCAACTTTCCTTACCAGCCATGAAACTAATTTGTACTTTTTAAGTGAATGGTGGGTGAATGGAAGAAAATTATTATTATAATATAATATATTTAAAGCTGCAGTCCGTAAGTTTTGCCTCTGTGTCGCCATCTCTGTTTGAAACCTGCAATTGCAGTTATTTGCGGAGTTATCATCTGTACGTGAGTTGTGCATCGGCATGGCTCTTCAGCGCGGATGAATCTAATGTTTTGAGGAGTGTGTGCGGCTTTGCTGTCAGACACCGCACCGGTATGGATACTGTACTTCAGAATCATAGATTCTACATCTTGGAGTATAACCTAAATAAGAATTTTCACCGGAAAATGTCATCTGAACAAGTAAGTTACATGTCTGCCACTTTTGGGAACAAAACATTACAATAAATCGCGCTACCAACGGTGATTTAATCTAACGATCGCTCATATAACATCAAACCGTGCAAATTATTATTATTGTTATACTTTGTTCTCAAATTGTTAATGTTAACAGCATTAGCATTGCGTGACTGTGTATTTAGTGTGTATTAGCGTTACCTGTAGATTTCAATTTCCGTACAGTCTATTCTTTTGCTTTTGACTACGGGTGAATCTCCAGTTGTCACTGATGATGTCATTTGGGCCTTTCTGGATTACAATCGGCCATCAAAATGATACGTTTAATTACTCCAGCTGCTGTGAGAAAAGGCTATAAATGATCCGCTGAAGAACATGCGGTCCGCTCCTCACGTTACTACTACTAGCCGGACTCTTTCTTTATGTATACAGACGTGACGTAATGACGCAATGACATGCTTGAATTTCCCACGGAAATCCACCATACCACTCTAATTATAACACATTATTACAAGCTTCCGTTGTGAATGGGGCTAAGGTAGGGAGATAGTTTTGAACACTGGCTGGTTGTGTACTTGCTCAAAAATTGATTTTTGGATCATTTTTAACCAAAAAAAGTTACGGACTGCAGCTTTAAACAAAGTAAGCTTTAAGTAAAATAAATAATATAACTTTTCTTACCAGCCATTAAACTGTCATTTGCTATTTTTTTTTTTTTTACTATTTTTTAACTTTTACTTTTTTTCTAGCATATTTGTGACAAACAGTACAGTCATTTGCAGAATCATATAAAATATAAAAATGAAAAAAATAAAATAAAAAATATTTCAGTGTTGTTTTGGACCCCATTGACTTTCACTGTATAAACAAAAATAGTTGGAACATTTTTCAAATATCTTCTTTTGAGTTCCACAGAAGAATGAAAGGCATACAGGTTTGGAACAACATGACGGCGACCAAACAATATTTTTTTTGTTATTTAATTACTTTATTAAATAGTTTTTGCCACACCCACCAATGGTGGTCAAAAAAAAAAAAAAAACTATAAATAAATATTTTAATTTACCAGCCATTAATCTCACTTTTTTTTTTTTTTTACTTTTTTGCTTGCATATTTGTGACGAACACTACATCGTCATACAGTCACTCACATAATCATATAAAAAGATATTAAAAAAAAGAAAACGGTTCTGATTTTAGTTGTTCCTCAAGTTTTCATATGATTTTTTTTTAAATCATATGAAATACGGTGGCATACTTATGTTGAATATTCCTTGCAGTATGTCACCACACAGAGTTCCTGAGAGATAAAATGCATTTCTTTCTTCTGCAAAATACAAAATAACATATTTTGAGAAAGGTCTCAGTGTTTTTTGTCCATACAATGAAAGTCAATGGTGTCCAATGTTTTTTTTTTGGACCCAACTGACGTTCATTGTATGGGTTTTAAAAAAATCATAAAAGTCATACAGGTTTGGAACAACATGAGTAAATAATGACAGAATTTTAATTTTGGGGTCTCTTTAACTTGCGGGTTTCGTAAAGTTTACATCATTTTTGAAAATGCATGTGCATCCCAATCAGATGTTGAGCAACAGGAACATGGTGCTGTTGAGCAGGAAAACCCTCCTCACAGCTGACAGGAGCATCAAGAAACCCCAACACCCACCTATCACACACCTGCTCACTCTCCCATGGAGAAACAACCACAGAGAAGGAAAGAGAGAAAAGCAAGGGAGAGTGATTGGCAGGCGGCCAGGAACTCTGTACTTCTTTAACTAGTGCTCTATATCCCTGTGTGTGTCAGACTCTCTTTTTCATGTTCTGCTACCTTTGAGTTCTGTTACTGTAACCTCAAATCACAAATATATGCAAAGGCTTGGTACGGCATCCTGCTCTGTGACTGCATATAAGGAGACACGCTTATGCAACGAGGACCGCCTCTTCCAGTACACACACATCAACACTCAGGGAGCAGTTGTAGTTGACTGCATGGAAGTTAACACCAACATTTATTTTGCAAATCTCAAAGCTAATTCTTGCATGTTGGATTTATGGCAAATTGGCTTGCTTGCTATGAATTTTAACATTGACAAAAAGGGCAAGAGATGCATATTCTGATCTAACTGTGATGAAACTGAAACAAAGGAAAAGTATGGAAAGAAACTGACAGACTGTGTGTAAAGCGGCTTATCTCATGAATGTGAATTATTGCAGGTCATTCAAATATTATGTAATCTTCTCCCAAAACTAATGCTTATTAATATTCATAAGACAAGTAAAAACATAGCAAGAATAAAGAATTTTAAACAATTAGCATACATTGACCTCAAAAAGTATTTTTGTCATAATTTAAGTCATAATGAAAAAATGCTTCAGAATGATATAAAAAATTTTTTTGTGAAATGTTTTGCTAGAAAATAGTGTTTGTGCTACATTTCTTTAAAATAAATGATATTTCATTTGATATTTTGTTATGTAATGCAGAAATATTCATACTAATTAAGGGGGGGGGGGGGGGGGTCTAATGCTATTTCATGCATTCTGACTTATTTACACTGTTAAAGAGTTAAATTCTCATGCTAAACATGGCCAAAATTTCAAAAAACAAGTATTTCTGTGCCAAATACACTCCTTCAGGATTCGAATAAGTTTCAGAAAGTTTTTTTCGTGTATGGCCCTATATGACTTTATAACATATAATGAATCGAAAGTTATCCAGGGATAATGCCATGATGTATTGTTTGTTTGTTTGTTTGTTTGTTTGTTTGTTTGTTTGTGTTTGTGTTTGTTTGTGTGTGTGTGTGTGTGTGTGTGTGTGTGTGTGTGTGTGTGTGTGTGTGTGTGTGTGTGTGTGTGTGTGTGTGTGTGTGTGTGTGTGTGTGTGTGTGTGTGTGTGTGTGTGTGTGTGTGTGTGTGTGTGCGCTTGCTCATGATTCTTCAGCTCCGCCCACTGCACGCCTGCACAAGCTTGGCTGTTTTCGGAAAGAATTGGTACAGGGTATCTGTCTTTTATAAATATGATAAAACTAAAGACTTTCGGAGATATGAAGGATGCAGTACTACTCTATAGGTACTCAAGATTAGCATGAGACTGGCAGAAACTGTGTGTGTTATGCACCCTTTAAGTACTTTTGGGGTGAGAATGCAGGCTAATTTTCTACCTTAATAAGTAAAATCATTTTAACAAATCATCAGTATGAGAGCTTTATTATTACACCTGAAAGAACATGCAGAGTTATTCATATTTCTCAGATCACAGTCAATAACTTCCATTCATTTTTGACTATTTGACTACCATTCACAATGTCCCTCTGTGGATTTTGTATGAAATGCAAAAAAAGGCACATTTACCTAATTGAAATATCAGATGCAACTATCGAATTATAGTGTCCGAACCACAAATGCCCTTTTAATGTGAGCCAATATAAATACATATTTTATATCTGTTGACTAAATTTGATTGAGTAGGCTAGTGAAGCATCTTTTCAGATCACTGAATCCTAAGCAAAGAGATGGATGACACTTAAGATCTGTAGAGATGCCTGATTGTCCACATCTACATGTAAATGTTGCATCTCACTAAAAATATTGAAATTGTAATTACACACTCTGTGAAGATGTGCCTGTTTGTGTGGTTCAAGCTCATTTGAGCGGTTTAAGTTCCCGTCTAAAAATCTTTTGTATGCCTGGGTGGCGCTACTGATTACCTGGAACAGGAATGAAACTCCATGTGAAATACTGAAGAAAAGTAACAGCACATCTCCTCTGCATCAACAAATCAACTGACTGATTTTGTGCCCATTACAAAATGATGCGAAGAGAATCGTCTGATAAAATTAAGGAGAGAAATTGAATAGGGTGAAGAATACTGCATTATTATGGGACTCTCTGAGACGAACGAGCTGAAAATGCCCTGTGGTTTGCTCATGACACTCAGTAGGCCATCAAGCGTCCAGGCTAATAGGCATTAGAGCTGCACTGCAGATAGAAGGTGAGCTTAATAGGGCACAAACATCCCTCCTCATGCACATCACACTCGTACCCGACCCAGATCCGTGCTTTATTTTCTCTCTTTAATAAATGAGCTGCCACACAAGAACATGATTGCATAGAAAACTCCATAGGAAATTATATTGTTTCTCCCAGACAGAAACAGAATTAAATGCAGATAAAATGGAGGATTGCTTAAATGTGAAGTGTCAGCATTGCACCACTAGCATCACCAAATGGAGCTGCAAAAAAAAGTAGTCCTGCTCCAAACTCATTCCATGTGTCTCCTCTAGAGATCAACAACATCTCAAACTGTTCAAGATAGACCAGTCTTGAAATGTCAAGAATTTCCCTATGAACTCTATGCACATTTACAAACCCGATTCCAAAAAAGTTGGGACACTGTACAAATTGTGAATAAAAAAGGAATGCAATAATTTACAAATCTCATAAACTTATATTTTATTCACAATAGAATATAGATAACATATCAAATGTTGAAAGTGAGACATTTTGAAATGTCATGCCAAATATTGGCTCATTTTGGATTTCATGAGAGCTACACATTCCAAAAAAGTTGGGACAGGTAGCAATAAGAGGCCGGAAAAGTTAAATGTACATATAAGGAACAGCTGGAGGACCAATTTGCAACTTATTAGGTCAATTGGCAACATGATTGGGTATAAAAAGAGCCTCTCAGAGTGGCAGTGTCTCTCAGAAGTCAAGATGGGCAGAGGATCACCAATTCCCCCAATGCTGCGGTGAAAAATAGTGGAGCAATATCAGAAAGGAGTTTCTCAAAGAAAAATTGCAAAGAGTTTGAAGTTATCATCATCTACAGTGCATAATATCATCCAAAGATTCAGAGAATCTGGAACAATCTCTGTGCGTAAGGGTCAAGGCCGGAAAACCATACTGGATGCCCGTGATCTTCGGGCCCTTAGACGGCACTGCATCACATACAGGAATGTTACTGTAATGGAAATCACAACATGGGCTCAGGAATACTTCCAGAAAACATTGTCGGTGAACACAGTCCACCGTGCCATTCGCTGTTGCCGGCTAAAACTCTATAGGTCAAAAAAGAAGCCATATCTAAACATGATCCAGAAGCGCAGGCGTTTTCTCTGGGCCAAGGCTCATTTAAAATGGACTGTGGCAAAGTGGAAAACTGTTCTGTGGTCAGACGAATCAAAATTTGAAGTTCTTTTTGGAAAACTGGGACGCCATGTCATCCGGACTAAAGAGGACAAGGACAACCCAAGTTGTTATCAGCGCTCAGTTCAGAAGCCTGCATCTCTGATGGTATGGGGTTGCATGAGTGCGTGTGGCATGGGCAGCTTACACATCTGGAAAGGCACCATCAATGCTGAAAGGTATATCCAAGTTCTAGAACAACATATGCTCCCATCCAGACGTCGTCTCTTTCAGGGAAGACCTTGCATTTTCCAACATGACAATGCCAGACCACATACTGCATCAATTACAACATCATGGCTGCGTAGAAGGAGGATCCGGGTACTGAAATGGCCAGCCTGGAGTCCAGATCTTTCACCCATAGAAAACATTTGGCGCATCATAAAGAGGAAGATGCGACAAAGAAGACCTAAGACAGTTGAGCAACTAGAAGCCTGTATTAGACAAGAATGGGACACCATTCCTATTCCTAAACTTGAGCAACTTGTCTCCTCAGTCCCCAGACGTTTGCAGACTGTTATAAAAAGAAGAGGGGATGCCACACAGTGGTAAACATGGCCTTGTCCCAACTTTTTTGAGATGTGTTGATGCTATGAAATTTAAAATCAACTTATTTTTCCTTTAAAATGATACATTTTCTCAGTTTAAACATTTGATATGTCATCTATGTTGTATTCTGAATAAAATATTGAAATCTGAAACTTCCACATCATTGCATTCTGTTTTTATTCACAATTTGTACAGTGTCCCAACTTTTTTGGAATCGGGTTTGTATTTAATTGCTTTATGCTCCTACAATGTCGTCAACTTTATTTATATAGAGCTTTATACAATGCATGTGAGTACTTGACAACAAAAACAACAAAGTGTCATCAGCAACTACTGGCCTGACTTGTTTTCGTAAATCTGTACGCCAGGGCCGTAACCACCATAGACCGAAAAGTCCACCCCAATAATTAGAAATGGCCAAATTGGTCTAACAGCACTCGTCAATGTCAAAATAACTGAGATGACCAATCAAATCAAAGTAGGCAGGGTTTACTATTTCCAGAAGCGTGAATTCCAGCACGAAGCATCACTTTAACATTAAGAGAGAGTGGTGTAAGTAAGGTGTAAACAGCGAAAAATGTAATACATGTCAGCTATAGCACGATAGAAACGTTAAACAACCGACATTAACATCCAGTTACGCAAACTACTTGACTTTTTCTGCAGAACTGCTTTATAGATGATATGAACTAATTTAATAATTGATGATCTTTACAATGGAAGTGAAATGAACTGACACTGAACTGACTTCAGCTGAACAATAACTATTTTTTTAAGAGCTGCTGTACAGCCAAAATGAACTGCATCACTGAATCATTCTCCTGTTATCACTGTAAAGCTGTTTTGAAACAATCTGTATTGTATAAAGCGCTATATAAATAAAGGTGACTTGACTTGACTTTATTCTCAAATATGGCTGTTTTGAATTGAAAATTTACGTGATTCATGTAATTCCTAACTGAGTGTGACGAGACAAGAAAAGTTTTACGTTTTCAACATATTAGGCATACAAAAAAAAGTACATGTGTGCGTCTTTTAATGCAAATATTATTTGCACATAGTTCAAAACGATTATTTCCCAACTTGAATCAGACCTATAATTTCCTTCAGTTCTATTTATTTAAGCTTTCATAGTTCTATTTATTTATGCCTTCCCCCAATGTTCAAGACATGGTTACGGCCTTGCTGTATATATACATGAACAAAAACACAATAAAACTAAACATAACCCTAGCATTGGTAAATCTTAAAGTTTCTGTTCCTTCACTGAAAGTCCCAAATTTAGAAAACCCAAAAAGTTCATAAAGTCGTCATAAAATGAACCCACAGATTTAATTTATGCTTTTATTTACACCTAAACAATGATCAACACACAAATGTGATGTGCTCTGTGAATGTGTGTCAATCATTGTTTAAATAAAAGCCTGAATTAAATGTGATCATCATAAAAAGAGATCTCAAGACTTGGATTAAACAGCTCAATTTACATGGATTTATTTTACGACGACTTTATGACCTTTTTGGATACTTAGACTTTCAATGGAGGGACAGAAACCTCTCATGTTTCATTAAAATATTTTAATGAAGTTGTGTCCCAAATGACACACTACTAACTATGCACTTATACACTATGAACTTGTGCACTGTGTACTCAAACGGAGTCTGATAGCCCCTCCTCCTCTGCTACATAATTAAAGCTGCGACAGTTGAATGCATGAAGTGTCCAACATTCCACACTTCGTTTTTTCGGTTAATTAGTTCATCATCCGGGTATTTAAAGTCGACTTTTTCTTTTGGAATTTCTAGTGTGAACACACTACTCGCACTATGTATATTACAAAACGGCATAGAATAGTGCATAAACACGCGAATTGGGACGTATCTTTTAGTGTTTCGAAGATTAACCAAAGACTTATGTAATGACCTGAAGGTGAATAAATAATGACAGAATATTAATTTTGGGGTGAACTATCCCTTTAAATCTCTTGAGCTATGAAAGAGCAATCACTAGGTTATCAATTTAAGTTAATTAAGTTTAACCCTGACTGCAACCTCAGCAGGTTTTCTCTTTCTTTTTCTGTCATCCGGCTTGTTTTGGTTGCATTTTATTCTTTGGGTTGTTATCATTGTTTTACTCCACGAGTCCTCCCATTCTCCCCTCTCGGGTGTAGTGCAGCAGAGCATGGCTGTTTCTGGTGAAGTTCACCCATGTGCATGTGAGACGTTTGCAATGTACAATCTCTGGATCACCGCCTTGGGCATTTGCACACTGAACAACAAGCCAATTACAACCTCTCTCCTTTAAAACATGACCTAATGAGGGAAACAATGTGTTTAACAATTTAAAAAGATGTAAATGTTACAGGTTCAGTACCAAATGGCCATTCCAAGTAGATTAATTTGAGAGCTACAGATAAAGGGAGTAGTTTCCATGAATATTAGCCTAAATAGTGGCATGTTCCTCACAGAAAGCTATTATATGAATTTGGTCATTTTGGAGCTTTACAGACCCAGTCCCCATTCACTTTCATATATGGAATAGAGCATTCAACATGGTCTCTGTACATAGATTTTACAGGTGACTAAAGCATATATGCAGAGCAGATTTAGTGTTGTCAAAGCAATACAGTGATTAGTGACTTGGTGGTCAGGGAGAAAGACTATTAGCACCATTATCATTCATTAGCGTCAGACTCTTGGAGGACTAATGCATCCCACTGTTTCATTCACCCATCATCGAAGTTCAATGTAAGGAGACCCCTGAGCAGCCAATGTGAGAGTGACAGCCATGAATCAAACACTGTGTATGCACGAGGGCCACATTTGACTGTACAGAGCTCTCAGATATCTGTGTGGTGATAGAAAATACTGTCCCTACAGGGGGGAATGGATTGTTTCTGTCTGCGGTCTCTGGTTCAGCTGTCTTCAGTGTCCAGTTCTATTTACTGTAAATGAAATGAACATCCATCTGTGACCTCAGCTGTAAAAGTCAAAGTTAGATGGTAAAATGTTGGAATAACTATATATTCTTCTTTATTAACCAGGTCTTAAAAACGGAAGGAAAAAAAATCAATCAAAATTGACTCACTCAGAGCAGAATCAGTATTTTATCGTTTCTGTTCTGCATTCCTTCTGTAACATTACAGTTCCAAAAACTATTTATTATAAATAGCTTTATACTAGAGCTTGTGACGAAACTTCGTAACTCCAGCGGATCCGCAAACTGTCGGCAAAACCCCATACGCCTCAATCGTGAATGAAGTGCTGCACACATTTTGGAGACCGTCTCTGCTTGTTTGCAGCGCAAGGGTAAATAAGTACAGCGTTTTCATTATTCAAAAAACACAATGTTTGTACAGGCTAATGTTTTATGTATTTGAGTGTCAGTCTGGTATTTGCCCTCTAATCATAGCCAATACAGCCTGTGCATAGCACTTCATCTTTTATACACAAGATTTTGGTCAAATGTATTAAACGACAGGAAAAACTGAGTGCCCACATACAGTGAGGAGAACAAGTATTTGATACACTGCCGATTTTGCAGGTTTGCCCACTTACAAAGCACGTAGAAGTCTGTAATTTTTATCATAGGTACTCTTCAACTGTGAGTGACGGAATCTAAAACAAAAATCCAGAAAATTACATTGTATGATTTTTAAGTAATTAATTTGCATTTAATTGCATGACATAAGTATTTGATACATCAGAAAAGCAGAACTTAATATTTGGTACAAAAACCTTTGTTTGCAATTACAGAGATCATATGTTTCCTGTAGTTCTTGACCAGGTTTGCACGCACTGCAGCAGGGATTTTGGCCCACTCCTCCATACAGACCTTCTCCAGATCCTTCAGGTTTCGGGGCTGTCGCTGGGCAATACGGACTTTCAGCTCCCTCCAAAGATTTTCTATTGGGTTCAGGTCTGGAGACTGGCTAGGTCACTCCAGGACCTTAAGATGCTTCTTACGGAGCCACTGTGTGGCTGTGTGTTTCGGGTCGTTGTCATGCTGGAAGACCCAGCCACGACCCATCTTCAATGCTCTTACTGAGGGAAGGAGGTTGTTGGCCAAGATCTCGCGATACATGGCCCCATCCATCCTCCCCTCAATACGGTGCAGTCGTCCTGTCCCCTTTGCAGAAAAGCATCCCCAAAGAATGATGTTTCCACCTCTATGCTTTACGGTTGGGATGGTGTTCTTGGGGTTGTACTCATCCTTCTTCTTCCTCCAAACACGGCGAGTGGAGTTTACACCAAAAAGCTCTATTTTTGTCTCATCAGACCACATGACCTTCTCCCATTCCTCCTCTGGATCATCCAGATGGTCATTGGCAAACTTCAGACGGGCCTGGACATGCGCTGGCTTGAGCAGGGGGACCTTGCGTGCGCTGCAGGATTTTAATCCATGATGGCGTAGTGTGTTACTAATGGTTTTCTTTGAGACTGTGGTCCCAGCTCTCTTCAGGTCATTGACCAGGTCCTGCCATGTAGTTCTGGGCTGATCCCTCACCTTCCTCATGATTATTGATGCCCCACGAGGTGAGATCTTGCATGGTGCCCCAGACCGAGGGAGATTGACAGTCATCTTGAACTTCTTCCATTTTCTAATAATTGTGCCAACAGTTGGTGCCTTTCTTATCAAGCTGCTTGCCTATTGTCCTGTAGCCCATCCCAGCCTTGTGCAGGTCTACAATTTTATCCCTGATGTCCTTACACAGCTCTCTGGTCTTGGCCATTGTGGAGAGGTTGGAGTCTGTTTGATTGAATGTGTGGACAGGTGTCTTTTATACAGGTAACGAGTTCAAATAGGTGCAGTTAATACAGGTAATGAGTGGAGAACAGGAGGTCTTCTTAAAGAAAAACTAACAGGTCTGTGAGAGCCGGAATTCTTACTGGTTGGTAGGTGATCAAATACTTATGTCATGCAATAAAATGCAAATTAATTATTTAAAAATCATACAATGTGATTTTCTGGATTTTTGTTTTAGATTCCGTCTCTCACAGTTGAAGTGTACCTATGATCAAAATTACAGACCTCTACATGCTTTGTAAGTAGGAAAACCTGCTAAAACGTCAGTGTATCAAATACTTGTTCTCCCCACTGTAGCTATAATAAACTTTGTAACCAGTAAATTGATGAAAACGTAATGCCGAACTTAATGCCTCAGATTACTTATTAATTTAATTAATTTATTTATTACACCAATTTTTTTTAAATTAATTAAATTAATAAATAAGTAAACTTAAATACTAAAAATAAAATAAATATTTTTAAAAGTACAGACTACATTAAATTAATATGTGAAGCATAAACAATGGATATACATTTAAAGATTTGATAAAGATTACATTTAACATAATTAAATCAGTGTTTTTAAAGATTAAATCAGGGCAAATAAGGATTATATATATATATATATATATATATATTTAAATTGTATAATAATAATAATAACAATTTACATTATACACAATAATATATATTACTCAATTATATTTGTTAAAAAAAACACATTTCTTTTTCTAAGAAACTTCTAACATTTTATCAACTTTATTTTGGAACAACAAACGAACAGTTTACTGTTTGCACATGCATTTGACCACAAATGCCAAAATGCTCACACACTCGCTCTGCTCTCCCAGTGTCGCATTTCTCTCGCCACGCGTATCCGTCACGGCACACAGATATCAGAGAGAGCAGTCACGCTCTTCTGTAATACATGAGATTCAATTCAACAGATAAATTAGTGTCAGTTTCCACATCCCATTCCTTGCCAGCAGCCTCTCTCTCTCACTGAGTGTTGGGTGTTCTGCATTCTAAATGAGACGGCATCAATCACAGGCCACCCTACAATCCACTCTGGTTACTAGAACACTGTCTTTGTGTGTGTATTAGTGTACGATATTTGTAAAAGAATGTGTGTGTGTGTGTGTGTGTGTATGTGTGTGTTGGTGCTTGGTATCATATCTCACCAGTCAATAAAAGATACAAGACGGATTTAAATTAAAATGATGGAAGAGGCTGTTGGCGAACGAGTTATTGAGATATGGGAAAAGGGAGCATTAACAGTGTGCATCAACAATTTGTGTACAGCGCTGCTGTTTTTAATGACTTAAGCTACCATGAGAGCGCAACTACACTAGAGTGTTGTTCACTGGCTGTATAAATATTAAACACAATAGACATTCAATAGTACCGTTCAAATGTTTGGGGTCAGTACGATTTTTTATGTTTTTGAAAGAAGTCTCTTATGCTAAATGTTCTATTTAAAACAGCCCCCCAGGCTGATCATTAGCAGAATCACAAGTTTTTGTCTATTCTGTCATGCAAATAAAAGTATCATTACGCTAATGTGGAGTGGAGTCGAAACATCTGCCAGCGAACTGGCCTTCATGGCAACAGGTCACAGAAAGGAAGAGCTATGGTTTGCATGTGCATGAAGAGAAAGAGGAGTCTTTAATAAGGAGGATGACATGGCTGGGTCCACACCAAAGACCTCGGCAAAAAGATCATCCCCTGACCTGTCACTCACCTATTCTCCCTCTCTCCCGCGCTCTTTTTTTTTCTCCCAAGGTTTGGCAGACTAATCCCACACAGCGAGCAGAGTCAAGGGGCAAACACAATCTCAGAGCTGAATGAGACGCTCTCTCACACCTGGAGCATTGTGCAGAGAGACAGTCATGCCTCCCCAGCCACCTTCCCCTGTTTACCCACACTGCACCGGGGTGTTAATTGCTTTTGGGGGGATTAGTCCTGACTGAGCAAGGCCTAAGCCACAGAGCCTTTGCGCTGTCACACACACTCCAGGCCCCTGGAGTCCTCTCTGGCTCTGGACCAGCGGCGATGGAGCTGTGCTCTGGATCGCCGGTGCCTAAAGCGCAGACGTTTCGTCACAGCTGATTGGATATCAAGTTGAGCTTAGGCTGATTGATGGGGCTGAGGTAAGCAAAGAAGATCAGCTCATTTAGACCTGGGGATCTCAACGAGGTTGTTGAGATACAAATGAGTGGATAGGAAGATAAAGAGCAGACAAAAAACATGTGAAGTCACATTCTAAAGGAGTATGCTTAATTGCCCGCCATTGATTAGATTGGGAGAGTCAAAGGAGTGACCCCTCAAGCAGGAATGGACTGTCCCAACCAGATGTACGCTTCTCCCATGCATGAGTGGACATTTTGTGATTTCATTTTGTTAAAACCTACATATAACTCAAAATGAACAATTAATTGCTAACTAATTTATGAGAATGTATTATTATTATTATTATTATACGTAGAAGTAGTCATTTTTAATATACTGTTAAAAGTATGTGTACAATATATTGCTTCCATCAGTAAGGCTCAATATTACTAAAATGGCCATTAATACAGTAACTCACTTTGAGATGAGAGCACTGTTGCAGAAATCATCAATAATAATAATTGTGGCATATTTATGGTTGGTTGGTTGGTAGGTAAGTCAGTAAGCCAGTTGGACGGTTGGGTTGGTTGGGTTGGATGGTTGGGTTGGGTTGGATGGTTTGGTCGGATGGTTTGGTTGGTTTGGTTGGATGGTTGGGTTGGATGGTTTGGTTGGATGGTTTGGTCGGATGGTTTGGTTGGTTTGGTTGGATGGTTTGGTAGGATGGATGGGTTGGATGGGTGGGCTGGATGGGTGGTTTGGATGGGTGTACGGGTAGGTACTGTAGGTAGATAGGCGTGCCGGTACAGCTCCTGTCTACTTGAATGGGAAAGTGAGTTTATCTCGTCCTATACTCTCCCTGGTTTATTAAGTCCCAACCTGAGGGGATATCTGGAAATTTATGCACATAATTATGCAGTCCTTAATCAATATTTTAATAAACTTCCTTACAATAGCTTTCACCATTGCTAGCATGTGAAAATCAATTGTTACAATCAGTTTATAGGCAATTTTTGTTTGCATAAACAAAAAGCAAATTTACATGATGAATTGAATTGTCTAAAGCAAATCTGACAGATTAAACTGTCTTGTTTGTTTTTTTTACGTCTTGCATACCTGATAGCCTGACTCATCACTGTTTATTGTAAGAAATATGACAAAGTGATTGATGGATGGACTCCCAAAAGAGGAGTGACAGCTCAAAGTGTGTGGAGATGGCAGCTAAATCGATCTGGAGGCAACAGGAAACCGCCATCACCTAAGCCTGCTCTGTCCTTGCATCAAGAATCGTTTTAGTATTTTTTAGCATTTTAATTTTAGTTGTATTAATTTTGTTATGTGCTTTTCTCATTTTTATTATTATGTTTTAAATATTTCAATTGAGCTTTAATTTATTATTATAGTTTTAGTTTTAGTAATTTTAGTACTTCAACTTCAACTTATTTCAGTTAGTTGCCAAGGCAAAATTTCTAACTTTCGTTAAAGGGGTTATGACATGAGAGATCAAATTTACCTTGATCTTTTGACATATAAGAGATCTTTGTACCATTGAAACATCCTGCAAGTTTCATAGCTTAAAACATCCAAGCTAAAACAAACAAAGCATTTATTTAATCAAGCTCCAAAAATGGCTTGTTTGGATATTGTGGGCTCTGTAGCTGAATCCAAAATCACCCCCTATACCCTTAAATAGGGCACTATTTGAGGTGACAGCCATTTGTAATGGTGTCCGAAACCATAGGTGATGTTTTCAAGTGTACTCATTCTATCCCACACTGCACCGCAATAACGAGTGTACAGCCGATGTACACTCAACGGCTGTGCGAATTCGCTCACTCGTTTTCATTCACTCCTTCAAGTGAACTGTATTAGTGGACTAACGTAGGGAATAGTGATTGAGGGTTTAGGGGGCGATTTCGGATTCAGCCTGTGACGTCACACAGGCAAATGCATTTGCATATGTCTGCACCTAGAGCAAGAGGAATAGCTATAGGCACATCACACCATAGGCCCCGCCCACTGGCATTGAGGAACATTGTAATAATCAGAAATTGCTTGTTTATCGCTAACATTTATTAGCCAATCAATTTGTTTAATGCAAGCAACGTTTTATACAATATAGGCTCATATGCGTTGACTCATGTTTGACACCTTCAATGGTCAATATTTAATAAAGAGGCATTCTTTTTGATATGTCAGTCGAACATGAATGACTGCAGGTGAAGTCATGTAACTGCACAGTATGTTAAATAAATCCTCATTATGGGATGTGGTCTGGTCTGATTGATTAGCAGATTGATCCGCGCTCTCCTGAGCGTCTGTACTTGTGCCTGCTCTGCTGGGAGGGCCCGAGTCTGTGGCTCTCCGCCATCTCATTAAAAAGCACCCCATCGGGTGGTGCTGAGAAGGAGGGATGTTCTCTGTAATGCCAAAACTATCCCCTGAGACCGGAAAAACAAACACTAACATTTAGAAAACAGCTCAAAGATAGAGCATGCCACTATATCTGTAGTTTGTATGACTCGCTGTGACATTATGGGCATTTGTAATATTACCGGTCAACTGATTCTGCCACTGCAGAATATTAAAGTCATACTCAACATTTTATAAACATGCCATTGACTAGAAATGAGAACCGTAAGGAATGTTTTAAGCTCATTTATTGATGCATTTGATTCACAAAAAAATAATCATAAGAATCATTTGTTCAGGATTCAAGCTACATTGGTTGGACTTTACGGTTTTGATTTACTAAAAAGAACGAAATGATAAGAGTCATTCGTTCTGGAATCAGACTATATTGGTTGTGCTGTATGTTTTTGATTCACTAAAAAGAAGCTGTTCATAAGATTCATTTGTGTGTAAAATTGACTACTATTGTCGCACTATACGGTTTTGAATCAGTACAAAGAACTGACTCATAAGAGTCACTTAGTCAGGAAATGGACCTCATTTGTTCGAATCTGGTATTTTTCTGCTCTGAATAAGATCCAGTTCTCAGTTTCCAAACCTAGTGTTGACAACACATACAATTTAGGCCTGTTTCACACATCTTACATCCTTAGAACATAAATGGGTTTCTGAGCTGTGGCTCTGTACGGAAAAATAAAATTACTTCTGGGTTATCACATAAGTTCAGTGCTGAAATGCTACATGCAGCAGGGCACCAAAATGAATACATGCCACTTACATGCTGCAGACAAAAAAAGAGGGAGGATACAAGCCTTATTCTTATTTCTTGTTCCTCCAACACTTTTTCCAAAGTCTCGATCCACTTTCTACAATGTCTCTCCTCACCCTTTTCTTACCAAATGATCCCATTTCCCAGTGCTCCCTGTTTCTCTATGCAAAAAGAGATTTAGAGTATTCATTTTAGCCATGTGAGAAGTTTCATCCTGCTGAAAAAAGCCTGGCTGAGCCGATCTCCTGCAGACATTAATTGTAAGAGGAAGTGGATTAGTGAATTAGGGGGGGATCAGGGAACTGGTCGGCGCTGAGCTGAGAGGAGATTGGGGAGAGGGATATAACGGAGAGATCAGATCCACCCGCCTGCACAGCTTCAGGAGTCCGTGAGGAAGCTGAGCCTTAGATGGGGGATCAGAGTGATGGAGAAAGCAAGAAAAAGACATGCAAGACCACAAGCTGTCAGAATGTGCGGGAAAAGCTTTGGAGCCTGCACGAATTACGGGCCTAAGGTTTGTTTCACACATGCCTGGCCTCCTGAATCGCAGAAATGTACCTACAACAGCAGGCCCCCGTTGTGTTTTCACACTGACAATGCTTGTGCTGTGTAACAGAGCTGATGCAATGATTTCTGGGTTATTGAATATTTCCTTTAGTAATGGCCAAAATCTATAAAATGGTTATCAGGATTGGGCCATTTATCATTTTTTTTCAATCTTGATCATTATGAAATGTACACAACCGATTTTTTAAATGTCTCTTATGCTTGTTTGATCAATTATGAAGTAAAAACAGTAATACAGTGAAATATTACAATTTAAAAAAACTATTTTCTATGGTCAGTGTTGGGTGTAATGCATTACTAAGTAATGAGTCGATTTCCCTTGGAAAAGTAAGGCAAGGGATAACTTTTTTAGTAATTTAATTACAGTTACTTCTGATGTAATTGCAATAAATACTGTATAGACTATAGAACAATTCTATATAAAAAAAATAGTGTATTTAACATCAAAACTGAACGTCTAATGTTAAAATGTTTTTGTAAATGTAACCTTCTCCCTTTAAATAATTTGGTTCAAGAAAAATTTATACAATTTTATATTGTTTGTTCAAAAGAATTAAAAGAGCAGTTTCACATGTCTATCCTATATTGTTCAGCTGGTCGAGGTTGGTATTTAGAAAGTAATAAGAAATGCAATACTTTTTAGAGAGAGTAATTAGTACAGTAATCGAATTACACTGTTGAAGATGTAATTAGTAGCTAGTAATTCATTACTTTTTTTAGAGTAGCGTACCCAACACTGTGTATGGTAATGTATTTTATGGTTTTTTATTATTATCATCAATGTGAAAAAAGTTCATATTTTTGTGTAAACCTTGATATATTTTTTATTCAGGATTTTCTTTTATAAATAGAAAGTTCAAAAGAACAGCTTTTACTTGAAATAGAAATATTTTTTTAAACATTATAAAAGTATTTATCATCACCTTTGATGGAGGTATGTCATCCACACATAAAATAAAATTTACAATATAATAAAATAATAAAATGAATGGATGAATTAATTAATTAATTAAAATAAAAAAAAATATTTTTATAGTAATTATAACAATAGAAAAACACATCACACACACACACACACACAAAAAAAACACTGAATTTCACAGAGGCTGCATTTTTACATAATGGAACAGAAAATGTATGAAATCATAATGGAAAAAGAAATCTTTAAAAAGTTGACATTTTTCCTATTTAAATCTGAGGAGCATATATATCACCTGTATTAGTTATTCGAGATGTCTCGCTCTCATCGCATTTTTCGAATGACTCACAGGGGTGTTTTTTCAGTACATAATGGAACAGAAAGTGTATGAAATCATAATAGAAAAAGAAATCTTAAAAAAGTAGAGATATTTTTCCTATTTAAATCTGAGGTGCATATATATCACCTTTATCAGTTATTTGGGACGTCTCGCTCTCATCGCATTTTTCGAATGACTCACAGGGGTTTGTAATTTAGCAGCTTTATGGCTGGGCTAATTGCTGATATATTTTGGTGGGAGTCTATCGAGGAGCGGGTCACGGCCTCCTTCCTCCCTTGATTAGCACAGGTCAGCGATAATGAGTGAGAGGTTCATAGCGGCTGCCAAGCCCCTTGACTTATCAGTACGCACCTCAGCTCAACCTTTTGATCTCGGCTTTTGGAGTCCGGGGCAGGCTGACCACAGGAGGATAACAGTAGAGGTGGAGGACTGGGGGTTCTAGCCTTTAATTAAGAGTTTTGTCTTTCATAACTCACCATATTATGGACAGAAAAAGACTAATTTAAAATGTGAATTTGAACTGAAATAAGATCAAATACTTAAGATCAAATAAGCTCAAATACTAAGTTTAGTTGAACCCAGCACTGGATCTGATCAAAGAATAATCTATTCTCCAACACAAACCACTGTTCGTTTGTTTTCCCCAAACACATGCACAGAAGCTATCTGAAATGTATTATGTATGATTGAGATTGTCCGAGTTGACACACACAAAATAAGCGTTCAGCCTCAAAATGCAATGCACTTTTTGACATATAGAGGTCACTGTGTGTGCGAACACCACTGTGACAGATCTAGTTACTGTAGGTAGTATGAGGCTTGTCACATGACTGCACCACCCTGAACCTGTACTTGACCTGCCAATCACCAAACTAGTTTCCCATATTAAGCAACATCTAACCACAGCCAGTTCTCCAAGGAATCGCATTTGTAAATACTGCAAACGGCCTGGGGCTATCGGTGTTGGTCATACAAGTACGTGAACTGCCTTCCAAGTATACTGCAAAACGTAATGGCCTGGTGAGAACGCCTGGATACACACCAAGAAAGGTCATATGTTATCTATGGTGTCAGGTGTACCTTCACCTCCAGATGGGCAAAACATGTCACATTCAATTCTTAAGCTAGTCTACAACACTTACGGCCCGAGACGTTCCCTACCCAAGTATGTGAACACAAATGCTTCAAGCTACACATTCTCAGTTTTGAAATGTGGAAGAAAATTTAAAACGTAAAGAATTAGAATTTGCAGATACAAGGGTTGTTATACACGTACTGGCGTACATTTCCAAACGTCCTTAAAACAAAATAAAATTTACTTGAGAAGAAAAAAATTGCATAAGATAAGATATTAATTGTTCTTCTCAAACCATGGGAAAATTCTTGTTTGTTTTCTTGTTTCTTGTTTAAATAAAATAAATATTTTAACAGCCATAGCATTGGCGCTAAGAGTCAAATTCCAGAGTGTTTAATTATGTTTTGGAGTGACAACAGTAAGGTGTGTAATGACATGATGTTGAGCACCAGATCAATTGAAATAGTTTTATCACTCCTCTCTTCGTGCAGAGCGCCTTAGGCATGTGTTTGTTTTGCGATGTTCTGTGACTAAAATATCCGCGTGTCCCTTTATCGCATTTGCTGGTCCTGAGCCAAGTGACCATGACAACACAGTACTGACTAAAAGAGACGCACAGAGAACTTCCAGGAACAGACAAATCGCTTTGCCTGCCCGTCCCTTTCTCATGCTGAGAAGGTCTTTCTCATTCTCTCCGTTCCATTTTTTTTTTTTAAGTAACAGGTTGTTGGAACAGTAGGGGGTTTGTGTTAATAAGCGCTATTTGAGTTGTTCGGCCAGGTCTAAGGTCAGCGCTCTGCTGGAAGTGGAGTTGCACACAAGTGTGTGTCAAAAGAAGTAAATGATCTGCTCTCAAAAAGCTCTTCAAGCCATTTGAATTACAATACGTGGGGCAAATAATCACCAGTGACCTAACATATAGACATAAACCTCTAGGCGTTACACCTTTATTTCTGGTAAACACTGAACAATAAGTACCTGATCTTCAATTTAGTAAGAATATAGGCATCAGATGCGCACATTTATTCAAATCGCCCTTACACACTTAATATCAGCTTGTATCTTTGGCTGAGGGAATCTGTGTCAAAGCTTGCAGGAAAGGATTGAATTATTACCCACAAAGCTTCGGTTTGGATGACAGAGTGTGTACAAATCAATGCAGTTCACTTATTGTTTCAAAGTAAGCAGAATCTGTGCTCTGAAACAGTGACTGACAGGTAGGTTACATGACCTAGAAAGATCTGCTAGACCTGTTCGTCCACATAAGAGAACTTAGATGAGCTGGAATGTACACTCTATCTATCTATCTATCTATCTATCTATCTATCTATCTATCTATCTATCTATCTATCTATCTATCTATCTATCTATCTATCTATCTATCTATCTATCTATCTATCTATCTATCTATCTATCTATCTATCTATCTATCTATCTATCTATCTATCTATCTATCTATCTATCTATCTATCTATCTATCTATCTATCTATCTATCTATCTATCTATCTATCTATCTATCTATCTATCTATCTATCTATCTATCTATCTATCTATCTATCTATCTATCTATCTATCTATCTATCTATCTATCTATCTATCTATCTATCTATCTATCTATCTATCTATCTATCTATCTATCTATCTATCTATCTATCTATCTATCTATCTATCTATCTATCTATCTATCTATCTATCTATCTATCTATCTATCTATCTATCTATCTATCTATCTATCTATCTATCTATCTATCTATCTATCTATCATCTGTCTAGCAACCACACAAATTAACACAGCAACTGCCTAGCAGCCCCACAGTACACTTTAGCAACCATCTAGCAAGGCCTACATCTCTTCAAACTTCAAATCTCTCTTCAATCAACCGAAGTACACACAGCTTATACACTCACCTAAAGGATTATTAGGAACACCTGTTAAATTTCTCATTAATGCAATTATCTAATCAACCAATCACATGGCAGTTGCTTCAATGCATTTAGGGGTGTGGTCCTGGTCAAGACAATCTCCTGAACTCCAAACTGAATGTCAGAATGGGAAAGAAAGGTGATTTAAGCAATTTTGAGCGTGGCATGGTTGTTGGTGCCAGACGGGCCGGTCTGAGTATTTCACAATCTGCTCAGTTACTGGGATTTTTACGCACAACCATTTCTAGAGTTTACAAAGAATGGTGTGAAAAGGGAAAAACATCCAGTATGCGGCAGTCCTGTGGGCGAAAATGCCTTGTTGATGCTAGAGGTCAGAGGAGAATGGGCCGACTGATTCAAGCTGATAGAAGAGCAACTTTGACTGAAATAACCACTCGTTACAACCGAGGTATGCAGCAAAGCATTTGTGAAGCCACAACACGCACAACCTTGAGGCGGATGGGCTACAACAGCAGAAGACCCCACCGGGTACCACTCATCTCCACTACAAATAGGAAAAAGAGGCTACAATTTGCACGAGCTCACCAAAATTGGACAGTTGAAGACTGGAAAAATGTTGCCTGGTCTGATGAGTCTCGATTTCTGTTGAGACATTCAGATGGTAGAGTCAGAATTTGACGTAAACAGAATGAGAACATGGATCCATCATGCCTTGTTACCACTGTGCAGGCTGGTGGTGGTGGTGTAATGGTGTGGGGGATGTTTTCTTGGCACACTTTAGGCCCCTTAGTGCCAATTGGGCATCGTTTAAATGCCACGGCCTACCTGAGCATTGTTTCTGACCATGTCCATCCCTTTATGACCACCATGTACCCATCCTCTGATGGCTACTTCCAGCAGGATAATGCACCATGTCACAAAGCTCGAATCATTTCAAATTGGTTTCTTGAACATGACAATGAGTTCACTGTACTAAAATGGCCCCCACAGTCACCAGATCTCAACCCAATAGAGCATCTTTGGGATGTGGTGGAACGGGAGCTTCGAGCCCTGGATGTGCATCCCACAAATCTCCATCAACTGCAAGATGCTATCCTATCAATATGGGCCAACATTTCTAAAGAATGCTTTCAGCACCTTGTTGAATCAATGCCACGTAGAATTAAGGCAGTTCTGAAGGCGAAAGGGGGTCAAACACAGTATTAGTATGGTGTTCCTAATAATCCTTTAGGTGAGTGTATAACCTTCAGCAGGGCTGTACGTTAACTTTTTTTGCACATAGCACTGGTGCTACGGAGGTTGAAAGTTTTGTAGCACAGGCCACACAATGGTAGCACATGTATAAAACGTCTGTTACCATGTCTGAAAAATGCTATAAAATACAAAACAGAGTATTTAAGAATAAATATAATAATAACAATTATTATTATTATTATATTTTACAGAAGAACATAAATTATTAGAAAGGTTTTATAATAAAATATTAAATTATGATCAAAAAAATCTGTGACTGTAATGTCTTAATTTTTGTCAGGAAATCTTATGTATTCACTGAGAAAGAAAAAAGTACTGTACACTTCTCTACGCCGCAAATCTATCACTACAGAATATTATAAAATAATATAATTTTTCCCTCATTCTGTGATGTGAAGCACGTCAGATCACAAAAGTAAGTTATTTCAAACACTTGATTAAATGTTCTCTTTTGTTGGACAACAGGTTTGTAAACGCTTCTCATTACAAGTTTGGAAAGATGTTTGGCACATGTTGCTTTTTCTAATGCACATTAAGGGGGTTTTCACACTGGGCACGTTTGCTGCGGTCCAAGTCCAAGCGCGATTGTTGAACTGGAATTTCAACTGACATCACTAATCTTTATTCTTGGTCAACACTATCAGTTCTGATACCTAATGTCCACTTTTCACAATCCAATCCATTCCTGATGTCTCACCCTACACTTTTTCCCATTTAACATCCTGTTTCACTCTGCAAAATGTCAGATTACGCAAGTACAATGAGTTGCAAATGCTATTTTGTGTTGACGCTACCAGATTGAATTGGTGCTCGGCGGCTTTAAGAAGAAAACACAGTGATCTCAGACAGTCATCTGACACACAAAAGAGAGATCAGCAGGTTATAATTACGAAACCATTGTGTGCTGACAAACTGACTGACAAGCCAACTGATTGTTCCAGTATTGTAAGTATATAAAAGTGCAGTGTGAAGAACTTGGCTGTTACTCAAGGCTTGCGCTGCGTAGCTGTTTCGGGGAGTTCAGAGAGTTCAGAGAGGAGAAAAATGTCCACATCTTACCTGCAAAGACAAAAAAAGAGAAAAGAAGACAATTTAATTTCCTATCACAGTGAAATTCACAAACATATACTACAAACAAAACTAACTACATGTACATTCATGCTGCATTCAAAAGATTGACATTGCACAAGCCGTTCTGCATTGTTTATCGGCTTCAGTCAATGTACAAACCAAAGGAAACGGTCTTATTTATGCAAACCGACATAAATATTTTTGTTTGTTTGTTTGTTCTGCTGAATCCATTTTACTTGAGCAATCAGAGCATTCTGAGAGAGGTTATGCATAACCCCGACATATGGGGCTGTGAACAGGTTAGAAACCTGATTGCAGCTGGGACACACGCCAGAGAACCTTTCTTTTTTCCCCTCTGCTTCTCTTTACCAGACAGACAGGTTGCATATTTGACTTGGCAGTGACGACTAAATGCAATCTTACTATGCAACACAGGTAAAACGGCAAGTGTTTAACTCAGGAAAGACTGCTGGAAATCACTCACTTAAATTAATGACAAATCAAGCCATGAGGGCTGGCAAAACAGGGAGTCATGGGAATGGCCTGTGTGGAATCTTTTTTTGTATTATGCACTAAAAGTATATACTTTGCTGGTGATGCAAAAGTCCATACTTATGAGTATATACAGTATAGTAAAACATACTCAATGTACTGGGGCATAACTTTCACGTTATAAAACGTCTTGATACCACAGATCCCATTGTTGTGCCTTTTTTTTTCAAAAAAGCTGTAGTAGTTTTTGCTCGACTGATAAAATCAAACACAAACTTATCTGTTGCACATCAGATTTTGGAAAATATTAGCCTAGAAAGCATGCACATATTCATACTACTAAAATGCACTGAAAACAGGGTATTTCTGGTGTACTTTCTTCGGGATACTATGAATTAGGACACACTAATTTCTATTTAGGATGGAGAATATGCAAATTGAGATGGCATGCTATAGTGCAATGTGAGGAATATCAGCGGCTTCTGGTTTAGGCATCAGTGTGTCAGTGTGTGTAAACTACCACTGTTTCACTGCTGCAGTGCACAGGAGGCTATTGACTCAAATAGAGTTAGTATTCCCCTCATCTCCTTATTGAGGGTTTATTGTCATGTTGATTTCATGGGAGAGAGATAAAAGGATGAGAAGATGGGGAGAAAATCCCAGATCCAACTTATCTTCTCTTACTCCCTGAATACCTCAAGCCCACCGCTGCTGCTATGTGTGGGAGAAAACAAATAACTTCAAAAATCACAGCCAATGGGCAGTTCTCTAAAATATAGTCACCCTTCATTCTGATTGGATGAAGTAATCAAATTGGCTGAAGAAACCAATTTTGATCCCAAAACTTAATTGGGCACTAAAAAAAAGACTAAATGAACAAATGAATGAACGAATGAATGGACAAATTAATGAATGAACGAACGAACGAACGAATGAATTAATAAGCTACTCTTAAAAGCCTGTCATTGGAGAATGATGCTTTTTGCCTGCAGAAATTCAGTAAGACAACTTTTCCAAGAAACAAGAAACTATTGCACTAGAATAACCAGCAAGACGACAGCATCTACCATGCTTTTTGACCAGCTTCAACCGTTCACCATGTCCTCACAACCTGGGCCAACATGGAAATTCAGTAGGATTGAAGATGGATTCAAACAGCAGCCCCATGATGCCCACAGATGCTTCATATTTCTAGATCTGCCAGAAAAGACACTCTATGAATAGTGACACTTGAGGAACGAAGAGGCTTTGGAGGGAATCCAGTATACAGGAATAAATGCACCTCCTATAAGAACATGACTAATGAACCATTCACACTTCTTTTTCTGTAGTAAACTGCTGTACTGGCATTTGGCACTGATTCCTGAGACAAAAGGAGAATCTCTCTAGAGGAAGCAAAGTAACAAAGACAACACTTCTATGACCTGCAGCCATTCACTACAGAGCCCATTGATTCTCCATTAGCACACACAAACGCTGTCTAAATCAACCTAGACTGTGTTCTTCACATGTCTGACAGTGCGATCTTAATTAATTCTGATCCAAGGCCAGTGAACGAAATTCCTTACTGTGTTTAACGACCGGCAGTTAATTTGTCCCGCGCAGCTTGGTTTTAATGGCCATTCTGTTTTTCAACACCCTCATACTGATATCTGTCTCTCTCCACTCTTCTTTCTGTATTCTTCAATTCTTTATAAATGCATTTAAACATATTTTTAATCATAATCCCATTAATGTTTATATAGAAAAAAATCTCAGCTCAAAGCTAAAATAATCCATACTTTCTCTTTCCTAGAGTCAAGAGACCACAATTTTCCCCGTAAAAGAGGTTCAGAGCATTGATATTACAGACTAACGCATCCTGCCAGTTGCTGTAAACATTACCACATCCTAACACACGATGTAAACAGCCCGAAAGCTATTCAGATCACACTGTGTAAGGTCATATCAATGTGAATTGCTTCAGAATGGTACAATCGCTGTGATTGTGATTGGTCTTTAAGATAATATAATTGCGTCACTAACGTAATTTACGTCTCACAGTTAGATGATCTTAGAAGTCAGGCGTATCACATTGAGCATCTATAATGAAGTGGGAAGTAGGAAATTTCCGATAGCACGTGAGGGCAGCATAAATCCCCGTAGTCTAGGCTGCAAAAGGCAAGTCTTCGCCCCACAGAGGAAAGCAGCCAATGACGCACGTCCTGCACGTCCTTCCACCTCCTTATGGAACAGGCTGACTGCAATAACAATCTGA
This sequence comes from Coreius guichenoti, assembly GCA_039654105.1. NCBI lineage: Eukaryota > Metazoa > Chordata > Actinopteri > Cypriniformes > Gobionidae > Coreius > Coreius guichenoti. The sequence continues at coordinate 11,888,506 of CM077172.1, read as the reverse complement.
ATTTCACGCCCTAGTGCCCCGGCCAGGATGAATGAGCCTAAGTATGTGAGTAAATTTGCTGCCCTATGCCTGCTGATTGATGAGGCCTCCGGTTGAGTTCTATTGATCTGCCATTTGTGGGCCATAATCAGACCTTGTACCTCGGTGTCCCCTCCCGGCCTATACACTTGCTGGCAGAGACTGGCAGAGAGAACCATAGCAGGCAGAGGCTCGCAGATAACATGGCCTTCTCACCTCTGTAAGTGGAGCTAAACTGAGAGATAAGGAACTCCCCGGGGCCTCCAGCCAGCACTTACAAAGCTATGCTCACCATGCAGAGCCGTTTACGTCTCATTCTTACTCAGCCGGTGTGGCGGTAGTGCCAGTGGGACAGGAATGCTCGATTGGTGAAGTTCCAACCCTCTCCTCCTACTTGCTATGAATAGATTAATCTCCTTGTTTGAATGTGTTCCAACTGGCCTATACTTATTCATAATTACCTATTAGGACTTCTTAATGTAATAAGCAATACTAAATGTGAAACTTAATTGTAGCACAAAAGAGGATTCGGGTCCATGCTGTATTATGCAACCAAACGGTAAAAGAAAACGGTAGTTTACAGATCGCCAGGCACCATCTTGAGAAAATCAGATTAGCTAGTGTAAGTGAACAGGAGGTCTGGAAAAATCCTAGGGCAAAAGCAGCACAGCTGAATTCCAAAGGAGGCCAACAGCTGGCCAATCGAGCCACTAAATCAAGAATCAAAGCCATGAAACCCTAAATGTCACAGCTGAGGGCAAAATTCTTGTTTTATGAAATACGTTACTATAAAAACTCTTCTGAGAAAAATAAGTATGTTTATGTATATACACCGATCAGGCATAACATTATGACAGGTGAAGTGAATAACACTGATTATCTCTTCATCACAGCACCTGTTAGTGGGTGGGATATATTAGGCAGCAAGTGAACATTTTGTCCTCAAAGTTGATGTGTTAGAAGCAGGAAAAATGGGCAAGCGTAAGGATTTGAGCGAGTTTGACAAGGGCCAAATTGTGATGGCTAGACGACTGGTTCAGAGCATCTCCAAAACTGCAGCTCTTGTGGGGTGTTCCTGGTCTGCAGTGGTCAGTATCTATCAAAAATGGAAGGGAAGGAACAGTGGTGAACCGGCGACAGGGTCATGGGCGGCCAAAGCTCACTAATGCACGTGGGGAGCGAAGGCTGGCCCGTGTGGTTCGAACAGACAAGCTACTAAAGCTCAAATTGCTCAAGAAGTTAATGCTGGTCAGAATACACAGTGCATCGCAGTTTGTTGGGTATGGGGTTACATAGCCGCAGGCCAGTCAGGGTGCCCATGCTGACCCCTGTCCACTGCTGAAAGCGCCAACAGTGGGCATGTGAGCATCAGAACTGGACCACGAAGCAATGAAGAAGGTGGCCTGGTCTGATGAATCACATTTTCTTTTACATCACCTGGATGGCCGGGTGCGTGTGCATGTGCGTCGCCTACCTGGGGAACACATGGCACCAAGATGCATTATGGGAAGAAAAAAAGTGTAGATACAACAGACATATTACAACATATTTTGGAATTCCTCTCAGCATTCTTCAGATGATATGAACGGTGTCTCACACATTTTTAGCTGCTGATAAAGTAGGTTTTGAAAAACTGTCTCAAAGCAGTCCCTTTCAGAGCTCACTTCAGAGTATTACAACACTAATGGCATAAAGAGATAAAGACATCTACAAAACCTTCAGATCTATCAAACTCTTGGCCTCCAGCTCAAGAGTTCTGGTGGAATGAGGCCATCTTTGTGGATGTGAGGGAGTACGAGAGGAACAGGAGGAGACTTTGTATCAAGCGTCTCTGGTCCGGGTGCCTTGAGACTCTATTAACAGTAAAACAAGTGCCATGCACACTCACACTAATTAACTAAGTTTCCCAAACGAACCACTGCGCAGAAATAAGTGCATCTGGGAGCCCCTTCAAAGCAGCAGTGGCACAGTGGCATGCCAGAGATTGTGCAATGCAAATGGGGCTGAAGAGAACTTGCCAAGAGCCATCAGGCTAAAAACACAAAGACAATGGATCAGACAAAACACTACAATAAATAGATCCATGCAAACAATACTAAGTGTCAAACAATGTCTAAGTGTCAGTGTCTGGGGAACCGAGTGTTTTGTGACAACAACCGGAGCAGCTTTTGACCTTTAAGGTGGGCTCGTGACTCATCGTCGAGCTTTGGGATTGGGACAATAATAACTGAGATAGATGGGCGCCCTGGGTAAAAGTGGATCGATGAGTGTCATAAAACAGCCGTCATGATAGTGCATGCATAATCCAGATGAGCAGAAGTATGTGACATCACCCAAGATGCATGACAGCATTACACTAGCTGTGGATTTAAGCCTCATCTTACTGGATATCAGTCACTGTGAAAATACAGGAGAGAGGAAAAATTGTTTATTAAAAAGGTCACAGCGAAAAGTTCACTTTGTCTGTCAGTATACCATGAAAAGTTATGTTGCTAGATCTCCAGCTATGAAGACATGATCTTCAGTGAGGTGGGAAAATCATCTACCCACACTTCTTTGCCAAACTTTACTTCCTTCGATGATGTTTTGTGAGATGGGGTTTTACCACCCACAGTGCTCTCTGTGTTTGCCCAGGGCAACGAAGATTCCAATCTGACTCTTATGTTACTAGTAGAGGTCTTCTCAACCTCCACATCCCCTGTCTCTACAGACTGATTCCTAGATATACCTGAACTATATATATATATATATATACAGTGGGGAGAACAAGTATTTGATACACAGCCGATTTTGCAGGTTTGCCCACTTACAAAGCATGTAGAAGTCTGTAATTTTTATCATAGGTACTCTTTAACTGTGAGTGGCGGAATCTAAAACAAAAATCCAGAAAATCACATTGTATGATTTTTAAGCAATTAATTTGCATTTGATTGCATGACATAAGTATTTGATATATCAGAAAAGCAGAACTTAATATTTGGTACAGAAACCTTTGTTTGCAATTACAGAGATCATACGTTTCTTGTAGTTCTTGACCAGGTTTGCACACACTGCAGCAGGGATTTTGGCCCACTCCTCCATACAGACCTTCTCCAGATCCTTCAGGTTTCGGGGCTGTCGCTGGGCAATATGGACTTTCAGCTCCCTCCAAAGATTTTCTATTGGGTTCAGGTCTGGAGACTGGCTAGGCCACTCCAGGACCTTGAGATGCTTCTTACGGAGCCACTCCTTAGTTGCCCTGGCTGTGTGTTTCGGGTAGTTATCATGCTGGAAGACCCAGCCACGACCCATCTTCAATGCTCTTACTGAGGGAAGGAGGTTGTTGGCCAAGATCTTGCGATACATGGCCCCATCCATCCTCCCCTCAATACGGTGCAGTCGTCCTGTCCCCTTTGCAGAAAAGCATCCCCAAAGAATTATGTTTCCACCATGCTTCACGGTTGGGATGGTGTTCTTGGGGTTGTACTCATCCTTCTTCTTCTTCCAAACACGGCGAGTGGAGTTTAGACCAAAAAGCTCTATTTTTGTCTCATCAGACCACATGACCTTCTCCCATTTCTCCTCTGGATCATCCAGATGGTCATTGGCAAACTTCAGACGGGCCTGGACATGCGCTGGCTTGAGCAGGGGGACATTGCGTGCGCTGCAGGATTTTAATCCATGACGGCGTAGTGTGTTACTAATGGTTTTCTTTGAGACTGTGGTCCCAGCTCTCTTCAGGTCATTGACCAGGTCCTTCCGTGTAGTTCTGGGCTGATCCCTCACCTTCCTAATGATCATTGATGCCCCACGAGGTGAGATCTTGCATGGTGCCCCAGACCGAGGGAGATTGACCGTCATCTTGAATTTCTTCCATTTTCTAATAATTGCACCAACAGTTGTTGCCTTCTCACCAAGCTGCTTGCCTATTGTCCTGTAGCCCATCCCAGCCTTGTGCAGGTCTACAATTTTATCCCTGATGTCCTTACACAGCTCTCTGGTCTTGGCCATTGTGGAGAGGTTGGAGTCTGTTTGATTGAGTGTGTGGACAGGTGTCTTTTATACAGGTAACGAGTTCAAACAGGTGGAGTTAATACAGGTAATGAGTGGAGAACAGGAGGGCTTCTTAAAGAAAAACTAACAGGTCTGTGAGAGCCGGAATTCTTACTGGTTGGTAGGTGATCAAATACTTATGTCATGCAATAAAATGTAAATTAATTATTTAAAAATCATACAATGTGATTTTCCGTCTCTCACAGTTGAAGTGTACCTATGATAAAAATTACAGACTTCTACATGCTTTGTAAGTAGGAAAACCTGCAAAACCGGCAGTGTATCAAATACTTGTTCTCCCCACTGTATACACACACACACACACACACACACACACACACACACACACACACACACACACACACACACACACACACAGGAATAAATTACATTTTAAAATATATTGAAATAGTAAACATTTATTTTAAATTGTAATAATATTTCACAATACTATGGTTTGTAAAAAAAAAAAAATTTTTTATCCAATAAATGCAGCCTTGATAAGCATAAGAGTCTTCTTTCAAAAACATAAAAAAATCTTAATTATATATGTATATATATATATATATATATATATATATACATATACACACACACACACACACACACACACACACACACTACTACTAATACTACTACTAATAATAAAAATAAGCATTACTACATGTTTATGTATAAATAAAAAAAATATATTTTACCATTAATGTTATTTATAATTACTCATATCGTGCTATAACATTTTGGTCACACAATGTAAAAACGGCTAGTCCCAGAGAGAGTCATTACAAAATTCTATTCAATGCATATTATATAGTATATAATATAAATAATACATTTTGAAACAAATGGACAATAATGATTAAAAAAAAAAAAAAAAAAAGATTGTGACTTCAAAGCACAGCGAGACAGTTTTAAGTCCCTGCATTCCTTCCAGACAGTTGGGTAATGATCACCCTACTGTAAACAGCCTCTGGCAGTCACCACATACACACACACACACACACACACACACACACACACAGGGAATCTCAATATCTTCCACCGACCAATGGACCTGTGTCTTATAAGTGGAGCTTTGGAATTTTAGGTGGTATTGAGTGCTGTGAGAACAGAACATAGATATACCCAAAGTCCTTCACTCACATTAATGTCTATGGCAAGACCCTGACCTGAACCAAACACCATGAATAATTCTGCCCACATCACAGTGTCCTTAAAACCCTGCTTGAATCTACGTGACGGCGTCTCAATGTAACAGAATGGTCTTTGTGTTCAACTCAGACCTCATTAATCGAACACAGGGTCGACACAGGGCCTTTTCTGGACAATTTGCTCTACAAAGCTTGTGCACAATGTCTTGTTCTTCATGAGCAGGTGAGAGCAATGCTTGTACCTAACACATTGTCACACAGCAATCTTCTTCCTGTTATAGTGCTAAAGCATCCTCTAAGTATATAGGACATGCATTAGAATATATGTAAACCATGTAGGACATGTCATAATTATATGGTACTCTATTGAAGTAACAAATCAATCTATTATAAGGCACTTTAAATGGGTCATGAGAAGAGTCCAAAATTAACTTTTGCCACATCTGTGAATGGTGGAGACAAAATTTACTATAGCTTTATTTTGCAGTTTTATATAAAAAAAGAAAAGAAAAGATAATACTGAAAATAAAAAAAACTTAGTTATTGTGGATAAATTTTGGTGTACACTTCAGTTAAAGTTGATAGTAACTGACTCAATTGTGCACATCACTTACATCAGGGAGGGTTTGATTATAATTCTTACAATTATATATAAAGCATGTATAATATTGCCGTTTTTTTCATAATATTGCATCTCTTTTATTGACTTGCAAAAGCCAATTTAAACTCCAATTTGGCACTTGGGAAATGTTAGTTTTGGATAGTCACATGGAATAATAAAAGCAATCTGACTTTGTCTCCAACTACTTACAAGTAACAACATAATCAAATAATGTCTTTTGCGAAGTGCAGGCTTTTACAACCACGTCCCTTTTGTAGAATACTAGGAACATGTGTTTTTTTTAGCCCAAAAACTAACTTACTGAAAGGCTTTTTAAACAAAGTACCCTGAAGGAGTTTCATAAACGTTATTATACAATATGCTCTCAGTCTCATTAACGTCAATGTCCCTGTTCTTTCCTCTTAAAGACAAGGTGAAAACGACTGCTCCCGAAACTCTGCCATAAAACATTTCAATTTGCCATAATAAATAGGCTGATGGATAAATGAATACATTAGCTCATTCATTAGATGTTTAACCAGGTAATTATGCGTAGGCACAGCTCTCCCTCTCTCTCTCTCTCTCTGGTTAGCATAGAAGTGTTAACCCAGGCATAATATCACTTCTAAAATGTACAATTTTCACTTATCAGTTTAACTTGTGCTTGGAAGGTGAGGGAGTAGGTAAAAGTGACTGTATCTGAAACAGCACACACAGTTTTTACAGTTTGAACATTTTACCACACCTGCTGCCAAGTGAGAGAATCTAGAAAATTTACCTTCCATTAATATATCTAACTGGCCACAAAATTGTACAGTTGCATCAAATAAACAAAACAAACAAACAAATAAATAAATAATAAATCTTGCCCCTTAAACCATGCATTATGTTGCCGGCCAAGTTTACTTGCCATAGTAATACAAAGTTTGTGAATTTGACTCACTTTAATACTTGGCTACTGTTAACTTTGGACCCTGGTAAATGGTTAAAAAAAAAAAAAAAAAAAAAAAAAAAAAAGATTTTTTTTTTGAAGTTGTAAATAAAACAAAGATTATTGGAGTGGGTTCTTACAAGAAAATACTATTTAAGTCTTCCTATTGTTTGAAATTTCACATTTAATTCAATGTGTTCTTTGTAATTATTTGTGAAAATACTAGCAATTGATCGAAAAAATTTTTATAGTAAATCCTACATACATTTTTTTTCAGTGTATATATCTAAATACATGCCTTTGCATGGACATTTTTAATGCACACAGGTGGCATAAATGTACTTAAAAACTAATCACAATTGCGATAAACTGTATGAAATCTCACACATATGTACATAATTGACATGCATAGCACAAATCGTGACATAGATCGAGAAGGGTAGAAGCAAAATTATTATACAGTGTTTTTATCAAATACATGTTTTTCTCTAGTTCACGTTGGCCAAAATTATTGACACCCAATTATTGCAACGTCCTTTTCCCAAGATAACAGCTCTGAGTCTTCTTCTATAATGCCTAATGAGTTTAGAGAACACCTGACAAGAGATCAGAGACCATTCCTTCATGCAGAATCTCTCCAGATCCTTCAGATTCCCAGCTCTTCAGTTCAGCCCACTCATTTTCTATAGGGTTCAGGTCTGGGGACTTAATTTTATGCTCAGGGACCCATTTTTTGTGTTCATTTTGATGTTTGTTTTGAGTCATTGTCCTGATAGAAGATCCAACCACGGCCCATTATAAGATTTCTAGCAGAAGCCGTCAGGTTTAGATTTTTTTATCTGGTGGTATTTGCTAGAATCCATGATACCATGTATCTGAACAAGATGTCCAGGACCTCCAGCAAAAAAAATAGGCTCACAACATTAAAGATCCAGCAGTATATTTAACCGTGGACATGGGGTACTTTTTATCTCTGTTTGCACCAAACCCATCTGGTGGGTTTGCTGCCAAAAAGCTCTTTTTATAGTTTCATCTGACCACAGAACCAGGTCCCTTTTGAAGTTCCAGTCATTTTTAGATAAGCAAGGAGGATTTTTCTTTTTCTTGAAACCCTCCCAAACAACTTGTTAAAACTTGATAAAAAAAAAAAGGCTCAACTAATCTCTGCATGCGATTCTCCATCTGTGACCCTTTGGAGAGTCTTTGGCCACTCAAACTCTCCTCCTCACCGTGCATTAGGACGATAGACACATGTCCAGGCAGATTTGTAACATCTTTAGTTGATTGGAACTTCTTAATTATTGCCCTGATGATGGAAATGGGAATTTTCAATGCTTTAGCTATTTTCTTGCAGCCACTTTCTATTTTGTGAAGCTCAGCAATATTTTGCTGCACATCAGAACTATATTATTTGGTTTTACTAATTGTGATGAGTGATTAAGGGAATTTGGCCTTTCTGTTTCCTCATATGTATGCCCCTGTGGAACAATAAGTCATGGCTGGACAATTTCAAACTCCTAGTCACCCTGGTGTGCTAAAAAAAAATGTAAATATGAATGGGAATATACAGGGTATTTTACTCAAGCAATTGTAGGGTGGCAATAATTGTGACCAACATGCATTGGAGAAAATCATTAGTTTAATTTCCCCCAGTTTTTTTGAATGAAAGATCAAAAGGATAAACAATGCAAATTTATTTTCACAGCAGCCTTTGCTAATATTTACCAAGGGTGCCAATATTAGTGCAGGACACTGTAACTACACAAAATGCTGCTAATAATAATATCTTTTTTTTAAATATTTATATAAGTTGGCTTATTTACAGGCTGAAACAATGATTTAAAAAAATTGGGCCACTACACACTATAAGCTGGGTAGAGGTGAAAGCAAAAGAAAGGTTTGGCATAATCTAAAGCATGTTTTCATTTTGGATACTTCGGATAGTAGGTCATTTTTAAAGTGAAGGAAAGATGAAGGTATAGAAACATCCAATAGGCTTGTATTGTGCATATCACGTCCTTGGAGCTAATCATTTTCAACTGCAGCAGGTTGACGTTGTTCTGCGCCAAATGTGAACAAATTAAATGAGGCAATTAAAGACTGAATAAGCCAGCGTTGATAATTATGGCCTGATATGCCAGCGGCAATTATAATGAGCCCAGTTCTGCTTCACAGACTTAGCGCTGTTCAGAAACTGTTCACAGCCAGGAGTTAAGTTTTTCCGCGAGGGCACTTGGGCCAAGGTTTCCAGAGCAGTCTCTTAGCCGTAGCATGCTATACGATTTTCACAGCGAGACCGGCTATAAGATATCCCTCTCGCGTTGAAAGGCCTGTTGGTTACAAGCGGATGGCTGTGGCGGGAAGCAGTCTGCTGGAAAATTGAGCCGCTCTGTTATATCCTGTGCTCTGTCATGTCCTGTGCTTCTAGCCTTTGAGTTTATTGTTCACGAAAGCTTGGTTGCTGCCGAGCCACTAGAGTTAACTAGCCCTGTCACTTCCATTAGGAAAACAGGCATGGATCTCTTTTAAAAGGAAAAAGAAAATCATATTCTGGTTTAAGTTGTACAAGAGTGTATTTGTGTGCAAGTGTGTCCTACGCCTTGCCTTTTCAGGTCAGACCTGTTTGCTAGCAGTGGAACTTATATAAGAGTATAGAAGAGAGAACAGCAACACAAACTTGTTTGCGGCCAATTAGAGCTACTTACTAAAATGAGGCAATGATCAGGAGCAAGACTACACTGAGACAGTGCAACACAAGCATGTCTCTCTCATCTTCTACATATGGTACACAGAAGACCATCTTCTGTCCAAGATTCAAAAAACTTGCCAGCACAATCTGACAGAAAACACTTTACTGAGGATGGAAATGCAAACATGGTTAGGTGTGCAATGCATTATTCAAGGCAGGACATTACATTATGGGATAAACAGGTTGAAAATGCATATTTAAGTACCGTAGAGGTTGATGGTCAAGATTTCCCCCTGTTGGTAGATGCCATAACTACACCATCTGGACACAAAAAATGTCTTTGTCCATTGATGGTCATTAAAAATTAACCTAGGGGTTTGTGAAGGAACTGCAGGGCGTTTCTAATGGAAATGCCAATGTTAAATGAAAATATAAGTATAATAATAATAATAATAATAAAAATAATAATAATAATGATAATGATATATAATATAATATAATACATTATATATATATATATATATATATATATATATATATATATATATTTCAGTTAACGCTTATTTTATTTCAAATAACGGAAATGTTTTTTTTTATGGTTTTAGATTTCTCATTTTCATTTAGTTTAACTTTATATATTAAAATAAAAAAATAAAATAAAAAATGATTAAACAACTATATATACATATTTTTATAGTTACTTATAACTATAACTATAAATAGTTATTTAAAAAAAACTATTTAAAAATGAGAAAAAAAAGTTTACTAAAATGAAAATGAATGGAAAATATAAAAACTAATTAAAACTATGACTAATAACTATAATAGTATCACAATGATACTAAAATAACAGATATTCATGGGCACTTCAAATAAATCATTGCATTTTACTGATTTTACTCTTCTATCAACTGATATATTATGGAAATAAACACAATCTGGAAAAAAGGGAACAAACTGTACAGTAACTGTTCTTTAGTAAGACAGTGAGCTTGCTTTGAACTGCACATCCATTTGAAATTGAATTTTCAAATCACAAAAAGCCTGACAATTAATTGAAAATCCGCAAATAAGCAATAGTCTGAGCCGTTGTGTTTGCTTTGCCTTGGCCCAGTTCTGTTGTGTTACTAAGTACTGTTGCTTTAAGTACTCTCTCCTCTCAGTAATGATGGGACAAACAGCTCAGCCTTGGTTCTCCTTTCTCTGAGACCCAATGTCCTCAGCTCTCAAACAGCACATCAGCCCTGACCCACACTGTCTGCAGCCTCTTCCACTAGTGTCATCTCTGAGGAGAGACACTCCATGCTTTACTGCTCACATTTTGAACGACTGTTGTATTGTTCATTTACGGGGGGGGGGGGGGGGGGGGTGGGGGGGGGATGGGGATTGGGCAGGGAAAACTGTGGCTTGAATCGTGCATTTAAAATGGATTGGTGGGGGGGGGTCAGAAAATGATTTTGACTGGTTTACATGCACATCGTTGATCCAAATTAAATGACATCAAAACTATAATATGCCTTCAGATGATTTAATATATAATAGGATAATATGAATATAGTATGAATATAGTATACACGTTATATGGACTGGATTTACACTACCTTTTAAAAAGTTTAAAGGAGTTTGAAAGGAGTCTCTTATGCTGACCAAGGCTACATTTATTTGAGCAAAAAATACAGTAAAATCAGTACCATTGTGAAATATTAATACAATTCAAAATAAATGTTTTCTATTTTATTATATTTTAAAATCTCATTTACTCCAGTTATGACAAAACTTAATTTTCAGCATCATTACTCCAGTCTTAAGTGTCACATGATCCTTCAGAAATCATTCTAATATTATGATTTGGTGCTAAACAAAGGATTATTATCTATGCTGAAAACAGTTGTGCTGTGCTGCATAATATTTTTGTATAAACCATCATACGTTTTTTTCTCAGGATTATTTGATTAATAGAAAGTTTATATCCCTGAAGAGTAGCATTTATTTGAAATATGTATCTAAAATCTTTTGTAACATTATAAATGTCTTTACTGTCACTAATGTGTCATTTATGAATAAACATATTCAATTCTTTAAAAACCAAAATCTTACTGACCCCAAACTTTGGAATGGTAGTGTATGCCACATTTATGATGCTTCTGCATAATTTTCCAAGTATGAATGCTTCAGTTCCCATTCACAGGAATTACACAGAAAACAGCACCCAGAATTTCTCTTTTTGTGTTCCACAAAAGAAAGAAAGCCATACAGGTTTGGAACAATATGCGGGTGAGTAAATGATGACAGAATTTTCATTTTCTTTTCCTCACTAAGAGGAGGGGTGATGACATCCACCATCTCTCCTGCCCAGCAGACCTTTCTGTGGAGTGCGCAAAAATCACCCCCTCACGCGGCACTCTGGGATCTCACTCGGGCTGCACGAGTCCTTTTCATCAGCTCAGTGATTGAAAAATTTAAGGGAAAAACAAGACTCTGATTTCTTTGGGATGAGCCTTTGATAAGGCCTTCGCTTTGAGAGCTTTGAAGAGAAGCCTCCTCTCATCTTCTGAATGCTTTACTCTCATTCAACTCCCGGAAAAGAGTGAGAGAGAAAAATAAAGAATAGGGAAAAAAAAACAAAAAAAAACGTAAAAAGTCAAAAGCATCTCATTGTATCAATTGGGGCAGAAACTGATCTAGAGCAGAGAAATACTATTATGCTTAAAATGTTGAATTGAATACAAATCCCAAAGACATTGCAGGGGATGTTGAGGGAGTGAGTTGGAGCACGATAGGTTCAATGTGACCTCCATTAGTGGCACCAGAGTGTGAAATGACGTGCGCACACGTGTACAGGTCTCCTGTTTCTGCTATGAGGCAGTAACAGCGAGTCAGTGGGGAGTCATACTCTGTAGCGGCCTAATGGAAAGTAATGAGGATCGACTCGCGGCACGCTGGGTTTCAAACCTAACACCACCACGGCCCGTCTGCCTGCCGCTAACCAGAGCGACAGCTGATGGATGCAGGAAATCAGCCATCTCTCCCATGTCTGAAACCTCCCAGAGGGACATTCCTAAAGGGAAACGAGGAATGAGCTGTGGGATCTGTGTAGGGGATGGTTTTGATAAAACGCTGACGTCACCAGTGCTGTATGTTTTTTTTTTTTAGAAGGTTTTTGTTTTTCTAAGCTTGAAGAAGCTCTCTTTAATGTGCAGAAACTTAACTCTCACTATGATAAGCTAACATGGTTACATGTGGACAGAGAACACTATTAATCCATAAATTTCAATGGGGTTAATGCTTTGCAAGAGTGAGGAAAAATGCAACTGTTTCAAAAGTGAAACTGTGACCAAACTTTTCCTGCAACTTTTCCCTCAAAATGGATCGTATACATTTCTAACTGTGAAGCGCTCCATGCAGCTTTCTCCAGTGTGCAAGTGACGTGAAATGACAATAAATCAGCACCAAGACACCATTTATTAACTTGGAATAAGATGCATAAACACTTTTTTTATTTTTATTTGATTTTATTTTTTTATATTATCACATTTATTTTAATAATTTAATTCATTTTATGTTATTTTATTTCATTATTTTATTTAAATTTTTCTTCTTTTTTGGAAAGAAATTAAAACTTTTATTCAGAAAGGATGCATTAAATTGTTCGTTATAAATGTAGACATTTTAAATTAAATAACATTTAATATTTAATTTTTTATATTATTACATTTAATTTAATTTAATTTAATATTTTATTTTTTCTTCTTTTTTTGAAAGAAATTCATACTTTTATTCAGAAAGGATGCATTAAATTGTTCGTTATAAATGTAAAGACATTTATAATGTTACAAAAGATTTATATTACAAACAAATGCTGTTCTTTTGAACTTTCTATTCATCAACAAATCCTGGGGGGAAAAATAGTTTGATGATTTGCACAAAAATATTAAGCAGCACAAACGTTTTCAGCATTGATAATAATATGAAATGTTTTTGAGCACCAAATCAGCATACTAGAATGGTTTCTTAAGGATCATGTGACACTGAAGACTGGAGTAATGACTGCTGAAAAATTCAGCTTTTCATTATAAGAATAAATTACATTTTAATATAGATTTTTTTTTAATAATGTTTCACAATATTACTTTATTGTAATATTTTAATATTTTTGAATAAATTATTAAAAAAAAAAAAAAAAAAACATTAAAAAAATCTTACCAGCCCCAAACTTTTAAACGTTAGTGTTCTCTTAAACAGTACTGGTCAATGTTTGAGAGACTAGAATAACTAAACTATGGCCAGAAATAGTTTAAACATGCTCGATTCTGTTCAGAACCAGACCTCCACTTGGTTTTTGAAATTATTCGTACGTTTTGCTCTCTGATGTATCAGACACTGCAACAATTTCATCATAATCAATTGAATGGCCGCATAAAATGATCAATGGTCCGGATTTTGCCTGCGGGCCGCTTGTTGAGAGATCCTGCCCCAAGTAATTAAGATACTCACAGCTTTAAACAGAGATTCATGGCTGTGTCCGAAACTTAGACAGCAGCCTGGCCCAGCAGGCCAATTTCTTCACAAAAGACAGAATTTTTATATGAAAATACATCATGAAACAGGTTGCAGACAGGCTTCTAAGGCACCATAATGTCATGTCTAATGGTCTAGAACAAATTCAGATGAGCTTTAGAGGTAACCAAGCAAATATTGAAGGACTGAAACACTTATTTCTTGCTAAAAATGAAATCTAAAAAATTCCAAAATGAATCATTCTTCCCACCGACCGTCAAAACTGCATGCACTGAATTGTGGGATATCAGTGAAAGATGCTGCATTCAAAATCCAACAAGATTGACAGGATGTTATGCAATCAAACCTCTATATACTACCTACTACACTACTCTAAGGCCCAATCCCATTTCTACCCCTTACCCCCTTGAAGGGGTAGGGGTGTATCGATTCTCTTTTGGCTGGAGTGGTAGGGGTAAAGGGAAGGGCCAGATAGCCCTTAAAACGAAGATTTTTCGAGACCACACTTTGAACGAAGGGGTATGAGGAATTTCCCTGCATATACCGACTACAGTGCTGCTAGAATGCGTGTAGTGATCATGCCACTCAGGATCGATCACTTGTGTGTTGCCTGGTTGCCAGTTTCTCCGTAGCTTGCTAAACGCACTATTTGAGTGATGTGAACACAAATTAATAATACAGTTAAATGAAATATCTGGTCATCCTTCATAACGCAGTCGCTATTTACATCACGTATCGTCTGTAAACGCTTGCGTTACCAAGGCAACAACTAACTCGTTTGTATTACATTGCAAAGAGCTCGGTTATCACAGCACCACAGAAAACGAAACCATATCCGTTCCGGCTGGCTCGGATCAGCACAGAATGGAACGGTTAATAAACAAAGAGAACAGTTTGGCCCGATGGAAAAGCAGCTCCACCAGTCTTGTATGTTCTGTATCATTCTGTCTTAGGAAACTCGAAAGTTCAAATACAGCACAAAACCACGTTGAGAGTGAGTAATCTGTTAAATGTGCTCGTGCCTGATTTCTGTTAGATATGTGCACTTCATTGCTGTTCATACTGGTTAAATGTTACAGGACACTAATAAAAGAAATGGGATATGATGATGTATGATGACGTGTAATGGTGTAGTAGTGGTGCCCCATTTCTTAGGGGATTTTTTCAGGGGTAGGGGTAGGCAAAGGGGTATAAAATAGAATTGGGATTGGGGCTAAATGTAGTATGATTGTCATCAGGCGCAGCCCATGTATCAGTCAGTACAGCAATTTTACTCAAAGACCATCTAAAGGTGGTGTCTAAGGCCATCTAGTCTGAATAATGTGGAGATATAAATCACAAATCAAGTAAGACTGAGCACGTCACATTCAGAGATGCTCCATTAACTTCAAAAGAATAGTTCACCAAAAACTAAATAAACACCCTCATGTTGTTCCAAACCTGCATGACTTTCTTTCTTTCTTTTTCTGAAAACAAAAGATATTTTAAAGATCAATGGGATCCAAAACACCTTTCAAGGTCCATGACCCTTCAAGCACATCTTTAATTCTGTTTGTCGAGTAGAACTAGATCGATCTCACTGGTTCAAGAACCACTTTCTAAGGGTCAAACCAGGACGGAATTTTCAGTTTTGAGTGAACTAACCCCCCAGGCACATTTTCGACACACAAACATACCCAACGGGGTGACACAGCAGCTGCTAGTGGTTCAGAGAGTTGCACAGTGAGCGCTGAAAACAATTAAGGGCTCTAATTACCACAGTACATCAGCTCTCAATATGCTGGCCACTGACTTTGGATTAGCAGTAATCAAACAACTTCACATAGGAGGGAAAATATAAAAGAATGGCCTGCTGTTATATCTGGCAGACACTCTGGGTACTTGAATTTCTCATTCTCTCGTTTCCACCATCTTTTAGTCTCCCTCTCATACAAAACTCCTACGAACAATCCAATAACATCTGCAGAGAGTGCATAATATCAATTAAAGGATTAGTTCACTTTAAAATGAAAATTTCCTGATAATTTACTCACCCCCATCTCATCCAAGATGTTCGTGTCTTTCTTTTTTCAGTCGAAAAGAAATTAAGTTTTTGAGGAAAACATTCCAGGATTTTTCTTCACATAATGGACATCAATGGCAACCAAAATGTTGAAGGTCCAAATCAATGCAGTTTCAAAGAGCTTCTTCAGAGGCTCTGCACGATCCCAGCTGAGGAATAGGGTCTTATCTAGCGAAACATTTGGTCATTTTCTGCCTAGCGTGACCTTTCTGACATGATCGCGCAATCCATGCTGTGTCGCAGAGCAGCGCAAGTTGAGCAATTTATGTTAAAAAGTATGTACATTTTTATATTTTTTTTAGAAAATGACCGATGGTTTCGCTAGATAAGACCCTATTCCTCAGCTGGGATCGTGCAGAGCCCTTTGAAGCCCTTTGAAACTGCATTGATTTTAACAATTTGGTTGCCACTGAAGTCCATTGTGTGGAGAAAAATCTCCTCAAAAAACTTAATTTCTTTTCCACTGAAGAAAGAAAGACATGAACATCTTGGATGGCATGGGGGTGAGTAAATTATCAGGAAATTTTCATTTTGAAGTGAACTAATCCTTTAACGGGAATTCCTCTTAGATACCAGCAAATAGTGATTAGTAGTAATGAAAAATGTAATGTCACACTTGGTCAATTTACGTCATCAGAAAAAAAACAAGTATTTATTTACACACTAACTTTCTGTTATACTACACCTAGACACATGATTTTACAGATTTCTCCCAGACTGAAACCAACAGCACACCGCAGCTCCTATCAGATGGGTCAGTTGTTTAGAAATAAGAGATGGATTTATATTACACAGATAAGCAGAGGAACAAGATAAAGTGATGGACCATGTCAGTTTGCTCTCTTATCGCATTCTGCTTGGGGAGAGGAAGTGAGAGAGGGAGAGAGAAAGGTGATTGGGTAGTTTGCTGAGCCACAAATGCATTCCTCATCCTCGGAGAAGTCATCGTTCAGGACTACTGAAGTGTGACAGCAGAAATGCTGAAACGCCCATATAGCAGAGCACAAAGTGAAGAATACATAAACATTCAAGAGCACCTCGGGCACAAACAGACACACCTGCAGTCTCCAAGAACATGGCAGTGTATTATACAACATGTAACTCCGTTCTTGCTAACTGCCTGTGTCGCAGAAAAAACAACAATGTTGGCCAAACAAAGGGTGCCATTCACTAGCCATGCATGTGCATTTATTATAAACCTGTGAGCAATAATATTAAGTCGGCACTTTTTAGAGCTGAAATTACACATAATTAGGAGTGGAAAAAATAATAAAAAACTAAAAATTAAATGCATTTGATTATATCATTTAATAATCGATTATGATGACTTCAATAATATCCAGATGCTGTTTTAGATTACATGCACATTCTCACAACAGTAAATTTGAAGAAACAAATGCGGACCCTTAAATGAAGAAAGTTCATGCTGCTGATTTCAGATTTCAGCATCATTATTCATAATTGCGTGCATACATTTGAGGAAAGTAAGTTAAATGTTCTTGTTTTCTGCATATTCAGGAATATTTGGAGTTTGAAATATGCTTAATATGCCTTGACTAAGAATGATTATTTTACAAATGCACATACATTTCTTAACCAAAATTACATTTTTGAGCCTGAACATATAGCCTGATGTATTGTTTTGTTAATATTCATCTGTAGTGCAAATTGTGTCTCAAATTGTCTGTTGCATTCAGTGCTGGGTAGTAACTGAATACGTGTGATCTGGATTATGTAATCAGATTCCAAAAATTTAGTAATCAGATTACAGTTACTTTTTTATGGATTACATGATTACATATTCACACAATGGCAGTAAATCATAATTTATTGATTCTCCCTAATTTTTAATCTTAAATTTTCCTTTCTAAAAAATCCTATTGTGTTATACCGTTTAGCTTTGACTATATTCACAATATAGAATGGCTATGTAATGTATGTCATGTAAATAAATCGGTGACGCTTCTAAATGTGGGAACAATTACAAATACCTCTCAATTACACCATGTATGAGATGAATAATTATTCAAGTTACTAAACATATAGCTGTGAAACACTGTGTCTTCATCAACTCCAGTGACCTTCACTAATTATTGATCTGGACAAAAGACTCAACAAATATGTTTAAAAATTATAAATAAATAAATAAATAAATAAATAAATAAATAAATAAATAAATAAATAAATATTATATTATATTATACAATACATTCAAATCTAAGTGATAAGCGAGTTAGCTCAAAATTAATCTAAAAGTAATCAAAAAGTAGTCCGAATACATAAAATGAGCATTCTAGATTACGTTACTTACTACAATTTTCGTCTTATAATTTGTAATCAATAATGGATTACAATTAGCAAGAATTCTGCCCGGCACCGGTTCCATTTATACAACTGTTTTTAAAGAAATAATAATAATAAAAAAAGATAATGCAAGGATGCATTAAATTGGTCAAAAATGGCAGTAAAGATATTATAAAATATATTAAAATAGATAACAGTTGTTTTAAATTGTAATCATATTTTAAAATATTACTATTTACTGTATTTTTAAATCAAATAAATGCAGCGTTGACGAGCAAAACAGACTTTCAAAAATATTAAACTTTTGAACAGTAGTTTTAGCATATTTTTGGAGATAATTATTATTCCAAAATAATCAAAACAAAGCAGAATTGAATCACATCATTACACAGTTATAGATTTCACAATGCAATAATAAAGCAAAGATTTGTAATCAAACTGAATCATATTGGAACAAATAATTACATTCCTACTTATAATAACCTGCCGGCAGGAAGGATTTGATCCAGTGCAAATCCATGCATCCTGTATCATCCTCTCACCTGAAGCCTTGGGCTGCCACTCACCCATGAAAGTCCACAGTCATGGGTTGCACCACAGACAACAGCAGAAACAGATAGCATCAGCCCACACCACACTACCACAGACACGAGAAATCTACCACCAGCAGCCTTTTTGGTGAACCATGTGCCGAACAAAGATCTTATCTCACTTGGGCTGAGTTTCTCATGGAAAATGAACAAAACAGGGCATGGAGGAAAGATAATGTGTAAAGGTGTTAGTAATGGTCCGTTCTAGGTAAGAGTGCAGTATGTTATAACATCTCAATCATTCCTGCTAGACAACACTGAGATTAAACAGAGACCAAATGGTGACAGCGATTAAAGTGTCCAGCTCAGAGTTTTCCCCTAAGCAAAAGATCCCAGTAATCCCACGTTTCTCCTGCAGAATTACAAAAATATGGCCAGATTTACTAAACAGGGCAAATTAGCGTGAGAGTGCAATCCCATAAAAGCGACGATGGGAGTGAAAAGTTTGCGCGTGATCTAACTATGTGCATATTAAAGAACACAGACGCAGCCGGATCATTTCCATAATGACCAACACAATCTTCCAAGAGCAGCACGAATTAGTGTCTGGTTTAAGACATGCTTTTTTAGGTGGTAAATAATAGCACAAATACCAGTAAACTGACTAGCGCAAACTTTAGTAACTCACCATGCATGATTCATTTAAATACTCTCCTCCCATAAATCTTGCGTCTGAAAGGGAAATTCCTACAAAAGCATATGCAATACGGTCAGCCACAAAAATGACCCTGTCCACGCCTTTTCAGAGCTAATTTTTCACTGCGTTTCTTTAGTAAATCCGGACAGTATAGTTTTTTAACAGCAAAAGAGGGTTTGTGCTGGCGTAAACTTTTAGTAAATCTGCCCCATGGTCTCATTAATATCTCAGATTTGCAAATATTCCAATGTTTGCATTAAAAATAAACATAAACATTACTCATTAAATACTTGAAAGACCAAATGATCTGAACAATGGTTTCCAAATTCTTTTTATAGCTATAAACTCTTACTGTATGTCAGAATTGTCTCCTTTGAGTCAATTTTACTTCTTCTAATGAATTTTAGGTGAACTGTCTGTGGCAAAACTGACAAAGTTTTACTCTGAGATGTCAGAACAATCTTGTATTATCGCCTTTTTACTTCTCTTGCACATTTTTCTGTCCTGCATATGTTTAATCAAGACAAGATGTAATCATTGGACTGATATTATCCATAAAATGAATTATATGGAAAAAAGCAGCATGGGCATTGTTCTAAATATCATCTTTTGTGTTTCACAGAAGAAAGTAAGCATACAGGTTTGGAGCGACATGAATGTGAGTACATAAAAGACATTTCATTTTTGTGAACAAACCATACACATTTTTAAGAGCTACAAAAAAATCGATTTCTAGTATGTAGTAGTATGTACCTGACCAAAATGCATGATTACTTCTGAATTCTTCTGTGAGAGAAATATTTTATCTATAATATTTGAGCAGCTACTTCCTGCACATATTCCCTCCTTACACAATCCCATACGACTGAACAGTTTGTTAAGGCCCTGCAATGTTTCTTTGAATCTGACTTGAGAGAGCATGTTCATGAGGGTACCATACCCAACGGCAGAAGGCCGATCCAAGCAATCCAGCTCGGTCGTATCACAAAAGAGAGAAAAAAAAAAAACCAACACGAGAAGCCCGAGAATGAGCTCTACTTCTGAGGCGATTCAGAGCATGGAGCAGAAGCCTCAAAGGCTGATATGGCATATTCTTACATTACGAAAACAAGATAAAAACAATGTAAGGCCTAATAATAAAAAAGAAGAAAGCAAAGGCGAGGAGGGGTGAGGGAGCTTTGAAGTGTCTGTGTTTGCATACGACTGAGTTTCCTCACAGGGTGCATCCTAAAAATAAAGAGGGTACATCAGGCTTTTCAGGGCTATGGAGATAAAGTAGGCCGTTGGTTCTCTTATTTGGGCCTGTTATTCCTCTGAGTGCCTTTGAGAAGGGACAGGCCGGGCTGCTCTGTAGCATGACTGTGCTGTGATTGAATTCCTGCGGGTCAAAACCTCTGAAGAGATCATGAGAGAGTACTGCAAACTTCACAGTACACTGTAGATCTGTGCAATGATGGGGCATTTATTGTTTTATTAGATTAATGGAGGGGAATCGTAAGGAATTTAACGATTGCAGTTGTTGATTGATGATACCATTAATCGCTCTTTTATACTAAACAAAAACATGACACATGAACAACCAGTCAGTAATTACATTGATCTCGCAAGCCTCAAGTACACAACACTTTTACAGTTCTCGGTTCATTTCAAGAAGTCAAAATCCGCTTTAAATTGATCACTCATGAGTTTGAGACAGATCTGTGAGTCTTTTCACCAATTATAAAAAAGAATTGGCTCATAAGAGGACAATGAAATAGAAAGACATATTTGTATTAAGGTTGCCAATCTATTAAAAAATGTATTAAAAGTAAAAAAAATAAATAAAAATGTACAATAATAATGATTTTAATCTGCATCTGCATCTGCATATGATTTTAATCTTGCCAGAACACTGCATGATGGACTACAATTTTTTTTCTACTATTATTATTTTGGTTTTTATGTATTAAACAGTCCACGTTAGTCACAAAAATTAATGCACTGATCGTCCAAGCCTTAGTATGTTGCACCCATTTTTTCTCTCCAACTACAAATATAATTTCGACTGCAAGATCACATTTGAGCTAAAATATGAATTTTTGTAGGTTCCAGTGTTTTTTTTAATAGAACCGATTCTGAATAAGAACTGTCTTTCAATACCCATCTCTCATTATAAATGAGATAAATAAGATTAAGGATTTCTGCTCAAAATCTGCTTTTCCCAAAGAGTTTGAGTTCTTTTACAGCTAGCTATACATTTGTTCTTGAGTAAACATCTGTCTACACTGCAAAAGAACAACATGTAAGACAAACCCAAAACTACAACATTCCTATTCTAATCACCAAAGCAGCCTACACTGCAAGCACGCAACACCGCTTGTCAGACCGAGGGCCAAGATACGCTGACACTCCCCGTCAACAGCATTCAGCGCCGAAGGCTTGGCACGAACGAGAAAGCTGTTGAATCTCGGCAACGGCGCCCACTCCTGCCACCCAGCCCTCTGTTTATTTATACCCACCCCCAACCAGGTCTGGCACTTCAGACCTTCTCGTCCTCCCCCATGTGCCCTTCCCCTCAGCCTCCAACACGCAAGCTATATTTAGCCGTGACCGCGTTTGGCAGGGCCGCCCGTGGAGGGAGACAGGTGGGGAAATATTCCCCAGCTGCACATTCCCACAGCTTGATGATCAGGGCTGATGGGGACCAAGGCGGAACGAAGCACAACTGTCCCTTCTTAGCAGCTGGTGTGGCCCATTAGATGGGATTAGAGCATGCAAACAGGCCCCTCCGTCCCTCTCTCGAGGGGAATGTGCTCAGAGAAAAGCCACCTTGACCTTGACCCAGACTGAATCACATTTGTTCGTCTTTTGTCGCCTATAAAGCGCCACCACGAGACTGCTACCATTTTCTTCTGCCAAGCTAACACCCCTGCTAAAAGAATAGAACAGGACTCAACAATAAGGGCTGCCCAATGGCCTGGGGCCAGCATGAAAGACGCTTGGGAGAATTGTCACTGGCCCGACAGTCACGAAAATTTATCATTTGCATGTCTTTTTAAGTCTTGCCAGTTTTAACCATTAAGCGATTTTAAACAATTGAAGCATAAGAAGACACGAAAGGAAACTCAGTTCTGTACTTGCATGCTGTTTTCTGTGCATTCACACCCAAAGCGCGCATACAGAGAGAGCTGCGACATTTGATTATGAGAATTGAGAATTTCACTGATATCTAAATGATGGTGTTATAATCTTTTTTATTATAATACAAGGTTACATGGTTTGAAAAACAATGAAAACAATGACTATGTATGCATGCATGTGTGTGTGTGTGTGTATGTGTGTATGTATTTAGTTCGTTAGTTTGTTTGTTTGTGGCAGGGCCAGTGAAAATTTTGGCAGAGCAAGTAAAAATTAATCCAGTAGAAAAAAAAAAATCCTTAGCATTGAACACTGAAGAAGTCAACCTTTCAAATTGAAAATGAAAGTCTATGTTGCCCATTCAAAGAGGATCATTTATCCAATGCAGTCCACAGGAGTCCCATTATCCATTAGAGATATGTGGCAACGAAAGGCCTTGATAATAGAACTGGGGAACAGATTAACCGGGGTTAGAGTTTTTAATGAGTTTTGCTTTTTTACTCTGGTGAATAAGCGACCAGACGTTAAGTAAACGTGATAGAAAAATGCCTTAGAAATGGACCCATCATTAGTTACTCTACTAATTAAATCAATAATCAAAATCATTAAAGTGCTTTAACAAAGGTGGCTCATTCATCACTGCTTGTATGATATTTTATCTCCTTGAAAAGAACATGAATAATGCGTGTCCTCTGCCAATAACCATGTGGGAGTCGAGCATCATTCATAGGCAAAAGCCAAACTTGTCGAAGACGAACAGTGAAAGCAATTGTTAAGATATACCTCAAGGTCCAGAACAATCTGCTACAACCCGTTTGGCACTTAATAACAGTTGACATTTAACATGAAACAAATAAAAGAACAGCGGTACAGGTGTCTGCCTCCTCTGTCATGAGAAATGTGATTTACACGGCACTATAAAAATATCTGACACAATATACTCTCTAGTTCTCTCATTTTTCAGATGAGGCCAGCACAAAAGAGATTTTGATAGAAATACGAACAGAAGAACCTTGAGCAGTAAAAGGACCAGCACACTTATTTTGATCATTAACACAGCTTCCTGGAGAGAAAGGCATTTTGTGTTTTGGGAAATAAAAAAGAATGATTCTCAATTTAATATAGTATACAAATATGGGTTCCAACTAGTGGCGTTCCACGAACTGGCCCTTGTTTCAGGGTTAAATACCATTACAGATTGAGAAAGTGATGTTATTTTGGGAAATTAGCCTTCTCTTGAAAATGTTTTATAATGTTATTTTACTGTTTTCATGCCAACATATTTTCAGAGTTCATAAAATGCAGTTTAGGCTACTGGGTAAAATAGTGTAAAAACAGTTCTAGATAGGCTAATGTAACTTTAATCTTAGGGGTCATGACGTGAGAAATCACTTTTTTTTTTTTTTGTACCATCAAAAATGTTTGTTTGTACCATTAAAACATCCTGCAAGTTTTATAGCTTAAAACATCCTCCTCATTATTATAAAAAAAATTAACCAAACACCAAAAATGATTCGTTTGGATATTGTGAGATCTGTGACGTCACATGGGCAAAAACAATTGCACATGACTACCTCTAAAGCAAGATTTCGACGAATAGATTTACATCATCTCACCATAGGCTAACCAACTGGCATTCAACCGTTTGTTAAATGCTGATTTTTATATGGATGATGTTTTAAAAACAATAACTCACATGCAATAGCAAGTGGGTGTTGATGTTTTGTTGATAAAATTTGTTAAAGTCGTCATGAAATGGAAATTGCAATCATCTTTTCTTCCTTAGAATGGCGTTCTCGAACTAGAAAAAAAATGCAGGGTGGGACTTGGTTTTATCCAATGGGAATTGATTGTATCACTGTTGTTTGCTAATTGCTGCAATCTCACATGAGTGAGAGGTTGGTGGTGGGAAGGGATTATTCATGGGTTAATGAATAAACAAATGAAAAATATTATATTAGTTATAGAGTGGTGCAGGTATGACATCACTTTGTAGGCCAAAACGCGGAAACGAGTTAGCATTTTAGCCCTTCCGGTTCCATCGTCCCCAAGTCAATAGGTTTTTTGAAAGGGTTTTTGGTTAAAGTAACACTATGTAACTTTTGGCGCTCTAGCGGTTAATAAATAAAACTGCATGCGCCTTGTGGAAGAACATTGTAGCCGCAGCTACTTCTCACTGTTTATGCCTATGACGAGTCACGCAGGTACTGTGCTGCTCCGCAGCGGTGCGACCCGAACCGGACTAAAATAAACCGAATATAAACACTCATTATATGTGTACCATAGTGATTCAGGATAAGACAAAAACACGGTTTGGAAAATGGATTCATGATGTACTCGCTCATTATATAAATTTAGTACATTTTGAGCATAAGAAAGTTACATAGTGCAGCTGAAATAATGACTGAAATAATGTCTGTGGTGAACACAAGCTCAAGACACTTTCACGTTTTATTCTACGACATAAAATACATCAGTATTACCCCACTCATGATTTTATGAAGTTGTACGTGTCTTGAAAAAGGCGCTTTTACAGCCTCATTATGCTCATATTGTACTCTTATATAGTCTAACTCAAACGTTCTGGGAAAATGTTTTGAGATAAAAACTTAAAAGAGTTGTCGGAAGCTTAGTGATGGTGACGTTGACGTCGTGGGACCATGGTGTAGTCTGTTTATAGCCTACCTTTAGCTTTTTACTTCTGGTGACTGCATTTAGGCTTCAAAATTCATAAAAGTTGTGTTCATCTGTGATAATTATCTTGCTAGACAAAAGGTGTAAGTATCATAAGCTTTTGTTATTCACCTATGGGAAAATCCTATTGGGTTTTTATCGAGGGAACCAGTGTGATGCTAACTGCCGGTTGGCCTACAAAGTGACGTCATACCTGCACCACTCTATTAGATTGGATATAATTTACAATAGAATATTTCTAAATTAACAATAACCTAGATTAATAAATGCTGTAAAACTGTTTATTAAATGCTGTATAAATTGTTATTTCATGATACCTAATGCACTAACTATAGAAGCTTATTGTAAAGTGTATTACCCACTTCCATTCAGTTAACCTTTAGTTTAGTTAGTCACAGTGGGTATCTGTGAATGCTGAAAGAGATGTGTTGTAATTTCAACAAGCAGGTGTACGATTCCCAGCCGTACATGGATAATTAGTGGAGTTTTGCATGGTAGTCTATGAAGGATCCACAGCATATATGACCACTGCCATAAACACGACCCTGCAGCAGTGGAAAGAAAACATTAACCCAGCAACCGTATAGAGCAAACGATTATTGAGCAAGTAGATCTATCACATTATGGCTAATTTCCTGATGGCTCTGACATCATGACATAATTACAGGTAGGTTATCTATGGTAGAGTGTGGTAATAGCACAGCGGGGGAGAAAAGAGTCAGACAATGAGACGTCACTTTGTGGAGACCTAAATTTCTAGACATCTAACTTTACACAGGGATCAAGACTGATGTTAAACTAAAATACTCAACCCAGCCCCTCTTCTTTAACATGCAAACAAAACAAGTGCACATGTCTGCCGTGCAAGGATCTTTTGTGACTCAGTAACTCAATTCTTTATAGGGCCATATCACCCACCTGTCTGAGCCTGAACATTTCTGCCCCCGGTTCTCCCATCTAGCACCTCTTCAGGAGCAAGCGCTGGCGTTCAAAGCCAGCGGCACAGCATTACTCCACATATATTCGCTGCTTTGCCATTAGAGTGCCATTCGTGCTGTTAGAGCCCATGCTGTTTATTTTATCACTCTCTTCGGTGATAAAAGTCAATATTATGAGTTAGTTTACAATAGCTATGTTTAGAACAAAATACTAGTTTACTACTCCATGAATTCTGCACAGTACATACTACATACAGTACATGCCTACTGTGTGAAGCAATGCATTATGCTATAAATGTTAAAAATAGGATTTGCCACATGACCATCACAATGCATCTTTAATTCAGAAATCCTCTTTCTATACTCCTTTCAATAGTGCCAAAAGCTGCTTGACATAAATTCCAATCAAAAATAAAATATACTCCAATAATCTTTATTTTATTTATAACTTTGAAAAATCATAAATGGCATGCTCAACGCAATCGAATGTATTACAAAAACATGTTCAGGAGCGTCTAAACAAATTGTAGTGGTAACTGAAGAAAGAGGTGTGGGTGGATTTAGACTCAACAGCAAATCCACACACTGAGGATTTCTGTCAGCCACAATCCTGACAAATGTCTCTGGCTGAGACTACGGAGTAAAACAAACGGACTGAGACAGCTCTGAAGGTGAGAGGAAAAAAAACACTAAATATCCCTGAGAAAGCTGCCGGTGTATATGTGTGTGCGTCTAGCTCTGCTCCAAAACTGAGTAAGTCCCATTTTAATGCATCGTAGGCGCTATACGTCACGAAGAAGGCGATCACAGAATGCATTGCAATGAGCACAGAATGCATTGCAATGAATTAAATTGTTAAGAAAAAGGGAAGGAACAGGAAAAGAATAAGAAGAGGCTGAAGAAGAATATTAAAGTCGGTATGAAATGACAATCCACCATCTAATTTCTAAATTCATGTTTTTGATCTTATTGTGAGGGACTCACCCATGTATGCGCTTCATTTTAAAAAAAAAAATTTGAGCTTGTTATTTTAAATCAAAACTCACAGACTTCTCTCTAGTTATATATGCTGGACTTCTCCAATCATTAAGTCCACTTAAAACCCGCCCCTTTCTTAAAATCAACCACTAGCTTTCATTCAGATCTGCCTCCAGCCAATCAACAACCAAATGATAGAATAAAGTCTCTGCCCTACATTTTGGATAATTTGTTTTCACTTAAATGTTTATCACAATACAAAAGGAAAGATCTGTCGCTACTTCCGTTTCATCGTGGAAAATCCAAAATGGCATACAATGCAAGATAGATGTATTACAGTTACTATAAATACACATAAATATAGATACACATAAATATAGATACAATTCATTCAATACAAAAAACTAACTAAATATTTAACCAAATATGTGCCTGTGCAATGTATGTTTATGCTTAATAGGGCAATGCTGGCTTAGCAAGATGCTAATGCTAAATTATATTGGAATTGACTGTGAGTGAAGTTTCCATGTGGAGAGCTATATTGTCGCATAAGTAGAGCGCTCCAAATGAGTCACTTATGAGGTTCCATTTCAAGATACTGTTTATCTTAACAGAAGAGATTTTGGAACAGACCTATCCGTCTCTCTCTCTCTCTCTCTCTCTCTCTCTCTCTCTCGTTGTGTGTGTGTGTATGTGTGTGTGTGTGTGTGTGTGTGTGTGTATACCGATAGAGGCCCTTTGCTGACAGAAACTAGCAGGTGACACATGGTGAATGGAATTAATTCTGAAGGCCACTCTAAAAATATCTCAAGCCTTACACCAGACAGAGTTCTACCAGCATCACGCATGCCAACCAACATCCACACACCAACAGGGTGCACATTCCTGCCAACTGGCTGGCGTAAGTTTAAAATGTTGAGTGTTTAGCAGCACCGAATTCCTCCCCATGTGTGCTGGGCTCCACCCTGAACTTGAGGGCCCTCGACATCTGTCTCCAGGGGATCCTGAGTCACAGACTGTGGTGGCCGGTTGTTGGAACCCAAAAGAGACTGGAGACTGGATCCTGGCTCTGTGTTTAGGAGAGCCCAACGACACCATCTGTCTCTCATCTGCTCTACTTCAGTGCGACGAGTCATGCCGCAGCACTCGAGGGGATTTAGGAGAGCGTTTCCAAGCATGAGCGTGAACATACCGTATGTATGTTTGTACACACACACAAAGAAAATCCAGAACGATGCTTTCTCCGGTGACAGCAAAAGCCTACAGTGACTGAGGTATGTCCTGACAGGCAGCTGTGTACACACCTGAGGTCTGCCGTGGGATTGTCAGCAGGCATCTGGAAGGCTTGACTGTCTGCACGCTGAAACGTTTCTAAGGCTCTGTGTTGCTGTGGTGTGGAGCTGTTCTTTTACTCCCCCCTCCTATTAGCCTTACTGTTTGCTCTGAGCTGGAGGCAGACAGACAGAGTGATGTGGACTGTCTGCAGCATGCCTGTCAGGTTACAAAAAGCAATACGTCCACCTGTCACCTCCTCTAGTCAGACTCCCATCACCCTGCTGTAATCCTGCCACTGGCCCCCTACACAGAAACCAGCTTCAAATTTGCTGACACAGTAACAACAATCGCACACTAACATGCTCAAACACATTAGACACATACACACATCCAAGCACATCAAACGAAAAGAGATGAAAAGTAGAGGAGGGGAAAGGTGAGTGAAGTAAAGTAAAGTAAAGTAAAGTAAAGTAAAGGAAAGTAAAGGAAAGGAAAGGAAAGGAAAGGAAAGGAAAGGAAAGGAAAGGAAAGGAAAGGAAAGGAAAGGAAAGGAAAGGAAAGGAAAGGAAAGGAAAGAGGAAAAAGGGGAAAAGGAAATAGGGAGGGGATGAGGGAAAAAGTAAAAAAGAAAGGAAAAGGTAAGGAAAGAGAGGAAGAGTAAAGAGGACAAGAAAAGAAAAAAGGAAAATGGAATGGAAAAAGAAATGAGGAATGGAATAATGAAAAGGAACAGGAAGATGAAAAACAACAGAGAAAATTAACAAGGAAAAGAAAATAACAGAGAAAAAATAACAGCAAAAGAAAAGGAAAAGGAGGAAAGAGGAAGGAGATGAGGAAAAAGTTTAAAAAAAGAAATGAAAAGGTAAGGAAAGAGGGAAGGGTAAAGAGGGCAAGAAAAGAAAAAATAGTCCGCTATTTTTAGGAAATTATTTTAAGAAAAGGAAAGGGAAAGGAAGGGAAAGGAAGATGGAGATAGAAAATGTAAGGAAAGTTGGATGAGTAAAGGAAAGAGGAACAGGTAGATAAGGTAGGGAAATATAAATGGGGAAGGGAAAAGAAAGGGAAAAAGAAGAAGTAAATGAAAAGGGTACACCTCTTAGGGAAAAAAGTTCAAAATATGCACCGTTTAGAGGAAAATAAGGTACAAAGGTGTAGCTTTTTTTAAAGGTACCACCCCAATGACAGTTTTTTTTTTTTTTTTTTTTTTCTGGGGAAAGGGAAACTAACAAAGCTGATCATTAGCAACTTGCAGTTTTTCCCTTTTGGTTTGGACTGCACCAAGTCTAAACAAACCGGTGGAGAGACTGTGGAAGTTTTGACCTCAGCCAGCACTCTGCTCACTACCATCACAAAAGCACAGCACAGAATCTCATCCATCAAACTTGTCTGAACAACTTATGGGTACCCCCCAGAAACATCACTGTGAGCATCCAAATACAACATGCTTCATTTCAATTCACAAGAGCTGGCAAGAAGGCAGAAGATCAGAACCAATATTGTGTTTAGACAGAGATGGTGAAGTTCTGTGCTAGATGTCCAGGACTTGTCAGGCTTATCTGGACTGGACAGTTGCCGTATGCAGGCTGTTCGGTCTAAATTTAGATAGCCATTAACAGTTGTTGAATGTCTGCGCATAGAGCTCCACTACTTTAAAAAATTAATTGGACATACAGAAGGGCTTTTCACACTGCGCTTAACCTTGAAATATCATTGTTCTAAACCCCATTTTTTAACCTTTCACACTTGTAATTTAGAAGCGGAGTTACCAATGCTTTTACAGAGTCATGAAACCCTGCTCTGAAGCAGGGTTAGCACAGGTTTGCAGTGCCAAATATGTGCAGTGTGAAACGATAGTGTTAGAATGTTGCGGCAGATGCTTAGCAAACAGACCTTGTAGCAACTCATAATGTAATAACTGCACATAATGTAAAAACTGCAATTATTATTGTAATAAAATGTTCATAATGTAATAATTTTCTCAAAATGTAATAAAATCTTGAGCTCATCATGTAATAAAAATGTTTACATTATGAAAAATTTATTACATTAAAAACTCACCAAAAACATTTCATATTTTCATTATTGTAATAGCTTTTAAAACATAAAAATATTAGTATTCCCTTACAATACATTTTTAAAAATCAAAATCCAGTCCCTACCTGCGAAATGCAACAGATTTAAATATTCATGATATTATTATTATTATTATTATTATTATTAATAAACAAAGCATTGGTATTTTAAAAATATACTGTAAAGGAATACCAATGCTTTATGTTTAAGAAACATGTAATAATAATAATAATAATAATAATTGTATGAATATTTAAATGTTGCATTTCACAGGTAGTTTAAGACTGGATTTTGATTTTTAAAAATCTACTGTAAGGGAATACTAATATTTTTTATGTTTTAAAAACTATTACAATAAAGAAAATATGACATATTTTTGGTGAGTTTATAATGTAATAATTTTCTCATAATGTTAAAAATTTTATTACATTATGAGCTCAAGATTTTATTACATTGAGAAAATTATTACATTATGAACATTTTATTATAATAATAATGTAATACTTATTACATTATGTGCAGTTTTTACATTATGCGCAGTTATTACATTATGAGTTGCTACAGACCTCATATTTACATGCTTTGGACAGTCACAGAAACACTGTGTGTTGCATTAACAGTAGTTTCAACGTATGAGGGGAAAAAAGGTCAAATGGTGACAGAAAACGTGTCAATTGGAGTGAAGAAGAAACCGTTTCATTATTACCTTTATAGTGCGAAAAGTCCATTCAGGATAAACTTGATAGTACAGCCGGCAGGATGCGCAATGCTAAAGCCTTTATGTGTAACAGGTCGGGTGTTGTGGTCACCCAATCAGTGACATCGCAAATACGCAAATAAGACCATGTACTGAATGTACAGTGTGAAATGTAATTTTATGAATCCCTAGGATGAATTGTTAACCCTGGGTAAAGTATGAGCAGTTTGAAACGTGAAGCAAGATAACCCAGGATTTCATTAACTCTGGGTTTAGAATGACCCAGGGCTAAACATTTCAAATGTGAAAAGCCCTAAAGAGGGTTTTAGACGTAGATGTGCCCCTGGAAACTCTGAAAGAATACGGTAAGCGTGTACCTATCAAAACTATTAACAGACTGAACTTCCCCTAAATTTCCTAGCAATGAGTGAGAGCTGAATTAGCCTCCCCTGAGATTCATGATTAAATGTTCTTTTAATAGAGTGTTCACTGTTGAGTCAGTGCTTCAGTCCTTTAAAGGGATTTAGTTTAATTACATCATATCTAAAACTAATGACTTCGATATGGTCTTTAGTCATATATGCTCTAAAACACTGTTCAGCCAGACTCCACATGGGATGACAGCACAGATTAGACCAGGATTTGTTAGCTTGATTAGAAACATAAGTCTGCCCTCACACTATGGTATTCTTTGATTCTTTGTTTCAGAGAACAAACTTTCCACCTCTTTCAAGGAAATAAAAGACATGTTTTTCTACACCACACCTTTATAAAAACCATCAAAGGATGTTTTCCTGCCAAACACTTGACATGATAATTGCAGGCTAACAAATCCTGCTGGCAAATGTGATGGACACTGATCTGGAAACAGCGCTAGCAAACAATATAATGCCTCAATCGTAGCGTCCATGTGGATATAAGTGAGTAAGAACAGGGAGAAAAGCTTCTTTCTGGCTGGAAATGTGAAGTGGGTAAGAGGCTGATGCCAGCTCTTAATTGCATTCTCTAGTGCTCTCTGCTCCACTCTGACTGGCCCCAGAGATGTTGCTGGCATGCTGTAGTAGAATAGCAGGGCTGGAAAACCCGGTTATGAACAGCCATAAACAATATAGCAATGCTCAGTATGCCTTCTTTGATGGCATGACACATTTAAGTAAGCAAATAAAAACTTTTTTTCTCCATCTCTTCAAATACAAAGTAATGAATATTATATATATATATATATATATTTTTTTTAAAGTAAGAATTGTTATAATAATCTATATGTGCATATTTTAATCATTTGTACAAAATGATAACAAATATGCCCAAACAGATTATTAAAATTATATAAAACGTGTGTGTAAGCTTTATACATCTTAAATAAAGGGGTGGTTGATTATGATTTCACTTTTTAAACTTTAGTTGGTGTGTAATGTTGCTATTTGAGCATAAACAACATCTGCAAAGTTACGACGCTCAAAGTTCAAAGCAAAGGGAGATATTTTCTTTTAAAGAAATTGCTTTTTAAGGACTACAACAAATGGCTGGTAGGGACTACACGAGCTTCCTCCCGGGTTAGTGACATCACTAACCCTGAAATTTACATAAACCCCGCCCCCGGGAACACGCAACAAAGGGGTGAGATTATCATGACAGAATAATGCTAATCAATGACTTGAAGATAGTTAACTCCACATCAGCTACATAAATTCATCAACTAACCATTCAGAAACGTCCTGTTGCATTCTACATGTTGTCACTTCTTCTTGAGTCTCTCCATCATTGTCCAACTCCGGTTTAAACATAAAAGGCTGAACAGTTTCACTGCCTGTCTGCATGAGGTAATCAGAGCTGCTAACTGGAGTTCTTGAAGCTCCGCCCCGTGAGCAGCAGCTAATTTGCATTTAAAGGGACACACAAAAACGGCACGTTTTTGCTCACCCTCAAAAAGTGAAAATTTTAACATGCTATAAAATATTTATCATATTTTGAGCTAAAACTTCACATACCCACTCTGGGGACATCAGAGAGTTATTTTACATCTTGTAAAAAGGGGCAATCAACCACCCCTTTAAATAAATGTAAATTTTTAATTATACATATGAATAATTATTTTTTATATTATAAAACAATTTATAATATTATATATACAATTATAACAGTTTTGCTGCAGCTCACATGGATTCCTTAAACATACACTCCTAAGGATTTACTTTAAACTTTGTACAAGCTAAAAATATCTCTTTTTAGGAAGACGACCCGTTCTGGGACGATAATCAGCTCTTAGAAGTATGCATAATCAGCCTAAAAAACTAAAAAGACCCACTTCTAGAAAATTGAGCACTGAGAAGTGTTTCATTAAAAAAAGAGATTGAGGGCCAAGTTTAAGTACATTATATTCTCTGTGCAGACCTTAAATAGAAGTCAAAATACTGTACAACGGCACAGCCATTCTGACTGCATTCATAAGAGCCTGAACGACACTCATGCAAAAAACATGATTTAAACAAGAGTGCACACAAGAGATCAATGGCGCACCTCATAAATGAGCTCTCATCTGCCTGAGCAGAGATGAAAGAGCGTAAAGGAGAGGTAGGTCATGCATTTACCTCAGATCTCTGTTCTCTGGTTAAAGCTATTCTACGGAAAACTTACAGATCAAGTCTGCTCTCTGCATAACGAACACAGCTGTGATTTATATGCTAAGACAGCACCAAACAACTTCACAGAGGGGAAATTCCTGTGCTACCTGCATCACTGTAGGCTTCAATGCCATTTACCGTCTCGTCAAGCTCTCATTCTTAGAGAGAGGGGGAGTAATCTGTAGGAAGCTGTGCTGGTTTCATTCATAAACTGTTTCATTATGGATAATGTCTCTTTCGCTCCCTTTCTCTCTCATTTTCTCTGACTGTTTACGACAGAAAACCATATATTTTCATGATAATCTACAGATAAATTGCTTCAGTATTTTATTGTTATTGCCTCCCTGCTGTGGGAGAGGGCAGTTATCAGTTATAAAACGCACAGGGTAGTACTCAAGAGAGCTCGGCCAGGTATGAGGAACTGTATAGAGTGGAACAGTAAGTCAAAACTGCGGAAGAAAACGGATCTAGATATAAAAAAAGGGGAATTTAGCTCACAGGACAGAAGCCTTTAAAATGGAGGAAAGTCTCCACAGGTCTAGAAAACTAGAAACATTTGGGTAATGACTGGTGACAAACGTGTCACTGGGGAACATCGGTCACCCAGCTCAATGTCCTTGCAAACTTTTAAAACATCATCTGAGCTAAACTTCAGATGTAAATTGTGATGTTGCAACTATAAACAAGTCTCAGATCATCTATATTCTGGATGCGGCGTAAGAAAAACAAATCCATCAACAAGCCATATACTCCCCTTTTTTTCATCTATCTCAGACTAGATGCAGATTTCACAGGTAAAAATCTCATCGCTTTTAATTATTTATTTCCCCTAGTATTGACCTATGCTTCACCACACTGGTTCTCAGTTCATTAAGAACCAGCGGCGTTTGAAATTGGTCAATATATTTAACAAACGACCTCTTCAGAAGAGTTGCTTGCCATCTCAGCAACTTCGGTAAGGCCTGCTCCACAGTTGTGCGAATGTTATTTCTCCCTAACATTACATGATGGGAAGGAAAAGGAGATAATAATGAGGCCTGAGGGAAAATACACGGAAGGTATATCAGTACTATTTAGAAGCAAAAAGGCAAAAAAAAAAAAAAATAGGTCAATGATAACGGGACCATTGTCATTTCACACAAACAAAAGTCTCACAATTTGAAATTCAGTTTTTCCTTTAAAATTTAGGGAGTGGAAACTGAGAAAAGAGGCAAAAGAGAGTCTAAAGGCCCATTCACACCAAGAACGATGACTATAAAGATAACTATATTAGCATCCACAGTTATTGTTCTGTTTATTCTACGTGCGTGCTTGTCTGTTGCTTTATATGCTCAAGCTCTTAAAGCAGGATGGATTGTGATTGGCTGTCAATGTTTTTATCGTTCATCAGCTGGATAAAATCATTCTGAAAGTGATTCCAACAATATTGTTTCTCTGTGCCATTATCGTTGTGGTGTGCATTCTGCTACTCTTCAATACTGAGAATGATTTTTAGAACTATATCTTTATCGTTATCTTTATAGTTACCGTTCTTGGTGTGAACGGGCCTTAACCCCTAGATGTCGGCAGTCGCGCCAGCGATACCACCTCGCTTTTTTTAGGGATAGCTCACCAAAAAAAATTTAATTCTGTCATCATTTACTCACACTCAAGTTGTTCCAAACTTGTATTATATTCTGTCTTCTGTTGAACACAGAAGAAGGTATTTTGAAGAATATGGGGAACTAAACAGTTGATGGACCCCATTGACTTCCATAGTAGGGAAAAAAATACTATGGAAGTCAATGGGGTACATCAACTGTTTGGTTACCGACATTCTTCAAAATATCTTTTGTGTTCAGCAGGACAAAGAAATTCATACAAGTTTGGAACAACTTGAGGGTGAGTAAATGATGACAGAATTTTCATTTTTGGGTGAACTGTCCTTTTAAGGCGGTTAATTAAGGACATATTATTTTGGGCTATACTTAGATCACAAATATTTGAACACTGTTATTGATTTTGGAAACATCATACATCTATTGAACTTCAAAGAATTTTTTTTTTAACAGGTTTACTTTAAACATAACATAATGTTAAAAAAAGTTGTTATATATCAATTATAATAGAACATACAATTCAATTAACTGACCAGCCCTATAGCTACAAAAAAAAATTCTTACAAAGCTCCCAATTTGGCATTTCTGCACACGTTTGTTACTATCGATTTTTGAAGTTGGCGGAAAAAAAACATGCAATGAACATGTTTTTCCATTATCGATCACTGCTGTCACTTCTGAGTACTAAATTCCATCCCCACCCCTGACTTCACACTAAAAAATCATTGTGGTTCTATGGTGTACAGTGGCATACTATATGATGCTGTCTTCAGTGTTCGAATGGAAGTGTGACCATGCCACCATTAAAGAGATAGATGAGTGCAAGAGCCTTTGTCTTCCTCCTCTCACCGCTGGGTGGCTAATGACAATGGCAGGCCCTTATGTTGGTGAATAGAATATTGACTGGGGCTAAAGATTTACACCTAGACTCCTGAACGCGGACATGACAA
The DNA here is from genome assembly GCA_039654105.1 of Coreius guichenoti. Lineage (NCBI taxonomy): Eukaryota > Metazoa > Chordata > Actinopteri > Cypriniformes > Gobionidae > Coreius > Coreius guichenoti. The sequence goes on along the minus strand of CM077172.1, from coordinate 11,852,029 downwards.
ATACAGCTCGTAATTGAGTTTGGTCAGTGAGTCGTGTTTAAACAGAACAAGAGGAGAGAGAAGAAATGATTGTTTGTTGGTTTGAGCCCAAGTTCCTGCCACCAAACAGATGAAGAGGAAAAACAGAAGGTGTTTACCAGACAGGAAAAGAAGGAAAACGGCAGAAGTAACAGTGAGGTGCTGGGTGGTTCCTCTCCATCTGTTAGCAGAGGAGCAGTTCACCTGATATGGTGTGTGTAGCTCTTAGTGTGGGGTGAGCATGACGGCCACCATCGATCTGTGACGGCCAGCAGAAATGTCACGTCCCAGTTGGTGGGAAGTAAGGTGACGGATGCTCAGCTGGTGACAGCCACCACCCTCTGAGACTACACTGTTCGATCTACCAATGAAACCGAGAGACCACTTTCCCTTCAAAATCCACAATGCACCAATATACGTGTTTTGGATACTGGTGTTCTTAATTTGCTTAACCTGTAAGGTTGAGGTCGACCAGCTTCACCTTCTAAATTTTGCTTGCTATGGCCTGTCCTGCCCTTTTCCTGTGACAAGGCTTTTCCCCTGCCAGTCCAAAGAGAAGCAGCATCCAAGATCGTGCAAACCCAGTCTGTAGCAGCTCTGTGCCAGGAGTATGATGTCATACATGGAGCAGAGTTTTTGTCCTGAGAGGCAGGATTCTTCCAGATGGACAGAGCTCCATCAGAGCCACCTGGATCTGTACTCATTCTGCTGCTGAGACTTTCAGAGCCTTTGCCTGGTAGAATCCTCTGAAAGTACATAGAGATATATTTAATATATATTGCATCTATCCATCCATCCATCCATCCATCCTAACAAACTGTTTCTAGTAAAAAAAAAATAGTTACTGTATATTAATTTCTTTTCACTCCAATTTTCTTACATTTAAATTCTGCATTCTGTTTACTACTTCAATTTTCAAAACTCAAAATCAAAATTCTGAACTCAAAACTGAATGGCGTACAAACCTGGTGGCCAAGACTTCACATGGATAGTCAAAAGTTTGGCCTTGCAAGACTAGGTGGGTCACAGAAAACTGTCACACGGATAGGCAGCTCTCGCCACAGTACTCTCGCTGCTGTTGGAGATGAGCTCAAACTCAAAGAGATTGGGCTGAGTTCCAACCCAAAGAGTCCAGCATCATATTTGGGATAATTATGCTGAAGAGCTCCATCGGTGTAGATTTTGTTTCCAACAAATGGCTGGCAAAGTGAGCTAATTAAATGCGGAGCAGGCAGAGAGCGGAGCTGAGATGGAGGGCTGGAGAGAATAATGACACTCGTGAAGAGCAGAAGGAACAAGATAATGAGAGTGACTCGGATATACAACACACACCCTCTACATCAAGACTGAGACAAGACAACACACAAGATGGACCAATGAGCTTGTGTGGCGCACACACACAATAGTAGAGATGGATTTGATGCCAAACACACACACGCCCCTCAGCACCAAAGCAAATCTGTGAGGCAAATGAACTACAGGAATGAACGATATGAAGTAGAGATTACTGTAGTTGAGTATCGAGGTTGAAAATGCAGCATACTGTGGCATGCCGCCACAGTCATTATGTGCGTATGCGGATGAAATTTTATGTTAATGAACGGTGCTGTGGCGAAAACAAACACTTACTTTTTCTCCCCATATAACTCATTCTTTATGGCTATCAGGTGGAGGACACAAGGAACCCTCTCATAGTCCACTTTTAAAATGCTTTGAAACAGAGCTGATGTTTTCAAGAAATTATTAGGAAAGCTATTTGCTTGCCTGCGCCAAAATCCACTCCGATGCCATTAACTGGTTTTAGATGCTTAGCAAATATTGCATCCCGCAACATTTAAGAGAAAATGGAAAGAGAAGCAAATGGAGCAGTTGGTTTATGATGAAATTATGTACAGACCTCTAGAATCAACAATGTACTGACTAGGTCCCACTTTGTGTGAGAGAGGATGGGACAACGGAAAAATTTATATTACAGTATATGCTGCCCATCAGAGGCCTCCTATCTTAGGAGGTGAGAATTACGGTGTACTCACACTAGGCACTTTTGTCTTGTACCGTGCCTTGGCACAATTGTCCCCCCTCCCCACTCAGATATCAGATATCAGTCGTGTCTAAAGTGAATATAAACATGCGGGACAAAAAAAAAAAAAAAAAAAAAAATTATTCGGAAATGGTCAAAAGATCAGATCTGCACTGCATTCACATTGCACTTAGTGTTCCGGGCCGAAGCATGCTTACGTCATTTATGATGCAACTTTTTGTTCTGAAGATAAGAAGAAAGGCGCTTTCGCTAATAATAGATTTACAGACTGCCAAATAGATTTATCATTTATGCCACGCAGAGATTTTCACTTGATTGTGCTGCACGTATCAGAAGATTATTATGGAGGCAGGTGATGTTGATGGAGGAATTTGCAGCTTTACCCACAAGCTACAATTCCTGTTCATCAATAAGGTGAGAACCAGACCCGTTATAAACCTAAATATACTCGATTAAATTAAATTAATTAAAAAGTGTACTGTCCAAGTAGTGATAGAAGATGTTTGCTGTCATAATGATGACAGTAGAGCACAGCTGTTCTGTGCTCCGGCGCGGTTAGCGCTCACACTACATGCGTTCCGCAGCCGAGCCCAACTGATTCGTGCTCTGGCCCACCTCTTCCAAGCGGGCCAGGGACATTTAAACGAACCGGGCACGGTAGGGAGCATCACACTAGTCAAACGAACCAGACTTTAGGGTCAAACGCACTCTGCACGGTTCAGATTGGTACACCCTTAGGCTGCGTTAAAAGCTGTCATGGATGTTTGCAGTGCAAAATATGACTAAACGGATATGTGTAAACACAGCCTTTTTATGTATTCCCTGGTTTTGTGTTTCATGTGTTTTGTTTATTGGACTTTTAGTTTGCATTTTACCCTGTTTCTGTTCCTGTTTCCTGCCCTGTGTGACATTTTTGTAGTTTCTAGTTGATTAGTTCTGTGATCATTCCCAGGTGTGTCTTCTTTGCCTATTTCCCTTTGTGTATTTAAACCCCAGTGTTTCTTGTGTTCTTTGTTGAGACTTGTCCTACATGGATGTATGTTTGGGGCTGCTCATTCTGTTCCCTGGTTTCTTGGTCTCTGTTGTTGTTTTGTTATTAAATTCTTTTTGCGTATGGATCCAGCTCTCCTTTGTTTCTGAGTTCACCCTTTTTGAGTTCAAACCCTTTGTGCGTACCGTCAGATGAAATCCTGCAGGCGTCCATGCTTTCTCTGTCCATGCAATAAATGCACATCCTTCAATGAGCGCGGATTTCTAGTGTATTTACCTGAACTCGGTAATATCTATGGTTTGACCCATTTCAGAGGCGGCCAAAATCAGAATTTGAATGGGCTGAATAAAGCTCTCTCTACGAACTTGACGTGCGATGCCATGCTGATGACATGAATCACTGTCACACACAGTCTCACGCAAAGAGAAATATTGTAAGTTACTGCGTAATACATTAACAAGCAGAATAATACAGCATCACGATACACAGTCTAAATTTTTAGCTGTCTTTTAACTATTATAGTATTTCGAAGGACAAAAACATGAACTTTAACTATTGGCTTTATATCATCAAGTCAGCTTTGCGCGAGGCCCTGGGGAGGCGCGAAGCCCTGTGCGGTCGCACATTTGGCACAGCCCTTGCGACGGTACTGTTCCCAATAATGTTACAAAACAATTTTTACGTTTTATTTAATTGCCTAAGCCAATTTTTTTACTATTTGGCATTTGGTGTTAATTTTGGATCTTGGTCACTTGCTTTTAAACAACCATCTGAGGTTACTCTGAGTTAAACATGCTGGCGTTGTCTACATATGAGATTAAATTAATCAGAGGAGGAAGTGCAAGACTCAGTGAACACAACACACATTTCCTTAATCGAGTCACTCATCCTAACATAATAGACTCTTTCACTCAAATGCCAGTGCATTGATTAGGAAAATCCCTGTATGAAAACGAACATGCATCACCACATGGCAGAACAAGAGGCCGCTGCTAATTCTGCTGTTAGCTCAACCGAATGCACCAAACAGCAGACTTGCAAGCGCTGACAAATTAAGATGAGCATCTCATTCAGTGCTTGTTGTGAATTCGAAAGAGCACTTTATTTCTGCTTGACCCCTACATCCCAGGTTTTGCTCATCAATCCTCCAACTTCATTAGCTCCCACAGCCCCTGCCGTCTCCGTGCCTTTGCTCTGCGCTCAATGTCTCCCGCCTGAGGTGATAGCTGAATTGGAGCTAAAGCACTCCTGAAGTCTGAGTCTTTAACGTTATACACTAAGCACCAGACACATTTACTGGCCCCTGGGGTCTTTGTTACATTGCAGTTGAATGTAAAGTGTTTTTTCCCCTTCTCGCCACCAATCCACTTGACCTTTCCTGCAGATTTGTGTGGGTATCGAACTCGCCCAATCAATTTTGGAAACTAAACAGCGAGAGCAACCGGGGCTGAAGGAACCTTGACCTGGGTGCAGTCCAGGGATGGTGGCCCCATTGCAGAGAGAAAAGAAGAGTATGAAAGATGATCGATTGGACCCTGTTTGTCAGGAAAAAGGAAATAGAATGGGCTAAGGGACAAACACAAGGGACTAAGCATGGATCCCTAAATACTCCACAAAACACTGGGAATATGAGCCAGATTAACAAAAATCTTCTTAATAGAAAAAAGAAAGTTCTTAAGATAAATAAAAAAAATTCATAAGAAAAATTAAATTCTCTTGAAAAATTCTTGAGAAGTTCCTAAATGTTTTAAGAACATCTAAATTCTAAAAATAATAATGACAAATAAATTGACTGATTGTAGTCTACTCAAGAAATTCCTGAAGAAAAATAGTTCTTAAAAAATCATCAGGAAACTTTTAAATGAATTTAAAACTTTTTATTATTATTATTATTATTATTATTATTATTATTAGAATTTTAAATAAAAAAAAATAACCTTTTAAAGAAAAACAGATTTGGAAATAATTACCGAATTCTCATTTTTGGGCGAACTATTCCTTTAAAAAAATCATCATAGACTGATCAAAATCATAGACTTTTAAGCATTTTCCTATTTAAATCCAAACAGCGACTTTTTGGATTTAGTGTACATTTAGTTTAGGGCAGAGTACATATATATTCACTAACAACAATGAAAGCTTTTGCTTCAAAGAATACTGGAAATGCTGAAGCTCATAACTTCATTTGTATGTGTGATGGAGTTTAGGGGAGTGGGCCAAAGAGAGTGAAAGTCCATCTAATTATCTGTGTTGTAACGTTGTCAATATCTTTAGTGTCGTTGTTTTTATTGTGTGTGTTGTTGACTCAAGTTGCCCATATGTGATAGCAGGCATGATTTCACTGCAATTATGATATTGATTGAAGTCATGTGGAACAGCATGCAGTTTTTGGACGCATTCACTGTGCTGACCTCACTGCTTATCATCCTCAGCAAACACTGAAAACAGAACAGAGCTAAACATTAACCTTCCCAGACACACACACACACACACACACACACACACCAAAATCAAGCACTACTACTTTGTTCAGCAACACAAACACACCAAAACCTAGTACATACCACAATCAAATCCTGTTGAATCATGATAGCTACATCCACCACAGCCAACGCTTGAAAAAAATCACAGAACTGCATTCTGACAGCAAAACGGGTATATGTATAGTTTCAAATTTGTAATTCAATAAGTGTTCTGTCTTGGTTTTGTTTTTTGGCATATTATGCAAATCCCTATAGAGAGGGGTGTGATCGGGACCTGGAAGGAATTGTACAGAGCTCGGACCTGAAAAAAGAAAAGTATCACATTTTCCACAAAAATATTAAGCAGCACAACTGTTTTCAAACATTGATATTAATAAGAATGTTTATGGGGAACCAAATGAGCATATTATAATGATATGTGACACTAAAGACTGGAGTAAAATTAAGCTTTGCCATCACTGAAAAAAAAAAAAAAACATTTTAAAGGGGTCATGAATTGAGAAATCAACTTTTCATTCAGCCTTTGATATATAAAAGTTCATCGTGATATAAGAATATCCTGTAAGTTTCAGAGCTGAAAACTTCCTTGTTAGTCAAAGAAAAGCTTTTATTGACACCATGCCCAGCAAACGCTTGATCTCAGAATATGCCAACCCTTGACGTCATCGTGTGGTTAAACGCCGCCTAAACATAAGAATAAGTACGCCTGATTCTGTAGCCCCGCCTGCTACCGAGCAATAAACATGCCAAAGATAGCAAGATATTGCGCTGTGCCTGGTTGTGGAAGAACACAGTCGCTGCATAAGCTTCCTTCGGATTCTAATATTAGGAATGTGTGGTTGAACTTTATTTTTAATGAAGTTCCAGCTCACGTGCGTAAGACATTGCACGTTTGTTAGCTTCATTTCACCGCGGAATCATTTGTAAACAAGACACAGGTCGAGACTGGATTTGCAGACATATTGAGATTAAAACAATGCTGTGCCTTCTATATTGGATCCGACAGGAATGGTGCAACACACGTATGTGAGTAAAACATGTTTTTTATATGTGATAGTATTGCATTGTTACAGATCGTTTGATATCTACTGATTATGTGTACGTGTCTAATCAGTCACAGAAGGGTCCAACTATGAAGGATGTAGCTTGTCAAACGGACAGTTAAAAGATTAGAAAAACCTAAAAGATACATTAGAAATAAACCAAATTAAGGATAACTTACCATGCTGTCACAGGCTGTAATATCCTTTGTATTTGTGGTGTTCTTGGTTCATTGTCCTGCGATTCGGGATCAGACTCTGGGTCAAACATGTATGAGCGAATCATTCCGGTTGCCATTTTTCCACATTGGACGTTTTCAAAACAATTCCCCACGTGTACTGACGGGGGAGTCGAAACTAATTATAATATGCAAAACTGTTATCCAATCATAGCAGTGGGCGTTTACTTCCAAGTCTTCAATGTGGCACGCCCATAAAAACCGAGCGTTCCAGGAGAGAGGCTCAAAACCAGGGTAGAAAATAGCCTATTACTTATTCATTATGATGTTTTTGAATGTAAAAACCACGCAAACCTAATAAGTTGACCTCAGACAACAGTATACATTTTTTAAAAAAAAAAGCCAGTTCATGACACCTTTAAACTATATTAAAATAGAAAACAGTTATTTTAAATTGTAATATTTCACATTACTGTTTTTTACTGCATTTTTGATCAAATAAATGCAGCCTTGGTGAGAATTAGAGACTTCTATCAAAAACATTAATTTTAACATCTTACCAACCCCAAACTTAAAAGACCACTTGGATGCAAAGTTCTCTTAAAACACTACTGCACCAAATTGTTTTGCATAAGTGAGGAGGACGGATTTTGGAGGATGGCTTTGTTGCAATGGATGCGCAAAATGTGCCCATGTTGACTGCTGCACGCCACATTGGAGATTAATTTGTGAAATATGCCGGTAGTAAAATTACAGCTTTAAGATGTACACAGCTCATTTACTAAAAGCAGAATAATACAGAATTTGTTACAAAACACTAGCTTGACTATGCAATCCGGTGTGCAGCTGCAAAGACGCATCTGTATAGAGAGAGAACGAGTTCGTGTTGGGAGGCATTTAGAGGCATTACTGCCAATGTAGTGACGGGAAAATGAGCCACATTAGCAAGCTACCTTTCCCTCAGGGGCTTAAGCTTGCTAACTGTGGAGTCCATGTTCATTTAACACATGCATAAGCATGTTAGGAAAACTCAAGAGGGTTTTAATGGAGCCTGAGCAGAGGGCCAAGAAAGCAACCCCTCAATTTATTCTTTTACAGGTCTGCTTTTTTCCACCTTTTTGCTAGCACTGCAACAGTGAGGTACATCCTCCAGCACGGGGCTCAAGATGTTATTAGTTACGCTACTATAAAAACAACAGGTGCCCGCTGCTTTAAAACAGCGGCACGCAAGTGCTCTGCCTGTTAAACAGCCGCTCAGGACTCAGATGAGTGCTAGAAACCATTCCACTAGTGACAGATTTAATATAAAAACATTTTTACGACGTGGTGCTGCAGCCATTATCGTAAAGGTATAGTTTACTCAAATGTATATTCTGTCATCGTTTACTCACCCTCATTGTCAGGGGTTAGTGTTGTCTAAAATTCAAGGATGATGCGTGACGCAGAAAGAATGATTAAGAAATGTTTAACGAACACGAAGATACATCAAAAACTACACATGAACAAGACAATTGACAGAAGGAACAGAGGGCTTAAATATACAGATGATTAACGAGACAAGGAGCAGGCATGTAACATAAGAAACCATGACAACTAATAAAGAACTAGAACACAGGCTAGAGACAATGAAAACCATGGCTAGAAACTAAACATGACCATGACATAACATGACAGACCGGTGCGGAGACGGTGGGAGTGAGGACAATGGTGAAACTGGAGGGAAGGAGGAGCCCAGTGGAGCCAAAAGGGTGGAGGGTCGAGGTGCAACTGCTGACTCAGAGGTCCGAGGTGTAGCCAGAGGGACGAGGGAGCCCAGCGGAGGGATGACAGTCCATGGTGGAGCCAAGGGAGCGTTGAGCCAAGGTGGAGCCAATGGGGCGGATGGCCCAGGTGGGGTCCGGGGCTTGAAGCGATCCACAGGCCAAGGCGGAGCAGATGACTGGGAAGCCCCAGGAGGATCCATGCAGCTGATCAGAACCACTGGAGGATCCGAGGGGCTGAAGGGAGACAGTGGAGATGGTGCCGAGGTACTAGAAGGATTTGGCAGAGGAGGAGGAGGAGGGAAAGGGAGGCTGGGTGGGACCATCTGCGACGAAGGAGACTTGGAGCTGGGCAGAGCCAATGGTGATGAATGAGACTTGGTGCTGGATGACGACAAGGTGTTGGGCTTAACCAGCGAAGACTGGGACGACTTGGAACTAGATGGGACCAGCGGGGACTGTAGCATAGCAAACACCTCCTCATTTACATAATTCTTCAAGAAGCCAGCTTATAGTACTAACCTCAGCATGTTCTGTCAGGGGTGCATCTAGTTTAGTCCAACAAGAGATGCATGACGCTGAACGAATGAAGAAATACTATATTATTAAACACAAAGACCAATAACTCTACATACTTGAAACATATCATTAACAAGAGACAAAGAACAGAGGAAAACTGATGGCTTAAATACACAGAGCTAGATAATTAACAAGACAAGGAACAGGTGTGTAACTAATAAGAAACCATGACAACTAATTAAGAACTGACACTTGTGTTGTTACAAACCTGTATTTTAATTTTTGGGTGAACCATCCCATTAATAAGAGTTCTTCAATACAGAGGAAGTGTTTAAATTAGTTCTGAGTCTGTCTCTCACACATGAATTATGAGATTGTTGTTTGGGACAGGACTGTTAAATGAGCCATACACAAGTGATTCACAGAGTTGTGTTAGCAGTTGTTATTCCAGGTCATGCAAGGGTCAGTTTTAGACAGGCTACGCTACTCATGGCCATGAGTCACAATGGCAAAAGCGTCCAAGAAACTGAGAAGCTGTGCCTCTTATGAGTGCATCAGTGAGTAAATACTTTCAGAAACACAACAACATTTCTTAGCACAGCCATAAAACAGCACCGAAGCTGTTCAGTGTGTTTATAGTAGAGATGTACAAAACCACATATTTTCGGTCCAAAAACATTGCAACTCTCTTAGACGTCGCCGTCAGCACGCAAATGATATTTACCCTAGCAGACCATTGGTGATAAGGGCATAGCCTGCTAGGGAAATTTATATTAAAACGGGGGGATACACTAGAATATAGTAGGACAGCATGACATTTAGGCAAATGCAACAAAGGTATTCATATTGCTCTTAAGGAAGAGTGTATAGAGACACAATGTCTAATCTAGTATTAAAGATTGGTACAGTATAGCGCAGTGTAGAACCACTATTCAGAGACTACAGTCTAGACAACTACTTGCTGTGCTCACTGAGATGAAGAAACACACATCCACTTTTTTTTTCAAGCAAACAGTAACAGGTCAATGACAAATAAGCATGTCCAAGGTTATGAAAATTTGTTTGAAAGTTTGAAAATCAGTAAGATCTATGTTGCAATAAATGTAATATTGGAATTCATGTTGGAAAAAAAAAAAACTTTGATATCATTTTCATAAAGAAAAAAAACATTGAATGACTCTAAAAGTAGTGTAACTGTCAGGCAAAAAGTAATATATAAGTAATAATATACTTTAAATATTTCCCTTTACACTTAAATGTATGCATATTAATCATTATTTTGAGAAGTTTTCAAACACGTTTCAAATATCTTACTTTTTTTTTTCTTTTTATTGAATTACGAATATCAGTATTTTTATTGAATTTATTAATTTTATTTATTTTAAAACCTGACACAAACAAAAATATATTTTTTAATTGTACTATATTACAATCTCCAGACAGTTACACTACCTATACATTGTTTTTCACTTTAAGCCCCATAATATATGTATGTCATACAAATGTTTTAATAGTAGATCCAGACCGCTCCCCCCTCCCCCCAAAAAACCCATTATGTAATTGACCCTAACACGAAACACACGTCTATCTGAGTCAAGCCCTGAATGTGTGTGACACAACATGTCCTTCAACTCACACCTCGTCATCCTCTCTCTAAACGGATTATCACAAGGACCATTACCCCCATTTTAGGAGCAGTCTGGGACTAATCAATGGGCCTCTTGTCTGGACTCCCCCATGTTCCTCATGAGAATTTGGGGTGGTATTAGAGGAGGTGGGTGGTGTCAGAGGGTAAGGCCTCAACGCTCTTCCCAGAAGTCTCAAGCATCGCAAGAGGAAAAGGATAAGCACGGCCCCTCGCATGAGCACAAGAGGATGAAATAACAATGTCTCCACTTGAAGAAACACTGGAGCCTGCAGGCTAAGCTGTATTTATATGTAAAGTGGTTAGTATTCTCAGCCAGGGGTTGACCAAACTCTTAAACTCATGTAACTTTTTCAATGTTAAAATATAACTAAGGCATCTGTAGGCTGACTTCTCGAAGACACTGTGCCTCTGTGGTGCTTTCAACATTGTTTATTTGTCAGCTGACTCAACCTATGGTTTGAGTTCTTCACAATGCAAAAAATATCTTATCATATACCAGTGACTCATAACTGCATTATAGAACTGCATCACACAACAAAATAAACATCTACTAGCTGTAATGACAGTAAAAGTGACAGTCCTAAACTTAGAAAGTGTTATTGCTCTTTCATTGCTCAGGAGTTCTCAGGTATGTGTCCCTGTAGCTCTAACAGTAGAGAATGGGTTCAATTCTCAGAGAATGCCGGAACGTATAAAATGTATACCTTGAGTGCTTTGGATCATTTTGGATGAAGGACCGATATGAAAATTCTGGCTAATATCGCTAAATGTTAAAGTGCATTTAAGCAAAAATGTATATTCATTTTGAGGTGCAAAATATTCTGTTTAAGTTATTAAAACAATTACTAAACTAAATTAATTACTAATACATATATACACACAAAGATCACATTTAAATTTGAACTTTGACTTGACAAATCTGTTCGGATCACTTTTGAAACTCAGCAGGACACATAAGATTACTAGTGTCTTTTCATGTCTTTTCAGGAGAAAAATCTGAGGCAGTAAACTAATAACAAAGTCTCCATTTAAATTCAGCGAGGTGAACCAATTAAGATATTAGGGATCTTTTGTGATTTTCTTTCCAATGGGTGGTAACAATCAAAGGCTTATTTTCAAAAGCAGTAGAGGAGGAATCCTACTGTGTGTGTTTTGGAGAGGGAACTGGTGTCACTTTGGCCTAGTTTGAAGGCTGTGTGAGTGAATGCTGTCAGCACATACATTCTAATGACCGTCCACATCCTGACAGAATGAGGCTGCCCGAGTCCCCAGACGCACATGTTTTTCTGTCCTGAGCCCTTGAAACCCTGCAGGGGACACAAATTCTCCCAACTACCTCAGAGCCAAAACACCTCACCTGTACACACATGTATTTAGCTAAAGACAGACACAAATCTTCCAACTCTAATACCTCGTTGTTTTCTTTTCACACAACAAAAACAGAATCAGAAATGATGCTTTTGACAATGCTTACTGTCTTATAAATAAAAAAGCAAGCAGACAGAACTCATCACTTTTTGTCACATCTTTACATATGCCATTAAGTAATATCTTAAAAATATCTTCATTTGGGGGCTTTTCTGAGCAAATTATTGATGTACCGACTTATTTGTGACTAATTTGATTAATCAAATCAGCAAATCATGTAATACATTTGACTTTGTCATTCGATTGACAGCACTAAGTAAAACAACAATAAAAATAATTATTTCATGCAATAAAATATTAAAGATACATTTCTATTGCCATGTTAAATTCTATTCAGAAAACAAAGGACGTATTTTGTGTGCAAGCAGTGTGCAACATCAACGGTTCTAGTCGGAGTAAGACAGATGCTAATGGAACGCAAACAGAAGCCTGATTAAAAGGACACTTCCTCCTTGGAGACCAGGAGACACTAACTTCCCTTTCCCTCGGAGCGACGGAAACCTTCACACAGCAGCAGAGGGTCCCAATAATGGGTGACTAATTAAATTAAGCCTCCTTTAATAAAAGAGGAAGCAAACTTAACATGTTAATTCTCTCTTTGCCATCAAAGGCACCAGCAGAGAAATAATAATAATAAAAAAAACATAATCGGAAGTTATGAATATCGGTGCTCTTCATCACACACACACACACACACACACACACACACACACACACACACACACACACAGACACACACTCGCTCATTTGGAGCAACCAAGAAAAAAAAAAGACTTATAAATAGAGTTGGGTCTTGTTTTAGACTGGTTTTGAAACGTCTTCTCTGTACTGCACAATTGAACATAGAAAAAAAATTTAATTGCAGTATTTTTTCTTTTTCTTTTTTACAATTTAGGCCCTAACAGCACCCTCAAAGCTGACTGTCCAACTGAGTTGAGTGAAATAGAAATGCATGCATATCAGAAATAAAAATCTCAGAGTTCTCCTGCAGTAAAGCAAAGACAGAGAAGACAGAAGGATTATCATAAATTTCCATCTATAAACTTTTTGGCAACTTAAAAACAGCAAATACACTGGCTTTGAATTATGCTTAAATTCCGTTATCTTTTAACCCAAGATGACAAACTGTAGAGTGGCGGTCCAAAAATATGAGACCACTAGAGCAAATTAATATAAATCTGCAAAATAATTTGAGTTAAAAACTGAATTTGGTATGCTAATTTTTCTTTACGGTCACCATGTACTTAACAACATGATTTGATGATATTCAAATGATAATGACTTTGTCTCATGATCAATGTCACAGAGTTGCTTATTAACACTTTCCCCTCTATTGACGGAATTTTCCGGCTTTCCATATTTTCACTGTTATACGGTATACGGTACGAGGGCTATGACACATCTTCTGAAAGAGTACAGAATCTCCGGATCAAAACACAGGCGAAAAAGAAGCAGAAACAAGCGACACATAAAATAACGCAATCATCAACATTAAACAGCATATAAATCCAAACGACCTAACATTACCGAATGAAATGTCGACCCAGGACGAGGATTATGCAAGCTTTGGGGGTGTTGAAAGACTCGATCTACTACATCTATGTTTTGATCATCGTTCTGAATCCGATCTGGATGCAGTCTTTGACAAAAAGACTGATTTTCTCAGCTTTTTGCTCAAAATATAGATTTTTTTAATGAAAGTTACCTACATTCAAGTGTTGATAAAAAAGAATGCATTAAGCTAGAATAAAAGTTTTTTGTTGTTGTTGTTTAAAAGCAAAGGCTCTGTTCTGTTTTGATATATTGCATGTTCAGATATGCAACAAAATATTCTGGGGGCCATGAGAATTTTGTGAAAATAATCAGAAATGTTGGCGGTGGCTGGCAACTTTATAAAAAATGCTGGTGGGGAAAGAGTTAAATTAGTGACCTAGAATAGTGCAGAATATTTCTTATTCATTTTACGTCACGTTTTTCTGTTTTACATTTTTCAAAACGTTCTGTTTATTACCAGATTTAAATTTGATTTTCTATGTGGTCTCAGACTTTTGACCTCTGTCTGTACTTTCTGTGGTAACTGTCAGAAAACTGCTGCATACAACGTTCTTCTTTGTGCTCTACGGCACAGATGCAAATAGACAGGCACATCCTGTCTGACCAAACGGAGAGAGGCGTCAGAAAACCTTTCCTCCTTGCTATGTAAACGATATGCAGAACTATTCATCGGGGTCCCCTGAGATATAATTACCAGTGGCTTCCCACCCTAATTGGCTAAATCTAATTTCTTTCTTCTGTGTTCTTCTCACTCACTTATGCACTTACTCACACACTCTTCTCTGTTTTCAATTTCCTTCTTATTTTTTGCTTTTAAGCAGGAAACATTTCTTACTTCTCCCCACTGAACTTGCTCCTGTCCTCTTTCCCACCGTCTTTCCTCTCTTCTTTTGAGCTTTGGATTTTATCTTTCAGCTTTATCTGAGCATCTGCTCCAGCTGGCAAACAACACTCACCAGATTTTACAAACCGCTAATTCCTGCTATTTGGCTGGACTAATTACTAATGGACCAGGAAGATATAAAATTCATCTGAGAGTGAGGTTGCTGTAAAATACATCTTTTATGATAATGATGATCATTTGAGAGACATACTGCATTTTCTGACAGAATAACTATATATTTCTGCAATTTTCCTAAAAGTGGAAAACGTAAAACATGCCAGAAGCCTTTTAAAAAACACGCACTCATTCACATTACTCACAACAAAACTTCTTGACTCCAAAATTACACATTAAATTCAGCAAAAACAGAATATGTTTGGGAATCTGGCACAACAAAAGTCATTAGTTTTATGTCTTAGCAGCTAGCAATAAATACATGTTCTAAACAACCTAAAAGCTTTATACAGCTTGATGCCATTGAAGAAACTTTTTAACTTTAAACTATAACATTTTAATCTTTAGAAAACAATATGCAATAGTTCAGGGGTCTTCAATTTTTCATGCCTATCTTGGTAGATAAAGAGATGGAGCAGGGACCCCCAGACGCATATTGTATAAAATAGTGTTGCATTGTAAGCCTAGCTTATAATAGCATGCATATATTACCATATTAATTCATGTACATTCTTTGTTATGATGCTTACAATGAAAAGTCATTAAAACAATCGTTATTGATGTAAAAAGTCATTAAATTTGAATCCTACTCAATACATTTTAATGTGGGAAGAACAATGAAACAAAACTTTAGCTTCTTGATTTCAGCTTTGGTTGAAAATAATATTGTATTCTTGCAGTACCACCACAGATCCCTTTTTGAAGACTATTTATTGTATTAGTGCCTTATAAACTAATATAAACTGATGAACATTATAATCTTAACTGCACAAATAACAATCAAACAGATTCCATTAACAGAAAGTCCATTTACAGTTTTTAGTTTAGTCCATCAGTCAATATTGGTAAACAAACTGCTTCAGAGTGGTATAAGACTCCTTTGCTTTGTGTCAGGTTCAGTTTTGCTGTACATTATTCCTTACTTAATACAATTTGGGTGTGCTATTTCATTTCTACCACTGCAAAACTATCGTAGATTTGAATCAGACACAACTTATGGTAAGTGCCGGTGAGAGAACAATGTCAGCATTGCTGCATTTGCATTCATGGGAGGAGAAGGTGGAGGAGGTGACACTGGAGCATAATGAAACTTCATTTATCTATTCATCTTTCAGGGCTGGCCGGACGGAGGGAGAACCCTTCACACGGCCGCAGATTGATGGCCTGCCAAATCACAGCGTACCACTCCACCAGCCAGGGCGTGGGCCGCACACAAAGGAAAAGCCGTTAGGCATTTAATTAAATGACAGTCAAGAGATATGGATTATGACCCAGGGAGTAAAACCTGGGCCATTGTACCATGACAACATTGCTGTAAAAGGCAGCAGAGCGGTCTGGCTGAAAAGCTGAGACAGGCTTTTCCTTAAGTGTGTTTTTGAACAATGCAGTCAGCTAAACAAGGAAGGAAATGCCTTTTGTTTCCAGCAATGAAATCAAAGCCCATGCTCTTAAAAAAATTAAGTCTCAGTTTTTTCCGAAAATGGAGGTACATACAAATAGAATAATATTCATTATTCAAACATTCTCCCAGCAAAATGTCTATTTTTAATCGTGTGTTCTCATAGGCACAACTATATATCGTTATATAAACTGTGCTATGATATTACAAAAGATATTTTAAAAATAAGTGGAATGTTAGAGAGAATAATGTTTTTTTTTAAATTAATTTTCAACTTTATATATCTCATCTTAATCAAGCCATTTTGAGTGGGATATAGACGTACATAGTATGTCTCTAGTGTTATCCCATTAAATTCATTATTTTGTCAAATAAAAAAAAAAAAGCACTTGTCATTATGTCAGATAGGTCTATTGTCTTTGAGGATGACACTTGTCTAAATATGATTCATAACCAGCCAAGAAAATTTGCTAACACCCCCTTTTTAATGTTCTAATAAATCCCAGAAGGATTAAATCAAGTCTTGGCCAACATTTTATTTCAATGTTTAACTCAGAAATGTTAAATTAAGCATATATATATATATATATATATATATATATATATATATATATATATATATATATATATATATATATATATATGTATTTAGTGTACAAAAATATTGCTAAATTACTGCTGCTGATGTATTTAAAAAAAAATTTTTTTTTAGAGTAATACTGACTATTTGTATGTCTTTTTTAGAGCTTGACATCCTGTTGTCAAATGTACGCTGAAACAAGAAAGTCATATGGGTTTGGAATGACACAAGGCCGAATAAATAATGACAGAATTATTATTTTTGGGTGAACCATCCCTTTAAAAGCAGTATATATCCCATTATCCAGTCTAACAAAAAACAGTAGCATCTCAGCAGAGTTTATGTATGTACACTAAACTTTGAGTCATTTTAATTTTAGTATAATAAATACAATTTGAGAGTGTTTTCATTTACTCTGCTAGCCGCAGAAGTCCTTTGCAGGTACCAAAGCTGCTGGCTATTCTGCTTGTGGCACTATCAGTTCAGCTACAGCTGCTCTTTTATAGATAACTACAACGTTTAACAATTCCATTTCGTGAGTGCTATTTACCGACAATAATGAAGAGATAGCGTGGAAAATGAAAACAGAGGATGAAGACAGAAAAAAAAGAGATGATAGAAAACGAGGAAATTATGTTGAATAAACGTGGAAAATTAAAGCATTGCAGGGACAGAAATACAAGGATAACACCAAAGGCTAAGGAGAAGCTTTAAAAAGGAAAAAGCACAGGACATTATTGCTTCTGTTTAGTGATTGCTTTCTGAAAAGTTGCTGCCAACTTGGAAATGTTAAATAGCTGAACACGAGCACCACAACAATGTATAAATCCCTCACAAAGGAGAGGAGGTAGTAACATGCGCTCAGTGTAATCTCTAAACGCTCAGATTTGACCTGCACGCTCTCTATTGCAGCATCTGTCACTCCCAGGCCACCGCTGAACATCTGATGATTACATTAAGAAGAAAAGGCATTCATTTGTCTCCTCTATGATCTAGGTTCACCCTGTCTTTCCTTCCTCTCATCGCCTGATCAGAACAGAAGAAGGCCATACTCTAGGGGCTTTTCTCAGAGCCAGTGCATGGAGAGACGCTGGCAGACTTACGCTCTGCTAGCTATTATAGTGATTAGGAGCAACATCAATCAAAGAGTGCCCCAGAAGCTAAAGGGGACATGCTGATGAACAATTAAAATGCCTCATAAAAGACAAAGGCTCAACATTCTGCCCTCTTTGAAGAAGATAAAAAGCGGTGCATTGTTCAATTAGTAGGCCTATGTCATGTGGACTCTCTGACCAAATACTACATTAGTCCATCAGCATACATAAAACAGCAAAATGCATCAAGTTATGCTAAATTTACACTGTAAAGGTGGCACAGAAGCGCTTCTGAAATCGCAATTATGTGTCTTTACACAGGCTGTTTAATGATGCTCAGAGGTGGCATAAATGCATTTACACTGCAATTTTAATAGAATACTTTTATAATAAGGGCTAAGGTGGATCATATTTTAGTCTGGCTTTTATGCAGCATTTCAGCTTTTCACAGAATTTTGAGCAGGCACAGAACAGCTTAGCATAAGCATGCACAAAAGCAATTATTTACAAATTAACCCATCATAATATTTTATTTATTTAATTCCCTACTGATGTAATATATGAAATGATACTTGGCAGGCCTTTAGCAATTGCTTAGAGAGAATGTTAATCAAAACGTGAATCATGGAACATAGATTAAAGACCCCCTGTGGTGAAAATCAAGTTTTTAATTTTGTTTATATGTCAATGTGGTGTTTTTAATATGTTTTAAGACAAACCATGTGCAAATTCATAAGTCAACGCCATTGCTGAGTATTTTCTCCTTAAAACTCCAGTGAAACAAAGACAGTCTCAAAAAGGCAGTTTGAAATCGCTGGTGTTTCTTACGTCACAAACTACCTTGTAACTAATCACATCAACGAGCGGACGGGCTTTAGCATATCATTAACTATGCTCTGAAGCAGGGGAGTCTCAAGAGAAGCCATGTTATCTTGGTATATTTTTCTGTTGATATGAAAAATTGGGTATATTTAGCAATATAGCGGGTGAATTATGTATATGATGTACACTCACCTAAAGGATTATTAGGAACACCTGTTCAATTTCTCATTAATGCAATTATCTAATCAACCAATCACATGGCAGTTGCTTCAATGCATTTAGGGGTGTGGTCCTGGTCAAGACAATCTCCTGAACTCCAAACTGAATGTCAGAATGGGAAAGAAAGGTGATTTAAGCAATTTTGAGCGTGGCATGGTTGTTGGTGCCAGACGGGCTGGTCTGAGCATTTCACAATCTGCTCAGTTACTGGGATTTTCACGCACAACCATTTCTAGAGTTTACAAAGAATGGTGTGAAAAGGGAAAAACATCCAGTATGCGGCAGTCCTGTGGGCGAAAATGCCTTGTTGATGCTAGAGGTCAGAGGAGAATAGGCCGACTGATTAAAGCTGATAGAAGAGCAACTTTGACTGAAATAACCACTCGTTACAACCGAGGTATGCAGCAAAGCATTTGTGAAGCCACAACACGCACAACCTTGAGGCGGATGGGCTACAACAGCAGAAGACCCCACCGGGTACCACTCATCTCCACTACAAATAGGAAAAAGAGGCTACAATTTGCACGAGCTCACCAAAATTGGACAGTTGAAGACTGGAAAAATGTTGCCTGGTCTGATGAGTCTCGATTTCTGTTGAGACATTCAGATGGTAGAGTCAGAATTTGGCGTAAACAGAATGAGAACATGGATCCATCATGCCTTGTTACCACTGTGCAGGCTGGTGGTGGTGGTGTAATGGTGTGGGGGATGTTTTCTTGGCACACTTTAGGCCCCTTAGTGCCAATTGGGCATCGTTTAAATGCCACGGCCTACCTGAGCATTGTTTCTGACCATGTCCATCCCTTTATGACCACCATGTACCCATCCTCTGATGGCTACTTCCAGCAGGATAATGCACCATGTCACAAAGCTCGAATCATTTCAAATTGGTTTCTTGAACATGACAATGAGTTCACTGTACTAAAATGGCCCCCACAGTCACCAGATCTCAACCCAATAGAGCATCTTTGGGATGTGGTGGAACGGGAGCTTCGTGCCCTGGATGTGCATCCCACAAATCTCCATCAACTGCAAGATGCTATCCTATCAATATGGGCCAACATTTCTAAAGAATGCTTTCAGCACCTTGTTGAATCAATGCCACGTAGAATTAAGGCAGTTCTGAAGGCGAAAGGGGGTCAAACACAGTATTAGTATGGTGTTCCTAATAATCCTTTAGGTGAGTGTATATTACGATGTTATGATGAACTATATGCCTTTCTCCACTGACGTTCTATGATGTTCAAAGCATTTCTAAGGATGCTGATTTTTAGAAGGCAGACTGAGATGGCGAACGTGAACATGGTTTGTGCAACACTGGCAACGCATTATCAGCTGTTTGATAACGTAGTCAAGCAAAAGGCTAATCATATTAATTACCGTTATGTGTCCAACATTGTAAAGAGTGATACCATTGTGCAGCGTTTACTACAGTAACTTGAGTAAAGTTGAGCAAGTGGATCTCTGAGCTAGTGTGAGTGGAGGCGGGGCTAATTTGCATATTCAAAAATCCGCATATACTAAATAAAGCAAGGGTGTAGAGTTACATTCAAGACATGAAGATTTTTTTTTTCACAGCAAAAAAAACATTTAAATATGTCATTTTGATGATCAAAGATGAGTTTTAAGGGATAAAATGATACAGGGGGGACTTTAACAAATATAACAATTAAATTAAATTCAGTATAATTATAAAACTATAATGAAGTATTTAAAGCAGGGGTTCTCAACCCTGATCCTCGACAGCCACTGTCCTGCAGAGTTTAGCTCCAACCCTGATCAAACTCACCTGCCTGTAGTTTTCTAGAGGTAGCTTTTCCATTCGACAGGGTCCCTACGCAGTGTTCACTGCTCCCTACTCCCTGAGCACGCTATATCAGTTGAAGTGGACTTCGCTGACAATAATCGCTCATTTGGAATGCCCTGCAACGTCATCAAAGAAAGGCAACGACTAGGTTGCGCAGATTATGATATAACAAATTAATATTGTAATTTA
The DNA here is from genome assembly GCA_039654105.1 of Coreius guichenoti. NCBI lineage: Eukaryota > Metazoa > Chordata > Actinopteri > Cypriniformes > Gobionidae > Coreius > Coreius guichenoti. The sequence continues at coordinate 11,831,201 of CM077172.1, read as the reverse complement.
CTTTACTTTCTAATTTAAAACCATATAATAAGCATATACATTTACAAAACACACAGTATGTATCTGAAAAATATAATCAAAACATTGTCTATTAGTTTTATTAGACTGGTGATGCGACGCGCAATGACAGTTGGGTGATTTTCACTCTCCAGCAGTACCCTTGGAACTGAACATGTTCGCTCCCTTTGGATTGGAATCTCACTTAAGATGGCGGAATACCCACTTCGTAGTCCATTTACGGTCGAATGGAACGCACCTCAATAATCCTGAAGAGCTTAATTAGCTGGCTCAGGTGTGTTTGATTAGGGTTGGAGCTAAACTGTGCAGGACAGTGGCCCTCGAGGACCAGGGTTGAGAATGCCTGATTTAAAGGGTCATGTCATACTTTTTAATATTTTTCCCCTCTTAGGTCCACTTATAGTATAATATTTTATACAATAATATAAAAGTATACATTTTTAATAATAATATATAATTATAGTTTTTGTGCCAAATAATTTTTTTGCGCTGTGCCTTTAAGGCTATGTAAATGCCCTGTTCACATATGATAAAAGAAAAAGTTCTTTACTGCACTCCAATATGTTGAGTCCAATATAGTTTTCAAGTTTGTCCAACTGTTAAAAATCAGGCTACTAAAAATAAAAGGTTCCAAAAAAGCAATTGCAGCAATGCCATATACTGTAGAACAGGGATGGGCAACTTCAGTCTTGGAGGGTCACTGTCCTGCAGAGTTTAGCTTCAATCCTAATCAACCAATGTCTTCAGGGTTACTATAGAAAGCGTGAGTTTTTATCGGGGTTGGAGCTAAATTCTGCAGGACAGTGACCCTCCAGGACCGAACCATTTTTTCTTAGTGTAAAGAATATCCATTTACCACTACCACATTTCACTCTTACTGGCTCTTCTGGTGTTTAGGAAAATATACCTATCCTACTTCCTCTGCGTTACCTCACCTCAATTGTTTTGGGTTTCTGATTTACAGAGATTTCTGAACTGATTTTCAATAAATGGTTTTTCAGAGTAGGATGGAAATTGTGAGTTCTGAAATTCATCTATAAATATAGTTTCATAGTACATTGAACTCTTAAATCTTAAGATTTCATGTTTCCTCGGGACTCCTTTGAGTCTTAAGCACACATCATTCATACAGAGTGGTTCATACAACACGTTTATATAATATTTGCCCAAAGCCGGAGTGGTCAGAGTAAGAGTAGCGGTGAATGAGTAACATTTACACTCTTGCACTCCGAGCCTCCACTCCATCGTAAGTGTGGATGGGTCTCCTGAGCACTAAAGAATGACACTTCAGCAGAAACAAGAGGTCAACTCAGTTACAGACCTGCCATTTATCAAACACTTCAGATGGAGCTCACAGCTATACACTGAAACTGAGTGACAGCACAGAGAAAGCAGCAGGCATAAATCCCATGATGCTCTCTGATGCGATGCATCCCTCCTGTATCATGACATGAGATCAATGGTGTCTGGTCATCACGAATGCTGCACAATAAAAACAACTGCTTGATTATTTAAGGTGCACAATGATAAAAGCATGTCACACATAAATAAAACATGCTTTCTTCTGCTGTACTCTTGACAATATGACCATTGAGATCGTATTATATACTGTAACATTTATTATGAAGTGGAATGATGGGCTACTTGGATTAATTCGTTTCCCAAATTGGCTTGTTTCGCATGACGGTAGATGGCCTTCAGTTCTTCAATGATTACAACAACAATCCTTTTAGTATTTTTTGGAGAATGTTGCCCTCCATAATTGGTCCAAACTTTATACAAAACAAAACCTACTGCACATTATCGTAAGAACTAGTCAGCAATTTAGTCTCAAGGTGGAAAATTAGCACTCACCACCAGCCAAAAGATGAACAATCAAAGGTAGACCGAAAAAATCCAAACCCATTTTTAAAACAAGGCACAATGAATATACATAAAGTATATTATATAATATGCGATTTCTATTATACGTGATAATTTGTATAATTTATATAAAATATTAAATTATATAATTCTCACACACGCATATACAGTACAACTTATATATATATTTTTTGCTGTCAATTAATTAAAAAAAAGAATTAATCACATTTTTTTTTCTGTGATTAATCATTAAAACATTAAAGTTTTTCATATAAGTTTTTCATATACTTTTATAATGTAATAATTTCACAGTTAATCTTCAAATTAATGTAGAAACAACATAAAGACAGAATATTTTAAATACTTGATACTGATGTCTCGAAACTGATTTTTTTTTTTCAATTCTGAACATCAATTATAGCCATTCAGCATTACAGTGTATTTGAAACCTATCGATTTTAACATTTATTGGGCTCCAAAAAATATAACAACTTTTAATTTAAGTGAACGTTGACAGCACTGTTATATATCAATCAAAAGTCAATCAAAAATATATTTTATAAAAGAGTTCTTTTAAATTGTGATAATATTTCACATATTTCAATTTTTAACTGCATTATTTATCAAATAAATGCAGCCTTGGTGATCATAACTTCAAAAAAATCTAACTGACCCTAATCTTTTGTACGGTAGTGTAGTGTATATATATCATTGTTTGTGTGTGTGCGTGCGTGCGTGCGTGCGTGCGTGCGTGCGTGCGTATGTATGTATGTATGTATGTATGTATGTATGTATGTATGTGTATGTGTGTGTGTGTGTGTGTGTGTGTGTGTGTGTGTGTGTGTGTGTGTGTGTGTGTGTGTGTGTGTGTGTGTCTGACGTGCAAGCCAGTCGATCAGCTATATTGTTTGTGCAGGCAGTAATGAGGAGTAAGAGCTCGCTGCCGTGCCGACCGTGGCTGCGGTGTTGTGATGCAAATGAAGTCGGCATCATGCCCGCCCCTGTGCCAGTACCACCTTTAATTGTCTTCTTTGATCTGCAGCTAATTCCACTAATTAGGTGCCTATTCTGGAAGTTTTGCTTTTCTTCCAACAGCTACAGAAACTCAACTGGGTAAACCAGGGGGAGATGGGAAATTGGATACCTAGATGAGCAAACAAACATAAACAAGCTCATTCAGCTCCAACAAGAACAGACCCCTAAATACAAGAGACAGATGAGCAGTCACATGCAATCACGCTGCATGGTTGAGCACAGATGCTGTCTGCTGCCTTCACTCGTAGAGGTGCAAATGCAGAAAACATGAGCAAATCTAGTAAGCCACACATATTAAACACCTTCCCCTATGCCATTTGCACCTGATGCCAAATTCACTGTATGTGTGCACACTGGCATTGGAACTAAGTGACTGTCCCAGCAATGATGATCTGGTCAGATCAATGTCAGTGCTAAATGGCCATGTACAGTACACACTAAGGCCCAGATCAGACAGAACGCGTTTTTTGCAGTGAAAGGCTCCTTTTTAAAATAGTTTTCTATAGGCAGTGAGCACTTTGCACGCTGTTTATGCGCCCTGGGCGCCTCGTGTCTTTGTAGGAGCGCTACCCCCCTACTTGAAAAACGCGATTTGTCTGATCGGGGCCTAAGGCTTCACAGAATAGACAGTTTTTTTAAGCCCAATCAGCATGAAAAAAAACCCCTATGTATTATTATTATATTTTACAGTATGCAATATTATAATGTGCATATATTCTTAAATTTCGTTTTCGTACTTTGAACCTTTGAGCTTTTGTTGTGGTGGGGGAAAAAAGGAAGAGCTTTAAGTTTATGTGTATAGTTGATTACAGTTTGTAATACATTTCTCATTACAAATTTGGTGAAATGCAGTAAACGTGTGCATGAAATAATTTTAAACTGCACAAATGTAAAAACAAAGTGAATGCATATGGACACCTGCTGATTTTAGCTTGGTTTTTTAGATAAAAGCTTAATGAAAATACACCACCGTTCAAAAGTTTGGGGTCAGTAGGATTTTTTTTTTAAAGAAATTAATACTTTTATTCAGCGAGTGTCAGTAAAGTTATTTATAATGTTACAAAATATTTCTATATAAATGCTAATCTTATGAACTTTCTAATCATCAAAGAACTCTGAAAAAACATGATTTTCACATTATGAAATCACATTTTCCACGAAAAATTAAGCAGCACAGCCGTTTTTAACATTGACAATAATAAGAAATGTTTCTTGTACACCAAAACAGCATATTAGAATAATTTCTGAAGAATCATGTGACACTGAAGACTGGAGTAATGATGCTGAAAATTCAGCTTAGCATTGCAGAAATAAATTACATTTTGAGATGTTAAGCATGGTAAGCATAAGCAACTTTTAAAAACATAAAAATAAATCTTACCAAACTCAAAACTTTTGAACGGTAGTGTACTTCATACTTCAAGAAAGTCAATATTATTTTTATTTTATTTTTCTAGCTGTCTATTTATCTTAGGAGTGGTGACTTTGTATGTAGACAAACCTGTTACACAATATGAAAATGTATACATTTTACTAGAGGTCCCCCCCAAAAAACCTGCATGCATAAATACAGCACATAAAAACTGGGTCAGAGGCAAAAAAGGGAAGGAAAGAGGTTTGGAGCTAGTGCGCTAAAGTGAGGAGACGTCCCATGCCAATCGGTGCATGGCCTTTTAGCCTCACACTCAGCCAGAGATGCCAGTTTGATGGACGATATGAGTCTGGGTGACAGTTGTGTGTGCGTGCGTGTGTGTGCACAACTGGGAAGGCATCGAAACGCACTACAGCGCAGAACACCGCTGCCAATTTGCAGCTGTCTGTCGTTAGAGCTCCTGCTAGCATGACTGCACATTTCCTCACCTCACCTGCAGCTCTCATAAACAATCCCTCCTCTTTTTAGTTATTCATTCATGCCTTCATTAGCATCTCTGCCATTAGCGCTAAATCCTCTACCCTTCACAGCCCGTCAGTCAGACATCCCGTCTGTCAGCGAGAGAGCGAGCCGTCCTGCAATCCTAATGCTCTGGGTCCAGCGTTATCGCAAAACAAGAATGGTAAGAGGCAAGCAAGAGGTAAATGAAAGATTTGGGTATTAACAAATGTATTTTGTGCTTGTCCTCTTTACTATTTTTTCCCACATTAATTGCACACGTCTAGTACAATTATGTGGTTTTGTTTCATTAATAGTGTATACTTTTTTTCTTGATTTACCCCCGAAAGAATGGAAGTGAAATGTGACAACATGCCCCATAGGTGGGGTACATTGTAACATGTTAGGAGTACATTGTAACATGACCAAATGACAGCTTAAAATGTTACCTGATATAATCAAAATAATATACAAGACAAACTAAAATATTTTGTTCAATAAAATACAATCATTAACTTTTTCAAATAAAATAATGGCATTTTTTAATAATTAAAAATAAACTAATTTTTGAGTTTGACAACAAACACACCTCAAAACACAGTTATACAGCATAGTTAAAAAAAAAAAATAATAATTAAGCATTTCTGAAAATTGACTCTCAGTCTTTATTCACCTTTTTCTCATGGTTTCTCAATAGAATTCATAAAAGTATAGAATATAATAGCATAGTTCTAATAGGGGCACATTGTAACGCAGTGTGACAACATGCCCCACCTGCGCAACTGGGATTTAAACCCAGCTTGTGTCTTTTGCTGGTTAGATCAGCATTAAAGAATGATCTCAACTGTTAAATAACAGATATAAGATTAAAATAATATCAGATTTGTCTTATTTTAAATAAACACAAAAAACAGAGATGAAAAATTAACTTAAGAAATGTACTTTTGCTATGGTTAAATAAATGTTCAGTGATATCTTCCAAAGACTTTTTAATTTTGACGCAATTTTTTCTCTAAATAATGTTGATATGGCAACTAGTAATACACTAAGTTTCATCATCCTGGCATGTGTGGAAAGTGTTAAACCATGTGTGTTACAACTAACCCCGCGTTAGGTTGTGCCCCGCTCACCCCTATCTTTATTTTAGACTCAAAACTCTTTACATAGTATGGGTCAAACCTTTGTAGTTACAATATCAGGCAATATTTGGAGATTACTGTCAATTGATACATTTTAATTGATACATTTTTGAATACATTTTTTACAACTATATTAAATATTGCAGAATAAATATTGTTTAAAATTACTTCATTTAATAATTTATACATTTAGTTATTTATTTATATACATTTTTATATTAAATATTTTATACTGTATATTTATACTTACAAATATATTTATCAGCCACCATGATGTTTATATATTGTTTATATATTATATATTGTTTATATATCACCTTTTAAAAAACTGGTCAACCACTACTTTATTACTTTGCTAGATTTATGAAGAGATAATCAGTTCTTCTTATGAAAATTTTAAGTTTTGGGGTTCAGCGGTTTTCAAACCTGCCTTTTGTATTAAAATATTCTAAAAGCGTTTCTGCATATCCCATGCACTGTTTAGTGAATCAAAAACACTTATTAATCAGTTAGAGCGATTACTGAATTAATCAGACTCACTTACTGAACCGCAAGTCATTAATCTCATCTCAGCACTGTCACATGTATTTGTATAGCACTTTTTACAATACAGATCATTTCAAAGCAGCTTTACAAAAAAATCCTGTTTCAAATATATTACAATCAAGAAGCCAGAGGTGACTGAAAATCAGAGATGATATTGGAGAAAAACCCTGAGAGGCTCCAAACAGTCTAGTTACCCACAGACACAACAGGCTATAGAACAAAACAAACACACATGAAAAACCATTACATATTCGATTAATTGTGCACTCAAGTTGGGGCGGAGCCATCACCTGTCCTCCCCACCCCTCCTACTTAACTGTGACTCACAACAATCTGGAGTGTGGCTCTAATGAGCATTTTGTCAGGTTTGTTGCTCTAATTAATTCAATTAGGGAAATGCAGGGGCAGATGGCTACAAAGCAGGGAAATGTTCCCACTTTCTCCCTCTCTGATGCCCCCAGAACTTTCCACAGGGAGCTGGTACAGATGTGGTGGCTGGAGGACCGGTGAGTACACGCTGCAGCCAGAACACTAATCATGCTTGATTAGATGCTGCTGACGCAAAACTATGGTGATGTGTTACAATTATATATATGTACAGTCAAACCAAAAATTATTCAGACACCAGATATAATTTACTAGTGGGTACAGGACGCTATAGTTCATTATGTGAGGATAGCAAAAAAAAAGTAAACTGTGACATATTATACCCAAAAATTCTTCATACAGTGGACTACCAGTAAAACTGATCAAAAAAATTTGGGACCAAAATTATTCAGACACTTTGACCTGACCATGTTTTGCTTAAGTGTTTTTTCTTTAATTGCTAATGTGACCTTTTACACCACAGACTGAACAAAATTAAGCATTGCTTGGTAATTGGTTGACCTAAATTGGTATTATATAATTGTGTACTTAAATTTAACAGCTGACAGCTGATTGGTTGATTGTAATCCATTACATACCTTTCTATCAAAGTTATCTGACATTATCAAGATGAATTTGTTCTGACACAGTTTATATCTGAGTTCTTGTAATATTTTATTACTATTTTCTAAACTATAGAAGTTTAGAAAACTTTCTAAACTAAACTTTCTAAACTGTTTGCTTCCCCAGAAACGTCCCACTGCCAGTGGTTTTATTCGCTGACCGAGGGCACACTCTGCATGGATGCACTCGCGCACAGCTGGCCCCGGGGCCTGCGCAAATATGCGTTTCCCCCAGTGAGCCTACTTGCACAGACACTGTGCAAGGTCAGGGAGGACGAGGAGCAGGTCCTGTTGGTGGCGCCGTACTGGCCCAACCGGACTTGGTTCCCGGAGCTTATGCTCCTCGCGACAGCCCCTCCCTGGCCCATTCCTCTGAGGAAGGACCTTCTGACTCAGAGACGGGGCACCCTTTGGCACCCGCGTCCAGACCTCTGGAAACTTCACGTCTGGTCCCTGGACGGGACGCGGAGGTTCTAGGTGACTTACCCCAAGAGGTAGTTAACACCATCACTTCTGCACGAGCACCGTCTACGAGACAGGCTTATGCCTCAAAGTGGAACCTGTTCATCGAGTGGTGTTCTTCTCGCCGAGAAGACCCCCAAAGATGTTCGATCGCGTCTGTGCTTTCCTTCCTGCAGCAGGGGTTGGAGCGTAGGCTGTCGCCCTCCACCCTCAAAGTCCATGTTGCTGCAATATCTGCTTATCACGATCACGTAGAAGGTAAGTCGGTTGGGAAGCACGACCTGGTCGTCAGGTTCCTCAGGGGGGCGAGACGGTTAAATCCTCCTCGACCTCCCTCCATACCCTCTTGGGATCTTGCTCTGGTGCTCCGAGCACTTCAGAATGCCCCATTTGAGCCTTTGCAGTCTGCAGAGCTAAAGATTTTGTCTATGAAGACTTTGCTGTTGGCTGCACTGGCCTCCATCAAGAGGGTAGGGGACCTGCAGGCATTTTCGGTCGACGAATCGTGCCTAGAGTTCGGGCCGGGGTACACCCACGTGGTACTGAGACCCCGGCCTGGCTATGTGCCCAAGGTTCCTACCACTCCCTTCAGGGATCAGGTGGTGAACCTGCAAGCGCTGCCCTTGGAGGAGGCAGACCCAGCCCTAGCTTTGCTCTGTCCCGTCCGCGCTCTGCGGATCTACGTGGATAGAACGCAAAGCTTCAGAACCTCAGATCAGCTCTTTGTCTGTCACAGAGGCCAGCAGAAGGGAAAGGCTGTCTCCAAGCAGAGGATGGCCCACTGGATAGTGGATGCCATCACCTTGGCTTACCAAGCACAAGGTGTGCCCTGTCCGTTCAGGGTGCGAGCACACTCTACTAGAAGTGTTGCATCCTCCTGGGCGCTGGCACGTGGCGCCTCGCTGTCAGACATCTGTAGAGCTGCGGGCTGGGCGACACCCAACACGTTCGCTAGATTCTATAGCCTGCGTGTAGAGCCGGTTTCTTCCTGTGTTCTCACCTCAAACGGGTAGAAGCACTGAGAGGCCCTGGCTCTTGTCGGCTTGCTGAGTTACGACGCTTATTTTCTCCAGAAGCAAACTCTGTCGAGTCCTCCATCACCCTCGGTACCGGACGTGGCGGAGCGTCTGGCATCAGGCCCTTTGCCGCTGAATCCTTGAGAACCGGTACTGGGCTGGGGTTATATGAGTGACCCTGCGGGGATCCCATATATTTTTCCTACGGAAGCCTGTGTCTTTCCCTTGGGAGAGCCCCCCCTTCAGTGGGGCTGGAGCCCCCTCTCTGTTGCGGGCTACGGCTCAGCATTGTACTCCACATAACTCCTTCGGGTATGATGTGGGTTCCGCAGCGTTCCCTTCCACTAGGGCACGCTTTCCCAGTGTTATCCAATAGTCACTGAGCGGGTCATGCGGAACAGCAGTGATGGACTTCTCTGTGTGAGCCCCGTCTCATCAGGTAAGAGAGCTCAGGAGGCTCACAGAGGGCACTGGAAGGGGGCAGAGGCCATGGCGCTTTGGTAGGGATTCCTATTCGTCGGTCTCCGACGTGGCATCGGAAGTGACCGACTGAATGGGAACGTCTCGGTTACATATGTAACCCTCGTTCCCTGAAGGAGGGAACGGAGACGCCACGTCCTGTCGCCATGTCCGCTATACCCTGCTGGGGTGCCAGTTACCTACTCGGCTCCTCAGCAAAAGAAGCTAATTTGATGCAAGCACCTGTGTCTCATTTATACCCGCGCTGCGTGGCATGAGCACCTGGTGCAATCATTGCATGCCAATGTGCATTGGCTCGTTTAGTTACACTCGAAGTAGATTGGCTCTCGCGAGCGAGATTCCTATTCGTCGGTCTCCGATGTGGCGTCTCCGTTCCCTCCTTCAGGGAACGAGGGTTACATACGTAACCGAGACGTTATAGTTATAACCCGAGACATTCCGTTTCGAGGGAACTCGCACTGCGTCGGAACGACACTTTGGGGAACGAAATGCCCACTATGCCACCACGAACCATGCCTGCCCTAGTGTGAAGCTGGAACCCAGGCACACTTAGGACGAGAGCACCCTAGCGCCTGGCGTCGCAGGGAGGTGCAGACTATAAAATCTGATAAAAGTGTGTGGGGTAGCCCAGCTGCCTCACAGATCTCCTGAAGTGGGACCCCCATATAAAGGGCCCTAGAAGAGGCCATGCCCCTAGTGGAATGTGCACTCAAGGCCAAAGGTGAAGGCAAACCGCGCACCTGATAGGCCAAGGCAATCGCCTGGACAATCCAATTACTGACCGTCTGCTTGGACGCGGGCAGCCCCTTCTTAGGAGACCCGAAACACACTAACAGTTGGTCCGACCTTCTCCATTGCGAAGACTTCCGCAGATAAATTTGCAGTGCTCTGACCGGGCAGAGCAGATGAAGTCTCCCCTCTTCAGCCGACACATGAGGTGGATGATGAAATGCCTGCAGGACCGTAGGCCGTGCCACACTCAATGGCACTTTGGGCACATAGCCCGGCCTCGGATGAAGGATGGCCTTAACTCCGCCGGGGGCAAAATCCAGGCAAGTCGGCATTATAGCCAAGGCCTGGAGGTCCCTCACCCTCTTAAGCGAGGTGATAGCAAGGAGCAGCGCCACCTTTAGTGACAGAACTCGATCTGTCGCCGACTCGAGCGGTTCGAAGGGGGCCGAAGCCAGTCCCTCGAGAACCACCGCCAGATCCCAAGTTGGAACTCTGGAGACCACTGCCAGATCCCAAGTTGTAACTCTGGAGCGCGTCGCAGGCCTCATCCTCTAAGTACCACGGAGGAAACGTACGACTAAAGGGTGCCTCCCCAGAGGCCCATCACTTACAGGAGCGTGGAAAGCCGTAATGGCAGCCACGTACACCTTAAGTGTGGACGGGGTAAGCCCTGCAGAGAAACGATCTTGGAGGAACTCCAGCACTGAAGCCACTGGGAAGTTAACTGGGTCCACCTCACACTCCCTGCACCAAGTGGAAAATACATTCCACTTTAAGCCGTACAACCTTCTTGTGGAAGGAGCCCTGGAACTGAGTATGGTCTCCACTACACCTGCCGACAGGCCAGCCTCTAAGTACTGAGCCCCCTCAGGGGCCAGACCCAAAGCTTACACAGCTCTGGCTGGGGGTGAAATATTGTGCCCCCTGCCTGAGACAGCAGGTCCCTCCTCAGAGGGATCTGCCATGGAGGACCTGCCAGCAGTGCTATGATGTCTGAGAACCATACTCGGGCCGGCCAGTATGGGGCTACTAGGAGTAGACTGACCCCGTCCTGCCGGACCCTCTCCAGAACTCCCGGGAGCAGAGCTATCGGGGGAAATGCATACAAACGCAGCCTCGGCCACGTCTGCACCATGGCATCCAACCCCAGCGGGGCTGGATGCGTGAGGGAGAACCACAGTGGACAGTGGGACGTCTCTCGAGACGCGAATAGATCCACTTCCACTGGGCCGAACCGGTTACCCTGATCATACGGAATGGATTTCCCCTCGAAGAAAAACCCTTGGCTTTCAACCACCACTGCAGGGGTCTCATGTACAGCAGGCCAAAAGGTATTACATTGGACGCAGCTGCCATGAGCCCCAGCAGTCTTTGAAACTGCTTTACAGTGATGTTGCGGTCTAGCTTCATACTGGAGACCATCGCCCGTATGGACTCGATGTGTGTTGGAGACATTTGTGCCCGCATCGTCGTCGAGTCCCATACTACTCCCAGGAACGTGGTCCTCTGGGAAGGCGTCAACATGCTCTTTTTCGTGTTGAGTCTCAACCCCAAGCTCTGAATGTGGCCAAGGACGACATCTCGATGCCGAACTGCCATTTCTCGAGACTGAGCCAATATGAGCCAGTCGTCGATATAATTCAGTACACGGATGCCTTGGAGTCTCAGTGGAGCCAGAGCTGCATCCATGCACTTGGTGCACGTGCGAGGGGAAAGAGCAAGGCTGAACAGAAGAACCCGATATTGGAATGCTTCGCCCCCGAAAGCGAACCTCAGGAACTTCCTGTGAGAAGGGCTGATGGAGATGTGGAAGTATGCGTCCTTTAGATCTATCGTGACAAACCAGTCCTCGGACCGAATTTAATTCACGATAATAGGTATTGTGAGCATTTTGAACCTGAACCTCCTCAGAGACCGGTTCAAATATCTCAGATCTAAAATTGGACGCAAACCCCCGTCCTTTTTAGGAACTATAAAGTACCGCCTGTAGAACCCCGACTCCCTGTCTGGCAGAGGAACACGTTCTATGTACTTCCTGTTCCATTACCCGAGCCCGCTCTGGGACCACCGCAGTCCAGACCACCCCATTGAACTTTGGTGGGCTGTTGCCGAACTGCAGTCTGTACCTTTTTTCTACAGACAGAGAGACAAATCTGTCGCTCTGCGGAGCTCAGCAACATCTTCTGGTGTTGGTCCCTCGCCCTCATCTAAGTCTTTAAGAAGGTCGGCCTGGTATACCTGCAACAAAGCCATGGTATGCAGACATGCACCAGCCCAACCTGCCACCATATACGCCCTGCCCACCATAGCAGGTGTATCGCGACATGGCTTGGTGGGCAGCACCGGGGTTTTCAGGGAGGACGCCGCATCAGGAGAGAGGTAGCTGGCCAAAGCCTCCTCCACACGCGGCATCCTCCCATAGCCATTCTCTCCCGCCCCCATAATGTTGCTATAATCCAACACTGTTGGATTAGAGAGGCGGGAGGAGTGTGGTTTATTCCAGGATTTGCACAACTCATTGTGCAAATCCGGAAAGAACGGCAAACCCCGGCGTTGAGGTTGGGACCTGTGCTGCAGGAAGTGCTCATCAAGCTTACTTTTTGTTACTGTCGCTTCCTGCTTTTCTGATGGCCAGCTGATGTTTAGTCTGGCCACCGCACGAGTCACAACCTCTACGAGCTCCTCATAAGCGGGCACGTGAGGTGACGAGTGATGCAGATAGCTCGAACATCGGACCCTCTCCTCGAGCAGAAGAAGCTGCAGCGCGGGCTTCTGGACACGAAAAGGAAGGGCATCAGAACTGTCTGATGATGACCGGGAAAGTGCCTCAGCAGTCCCGATCTCATCAGCCAGTTCCCTTTGCGATCCCCACGATCTGAGCCGCCGCGCCGCCTCAGCAGACACAGGACCCGAACCGCGGGGAAGCAGTTCACACACATTAGATGCGTGTCCCCATCCGTGATGTAGCGAGGGCAGGGGTGCACACATCTTTTGAACTGCTCACTCATCATTCCTTTCAAACAGTTATTTTACTGAACTAGAAATCACTCAGTCTCTTTCAAACATTCACAACACACAGCGCACTTGCTGAAGAGCGAAAAAGCTAGTGCTGTTGTGAACCGGCGTCCCTTTATACTTCCGGGTATGCCGTCACATACTACGTCATGACGTAGCACCAATCAAGATCGGTCTTAGTTTCATTCATGCTTCAGATGTGCAATGCTAAGGGAGCGTCCCCAAAGTGTCGTTCCGACGCAGTGCGAGTTCCCTTGAAAGGGACACTTTTATGTTTTATACTGTTTATGTGTGTGTGGAATCAGTATGTCATATGTGTGAGTTATTATAAATTCTTGTTGGCAGCTGAGCAGAGGATTTAAAGGTTGCTGTGCTCTGCAGTTGAAGATGGCACAGAAACTGATGGAAAAACTGGCCAGTGAAGTGGCAGTGCTCTGTTCTGGGTTCCCTCAGCCTTGCTTTGGGCTTCTCCCTTCACAACATGACAGATGGTTACAGAGAAGCAACAGAGCGATCAATAACACAAAGCACTAAATCTGCTGAATCATAAGCTTCTGCGTAGAGCTTTGCATGGCTCCAAAAAATTAGATTTTTAACTTAGGCTTCTTATGCAGCAAAATATTAGATGACATTTAATAACTTGCACAGCTGAGATTCATAACACTGTGTAAACTGCTATAATATCAAAAAGCATATTAAGAATAAAAATTCAATTATGGCATTGAGAATATGGTAAAATGTAATCTCACTTGCATATATGCACAAACGTGCAGTGGGGTCCAAAAGTCCAAATCTAATTGAAAAGTAAAAAGGTTTTAGAATAAAAAAAATAAATAAAAAAAAAAAAAAAAAATATATATATATATATATATATATATATATATATATATATATATATATATATATATATATATAATTTTATATTCATTTTATATAATATAATATAAAAAACAAAATAAACAAAGAACCGTTTCAGGGGAAAATAAAATAAATAATCAAGATTCTGTAATAAAATTATGTCACTAATTAAATAAGCACATTTCAAGCATATCGTTTTTGCACAAAAGTTCATATTTTCATGCTTACATTGAAGCACAAGATATTCTTTTGTTAATCTGCAAATCATGCTGAAGAACATGATCCTCAGGTTGGCATTTGGCAAACTTGGCATTCATGTCTGCTACTGTCATTAAAGCAAAAGGGACAAACCAAATACTAAGAAATTCTAAAATTCATGTTAATTTTAATAAATAAAAAAACTTTAACTTTTTATGCTGATAAAATAATTCTCAATTATACTTTTTTTTTTTATTATTACATTTAAAAAAGCAATTTCTTTTCAGCTAAGAAAATGATACTCTCTCTTTGTTGACCTGGCTCATGGAGGAGTGCTAGTGGGGAGAGCAGCTGAACCTGCCAGCTCCCCCAGGGGCACAGAGTATGAGTGCCCATTAGAATGATGGGACCTGGCAGCTGGGTGCCCTTACACCCTGCTAATTAAACCCATGCCACACTGACACTGGCAACACTGCTGATTGTAGCCTGTTGAAGATGGGCAGGGTGTGAGGGGGATGGACTCTGGGCATTGTGGGATGAAGATGGGCATATAGGGAGGTCACAGTTTGATTAGACCTACAGGGTTTGCAAGGCAGCACAGTACTAATATTCCTCAAACATTCTGATATAAAGCCAAAACCCAGTAAGAGCAACCACAGTCAATAGCCCCTTTCACACATTAAACCGGGTAAATTACTGTAAAATGACCAGATTGATCAGACTGAAACACACAAATGTGCAACAGCAACAGCATTCAGTTTTTTTTTTACTGGTAAGACAATACACCTTCATTAGAGATACCATTCATTAGTACCAAAATACAGGTAAACTCAGTGATGTCAGTCACCGGAAATTATATTATTTTCACTGTTTGTCAGAACTGATTTACTGGTATTTTTGAAAATGTCCTGTTCACACATGGGGCCAGATTTACTAAACAGGGCAAATTAACGTCAGAGCTCAATTCCAAAAAAGTGCCGATGGGAGTGGAAAGTTCTGCGCGTGATCTACTGACAACGCGCAAATTAAAGAACACAGGCGCAACCGGATCATTTCCATAATGACCAACGCAATCTACCAGTTAGCGTCTGGTTTAAGACGTGCTTTTTTTTGGCCGGTAAATAATGCCGCAAATACCAGTAAACTGACGAGCGCAAACCTTAGTAAATCACAATGCATGATTCATTTAAATACTCTCCTTCCATACATTTTGCGTCTGAAACGGAAACTCCTTGCATATGCAATATGGTCAGCCGCAAAAATAACGCCTTTTCAGCGCTAATTTTTCACTGCGTGTTTTTAGTAAATCCTGACAGTAGATTTTAACGCCAAAAGAGGGTTTGCATTGGCACAAGCTGTTAGTAAATCTGGCCCATGATCTCTAAACTGTACTTTACCAGTAAAGAATGTATGTGTGAAAGGGGCTATTATTTATTTGATTTTACAATGAAAAAAAGATGTTATGATTTAGAAATTCCATTAAATAAAGTATTACGAACATACAACCATGGCATGAGCTCTCCCGATCTCATCTGATTTTGGAAGCTAAGCAAGGTTTAGATAGTTTAGTACTTAAAATCTAAAGTGTTGCTAAAGAGATGCAGTGTAAACTGTGCGTACAGGTCGGGACAGCAAGTTACCATACCGTATCTTGGTTTCAGTGGTGTGTGGTGGTGTTTTAAAATGAGGAAGCAAAGTCCTCACATTTATATATAATATATTTTACACTAAATATGTAATGTTATTATGTAATTGTTATTAAAACCAAGTATAAATTTCATCAAGTTAGTGTTTTTATGCATTTTTACATGTTTTTCTAAAATAACTAAAGGGAGTAACAATTTAAACAATATATATTATTTGTGAACTAATGTTCAGCTTTTCTTTTTAATAGTTAACTTATTTTCAGCAGTCATCAAGCTCGGTAAACACAGCCTGTCACAGAAACGAAGATGTACCTTTAATTTCACCAAACTGATTGCACACTAAAAACTCCCAGAGTCATCATGTTTTCAGGCCATCGCAATGATTTTGACAAAGTGGTTATATCTAAATGGCTGAGTTGTTTACTTGCATTTTAATTAGTCTTCCCATTAACGCCATCATTTTCTTTACTCAGGCCGATTCGAGAATGAGCATGAAAACAAGAGGCGGGATTTATCGCACTAACCAATCATACCCAATCTTAACCTATCATATCAAATCATAGCGCAATGGAGCCATTGCCTCATCTCACGTGACTTTCCCCCATTCGTTCTCAATTACCCCCCACTAAACCCACCGCACGCTTTAGGGGGTCTGTTAAAGGGATAGTTCACCCAAAAATGAAAATTACCCCATGATTTACTCACCCTCAAGCCATCCTAGGTGTATATGACATTCTTCTTTCAGGCAAATACAATCGGAGTTATACTAAAAAATGTCCTGGCTCTTCCAAGCATTATAATGGTAGTGAATGGCAGCCCAAAATTTAAATACCAAAAAAGTGCATCCATCCATTATAAAAGTAATCCACATGGCTGTAAGAAAAATATCCATATTTAACACGTTATAAAGTAAAATACCTAGCTTCTGCCAGACCGCCTTCCGTATTCAACTTACGGAAAAAGCGTAACTGCCGCAGCGATGAAGTCAGACGTAGCAAAAACGTTTTGAACTGCGAGAGGCGTTACACTTTCTTCGTAAGTTGAATACGAAAGGCAGTCCACCGGAAGCTAGATATTTTGCTTTATAAAGTTTTAAATATGGATATTTTTCTTACAAAAACCCATCGATTCACTTCAGAAGGCCTTTATTAACCCCCGGAGCCATGTGATTACTTTTATAATGAATGGATGCACTTTTTATGACATTTATTTTTAATGTCAAAAGTTTTAATATCACATTTTGTAATATTTGTAATACATTTTGAAATGTTTTATTTTTGTAATATTGATTATTTTCTCATCCAGTTTTTTTGAGGAGGCACTGCCTCCCTTGTCTTCTTGGAGGAAACGCCCTTGCTTGGTTTGCCTAGGCAGAGATGAAGGGCACTGAAACCATGTATAAAGTGAGTCGAACAAGTACTCTAATTAGAAGAGAGCTTGAACGAGTCATAAACTCCAGGAAAAGAGAGCATGAAGTAGAAAAAGGCCCAGCTGGATGCTTGCAAAGCCAGTTTGCATAAAAAAAGAGAGCAAAAAAAACAAGAATACATGATAAAAAGCCCAGCTGGATGTGTGCAGTCATTTCACATCAGAATCAAGAATACATGAGTGTTTCTTCAACTGGGCACTTAATAAATAAATAATCAATCTATCAAATAAATAAATCAACCAACCAACCAACCCACCCTTGGGCCACAAAAGTGGCCATTGCTGAACAAACAGCAAATGCAAAACTATTTTTGCTTTATAAAGCATAGCAATGTATAATTTTACCATCAACGTCTGGGTAAAATGAAAGGAAGTGTTACAACTAATGACAAGTTTTCTCTTTCCCAATGAGAAAATCTGTACAATGTCTTGTACAATGTTTTATTCATCCTGTGCCTGTCAGTGGGTGAGTGGGAAATATAAAGAAAGAGACAGCACTTTTACCTCCCACACTTCCAGCTTCCAGTATTTACACTGAATAAATGCAAACCTGAATCCACAAAACTGCTTTCAGGTTGAACTACCTGAGAAGACAATGTGTCTGAGAGGAGAAAAATGCAGGATATGTTCCACAGTCGATCACGTGATCAGAGAGACCCCTCAGAGATGGCGCCTCCATCACAGGGGCCGTTTAACTCAGAGACAGCATGTTTGTTGTTCGGGGCTTTGGCCCATCTCCGAGTGCGGTGTTCTTTTACAGGCCCAGCCCCAGGAGAGAACACAAGACTCGGGTAATGGGACAGGAGTCTGGGAAACACCAAGCTGGCTATTATCACTCCATAGGCCATGGCACAGACACCTAAACACATGCTAAGAAGAGCACGGAGATGGTGGGAGTACCTGAGGGTCACACAAGGGGGATTGAGATCCTCAGGATACACAAGGGATACAATTATAGGGCATTCAGACATACTGTACAGTTCAGCAAATGGCTGTACTGTTGGTTATAGTAGGGGTTCCTACTGCTGGATGCTATTGGTTAGTTGCACAATTGGCCATAGCAAATTATATTAATTGACCCATTAGGGATCCTGTAGCAGAACAAGTAGAGCATGGTGCTTGAAACCAAGGTCATGAGTTTGTGTGAGAAATCACAAAATGATTAAAATGCATACTTCAGATGCACTATAAGTCACTTTAGATAAAATAATCTGCCAAATGCATTAATGTAAATGTAAAAATAAGATCTAATTTTACAAAGAATCAACCATTCTGGAGGGAAAATGTTTCTATATAAATTTCAGCATTCCATAATGCATCATCATCATGAATGCTTTTAACCAAAGCAACTTGCATTGCATTCAAGATATACACCATTTTGGGGTCTTTAAGATCTTTTTTATTATTATTTAAAAAACATCAAACGTTTATTCAGCAAGGATGGATTAAACTGATTAAAAGTGACAGTAATGACTTTTACATTGTTACAAAAAGAGTTCTATTTCATATTATTACTGTTCTTTTGATTCACCAAAGAATCCTGAAAAAATATCATGCTTTCCATACAAATGTTAAGCAAAATATTAAAATAATAACTGTTTTAAACATTGATAATAAGAGGAAATGTATCTTGAGCACCAGCACATTAAAGTGATATCTGGCACTGAAGACTGAAATAATGGCTGCTAAATAAATTACATTTTGAAATATATTTAAATAGAGAACAGTTGTTTTAAATAGTAATGATATTTTACAATATTACAGTTTTACTGTATTTTCATTCAAATAAATGCAGTCTTGGTGAGCATAAGAGACTTCTTTCAAAAACATTAATATATATATATATATATATATATATATATATATATATATATATATATATATATATTACCGACCACAAATGATAGTGTACATTTTATCAGTTTGTGAACAATTGATGCAGTAGCTGGTGATCGTGTTTCTGTCCCTTTGTGCCAAGAACTTCCTTTGAACTTGCTCTTCTTCCTTAAACAGATTTTCTCCACATTTCTGCTTACCCATAGTGTTTGCGGCAAATCAATTATGGTGCATTGGTCAAGAAAAATAAATCACACACACTAGCTTTTGGCTTCAAGACCTTAAGGAAAGAGTTTAGAGAGAAAGATCCTGAGAGAACAAGAGAGCAGCTCCAAAAAGTGTTTAGTCAGGCTATAAAATCAACAAAGTTTGTTCACTCAAAACAGAAAGACAGATGACAAAAAAATGAATATGAAATGTGAATTTACCAGAAGATGACGACAGATTTACACGACCCTCCACACAAACGCACAATCACAAATAAAATCACCCTCAAATCAAATCCCAAGCTATGACTTAACAGATGACAAGGAGAAAATTGGAAAATGTCAAACAAGGGAGAGGGGATGAGTGAAAGAAAATGTTTTGGCCCTCTCCGACTGTGCAAGCGGGGTTACGATCTGTATGCAGAGTTCGCACACTATACGTAGCTTTGGCAACACCTGCATTTCAACAAACTCTCTATGAAGTAATTTAAACTAAATCTGCATTGTGGCCAAACGTACACATATGTGCGGAATCCTTCCTCTGGCCGCATGTTGTGTGTATATGCTTACTTTGCAAATGCTAGTGATTTGGGGTGGAATTATCTCACTCAATCCACTGCCGGCTGCTTCTGATTACTGCTCTGGGAATAAAGTCTGTACTGCAACTGTAGCTGCTAGTTTACGATCCGTTTCTCCAACTCCAACCTTAACTAAGTAGGTCTACAATACCTGGAAAAAGCTATCCATTAGCATTTCCAATCATCTCAAAAGCTACACACAGTCTAAAGTCTTACACTAGCGACTACCCTGATTTAATTTTTTGGTACGATTTTTTTTATGTTTTTGAAAAAAACATCTTATGCTCACCAAGGCTACATTTATTTGATCAAAAATATAGTAAAAAAAAAAAAAACAATAATATTGTGGAACATTATTAAAATTTAAATTATCTACTTCCTATATATATTTTAAAATGTAATTTATTCCTGTGATGGCAAAGCTGAGTTTTCAGCATCATTATCAATGAAAAAACAGCTGTATTGCTTAATATTTTTGTGGAATCCATGATACATTTTTTTCAGGATTCTTGAATAGGAAGTGGAATAGGAAGAACAGCTTTTAATTAAAAATAGAAATGTTTTTTTAAACATAAAATCTTTACTGTCCCTTTTGATCAATTTAATGCATCCTTGCTGAATAAAAGTGCTAATTTCATTAAAAAAAAAAAACTGACCCCAAACTTTTGAACAGTAGTGACTGTCCACCTTCTGGTGGACTAGATTTTAGACCAACTTCTAAAAATGTTCACATTGATGAGGTCTGTATGATGGCATTTGATAGCAGGTTCAAATGTAGGATTTTGCAGATTGAGTAAAATAATCAGTATGATAAGGTTAGGTATACTATAGGCATTTACCCGTCTAAATAACAACAATAATAAATAATTCATCTCAAGTGTTTTGCATAGGAAGTGAATGCATACAGTATGTGGCATGACTCGCATATTTTTTGCTTCTGCGTACCACAGATGGCAGTCCTTCGGGCATCCCTGAGGTCTGCCAGCGGTGAGTTTGGAGGGAAAAAAGATGGAGCGGCGGTGTGAGATAGAGACACATCGCCGAGCAGCATGCAGTGGTTGTGTAGATGGCAGACTCGGGGTGTCCGGTGGCCACAATAAAACGTCCCTGTCAGAGGCTTGTGGCTCCCCAGAGTGAGTTCTGATTAATTGGGCTGTCCAGCCTCTCTGATAGCGGCTGCTTTACCCACTGCTCCTGGGAACCGTACCCATGCCCCTTTCACTCAACCCCATGCCAAAAAAGGAACGAAAAAAGAAAGAAGCGAATATCTGGCCTTCAAGCCTTTGCGGCTAAAATTAGAGACTCTCTTCCCTTGCCTCTCATGTTTGCTGTCTCTCTGCCTCCCTATTCCAAAATGATCCTGCATCAGCATTCTGTTCACCTTGCTGGGGGGTTTAATGTGTATTTATGCATGTGTATCTGGAAGCAGGGGACATTCAAACAGCAGACACCTCAGCATGAAGCATTTACAAGTTTCAGTCTCAGTCATGTGTGCATGTGTACAAGTGTGTAACAAACTGTTAAATCTATAGCCAAGTCACCATTAGGCCTCCTAGATTAAGCACCGCTGTCCACAGTAAACAGCCACAGAAGGCAAAACTCAACAAAGATGACATTGCAACAAAATTGCTATGCAAAGCCCAAAGTCCTACTAAACCCTGCTGTGCTGCCCTTCATTTTCTTCTCTACCGTATCACCTTATACTAGGGCTGGGAAAACGCTTTGAACATCATAGAACGTCAGTGGAGAAAGGCATATAGTTCTTCATAACATCATAATATACATCATATACATAATTCACCTGCTATATTGCTAAATGCACACAATTTTTCATATCAACAGAAAAATATACCAGTATGGCTTCTCTTGAGACTCCCCTGCTTTGCAGCATAGTAATGATGATAAGCTATAAAGACCACCCGCATGTTGACGTGATTGGTTACAAGGTAGTTTGTGACGTCAGAAACACCAGTAATTTCAAACCGCGTTTTTGAGACTGTCTTTGGTTCATTGGACTTTGAAGGAGAAAATACTCAGCAATGGTGTTGACTTGTGAATTTGCACATGGTTTGTCTAAAAGCATATTAAAAACATCACATAGACATAAAAACAACATTAAAAACTTGATTTTCATCACAGGGGTCTTTAACAATTCTTTAAGTACTTTTGAGGGAAAACAGACATGCAATTCCATTTCCAAATGATAAAATTATTTTGCTGACTTTTCAGTCTTTTTAGAGACGGCATAAATGGAGTCCAGTAATTGCCATTGATAGAAACTAAACAAAAAAGATGGAATCATTTGACTGATTTATTCCTTCATTTAAATAAAATCCTACTAATAAAAAAAGATTTGGCTAATAAGAGTAATTTGTTCAGGGATCAGTTGGACTACACTGGCTGTGCTGTACAGTTTTGATTCACTAAGAAATATAGGGGCTCATAAGATTCATTCACTTTAGAATCAGCTGGAAAAAACAACACTAGTGTGCTAGTGAATCTAGTGAACTAGTGAGTCTTATGAGTTGTGAATCAAAACCATACAACTGTAATGATGGAGAACTCAGAAAAGAGGGAGTGTTGGATCCAAATGCAGTCAGGGTTTCATTAATAAAAACACAGCCAACCGTGAACCAAACAGAATAAATCCACAGGAAAACAAACAGATAAATCCTCAGTAATAGAACTACATACAGCCAAGTAACAAGACACACCTGGGGAAGACTAATCAACAGGGAAAACTACAAAACTATAAACATGGCCAAAGGAACAGGACACAGAAATGAACACAAAAACAATAGGAACATAAAAACACTTTAGCAAAAGTCCATACAAAACAGGCACAACACCGGGATCTTGACAACAGCACGACCAGCGATTCAATAAAAAGAACTGGCTCATAAGAGTCATTCACTCAGGAATCAATTGGACTACAAAGGCTGCACTGTATGGTTGATTCACTAAAAAGTACCAGCTCATAAGAGGCATCAGAACATCATTCAGTTCCTGGTATATATATATAAAAACTCCAACTCTACCATCTACAGGAGAATGAGCTCGCTTCAAAGTCAATTCATTGGGGAAATCATTCACCATCACTTCCAGGTAAAACTGAGCTAAAAAAAAAAACACTTTCACAGAGAAAAATAACTCGGCAGACAGACACAAAAGACAGCAACTCTTCCTTCCTCTAAGCTTCTACAGGTTGAACGACAGTCCTTGCTCAGCACAGTCAGTCAGCCAAGGTCAATTGCCTTTCCCCTTTCCTCTCATTCAGTGCTTTATGTGCCTTTACGGCCAACGTTTTTTTTCTCCTCTGCACCAAGGTGACTGCTGGCCCACAGAGACTGGCACAGACTGCTGGGTAGCTTTAAAAGATCAGCAAATGCAGCACAGGCCTGACCCTCTGATTCAGTCTGATCGCTTTTCCTTTCCACCTTTGCTCATTTTACATTTCAATCACATTATTGCTTTTTTTCTAAACTCCACCATTAACTTTTATTTGGCATTTCTCCATTTTACTCTCATAAATAGCATAAGCATTCACATTTCTCTTAAGTACTCGCTTTTATTCTTCAATGTCTTTTTCCTCCTCTCTAAATCTAGCATTTTCTGTCTCTTCCATTTCCTCTCTCCTTGATGTCTCCTTACGGGCTGTAAAATCACCTATAAACCGCTCACATCCATAAGAGCTTCATTAGCAGCGACAAAATGTGTCTGTCGCACACAGCACAATGAAAATCTGTCCCTGAGAGGGAATGCAAACATTTAATTATACAGCAATGACATAAAAATACAGAAAGAGGAAGACTGAAAGAGAGAGAAAATAACTTAGAGGTGCAGTCTTACACCACTGCTGGAAGCAAACGGAACTGCTGCCTGTTTAAGCGAATATTAAAATTAAAATAAAATGATTTTAAAGCAAATGCCATGGACTAAATGTTTTTGGCAGATGGGGAAGTGTTTGAAACATGCAAATTGGTGTTATTAGTGGTGCTGAAATTACACACTTCACCTTTAACTCAAGTACTTACAACATTAGTTTTGACTGTCCATTCTAGAGATGGACAAAATATTGAATATTTAAACTTACAAAATAGTGTTACTTAATGGTGACAGTGTAAAATTGTCCCAAAAGTTGAATCAGTGTTTTAGCTGTGATGCTATGTCCAGACTGTTTCTTATAATGAATTGATTCAGTGGATGACTTTATATATTTATCCAAGTATCCTCTTAAATATATAAATGGACCCTTTTTCACATTTCTGGGCTTCTCAAATGCATAAGTCGTCATGGTTATGTAAACTTCTATAGGGTCATTCTATGTCAAATCAACCAAATTTCAGAAATTCCCCAGCTCACATGTTTGATTTTGTTCACATTTGTTTTTCTGAAGAAATATTACATGTCATGGATGTATATTTACTGAGTAATCCATAATTCTGTAGTGGGAGGTCAAAATTACAAATTTCATCTGAGATTTTGAGCCAAATTACAGGGGGTATAGATGGCATCATCATTATTTTATTTTTACACAAAGATTAGTAGGTCTATTAGTTAAATCTGTTGACTTTAGTAATCACTGTTGTTGCATCATATGCCAACAGTGACAGCTTTTTTGCCCGAAGTTTGCATGCCTGTAACTCAAGAAATATTAAAGATCTTTTAATATCCTTTTATATTTTGGTTTTTAGCAAACTTTTCTTTTGGTATCCATATTTTTTGGCCCTATATGGTTCAATTCCAGAGATATTCTGATCTCACTATGGCTCCATGAGTAAATTGGAAAATGGTACACATTTTCAGAGGTCAAAAATGACGACGTTCACCTGTAAAATATTCAGTGTACATCCACATATTTGACTGCTCTTTTGATATTTACTCAAACACATTTCTTAATCCTCAAGATTAAGTCCATTCAGGCAGCACAGTTATTTTGAAACAGTCAGTATCACTCAAAGCCTGCCTGTAATTACATTGTAAATGCAGATTAGCACTGAATATTTCCAAAAAAGGATTACAGAGAACGAGTGCAAGGCATACAGAGAAACTGCCCCTTCAGCAGCCCCTCACAAGAAAGAAAAACATGAAACGCTCATTACAGGGAGGTGCATTTTGTTTATAGCCAAGAACACGAGTCTGTAATTATTCTTTTATTTGTTAAGTTCATTATTCAGGAGTTTGGAAAAAGCGAAAGGGGAGGAGGGCGGGGTTTAAATGAGGAGAAACAGCTCACTTAGTTGTCAGCAACCTTAGAGGGAACAGCAAGGAAAAAAAGACAAGAAACTGGGGATGCACAATTAACTTTAATTCCGTACAATTGCTTTTAATTCCATGCGCTGCGGTAATGAGTGCATTTTAGCAAAGATTAGGCCTATATCCATTGTCATACTAATTTCTTGCTTTTGTGGCATGCACAAGAAAGGGATGAAAGAAGTTAAAAGGAAGAATTGAAGCAGACGGCGGGAGAAGCCTGGAGAGCAGGACAACTCCGTATTAAACGATTGGCAGTGTCAATCAGAGCCAATGTTTCGTTTTCTCCATCTCTGTCCTCATGCAGACAAAAATCCTCGGAATGGCACTTATTAACAGCCCCTCTGCTGTTCTTAATTGTAGGCTGACAAAGCCTGTCTTTGGCTCTGGGAGAGAGGGACAAAAGCAGCTCTCAAACATCATAGTCACGGACGTCTGAGCTGCTCATGTACATCTGAATAGCACTTTGTATAATGAGTCAGAGCACTGAATGTTATGAATTTTGTCAGTGTGGAGAGGTGGAACTTGAGTTTGCGTGAAACAATAGCTAGCGGCTGTTTGGCGCTGATTGGCGTTGCGCTGTTTATTGCCTGCGTGGCTGTCGCTCTTTCACCCTTGTCACTTAAAATAAGGAGAACTATCATTAAACTTGACTGTTCATCTGAACTCTGAATCAGGTGAAATGGCCAACACATACCAAATTGTATCAATAGCAGCATTTGCTTAGGCTCATACTTGGGGTTAGAGGTGTGAACAAACCCTTATGACACTGTGGCATGGACACAAACACGAATGAGCCTTAAATTGTGTGGTTTGTTGAGGAGAAAATACTTTACAAAGCAACTCTATGGCAATTTTTGTATGGTGGATAAAAATAAGCCCCTTTCACACAGCGTGTTGATCCTGTAAAATTGCCATAAAATTGCCAGAGTGCCTTCTGTGTGAACACAAACACGTCCCGGGATTAATTCCGGGATCGATCCCGGAATGGGGACCTAGTAACATTGCCGGGACCAGTCCCGGAACGCGCCCTGTGTGAACAAAAGGCAGGATCAATGCAGTAAAGGGCTGTGCCATAGTGATGACGCTGAAGCTGAGATCGTTTGCCAGCTTAGTGAAACGGTACCTGATGCGCTGGTTTATGATCGAATCAGAAAAAAAATGCACAAGCGTGGTTTCTCGAGAGAGAAATTGCAGATCATAAGCAAACTTAAGACGCTGCAGAGACATTACATGTCACATCGATGGCACGTGTCTTCTTTATGAGATTTTTACAGGATGGTGCACACACAGATTCCAGAAAATCACTGGCAGTGTGAATGGACCAAAATCAAACGATCCAGCATCTTTTTCACTCCGTTTTGGCCTTGCGTCCACACTGAGATGGCGGTTTTATTAACGAAAATGAAGCTTTTTGAAAACGCTCTCCAAAGTGGATAAATTTAAAAACGCCTTTTTTGCGTTGTATTGTGGACTTGAGGTATTTGAAAACGATGGCACATGTTTAGTTATGTCACGCATATTGTAGCCTACAGATAGATATTCATGTTTATACCGGTACTGTGCCTGTTATGTGCTATTGACTTTCACACAGTTTCTAAAATATGTCACTTTGCATACTCTATATCACAGCCCTGCAAAGAATGACAGAATTTACTCACATTTGCTGTCCTGCGGCAAAACATGAGAGCAGTTGCGTTTCAGACCAAATATATAATGGTGAGTGAGTGCGACCTGGACGCATCAGTGAATGGTGAGATATTTTGCTAAATTAAAAGATCCTGCCAGAAGAATTGTGTGATAACTTTATTATGTCTTGTTCCATCTGTATCATCTCAGTGAGCTTTTATGAGGGTTTACGCATGCACAGTAAGGTGAATTTCGCGTTTTCCAACATTTCTGTGTTGACGAGAAACTTTTGAAAAACGCTTGAAAACACCAGTGTGGACAGAGAGTGTTTTGAAACGAAAACGCCTTTTTTAAATGTATCTGGATTAATGCAGACGTAGCCTGAAGGAGAGACCCGAGCCATATAGGGACCATATTCGGGTCAATTAGCAACCACCTAGTAACCATCACCAACACCTTTGCAACTTCATGACAACCTCCCAAAATCATGTTGGCTTTTTTCCAAAAGTCAGACTTTCTCTAAACAATAAAACAAATGAAAAGTTCAGCACAAGTTCATTTCAATCGACAGCACTACTCGCAAGAATTCATTTCCACTAATCTGGGTTACAGTGAGGCAATGGACATGAAAGGGCCAATCTATAAACAAATACGCATCTTAACATGATTTTAGTGTGAAAAAATTCCCTTACTAACCTTTTCTGTGTAAAGATATAAAATTTTACAATGCCATAAACCCTAAAAATGACTGTAAAATGATGTAAAATTTAACCCGTTTTACAGCTCAAATAATACACATTTTACCAGAAGAATTATTGTAAATGCTAAAATTATAAGCTTCACATTTCTGCTTTTATGTCCTCCAAAAATGGCACTATTTATTTTGCACTTTAAGTGCCTCACCATTTTTAAAGAAAAGAGGGACGAGTCTAAATTATTTTTTTGTTGTTGAAATCAAAATTATACCACAAGTGCTGTTGATTGAGCTTTCTGTACTTTTGCATATTTAGTAGATATGAAAGGACAAAGGATGTTTGGGGCATTCAGAAGAGACATTTTTGGGAACAGACGAAATCGAAAATTATAAAGAGTTGCCCGAAAACAGACAGAAATGTGTTGTCATGCTGTAATCGTTCTAATGCCTCTCTTAGCTCAAAACAATTTGATTCTAGCACATTCTCTTCAGGCCAAGATTGCTCTTGTTTCAATACATCACTGCTGAACTTGTAAAGATGGAAATCAAGAAAACAGCCACATGGGGTCGATCTAGCAGTCACTGCTGTTCTAGATAAAGAGAAAGCATCCCCAGCCAGCGGAGCTGTGCAGTCAGAGGTTAAATGATTTGAACTTCTGACTTACAGTGTAACTGACCTTGAAAGGAAAATTGCCGACTTCTGTCTGATGCGATTCTCTTAGATACTCAGTGTATGGGAAAAGCTATTGTCAGAATGAACGTTTTCTCTGCAAACAATTTTTTGCGTTATGAATTATACATGAGTTGCCATGTCCTTTTACCCATGCAAACACTGCATGTATGAATACTGATAACAGTTCAGTAATGTGTCAAACCAACAGAAGATTGTCAACACAGCATGTGCATTTGAATGCATAAATGGCCACATTATAAACATGTTCTCCTTCATTTTCTCTGTACTCTTTCTCTCCTCTTATTAGACTTCAGGCTGTATAAAGGCCTTTCACACTTGTTGTTGGCACTAATTGTAGCACAGCTCTGCTCAGCAAATACTGTCGAATGGCCATGTAGTTGGATTTATTCTAGATGCGGGGAGAACAAGATGAGTAGTAGTTTGGAGGTAAAATTGTAAGGTACAATTTACAGTATACAGATGTGTTCTAGTGTGCTATTTTTGCTATTTTGTAATTGTTTGATCATTGGGCATCAAATTTCACTGGGTTTTTTTCAGCGTCTCACACCATGAACACAGCGTTTTTAAGATGGTGTGTCAAGTTAATATAAAGCTCAAAGTTTGACACGCAGTGAAAAAAAAAACAGTTTTCCCCTTTTTTTATGTATCCACTTAAACTGCTGTTTTATGCACATTTTGGACAATGGACTTTTGTTTGTATATTTAAGCAAATTGAGTGTTTATTTTAGGCACTTGCAGATGTCAGTTCCAGCTGATCTAGATCTAGAACATCATAAAACAGAATCTTGCTAGAGAATTTAGGACAGTTCACCCCAAAATAAAAATTAATGTCGTTCCAAATCATGACTTTCTTTCTACTGTGCAACGACAAAGAAAATATAACTGTTTTTTTTGTACACACAATGAAAGTCAATGTGACAAAATGTTTAATTTTAGGTGAACTATCCCTTTAAGAAGACAAAAAAAAAAAAAATCATTCAAGGGATTCAGCGGGCAGGTTTTTGTTGGTTAAATCAGTGTAGAAATCCATGGCAAGTCTAGAGATAGAGAGGAAGTGACAGAATGAATATGCAATGTGTTTTGAGCCAGTAGCGGGTCTACCATGATCAAATCCACAAACAAATCATCAAATTCCCATTAGCCTCTGGAAGGATGAGGCAGCACATGTACAGCAGCAGCAGTCAGTCAGTGCAGCTCCAAAAGGAGGGAGACACTCAGAGCCGGAGCAGAGAGCAGCACGCTGCGCAGGATCCCGCCTTCGCTTGGCAGGAGTTGGTGCTCCTAACAGAATCAAAGGCTGCTTTTCTTCCCATTGAGACACACAGGCTCAGAGGTCAGCCTGCCTTTCTTGGACCAAGATGGAGAAAAACGGAATAAATGGGCTTCGTGAGACAATGGGTTATTGCTGCGTGGGTAGGCGTTTGTAGCACTGTGGCCTCTCACTTTGACAAAATAAAAAGAGAGCGAGAGATGATGCGCTTCGACTGCCACGATAAAAGCAAATACTTTAACCTTCTTTGTAGATAGGGCTTCCTGTCTGTGCCACACTGTGTAAACATTTAGATGTACTGTGAACTTAAGTTGTGTGTGCCTGGAAATAAATATACAATGCCTCACAAACAAACGTATGCCATATCATAAGCCGCAGATGGAGTTACATGTTATAAAGGATTAAAAAAGAGAGAGAGAGAGAAAAAGATTTGAGTAAACAACAGTGTTAAAAAAGCAGGGATTAAAAAGATCCCATTAGGGAAGAAAGCATGCTCAAAATGTATTTGATAGAGCAATGAAACTTCTCCAGAAAGTGAGGAGGGGAAAAGGGAGAAAGGATTCCCGTGGGATACTTTGGCCTCATATGGGACCTGTCAATCAAAACTTGTATGAAACCTCGAGAGGCCAGACCAGAATGGACAGAGGTGAGGTGTTCCCACAGTCAACAAAAATTTAATATTCACATTCTTAAATAAATACAGATAGATAGATAGATATGTTGTTAACACATGCACTTTCAAAGCAAGGTTCTTTATGCAACCTACATTTTAAAAAAGGCAATTTAACACGTAAAATGGTTCTGCTATTGTCTAGTTCAGTTTGGAGCAATTTTAAGATTTTTTCCCCTCGATTTTTAAGACATATACAGACAAACCCTGTATTATTCACTTCTCACACAGCTCCATTGTAGCAGGGAATCTATCCAAGAAAAAAGATCAGACAGAGAAAAGGAGAGTTAAATTGCTGAACGATTAATTTTCATCAGCAGCCAGTTTCACTGACGGGACTTAATCCAAAGCTAAGCCGATTAACAAACTGATATTTGTGTTCCTACTATTCCCCACAAGTCTCGCTACTGGCACGGCTCCTAAATGTCATGGAAGAGGCTGATTTAAATTCACGACCGTCTTCATACAGACTGAAACGATAACCGATACAGATCACAATAATGAGTAATACAGCCAACTAAACACAACAGCACACTGCAGTGGACAGATCTGTCATCATCATAATCATTATCACCATCATTAACCCTTTCATAAACTAAAAAGGACACACTTCAAGATTTGCCCATATTATGACCTGTAACTGATGAGACAAATTGTGCACAACAATGACAGCAACTCCCAAAAATGAACAAATTATTGACCAAAACAAGGTTACATAATTTAACAATAATTAATATATTTAATATGTAACATTTAATGTTATTTATGCATACTATTCAACTATGCATTTATGCAATCATGGACATGTTTAATGAACGTAGGCTCAATAAATATATTTAGGTAGTTGACAAAGCTTTGACATATAATAATGCTTTATTTTCTTTAACAAGGATTTTAGGCTACAATGACAAATGCATATGGAAAAAGTGTATAACATAGGCCATGCTTTACATCACTTTTAATCACATCTTTACCTTCGCATGTTCATTTAAAATGCACCTGTGATGTAACAAATTAGTTTTTACAAGTAGTAAAATGTTCCCACATTAATATGAGTTTATAATACCTGCATGCACAACAAATAACATTTAGCTTACAATAGTTTTTTATGAAGTATAGCACGTCAAAACCACTGGACAAAATTTTGCCATATTATAGTTCAGTATAAAGCAGTCTGTTAGGGGGTTAATGTTCTTTACACTTGCACTCAAAAACACTTCTTTATTTAGTGCTAATTATTTTTAGCACTAAACGTGATTCTGCTATTGTTGCGAGCCAAAGAAACCATTCCGGAGATACGTACCATTTCTTACAAATCATTTTCCTAATAAGCATGTTATTTATTAACTTTTACCAACTGTAACTTTGCAGAATATCCTACAGTAGTGTTGTTGTTTGCCTGTATACCCATTAAAATCGCTCTCCCCTTAGGCTTTTTAATTCATTTAATCTAAAATAACAATTGGATCAGCATCGTGTCTCCTCCGGGCAGCGCAGCGGAGCGCAGACTTGCGTCAGGAGCCCGTGCCTTTGCCAATGACACTGAGATCAGTAACGAACTACAAGAACTGATTAATTCGTGATCTTTACCTGTTTTCGACAACTCATATGGCTCGGTTTTGCCCGTTAGTCAATGGTCAGTGTGTCTAATCGACACTAATAACTGATTAGAGCTGAAAACGCAGCAGTTGATAGTTTCGAGCGTTTCAAATTCATCAAATATGCTTTAAGTTTTCTTGGATGTTTTAATGAGGTCAGTTCAACTCGACTGTGATGGAGGATCGTGGCTACAACATCATTTATACTACTGTAATCGATATCGAGGTTTCATATTGATGAATTTACCTATTCTGGATGGATCTACGTGTGAAAATTAGTCACGATGACTATTCATCAATGCATGTGTGTGCGCGCGCGTGTGTGTGTGTGTGTGTGGGGGGGGGGGGTGTATGAATATGACAAGCTACAATTATTTCTTTGTATTTGATTTTATATTATATATTTCAGTTATTATTTTAATAACATTGTTTTTTAACATTTATATAACCGTAATAGGCTACACATTGTTTGCATGTATACATGTACGAAAAACTATAATGCCAATAAAGTAGAGAGAGAGAGAGAGAGAGAGAGAGAGAGAGAGAGAGAGAGAGATTCAGACAATCTCGGTTCATATACTACCACCATGTGGAGATGTGGACGCCACATTACTGTGTATTCACGTTATTCTTCTTATGTCATAAAATCTGCCAGTCATATTATGTGTTATAATTTCCAAAATGCTACTTACATTTTAAACACATTAAGTATGTTTAGTTAGTAACTTTTCAATAAAAACATTCGAAATTCAACAAGACAGCTTACAAATAGCCTAACTATATTTCTGTATGTTTGCAACTAAAAATTTAAAGGATGCTAAATCAAATATGGCGCATTTGATTGCACGATGGTATTTCAAGTTTCCAGTTTCTTTTCAGCCAACGAAAAGTCAACTATAAACCAGTCAATCGCACCATAGGTTCGACTGAAGGCAACAGAAGTGATTTTTCACATGCACGGAAAGCAAAGACTACTCAAACTCTTTCTAAGACAGTGTACGGGCTGAGAATAACAAAACAAACGTCCAGTGAGACTGAATGCCCCTTTCAGTGCCACTTCAACAGTGCCATTCTGCGCTATCAGTGCCATTGCTCCAACTGTATGCCAGACTATTTCACACTAACACACATAGAGACTCTATGCATGAAATCTATGCATCATTGTGGTGGTGAATGAATGGCACTCATTTACCATCACAATAACGCATCTTATAGATCCCAGGGTTTTATTGTTAAGGGAGATTTCCAGGCACAAAAAAATGGCTCCTCGCACCAGAGGATGGGCACTGCGAGAAGCATCCTCAAAAAAGTAAGCAGAGCTCATAGGTGCGTGCACGAGACGCATAAACACCTTTGCGCACGAGACGATGGTCAGTCGTTTACTCACCTTGCTGCGAGTCGCTCAGACGGACCGCCACAGAAGTGAGAAGAAACCCGAGGCAACACAGAGAAGATGCCAGCTTCATGTTTGAAGTTTCCCGTGTGTTTCACATGTCCAACACCATATCCTTTTATTTTAAATGTCTTAAGACAGGAACGCAACTGCGGTGGAGTGACTTCTCAAGTGCTGCTGTTGCTTGTCAGTGTAAATAAGGAAATAAGACGTCCCGATTAAATGGTAAAATAGTCCTCAGGAAAGAGTGTAAAAGTTCAGGTGCGAGAAATTTGCTGTTTAGTGCTTTGACAGGATCTCGACGCAAGGCTCATGCCATTACTCTCTTCAGACGCTCTTCAGCGCTGCGACGGCACAAAGCCTAAGACACGCCCCCGTTAAACTACGCACCGCCCTCCGCCCGACTGATTGGTCCAAAGTCTGTATAATTAGACAAGAGCCCGCCTTACCACGCTCAGCGTAAGTTTTTGATTGGCTCAAGAGGCGCTCGCTTCTAAATACACCTGTCTCGTTCTGCATACAGCGTCTTCTTTAACAGGGCGTTTGTTCAAATTTCAAGAGATTGAAAAGCTCTTCCCATCATGAATTGTCAGAGGACGCATGTAGACGTCGTTATTCCAAACATAAAGCTCTACAGAAGTTGGATGATTATACAAATGGTACCACCCCAGTCTTTTTTGGTAAGGGTGGGCTATAGAAGGTTATGTGCGTATTTGTTTGTTAATCTTTTAATGTCAGGGTTTCCACAGCATCAATGCTGTGGAATCAAATGCTGTGGAATCAATTCTGTGGAATCAAACATTTCGATTACTATACATGATTTTCCCATGAATTTTACAACATTTCGATTACTATAATGATTTTTAAAAATCACAATATATAGCACTTTCACTCACAATGAGCAACATTCAATGAAATCTTTTAGGGACAAACATAACTATAACCATGTTTAGACTACAAAAACTTCCATTACTTTTAAAGATTTTATGAATTTCCATGTCTTCTCAAGATCTGGAAATTACAATCTTAAAATTCCCTGATATTTTACAGGGTTTCTATTACTGTTGAACCCCTGCAACCAATTTTATTAAATGGCAGGAACACTATATTACAAAGTGTCACAGAGAAAAACAATGTTCTGTATTAGGGGTCCCTGAGTTGGTTATACATCACTGGGTCTGTAAAGATTGAAAAACTCCTGGTTCAGACTCATATAAACAGGTCACACAGTCACACTACTCAAGAACAAAATATAGGAACAATGCCTAACTTTGGAATTTCTATTATTCTGCTTTTGATTAAATTTGATTAAATACCACCATTCAAATTATATATATATATATATATATATATATATATATATATATATGGAGCTTTTAAAAATACACACAGGCCTAAGACATTTTACTAAGGCAAAATAAATTAAATATATATATCACAATATTGCATGCACTGTTTATAGTCATTAAAAGAAGCCAGGAAACTGGGTTGATCTAGAAAATCACTTTCATTTTCACTTCGTCCTCATTCCTGTAAACTCAGCTTTTCACATTCGTGATGGAGTCAAAGAAAAGTTGGACTGCTCGATCTGCAGGTGTGGCATATCGGCATAGTTACTGTAGTACTGACCTTTCACCACAGGAGGGAGTCATAACCACACCTCTGGGGCTAACAAGGGTCAGAGCCAGCAGCTGGAGATCTAGGAGATCAAGCTGTTTCCACCCAAGCATACAGCCCTGCAAACGGCATTGGCTTCTTCCTAATATCATATGGAGACGACAAACTCTTTTAAATAAGCAACTAAGTCTTGCGATTTGATTAAATATTATAAAACATCAGCTGTCACTTAACAAGACACTTTCCTGTTCTCATTTATCAGCTCAACTGCGAACAACACAATTAAGAGACAAAATATTCAAATGGGATTTTTTGTTCCTTTAATAAATCTCTTAGAATGGTATGTATGACAATATCTTCCAGATGCTCTCAATCGCATAATTCATTCTCCGGATTAGGAGAGTGAATAGCAGAGGTTCCGTCGGTTGGCAAAAACACCCTTGATGCCGGGTGTAGAGCTAATCTAATACATGACTCCATGATTTGTTTAATGGATGAGAGTTAGCTGTGCAAGGACCGCCAATAAAACCTGAGCCTCCAGAGGCCCTTCTGTGCATAATGATTCCAGACACACAATATCCAAGTAATGAAGCGGCTTTATCAAACTAGGCAGAGTTTATTTCCACCGGTGTCCTTCTCTCCCCTGCTATCTCCCATTACACTTCCTGCATTCAAACGGCATCGGCACTCAACAGCCTGCCACAAAAGACCAACAGCAGCGCGTGCCAGAGAATTAGTCAATTTTGGAAAAACTGAAATTATTTACATTCAGGAAATGCTTTTTCCCTGACAGACCATTAGAATCACAAGAGATTATATCAGACTGAATGTATTATGGCTACAGTAGTGGGCAGAGATGGCTCAGGGTACAAGCTGAACTGAAATAACTCAGGTGTTAGTTATCAAAGCAAATGCAGTCCTTTAAAATAGGCCATATTATGCACTTTTACAAAGTCTTGGTTGGTCTACTAGAATAGGTTTTCATGCTTGAATGTTCAAAAAACACATTACTTTTTCACATATTTTACATTGTTGCAGCACCTCTCTTCCCAGTATGTCAGTAGGTACACACTGCACGATTTTATCCCCAATTTTCACTCGCTGAAATTTTGTGGAAATCACCATCAAATGCCTGAAATCGGAGCAAATCAGCGCTCGTTCAAGTGAGTGCCAATCGCGTAGTGTGTATTATCAAAGACAGGGTCTGAGAGAAGCGCCCGTTCATCGCCAATTAGATATTTAGCATGCTAAATATCTGGACCTGTCTGCGACTCAAGAGTACTGCAGTGTGAAATGTGTTTTGACTGGAAATTACACT
Organism: Coreius guichenoti; assembly: GCA_039654105.1. Lineage (NCBI taxonomy): Eukaryota > Metazoa > Chordata > Actinopteri > Cypriniformes > Gobionidae > Coreius > Coreius guichenoti. Next base: position 11,795,150 of record CM077172.1, on the reverse strand, counting down.
GGCGATGACCTACAGCCAATGTGAGAGCAAGATACAGCGGGGGGAGTCAACAGACCTGCAACAGAACATCAGCAAACGTGGCATCTGCAACCAACCATTCTCTCCTTCATATACTTCTTTTTGGTGCGCAGACAACTTAAATCGCAATCTTCTTGCGCGCACCATTTTTAACAGGAAGAAATTCTGTCTCACGCATGATCTTATGTTATTTCCCGGCATAACACTCTGTTTAGTTCTGGTCTCTATGAAGCCCCTCCTTCCAAAACGTAACACCCCTTACCATAACCGCAAGTTCCAACACACTGGCTGTGTCCAAAAGCTTTAAAATGCTGCCTTTGGAGGACGCATTCCAAGGCAGGAAGGCATCAAGGCACGTCTGAATCCAATGTTAGCTTCACTTCCTGTCTTCCGAGACCTTCATCTGATCGATTTTTGAAGGCAGCATAGATGTATCCTTCGCTGCCTTTGATATTCCACAATACTGTGCGTTCCATTCTGTGACAGTTAAGCTAAAAAATAAAGATGGTGCAGTTGGTGGTCAGTTTGTGAATGTACCTGTATGCTTTTGACCAATGTTTTCCACTTTTGATGTAATTTCTAATAAGAAATTACTATTGTAGTAATTAAATATTCACTTAGTTATCACCAAAGCTAGCTCTATTTAGTTGTAGATAAAAAATAAAAAAAACCATTATGCTGCCTCAGAAGTCTGTCCAAAATCAGTTTTGTGAGGTACCTTTATGTGATATCGCTGCCTGCAAATGTAATGGAAAACAGCTAGTAAGAGCTATGTGAGTAAACCGCACTCCTCTGGCCTCAAGAGGCGCACTAGCAACTGACGCTAGAGGCTGTGGTATTTAGTGTCCTTGTTAGGCAGTAGTGGCCTAATGGTTATAGAGTCACACCGGAAACCTGAAGGTTGTGGGTTTGATTCTCAATACTGGCAGGAAATGACTGAGGTGCCTAACCCCCAATTGTGCCACTGCTCCAGGTGTTTGCTGTGTGTGTGTGTCCACTAAATTGGATGGGTTAAATGCAGAGGACACATTCCATGGATTACCATACTTGGCCTTCACGTCACTTTCACTTTTTAGCATTCCCGTCTCCCAGGCCATATAGAACCAGTGCTGTTACACAAAATCATTAGGTGTGTTTGACTTGAAGCGAGGCTGTGCAGACCAACACGTTTATGACATCAAAGTACCGCAAGAGCAATTATAGAGCTCTCGCGGTACTTTGATGTCATACACTGATCGGTCTCCATAGCGCCGCTTCAAGTCCACACCTATTGTCTGATAGGGCAATGAGGCAACAAGTCAGCTGCCAACAAGTAAGCTTTCGGACCCAGCCACTACTAACGCAACTCAACCAGGCCTCGTCCACTTTTTTGAGTATGATTTGGGCAGGAGCTATTTAAATGAGGAATATTTTTACATGTATGTTCCCAGAAGAAAACACGGCATTTCAGTATATCAAGAATAACTCCCTTTGGAGTGGACTTTGTGCATTGCAACTATACAGACCTTTTTCCTACTCGAACAGCAACATTACACATTAAACAAAGTTGAAAATGTAAAAAAATATTAAAAAGTCCTCTTTAATGCGTCAGTCTACATAAAAATGTATACACAACCTCCTTTACTTAGGTTAAATATGAAGCCGTTATATCATCTAGAAAACTCCATTAACATTGCATTTAATTTCTCCTTTGAACAAACATTTGACTCTTTAACTGAACTGAACCAGTCTACAGCAAACTGCAGAGAACAGATGATCCATTTTTGAGACCTGAATGACACAGAATTAACTTTACTATCTTAAACCGTAATCGATATTCATACATCACAATGTGCAAATGACCAAGTTATGACATAATTACGCTCTTTTCAATGAGTCTGCATTCAGTAATCTAAATATACCCTAAAGTTTGATGATCTGTTACTTTTTTAATGGGCCGGAGTCAATTGACAAATTGTGTCGTCTTTGGGAAGCTTAGATCTGAAGTCGCTGAGCAATGAGAAGCATTACGGAATTACACACACGCCATTACGTGGTCACTGCCATCGCTAACCGCCCTCATCAGAACTTAGATGAGAATTCAGTGACTGTGTAGTTACTTGTAGTAACTGCAACCATCTCATCGCAAGAGTTTTCTGACTCGCTCTGGGTTCTCGCTGTTTTCATCTGCTCAGTCCATTCATAACAAACATTTACCCACTAAAACACATGCAGAGGGGTATGAATGTACAGATGTGGGAATAAGAGAGCGAGAGAGACTTTGGTTTAGCTAAGTGCTGATTAATAATAGCAGTCTGTGTGATGCGTTCAAAAGAATTTTAAAATGGGCTACTCTATGATTATAATTTTCACTGGGACCACCATATGACTGGAGTGGAGTTAGATTTGAACAGAACAGAGTCATTGCCTAACAGTCTGATGAAATGTAGTTGTAATGATTCAAAGTGCTTCTGCTTGTTAATTTAAAGGGATAGTTCACCAAAAAATGAGGGTGAGTAAATGATGACAACGTTTTAATTTTTGGGTGTACTATCCCTTTAAGTGTGCTCTCTAACAGCAGTCTACTGACTCTGGACCATTACGATGATAGCAGTATTTGCTATAGGATGCTGCCATCTTCAGGATCACAGAGGCACTACAGGCAGTGTGATAAATGTGGCTGAAGAGAGGAGCGACAGTCAACAGATAATATCATCCTATAAAAACCTAGCATTGAAGGTACACAAATTTGCTGTTAAAAAGTTTTACCTCCAGAGAAATAAATAGTATTTTATATGCATACAATGAACTCCAGTAATATCAAACCATAACAATGACCAAGAAAAAGACCTACTGTATAAACGAGTTGATTATGAGTTCATAGATAATTTAGTCAAAATTAACTGAAAATAAAGGCTAAAAATCCATGACTTTACATATAAACAACAGAAATACAGGGGCATGATGTACAAACCCGATTCCAAAAAAGTTGGGACACTGTACAAATTGTGAATAAAAAAGGAATGCAATAATTTACAAATCTCATAAACTTATATTTTATTCACAATAGAATATAGATAACATATCAAATGTTGAAAGTGAGACATTTTGAAATGTCATGCCAAATATTGGCTCATTTTGGATTTCATGAGAGCTACACATTCCAAAAAAGTTGGGACAGGTAGCAATAAGAGGCCGGAAAGGTTAAATGTACATACAAGGAACAGCTGGAGGACCAATTTGCAACTTATTAGGTCAATTGGCAACATGATTGGGTATAAAAAGAGCCTCTCAGAGTGGCAGTGTCTCTCAGAAGTCAAGATGGGCAGAGGATCACCAATTCCCCCAATGCTGCGGCGAAAAATAGTGGACCAATATCAGAAAAAAGTTTCTCAGAGAAAAACTGTAAAGAGTTTGAAGTTATCATCATCTACAGTGCATAATATCATCCAAAGATTCAGAGAATCTGGAACAATCTCTGTGCGTAAGGGTCAAGGCCGGAAAACCATACTGGATGCCCGTGATCTTCGGGCCCTTAGACGGCACTGCATCACATACAGGAATGCTACTGTAATGGAAATCACAACATGGGCTCAGGAATACTTCCAGAAAACATTGTCGGTGAACACAATCCACCGTGCCATTCGCTGTTGCCGGCTAAAACTCTATAGGTCAAAAAAGAAGCCATATCTAAACATGATCCAGAAGCACAGGCGTTTTCTCTGGGCCAAGGCTCATTTAAAATGGACTGTGGCAAAGTGGAAAACTGTTCTGTGGTCAGACGAATCAAAATTTGAAGTTCTTTTTGGAAAACTGGGACGCCATGTCATCCGGACTAAAGAGGACAAGGACAACCCAGGTTGTCATCAGCGCTCAGTTCAGAAGCCTGCATCTCTGATGGTATGGGGTTGCATGAGTGCGTGTGGCATGGGCAGCTTACACATCTGGAAAGGCACCATCAATGCTGAAAGGTATATCCAAGTTCTAGAACAACATATGCTTCCATCCAGACGTCGTCTCTTTCAGGGAAGACCTTGCATTTTCCAACATGACAATGCCAGACCACATACTGCATCAATTACAACATCATGGCTGCGTAGAAGGATCCGGGTACTGAAATGGCCAGCCTGCAGTCCAGATCTTTCACCCATAGAAAACATTTGGCGCATCATAAAGAGGAAGATGCGACAAAGACCTAAGACAGTTGAGCGACTAGAAGCCTGTATTAGACAAGAATGGGACAACATTCCTATTCCTAAACTTGAGCAACTTGTCTCCTCAGTCCCCAGACGTTTGCAGACTCTTATAAAAAGAAGAGGGGATGCCACACAGTGGTAAACATGGCCTTGTCCCAACTATTTTGAGATGTTGATGCCATGAAATTTAAAATCAACTTATTTTTCCCTTAAAATGATTCTCAGTTTAAACATTTGATATGTCATCTATGTTGTATTCTGAATATATTGAAATTTGAAACTTCCACATCATTGCATTGTTTTTATTCACAATTTGTAGTGTCCCAACTTTTTTTGGAATCGGGTTTGTACATCAAATCAAATTGTTTTATAAAGGAAAATTCAGACAAAACTAAAATGTTCTGTCATTTACTCAAATTCTGAAGAAATTTCTCAAATCTGATAATCTTGCCCTCTGCCAACGATGAAAATTAGATTTAACGGTTTCTGTTTCTCACACAAAACTATTGTATGTTAATATCAATTTTTTTTCCTTCCATGCAAAAAAAAAAGAAATATATGGGTGAGTAAATAATGACAGAACTGTCATTTTTGGATTAACTATTTCTTCAAAACACAATATATTGTTTGTGAAATAATGACATCTGCTGGTCATTTAGGAAAAAAACACTACTTTCCTAGTAAAAGACTAAAATTTAACAGAAGGAAAAAAAAAAAGCCTCTGCCACATGGAGGCAGCATCAGTCTTGGGTAAACTGGGTGTTTTTTGGACATGGCTTCAGCTGGTATGGAAACTGCCTGTAGTCATGCCGTGTACCACTGCATTAAATGGTGGTATGGAAACCGCATGTAGTCATGCCGTGTACCACTGCATTAAATGGTGGTATGGAAACCGCATGCAGTCAGGCCGTGTACCACTGCATTAAATGGTGGTATGGAAACTGCATGTAGTCATGCCGTGTACCACTGCATTAAATGGTGGTATGGAAACTGCATGTAGTCATGCCGTGTACCACTGCATTAAATGGTAAAATGCAAAAGACACAGAGACAAAGTAAACACTGAAAGTTCAATTCCAGCTTGTTATGTAATTACACCAATCTTTGTCGTTAAGGTAAAGCGGGCCACTGAGAGGCCATGTGCCTATCTTTTTCTCATAGATAAAAGAGCTGAGAAACCCGCTCTAAGTCTCTATAAAAAGACAAGAGTGCAGTCCTGCGGTCTCGAGTGGTTCGGGGTGTATGGACACGATGGTTCACATTCACAGCTCTCACTATTTCTGTAGAGATAGAGAGGGAGGTTAGTGTTAACACCAGCTCATCATGTGTGAATGTTAATGTGTCGTGTATGTGCAGACTGAATCATCTTGACCTTATATGTATAGGTATGTGTTTGCAATCCTGCATGCAGTCATACTTTTACATGTTGTGTGCATGAGTGTTTTAGTCCATGCACAAGTGTCAGTTTGTTTCTGTACACTAAGACTTTCCACTATCACACACTTAAGTCACTCCCACCACTTAACCAGCATCCAGACTCTACACAATTTCCTAATTATTCAACCTACTTCTGTTGTGATGAAAGGCCCATAGCCACAGAGAGAAACATACTCATACAGAAGAAACGGTCTGAGTTACCACAGTCTTCTTCATACTGTATGTTCACCACAAATCAACATTTTTTTAAATATATATATATATATATATATATACCACATATATACATACATACATATACACATACATACATACATACATACATACATACACACACACACACACACACACACGTGTGTATATATATATATATATATATATATATATAGAAAGTAAACTGGAAAATCAATTTACAAAATGTCAGAAACAGCCCTGTGTGAACTCGTCATATTGGACAGCAGATACGGGAAATGATGCTATTCGACGCCGTACAATTCAACACCTTTAACTCAAGTGAACTCGATACATTTACTATCTGCACTGTGTTCAATACGTCTAAAATCTGGCTTAAATGTCTGTAATTAATTTGCTGAGTTTATTTTGTAGACCTTTTGTTTACGTCATCCTTGGATGTGCTATTTTACGTTTTGTAAACGCCACACTACTCAGAAAAAAGAAAGATTACCGTTTAAAAATCTCCCGTTGAACGCTCAGCCTTCAAATTTGCGACGCACGCAGAGGACGTCATCGGAGTATTCCCAGACTACATTGTGATTGATTTTCTTACTAACATCTATTTAAATACTGGATTGTGATTCGCTTGTCTTCCTTGTACACATTCCTCCTTCAAAACACATGAACGCACACAGAAGATTCTGCAAAGCGTCACAAGAGACGGCATTAAATTACCTCATGTCTTAAAGCACATATAATAATGAATGTAAACAATTTACAGAGTAGAGACCTGCACGGATTTTTCAGTCCCGCTCCCGCAAAATATACTTCTCCCGCTCCTGCCCGCAACATTCGTGTTTTGTCCCGTTCCCGCCCACAAAAGCACCCGTAAAAGTATAAATAGATTTTTTTTTCTGTAAGTCCATGAAATAGTTTCAAATAATTTAACATAAAAGCAAGCGCGTGCATGATTTGGGATAGTTCACCCAAAAATGAAAAATGAAAATCTGTCATTAATTACTCACTCTCAGGTCGTTCCAAACCTGTAAGACCTTCGTTCATCTTCAGAATACAAATGAAGATATTTTTGATGAAATCCGAGAGCTCTCTGACCCCTCCATAGACAGCAATTTAATTAACACTTTCAAGGCCCAGAAAGGTAGGAAAGACATCGATAAATAGTCCATGTGACTCGAAAAATAACGATTTTCTTCAACAATTTCGTTCTAGCCTGTGTCAGTCTCCTACGTAGTTTCCGTTGTCTACGCATTTTCCTTGTTATAATCTCAGGATTTGCCAGCATGCAGAATTCAGCACTGAACAAAAACTCACTTTGAGCGGTGAGTAGATTGCGTTCAAGAAATCAACACATGTCTGTGATTGGCTACATTGCTGCAAAAACATGTTATAAATAGAAACTCTGCCCATGCTTACAACTGTAAATCATTTTTTATTTTGTTTTAGTTGTTCTTGTTGCTTTTGTGCAATAGATGAATAACAATTTATTAGCTTTTAAATGTTTTATTTGTAGATATTTCTATTTTGCAGGAGTCCCGCAAATAGTTTTATTCTCCCGCAACCCGCACACACACGAGTACCTACCGCCCGCACTCACATTAGGCCATCAAATCTAGTGTCGCGCCGCACTCTATTGCGTTGGGTCCTGACTCCCGCGAGTACAGGTCTCTGTTACAGAGTTCTTACTCGTACCACCTGACTGCTGCAGATTTATTTCAGCGTTGAAAGTGTTGACATAGAAACGCATAAGTCCGAGCCTGAGGACGTGAACAGCTCCAGGTAGAACATCACGGGTTGCCATCTCGTAATTAGGATTATTTGGTTCAGGAGGAACTGTAAAAGGTGTCTGTCAACAACTCTGCATAGCCTTAAGGAACACGCTGATGACGTGTGATGTCTGCACGAGCAGGGCGCGTAGAGGTATGGAAATACATATGTTGACATTCGGACAGAATGCAATGATTGGACAAACATTTTTTGATCCTGAGACTTCCACAGAAGATATATGTAGGCTACATGTTTTAATATTTAGACTACATCTATTATTGATTGCTATCATTCAGGATGTGAAAAGAGTTTCAACCAGTAGACAAAAACTGCCTACCTACCTTTAATATGATCAATTGTTAACATTAATAATATTAAATATTGTTCCCACCTGATGGATTTACTCCTGTACAGTCAAGTTTACAAATGTTTTGTGAATTGGTTTAAGTGAATCAATTCGCAAATCAAACATTGCTACAATGCAAGGCCCCATGAGGCCTGGTAGGTGATTGTTTGTTTGTGTAGGCCTTGTGTAGGCCTTTTGTGTGTGTGTGTGTGTGTGTGTGTGTGTGTGTGTGTGTGTGTGTGTGTGTGTGTGTGTGTTGGTTGCTCTATCCATCTGCCAGTACCAAGTCAGATCAGGTATTATTAGAACCATCTTTATTATTATTTCTGCAGAATCATAGTAAATAAATATGGGATCTCCTTGCAGTGTAAGAAATTACTTGCTTTACATTTGATGATTTAATCTTTATTTGGGCTCAGATTAATATCTATCCATCTTTTGCCAGATTTTAGGAAAAATCCCACCTTAATTTTTGAACCCATGAACTGTTGACAGTAGATCTGGATCCTCCTGTCAGACAGGGCAGAAATAACTTTTAAATAATACTCCACCCAACCTGTGTGTGCCTGGGTGAGAAGTGTCTCGCATCTGACCTGCCTTAACCTCTTGCTGATCGCGCCATTCACAGACAACCAATACCAGCCCACACACGCTACTTTATCCACAGTTACTACCAAGAGTCTTCCTACTCATTACAGTACAGTGGAGACACAGTGGTCGCTATGACATTTGGAGAAGAAGGCACAATGCCAAATGAAAGAGGTGAAATTTGTCACACCAAACGTTTACGTGGGCTAGACAGTACAAGTGATGTAATCAAAGCAGAACCAAAAAGGTTGGAATTTGACTAAATTTGTTTCTCATGATGATCTAAAAAACTGAAGGACTTTAAAGCTGAATGTAAATATGCTTGGAAATAAAATAAATAAATAAATGAAATTGATTAAGATAAAAGTAGTCAATAAGTGCTCAGGATGAACTACTTCAGTGCTGTTAAAAAAGCATAGACATGGATGGACCCATGCAGGGTTATTATAATTAAAACTATATATAAAAAAAATAAATAAAAAAAACCATTTTCATTCTTTGAAATAAAATAAAATATAAAAAAACATTTATTTTACTATTTAGTTTAATTTGATGTACAAAAATAACTAAAACTACACTCTAAAAAATGCTGGGTTGTTTCAACCCATGTTTGGGTCAAATGGACAAATCAAATCATTGGGTTTAAAAATGTAATTTAAAAATGTAAACCAACTGTTGGGTTTGGCCATATTTGAAGCAAACAAACAACCCATAATTTTTTAGAGTGTATGATAAATCATATACTATGTAAAATATATTTAAAAAAAAAAAAAAAAAAACACCCAGAACTGTATATGATAAAAAATACACTACACCATATATATATATATATACAAACACACAAAACAAACAAAATTAGTAAAACTTTAACCAAAATTACAATGAAATGTGGAATATATATACAAATTCAAAACATTATTAAAAACTATAATAGTAATAGTACCTCAGTGATACTAAAATATCACTAGATGATCTCATGAATTGCTTTGAGAAGAGAGTGTTTTATCTAGGCAAAGGGTGGCTACATGATAAACCTGTCTTGCATTTTTAGCTTTTATGTAGTCACCCTTTAGCATCAATTTAATTAATTTTAATTTAATTTTTTATTTAATTTAATTTAAGTTATTTTAATTTTATTTAATTTAATTTTATAATTTTATTTATTTTATTTGTATACTTTTTGCATATACACTGTTATTTTTTATTGACTTTAATTATTGTTTTTTATTAAATATTTAATTTAATTTTAAATATTAAATAAAAAATACTAAATTCAAAATAAAATATGAATCAAATTAAATTAAATGCAACTTCATTTTATGTTATGTTGACATGCTTCCGGAAATGCTTCACTAAATTTACAAAATAAGTAATAAAAAATAACAATTAAATTTTTTAATTTCATTTAATATTTTATTTTAAACTTAATATTAAATAAAATAAAATCTAAAATAAAATATGAATTAAATTAAATGAAACTTTTCTTTTTTGTTATGTTGACAAGTGTCTGGAAATGCTTCCACAGTGTCAGGGGCATCTTTGCGACAAGGGTTTGCTGAGTAAGTGACACCACACTCCATACAGAGATGTGAGACCAGTGTTAGACTGGCTCCTTCAGCTCCTCTGTGGTTACGTTCCACTGACCTTTTCAGTCCGCAACGCTCAAACGCCTGCTCAGGATGTGAGAGTGTGAACAGAGCGAGCAAGTTGCTAACAGTCAGATTCTGAAGCCTAATGTGTGCCTCATACCTGCGAGGAGGGCATGACATGAGACCGCACGCAAGGGGTCTGTGTGATCGGGCAGAGCACAAAACTTGTGCTTCACGACGTCCGGCCGAGAATTCTCCGTCCTTCTTGCATCCTAAAATACCTTCTGAATGTCATCATGGGGTTGTCAGATGTGTTGGGAGATGTCATCTTCATTTGTTTCCTGTTTTCACTTCAGCTATTGACAGCTGTGCACCTATTTTTATCAAACCACTGTTTCACAGTTTTCCTCCACTTATCGGTCTCTCTCTCCCCACACATACAACTCCCTCCAGCCTTCTCTCACTTTCCTCCACCTCTCCACAGATGTCTCTTTCCACACATCTCCTTTCACCCAGGCTCCACACAGGTGCAAACACACAACCCTCGGTTTTCTGCCTATGCCGTTAAAGTTTGTTCCCTCCTCGAGCGAGTGCAAAGTTCTTTGCAAGCTTTAGGGTTCGGCGATCATATTTTTGTGCGTTTTCAGGCTGTTTTGCCCTAAATGGGTCCCGCTTTGGGAGTTTCCCCCTTGGCAGTGGCTGTATGAATTTGGTGAGCGGTAGGAAGGAAAGTGGAAGCCCCCCTCCCGCTCCTCCTTCCTCCTCTCGCTTTAGATTGTGCCCTAGCTCTCCGACTGCATAACCACAAACCAATACCCAGAGGCCTTTGCAGCAGTCTCTTTCTCTCTCTCCCTCTTTCTCTGTTCTTTTTTCTTCTTCTTTTTCTTTCTTTCACGCTCAGCACAGGAAATAGCACTCCTCAGCCCCATCAGAGAAACCAAGATGGAGGTGTAGCATCCCTGTAGCTAGGCGAAATTGTGATATTACAGGGTAGAGAGGGTCAAGCAATGACTAGTTAGGAAAATTGTGAGAATTCAGACTCAGTACTCTCTAAAGTGCTCATGTAGGATCCAATACACTTTTGGGCTGAACAATGAAAAGCATTTACTTACCCTTAATATGTTGCACAAAGGGACACGGTGATTGGGAAAGAAATAAGAGGGGAGAAAAAAATATATTTCAATGCTTATTGGATTTTCTTGCAAAAATATTGCATTCCCCAAAGAAACTTTACATTCGCTCTCAAATCTTTTGCGTTCACTCTCAAAAAGAATTTGCATCCCCCTAAGAAACTTTGCATTCACTTTCAAAACTTGATCGTTCTCTCACAAAAATATTGCATTCCGCCAAGAAACTTTGCATTTGCCCTCAAAACTTTTGCGTTCAAGTTTTTCATTCTCTCGCAAAAGTATTGCATTCCCTCAAGAAACTTTGCCTTCGCACTCAAAACTGTCTCGCAAAAGTATTGCATTCCCCCGAGAAACTTTACATTCGCTCTCAAAACTGTCTCGCAAAAATATTGCGTGGATGGTAATTTAAACTGCCAAGCTTCAAAAAAGACAAAGATCACCATAAAATGTCTTACAGAGCTGGGACATGATGATTGTGGAAAAAAATTAGAGGGGAGGAAAAATTGTATTTCAATGCTTTCGCATTTTCTTGCAAAAGTATTGCGTTCTCCCAAGAAACTTTGCTTTTGCTCTCAAACACTTGCATTCTCTCACAAAAGTATTGCATTCCCCAAGAAACTTTGCATTAGCTCTCAAAACTTTCTCTCGCAAAAGTATTGCGTTCCCCCAAGAACATTTGCATTCACTTTCAAAACTTTTGCGTTCTCTCACAAAAATATTGCATTCCCTTGAAAAACTTTACTTTTCCTCCAACCTCGTATTATTTTAATCACAAAAGTTTTGTAAGCGAATGCAACATTTCCACTAATACAATACAGTAGCTTTGTGTGGGGAACAGACCAAAATTTAAGTTGATTTTCTCTGATAATCTTTCCTTCTAGCTCTTGCGATTGGTCACATGACATGGAAGAACCAATGCCATTTGTTGTTAACCATGTCAATTATTTATGGAATACAATACATCAAAAAATGTATTTCATTTACACAATGAAATTCAACAGGGTCCATTGGTCTTCAAAACACCTGTTTTTGTGTTCCACTGAGGAAAGTTATTCACATGAACCACATAAGACAACATAATTGATGATAGAACTTTTATTTTTAGGTGAATCATCCTTTTAAAACAATCAGCTGATAGACAGGCACTCTGTGACTATATCAACAATGGTAACACACATACACATGTGATATGACAGTGAAAATTAAACCTACAATAAAAATACCATTTTTGTAGTCTTAGCGAGTAACTCTGTCTAATTTGTTCCCGGCCGCAAAGCATGCTGGGTAACCAGCAGTGTCACAGTATAAATGACCAACTAATATTGGACATGAAAGTAATAATAAAATGCTTATTTTCTTGGTGAACTATTTTTCAATCAAGAATAAGTAGATCACACCCAAGCTTTTTTCACGAAAGTGGCTTCAGGCACAATGTTGACAGCATGTATTTTTTCCTCTCTCACAGATATTCACCTCTCATGAGTCTGTGTAGGATTTCAACAGTAGCTTCAGGCACGCGAGATACTGGCTTTGCTTTCCTGAGGCTTTGTAAGAAAGGATACTGGCTGTTGGGACTTCATGACAGTGGCAGCAAACCGCCCACACCAGTGGAGCTGGATCCTCCTGACACTCCCAGTGCTAAACACAGCATGACAATTGTTCTGTCTTTCCCCACATCATTTTCATAACTCTCTTTCTAGCAAATAGACACCATGACAGTCATGACGCTTAAGATTTGAGCTCCGCATACTTTTCAGATGTTCTGTCATAGCACACGCTAAATCCTGGCCTCTGACTGTGTGGAGGCGTGTGGCTGGTCTTTTAAAGGCATGCATTTTTAATAGGGTGTGTTCTCCAGTGCAATGGATGGCACAAAGGCCAGCTAAGACAACCCCCACACAGCCGGGCTGGAAAAACTGGAATAGGAGTCACCTGTGATGATTGCACAACAATCCTGAATATATTTCTGGGTCACAGGGATCAGTTCCTACCAACACAACACCAATCGTCCAAAAATTAGCATGCTTCACTGGAGCCCTTATAAAGCTGGCTCGTCTGATTGGTTCTGATTATTAGAGAGAAGAGGGAAGCATAAAATGAGGTTGAATATAAATCATGTTCCATTGAGTTCTGCTGGAAGTTTCAAGTGATGACTGGCATCCATTTATAAACTGAAAAATGAGTAATCATTGTTAAAAGACACTAAATGCAAAAGATCTTGTTGCATGTTACTCTGATATATACTCTATCGTTCAAAAGTTTGGGGTTGGATAGATTTTTTTAATGTATTTTTAATGTTTTTGAAAACAGTCTCTTATGCTTACCAAGGATGCATTTATTTGATCAAAATACAGTAAAACAGAAATACTGTGAAATTTTATTACAAATTAAAATTCTATTTTTAATATATTTTGAAATGTAGGCTAATTTATTCCTGTTATGGTAAAGCTGAATTTTAAGCATCATTACTTCAGTCTTCGGTGCCACATCCTTCAGAAATCATTCTAATATGCTGATTTGCTGTATTTTTGTGGAAACCATGATACAGTATTTTTTTCAGGATTCTTTGATGAATAGAAAGTTCAAAAGAACATTTATTTTAGAAATTTTTTGTAACATTATTAATGTCTTTACTGTCACTTATGATCAACTTAAAGGTACAATATGTAATTTTCACCACTAGAGGCCGCTTATTCAAAACAAAGGCGTAGCTTAATGATGCCTTGATTTCGCGGAATCATGGGAGTTGTTGTCTTCACCTCTATAGCCGGTGGAAAAGAATCCGACTGGACTCGGGCAGAAATAATATTCATGGATGAGCTAATGTATTAAAGATTTATTAACGTTACTGTAGTATGAAGCAGGGTGAAGCGGAACGAGGCCGCTGGAGAGATTGCTAATAAAAGACAAGCGCGACACACGGCTCGAGAGCAGTGGAGCTTTTATTATGCCGCAGATGACCGCTTCCGCTTCTTCCGCTCATGTGTATGTGGGGTAACGCAGCGCTGTTTTATCATATTAGATACATTTGAGTGTGTTGAAAGTTATGTTATAATGCTACTCTGTGCGTTCGCTCGGCGGCTACTGTGAGACACTTGTTGCACACTGCAGTAAGCTAGATCGATATTAAACATGGTAAAACATGGTACTCACGGTAAATCAAGAAAACAAGATTAAACAATAAGACTAACTGTGTTGAGCTATATAACAATGATTAGTTTCCTGTCGATGAATGTATCCAAACAGTTGCTCACCTGTCAAATAAAACATAATATATTAAAGCGTCTTTGGTGTTTCCATGGTTTCTACAAAATAAAATCAGAAATCGAGGGTAACGTGGGTATGATGTCATTAATAGGCGACGCATGGACATGGTCAGTGTCCTGGTTAAAAATGTTTATTTCTCTGTATTTAAACATTCTTGGAAACATTTGGGATAATGTAAGTACACAAGTCAACAATATATATATAACATTGTTGTAGTGGCTTTTGGATATTTTAATCCAAAAATCTTACATATTGTGCCTTTAATGCATCCTTGCTGAATAAAAGTATTAATTTATTTAAAAAAAAAAAAAAAAAAATTCTTTCTAATCCCAAACTTTTGAACGGTGGTTTATAATATATATTTAGAACAATTCATTCAAAAATCATTAAAACTCATCAAAATCTATGCATTGCAAATTAATAATACAACTTACAAGTAAGTTATACATTTCTTTCCATTGTGACGCTCAAGATATGTGAGAATATTGAAATAAGGAAGCAACAAAATGCCACAGAGTAAGTTCACACCTAGCTGAGGGCTCATTGTACATTTGCCGCAGCATGAGGACTAAAGGCCAAGAGCATTTTATGGCACAAGTCACATGTTAGTTTTAACTCTCCTTCACACTGTGGTGGATTCTGGTCTGCAGCTTCCCTAAGATTTTACACAGATAAAAGGTGAGACATGAACATCCCCACTTGTTAATGTACTGACAGCCATCAGCACTAACCACTGTTAGTGCTGAAGCAATGCCACTAATTTGTTCACACAAAATCATCATTTACTCACCTCTATGTTGATCCAAACCTGTGACTTTCTTTCTCTTTCCTGTGGTGCTTTTGTTCATTCAATGAAACTCAATGGTCAACAAACAATTTGGATTCCAACATTCTTCAAAATGTTTTCTTTTGTGTTTCACAGATGAAAAAAAAAAGTCACACAGGTTTGGAACATAAGAGAGAGTAGGCTTAAATGATTTGGCTGAACCTGAACCTTTACCTACATTTTCAATAGGCAGTAGCTCAAGCTATTTATAAAACAGCATAGTTTTCCACTAACAATCTACTTCTTTCAACCATTAACGTTTTCATGTGACAAAATACTACATTGCTATTTTAATCTCACATTGTAGGTTTACTGTTACTGTGTAAACTACACTTGTAGTTTTATAGCACAGTTAATACTGCTAAAACCAGCCTATGCTGGATGGCTTCTGGTTTAAGCTGGTCAAAGCTGCTGTTTGTTAACTGGTCTCCCAGCCTGACCAGCTAAAGAAGTGGTGAAAGCCCCTCTTAAACCTGCTAAACCAGCTGTGACCAGGATGAAAACCAGCTAAGACTTTTTAAAAGCTGGTTTTAGCGATTTGTTTCAAGTCATAGAGCGGCAGAGTGAACTGTGATGATACCCAGAAAATGTTCCTCTGACAGTAGTGCATGGTTCCTGTTTGGTTATTTCATTGGGACATTCTACAAATGTTCTTTTTGGGCTTTTACATTTTTATTTTTCTCTGCTGAAACAAACCTGGGCTGGCCTTCCAGTCTGGTTTAGAAGGCTACTTTAATTGACCACTTCTTTAGCTGGTTAGACTGGCAGACCAGCTGAACACTAGCTTGCTCAGGCTGGAAGACCAGCTTAAATCAGCTAAGACCAGCCAACTAGAAAAGTTTATTTTAGCTGTTTTTTTCCCTCAGCAAGGCTGTCTCATACAGTGTTGTAAATTATGTTTTATTCTAGTGAAACGATTCGTTCGGATAATATGCGTAAATGAACCGATTTACTTGGCATCTTCTATTTTTCTATTAAAATATTTTGGTAAATACTGCTGTTCATCAATATGTTTTTCATTCAGTTATATAAATTAAGGTTTATTCTATTCTAGCTTTTTTGTTATATTATAGTGTAAATCTCCAATGCTGTTACCTTAATTGTTCATTTTTCACAAATGTGGCTCTGATTAAACTATAAAATGATATAATCTGATATTTATATATTTAAAGTCCCCCTGTAGTCAATAATTGTATCCCTTAAAACTCATCTTTGATCAACAAAATGACATATTCCAACGTTTTTATTCCTTAAAATAGCTTGAATGTAACTCTACGCCCCTGCTTCATTTAGTATACGCAGATGCATGAATATGCAAATTAGCACCGCCTCCACTCACTCACACCAGCTCAGAATAGCTGATCCACACTTCAACTTTACTCTAGTAAACGCTGCACAATGGCAATTGGAAATACTGGTTTAATTCAGCCATATATGTCAGAATGGTAATGCGTTTTATGTATCGCTCTCTACAACGTCTGACACATAACGGTAATTAATATGATTAGCCTTTTGCGTGACCGTTATCAAATAGCTAATAATGTTTTGCTAATGTTACACAAACCATGTTCCCGCTCGCCATCTCAGCGTCAGACAGCTGCCTTCTAAAAATCAGCATCCTAAGAAATGCTTTGAACATCATAGAACGTCAGTGGAGAAAGGCATATAGTTCATCATAACATCGTAATATACATCATATACATAATTCACCCGGCTATATTGCTAAATGTACCAGATTTTTCATATGAACAGAAAAATATACCAGTATGGCTTCTCTTGAGACTCCCCTGCTTTGCAGCATAGTAATGATGATAAGCTATAAAGACCACCCGCATGTTGACGTGATTGGTTACAAGGTAGTTTGTGATGTCAGAAACACCAGTGATTTCACACTGCGTTTTTGAGACTGTCTTTGGTTAGCCGGAGTTTTAAGGAGAAAATACTCAGCAATGGTGTTGACTTATGAATTTGCACATGGTTTGTCTTAAAGCATATTAAAAACACCACATTGACATATAAACAACATTAAAAACTTGATTTTCACCACAGGGGGTCATTAAAAATATATTGCCCCATAAGTAGCTTCAAAGTTGTTAAAGTCCCCCTGTAGTCAATAATTTTAAACTCATCTTTGATCATCAAAATGACATATTTAAATGTTTTTTTCATGTGAAAAAGATTTCTTCATGCCTTAAAATAGCTCGACTGTAACTCTACACCCTTGCTTCATTTAGTATACGCGATTCTATGAATATGCAAATTATCCCCGCCTCCACTCACTCACACCAGTTACTGTAGTAAACGCTGCACAATGGTATCACTCTTTACACTGTCTGACACATAACAGTAATTAATATGATTAGCCTTTTGCTTGACTACATTATCAAACAGCTGATAATGTGTTGCCAGTGTTACACAAACCATGTTCACGTTCGCCATCTCAGTCTGCCTTCTAAAAATCAGCATCCTTAGAAACTCTTTGAACATCATAGAACGTCAGTGGAGAAAGGCATATAGTTCATCATAACATCGTAATATACAGTGGGGAGAACAAGTATTTGATACACTGCCGTTTTTCCAGGTTTGCCCACTTACAAAGCATGTAGAAGTCTGCAATTTTTATCATAGGTACTCTTCAACTGTGAGAGACGGAATCTAAAACAAAAATCCAGAAAATCACATTGTATGAATTTTAAATAATTAATTTGCATTTTATTGCATGACATAAGTATTTGATCACCTACCAACCAGTAAGAATTCCGGCTCTCACAGACCTGTTAGTTTTTCTTTAAGAAGCCCTCCTGTTCTCCACTCATTACCTGTATTAACTGCACCTGTTTGAACTCGTTACCTGTATAAAAGACACCTGTCCACACACTCAATCAAACAGACTCCAACCTCTCCACAATGGCCAAGACCAGAGAGCTGTGTAAGGACATCAGGGATAAAAATGTAGACCTGCACAAGGCTGGGATGGGCTACAGGACAATAGGCAAGCAGCTTGGTGAGAAGGCAACAACTGTTGGCGCAATTATTAGAAAATGGAAGAAGTTCAAGATGACGGTCAATCTCCTTCGGTCTGGGGCACCATGCAAGATCTCACCTCGTGGGGCATCAATGATCATGAGGAAGGTGAGGGATCAGCCCAGAACTACACGGCAGGACCTGGTCAATGACCTGAAGAGAGCTGGGACCACAGTCTCAAAGAAAACCATTAGTAACACACTACGCCGTCATGGATTAAAATCCTGCAGCACACGCAAAGTCCCCCTGCTCAAACCAGCGCATGTCCAGGCCCGTCTGAAGTTTGCCAATGACCATCTGGATGATCCAGAGGAGGAATGGGAGAAGGTCATGTGGTCTGATGAGACAAAAATAGAGGTTTTTGGTCTAAACTCCACTCGCCGTGTTTGGAGGAAGAAGAAGGATGAGTACAACCCCAAGAACACCATTCCAACCATGAAGCATGGAGGTGGAAACATCATTCTTTGGGGATGCTTTTCTGCAAAGGGGACAGGACGACTGCACCGTATTGAGGGGAGGATGGATGGGGCCATGTATCGCAAGATCTTGGCCAACAACCTCCTTCCCTCAGTAAGAGCATTGAAGATGGGTCGTGGCTGGGTCTTCCAGCATGACAACGACCCGAAACACACAGCCAGGGCAACTAAGGAGTGGCTCCTTAAGAAGCATCTCAAGGTCCTGGAGTGGCCTAGCCAGTCTCCAGACCTGAACCCAATAGAAAATCTTTGGAGGGAGCTGAAAGTCCGTATTGCCCAGCGACAGCCCCAAAACCTGAAGGATCTGGAGAAGGTCTGTATGGAGGAGTGGGCCAAAATCCCTGCTGCAGTGTGTGCACACCTGGTCAAGAACTACAGGAAATGTATGATCTCTGTAATTGCAAACAAAGGTTTCTGTACCAAATATTAAGTTCTGCTTTTCTGATGTATCAAATACTTATGTCATGCAATAAAATGCAAATTAATTACTTAAAAATCATACAATGTGATTTTCTGTATTTTTGTTTTAGATTCCGTCTCTCACAGTTGAAGTGTACCTATGATAAAAATTACAGACTTCTACATGCGTTGTAAGTGGGCAAACCTGCAAAATCGGCAGTGTATCAAATACTTGTTTTCACCACTGTACATCATACACCGCTATATTGCTAAATGTAGCCGATTTTTCATATCAACAGAAAAATATACCAGGATAACATGGCTTCTCTTGAGACTCCCCTGCTTCAGAGAATAGTTAATGATATGCTAAAGCCCGCCCGCTGGCACATTGACGTGATTGGTTACAAGAAACACCAATGGTTTCAAACTGCGTTTTTGAGACTGTCTTTGGTTCACTGGAGTTTTAAGGAGAAAATACTCAGCAATGGTGTTGACATGAATTTGCACATGGTTTGTCTTACAGCATATTAAAAACAACACATAGACATAAAAACAACATTAAAAACTTGATTTTCTCAACAGGCGGTCTTTTAAAATATATTGCTTAAATAAGTTGTTAGTTACTTTTTGTAGCTTTTAGCTAACAAGCTAAAAGATTAGCTTGTGAAGCAGGAGCTTCCCTAACACTGACACTAACAGTCCACGGAAGTGAAGTTTGTCTTTTTCTGTACAAACATTAAAAAAGCAAATTAATACTACAATACCTTCCAGATTAATACACAGAGTTTCTTCCATGCTATGTCTTTAAAAGATTATTGACCTGTATGAGCCAATGCATTGGCAGCACTCCTAAAATCAAAGCTTAGCAAAAAGACAGTTGAAGAGATAAAGCTCACCTTCACCGTTAAGGATATGAGTCATGTTCAGACAAGATCAGGCCAACAACCTTTTACAGAGAGAGAGAGAGAGAGAGAAAGAGAGAAAGAGAGAAAGAGAGAGACAGTAGCAAACTGACAAAACCCCAAACAATAGGGAGGGCTGAGTAGAGGTTTTGAGATAATTCTGTTGCAATCTTCGTCTTAACCAACACAGCCTCTTCAACGCAAACTTATCTCTGTCATCTCTCTGCAAATGCACGCGTCTCGGGGGGCTTTGACATTGTGGGCACACGAATCGAGCCAGGACTTTGATGCATGTGGACTTTGAGAGGTAGAGGGGATGCCAGCTTTGCTGCATAGAAAGCCACAGACAAGGAGGTACCCACCGCCTCCTGGCATTTGGAGCATCACCCAAGAAACACACGAGCCAAAGCAAAGGTCACAGACTGTGACAAGAAGCGGCTTTTTTTTTTGCAATGCTGGTGAAGCCCCAGCAGGTTCAGTGCTGTTAGAGGTCCCTCGAGGGCTTCTCAGAACACATTCAGTGTAAAATAAACAGGATCGCATGTCTGTGTCCAGATAAAACATTTAAACGTCCTGCTCCAGCAGACACTTGCAGGAAGATAATACCTGCCTTTACCTATCAGTCAAACTTGTGTCAGTCACAAAGCTTTGAAAGATAGTATTCAAAGGCGGTAATTACAATGAAGCAATAGTTTTTAAAGAACATGTTTAGACATTACAAACAGACTTGAGGGCCTTATTGCTTTTATAAAATTGTTATAATAAAAATTCTAGGGACAAATTTTCTTTCAAACTTTTTTTTATTAAGCAAATTTGGCATCCTTCTGCTATTGTGCATATTTGCATAACTGAAGCATTGACCAATCAACATCCACGATTAGAAGTATCTGGTTTATAATAACTTTTAAATGTTGAATTTTGGCAAAGGAAGGCTAAGCCTTTGGTTTTTATAGTCAGCCTCGATCTGTGTTGCTCAGGTTTTCTTGGGCGCCATTTCACCGCTGCCACCAAAGTAGTCTGCAAGATTCGTTCATTCGGCGCTTTTGGATTACTTCTTCGACTGTTGGTTGATTTTCGTACCTCAGTCTGATGGTGTCATTTCGAAGCCGGTTGCATAGAGAGGCACCTAGTAGGCACCGCATTTGAAAAGCAGAGTTTTTTTTAGGTCCGATGCCAATCCCAAGCCCGGATGAGAAAGGAGGGTTGGTCCCCTGCCAAGGGACCATAAAAACCAGGTGAGTATCCACTGGGTAAGTTTACAGACTTCTATTACATATATTATTTAATATTATGCTATTTAATTGAACACAGGATTCAATAGAAACACACACACACATATACACTACCATTTAAAATTTTGGGGTCGCTAAGATTTTTTAATGTTTTTGAAAGAAGTCTCTTATGCTCATCAAGGCTGCCTTTATTTCATCAAAAACAGTAAAACATTGATATTGTGAAATATTATTACAATTTAAGATTTTTTTTTTCTATTCTAATATATTTTAAAAGCACAGCTGAACGCCATGAGTCTTCAGTGTCACATGATCCTTCACAAATCATTCTGAATTTTCTATAAACATTTCAATGCTGAAAACAGTTGTGCTGCTTAATATTTTTTGTGTAAACATACATTTTCAAAATATTCAAGTTCAAACTTTTGATCCATTTAATCGTCCTTGTAAAAAAATCTTACTGACCACAAAGTTTTGAATGGCAATGTATATTAGATAAAACTATTCATGCAAAACAAAGTACTAATGACACACTACAACTACAACTCACATTAAAAAATAAATAAATAAAATAAACACTTGATTTTCTTATTCTTGTGCCCTCTTCATCACCCAGTAATAGTAGTATCAAACTCTGGCTTGTTGTTCCTGTAACACTGCATGTGTTTGTTGGTCTGACTTCGACATACGCTCTCTCAGGCTGCTGAGTATATTTGCGAACTGGAGAAGGACAGCGGAAACAAAAGAGATGGCCTTTGACTAAAACCACAAGTCTTTTAAAAAAAGGGCTGCCTCGTTCTATATGAGACCACATATCTATTCTCAGTACAAGACTGAAAGATTCACATGAGCAACAATATAAACACCACACAACAGCTCTGTGTGAAAATGAGGAGGAAAGGAGGGGAACAGACAGCAACAGGTTCATATGATGACAGTATTTAATGCAGAAAAGCCCATGCTTTAAAAACCTACATAGAACGACACACTTTCCTTAAAGATGCCAAGGTTACAAAAGTCAACTTTAGAAACAGTTTACATCAGTAAACCTTGGTCTTACTTATAAGATTTCTATCTTTAAAAATAAAAATATATATTTATATATATATTTATTTGGATATTTGACCTTGGATTTCAAGTCAAATAGTACTAAACAATTCAATATTAATTCAAATCTCTCCAACAGTTCCATACAAATGCCTTATAAGATTTTTGACAACACTGTACCTGAGAAAACCCAAAAAAGCGAACACACAGCAAAAGATAACCCCTTTCAACATTTTTACCAAAATATACTGTATATAATTCATACATTTATTCACTTATATAAAAATACACTGCAAACCCTTATCTTACTGTTTGTAAGGTCCACAGTGAATAAGAACAGTTAAAAAAAACACCTTTCTCTCACAAAAAATATATATTTACACAGATGAGAAAATAGCAGTCCCATACACTTTAAGGTAAAAAGTGAAACCTAACTCTAGAGTGCCTTTCTTGTAAGTTCAAGTACTCTCCACTCCCAAAAGTGTGGACTCATCCTAAGAACACGTTTTGTTCATGTGCTCTTGTTCATTCGGTTGTAAACATAGTCTTACATCAATGTTTCCTTCACCTTGTTCCTTTTTTGAAACGAAACAAATACAATGTATAATATACAATAAGCTTTGATAATAATTCTATAAAATGCCCTGGAATTGTGGAGCACAATCAAATTTATGCCTGCGTGTGACACCAATCCAAAAAAAAAAATGCATAAAGATATTCATGCTTCACAAGAACAAATAAAATTCTTCAAAATGTTTCAGGATTTAAGAGGCGGTATATGTGTGCGATTTGTGTCATTTTTTGGAGGTGTAAAAAAAGGCAAAGCTATTTTTTTTAAAGATCAATAAAATTACGTTCAAACAATATGACTGCATTTCTATCAGTGCTCTTGGTTGCCTTTTAAGTCTTTTTCCTCATAATGTTTAAAGGGCATATTCACAGTTTTTTTGGAGTTTTCCTCAAAGCAGAGAAGACAAAAGCAAAGCTTTAAAACAATAGGTACAACAAAGTCTGATAATGATGCAAGGCTCTTTTAGCACTGACATAAAAGCCCAACAAATGTGCAAGGGAGGTTCTGAACGTCGAGAAGGCTGCAGTTGTATGCGTTGAGCCGTATGAAGCTGGATTTATGGTTGTGCTACAGAACGCTTCATGTAAATATTCAACAACATCGAACAGAAAAAAAGAAAGTGTGAAAGAAAGAGCAAGTAAAAAGGGAAGAGAAACAGGAAGGGAAAATAAACGACTGTGAACATTTAAAAACAAATAGTCTAAATTTTCACGACTGATTTTAATGCCCTGAAAATAACGAGAAAAGGTCTCTGCATCAAGCATGGGAAAGTTTTAAAAGGTTGGAGGGGGTGAAACATTGTCTGATTAATAAACCGCGTTTTATCTTGTAAAGCTCTTGTGCAGTCAGGTTAGCGATGACATCTCAACAGCAATCTTCTAGCATCTATAAAAGTCTTTGTTTGATTTTAAAAATCTACATTGTTCCATTACCAGACAGATTGTTTGTCATGTGTAACTGCACTGTAAAAACTGATCAGTTGACTTAACTTAAAAAAATGGAGTAAACCCAAATGAAGTAATGTGGAATTTTTTAAGTTCACATAACTTAATTTTTTCAATTAAGCATGAATTTTATTTACTTAAGTCAAGTGAACTAAATACTTTTTACAGTGTAGGTTATTTATTTGTCTCTCCATGTCCAAAAATGATAAAATGCATTAGCTAACTAGAGTCGAATGAAAAATGCATATGCAGCGCATTTAAGTGCATATTTCAGCTCTTAGAAAGCTCAAGGTCCATGTGTGGGCTAAAAAAGACAATCTAGAAAATCGAAACACTTTACTGATCTAAAGAGTTTGTGCTGTAACACTGAAGACAGTCAGAGGAGTTTGATTTAACGAGGTATAATAATGAGGCATTCGGTCTGAAAGGCTGAGTGAAATTCACAGATTTCAATCCAAAGTATGGCAACCCTTTTGTTAAAGCATGTTAATATAGGTGCAGACTTGTTCCGTGTTCAATCACAGATGACAAACTACTGCACTGTGACTAGCTAAACTACACAATGATCTTTGTTCCCTTTATCAATAGCATGGAAATAGCATATTTTTTCCCAAGGCCTCAAGCTAATAGTGTAAAAACAGGTTTATCAAGGCATGTCTCAGTGCTGTTTTCAGCGAAGTGCATAAGAACGCAAGAGATGATAGTAAGTGTGCAACAGCAGCAAAACAGCGCGGAAAACTCATCTGTTCTTAGCATGGCAAAAACGTTTCGGTCTCCCGTTAAAATCTACGAGAGGGGATTGTCATCAACACTTCATTGTAATGTGTCCGAAAGACTTTGTGCCAACTACAGGACTGCTTTTGTCAAACTAGCATAGCACCGACATGAGGAACAGGAAATTAGCATGAGAACCGAAGCTTCGGCCCACACACCCCGGGAACTTCATCGAAATGGAGTGAGTAATGAGAAAAGGCGCTAAAAGGATACAAACCACTCTGTAAAAGGCAAAATTGTGCCATTCAAAACATCAGCAAGGCACTAAGAAGCCACAGCAGCATGAAGCTATGAATTAAAGTCTTTTTTAGTACACAAAACTAAAGAGTTTAGTACTCCAGTGGTCCTCTGGTTGCTTGGTTCACCTGTAATATTGATCAAGGTCCATGAAACAGGAATGACAGCATGCATCGAGGTAATAAAGATGACAACAAAAAAAAGAGAGAAAGAACTTCACAACTTTAGATAACACATAGCTGCTCTGCTGGAAGGTTCAGTACATACACAATAAAATGTGTGTTTTGAAAAAAAAAAATATTGAAAAGAAACGAAACATTCACAACATAAACTACTCGTCCCCTCACCCAGAACAAAAATCTTCAAACAGCTCCAAAATGAAAACATTTCTATTGGACCCAAACCTTCATATATCTGCCGATTGGTGCTCACGTAATGCTTCGGCAGTAAACTCATGCCGTCTGCAGTAAACGTCAGTGCTAACGAAAGGTGTGTTCTCCGCGAACGATGTGCGAGGAGAACTCGTAGCGATCTTTGCTGCAGTGGCCACAGATGTTGCACTCCAGCGGGTCTCTGTAACCATGGCAACCCATGTGGATGGTGTACATGACGTGGTCCAGAAACAGAACGCGGCAGTGCTCGCACTGGAACACCCTCAGCTCCTGGCCCTCGCGGCTGAAGACGCGAATGCCGTCCCTCGCTGTGACGCGTGTAGCGTCAATCGCCCTGCCTTCATCTGCCCGGCCAAACCCCGGGCTGGATCTCGGCCTGGGCCCTGCAGCGCTGAGCTTGTCCCGAGGGCTGCTCCGTGCCGAATCGGCCGAATCCTGTCCGCTGTTGCACGGCGATCCGTCTCGGGCCATTTGAGGATTTTTGGGCCTGACTAAGGGAATCGCGCCATTGGTTGGGTGCGGGAACTCTGGGTTTGGGTGGAGCAGTGGCGGAGCCTCGCGACTGCTGGGCCGGTCCATGCGCGGGCCGAGCGGGTACACCGGATGAAATAGCGGGTTCACCATAGGTACAACCTCGGCCATGGAGAGGGATGGGTGATGGACCACAGGCCTTAAGGAGTCAGAGCCCAGGTAGTTGATGGCATTGCTAATGGCATGGTCCATCATTTGGGCCTGCATCAACTCAGCTTCCTTTTCATACTTCATGCCCATCTCATAGTTCAGCTCAGGGTACGAATAGCGAACCATTTTCTCACCTTAATAGACAATGCAATAAAAGATGCATTAACAATAGCCTCAAAGTACTTTCCTTTATGATAAAAAAAATATACTAACCTTGCAATTTACTGTAAAAGGTGCATTTAAGAACCTGCTACTATGTTTTCATTGCATTAATGATGGAAAGCCCCGTTTGGAGACTGAAGTGAGAAAATTTAACCCCTGCATAATATGGATGCGGTAAACTGCACTGGCGTAGTCAGTAAAAGCAATGGCAAAGTTACAGGTGTGCAAAAACCACAGAATGAAAAAAAAAAAAAACTCCTACTCAAACCTTTTTTTCTCTCTCTTTCACTTTAATACTTAGTTTGATTTCTGCAGATATTGTCAATACACATGTAAGTTTCCTTTCAAATAATGTTTACTGTCTCTCTCTCCAAATAATATTTTTTTATCTCCTTTAAGAGATCTTCCATTACATTTTAAATGTATTTTTGTCTTTATTTTTTTTAATGTGAGTTCTGCTCTCTGTTCCTTCATGTGGAAACTCAGCGTTCACTAAACAGTTGCATGTGGTATATCAGCTCAAAAACCTGCATGTTACTCACTAACCACCCGCAATCCAGTTTAACCAGGCGCTAAATGCTCTAAAAATGGTCCTGTGCTGTATTTAAATAAGTAACTGTCTTTATTTGTACGCACAAATACGCCTCCTTTTGATATTATACATTATAGCTTGTGCCTTATCCATCCAGCTCTATTTGCCGTTGCTTCTACAGAAAGTAGGAGGTACTCATTTCTATTATTAAAAAGAGATTTTTGTGTTCATTTGTAATAATTATTGTGAAAGTAATTAATGAAATGATGATTAAATGACGGAAAAGTTCAAATCAGGTATATATCTTGACCTGCATTGTAGACAAGCTTCAGTATTTTAAAGCTGAACTCAGATGGCCAAAATATATTTCTGGTACCTGACTTAATACAAAGCAGACAGAATTTGCATTTTGCAACAGGGACTGTATGTGTGAGGTTGAAAATGTTTATTCCGCCATGTGACCTGCCTTACATTCATTAGCACCGCTAGAACTTTGAAGATCAGTGTGTTTCATACTGTAGATTCAACCACACTTACTGCTGAGGTGACACTTACCCACAAACTTCTGTGGCGTGGTGCTCTTCCGTTTACCCATACTCGGCAGTCTTTCGATTACAGGAGGCCGGTCGAAAGCCGCCATGCCAGCGGACTCCAGCGACCTCTGCTCCTTTGGAACCTCCCCTGGGAAAACGATACAGCATATCAACCAAGCTGGTCCATAATACATGAAGAAAACTATTCATCAGCATTTCCATTCATCCCAAAGTTTTGCAGCCAGGTTGTTTTGAGCCAATCACCAGGGGCCTCATTTATAAAGACACAATCCTAAATGTGAACAAACGGCAGTTACCGAAATCTTCCGATTTATAAAACATCAGTACGAACAAAACCTTTCCTAAATGCATCTCTCTTTATAAATCGTGGTTTATCTCCTTAAAGGTAGTATAAAGCTAGCAAGTTAGCTTTGAACAAATGAGATCCCACCCTCCCTTCAGAGCTCTCTCTCCAAAGCCACGCCTCCTTCAAAACACATGAACGCACACAGCAGAATTTGCAAAGCGTCATGAGATGAGAGACGGCGTTAAACTACCTCATGTCTCAAAGCACATAACATTACAATAATAATGAACATATCAACTTAAAGAGCTCTTACTTGTACACCTGACTGCTGCAGATTCATTTCGGCATTGATAGTGTTGCCACTGAAACGCATAAATTCGAGTCACAAACCGATCCGAGTATAACGTCACGGGTTTCCATCTCTTCCAAATTCCAAACAGTAGTAATGGCGATAACGCAGCATAAGCTGGTTGTTTTTGTTCAGGAGGAACTGTGAAAGGTGGCTGCTGTTTGGGTTGCGGTGCTCGGTGACTGATGTCTGTGTAACTCCGCATAGCATGAATGACATGTGATGTATGTGCAAGCAGGGTACGCGGCGGTATGAAAATACAGTGGGGAGAACAAGTATTTGATACACTGCCGATTTTGCAGGTTTTCCTACTTACAAAGCATGTAGAGGTCTGTAATTTTTATCATAGGTACACTTCAACTGTGAGAGACGGAATCCAAAACAAAAATCCAGAAAATCACATTGTATGATTTTTAAATAATTAATTTGCATTTTATTGCATGACATAAGTATTTGATCACCTACCAACCAGTAAGAATTCCGGCTCTCACAGACCTGTTAGTTTTTCTTTAAGAAGCCCTCCTGTTCTCCACTCATTACCTGTATTAACTGCACCTGTTATAGACCTGCACAAGGCTGGGATGGGCTACAGGACAATAGGCAAGCAGCTTGGTGAGAAGGCAACAACTGTTGGCGCAATTATTAGAAAATGGAAGAAGTTCAAGATGATGGTCAATCTCCCTCGGTCTGGGGCACCATGCAAGATCTCACCTCGTGGGGCATCAACGATCATGAGGAAGGTGAGGGATCAGCCCAGAACTACACGGCAGGACCTGGTCAATGACCTGAAGAGAGCTGGGACCACAGTCTCAAAGAAAACCATTAGTAACACACTATGCCGTCATGGATTAAAATCCTGCAGCGCACGCAAGGTCCCCCTGCTCAAGCCAGCGCATGTCCAGGCCCATCTGAAGTTTGCCAATGACCATCTGGATGATCCAGAGGAGGAATGGGAGAAGGTCATGTGGTCTGATTAGACAAAAATAGAGCTTTTTGGTCTAAACTCCACTTGCCGTGTTTGGAGGAAGAAGAAGGATGAGTACAACCCCAAGAACACCATCCCAACCGTGAAGCATGGAGGTGGAAACATCATTCTTTGGGGATGCTTTTCTGCAAAGGGAACAGGACGACTGCACCGTATTGAGGGGAGGATGGATGGGGCCATGTATCGCGAGATCTTGGCCAACAACCTCCTTCCCTCAGTAAGAGCATTGAAGATGGGTCGTTGCTGGGTCTTCCAGCATGACAACGACCCGAAACACACAGCCAGGGCAACTAAGGAGTGGCTCTGTAAGAAGCATCTCAAGGTCCTGGAGTGGCCTAGCCAGTCTCCAGACCTGAACCCAATAGAAAATCTTTGGAGGGAGCTGAAAGTCCATATTGCCCAGCGACATCCCCGAAACCTGAAGGATCTGGAGAAGGTCTGTATGCAGGAGTGGGCCAAAATCCCTGCTGCAGTGTGTGCAAACCTGGTCAAGAACTACAGTAAACGTATGATCTCTGTAATTGTAAACAAAGGTTTCTGTACCAAATATTAAGTTCTGCTTTTCTGATGTATCAAATACTTATGTCATGCAATAAAATGCAAATTAATTACTTAAAAATCATACAATGTGATTTTCTGGATTTTTGTTTTAGATTCTGTCACTCACAGTTGAAGAGTACCTATGATAAAAATTACAGACTTCTACATGCTTTGTAAGTGGGCAAACCTGCAAAATCGGCAGTGTATCAAATACTTGTTCTCCCCACTGTACGTTGACAGACAGGTAGGACATTGGACATTGTTCGGACTGAATGCAATGATTGGACAAACATTTTATGGTCCTACGCCTTCCACAGACGATATATATACATAAAAATACATTCAGACCACTTAACTTAGGGTTTGCTATCAGGATATGAAGAGACCTTCTGGAACAAATTGCCTACCCTGCCTTTAATTCAATGTGTACAAGCGCATCAACTCCACCTAGAGAATGCACACAAATAACTCTTTATAGTTTAGAAGAAGTACGGCACTTTTCATCAATGGGCAAGGGCATCCAAGTACGCTGTGTGCAATAGGCATGGTTGGCTCAACATTCATGTAGGCATATATTATTTTTATTTTCAGGAAATCATTAATATATACAAATTAATTTCAGTGATTTAATCAGTAAACGGTAGTTCAAATGTTGCTCATTTATGCATTGAATTATATTTATGCATACTGTAATTGATTCATAAACTTGTTAAATTAATTTAATTACTGGTATATTTAACATAAAAAAGCCTTTTTAAAGCCTTAAGCCCAAAAAGTTTCTGCCTTTACAAATCCTGATTTGTTCCTAACGTTTGATGGAAGATAAAATCCATGGTATTTAGGATCAAATCCAATTGTACGTGCGTTTTATAAATGAGGCCCCTGAATCGCAAATGCCATGTAACTAATTTTTCTGGACAAACACAACAATAATGTCAAGACAACACTGATTTTAGCTTGAATGATAATGTGCCAATTGCTGTCAGATAATGTAGTTTGGACATCTACCAGCAGGGGTTAACCATGCTAACCAGCAAAACCTTGTACCTTTGGTGTCAACAAAATGTACCCCAGAAATGTTTAGTGTAGCAATCCTATGTTAGTAATTCATATTGTTTTGTTTCCAAGGAAAGTACCAGCTCATGGAACACCGTTGTGTCATCCAACAACAAAACGATTTCACAATAAGTCACAATAACACTTGATTAATGATGTGGAAAACCATCATCTTACAATCTCAATGAAGTCATGAGCCACTCACCTGGATAAGGGCCAGGATTGGAGGCGGAGTCCATTCCGACGCTCTGCAAGTAATTATGACACCGTTCTTTGTGCTCCTCCAATGACGTGCGCTGCTTGTAGCTCCGCCCACAGTAGTTGCACTTGTGTGGTTTGCCCACTAAAAGACATCAGAGAGTAGTAAAATAAGTATTAAGATGTAAAATAACTCATTCAGGCTGCTCACACAACTGAGTTTCAGTCTCCGACTGAGTAAGCGAGAAAGTGGGCAAAGTCAGATTTCGTGATGATGCAACCACTACAACGCAGTGAGGGGGTTTGCTCCAGAAGAGGATAGAATTACGTACTATAGTAGTTGTATTTGATGTCGTTTTATCGTCATCGATCTGTAATTGGCACCACGAGTGATGACTTGGAAAGTCTCTTTGAACAATAAACAGAAATCGAGTGAGTGTTTCTCCTCAGCCGGATAAGGTGTGAAGTGATTCACAGTCAGTTCCACTAAGATTAGGTCAGTGCAAGGGCGATAATGCGGGACAGAACCTCCCAATAAAGATGTAAGAGAAACAAGCATCTTGTCCTTCCGTCGTGGGCAGAGAAGAGTAGGAGGAGGACGATGCTTAGCCTCCAGAAACAGATGTGAGCTAATGGAACAATTCGTTCATTGATTCATTCCGAGTTTCATTCATCAATTGGTTGAGTCATTCATTTATCTGTCATGTTTTTCTCATTCACTCATCGGTATCAATTCGGAACATAGCCCACCATTACATCTGCGCTGTTCTGTTATGTCAGCTAAAAACATAATTGAATTTGAGACAGGGGGTGCTGTCAGCTCTGTGGTCAACCCTTGGTGTAAGGGACTTTCAGAATTATTCATAAAGAGTGCAGCAGTGAAACAAAACAGCCTAGTGAATTGAGTCATACTGTATGAACTCAGTTAACCAGTCACTTACTGCACGTGAGAAAATAATGATAATTCACACCTGTTACTAGCAAGCCTGTGGGATTACCTGTAAAGTGTGCCAATTGTAAAAATACCCCCTACACTTTTCGGTAACCCTCTTCAAAGCAGCATAGTGCTTTCCATCTGAAGCAAACAGTGAAAGTGAGACAGCTACAGACTGAGACGCTGTGAGGTGACCTTTCACATGTAGAACGCATGTCAAACAATGGAGGCCCAGTCACTTCTGTGGGAAAGGATGGATTACAGCAACAAAAAACTGCTTTGGTTTGCTTGGAATACAATGTTTTAATTTCAGTGTGTTGAAATGTTCTACAGTGTAGCTAAGTTCTAAGAAAACAAAATATATATATAATATAACAATAAAACTGGATTTTAGTATAAAATGCACATGCAAATAAAACAAACAAAATATTTACATTTTAAAAAAATCTTTATATTTGAATAATATAAAATAGTATATAATAAAAAAAAAAAAAAAAAAAAATATATATATATATATATATAAAAAAAACAATTCAAATAATATAATTATATATGATTATGTTATGTCACACCATGCCAGCTGTGAAGATTGACTAAAGTTGTTTATTATTATTACATTTAAATAGTCTTCCATGAACTTGGTCTTAATGTCATTCTGTAAAGGTCAGGTAATCAAGGGATCTAGGGCAGACTCTTACACGTCAATAGTTTTAGGGGGCTTTATATGTCAGTGGGTGACTGTATTGGAAACAGTTTCTCCTGATAAAAGAGAGCTCTGAAAGTGACATTTTTTGTCACACTTTCAATATTTCTAATAAATGGGTGTGTGCATGACAGCACATCAGAAATGGTTTGGTGCAGACAGTTTAGAGGATAAAGTGCATCCACACAGACACATTTAGACTACAAATGGAAAAACAGAACTGAACTGTTTGGTTCAATGAACTGTCAAAACACCTGCAAACTGCAAAGTCTGGGACAGGCAATCACGCTAATATGCGATGGAGACGAAGATGCGAACTGTTACGTGGCAAAAGAAATGCAACAAACGGTTTTATCGATTAATACCAACTGTTTAAAACCATATGAGTTCCTGTAGCAGAGTTTGGATGGTTTAAAAAAAAAAAATCCCTGTCTAAGCACTTATTCAAATGCAAATTCATGCACATAGTGATGCATTAAAGCCCTCTAAACCGCATCCATTCGGGTTGAAAACAGGAAATGAGGATGACATTTCATTTCAAGTAAATGCCTATCAATTGTAGAGCATCAGCAAAAGTGCTCAACTTACTCAACTGGTAATTAAACATGCAGCGGGCTTAAAGCATCCACTCCCTGAATCAAGCGTTAGCCACTCACCTCACGTTTCTTATTTTACTAAGCTGCCAAAAACAGCCAAAGCAACCCAAAGCAAAGTCACCAACGTTATGAATCACGCCTAAAACTGTGGTGCAATATATGCTGTTTCAGTTTCATCTTTTAGAGCACGTCTGTGGTCTGCGTGCATGCATATGGATTTCAATGGCCATTTGTCAACGATTGGACAGCCAATGTGTTTGCATGTTTTTACTCCCTCTCAACGTAACTTTCCTGGGCTGTTTGCCACTAATCCTCCTGTTGCCAAGGGCCAAAAGAGGATGAGTCCTTTCATGTGGCGCTCGCTGAACAAGAAGTCG
The DNA here is from genome assembly GCA_039654105.1 of Coreius guichenoti. NCBI lineage: Eukaryota > Metazoa > Chordata > Actinopteri > Cypriniformes > Gobionidae > Coreius > Coreius guichenoti. The sequence goes on along the minus strand of CM077172.1, from coordinate 11,761,865 downwards.
TCAAACCTGCTGAGTTCCTTGCATTCCGCTCCAGCTGAAGTGGCTGTCGGGAAGCCGGATGGGTCACCAAGGAGTGGGGATGGACTCGTGGCAAAAAGGGCGAGACCGCCCCAGGTGACATTGCTGCTTAAGTCCCTAAATTACTCATTAAAGCGACTCCAGCAAAAACTACACATCTCACACTGTGGTAGCACAAACCTTTCTTGTGGCATCTCCTTACAATGCCTATAAAAATGGATATGCAAATGATTTAATGACTCTCATCGGCCACAAACGTTTATATGCTGAGGTAGTTGGGTGCGTAGGCTTTGGTGGTAAAAGTTCTCGCACTGACATTTGATATCAATATGACAGACCACAACACACAGACACACACACACCACAAATTTTGCATAGTTTGTTGATTAAATGATGGAGAATCTATACTACCAGTATGGACACACCGACTCCTCCTGTCTCATGACTATTCGTGAAATTTTTGAGTAATAGTATAGTCGTCAAAACAATGAAATCAGACAAATGGAAGTACTTAGTGAAAAAGAAAAAAAGACGATCTTGTATTTTAGCTCCTTCAAAGTCACCATCAATTGTCTAGATAACAGATTACAAAATGGCATCCATCACTTTTTTCATTGAAATGTAAGTTTTGAAAATTCATGTAGACAATTTACAATTTTCGGCAAAATTTAAAAAAAAAAGAATTAATACTTTTATTCATCAAGGATGTATTTAAGGATGCATTAAATTGATTAAAAGTGACATTTATAATGTTAAAAATAATTACAAACAAAAATATTGAGCAGCAGAACTGTTTTTAACATGATAATAATAAAAAATTTGCATATTAGAATGATTTCTGAAGGATCATGTGACACTGGAGTACACTGAAGACTGGAGTATGATGCTGAAAATTCAGCTTTGCCATCACAGACATATATTATTAAAATAGAAAACAGTTATTTTAAATTGAAATAATATTTTGCAATTGTTCAGTTTTTACTGTGTTTTTGATCATATATGGTGAGCATAAGAGACTCAAGAACTTAAAAAAAATTGTACAGAGCCCAAACTCTTAAATGGTAGCGTATTTAATATAAAATGATATTGTTTTGAAGACTAAAATAGCTCTCCCACAGCGACCATCAGAGCATATGTGAAACCAAAATGTAGCTATGTCTTTAAGAATTATTTCATATATTCTGCCCACAAAAACAGGACACCACAGACATCAGCTGCCTGGCCTATAAAACTGTGCTATCCCTGCGCTGTGATTAGAGCTGCAAAACAGGAAATGACAAAAGACGAAGAGAGGCAGCAAAACACGATGAGAGTGATAGGCCGCTCCTGCTCTCCCTGTGCATTTCAACAAGCCTGTCCCTGAGTGACAGCTTGTGAAGTCCCAAGCTGAGCGCTGATGGTATCGTATGACCTGGATCTTCAACGATGAGGACTAGACAACTGATGGTGGGCTGATATGAAAGTGGGTTAGAGAGTGATGCTTCACCAAAGCGACACTTCCCTTTGGTTGACAGAGAGCATTTCCTTTGGTGGAGCGCAAGCCTTGCAGGCAACACAACAGCATGTCCTAGGTGGCCTAACCGCAGTGTTTGCTAGGTTGTCTGTACACGTCCCTCAGGACAGAACAGATCTGCTTGTTTTTTCCAGAACATGTTAGCTGTGGCCACAGAACAGCAATCGTTTTGAAGGCTATGGCACACATTAATATCACGCTACTGCCCATACACGTGTCTTCTTATAGCAAGTGCAGAGATGTGGTGGCCTGACCTGAGTGTGTGCGCAGATGTCCGGTCAGGGCGTCACGACGGCGACAAGCGTAGCTGCAGAATGGGCATTTGAAGGGCTTTTCTCCCGTGTGGAGTTTGATGTGCCTCAGCAGGTTGCCCTTCTGAGTGAATGAAACCCCACACTGGTTACACTGGAACGGCCGGTCACCTGATGAACAGAGTCATGAACAAGAGACACTGATCACCGGTTTTCAGTGCAATGGTTTTTATATAGACTGTTTACCACACAGCCCATACAGGGACTGCTTTTTCCACTCATGGTTGGCTGATATATTGAATATAAAAATATAAAATGAAGCAACAAGATATTTGAATAGCAGCCTTGATATAAACTTCATTAGAAAAAAATTCTATATATGACTCATTCGCTCCATAATCTGAAATGTTTTTGGAAGTCTTAGTGTGGCCTTTTTCAAATTAGAATGTATTCAACCATAGGCCCATTTTTTAAACCAAAATGTATACATACCTTAAATATGAGTTTGATTCATTTTCATGAATCTGTTCAAACTGTCTAATTCAATGAATCGATTCAAAACTCTGATTCAATGATTCATATGTCTTCAAAAGTCTAAAGGCATTTTTTCATATATGAAAATGTTTTAGTTAAAATATGTTGGTACATATTGCTGTTTATATTGGTGCATATAAATGAAAATGATTTAAATTTGTTGACATGCACCATTCAAAATTTTGTATGGTTTTTATTTTAAAATGTTGTAATACTTTTATTCAGCAAAGATGCATTAGTCACAGTAAAGACATTTAAAATTTAAAACGATTTCTATTTCAAGTAAATGCTGTTCTTTTGAAAAAATAAAAAATGTTTCTTGACCAACAAAATCAGCATTTTAGAATGATTTCTGAAGGATCATGTGACGGAAGACTGGATTAATGATGCTGAAAATTCAGCTTTGCCATTCTGGGAATAAATTACATTTTAAAATATATTCAAATAGAAAACAGTTATTAGAATACAGAATTAGAATACTTGTGCACTATTCTATGCCATTGTGTAGTATAAATAGTGCGAGCAGTGTTCACACTAGAAATTCCAAAAGAAAAAGTGCACTTTAAATACCCGGATGATGCACTTTACATGAACTGAAAAAATGAAGTGTGGAATGTTGGACACTCAACTGTCGCAGCTTTAATTACGTATAGCGCAGGAGGAGGGGCTATCAGACTCTGGTGCTGAATGACAAAATAACCTTATAAAGTTCATACACTACACAGTAAACAGTGCATAAGTTCTTTTGGGACACAACTATAGTATTATGTAAATGGTACCATGTGACCTCCATCATTGCCATTTTTGTAATTTGAGCACTAAGGTTTGTTTTTTATGAGTCTCAAAAAATACCTTTCACAGCTATGATAACTACGCTAAGCCTCTTTGATACAGTTTGTTGATTGGGAACCTAATTATGTTGAATTAATTGGATTAGTCATACATCAGACCTGCTGCATGAGCACCTGCTCTAAATATAGCCTTCTGACTCTAAAGCCTGTGACTCTAAAACACACGTTTGATGGACACACAGAAATTTCAATCATCAGTTTCTTTAACCCCACGTTGAGTGTCGGGGTGCTCCCGTGGCTTGATTAGGTGAACGTTTTATCATTGTAGGCAGAGATGAAAACCTGGAAAAGTGAAATATGACCCTGTCCTGCTAGCGTGTTGTCTGGCACTATCAGCGTCAGCCCAGGGCTTGGGAACAGGTTGTGGAGGATTCCAGGGATGCTTTCCCTGAGAATAACTCCTAGTCTTAACTATTGTCTTCTTATAGAACATCTATGAGCTCCACACCCTTTTAACACTGAAAAAAGGAAGAACGCATGAGTGACAAGCCTTGGTCACGAAAGGGTTTTGCTATTTCAATGGGAAGTCAGTGAAATGTGCTCTGTCGAAACTTACTTGAGAAGTGTCACAATAAATTTAGGCAAATCATATGCACTTTGAATTGCTGGATTATGTTGCCTTGTATAAAATGGACATGATATAATTAAAATAAATTAGATTTTTTTTTTTTCAAATTATATTATAAAATATACATAAGTGAATCTTTTTAAAAATATATTTTATCTTTTAAACTTCCATTTCATTTAGGGTTACCACACTTTATTAATTCTTTGACTTTTCCATAACCTTTTCTGCCATTTATGATTATACTATTGTATGCTGATTTGCAAGCAAGTTTTATTCTAGCTTAAGCTCAAGCTCAAGTTTTACTCAAACCAATACTTACCTGACGAAAACTTTAGACCAGAGCAAAACTAGAAGAAATATATTCACTTTAGAAGGTTCCATGACTTCTCCATAAGGTTTTAAGATTTTCTTTACAAAATTTGTAATATACCATATTGTTCCGGATATAAGACGACCCTGATTATAAGACAACCCCCACCTTTTTCAAGATGTACTTTTAAAAAAAAGGCTTTTTGAGGACCAAATCTTGTCTTTTATAAAGAAAATGATTTTATTTGAAAATAATTTTCATATTGCATATTTTTCAAATTAACATTTCTATATTGAAAGTATAGTAAATACTCGTAAAATATACCAATAATCACATTTAAAAATAAACACTTTATGGCATAAAAATAACCCGTAGTTCTCATTTCCAGTAGATTTCACGACTGATTTCTCACCTTTTTTATGTACCGTGACAGATGTTGACGTAAAAAACACAGGTGTTTGATCCGTATTACCTATCTGATCCAGGGGATATGAATGTTTTTTTCCTTAGGCCGATCATATTGCGCTGGAAAGACAGCAGTTTCTTCTTGAAGTCGGAGGGCAAGCGCGGAGGGTAGGCTTGTTCAGTGGAGTAATGCTAATCCATTATGCCACATCAAAGCGGACGCTTCGAAGAAACTGACCGGCAAGTATGTCAGTACGTAGCTGAAATAAGAAATGATGGGCCTCGCTGGTGGGTATGCTCAGCTCTTTGGCTATATCCAGTGCCTTCAGCTGGATGACGGCTCTGGTTATGGGCAGCCCCTCATTTCTTTTTTCGGCTACGTACTGACACACTTGCCTGTCAATTTCTTCGAAGTGGATGCTTTTTGGACCGCGGTAAGCTTTTCTTTGACTGTTAGCATTTTTAAGGCTGTCTTTTTGGGCTTGCCATCTTCTAACAATATACTCTGCCACACCATATTTCTTGGCTGCTTAATGAGAGTTGTTTGAGGACTCCGTTTATCAGTCCTGGGGCCACACTGGTTTTACACGTATTTGGCAATCCCTATTGTTGCTGGTATATTATTGTATTGTAAAAGTCTAGACCCTGAATATAAGACAACCCCATTTTTAAGATGTATTTCCAAATAAAAAACAGTCTTATATTTGGAACATCACAGTAAATTTATATTTTTTCCCCATGACTTTTACACATTTGTGTTTATAACTGATATTTAGTAAGATATTTTTTTAAATAATGTTAATATTTACCATTATATTTACCATTTGGCAGCCTTATTCCCGTCTCACTCTGCACTTCTGTTCCTGGCCCAGCATCTTGTAAGTTGTTTGGGCTGTCAATCATGGGCTCCTCCAATCCAGAGCCTTCCTCACCGCTGTGACCCGCCTCATCTGGACCATTGGGCCTTCTCTCCGTCTCCTCCTCAGTACCTTCCTCTTGTTTGATTGTGCGTGCTGTAAGAAAACATTCAAGCTTTAAAAACAAGTTTTCAAACAGTACAAACCACAAAAGCCAAACATCACCCACTGCACACTACAGTAGTTTCCATACACATGATTAAGCACTAACGTGTGGATTAAGACTGTGACGAGACTCTTTTGAAGTCACTCGTTACTATGACAGCACATTGACCAAGAAATCTGTTCTCCAACATGATAATAGCATTGGGATGACAGCAAACAGGAAAAAAGGCAGATGCAGCTGTAGTCTCTAGTGTAGCGAGGCAAACGGTGGGCAGGTGTAGTTTTACATGACTGACAGTGGGAGACAGAGAAGAGGAGGTGGGCCAGAGCTTTGGTCTGGACTGAGCGGGCCTCCCCATTTATCTCAGCGCGCAGGCTGTCGAGCACCTCCAGGGAGGCCACCCCCACACGCAGAGACACACAGAGCGTGACAAAAATAGATATGCAAAGGGACGTATAAACACATAGCGACACGTAAACATGCGACAGCCCGGCCCGCAAGTTTTCCGTCTCAACCACGCACACACTCTCCAGGTTTCACGACAGGTGGAAAAAGAGCAGGCAGCTCTCTATACCATCCAGACAAACCTGTTTGTAATTTTACCATGAGTTTAATCTCTGGGCGAGAGCTTAAGACTAAGCTTTGAGTCACCTCCGTCTTTCCCATCCGTATGAGTGTTGTCCCTTAGGCAAACTGCTCTGCTGCTTCGCTAGATTTGAGTCACAGTCTGAGAGTATGACTGAAATCTGTCTGATCCCCCTTAAAAAAGCTCAGTAGTTCCTACTGTTTGCGGACTCTCACACCAGTGCGATATCACTCATAAACACTATTCGAACGGGACTAGTTTTCCCTGTGGAGGTAAATGTGTGTTTCACAAACATACATATGAAATTGTATTTTCTCCTTGGTAACTTGGTAAAAACTCTGAATCAAACTACCCACCGTTTTTCGACTTTCCTGATTTAAATACTGTAACTATCATTGTGCTCCTTAGTGCACCCTCATTATGGATTTTAACCTTTTTGCCAACTTGTAGTTATGGGTTGAAGTCTAATAAGTCTGAGTGTGAGATAAGGTTCACTAATCCATCCATTATTATATACACATATAATATTCACACACACACACACACACACACATATATACAGTCAAACCAAAAATTATTCAGACACCAGATATAATTTTTTACTAGTGGGTACAGGACACTATAGTTCATTGTGTGAGGATAGCAAAATAAAGTAAACTGTGATATATTATACCCAAAAATTCTTCATACAGTGGACTACCAGTAAAACTGATAAAAATTTGGGACCAAAATTATTCAGACACTTTGACCTGACCATGTTTTGCTTAAGTGTTTTTTCTTTAATTGCTAATGTGACCTTTTACACCACAGACTAAACAAAATTAAGCATTGCTACCTAAATTGGTATTATCTAACTCTGTACTTAAATTTAACAGCTGACAGCTGATTGGTTGATTGTAACCCATTACATACCTTTCTATCAAAGTTATCTGACATTATCAAGATGAATTTGTTCTGACACAGTTTAACTGAGTTCTTGTCAAATTTTATTACCATTTTCTAAACTATAGCGAATAAACTGTGATAATGTGAGAAAATGTTGAAAGTGTCTGAATAAATTTTGGTTTGATTGTATATAAAATATTAATAATTGTAATTTAGGTATAATTAATCATTGATAATAATTGGTATATAAAAATTATAAAATAATAAATAAAAAGAAAATTAAAATGGTTTTATTTTATTAAAAAAATATGTTATTTCAGTATAGTGGTTTTAAAAAAAATCGCCTAAGTAAGTTACAGCCAAATTACACTCAAACATCTCTTGCAAAACGTCCCATTTTGACTAAAAGACTGTTTACACATGGTGACATGCAGGTTCAAAGAGCTTTTGAAAGATACTGTAAGTGCTGTGTGGCAGTGCCACAACGTAACCCTCGCTTCACCCGCTGGCACGTCCAACGAAGTATTACAGCCACAGTTGCTTAATATTGCACAAGAGATCTTCACTTTCAAAGAAACACTTATGACTTGCATGAAAAATCGCATGCTTCGGAGCTCAAAATAAAAACTCTATACCTACAGCCAATGCGGTGCAATCCTGTCAAAACAATCACAGTCGAACGGCATTACCTCAATGCGTCGAGACGTACTGTATGTTTCTTCCTATTTCTCTGTCCATTCTGATGTCTTTCTGACATCAGAAAACAGCTGCCTGTGGTTTAACTATCTCTAGCGTACACGTTATGGAGTGTCTACGATGGCTGCAGCTGAGTGAACTTGAAATGGTTGCCGGGACAACATACAGAATCCTTTAGCATTCTCATCATCAACAGATCAAAGGAGATGAATGAGAACAAAACGCACTCAGTGCTGGGGATACATACACCCGAGTCATCGACTAACAGACTCTCATGACAGGCACAGTACATAAGCAAAGTAAGCTGGATGCATAAATGATGTGCCAGTCTAACGCGAAGGTCTCTTTCTATTAAAATTTCACCTTTGCAGAAATTTCTTGTTGCAGTGTCTAACCCTTGAATATTAAATTATGGCTTGTACTGACATCTCCTTTGATTCATTTCTATGCAGTATGATATAGTAGTCACATTATGTCCTGTGCAAGCATAGGGTTAACTAATCCATCTATGTGTAGGTTAGACTTCTCTTTACCCAGTAACATGTTTCTCAACATGTCCTGTGCAATATGACCAATAAATTATCTAGAAGAACTATCTCCATCTGGGATCATGGTCTGTGCCTCCATCCTTCAGAGGCGAGCACTTCCCTTTTCTCAGTATGCATGCTCATGCTGACCAGCAGTTGATTTTGAGGAAGGGAGATGTCACAGGCTGGGCCTATCCCATCAGATCGCAGATAAAGCTGTAACTTCTTTTTTTATAATACTGTGAGATAAAGGTCCTTCCTTTGTCCCTTGCAAGCTGATGCTCACTCATTTCTCTTTTTTCTTATCTTTTGCAATGGAAAGTGAGATATTGTATTTCATATTCTAATGTTCTAATGTTCACCCAAAAATAACAATTCTATCATCATTTACTCACCCTTGTTTCAAGCTTTAAAACTCTTTCAAGCTTAGAAAAGGAAACAAAAGCACAGTAAAATATTGTAAAATACTGTAAAATTAGTCATATTGTAAATACGATGCATGTGCTAATGTTCTGAAGCCATCTGAAAGCTTTGTGTGCACAACAGACTCATTCATTTTTAACTAATAATCCTCATCTCCAGTAAGCTGTTAACATGACAACTGCTGCTGCTGCAACGGAATCATTTAGTCAGCGAGTTGATTCAAATGAACAAATCATTTAAACAAGTTTTATGAACAAATCAGTGATTAATTTAAAAATATGACTCAGAGAATGATTCACAGAGACCGCTAGCTCTCGGTGGCGCATTTGTGAGAGATGCTTTCATTGAATAACGTGTACATTTTTTTTCTTTTCATCATATAAAGATATTATATGATTTTGGAAGAATTCAGATGCATATCAATTCAAAATTGGGCAGGTGCTTGGTCCAAAAAAGTGAAAAAAACCAACACACTGCTTTATCTTCTCCCATGAAACTTTAACATATCACTAAATTGCAATGTTTCGACCAAACAAGGTATTTGTCAGGCTTTAAGACTTTAGATAGAGTCATATGGACTAGCGCTTTTGCATCCATGCAGATATTAAGCATGACTGGAATTTGACGTAGTTATAGTCAGTAGATTATCTAAAGTGGACTATCAAAATAAAGTTTTACCCATTATTTTAAAATGTCTCTTTTTCCATTCTAAGAATGAAAGAAATACAGGTTTGGAACAATACGAGGGTGAGTACATGATGATAGAAATTTCATTGTTGGCTGAACTATCCCTTTAAGCTAATCTAATCAATGCACCACATCTAAGAAAGTCAAATGAGAACAGGCATTGGCATCAGGCATTTTTCCTAATGCTTTTAAATCTGCTGTTGTGAAGCCACTTCTAAAGAAAAGAAACTTGGATTGTTCTCTCCTTAATAACTACAGACCAATTTCTAACATATCATTTTTGAGTACGATTTTAGAAAAAGTTGCATTGCAACAGCTTAATCAATTTTTAGATGAATATAATATTCGGGAGAAATATCAGTCAGGTTTCAGACAAGGTCATAATACTGAAGCACCATTACTAAGGTAGTAAATGATCTGAGATTAAATACAGATAAAGGTAAGGCTTCAGTTTTAACCCTCTTGGATCTAAGTGCTGCATTCGACACGGTTGATCATTGAATTCTGTTAAACAGACTGGAAAAGCTTGTAGGTCTCTCTGGTAATGTTTTAAATTGGTTCAAAACATATATTACAGAAAGGAACTTTTTAGTTAATATAGGTGACTGTATATCAAAGACATGAAATATTGCATGGTGTTCCACAAGGATCAATCCTTGGGCCTGTCTTATTTTCATTATACATGCTCCCTTTCGGTAGCATAATTCAGAAATACGACATGAACTATCATTTTTATGCTGATGATATACAGTTATATATTTCAGTTGAGTTCAGAGACACTGTTGTATTAGAGAAGTTGTCTGACTGTCTGTCTAGCATTGTAAAGTGGATGAACACAAATTTTTTGAAACTGAACGAAGAAAAAAATTAAATTCTTATTGTGGGCCCAAAACATGAGAGGGAGAGGATAGAATCTGGATTGGGTAGCTTAACCCTACAATCTAAGAAAGAAGTAAAGAATCTGGGTGTCATTTTGGACTGTGACCTTAGTTTTAAGTCTCATATTAATCAAGTGACAAAAACTTGCTTTTATCATCTGAGAAATATTGCCAAGATTCGTCCTTTTTTATCCCTGGATGATGCTAAAAAACTCATTCAAAAATGAAAAAAAAAAAAAAAAAAAAATCACATGTACATAAATATTCACAGCCTTTGCTCAATACTTTGTTGAAGCACCTTTGGCACCAATTACAGCCTCAAGTCTTTTTTTCTTTTTGTGTATGATGCTACAAGCTTGGCACACCTATTTTTGGGCAGTTTCTCCCATTCTTCTTTGCAGGACCTCTCAAGCTTCATCAGGTTGGATGAGGAGTGTCGGTGCACAGCCATTTTCAAATTTCTCCAGAGACGTTCAATCGGGTTCAAGTCTGGGCTCTGGCTGGGCCACTCAAGGACATTCACAGAGTTGTCCCGTAGCCACTCCTTTGTTATCTTGGCTGTGTGTTTAGGGTCGTTGGCCTGTTGGAAGATGAACCTTCGCCCCAGTCTGAGGTCCAGAGCGCTCTGGAGCAAGTTTTCATCAAGGACGTCTCTGTACATTGCTGCATTCATCTTTCCCTCAATCCTGACTAGTCTCCCAGGTCCTGCCGCTGAAAAACATCCCCACAGCATGATGCTGCCTCCACCATGCTTCACTGTAGGGATGGTATTGGCCAGGTGATGAGCGGTGCCTGGTTTCCTCCAGACATGAAGCTTGCCATTCAGGCCAAAGAGTTCAATCTTTGTTTCATTAGACCAGAGAATTTTGTTTCTCGTGGTCTGAGAGTCCTATACAGTGGGGAGAACAAGTGCCGATTTTGCAGGTTTTCCTACTTACAAAGCATATAGAGGTCTGTAATTTTTTATCATAGGTACACTTCAACTGTGAGAGACAGAATCTAAAACAAAAATCCAGAAAATCACATTGTATGATTTTTAAATAATTAATTTACATTTTATTGCATGACATAAGTATTTGATCACCTACCAACCAGTAAGAATTCCGGCTCTCACAGACCTGTTAGTTTTTCTTTAAGAAGCCCTCCTGTTCTCCACTCATTACCTGTATTAACTGCACCTGTTTGAACTCGTTACCTGTATAAAAGACACCTGTCCACACATTCAATCAAACAGACTCCAACCTCTCCACAATGGCCAAGACCAGAGAGCTGTGTAAGGACATCAGGGATAAAATTGTAGACCTGCACAAGGCTGGGATGGACAACAGGACAATAGGCAAGCAGCTTGGTGAGAAGGCAACAACTGTTGGCGCAATTATTAGAAAATGGAAGAAGTTCAAGATGATGGTCAATCTCCCTCGGTCTGGGGCACCATGCAAGATCTCACCTCGTGGGGCATCAATGATCATGAGGAAGGTGAGGGATCAGCCCAGAACTACACGGCAGGACCTGGTCAATGACCTGAAGAGAGCTGGGACCACAGTCTCAAAGAAAACCATTAGTAACACACTAAGCCGTAATGGATTAAAATCCTGCAGCGCACGCAAGGTCCCCCTGCTCAAGCCAGCACATGTCCAGGCCCGTCAGTTTGCCAATGACCATCTGGATGATCCAGAGAAGGAATGGGAGAAGGTCATGTGGTCTGATGAGACAAAAATAGAGCTTTTTGGTCTAAACTCCACTCGCCGTGTTTGGAGGAAGAAGAAGGATGAGTACAACCCCAAGAACACCATCCCAACCGTGAAGCATGGAGGTGGAAACATCATTCTTTGGGGATGCTTTTCTGCAAAGGGGACAGGACGACTGCACCGTATTGAGGGGAGGATGGATGGGGCCATGTATCGCAAGATCTTGGCCAACAACCTCCTTCCCTCAGTAAGAGCATTGAAGATGGGTCGTGGCTGGGTCTTCCAGCATGACAACGACCCGAAACACACAGCCAGGGCAACTAAGGAGTGGCTCCGTAAGAAGCATCTCAAGGTCCTGGAGTGGCCTAGCCAGTCTCCAGACCTGAACCCAATAGAAAATCTTTGGAGGGAGCTGAAAGTCCGTATTGCCCAGCGACAGCCCCAAAACCTGAAGGATCTGGAGAAGGTCTGTATGGAGGAGTGGGCCAAAATCCCTGCTGCAGTGTGTGCAAACCTGGTCAAGAACTACAGGAAACGTATGATCTCTGTAATTGCAAACGAAGGTTTCTGTACCAAAGATTAAGTTCTGCTTTTCTGATGTATCAAATACGTATGTCATGCAATAAAATGCAAATTAATTACTTAAAAATCATACAATGTGATTTTCTGGATTTTTGTTTTAGATTTCGTCACTCACAGTTGAAGAGTACCTATGATAAAAATTACAGACTTCTACATGCTTTCTAAGTGGGCAAACCTGCAAAATCGGCAGTGTATCAAACACTTGTTCTCCCCACTGTAGGTGCCTTTTGGCAAACTCCAGACGGGCTGTCATGTGCCGTCTGGCCACTCTACCATACAGGCCTGATTGGTGGAGTGCTGTAGAGATGGTTGTTCTTCTGGAAAGTTCTCCTCTCTCCACAGAGAAACGCTGGAGCTTTGTGGTTCTCCATGACTAAGGCCCTTCTCCCCTGATCGCTCAGTTTGGCCAGGCGGCCAGCTCTAGGAAGAGTCCTGGTGGTTCCAAACTTCTTCCATTCACTGTGCTCATTGGGACCTTCAATGCTGCAGAAATTTTTCTGTACCCTTCCCCAGATCTGTGCCTCGATACAATCCTGTCTCGGAGGTCTACAGACAATTCCTACTTCATGGCTTGGTTTGTGCTCTGACATGCTATATTAACTGTGGGACCTTATATAGACAGGTGTGTGCCTTCCCAAATCATGTCCAATCAACTGAATTTACCACAGGTGGACTCCAATCAAGTTGTAGAAACATCTCAAGGATGATCAGTGGAAACAGGATGCACCTGAGCTCAATTTTGAGTGTAATGGCAAAGACTGTGAATACTTATGTACAATTTTTCGTTTTTTATTTTTAATAAATTTGCAAAGATTTCAAACAAACTTTTTTCACGTCATTATGGGGTATTGATTGTAGAATTAAGAAAAAAATAATGAATTTAATCAATTTTGGAATCAGGCTGGAAAAAGTGAAGCGCTATGAATACTTTCTGGATGCACTGTACGTTCCAAATCATAGTTTGTGATCCTCTAGCGCTAATCTTCTGGCACATTATACAGTAATTCATAAACGATCTGGTGGTACTTCTTTTAGCCACTATGCTCCAAATATTTGGAATTCTTTACCAAATGAAGTGAAAGAGGCTCCAAGCATTCATATTTTTAAAAGGCGGGTTAAGACATATCTTTTTAAAGTTGCTTATCAGTATAACAATATGGTGTGGTTTTTTTTTTTTTCTGTTTGTTTTCTATTTGTTTTGTCTGTTTTATCATTGATATTGAGGTGACATTGCATTGCCAATTCCTTTATTTCACATTTTGAACTGTGTTGTTTAATCTTTTTATATTGACTTTGTGTGAATTTGTATTCCTATTATTTGTTTGTATGCTTGTGAAGCACTTTGAGTTGCATTTCATGTATGAAAAGTGCTATACAAACAAATGTTTATTATTATTATTATTATTATTATTGAGGGGAGTGGACTTGTTAGAAGACAGGCCTACTTACCAGCAGGGGAATCAGGACTTTGGGAAAGCTGGCCATTGGGTGTGCTGGTCGACAGGTCCACCAGCATTCTCGAGTTCTCCTTCCTGGGAGAGCAATCGCCGTTACCTAGGAGACAGACAGAAACAAGTGCACTGAGGACATTGCCTTGCTCCAGGCAGAACAGCTATTGTGGCTAAATGCAGCTCTGAACTCATATCTATGCAAGCAGACAGTTCAAGGAACAACTCTCTTATAAAAGCCACGCTTTTTGATTATCAGTCAAAGATAAAACAGAATAAAGCAAACTCTTCTAGATTAATTTCTTACTGGCATTTTGATGCTTCGTACTGAATACTGTTCATTAAACTATGCAACAGTTCAGGTCTGAGATGCTCATTGGTTAATACAGTGTTCTAGCCATGATACATAATATAGTAACATGAAGTAAAACACATGTTCACTTAAATAATGTTATTTCTTACACAACATGGACTATATTATAGAGCAAAGATGAACTTGCTTAATAAAATCATGTAGCCTTCTGTTCAAATCACAAATCTACTTCATACTGTAGCCTACGTCTTAATACTTTTTATTTCCTATATTCAATCATACAGTTTAAAACTCAAATACACTCCCTACAATGTAAAAAATTTTTTGTCAGGTAACAAAAAATGTGGTTAATGTGGTCTAAATTAACTGATTAATTGAACTGAATGATTTTTGAAAATTATATTATATAATATTTACATTATATAATATTTACACACACACACACAATATCTTTGTGGGGACTCTCCATAGATGTAATGGTTTTTATACTGTACAAACTGTATATTCTATCCCCTTACACTAACCCTAGCCCTAAACCTACCCATCACATAAAACTTTTTGCATTTTTACATTTTCAAAAAAACTCATTCTGTATGATTTATAAGCTTGTTTCCTCATGGGGACCTCAATTTAGGTCCACACGGTGACACGAGTCCCCATCAGTCAGTGTGCATTCAGGTTGCACCGGGATAGAAAAACATATGGACACAGACACGCACATTGAATTTTGCCAGGTAAGCTGTGGTCCAGCTAAATAAATGATTGAAACCTTTAAAATAATATTCATATAATATGATAAAATAACTGAATTAATCTGACTGATTAGTTTACACAACAACTGCTTATATTCACTTCGCACAGTACTGAACCCTACTGTTTAATACTCTAATAGATGTCCATCTAAAATGTTCTATGATCCTCTACAATATTCACTGATACCTAGGTAAAAGAGAGCAACATATCCCATGGTTTTCAGGTACTGTACACACTAACTGCTTTTAATAGAACCCGTCTCTGTTACCAGAGCTGAAATTTCTCTAGGGTCAATGACCAGCTCAACACTTCAGTTTACAGAGACGGTGAGCCATCAACTCATTTGTGGAGAGGTTGTTAAGCTTTCAGCCACATCCTTAAGATTCAGATTGGATTTCCTCATCTCTCCGCACTAGCCGCGTACTGGCTTCAGGAAATAATACGACTTCAGCGCATCCACTCAGGGGGAGCGATTCCTGATCCCTGATCCCGTTACCCACTGACCCCTTCAGAGCCAAACACTCAATACAACGGCAACAACATTAGACAGCTCTTAATGCTTGCATTATGCATACACACAACCACCAAGGGTGGTATTACGGCTTAGATCATTCCTTGAACTCCACGTTTATGACTGGAAAGTACCTTGGATGTCACAGTTAAGCTGGCTGTTATATCTCTAACCAATTCACTAAATCTAGTCAGTCCCTCCTTCAAACAGGTTTGTTAGGTAGCAGAGTGAGTCTGCCAAAGGGCTCTAAAACAGTATTCATGGCATTTTTAATGATTCATTTGTCTGTGTTCTTCTTGTGAATCAACAGGTTCAATCCTCAACTACTATACTACAATAAACACCACCCTTCATGAACTATAAAGGTTTTAAAACATTACATTTGTGATTACAGTAAATGAATCAGTAAACGAGGGCCTTTGAGGTATATCAGGCGACAGATATCTGTGCTGTCAGGCTGGCAGACAGACACTGTCATTCTGACAGGGAGAGCAACTCGGGAGACACAGCCAATGACACAATCCCAAAGCCCGTCTCCGGTTACGGTGCCGGGGTTGAGGGAAATCTCAGGTAACCGGCAGTCCCTTGGCAACAGGAAACAAGCAGCCACTTCGATTTGAGTGACGGCTGAGGGGAGGATTTTCCATAACAGAGCGCTGTGTCTGATGGCCTCCCGGCATGAGAGAGGTTCTCAGGAAAAAAGATCTGTGAGAGCAAACTAAACTCTTACAGTAGCAGCTGAAAGAGCTCTCTTATCCCACATCTAAACAGAACCGCGATAAATATTTCTAATGCCAGGCACATACAACAAGACTGAAGCTTGTCAACCTGTGCACATTTATAGACTCACAGCTTGAATTTAAAGTCAATTAGATTTTTCTCTTTCCCATCTAAACACACACACACACTACTGTTCAAAGTTTAGGGTAAGATGTTTTAATGTTTTTGAAAGAAGTCTCTTATGTTCGCTATTGTTGCATTTACTTGATCAAAAATACAGTAAAAACAGTAATATTGTGAAATATTATTACAGTTTAAAATAACTGTTTTCTGTTTAATATATTTTAAAATGTAATTTTTTCCTGTGATGACAAAGCCGAATTTTCAGCATCATTACTTCAGTCTTCAGAGTCACATGATATTTCAAAAATCATTTAAATATGCTGATTTGGTGCTCAAGAAACATGTATTATTATTTGCAATGTTAAAAATGGTTGTGCTGCCTAATAATTTTTGTGGAAACCATGATACATTTATTTCTGGATTCTAGGAGAAAAAAAAACAGGAATGTTTATATATCTATATATATATAGAAATGTATATAGTATTTATATATTATAAATAGTATAATAGATTTTAACACTATAAATGTCTTCACTGTCACTTTCGATCAATTTAGCACATCCTAAATTGAATAAAAGTATTAATTTATTTTAAAAAATAATATTGAAATAAAATAATAAAATACATGAAACAAAATATCTTGCTGACCTCAAACTTTTGAATGGTGGTATATTATAAATTATGCTCAAATTCTTTGCTACTCGTTTCCTTTATAGGTCTTGCTTCCCAACTATGCAGTCTTGCAGTGTGCACTAGGCTATGTTATCATTTGAACAATCTCTGACGCACTTTAATATGTGGTTTTCTCAGTTTTAGAATGATTCCACTTTGTTTAATTTGTTCTATAAATCACATTGACATTCCTACACATATGATTGTTGATGGCCCTAGTGCTCTATTGTAATGACGGCCTACAGCATACGGTTTATATTAATAAGGCTACCATCTGCCCCCATGCAGTGATGCATGCTGAAAATCCGTAGGCTCTTTGGAGACTACTGGAGTGACTACAGGTCTGGCCTGTGACAGTGCTGAGTCAGAATCAGATCCCGATTCACTCATTCGCTGAGACTGTGTATACAAATCAAACAGCAACCTACAGAATGGACTGTTCCATGCACTTTTTTAGTGGATCGATGAGGAAACTAATCGGGGGTGTTTTTAATAGTGGCCCACGGGTAAAAGTTGTAAAAAAAAAAACACGTAAAACACAACACGTATGACTTGTGTCATGTTTTCAGAGCAAAATGGGATATTCAATGAGGGAAAAAAAGATTTTTATTCATGAGGTATTGATTGAATCATAAAAAGTGAATGTTAAACACTGAAAAAATAATATATATTTTTTTCCCTTTAAATTGAAATAACATGCACCCATGAATCATTTAATAATGATACATATAAATATGGTCAATCTGGATTTTGTGTTGACTTCACCGGAAACTGTTTGAAACCACCCTGGTGCAAATATTTTCATTAAACTCAGTGACTTCTAGAACATTGAAGTGATTTGTGCATCATGGTTGCCATCGACTGTATTGCATTAGTAGTGGGTGGAGCCTGGAGGCAGGTTCTGTGCCAGAGCGGCGATACTAGACGAAAAAGAGACGTTTTTAACAGGATCGGTTCTCCCAGGAAAGAGAGAGATTGGTTGTGGCATGTCGTAGACGCTAAAGTTCGAGCCTGGATCAGGTTTATCCTGTCCGTCCACACACCTCCACACCATCCTTCCACATCAAACACAAAACACATTCCCACTCACGCTCCTCGCCACCTGCCACCGCTGAACTGCTCTTCTTTAAAAGGACACACTGAGGGGACGAGGTTTTATTAGCATATCAATAGCAGTTTACTGTACAAAAGGTTCAAGTGTTAGCCTGTGATCTGAGATGGACAAACTTAAGGCTGTCTTTTTAGGAAACAGAAACCAAGCTATTTGACTATTCCTAGTTTTGAGGGAAACTATCAGTAAGTGGTTTTAAACCAGAAAAGAAAAAAAAGATGTGTAAATGATGTGAAAATACGGCGAATATTGCTGTGAAGACACTTTGACGGTCATTAACCACTTCAATATCTAAAGAGTTACATTTTCTGAAATGTGACAATGCTGTTCAAAAACAAGGTGCTGTTCGACATTCATTCTTGTTTTTCAAATATAACGAGCCCTTTAAGAAAGGAAAAATGCCTTCAAGAGTCTATGGAACCAAGTTAAACTGTAAACTTTTCATTTTCCAAGACACCTGCAAGAATTTTTAGATGAGGGACGTTTTATCAGCATGTTCCATCTGAGGGAATCTGCCGGGGGAGTTAACGGGCTTGAAGGTACCACTGTGCACCTGGTACTGAAGCCCCGTCCAGATAACAAATCTCAAGGGGAGCCAAGAGTCAATGCTTTTCAACTGGATTTTGGGGGCAGCTAGTGTGCTTGACTACTGCACATATTCATAAAGCAGAACTGGCTTTACAGCTGCAGACAGACTCCCACAGTGCTGTCGGAATTAGATAGCATATCTAAAATAAATCAATACGTAAAAAAAGCAACAAAATATTTCTACAATGCAAAAAGTAATAGATAAGCTTTTTCTTGACCAGGTTTTCCGATTTGATTTACGGAAAGCATTCCTCGATAAACCTTGGTCCAAATATGTGTCGCTCATTTTAAGAAGTCAGGAAAATTATTA
The DNA here is from genome assembly GCA_039654105.1 of Coreius guichenoti. Classification (NCBI taxonomy): domain Eukaryota; kingdom Metazoa; phylum Chordata; class Actinopteri; order Cypriniformes; family Gobionidae; genus Coreius; species Coreius guichenoti. The sequence continues at coordinate 11,742,891 of CM077172.1, read as the reverse complement.
ATTATCAATAGGCTTAAAAGTCTAAACCTAATGAAGTGTGTGCCACATACACACTCAGCATGAGAGAAACAGAGAAGCAGGTGACATGATAAAAACACTGTGATGACGGAACTGCTTGACTGTTTTAGGTCTGTATGTGTTCTGATTGATTATAGTAGAACTATTACTGTACTATTATTTTCCTATTAATCTTTCATTGTCTCTGATTAGCTTTCGTCTAGTATAACAGAATTACAGTTGGCAACATTGAGGAAATAAACTTTAAAAGAAACGTTTTTGAATGAACATGACAGACATTAACCCCTAAGAAAGGCCATTCAGCATGCCTTTATGTGCTAAATAAAGGATACTTATATATACATATATATATATATATATATATTTTTTTTTTTTTTTAAGTGGCCATTGAAATGTACGCAAATACTTTACTTACTTGCAATATAGCCATTCGACGCCTCCATGTCCATATTCAGGGGGCAGAGCTGTGAAACGAAGATGAGTTATAAATTAGATGTAGGATTTTGCATTATTCTATAATGTTCAAATGGTCATTTAACAACTATTACTAGCACAGGTTTCTTTAAATATTTGCAGTTAATTTTTTAATATCTTGTGAAATTGAATGTAGGAAATAAGATAAATTATATAATAATGTTCTGTTTTTCCTCCAAATTATGCAACACCAAGGTGCAAACACTAGACGTTCAATGTCGACAGTTCATTTGTAATATACTTTTCATTTCAAAATCATTACACATCTCTGGCACATAAACGAGCTGCTGTGAAAAAAATACACGAATGTACGATTTCTCAATGTTAACCTTTTTTGTTACAGTTTTTAGCTCTTCTGAACTGAATGCAACTGTCTATATCACTGCCATGTATGCTCTTACTTTATATAAAACATCTAAATTGTCTTGTACAGTATTAGGGAAGTAACATATAAAGTGACAACTTCCTGGTTAGGCAAAAAATATACATGCAAAGTGTGAAAATTGATGTTTTCACAGAGTTTCAGGTCCTTATAAAATAAGTCTAAAATTAAATGCTTGGACAGAGCAAGTGAGCTGTAAAAATGTACAGCATATAGTCCATCAGATCATATCAAGCTGGCCTCATTGCTGGATAGAAACATGTTTAGCCACAATATAGATGATTCTATAAACTATACAGGTTTAATTCATGTAAACTAAAACAATAAATATAACATATAATAATATATATATATAAAATAATATAATATAATATAATATAATAATAAATATAGAGCACAATCGGATGGTTAAATATTCTAAAACGGACTGGGAGGAATGTAATTTCGACTTGTGATGACAGATAAAATTAGCAATTCCGTGACGTTTATGGAGCACCACAAATAAGAACTACTGTATGCTGTTTATGTTTTGCCGGATGGAAAGTGCAAAAATAGATCCATGTACATGTGCAAAAATATATTCTCTTGGCCTGGACCCAAATTGTCCTTATAGAACCTCACTTATGACAGAGATTAGGGCATCTACAAGCACTGGGTCAGGTTTGGAAAGAGAAATGTGGTATTTTTCTATTTCAACTTGTGTGATTTATGAGCATTTCTAAACCTATTCAGTAAATATCACGTAAACCAAGCAGTTTAATAAATAAACATTCACTGCTGTGCTTTATTAAATTGCAGATGCTAAATGCACAACTGTTTGATTAATAGAATAATAAAATAAAAATAATTTTTGATTCCATCTCTCTACTCTTCCATAACGAGATGTGGCAATGCACGGTTGTGCACGCATACAGTACATTAAACACTGATAAATCAGTAAACTATAAAATGATACGCTTTTAAGCCCATCAAGTCAGGAACTACACAATACAATGAACCATCTTTCCTGAAATCCCATAAATTATGAGGAATAATCTGACATTACACAAGAGTGCACCTGGATACTCTGACCCTGATCAAAGTTTCTGAAATAAACAAGACACAAATTACAGCTCCTTGATATGGAAATACAACCAAATTATTACAAGAAATGATACCTCAAATTAAAAGCACTAAACAATGATAGTGTGATGAAATGTCATGCAGAGCATGAGGAGTGAAGTTGGCCTTATATATGGCGCTGCGCTTCTCCAGGGGCCCCAGCATACACACCGTTCACGGTACGCACGTACACAGCCTTCACCATCCAGTATTACAACATAACACTACCGTCCCCAATCAATTTCTGAACATCAGTACACTACTGTCATCTACTAATTAAACCCCTTTTAGATGTAATGGATGTTACATGCGTTATATCGGTCAATGATGAATAAGGATGTCCGGAAAGAAAAAAAAGAGAACTGATAAAAATTGAATGCAAAACACATGTACCATGTTCTTAGAAATGTAATCTTTGGGTTCATGTTGGTATCATACATTTGTGGGGGGTGGGCATTTAAACCATTTTCTACAAAAACCAAAATCTTGTCATGTGGTGTAACCCTCAAGTAAAAAGTACTAAAATACTTTTCACGGACCTACACTATATCATCATTATCATTGTTTTTTTATTTATTTATTTTTAATTATTTTTGAGTCACGAAGATCGAGAAGTTTTCTTAGGGTTACTCTATTTGACCTGGACAAAAATATTTTAATGAAAAAGTCAAAATACATGAAAAAAATTATGACACAGTCGTGAGGGTCTACAGGGGTCTCTGTTTTATGGTTGTCACATAAAAACAAAATGGCTTCCTGCATGCTGGTTATGCCACCCTGACTTAATTGTTTTTAAAATATTAATAATATTACATTTTATTAATAATATGTCAAAATCGCTTTATTTTAATTTTTTTTAAATAAATACTATATTGTATCAAACTTATTACACCACATTTTCAAGAACGTTAACCTCTTAGTGATACTTATTATATATACATATTTACAATATCTGGACAGTTTTATATATATATATATGACTTAGCCTAAAACACGTTCATCATAGAGGATATGTAGTCTACTCAAGCAATTTTGAACAAAAATTTAGTGTCATATCACTGACCCATAAACGGATGTTAATAAAGATTTTATACAGTATCTAGGCTATATGTGTCACTTGAGGTATGCAGCAGAATTAATACATAATGGCAAAAGATGTATATATAAATATTAGCATTATAATAAAAAAGTCTTTCCGGACTTTAATTGAACTACAAGACTCTACGAGATGTTAACCATAACAGATGAATGCATGAAACTTTTACCTTTTTGATGGTCTCCCCCCTGTGAAAACGCAAATAAGTGTCCAAAGAAATCCTTGCGTTAAAAAAAAGAAACGCGTGAAATTATTTCCAATGACAGAGGGTTTTCAGAGTCTACTGTGATGATGAAGTCCTCTGATGACTGTCATGTTCAACTGGAGTTCATATTAGTCACAAACTGGGGACGATCTTGCACCAAAACGAAAAAAAAGAAGAAAGAAAAAAAACTTAGGAAGCAAGCTGCTTCTTGGGTTTCTATCGTTTGGTGACTTCCTTTGCGCCGAACAAGCCCGTCAACTTTTCCATTTCACACGCGTCTAAGCGCCTTTCCCCCGACTATTAGATTTCTTCCTCTGATCTGAAACTGCTTTGACATAGTGAAGTGAAACCTGTGCCTGTTCAACACCTGGGTCAATCGATGTCAGGCTGGGGCGAATACTCAACTGGATCCACCGGTTCCAAGGGAATTAAGCCATAAATAAGGAAATGATGGGAACTGCCTACAACAGGCTTAGAGCCCAATATTTCCACCTGTCTGACACTCCATCAAAGGTTGTTGGATGACTATGTGCATGTTTTCTATATGCTTCATGTGCAGCTCAGTATTCATATGACACATACGCCGATAGTAGGCTAATTCACATCCATTAAATGCAGGCTTTTGGCAAGCAGACGCGTCATTAACTTGTCATGATGCGCAATAAATAGCTACTGCGATTGATTTATTTACAAACACGAGTCAGAAATATTGATAAGAGTGCGAATTTTGGGGTGTGTCAATTTACAAGGCTCGGTGGGGGGGGGGGGGGGGGGATTGGGGGGTCTTAAAAGTATAGCTATTATTGTTTTCATATAAGTATACGTTTAAAAATCATTTCAAGCGTTTTGTTTACTACAAAGTTAGATTAACGTAACGTTACAAGTTAGAGTGCGCTAAATAACGCTATGACCACAGAATCAGCTGCTCGAACAAAACATAAGTTCTAGCGTAATTTATCACGTTACTACAGATTTAACCATTACAAATATATCACAAAAATACCTAGTGATGTTTAAAAACGTCTTCAAAATATAAAGTTTAAGATTAGCTATGCGCGCGCTAGGGGCGCCAAAACAATCTCAATCGACTGCGCCCAAAAAAGTTGATTCCGATTAAATTCCCTTACCAATTCGCACACTGTTAGGGACAAAAAAAATTCACAATCGCAACAAGTGACCAAGGCTATTGTACGAATTATTCAAGTGATGAATAATGATAGTATTTATGTTTTAAGCGAGGCAAACAGCGAGCAAGCAGACACCTGTTGCTATGGTTACCTCAAATTCTGCGATACGTTTAGTGCACTCTGACTAACTTGTAATATAACTTTATTAGTTACTGAAACGCACGTATACTTACATGTGACAAGAATAAACACTTTAAGACCAACACCTTTTCCTTTGACCTATTTTTAGGGGTACAACCCCCTCATTAGGTGGGGTCAAACTCCCCCATAATTCGCACCTTGATCCATACGCGTCCTGGACCTGTCAAAACACAGAATATACAGACGCATAAACCCTTTAAACAAAAAATGGAAAACCTTAACATTTGAAACGGACATTTTAGCTTACCTTTATCAATGCACGGGGTGACACACGTCCATCTCATCTGATGTGGAGTTACAGACAGCGTCTAAATAGGCTACTGAGTATCCACTGCAGTGCGATAGACGCGCCGCAATAGTGATTCCCTTCGCCTGCTTCCTCCATCTTCAGAACGGACAGCAGCGACCGTCTGACTCAGAGAAACGGATCTATCAGTTCCACTCGGTAATCGATTAGACGCCTTATCACTGTATTTAAAATGCGTTTGGCGTGATCTCCAGTGTTTAGGTATCTATAAGAACACAAGGGAGAGAAACTGGAATTAAAGCTGCTATTCTAAACCTGGTGGCATGTTGTAATACATTCACATCCTATATTTTAACTGATTAATACAATTATTAATATTATAAGCCTTTGCTACGATTATCTAGGCATTCATTATAATTCTAGCAATGACCACTGTTGAGGCTGCGGTCCTTACACATCCTCAAATACCTATTGAATGGTCTCTTAGCCTATCTTAGGCTACTAGTTTTCGTTTTAGTATAATATTTTAAATCACATTTATAATGGGGAGGAAGAAAGAGAGAAATTAATAAATTGTTACAGGCAAAAATATTTTTTTATGTTAAAAAATAAAAAGATTCAGGGTGGCCATCAGTTTAAATGAGTAATATTTCTCTTGGGCCCCCTCTACTGGTCGACGAGAGAAATACACGACTGACCTAGTTGGAATCCTGTCAGAACTGTGGAGAGCTGGCGATATCAGTGAAACAAAAGTCCTTTTTGCAAATGCTGAGGAATCACAACTCATTAAATTTCATAGTATTACAATACATATCAGTTACAATTTCAAGACAGATCTTAACTGTATACAGTCAGAGTAACTATACAGTCAGAGAAACCAGCCACTAATGATCTTGTCATTTCTTTATCATCGTTGGGGAGTGAATAAACTGTCATTAGGTTCTGAATAAGAATACGTGTTTTTGAGATGTTTCACTGAGATGAATAGCCGAGGAACCGAAGCAGGTCATATTAGTCATGAAAGGTTGTGCATTTCCACTTTTTTCATTGTTTCTTTTACAGTAAATTGAAGATGTGGATATTAAAATGTATTACTGTAAGTGAGGTGCTTTAAGAGGGTTACATAAAAAAACAGAAAAACCTTCAATTTCACTAAGCAGTCTTTCCTTGAGTATTAGATTGATGATGAATTGAAACTTGCCCATTCGACACCTGGATCAATCTTATTGTGTGCTATATATATATATATATAGCACACAATAAGATTGATCCAGGTGTTGAATATATATATATTTATTTATTTATTTTTCTTTCTGAAAAAGCATATCGTTTATCTTCCTTCACAAACCTTGGGAAACCCTGATATAATATAATGTTTAATGCACTTCATGTTGTTGATAAAGAATGGACTATATATTTTTTCTCTTTATATTTTTATATAAATATGGTACAATATATCCTATTCAATTCAATGTGATAAACGAATTAGGTCAATAATCTAAAAGTAATCAAAATATGTAATGGATGTAATATATAGTATGTAATCTATCTATCCACACTGTAAAAAGTGATCAGTTGACTTAAATTAAAAGTGAGGAAACCTGTTGCCTTAAAATTAAAGGTGCAGTGTGTAATATTTATGAGGATCTATTGACAGAAATGCAATATAATATACATAACTATGTTTTCAGTGGTGTATAAAGACACATAATGAACCGTTATGTTTTTATTACCTTAGAATGAGCCATTTATATCTACATACACCGCGGGTCCCCTTACAGTGAAGTCACCATTTTGCGCCGCCATGTTTCTACAGTAGCCCTAAATGGACAAACTGCTCTACAGAGCACTAGCTACTCTCTGCTGTCTCAGACGACGACATTTTTGTCCTGTGTCGGCCACCGTAGCTTCTCTGTGTGCTTCGAAAGGGAGGTCCGCTAGATGCCGCTAAAATTTACACAGTGCAACTTTAAGTAAATAAACGTCATGTGTAATTGAAAAAATGTAGTTATGTGGAATTGTCAAGTTCACTTATCAAGTACTTAATCATTTTAAGGAAACAGGTTTCCTCACTTTTTTAAGTTAAATCAACTTATCACTTTTTACAGTGCATCTATCCATCCATCTATCTAGTGCTGGTTAGATTACTTACAAATTGTAGTCCATTACAGATTCCAGATTACATGACAAAAGTTTTAATTAGTAATGTAATCTATTACATTTTACACATTACATTACACGTTTAATCAATAATTTGATCAATGAATTAAAATGAAAGGAAGAAAGAAAGTATATTTTAATACCATAAAAACTAAACACACAAACAATTATAGATATAGGCAAAGATAATTTGCTTTGAACAATTTAATAAGGTCACCGTTTGCTTGTGTTCAACTGTGTTCTTTGAGGCTGCATTGTTTGTTTACTCTATCAACTCTCTGATTTGGAGAAGTATCCTCAGATAACAATCAGTTGCTTTTGTTCAGAGGCTGCTGGTTAACTTTCCATGGGTTAAAGAGCACTGTTTGAAGTAGAGGGGAAACCGTTAGACGCCCCCTCCTCTGCCACGCTCTCCACGCTCTTTCTTTTATGTCTTTATTTTTTACATTACTGTCTACTTTCCTCCCCTTTTTAAGGTTTCAGCCATCCATGAATTACCTCATTCATTCTGTAATGGTTTCCACAGTCCTTATATGATCACAATACATTTAGTGCCAGTAAATGGACATATGTAGATTTAAGCCCAGTCCTAAACAAGGATTCTCAGGTGAGTGTCAGCATAATTTCATTTTAGCAAACAGTTTAGGCTATAACTGGACCCAAAATGTGTCAGTAGATGACTAAAATTAAATTCAGCGGATTTGTAGTACTTAGTGAAGTGCTTAATTACACATCAAAAAAATAATTTAAAAAATCTAACAAAATTGTTGGCAGAAACAAGTTAACTTTAACTTGTAAAGTTAAACAATGGACACTGAAGCCAGAAAACAAACCAGTCACCTAATAAAAAGAACATGTAAGAATAAGTAAAATAAATGAATTCAGTTAAGTTTACACATGAAAATGAGATTCGAACAGATCTGATGGATGACATGATTACATGCTGTCAGCTACAAGGGCACATAATGTATTTACAATAGAAAAGCAAATCTGCTAACTGAAGCATGAAGTTCATTGTACATCCTGTGCTGGTTTAATCATGGGTAACAAGGTTCATCTAATGAATGTAAAGTGTTGTAAATGTTCTGCGGAACCTCAAACAATATAACGTCTTATAATTACATGGGCTGAATTTCCACCTTTTCACTCTATTCTGTATTTGTGAGAGATTTACAAACATTACATATTTTCACTTGCACTTAGGGTACGATGGGGCTAAAGTGCCTCCTTAAAGAAAATGTGCTGTTTTTTGGTCCCAAAGTGTAAGATCTATCTTAAGCACAATTTGTCTGAAAAGAAATAATGAAATAATTTGTTATGAATAAAAATAAATTTTTATGGTAGGTTAGGTTGTGGGTGCTCAAATGCTTTCAATAATTTAACACTTACTGAAAAAATTATTCACCTTGAACAAAACTGAAAATCATAAAGTGCAATGTCTGGCAATATATGTGATAATTTCAGGGATTGTAATTAGCCACATAAATGTAGCTCAAATTACCACAAAACTGATCTTTTGTTCTTTCACTCCAATGGACTCATGCATGAATAGCAACAGGAGGCATTTAGGAAAATGCTGTTGCTTATTACACACACGCGCACACACACACACACACACGAACACACATGTCTGGTTTGCTATCTTTGTGGGGACTCTCCATAGACGTAATGGTTTTTATACTGTACAAACTGTATATTCTATCCCCTTACATTAACCCTACCCCTAAACCTACCCATCACACAAAACTTTCTGCATTTTCAAAAAACATCACTTAGTATGATTTATAAGCTGTTTTCCTCATGGGGACCAAAAAATGTCCCCACGCAAACAAGGATTTTGGATATTGCCATCTTTGTGGGGACAGTTTTTCCCCATAATGTAGGGTTTACCAGGACAAACACACACACACATTGTGTTTTCATGTTTTATGGGGACTTTACATAGACATAATGATTTTTATACTGTACAAACGGTATATTCTATTCCCTTACACTAACCCTATACCCCTAAACCTACCCATCATAGAAAACTTTCTGCATTTTTACATTAAAAAAAAAAAAAAATTCATTCTGTATGATTTATAAGCTTGTTTCCTCATAGGGACCTCAATTTAGGTCCCCACGGTGACACGAGTCCCCATGAGTCAGTGTGCATTCAGGTTGCAAGTCCCCACCGGGATAGAAAAACATGAACACATTCACACACACACACATACAATTTTCATGTTGTATGGGGACTTTCCATAGACATAATGATTTTTATACTGTACAAACTGTATATTATATCCCCTAAACCTGATAAATCCCCTAAATCACAGAAAACTTTCTGCATTTTGACATTTTCAAAAAAACATCACTTTGATTTATAAGCTGTTTTCCTCATGGGGACCAAAAATGTCCCCACACGGACAAGGATTTCGGATATTGCCATCTTTCTAGGGTTTACCAGGACACACACACAGCTCTATAATAAGCTTTCCAGTTTATTTCTGAAATATTTCATCTCACTTCTTTCAATGCTGTTACTCTTGGGTGCCCTTTATTTTACTCGACTAAACTCAGACATAACTTGTTATAGATAAAATAAGATTTTACTGTATCTATCAATCAGGGTAAGAAGACAGGATAAGGATTTCACAAAGAAAATACGGAGCCAAAAGATGTCTGGATCAGGATGAACTATTTCTCCAGAACAATCATCTCCTATAAATTCAATATGATTCAAAATAATCTCACTGATGTATGGTTCCTCTGTTCACGGGTGCTCTATAGCAGAGTTATGGTGACCGATTTCCATATGAATGTTTGTTTTTTTTTATAAACAGAAGGATTTTGTTGTATGACTCCTTATGATTCTAAAAGCATTTAATTATTCTCCATTTGAAAAAATGGAGGACCGGAACACTGGAACTAAGTCTGTAAGACTTAAGAAATACCCAAGAAAATCTGACAAAGTGTGGATCATATGATTGAGTTTTGACAATCATGGTTGCAAAAACTTGTCTTGGTTTCAGTCGAGAAGAGAAGCGAGTCTCATTACCTCTAAACCGAAACGAAGGAATTTGTTTCATCTTCATCTGGCATATGCTGGTGCACTCGTGTATAACAACATGCAACACATATTTAAGCTTAAATGTGTCACAAAACCACTGATTAGAAAAACAGCCTAAACCACAGGCCTCATTTTCCTCATATTCTAATTGAGAATGTTTAACTTTTTTTCTCTCTCTCTTTTTTTTTTGCATTAACCTCCCCCAGTTCCACCCCTTTGTACCCCATAGCACACACACATAAAAAAAAACATACTGACATGCACGAAAACATATGTACAACAGCAGTCAGTGCACTCTTTCTAATGTTTTGCACTATATCTCTGATCTTTATATTTGATGTAGTTAATCTTTCGCCACAGTATCTTCTGGATGGACTCACAGTAAATGCACATCTATGTATACACAAGCACACATATATTGCATTTCTATAATAAAAAATTGTTTTATATAACTGAAAAGGTCCAAAATGAGGCTTATGCAAAATTTAGCATGCACACACACATAATCAACATGTACTAATTCACCACAGATACTTGTGTCACCAGACTTATGCTCTCTACACACAGAAGCAAACCTCAGATAGGCTTGAGTTTCAGACACCCACACTGAGATCACATGTAGTGAGATTGGATACTGTATCTGCACAGCCCTGCACTGAGGATGGATTGCCAGAGATGTGAAAATGTTTGAGAACATGTGAGAGCGTGCAGGGTGCACATCGGCTTCTCTCACAGCCACTGACGCACTTTAAAACAGGAAACATCTTCATACCCATCACTGGAAACAACCCAAGGTCTTTCACAGGAGAAAGCCATTTCCTGCTTTTGACTAAACGTGGCACCTCGAGCATATTAATGTTGCACATAGGAAGCATTTCACTGCCTAGTGACAGCATGTAAACACAATGCCTACAATGTTTCTTATGTTGTGGTACAAAACCTAAAACAAAGAGTAATAAATATATATACACTACCAAAAGTTTGGGGTCTGTAAGATTTTTAAATATTTTTGAAAGAAGTGCTCACCAAGGCTGTGTTTATTTGATCAAAAAGATAAATCTGTAAAATGGTAATATTGTGAAATATTATTACAATTTTAAATAAATGTTTCTTTTTTTTCTGTGATCAAAGCTGAATTTTCAGCATCATTACTCCAGTCTTTAGTGTCACATGATCCTTCAGAAATCATTCTAATATGCTGATTTGGTGCTCAAAAACATTTCTTCTTGTTATCAATGTTGAAAACAGTTGTGCCGCTTAATATTTTTGTGGAAACCACGACACTTTTGTTTTTTAGGGTCCTTTAATGAATAGAAAGTTATTAAAAAAGCATTATTTTGAAAATCGAAATAATTTTTAATAATGTATTTACTGTCACTTTTGATAAAATCAATGTGCTCTTTTTAAATAAAGGTAATAATAAAAACAGTAAATCAATGTTTCAAGTGCTATGTGTGACAACAACAAAACAATTAATGCATTTTCCCATGCAGCACTGTGGTGGATATTGTGGTGATCATTATTATTTAGGAGTGTTTCTCTTCAGAAGGGCCTGGAAAACTCATAAAGATGGAAGAAAGAATGAATGAGAGCACAAAAAAAATCCTGAAAGACAACTGAAATCCTGCTGAAATCCACAAGTCACTGGGATTTAGGGGATGAGTCATCATCCAATGGGACAATCCAATTTAGCATCTGTGGAATGACTTTAGTCAGGAACTGCCATTAATGCTTCTCATTCAAGCAGGTAGAAGTTAAAAAACCCAGACATTTTTTCTAACTGATTTTAAATTAAATATCTTGAGCCAAATCTACATCCACAGACCATCTCATAGTACCTCTGGCAAGTTCTCTTTGGGTAAGTCCCTATTCCTGTGTTTCCTAAACTACATCAATTTCAAAAGAAATAATTTCCAAACATTTTTATGTATTATACCACAGATGATTAGTTGAATTGTGTGAGGCTTTTGACTGAGCCACTGCAGAACATTAAGCTTTTTGGTTTTGAGCCACTCCAGTGTGGTTTTTGCTGTATGTTTAAGGTCAGTGCCCTGTTGGAACACAAATCGTCCTCAAAGAGTCATACTCTGCGTTCAAAATACTACAGTAGGTACTACATTTGAATTTACTTCACGACCGTTAAAAAAGTATGCTCTATATAGTATGAATATGGGTAGTATGAATGAACTTCTACTACATCCGCCATGTTGTTACTGTCACGTGACCTATCAGCGTCAGTTGTGTCGCTTCACTTCCATTCATAAATCCTCTCCTGTGGCCTGATGGATAGTATCCATCAAATGCACACTTGAATCTCGGCTGAAGTAGTAGGTCATCTAGGGACTTTTCACATACTGTTTTTCAAATAATATATATATATTCGGACATACTACTCTTTTGGCGTACTGTTTTTCGCATACTATATAGTAGGGAAGTATTCGATTTCGGACACAGTGATAGTGTTGTTGTGGATGGAAGCATCCAGGACATACCTGTACTTGAGTTCTCTAGTTCCTGAACAAATCTTTCTTTTGAACTGGTTCTCTTTAGTGAACTGGTTTTACCAGTTCGCCAAATCGGTCTGAACCATCTGAAACAGTTCGCAGCTTGGGTCAGCACAGATCTACAAGTTACTCAATCTAAACTCACTCTCGGACGTGTCTGACAGTCACTCCATCTCGAAATGAGCCAATTTCCCGGAGTAGGCTATATGATCCTATATGATGCTGGTTCCAAGCAAGCAATAGCCATCATTTCACTGTCTCGGTTAACTACCCGATATTGTCTGGCTATGAGTAACCCACTTCTAGCTAAAATAACCTTGAATTTGGTTACATGTCGTTTTTTACCAAAATAACTTGCGAGATGTATGATATTCCATCATGTAATATCAACAGTGTCTTCTGATGGTTTTATAAATGGGTGGTGAAATGTGTGTTTCTGATGTCTTTTGCTGAAAAGCATAAAGTATAACAAATAAAACATATTGGAAATATAACAATGACCCGATGGCAGGAGTTCTCGAGTCAATAGCAGTTCTCTCTCAAGAGTCGGTGTATGGTTACAGCAGTTCTCGAGTCACCCATACACTGAACTAAGCAAACAGTTAGGACTCCACAAAGAACCAATCAGCAGCTGATATGAGCATGCGTAAATGAGCAGTTGACTCGAATGATGGGGTAAAATTTTAGTTTTTTTATGGTTTCTCATGGTTTATGTAAAAAGGTGAGCTGCTTGAGACTACTTTATTCACTATATTTGCTTTAGACATGTAAGACATAGACATTTCACATCATTATTGGGTGCTTTAACAATAGAATTGCATATATGTGATGAACTGATGAATTAAAAAAAAAACTGTTTGTGGACAAGAATCAGATTTCCTATCACTAACTTGATCCATCTTTGCTTCCCACAGTTTGATGCCTATAGGTCCCCCAAATATGATGTTCCTCGTTCCATCCTTTGAAATATAAAGGCAGCTACATTTATACTGTGTGAGGATTTTTTTTTTCTTTTTAATAATATATCTAAAATTCACATATTAACCTTGACTTCAAAAAAAAATAAAGTCAAAAGATTTTGTTTTAATTTCCTTCAAAATGCCTTTTACCAAAAACATAAGAGAAGATATGAGGTTTTTCAACAAAATAATGACCAGTTTAATGATCACGCTGTCATACTGTAACACCATTTTCAAAGTGAGTAGAGGCTTCATACAGTATACAGTGGATATAAAAAGTGTACACACCCCTGATTTTTTTTTTTTGTGATGTAACAAATGAAACAAAGATAAATTATATCACAACATTTGCATTTTAATGTAAAAATTACAACCTATGCAATGCCACTGAAAACCAAAGTGACACATTTCAGAGAAAAAAAAAAGTAGACTGTGTAGACTATTTATATCCACTGTCGTTTCCATTAGGACAAGGCAAGGATATGTAGCTTTTGGTAGCTACTAGATGGCACTATTGGTCTTCCAGATCTTCCAGCTGAACAAAATCCAATATTCACACAGCATGTTAAGCAATAAACCTGTTTTCCTAACTCAATCTACTCAAATCTTAAAGATTTCATCAGATAAATTACTTAATTAATTGACCCTCTATCTCCTTTTAAAACACGGCTGAACCATAGATATGATGAAAAAAACATTTACATTAATATTAAACTTGCACTCTCTCAGTTGTTTTAAATATAACATAAACCTAGCTCAATCTCATGTTAGATGAATGTTTTCTGTAATTTTGCCCAAGGCAAAGAAATATAGATCCAACACATGCTGATGAAATAAACACTTTTCCCCTCATCATTTCACAAATTTAAAGCAGAAACCAGGTATTAAAGCACAAAAAATCTAACTTTTTATTTAATTTAGGAAGCAATAGGGATTGCACTGTAATTCACAGTAATATTGCTCATGACTGTCATGTGTCCTGACGTGCAAATTCTCATAGCTGCCTTATTGATCTAGATGTATTTCCCAGCAGCCTCCTCCATCCCAAGTTTCCTATGTCTGTGAGTGGAGGGGCTGAATGTGTCTGAAAACTATATAATAAAACAAGACTCAGAAGAGAACACGAACGCGGTTTCAACCTACCCCACCCCAGGGAAGAAGAAAATAGTTGGTTGAAAAAACCCAAATCATATCTCATATCGTGGCTGGCATTATGCCCGAAGGTATGTAAGAGAGATTTTACAGTCAACAAATTGCAGACACAGATAACAGGATGAACATAATGTGTGCAAAAGGAAACGTATTTACTGGATGTGTTACAAAATATCAAATATATGCAGCTGCCAATATTTTTGACTTTTAACTTACGCAAATGTAACTTCATTGATCATATTGGTCAGAAAGACCAGTGTCATAACGGTTATTAATGTGCTCAGGTCAAGTGGCAGAGGCAACCATTTTTTGCCAGTGCTCTGTGCAAGCCATTACAAATGAGCAGTGTCAGGAAGAAGTATACGAATTTGGAGTCAGTACAAAAAAAAATTATGGCTGTAGAAATTTCAGCTGTAGAAATATATATATATATATTTATACATTTTATTATTTATCTTTTATGATTGGTTTATCTAGCATAACAAAAAATGCTGTGCAAGGATCATTTTTGAATCGGGTCATTTAAATGAATTTGTCAAACAAATTCTGTAATCCAACACTGTACACAAGTGAGAAAGAACTGTTTAAGAGAGCTTGTTTGCTTATAAAATCAGTTTGCTCTTCTGTACAGACGTGCATGAAACACAATGCGACCAAAAACAATGATGTTGCAGCGTTTTGCAACGCTACATCACTACTCATTGGATAAAGCAGCTTATTAAGGGAAAAGCTATACGATTTTGAAAACAACTGCTATGTTATTAATAAACTGCATTAGTAGCATCGCTATTTCTTCCCACTTTTGCAAATGAGCCCCAAATGGTGTGAGCAGTTCTGAGCGTGGGTCTACTGTTAAAAGAGAGTTGACTGCATAAAAAGAGTAAAAATTATAAACCATTCTTTTCACTATGCTATTGAGAAAATGAAGTCAACCATTTGTCACAGCATGAGCCTGAAGTGGGTTACCTACACTTCTATTAGATCATACGTAGGAGTCATGAGTTGCCCCACAGGCACTGCACTGAGTCATTGGGACCACAAAAATGATTACCATCGCCTGCTGACTTTATCAACACCACATTTAGAGCAAAAGCCCCCGAGACCTACACCAAAGATCATTTCCAGCTCGCTAAACAACACCAGGATGGAGGGCACGAAGTAAGACCACTCATTTTATGGCAATAAACAATGATCAACTGACAAAATAAATACTAAGATTGCACATTTTGGCCCGGTTTCACAGACAGGGCTTAGATTAAGCCAGGATTAGGCCTTAGTTCAATTAGAACATTTAAGTAGCTTTTAAAAACATGCCTTAAAACACATTACTGGTGTGCATCTTGAGATGAAAAATTAAGATATGTCAGTGCGAGTTGCTTTCAGTTAAAACAGCTCAATAATGCATTTTAGTCTGGTACTAGCTTAAGCCTTGTCTGTGAAACTGGGGGTATAGGTTTGCATATGATGTGTCTAGTTATATCCCAATAGTGAAGATATTTCAAAGGAATAGTTCACTCAAAAACGAAAATTATGTCATTAGCCGCTTTTCCACCATTGGGCCAAACCATTCTCTTTGCTTAACAGTTCCATTTTGTGCCGATCATGGCCAGCCGGCATGGATATGGTTTAATTTTCCACTGTGGGACTGATAACGGAGCTCTTTGGAATGTAATACAAATGCGTCAGCCTTTGCCTTGGTAATGCAAAAGTTTACAGACGACATGAGATGTAAATAGCGACCACATTATGGAGGATGACTGGATATTTCTTCTGATCTTATTACTAATTTGTGTTTACGTCGCTACAATAGCTCACTTAGCAAGTTACAGAGAAACTCGTAGCCAGGCAACAGACAAGTGACCAATCCTGAGTTGCGACATCATTACCTACACGCATTCTTCCAGCACGGAATTTCGGGCCGAGAACAGTTTGTAAACATGCTTTGCTGTACTAGTCTCAAGTAGAAATACAACTGGAACCATTCTTAGAAAAAACTTAGGAAAAGTGGCTATTATTTACTTTCATGACGTTCAAAACCCATAGGCCTATGACTTTCTTCATGAAATACAAAATTAGAAATTACATTACAGAGATTACAGAAATTGCAATGAATGGGCAGAAACTTAAAAAAAAAATAAGCAGAATTATCAGATACAGTATTAATTCTAACATTTGACTATATTTTCAAATTTGTGAAGCCATATAAAAGATTTGTGTGCTGGTTGTATTTAAACGTATCAGCTTCACAAGTTATTTCAATGACAGATACAGATTCAAAATTCAACAGACAATAAATACAAATATTTTATAAAATTCAACTTAGAAAAAGACTGTATATACAGCTCTACAAATCTTTAAATGCACTTGTGACAATGTTAAAAGTTGGTCCAACTACAAAATAATTCCTTCAAAATGTAATAGTTTTGTAAGAGAAACTGACTGCAAACAATCAGCAATGCCCGATTCGTGTACACCTAAACAGATCTGGTTCACAGAGTAAATCAACTCACTGACTCATTAACTCAGTCACAGTGGTTAACAGCTCACTTAAGGTACTAGTTATGACTATAAGTGAATAATTACTTAACTTTCAGTCTAGCTACCCAATGGCTTCAGAAGACTTGGAATTCGGCACACAGGCCACATGGACCACTTTTATTTATTGGCTGAACTATTTCTTTAAGTGTGTGGTAATGATTAGAACATTAAAAACGTAAAAAAGTGATTGAAATCATGACATCATTATCTTCCTTCAGGATAATTGGGAAATACATGTGCTCAGTAGGCAGCAAACTGACACAATCTTTAAAACAAGGCCAGCTTTTTTCAAGGTCAACACTCTTCCTTTTTGTATTCTGGCAATGGCAAAAGAAGGAAGTACTCCAAGGTGAGTGCTCCCTTTTTCTGTAAAATCTCCTAAAGTGAGGATGTTAAGTTACTTAAATGTGCTGTACAGCTATGGTGGCACAGAGGCTATGATATTTTAATCCTACTAACAGCATTATAAGCTTTCTGCACCATGTCAGTACATTTATTGAGGCTAAAGGTCTCACACCCCAAAGGAAAGACTTGCCAATCATATTTTTCGTGATATTTCAGTCAGTAATGAAATGTAGGTCCAGCTGTGACACACATGAAATTCAGGAAACCGTTGTTGATGAGATAAAAATACTTTTTTTCAGTCTAGTCTTTGCCACCTGCCACCTTTGTTCATTGATTGAATCGCAAATCACAATTTTGTATTGAAGTTAAATTGAATGAAACCCTGGTATATGTTTTTTTTTCTTAATTTATATGTGAATCTTTGTCTCCCAGGGGCTGAGGAAAATCGGGAAAGGACTGAAATCGCACATATTACAGCTAATTTCAGTAAAGTGAAACATTATGAATCATAGTGGTCACAGTCTATATTTCTGCGAATTGACTCCATCATGCCTTTAGACTCACATCATTTTTTTTACTGTCTTAGTCGTGGGAAAAAAAACACACGCTTACATATTACACTATGGACATTCCAACGTTAAATTTGGCCACTTAAAAGTGTTAAAGGTTTACAGAAATCCCTGAAAGCTCGGTGCATTCATTGTAAGACTTTTCACAGAAATCCTGTTAATATATCATGTTAATAGAGGTGGGTTTCTTTGTGTTAAAGGCAATCGGCCTCCATGCACTCAACAGTTTGGCTCATTACTTGGTTTGGACAGACTGCTAGTTTAGTACTGAGTCACGATCCTCCTCCAGTTAGCCACAGATCAAGATGCTGTTCTATCCATTCATGGTACAGAGAATAAAGGTTACACTATCACTATAAGCAAGAAGCGAAAAGCTTCTTTGGTTTTTAACTGTAAATTGACATGTTTCACGTATTGAAATTCTCAGAAGTTCTTATCTCTGTTGCTTGTTTGCAGATATACAAAATTTGGAAAGTTAAAAACAAAAGCTAAATGGATCATTAAATCAATGACAAATGTTTTAAAATTTTCTGTTTCTTGTAGATGGCTATGAGATTAAATGGAAAGCAAAAGCAGATTTTTCCCCTAACAAAAAGACCCTAGTAATCTCACATAATCTCTGTAGAGTTTCAAAAGAGATCTTAAAGGGTTCGTTCACCCAAAAATGAAAATTCTGTCATTAATTACTCACCCTCATGTCGTTCCAAACCCGTAAGACCTTCGTTCATCTTCAGAACACAAATGAAGATATTTTTGATGAAACCAGAGAGCTTTCTGAGCCCCATACCCCCATAGATTACAAAGTTATTACCACTTTCAAGGCCCAGAAAGGTAGTAAAGACATTGTTAAAATAATCCATGTGACTCCAGTGGTTCAACCTTAAATGTTATGAAGCGACAAGAATACTTTTTGTGCACAAAAAACAGCAACAAAAATAAAGACTTTATTCAACAGGAGCCGGCCAATACTGAGTCTGCGTTCTGACGTAGAACCCGGAAGCGCTGCACTGTGTTTACAACATGAACAGCATCAGAGATTGACACGGAAGAGAAGAAATTGTTGAATAAAGTCGTTATTTATTTATTTTTTCGCACAAAATTATTCTTGACGTTTCATAACATTAAGGTTGAAGTCACATGGACTATTTTAACGATGTCCTTACTACCTTTCTGGGCCTTGAAAGTGTTAATAACATTGCAGAAAGCTCTTGGATTTAATCAAAAATATCTTAATTTCTGTTCCGAAAATGAACGAAGGTCTCACGGGTTTGGAACGACATGAGGGTGAGTAAATAATTGGGTGAACTAACCCTTTAATAACGTCTCAAAGCTGTGCTCAGGTTTGCCAAAATGCCAAAATCTGCAAGATTTTAATATGAACTCAATCATTTCTCATTCAAAATAATTGTTTGGATTCAAATGACTGTGGCGAAAATGTACAAAGTGGTCTAAATAACTTCAAATTTAAAAATGGATCATTAAATAAATGATAAAATATAGCAAATGTTTTAAAACTTTAAAATCATACAAGAGATCTCTTCAATACATCTCATCTGTTTCTTGTCAATGAGATTAAATGAAGAGCAAAAATAGATTTTTCTCCAAACAAAAAGACATCGATAATCTCACATAATCTGTTTAGATTTTCAGAAGACATCTCAATAACGTCTCAAGCTGTACTCAGATTTGCCATGAAGCCAAAGTCTGCAAATTCAATATGAACTCAACCATTTCTCATTCCAAATCAAGACAAAATCATCTATGCTACCAACATTGATTTCATATTACATATTTTATCATACGTCAAAAATGTCTTGAATTCTATGAGAAACATCAAGTTGACAGTTAGATGAAACATAACTGAGTGCCCTGAGCCACCAAAAAGCAACCTCCGAGCAATAAAGCATTCCTCTGGGTTATGCTAGTGTCATTATCGCTAATGATCACTGTTATGAACTCTAAATGTGTTACTTTCAATTTTCAGTGAAACTACTGTGAGGCTTACATTAACAACTCATCCAAAGTGTTGACATCTGTGAATACAACAACACCGCGTGAGTAAGTGCTGCATGCAGTACCTCTGTTAACCTTGCAGAGCTATGCTGGCTTTGAAGCGCATTTCGTACACTTGATGAAAGTTCGTCTGAGGTCAAAACAACAGAACAGACAGGCAGTGTCATATCAATATCAGTTCTCGAGAACAAATTAGGAGACTTTAGCAGTGCTAAAGCCGATCTTTCAAGATCAATGACAAATTCACATTCTTGAAAGAGATGCTGTGCTCCTTGTCTCTGCATGTGTTCTCACCTTGAACACCCCAGACCACAACATTCATTCTCATCCCCCATGGCAGATCTATCATCTCACCCCCCTCCCATTCGAGAACATGTGTTAAGCCCATACATGGGAATGTAAGGTGGGCAGTGGAGAAACTCTCCTGGGGTTTGTAGTGTGATAGCACCTGTAAACTTCCAGTACTGTGTGGGTGTCGTTGCCATCAGCCAGGTGAGATATGACTATCAAATACTCACTTCAGTGTACCCTTATCTTGACAAACCACTTCCACTCATAAATAGACTCTTGACTCATCCTTGGGAAAAAAAGGCAATTAGGCAAATGACTGAAGTCATAACAAAACTACAGTAACTGGCCTTTGAAAACAAAAATAACTATTACTGGCATGTGTACATCTTCAAAATCACTGCTGCATCAGTAATGAATGCACAAAGACAAATTCACTTAGACAATAAAAGGACAAACTGTTCCTTAAATTAAACAATATATACAGTGGGGAGAACAAGTATTTGATACACTGCCGATTTTGCAGGTTTGCCCACTTACAAAGCATGTAGAAGTCTGTAATTTTTATCATAGGTACTCTTCAACTGTGAGTGACAGAATCTAAAACAAAAATCCAGAAAATCACATTGTATGATTTTTAAGTAATTAATTTGCTTTTTGTTGCATGACATAAGTATTTGATACATCAGAAAAGCAGAACTTAATATTTGGTACAGAAACCTTTGTTTGCAATTACAGAGATCATACGTTTCCTGTAGTTCTTGACCAGGTTTGCACACACTGCAGCAGGGATTTTGGCCCACTCCTCCATACAGACCTTCTCCAGATCCTTCAGGTTTCGGGGCTGTCGCTGGGCAATACGGACTTTCAGCTCCCTCCAAAGATTTTCTATTGGGTTCAGGTCTGGAGACTGGCTAGGCCACTCCAGGACCTTGAGATGCTTCTTACGGAGCCACTCCTTAGTTGCCCTGGCTGTGTGTTTCGGGTCGTTGTCATGCTGGAAGACCCAGCCACGACCCATCTTCAATGCTCTTACTGAGGGAAGGAGGTTGTTGGCCAAGATCTTGCGATACATGGCCCCATCCATCCTCCCCTCAATACGGTGCAGTCGTCCTGTCCCCTTTGCAGAAAAGCATCCCCAAAGAATTATGTTTCCACCTCCATGCTTCACGGTTGGGATGGTGTTCTTGGGGTTGTACTCATCCTTCTTCTTTCTCCAAACACGGCGAGCGGAGTTTAGACCAAAAAGCTCTATTTTTGTCTCATCAGACCACATGACCTTCTCCCATTCCTCCTCTGGATCATCCAGATGGTCATTGGCAAACTTCAGACGGGCCTGGACATGCGCTGGCTTGAGCAGGGGGACCTTGCGTGCGCTGCAGGATTTTAATCCATGACGGCGTAGTGTGTTACTAATGGTTTTCTTTGAGACTGAGGTCCAAGCGCTCTTCAGGTCATTGACCAGGTCCTGCCGTGTAATTCTGGGCTGATCCCTCACCTTCCTCATGATCACTGATGCCCCACGAGGTGAGATCTTGCATGGAGCCCCAGACCGAGGGAGATTGACCATCATCTTGAACTTCTTCCATTTTCTAATAATTGCGCCAGCAGTTGTTGCCTTCTCACCAAGCTGCTTGCCTACTGTCCTGTAGCCCATCCCAGCCTTGTGCAGGTCTACAATTTTATCCCTGATGTCCTTACACAGCTCTCTGGTCTTGGCCATTGTGGAGAGGTTGGAGTCTGTTTGATTGAGTGTGTGGACAGGTGTCTTTTATACAGGTAACGAGTTCAAACAGGTGCAGTTAATACAGGTAATGAGTGGAGAAGAGGAGGACTTCTTAAAGAAAAACTAACAGGTCTGTGAGAGCTGGAATTCTTACTGGTTGGTAGGTGATCAAATACTTATGTCATGCAATAAAATGCAAATTAATTTTTTAAAAATCATACAATGTGATTTTCTGGATTTTTGTTTTAGATTCCGTCTCTCGTAGTTGAAGTGTACCTATGATAAAATTACAGACCTCTACATGCTTTGTAAGTAGGAAAACCTGCAAAATCGGCAGTGTATCAAATACTTGTTCTCCCCACTGTATATATATATATGTGTGTGTGTGTGTGTGTGTGTGTGTGTGTGTGTTGTTTATGAGGACACAAATGTGTATAATGACAACGTAAACATGGTAAAACCAAATGGCTTAAAAAACATACTAAACGTAAAATATATATATATATTTTTGTCATAAAATGCCAAAGGTTTTGTGTGATGGGTAGGTTTAGGTTTGTACAGTATAAAAATCTTTACGCCTATGGAGAGTCGGCGTAAACCATATATTCAAGAATGTGAGTGTGTGTATAAATAACGTATGTATGTATGTATAGTATGTATGTATGTACTGTATACACACATACACGTATAAACTTGTTTAAATTTTACAATTTATAAAAATCATGACAATATATATATATATATATATATACACACACACACCTGAAAATTAACCTGTCATCACAGCAAAAGGGGAATGTAGAAGTATTAATAAATTGTGAAATTAATGCAAATTTTTCATGTATTGTATTTTTGAAAATATGGCAAAAAGGAAGAATTGCTATTAGTGGCATTAGACTTTTTAACCCCACTGACTGTATATATAAAAAATACACTATACAAAAGTAAGAATAATTTCAGGTGTACATATTATTTAAAAATTCATATTATGTACATAATAAAATAAAAAAAATTCTTCAAATTGAATCAACCTTGCTTTCCACTCTAACACATTATTTAAATTTTGCGCATTTAACTGTATTTCACAATGATTTAACGCTGCTTTAAAGTCGCCACTCGACAGTTCGTCACAATAGGAAAGAAAAGACTGGTCTCAGTGTGTGCATACGGTGAACGTGGTTGCACCAAGTACAACATGTTCCTGGATCAACATTCCAAACAACAATCAGATCTGAGGGACAAATTTACAGTTTATGTTTAGGCTTAAAACCAGGGTTAGATGCTTAAATCAGTGTTATTCACCTATCATTTCCTTCTGATTTTAGGGATAAGTTATAGGTAGTGTTAGGTCTAAATTTTCGGACAGGAATGTTGTTCCAGGATCAACAAAATATGTCTTTCTTGGCAAAATTACAGTGACGTGTGGATACAATGTGCACGGTTTCCTCAACAATTACTGTTGTTCCTTCGTTAGCAGCATTAATGCTTGTGCTGTACAGGGCTGCGGCACTTTCTCCGTGTGTATATGGCTGTGACCTTTTGCACAACTAAGTTGTTGCAGTATTTTCAACAACACAAGCACCTGTTAACCTCTAACCTTTCTTGTCAGTTTTAGATTGTTTGCCATGTTTTTCTTTCTCCCACTGTCTGTGTCTGGCATTTAAAGAGATAAAGAAATTACAAGTTATTAAAAATGTAGATCATACCTAATCCTGAACTAATAGTTCAACCCCATTTTTTAAATATAATTTACTCACCCTTGTGTCACTTTTTCTGCAATGTAACAAAAGCAGCTTCTCTTCTACATATAATGAAAGTGAATGGCTACCATGGCTGTCAAGCAAGATTTTCAAAAAATACCAAATTAAATGCACAAAAGGCATCATATGGAATCAGGGGACTTGGGACATTGTGCACAAGTTGTATAGACTACTTTTATGAAAAATGTATCCTGCTTTTGTGTCCTTTCGGAGCTTGACAGCTGTGGTCTCCATTCACTTTCATTGTGAGAGCAGCTCAGACATTCTGTTAAACTTCTCATTTGTTGTTCCACGAAAAAGAAATAAAACCATACAGGTTTGGAAGGACACGAAGGTGAGAAAATGATGACAGAATTTTCATTTTTGGCTAAAATACCCCTTTAAACTTTAAAAGGATATTTTAGCCAAAAATTCTGTCATCATTTACTCACCTTGCAACTAAACAATTTTGGCCACAGTGTTTGAAAGGAGTTCTTGTGTTACGCCGTGGCCAAAATTGTTTAGCTGCAGACCTTTTGAAAATTTCAAAGACAAGAATGCTTTCCCATTTACTTTCAACTTGCTCAAGCAAATTCTTGTCAAAACCATTTAGCAAAAGCTTACACTTTCCTTTCTATCAATAGATTAGGAAAGTCAGATGTTTAAAAGTGTCCTTCATGTATCATAGCTGATATTCTGTTATCTTTTCAAGATGCTTTTGCTTGAGGTTAATGGAAATGTCAGTAAAGGTAAATAACCACAGCTGGTAGAAATGTCACGCAAAAGGAACTTATGAGGTTCAGCGGTTAAAGTAGGTGCCTTCCTTCAACTTAAACAGACTGATCAAGACAAAAAAACAGATTTAATGGGTGCTTCTTTAACTACAGGTCCAGTGAATGTTTAGAAAATACTGTTAAACAAAAGAGTAAAATAAAATGCTAAAATGAATAAAAATAAATAAAATAAGGCATGGAAGACAGTGGAAAGACCATTTAAATGTGACCTTAATATGAAAAATTCAAAGCTGTTAGTTTTAATAAATACCAACCAAAGTGCCTGTAGATGAAAAATCACCCATAAATAAAACACAAAGCTTTTCACTCACATAATCACTCAAGACTTCAGCTATTCTGACCTTTACGTTTTTCCAGGAAGTCACAGGAAACCGAGCATGAGCCCAAGAGGGTACGACAGCGCTGAGGAACAGCAAAAACAGGCAATCATTGACCACTGAGAATTCTCCTGTTCCAACTTCCAACTATACAGTACATCCACTAGGTCTCAAAACAACAACTCACTGATCTGAACACACCAAAACACCATCAACAGAAGTGACTCAGATCTACTGCAGGATCTCTCACACTCACATACACACAATCTATACACTATACACTCACCTAAAGGATTATTAGGAACACCTGTTCAATTTCTCATTAATGCAATTATCTAATCAACCAATCACATGGCAGTTGCTTCAATGCATTTAGGGGTGTGGTCCTGGTCAAGACAATCTCCTGAACTCCAAACTGAATGTCAGAATGGGAAAGAAAGGTGATTTAAGCAATTTTGAGCGTGGCATGGTTGTTGGTGCCAGACGGGCCGGTCTGAGTATTTCACAATCTGCTCAGTTACTGGGATTTTCACGCACAACCATTTCTAGAGTTTACAAAGAATGGTGTGAAAAGGGAAAAACATCCAGTATGCGGCAGTCCTGTGGGCGACAACACACACAACCTTGAGGCGGATGGGCTACAACAGCAGAAGACCCCACCGGGTACCACTCATCTCCACTACAAATAGGAAAAAGAGGCTACAATTTGCACGAGCTCACCAAAATTGGACAGTTGAAGACTGGAAAAATGTTGCCTGGTCTGATGAGTCTCGATTTCTGTTGAGACATTCAGATGGAAGAGTCAGAATTTGGCGTAAACAGAATGAGAACATGGATCCATCATGCCTTGTTACCACTGTGCAGGCTGGTGGTGGTGGTGTAATGGTGTGGGGGATGTTTTCTTGGCACACTTTAGGCCCCTTAGTGCCAATCGGGCATCGTTTAAATGCCACGGCCTACCTGAGCATTGTTTCTGACCATGTCCATCCCTTTATGACCACCATGTACCCATCCTCTGATGGCTACTTCCAGCAGGATAATGCACCATGTCACAAAGCTCGAATCATTTCAAATTGGTTTCTTGAACATGACAATGAGTTCACTGTACTAAAATGGCCCCCACAGTCACCAGATCTCAACCCAATAGAGCATCTTTGGGATGTGGTGGAACGGGAGCTTCGTGCCCTGGATGTGCATCCCACAAATCTCCATCAACTGCAAGATGCTATCCTATCAATATGGGCCAACATTTCTAAAGAATGCTTTCAGCACCTTGTTGAATCAATGCCACGTAGAATTAAGGCAGTTCTGAAGGCGAAAGGGGGTCAAACACAGTATTAGTATGGTGTTCCTAATAATCCTTTAGGTGAGTGTATGTACTACCATTATCAAAAGAATGTGTCATGATAATTATATGGTACTTTAAAGTATTTTAAAGAATAATTTGAATAGAATAGTTTTACCATGGTACCCATGTACAAAAAAATAAATAAATAAATAATAAAATCACATTCCTTCAATATATAAATGATCAATATAGTCACACCTGGTAGTGATGCAATCAGATGGTCATACTGTGGTACTTTGATATAAATCATAGGAGTTCAGAGGGTAACACTTTATTTTGATAGTCCACTTTAGACATTCTACTGACTAAGTAACTTTGCAACTACATGTCAACTAAAACAAGTCATTAGAGTATTAGAGTACTGTCTGCTTAATATCTGCTAACACTTTATTTTGATGGTTGACGGTTTGACAGCATGGTTTGATGGTTTGACAGCAACAGTGTCGCCCAGATCCGGCCCACATCTGGTAAACGTGAAATCCACATGTACCAGATGTGGCCCGAATCTGGGCCGACACTATGTTGCTGTCTGGTACTTGCAAAGTTACTGACTATAAGTAACTTGGCAAGTATATGTCAACTTATTCTACTAACCCTATAACTAAGGGTATGTTTACACGACACCATTTTCAACTGAAAACGCAAAACTTTGTATGCGTTTTGGCCGTTCATTTACACGACAACAGCATTGTGGGGGCCCGAAAACGTAAGTTTTTGAAAACAGGTTTCAAAATGCAAGGTTTTGAAAACTATGCCTTTACCGTCTATATAACAACAAAAACGTATATTTGTGAAAACGGTGACGTCATGCGCGTACGCATGCGTATTACGTGTTCGCGGGGTGTTTCTTGACAAAGTGACTTCGCTAGCTAGAGACATGGGATGCATAATACAGCCTTTTTAGTCATTTTCGCAGATCCGTGTGAACAGGGATCATTTTGACAGCGTTGTCGTCTGTTTTTAGTACATCGTTGTCGTGTAAACATACCCTAACAGTCTATTTAGATTTATGAGTTAGTTTACATGTACTAGTTAGAAAGTTATTAGAATGAGCCCAGCAAGCAATAGTCGTCATTTCGCCGTCTCGGTTAACTATAGACCCGACATAGTCCGGCTATGTGTAACCCACTTTTAGCCAAAATAACCTTGAATTTGGATACATGTCGTTTTGGCCAAAATAACTTGCGAGATGTATGACATTCCATCATGTAAGCAAAGTCAACAGTGATTACAAGGTGTTCCGTTTATTTTCTTTCACATGTTATATGCATAGGCTGTGCGTAGCCACGATTTAGCTCCTATACCGACCGGCTATTTGTAGCCCACTTATAGTCAAAACTGATTCATTGTAGTTTTTGGCCAGGCAACAGATGAGATGGTTATATCCCATCATGTTCACAACGTCAATGATATCTACAAGTGTTATTTCATGACATGGGCGATTTGTCACGATTTAGCTCTGAATTGGATGGGCTGAATCTGCTTTTTGTCCAACC
Organism: Coreius guichenoti; assembly: GCA_039654105.1. Taxonomy (NCBI): domain Eukaryota; kingdom Metazoa; phylum Chordata; class Actinopteri; order Cypriniformes; family Gobionidae; genus Coreius; species Coreius guichenoti. Next base: position 11,715,040 of record CM077172.1, on the reverse strand, counting down.
AGCATTGTGGGATGCATTGTCATCAAACGCAAGTAAACATTTGAATTAGCATAATTTTTGTTGTCACACATAACATTCATACACATTCTACGATATTATTTGAGTGTCTTTCATTTTAAGTTAAATAAAAATATAATTACAATTCTCAACCGCTAGATGGCAACTAGCCCTACTGAGACATGATTACTGGCAACGCGCGACTTTAAAAGTTAATAGAGATTGTTGCCAGATCTCGCGACGTTTCCGCCACTTTCAAAAAAAAAAAATTTTTACACGAGAGAGAGCGATACTACTGTCGGAGAGCAACGGGCGAGCAACAGCAAACGTTAAAGCAAATTCCCACTTTTATCTTGTAAGGATGTGTGTTCGTTTTGACGTGTTCATTATTTAAATACATTATTTGTTATCATGTGTAGGAACCGTGACATTTCAGCGGGTCACACTGCAGAATATGTTTTTTTAACAAGCCAAGTCTTAAGTTGTATAAGTTGTTAATGTTCTTTTTCTAAATAAAACCTAATTATTAATTTTTTTTTGGATGGATTGTCATTCATGAGAACCGGTTATATTTGAGTAAAAAGAATCCTTTAGCCATCATTTTGTTGTCTATTAGATGTATATGTAGTCGTTCAATAGCCGTCTAATTGATGACTAGTCTATTCTTGTGCTATGGTTAGACGTCTATTAGATTTTCACTGACAGCCCAAATTTTGCCTTGTTTTAGCCTAGACGTCTGGGCTGTGTTTTGACGGCTATTAGACGTCTTTTAGACGCAAAATTGCTTGCTGGGAGGACTATCGAAATAAAGTGTAACCAGAGGATACCATGGTGAATGTCCACAAAAAATGTCCATGGTAAAAACATGATTTCAAAGTATGATTTGTTTTGTTATAAATTTGTGTACAACACAGTATAATAATTAGATACAAATGACCTATTTGTCAAGTAAGGCAACATTTTTTCTCCAAAGCTGTACCTTTGCATCCAGCGTTAAACAACGTTTGCAATGCCTCTGAAGCCTGAAATTCGTTTGAGGTTGATGAAGCTCATGACAGTGATGATGGGATGCCCTCTGGTGGTAGCTTGGCATCTTGAGAGTTTGTTTTCTAATCGCATTACTTCAAAACACACCTGCAGAATGAATCATCTAGTCTGTGCAGCCGAGTTTCTGTTTTCTGTTTGCTGATAACACGGTTCGATGTGCAACCAAAAAAATGTACAGGAGCGAGGAATCTGTTTAAAACACCAGGATAGTGAGTGCTGGTATTACACCAATAAAACCATTGAAATTGCACAGATGCAGAGAGAGAGAGGGGGAAAGACAGTGAGAGATACAGCATGTTTTCTCTTCCACATTTTGTTCTTACGGACTTATTCCAAAATTGATTAAATTCATTATTTTCCTCAAATTTCTACAAACAATACCCCATAATGACAACGTGAAAGAAGTTTGTTTGAAATCTTTGTAAATTTATAAAAAAAAATAAATAAAAATAAAAAAATCACATAAGTATTCACAGCCTTGGCTCAATACTTTGTTGAAGCACCTTTGGCACCAATAGCCTCAAGTCTTTTTGAGTATGATGCTACAAACTTGGCACACCTATTTTTGGGCAGTTTCTCCCATTCTTCTTTGCAGGACCTCTCAAGCTCCATCAGGTTGGATGGGGAGTGTCGGTGCACAGCCATTTTCAGATCTCTCCAGAGATGTTCAATCGGGTTGTCTGGGCTCAAGTCTGGGCTCTGGCTGGGCCACTCAAGGACATTCACAGAGTTGTCCCGTAGCCACTCCTTTGTTATCTTGGCTGTGTATTAGGTTCGTTGTCCTGTTGGAAGATGAACCTTCGCCCCAGTCTGAGGTCCAGAGCACTCTGGAGCAGGTTTTCATCAAGGATGTCTCTGTGTATTGCTGCATCCATCTTTCCCTCGATCCTGACTAGTCTCCCAGTTTCTGCTGCTGAAAAACATCCCCATGATGCTGCCACCACCATGCTTCACTGTAGGGATGGTATTGGCTAGGTGATGAGCGGTGCCTGGTTTCCTCCAGACGAAGAGTTCAATCTTTGTTTCATCAGACCATAGAATTTTGTTTCCCATGGTCTGAGAGTCCTTCAGGTGCCTTTTGGAAAACTCCAGGTGGGCTGTCATGTGCCTTTTACTGAGGAGTGGCTTCCGTCTGGCCATTTTACCATACAGGCCTGATTGGTGGAGTGCTGCAGAGATGGTTATTCTTCTGGAAGGTTCTCCTCTCTCCAGAGAAACGCTGGAGCTCTGTCAGAGTGACCATCGGGTTCTTGGTCACCTCCCTGACTAAGGCCCTTCTCCCCCGATCACTGAGTTTGGCTGGGCGGCCTGCTCTAGGAAGAGTCCTGGTGGTTCCAAACTTCTTCCATTTATGGATGATGGAGGCCACTGTGCTTATTGGGACCTTCAATACTGCAGAAATTGTTATGTACCCTTCCTTAGATCTGTGCCTCGATACAATCCTGCAGGGTCGGCACCAGGACATACGGAACGAGGGGGGCTTGATGTGTCACTGGGGGAGGCCTACCTCTCCCACCCGCAATAATAATAATAATAATAATACCCATTTTTAATAAAAAAAAACAACCATCATGCCATCATATACCCGACGCGACGATACAGAGCAACGCTACAGCATTCTCATAAATAATAAGGACCAGCACTGGCTATATAATCAATCATATTAGTAACAAAGACAAAAAAGCAAAAACACATCCTACCTTTAGAAAAGACAAAGTGTTTTAGACAAAATCAGCTTTGCAGCTTTGCATTTGCACTCGCGACAGGCGATTAACTAAATTACGTCAATGGTAGCAGCTTGTATGTAATTGGCTGATTATGACTGTACGTCATGACGTTAAGTATTTTTTTCAGTCAACTTCTACTCTTTATTCATAATCTGTATTCATCATGGTAAAACTAAATTAATTTACAAAATAGTTTTTTTTAAATATATATATATTTAGTTAATTATAATATGTCAGGAATAGAGAATGAGAAGGTAGCGTAACGATGTTCACTCCGCGTTGCATTTCGGGAAGGCTCCGCCATATTAGGAGGATATGCCATCCGTTGCCATGGTTACTTCGACAGTGAGACCGAGAGAGCAGCTTGAGGTTTGTTTGAATTTTTGTGATACGGCGCAGTTTCTTGGGAAGAAATGGAGAAGGGGGAAACAAAAGGAAAGGTGCTCTACTGGGAGAGACTAAATAACACCGCCAAACAGCGTTATTTAGAGAAAATGCTTGACATCAACAACATCCACCCGTACGACCTGCCAGCTACAGAATAGAGGCGCTACCACCTCTCACACACCCTGACATCAGTTTATGGTATCAGTGCCTACACAATGCAAGAGTTCAGAAGCTTTAAGTCATTAGAAGCTTATGAACAATTCTGCCGCGGCTGGGTGCAAGACTTACAAACCCACAAACCTGTAAGTTAAACTGTGAGAGCTCAGTCATACTTGCCAAGGTAAGGTTGCACTCCACTTTTATTAATGTTTTTACAGTTCTAATTATTATTGTAAAAAAAAAAAAAAGTTAAATATAATAATACACTCACCTAAAGGATTATTAGGAACACCTGTTCAATTTCTCATTAATGCAATTATCTAATCAACCAATCACATGGCAGTTGCTTCAATGCATTTAGGGGTGTGGTCCTGGTCAAGACAATCTCCTGAACTCCAAACTGAATGTCAGAATGGGAAAGAAAGGTGATTTAAGCAATTTTGAGCGTGGCATGGTTGTTGGTGCCAGACGGGCCGGTCTGAGTATTTCACAATCTGCTCAGTTACTGGGATTTTCACGCACAACCATTTCTAGAGTTTACAAAGAATGGTGTGAAAAGGGAAAAACATCCAGTATGCGGCAGTCCTGTGGGCAAAAATGCCTTGTTGATGCTAGAGGTCAGAGGAGAATGGGCCGACTGATTCAAGCTGATAGAAGAGCAACTTTGACTGAAATAACCACTCGTTACAACCGAGGTATGCAGCAAAGCATTTGTGAAGCCACAACACGCACAACCTTGAGGCGGATGGGCTACAACAGCAGAAGACCTCACCGGGTACCACTCATCTCCACTACAAATAGGAAAAAGAGGCTACAATTTGCACGAGCTCACCAAAATTGGACAGTTGAAGACTGGAAAAATGTTGCCTGGTCTGATGAGTCTCGATTTCTGTTGAGACATTCAGATGGTAGAGTCAGAATTTGGCGTAAACAGAATGAGAACATGGATCCATCATGCCTTGTTACCACTGTGCAGGCTGGTGGTGGTGGTGTAATGGTGTGGGGGATGTTTTCTTGGCACACTTTAGGCCCCTTAGTGCCAATTGGGCATCGTTTAAATGCCACGGCCTACCTGAGCATTGTTTCTGACCATGTCCATCCCTTTATGACCACCATGTACCCATCCTCTGATGGCTACTTCCAGCAGGATAATGCACCATGTCACAAAGCTCGAATCATTTCAAATTGGTTTCTTGAACATGACAATGAGTTCACTGTACTAAAATGGCCCCCACAGTCACCAGATCTCAACCCAATAGAGCATCTTTGGGATGTGGTGGAACGGGAGCTTCGTGCCCTGGATGTGCATCCCACAAATCTCCATCAACTGCAAGATGCTATCCTATCAATATGGGCCAACATTTCTAAAGAATGCTTTCAGCACCTTGTTGAATCAATGCCACGTAGAATTAAGGCAGTTCTGAAGGCGAAAGGGGGTCAAACACAGTATTAGTATGGTGTTCCTAATAATCCTTTAGGTGAGTGTATAATTGTAATAAGTTCATTGTAAAAATGAAATTATTTTCACCTACTGAGTCTACATAGACTGGTTAGTGTTTGGTGATGGGAGCTTCTAGACATGCAGATCAGGTGTGATTTAGGCTAAATGGCAGATGGGCAATTGCTGTAGACAAAGGGAAATTGGAAATGTAGCATGGAATGAAATGTATGTACAATGTCATTTTATGACTCCTAATGACATAAAGCTTCTGAACTCTTGCATTGTGTAGGCACTGATACCATAAACTAGGTAATTGGCGATGTCATGGTGTGTGAGAGGTGGTAGCGCTTCTGGGTTTTTCGTCCATTCTGTAGCTGGTAGGTCGTACGGGTCGATGTTGTTGATGTCAAGCATTTTCTCTAAATAACGCTGTTTGGCGGTGTTATTTAGTCTCTACCGGTAGAGCACCTTTCCTTTCGTTTCCCCCTTCTCCACTTCTTCCCAAGAAACTGCGCTGTATCGCAAAAACTCAAACAAATCTCAAGCTGCTCTCTCGGTCTCACTGTGGAAGAACCATGGCAACGGATGGCGTATCCTCCTAGTATGGCGGAGCCTTCCCGAAATGAAAACATTGTGACGTAACTCCTCATTCTCTATAAGAGGGCACAGTGGTAGTGTGCCTGTTGCTGAGTCCCAGCGGCTGAAATCGTGTTCCGAGGCAGGGTGGTGTGCTGACCAGAGGTGAGGGGGCACAGCGACCTAGGTGGCCGAGCCAGGCCCCCTGGGGCCCCCTCGTGGCGCCGACCCTGCACTCCTGTCTCAGAGGTCTACAGACAATTCCTTGGACTTCATGGCTTGTTTTGTGCTCTGACATGCACTTTTAACTGTGGGACCTTATATAGACAGGTGTGTGCCTTTCCAAATCATGTCCAATCAACTGAATTTACCACAGGTGGACTCCAGTCAAGTTGTAGAAACATCTCAAGGATGATCAGTGGAAACAGGATGCACCTGAGCTCAATTTTGAGTGTCATGGCAAAGGCTGTGAATACTTATGTACATGTGATTTTTTTCGTTTTTTATTTGTAATAAATTTGCAAAGATTTCAAACAAACTTCTTTCACGTTGTCATTATGGGGTATTGTTTGTAGAATATTGAGGAAAATAATGAATTTAATCCATTTTGGAATAAGGCTGTAACATAACAAAATGTGGAAAAAGTGAAGCGCTGTGAATACTTTTTTTAGTATAGGGCCCTTATTTTGGCATTATATTAACCAATTTTATTAAGGTCAAATTTATCCTATAGTTTCATACACTAGACGGCAGAACTACTTGCTATTGCTATTGAGAGGCATTTTTTTTTTTATTATTATTATTTTGTTTATTTAGATAGGGACAGATACAAAAAACATAGATAAACTTAAACAGTCATCTGATGTATACATCATAGTGTTTTTAGCTAAAGCTAATTCACAACACTTGTCCCTAGTAGGGCTTTTAGTTAAAAATAAAAATACAGACTAACATTATTAAAAATAAGATAAAGATAAAATTAAATGAAATACATTACCTTTTTTTTTTTTCTCTCCTTTTAATGTAAAAACTACATATGTGAGCAATATTGTTCCTGAATTAGCCACAATTTGGTATTTTATTTGAAGGTGGGTAATGTTGTAATACATTTCAAGTGGTCTGGTAGAGAATTCCATAATTTTGCCCCTTTTACTGAAAAGGCAGTTTGGGCAAATGATGTTCTACGGAAAAGAATACTACAATTGCCTTTTTACGCTGCTCGGGTGATGGATGTGGTAGCACTTTGCGGTCTTGTTATTATTTTGCAAAGGGGTGGGGGAGCAGCGTTATTTAGGCATTTGAAGACCAATTTAACAAAGTGCAGGGAGATAAAATTAGCAAAACTTAAAATCTTATATTTGCTTAGAATTTGGCAATGATGATACCTTATTCTCTTCTTGTCCAGAATTTTCAAGGCTTGGTTATAAAGACACTCTATAGACTTAACTGATGACTGGTGAGCTTGGGACCATGTGGTTAAGCCATACGATATGTGTGAGAAAATCATAGAATTTATAAAAATAAAAGCACAGTCAAGAGTCAAACAGTTTCTTATCATCATAAAACAGCCCAAGTTGGCCTTAATGGTTTTACTGATTTTCTTGATATGACTTTTAAAATTCAACTGATAGTCTATAATTATTCCCAGATACTTCACTTCTGGTACTTGTTCAATAAGCTCCCCAATAATTTGTACATTCAATAGTTGTGTTAAAGGTAGTTTTTTAAAAAGCAGACGGAGTTTGATTTTTTTAGTGTTTAAAATTAAACAAGATGAGGCCAGCCAAGATGATATTTTCTCTAAGATGGCATTTAGTTTATCAGCCACAGAAATACAGGTATTACCAGATGCATACACCACTGTGTCATCTGCATACATCTGTAAACCTATATCTGGACATACATCTGGCAAATCATTAATGTAGAGACTGAAAAGTATAGGTCCCAAAACAGTGCCCTGAGGGATCCCTGTTTCAATTTTAAGAAAGGTGGTCACATTATTGATTATAACACATTGTTCACTATTTATCTGCTATTAGAGATAAAGACTGCCCTTTTACTGTGCATATTAGCAATAACAGTGGTTCTCAACTAGGGAGCCTTAGCACACTTCCAAGGGGCCCACAAGATTAAAGCTTTGTTTTTTAAACAACCTGAAACAGCTACAAATCAAGATGTATTGTAAACAGACATGATATTCTTATTTTAATTCATTCTCTCAACAACTTAAAAAAAAGAAAAAAAAAAGAAACAGGGTTCCCACTGTCATAGACTGCTTGGATTTATGAGAGAATTTTAAAAGTGTGATTTCTAGACCTGGAAAAATCTTAATTTCATCTAAATATCTTTTTTTATTGTTTTTCTAATATTTTATTAGGTAGAAATTGCTGAGAAATTGCTATTTGTCAGTAAGAATATAACGTATAATTATTGTTCATAAAGAGTGAATACTGAAGAATCTCTCTTATAACCTGGTATACTAGAACTGCTTGATTGCCAATTAAAATCCCTGACCCTAACTATGCAATGTCAGAAAAAAATTAATGTATCTAATGTTGCATACTTTTCACACTTCCACAATATTCTAAATAGAGAAAGACTGCTCTTTTTAAATGGTTAATTTACAGTCAATTTTAAATGTTGGACTCAAAGCTATTAGAGATGGAACAAAAGACACAAAACACTTAATTTAATTTGCTCACATGTCCATTTGCAGTACAAGAATGTAATAAGATATAATTTGCTACAGTATTTGCAGTCAAAATGTCACCTCCGCCTTGTACTCATAAATTTAAAGATACAGTAATTGGAAAAACATTCTATCGATAATTCAGTTCATCATAATTTACACAGTTCCCTCATATTCCCAGTGTTGTGAGCGTGACTGACTAGGGTTTGGGTGTTCAAAGCTATTTAGCTACTGAGCTGTTATAAGCTAGTTGAGATCTTTGCCACTGTCTGTATTCAAAGGGGGAATATCAAAAGGGGACACATCCACGGGGAGAAGCCACAGGAGCCAAAGCACCTCTAATTGAAGAATACTGTTGTAGCATGCTGCTGTTTCCAGCCCCTGCCTTCCTCAACACTGTCAGCCCTCTACATTAAGTGAGTCTTAACAGTCTTATACAGCTGTTCCATCAACCTCTACTTCTTTCCCAGCTCACCTCTCAATTACCAGATACTGTTCCCCCCAGCGAGGGATCTGTAGACGGTGCCACGCGGAGCGCCTCGCAAATTCAATCTCCACCATCTCCCTCTAATTACACCGTGATGAGGAGCAAAATGGGAATCTGCCATGGAACACATTCCAATCCCATGCACGGATGAGGCTGCTAAGTAATTGAGCTGATACAGGTGCCAAAACATTGACAAAATGCCTTAGGTGTTTTGTCTGAAAATCTTCTGCCCTTTGTAGAGGAGCTGCAGGCAAGGATTGTGTGAATGAAACTAATGAAATGCTCACTCCACGGTGACAGATTTAGAGCTAAGATTAAAAAAAAATGTCTACGACTACAGTCTATCCTCTACTTTTAAGAATAAATAGCCAGCAAGTCATTATCAACTCAGGATCAGCAACAGACTCACTGCTGTGTGTTTTATTTTTAATGCACTAGGCGAGTTGACAAGATTACATCCTGTAGAAGTTCTTTGGATAATCGCACAAACTTTAACCCTCCGCCTCTAACGAAGCCTCACACTCATAAATTCCTACGGTGGATACTTCGGCATTAGACACACCATCATTAGATTGCAATGATGTGGAATTTATCTTGCCCCATACTTCCTAAATGAAGAGCTACAGCACTGATAACCTGCTTCCTGCTTAAATGATGATGAGGAAGAGAAGAAGACTAATATAGCAGTCTGCCTTTTTGCGTCTTAATTAACTACTTCACATACTGTGTCACTTTAACTCTGCATCATAAATATCTAAACAACACGTTCATTTATCAGCATCTGGTTTGACCTCCGACTGAACTGCTATTTAACCAAATTATCATTTATGGTTCTTTAATTTACTGCAGTTTAATTTCAAACCATTAATTAAATGGTGAAATATGTTCTAGAGATGCGCTAATAATAAACTAGAAAAGGAAAGTTTGACAAACTTTAAATGGTGTGACAAAGCCTGAAAGTTTAAGAACGGTTTAAAAAGAAAGATAGTCTGATAGACAGACAGAAAAAAAAAGATATTAGATACCAACAGACAGACAGACATATAAACAGATAGATAGATAGACTGATAGACAGATCAAAATAATGATAGACAGATTGAAAGAACAATAGCTAGACAGACTAGATAGATAGACAGACAGATAGAACGATAGTAAAATATATAGACAGATAGAACAAAAGATAGCTATATAGATAGAACTAGATAGATAGAAAGATAGATGTAGAAGTACTGAAGTAGCAGTTCACAATAACCTTCAAAACACTGAAATTAGAGAACTACTTATATGCACCCTAATCAGTGTGCCCAGTACATAATTAAAATTAAAATGCACTAAATAGCAAAATTGCTTTCAAAATGACATTGAGCATTATTAGAACACAGGGGATCATATTCAGGTGTTACAGGGCCCTTGATGGATAGAAAATGGATATTAAACAGTAGCTTAAAAAGCCCCACTGTCTACTTAAAGCTGTCTTCATTAATGGGAGCTGAGAGAACTGTTCTCTCGAGGGTGACATGGTTAATGATCTGTTCCCATTGTCCATAAACCAATTAGCCTGTGTGACCCCAGACATGGCGTCTATGCCATAACAGTACAGAAGATTCTTGTGGTTGCCACTCTCTTATCTCCAGCCACCAATACAAGGCTAGAGGCAGTTCATTATGGGCTAGCGTTAGCCGCATGATGAAATCACAAACGCTAGGTAGGGTCAATTAGTGAGAGTTGTAGAGAATGCTAGGAAAGTGTTAATGGTGACAGCTTGACCCTAGAAGTCTTGTTACAGTTTTTAAATTTCAGGAACTCAAATGTTCACTAGTCAGTGTATAGTGAATGTCACATAGTGTGCTATAACATGATCAAGAGGGTTGTGCAAAATACTTAAAATATTGTTCATGGTTCAATACTAAATATTTTCTATAAAATTTAATCATTAAATATTCAGTTATACAGTGGGGAGAACAAGTATTTGATACACTGCCGATTTTGCAGGTTTGCCCACTTACAAAGCATGTAGAAGTCTGTAATTTTTATCATAGGTACTCTTCAACTGTGAGTGATGGAATCTAAAACAAAAATCCAGAAAATCACATTGTATGATTTTTAAGTAATTCATTTACATTTTATTGCATGACATAAGTATTTGATACATCAGAAAAGCAGAACGTAATATTTGGTACAGAAACCTTTGTTTGCAATTACAGAGATCATACGTTTCCTGTAGTTCTTGACCAGGTTTGCACACACTGCAGCAGGGATTTTGGCCCACTCCTCCATACAGATCTTCTCCAGATCCTTCAGGTTTCGTGGCTGTCGCTGGGCAATACGGACTTTCAGCTCCCTCCAAAGATTTTCTATTGGGTTCAGTTCTGGAGAACCTCCAGGACCTTGAGATGCTTCTTACGGAGCCACTCCTTAGTTGCCCTGGCTGTGTGTTTCAGGTCGTTGTCATGCTGGAAGACCCAGCCACGACCCATCTTCAATGCTCTTACTGAGGGAAGGAGGTTGTTGGCCAAGATCTCGCGATACATGGCCCCATCCATCCTCCCCTCAATACGGTGCAGTCGTCCTGTCCCCTTTGCAGAAAAGCATCCCCAAAGAATGATGTTTCCACCTCCATGCTTCATGGTTGGGATGGTGTTCTTGGGGTTGTACTCATCCTTCTTCTTCCTCCAAACACAGCGAGTGGAGTTTAGACCAAAAAGCTCTATTTTTGTCTCATCAGACCACATGACCTTCTCCCATTCCTCCTCTGGATCATCCAGATGGTCATTGGCAAACTTCAGACGGGCCTGGACATGCGCTGGCTTGAGCAGGGGGACCTTACGTGCACTGCAGGATTTTAATCCATGACGGCGTAGTGTGTTACTAATGGTTTTCTTTGAGACTGTGGTCCCAGCTCTCTTCAGGTCATTGACCAGGTCCTGCCGTGTAGTTCTGGGCTGATCCCTCACCTTCCTCATGATCATTGATGCCCCACGAGGTGAGATCTTGCATGGTGCCCCAGACCGAGGGAGATTGACCGTCATCTTGAACTTCTTCCATTTTCTAATAATTGCGCCAACAGTTGTTGCCTTCTCATCAAGCTGCTTGCCTATTGTCCTGTAGCCCATCCCAGCCTTGTGCAGGTCTACAATTTTATCCCTGATGTCATTACACAGCTCTCTGGTCTTGGCCATTGTGGAGAGGTTGGAGTCTGTTTGATTGAGTGTGTGGACAGGTGTCTTTTATACAGGTAACGAGTTCAAACAGGTGCAGTTAATACAGATAATGAGTGGAGAACAGGAGGGCTTCTTTAAGAAAAACTAACAGGTCTGTGAGAGCCGGAATTCTTACTGGTTGGTAGATGATCAAATACTTATGTCATGCAATAAAAAGCTAATAAATTATTTAAAAATCATACAATGTGATTTTCTGGATTTTTGTTTTAGATTCCGTCTCTCACAGTTGAAGAGTACCTATGATAAAAATTACAGACCTCTACATGCTTTGTAAGTAGGAAAACCTGCAAAATTGGCAGTGTATCAAATACTTGTTCTCCCCACTGTATATGTTGTCAAAGCTTGGATAGAGTACATCTAATATAGTGTAATTTGTGTAAATTATACTAATGTATACCTTTCAATGTCTTGTGTAGACCTGTATTACATTTGTTATTTTTTGTGTATTGTAGTGTTGTTGTCTGCCTGGCTGCTAATGCACTTTACCACACAGAATAAATAAAGTACTTATCATCCAATCTTATCTGATCTCTTATCCAAATTACACAGGCGACAGGTCACATTTGAAATGAACACATGCATTGGAAAATGATTAGCATTATGTTAAACAGCTCATATTTTGAAGTTGTTCATAAGTTGAAGTTGTTTATTGAATTTAGCAGAGGGCGGTTGCATAAACTTCTTAGACTAGTCTTACAAGTTAGTCATGTAATTTTTTTTCTTCAATATTAATAATCATTTTTTTTAAATCAGTTACAAAAAAAGGTAGATTGGTCTAATTGGATCCGAAGAGTAAGACTGATTAGTATACTATATAGTGGACTATAGTCCCTACTATATGTCCCTACTATATAGTGGACAAAAAACAGTATTTGACAAAAGTATGTCTGAATTCACAGTACTCATAAAGAGTAGCCAAAAAGTACCCGGATGACCTAGTTCTTCCGCGAGATTCTGAAGTGTGCATACGATGGACACTTTACTATCCCATGAGGCCACGATAGAAAATGTATGAATAGCAGTGAAGCGACGTAACTGACGCTGGTATGTCACATGATAATGACAACATGACGAATGCAGTTATGTCCAAATTACATTCATACTACACACATTCATATATAGAACATACTTTTTAACGGTTGTGAAGTAATTACTTATTCAAAATAAATACCTACTCAAGAGAGTATGCGATTTCGGACACAGCCATAGTCTTAACTGGGTTGCTATGTTTATGCAACTGGCCCCAGGTCTTAATTGGAATTGAACCTTCTAAGCTCTGTCACCCTTAGCTACGTTGCTAACTAACATCTCACAGAAATGAAGCATGTAAAATATGCCCATGAATTGGTAAAAATTTAATATTATTCTTCTGAGTGCTGGAATGAATAGGGGCACTGCAAACATTTTTTTTTTTAATCCTGCGTTTTTCTTTAAGTTAATTGTTAAAATAACTTGATTTAAAACGGCAGAATCGAGACAATCCCTTTACAGTCAAATAATAAAGAGAAAACAAGGCTTTAAAACTAAAATGTTTTTTAACTGTATATTGATCAGTAATGTTTTAAGCCCAGGCTTAGCAAGGGGACAATTCTGCAGTGTATGTTAAACAGAATATTGGGCACTGAGAATATTGTCAGTTTTATCTTATAATTGCCTGTTAACTTTGCCAAAAATTCAAAATAAAGTAGCATGCAAGTTAATCACTGTTTTCTCATAGCTTTTTCAGGCATCATCCCTTTATGTTTGAGAGCAGTAACACATAAATAAAGTGGAAAGACTCTGCTCTGGGTGAATGAAACGGTACTTAGTGAACCAATTGCCATGGAAATGTCCTCATCCGACTGAAGGAAATGTGGGTTAACTCGGCTGATGTGAGCTCCCAAATCACATAAAGACTTTTTGAGAGTGGAGGGTCACATAGCTCATGAGTCTCGCTAATGTAAAGCCTGTCATTCTGGGGAGTAGAGCTGAGGAAAGCATAAATCAACAGTATGTCAGTCAAAGATTTCCCACCATGGAGATGTTCCAGTGGAAGAGCTGCTGCTGCAGCAGATGCCCTGAAGTCTGTCAACCCTTAAAGGTGGTGCTTTAGAATTCAGCTCACAGAATGTGTCAGACTGCAGCGGCGCACACTCTGTGCTGATTCTCTTGGATCTGGTCCACGTGTCTCTTCTGCTCAGGCGAATCGTCTCAGGGCCCTAAGGCAGGGCTTTAAAAGGTCTGTTCTGATAGCAGGAACCTGCTCGACTCTGACCGCTTCTGAGGGAGGCTTGATCCGCCGTGACGTGCCACTTCTTTCCACACTGCAATTTACCATTGGATGCATATGATGCCATTAGGGTATTTCTGTGAGAAGTACACATATTTAAACCATCCAATGCTCAAAACATAGACTGTGACGCCATCTAAGAAATGAATGAGGACTGCAAAATCATCATGGCATTTGAAAGCATGTTTTGATTACTCCGTCACTCCATTCATCATCACGAATGATGGATGAGATGGATGATTCTACGGATACTCATGATACAGCTAACCTAATTAATCCAGACAGGAAATTACATCAGTATCCCCGCCCCCCTTTAACTCTACTTCATTTTTATAGTCTTGCGATGTGCAACGCTCTAAGTGCCCTTTCACATACTTTCTTTTGGAAAAATGAATGATGTCTAAGAATGGGAGTGGTGTAGATCATTCTTAAAGAAGCCTAGTCGGCAAACAATGTTTTCCGTCACTTTGTGATAAATCACACCTGTTAGCTTGGGGTCTGTTCCGTATACGTTAAAAACTCAAGACAGTCAACAAACCCTCCCTCCCCTTCATGATGCTCAACACTTTTTCAGTGAAACTGCTCAAGGGCAGAGCTGGAGGACTAAATAAACATATGACCACTTTGCTGCAAAGAATGTGCAATTACAACACTCCAAAGATTAATTTACGATTGTTTCAAGTAGTTTTAATTTGGATTTTTTTCCCCAAGTAAAATTACCATTCTCTATTCTTTGGCAGAAGTTGAAAACAAAATGTTTATTTTACACACAAAACACAAGTATCCACCACAATACTTGTAGCATATACTTTCAAGCACCAATTTAGTAGGAGTTGGAGTCCCACATAATGTAAATTAAAGAATTATGAGGAAACATTAATGCCTTCATAATGGTCTGTATTGTACATCAAACAAGCAAGAGTGGGAAATGAAACAGGATGCTGGTGTCACAGACCAGCCAGGCTCTCTCACTTCCACCACACAGCGATCACAATCACCAGAGTTCTGATCACCCGTACCTGTCATCAATCACCTCATCAGCAGCACACGATATATTCGCACAGCTCACCTTCAGTCCTTGTCTGGCACTAGGAAAGACTCACTTACCTGATCTCCTTGGTTTTGCCAGAGTGTGTTCCTGTCTTCCTGTGACTTAATCCCAGAGTGTTGGCTTTTGTTACTTACCTTTTATCCCGGCTGTTGAGGTGTCCATTTCTCCATCTCCATACTGCTTCTGTAAGACAACCATCAAGACTGTTATTCATCTGCCATCTCTCACCGTTATACAAGTGCATCTTCATCACCCCATTCTCTTCCCTGTGTTCCCAAATAAAGTGTGTGTTTGGATCGTCACTAACCTTGTCCAGTGTGTATATCCTGACAGCTGGATTTTACATAGACTTCATTAAACATTAAAATAAACAAAATTAATTATAATTTTACAAAACAAAGTATTACTTGTAATTACTGTATTCATAAATAATGAAATCAATTATACAAATCTTAAGGCATGCAGAATTGGTATAATTCATGCACACACAGACACGCGCACACACACATGCTGTGTTTTCATGTTTTATGGGGACTTCCCACAGACATAATGATTTTTATACTGTACAAACTGTCCCATCACAGAACACTTTCTGCATTTTTTACATTTTTAGAATATTTTCCCCATGTGGACCAAAACATGCCCCAACAAGGACAAGGATTTTGGATATTGCCATCTTTTTGCGGACATTTTGTCCCCATAATGTAGGGTGCACACACACACACACACACACACACACACACACACACCACCTTGTTTTCATTATTAACTCAGTCCAAAGCATTATTTACTTATGAAGAATTTCAACTGTATTAACATTCATTTTATGGAAAAGCAAGACTTATTTATATAGTACTTTATACAATAATGATTGTTTCAAAGCAGATTCACAGCAATAAACAGGAAAATAACATTATTAATGTTGCAAAATTCATCAATTATGAAACAACTTCAATTTCAGCTGCAAAGCATCTCTACAGAAGACAATAGTGTTGCCATGTAGCTCAGTTTAGTTTTTGTTCTCATCCAACAGTGTCAGTACAGTCAGATCAATAGCATTTTCTGGAAATTGTCTTTTAAGCCTCAGTGTAAAAAAACAAGAGGGTGAGTAAATAACACAATTATTTGTGTGTGTGTGTGTGTGTGTGTGTGTGTGTGTGTGTGTGTGTGTGTGTGTGTGTGTGTGTGTGTGTGTGTGTGTGTGAACTATCCCTTTAAAGAGCTGCAAATTAACATCTTGATGGGTTTCTTATAATTAACATTTTGAAATATCTGGTGTTGTCAGAGTTAGGGGTAGAAGAAAGGTAAGGGACAGAGTCTAAATTGCTCCCTGTGAAAATTGTTGAGTTTCAGCTCCTCACCACCTATAGAGAAGAACAAATATATTTTTTCTTATTAATGCCCTGAACCTAATGAAACACAGACAGCTATATGACCAATAGCCTACAGGGCTCAATGTTACACCTGAGAGGCCTAAAAAAGAAATGTTCTCTTCTTTATGTCATTTTTTTACTGTTCTATCCAGAACAAACTTTCTATCTAAAAGACATACAGTACATTGCATTTCCAGGCCTACTGGACTATTTTAGCATGATAAGCCACTGACTGCTCCCTGTGAAAGTTGTTGGGTCTCAGCTCCTCACCACCTATCGAGAAGAACAAATGTGTTTTCTTGTTAATGCCCTGAGCCTAATGAAACACGGACAGCTATGCGACCAATACAGGGCTCAATGTTACACCTGAGAGGCCTAAAAAAGACATTTTCTCTTCTGTATGTCATTTTTTTTTACTGTTCCATCCAGAACAAACTTCCTGTGAATTGTATTTCCAGACTTACTGGACTGTTGTTTTAGCATGATGAGACACTGACAATGGAGCTAATACGCATCACAAGCCTCTCACCAATGATGACAGATTTACTGTAGATGAGGCAGAATAATATTTATGTCACATAAAACAAGGATACAAATGCTAATATGCCTTATTTATTATTATTTTATTGCAAACCTCTGGGGTCTGTATAACAAATATATTCAAATATTTTCAAGCATATTATCTGAAGAGTCAGAAGAAAAACAACATCTTTTCAGGGAATTAGAAGAGGTCATTTAAAAAAACATATATTATTATATTATGAACTGTCAGATCTTTTTGTAAAGGATGGCAGTGTGATTTGTAGTCAAACTCGCAGCAGTTCCTGTGCATGAGTCACTAAGCACCTTTGAGGACTTGTGTTTTGCACGTATCACAAGGGGGCAGAGTTGTCTTAGCGCTGTGGTAACATACAAGGTGATTTTTCGAACTCAACACATAAATATATTAAGAAATGCTGGGTCACTGTCAGAAATGTAATAAAATAATAAGAGCATCATCATTTGGTGAATCTGAATCAAATGCTCAGTTTTAATGTACAGACTTGATAGTGAGAAGAAAAATGGCCTTATTCACTGACCCCTCTGTTCACAAGCCCTAATTACTTCTGAAGGGCACAGCTCCTGCTATGTCAAATTATTAGAAAGTGATTTTAAGAGCATGTCAGACTGAATTACAGTAATTCACGCTCTTATATTCTAATCATGTGCTGTCACAGACAGAGTACCTGAATATCTGAACCGTTGATTAGATGGTTCATCTAACCATGAACACATAGCAGGTAATTGGAAATTGAAATGTGTCACACATCACGAGGAATTTGTTCCTTAGGGTCAATTTTAACATCAAATTACGCTTGAATAAAACAAGTTTATTAAAGTAATACAGGCAGTCAGATTAAATTGAGAGCACTGGCCCAAGAGAACGTCAGGGTTTTTGTAGCTTGTCAGCCAAATAATCTCATAAACAATTAAATAAAAGAAAAGAAAATGTGAAAGCTTATCCAAGCAAACCCATGTCAGAGTTTGCCAGATTACTGCCCATGTCATTGCTAAGGTGTTCCAGGGAGCTTTCAAGTCAGAAAAGCCCAACTCTGAAGTCTCTGTGACCACATACAGAGTTGGGGAGTAACTAGTTACATGTAACGGAATTTAATTACAATATAAATGTAACTGTAATCAGTTACAGTTACTAAATTATAGTTACTTATGAAAATGTTAACGATTACAAAGGGGGTTACATCTGAATAATTTCTGTAACAAGCTAGAATATGTTGAATAATATTAATTTGTTGCTTTGCCTGTTTGCCGATCCACATTGCTGCTGAAAGCTTTAGGCTACAATCTGTCTATAAGAGTTGCCACCATGGCGAGTGATAAAAATGCGTTCCAGTGCTGGAAATTAGAAAAGTAATCAAAAAGTTATCAAATGTATTTGTGGCAAGCAGTCGAGGCCAAGGGACCATGAGAGAACGGCACGAGGCTGGTGGCGTGATTGATAATGAGCACCAGCTGCGCGCCGCACCGGTCTTGTATCTCACGGAGGAGCTCGGATACATAAAAGGAGGAGCGGCGACAGTGAAGGATGAGAGAGGACCAGGCATGGACTTTATGTTTTGTTTGGTTTATGTTTTATTATGTGTGTGCGGCAGTCGTCCGTGAGGAGGCTACAGTTTTTACGTTCAGTTTGTGTTTATTTATTTATTCAAGTATTTGAACATTCGCCTGTTCCCGCCTCCTTCTTCCCATAACAATGAACTTTGTTACAGTAATCAGTTACATTACTTTAATAAAGTATTTGAAATAGTTACACTACTTATTACATTTTAAGTAGGGTAACTTGTAATGTGTAACCTATTACATTTTCAAAGTAACCTTCCCAACACATACAGTACACACTGCAGCTAAATTCACTTGCCAATTCACCTTTTACTGCTTAATCCTGTTCTGCACACACACAGTTCAGTAATTTACGGGAGTGACAACTGCATTCTACATCCAAATTAACTCCCGGAAATTGCAGGTATGTGACAACTGCATTTACAAAAAATCCATGCAGTGTGTTCGGAACCAAAATAAATCCAAATGCTTTATATTAAAAACAAGACAAAAATATTGTGACCTGTACCTGCCCACTTTAATAACTCCATGAACTTGATTGCTTTATGAGCCAAACCTAAACAGCAAGCCCAAAAACACTTACTGGGCATAGCAACACTACAAGAGAGAGCTTTGCAAAGCAGCCTTCCAAACGTAATCAGAGCACGACGCAGCTGCCGACTGCGGGTTTTTTTTTTAACTACAGAACATAATGAGTCATTGGTTGCTGTAATATTACTTTAGTTTAAAATCAGATACCACACACGCAAGATTCCAGAACATTGCTATATGGTTACAAAGGTGTCAATCATCAGAGTTTTGTGAGTGAGTTGTTTTCCGTACACACAGAACGATAATTTAGGGGACTCAATCCTGCATTTAAATGTGGTTGTCACTCCTGAAACTTTGCAGTGTGTACTTGGCTTGTGATATTCTTGTCTCTATCCCTTGTAGTAGCCATTAAGTTATACCAGCAGGGCTTGGCTTTAACTTTTTTACTCACCAGCCACTGTGGCTCCAAAGTTACTAGCTACTCAGCATTTTCACTGGCCACAATTTTGACATCGATACCATGGGGGAAAACTGCCACATAGATATTTTTAATGTTATCTCATAATTTTCCAGCAGGTATATTAGGCTGCTGTCACTTTAAGACCATCGGATCCATTATACTGTTACACATGCATTTTCTTTCTCAACTGTAACTGACTGTGTTAACGTAAATACTCGCCAAGACCGGCATTATTTTGTGTGTGTTTGACAGTTTAAGCGCAAAAACAGTGAAAAAGAACTCAAATTAGTACAGAGAGTCACACACTTTGGGTGTGAGCACAAAATCTGCAGGAATGAGTCAAATTATACGCAATCCCATGCCAAAATTAAAGCCCAGTAACACCAATAATATTCATTCAGAGCAAATGAAAAGAGAGAATGAGGGGAGCCGGGTTTGTGTGTCAACTCGCTATCGGAGAGATGAGAGAGCGAGAAAGCACAGCTGGTATCTATTCTGCGGAAAATGAGTATTGAAAGTGTTTCAGATATTTTAGTATAGATATGTATCGAAAAATCTATATTTCTGACAACACTAGGCCTTTATTGCACTTTATTATTTCACATGTCTTTTTAAAACACTAGAATTGAAAAATGTATATTTATATGTAAAATTCAACCCGCCAAAGTGGCTAGTAGGAGTGACTGCGTTACACGCAACTGCTGAAATCCACCCGCATTTGGTGGGTTGATGGGTGTTAATGTCAAGCCTGAAAATAAATGGAAAAAATATCCCATGGGATGAACTTGAGGGTCAGCTAATTCTAGAGCGCCTTTGCACAGCAACACCTGAATTTCGAGCACAAGTGCCTCTTTCTGGTGTGGATCGTGTACTATTGTCTGTCTCACGCCAGTATGAGACAAGGACGACAGCTAAACTATATACTGTACCCTCTTGAAAGGGTAGTCAGCAGCCACTGATTTGTTGTTAGCGATCTCCAATGATCCAGGTGACTTTCTGTAAAACAGCCCATTGTTGACATTTCTGTGTCAACGATCCCACTTTAGGCACTGTCGTGCAATCTCAATGGCAGGTTTGGTTGGCTCAATCTTCCTTGCCAGAGGTATGTCGAAACAATTTGCGACGACTGCTGTTGGTCCCTGGTCGAATTTTTGGACCAGCTACACAGAAAGTCTTGGACTGGCATGTGTCAGCCTCTGAAACTCGTACCCGTCATGTGGGCACAGCCTCAGGATCCAGGCTGCCTCCAACAGCCTCTGGTGCTCGTTATCAAAAATGTCGGTGCAAGATCTGGACATAGACCTCCTCAGCATTTCCAGCATCAGAACCCACAAGCTCCTCCACCTCCTAGGCATGGTGGGACATCAGTCTCACACACGACACCCAGCAACATCCCCCCGCCTGTACAGAAACGCGTCCTCAATAATGTAAACTCCTCCAAATAAATGCAATAATATAAGCAGCCCTCAGCCTATGGGATTTTTTTCATTGACTTTATCGTCCACCAGGTGAAAATTCATGCCTGTAGCACAAACAGTGCGAGACGAGTGATGCCCTGAAGTTTAATACTTAGCGTTAGAGGTTTGTTTACATCATTTTCCTCAAGTATGAGCAATAGTAATATTGATGCTTTGCTTAACAACCACCACTACAAAACCAAAGGCAACTGGCAGCTCAAAGGAATAAAGGTGTTTGGAGCCCTAACAAACCGGTTGGAATACCAAAATTCCTTTGGTTAGATGGGCAAGGACAGCTACTGTGAGACTGGCTTTATTCAGATGCAGCAGGGTTTGATTCAAGTCATCTTGTTGACAGTTTCCCCCCGTCAGTCAGTCAGGAAAGCCTTTGTCAGGTACGACCACTGAGACGTAATCCCCATGACAGTGTGTGCCCACTGAATGTCTTTCACCTACTGAGAGAGAACAAACGGTAAGCAATACAGGTGCCAGTTAAACATCAGATCCATGCTGTCGTGGTACATCTGGAGGAGCAAACAAAGTGCGACAGAGAGCTGCATTAAGATCTCATAGTCATGACAAAACAGACAAACAAAGCACTTTGGACTAAAGGGAGCTGTCTTAAAGTCAGATGTCTCATTAAAAGTAAAGGAACATGTTTGCTTGCAAATTGCAGTGTCCTCTGTGGTTCTGTTACTATAAAGACAGAAATTATGCAACAGAGACATGGTCAGACACCCAGCGTACTCATTTTCCCCATCTTTTATTTACCTCCCGTAAATTCTCTCTTATGAGAGCAATGTTTTCTTTCGACCACAATAACAATTTCATAGTGCAATTGTCTTCACTACAAAAATGAAAAGCAGAAAATGGATGTATTTATGCAGCAGAATGCTGAATGTTTTTCATTTGTAGCAGTTTTTCTCTTACCAGTGAGCATGGAGGAATCAAAGAGCGGGAATTGGAAATCCCATTTGGAGTTATGGCTCATTTTAAAACTGTTTTCATTTTGATTTTCATATTTTGGTGGAGAAAAAAAGAAAGAAAAAGGCTAAAACTAAATGGTCAAAATTAATGCGCTGCTATACAGTAAAAAAGTAATCTTGCTTGTGCGATACTGCTTAACTACATTGCTTATACACACATCTGGTAATGAATTCCATGAAGACAAAATCATCTCAAACATTCTCATTTTCATAAAAATAGGGGACAAAAAACTCTCTTCGCAAGTCGCATATGAAATTCACTTATAGGGCCCTATTTTAACGATCTAAGCGTATGGTCTAAAGCGCACGGAGCAAGTGCACTTACGCCTGTTTCACACATACTCCGTCTGCAGTCCGTATGCGGTGAGTGTTGCAGTACGCATGCGGTGCAGGAGCAGCGCGCGCTGTTGTGCTTTCACATATGCCGCGTTTGCAGTCCGCAACTGATCCGCCACAGACACAGCATTTATTCATTATTTTTATTTCAAATCCAAAAGTTGTTACTAAACATGGCTTGTCAGCATTGCAATTCTCTTTGTATACTCTTTCATAGATGGCACGTTTAAACGCACTACATTTAGGCCTAAACAACGTTTTATTCAATTCATTACTTTATATTTATATAGCCTAGTACTTTAGATTTATATATTACGTTGCTCATGCAAGTGGCAAAACATAGGCTAGCCTATGTTAAAATAACAAACATTTTAAATTAGAACTTACAATAGACAAAAACAGCCTTTTCTTTCGTTTTTAAATCTTTTTACAAGATATCCTGCATGTCATAAAGAACTTTGTTTTTCCACTTCCAAGAAAAGACGAGTGCTATCCATTATGTCTCCTTGTTTACCTAAATGCCAGGTAAGGTGACGTTTTCCTTGCTTTACCCGAGGCAAAAAGCCATGTGTTGACTTTGAAACAGAGTAGACTTTACATTATATGTATCTGTGGTGAAATCATTATATTTTCACGTCAATACATGTTTATTGTAATGCGAACAATGCGCTGTCACTTTAATTCAGCGCGTGCAGCACAGCAAAAAATAGACTCGGTGCGGAAACGATCTTGCGACTGCTGCAGACGCACCGCTCCTGGAACGCACTGCCGGACTGCATCCGCGTGCAGTGTGAAAGCTCTAACCGGTTAACATGGGTACGGAAAAAAATACGCACCGCATAAGCACTGCAAACGGAGTATGTGTGAAACAGGCGTTAGAGCGTGTCCGAATCCACTTTTGCTAGTTTACCGACGATAAAAATGGTCGCGCGCCAGGCGCATGGTCCAAAAGGGTTGTCCCTATTCTCTTAATGAGTAATGGGTGTGTTTTGGGCATAACGTGCAATAAACCAATCAGAGTCACATCTCCCATTCCCTTTAAAAGCCAGTTGCGCTTGCACCATGGAGGATTCGGAATATAGACACCCTCAACCTGACGAGTCAGTTTAAATACATGTGTGTATTGCCACGATTGGTTAAATAATAGCAAATTTCATTGGTCATTACTGCAAATAGGTAATTCTGATACATGCAATGACTATCCATTATGACATGTAGGCATTTTTATCTTTATCTACACAATAATAATCTTTTACATTGTAATCCTTTTATTTTTTAATATTTGGCATGTTTGTGTGCTGCTGCGTGTCCCTGTGTGTGTAATAAGCAGAGTGTACGCACGTTGTGCACCCGCCTATAGGTGCATATTACTAACGCGCCCTTTAAATAACACAAAAAATACTGCGCTGTTGACTTTAGACCAGGTTTTAGTTGGTCAATGGCGAAGGCGATTTCAGTTGCCTCAAAATAGCAACGCACCAACAATGCGCCTGAACACATCTAGTTTTCAGACCAGCACACCCATGGCCGCACAAATGGGCGCAAATGCATTTGCTATTTAAACAACGTGGCGCCGGACATGAACATGATAACTGCGTCGGGCTGAAACTAGCAAAAAACACTTGTGTCGCGCCTGGTGCCGCATTGCGCTGGGTGTATGATAGGGCCCATAGTGTTTATAGGTGCATTTAAAGGTGCAGTAAGTAATTTCTGAGAAACACGGTTGATATTTGAAATCAACCCAAAATTTAAATTAAGTGAATTTTTTAATGCAACTTGCAAAAGAAAAAAAAAAAAAAAATCATAATTAAATTACTCGATCATTGTAGGTAAAATACATTTAGGGCACACTACAAAAGATTTTTTCTGTAAGTGACTTTTTGTAAAGAAATTTTACCTACATTAAATAATTAGTTTAATTATATATATATATACACACACATATATATACAGTATATATATATATATATATATATAATTAAATAAATTATTTATTGTAGGTAAAATTTCTTACAATACACTACAGATTTTTTTTGTAAGTGAATTTTAAATAGCAGCTGCAAATTATTAGTGCTGCAAACTTCTAAAAAACAGCAACTCTGCAAATATCGTGCAATTTTATGTTTCAAACACATGAGCATAGAGGCTGTATAGAGCATAGAGTGCAGTACAAAACTCTGTACTGCACCTTTAAGAAGTGTTTTAGTGTTTGTTTGTTTTTTTTTGTTTGTTTTTTTTGAACCACCTCTGCATTTTTTCCTAGGTATTTTGATGTCTCATCCAGAAATTTGACAAAGTACTAACCCATTGATCACTGGCACCTCCATTTATCAACTGGATCTGGACTTGGGCCCACAGTCGTCATATGGCTTGCACCCAGGATGAAATATGAAGGAGATGCAGGTGTATTCAGGGATGCTGGAATAAATCAATAACACTGCCAGGGATTCATCAAAAAAGAAAAAAAAGTTTGAAGGTAAATGAAGCATTAATACTTAACCTTGAGAAATGTGATTCTTTATCCTCTTTAATAACTACTTATAGTATTCCTGAAACTATCACTGGCCCTGTTTACACCTGGTATTAACATCCATCTTGGGTGAAGTGAGGCCAAGAAAGTCAATACCTGTCAGGCTATCCATTAGCATTCTTATACATTTCAATGGCAGTTGCTCATCTGACACAGGAATTTTTGTGACGCATATTAATACCAGGTGTAAACAGGGTCACTGCAATACAGTACAGTTGTACATTCTGAATGGGTCCACAATGAAGTACATATCTAATCACAGCTGTCATCTCAGGTTTGGCTATTCTGAAAGGTGATTATGGATCATTTGTCAAAAAATTCATTTTAACATGTATCAGTGCTATTACTTGACATGAGCCATCTGCTTATTGGTTATTAAAACTGAATCATTTATTTTCTGTGACAACAACTTTGCCCTTGCATCACTATTTATCCTTCGGTTTGATCACAGGATGGTTTCAGGAGCTGTGGACAAAACAAACGTCTTGCAGATGGTGTTTCTGTAGAGAAATAAATAAAAAAATAAAATAAAATCTTTACTTTCCAAGAAGCCACACAAGGAGTCTCCGTCTGAACAAGGAAGTCAATAAAGTGTGAAAAACAATCTTTTTCTCACAACTTGGCCTTCTGTTTGTCATTAAAAAAACAGCAATTCTGCACAGTCACTCCACAATGAATTCTGCAGTCACAAAACATGAGACTTTACCAGAACATGGCAGAAATTCTATAGACATACATGCTTAAAGGGGTAGTTCACCCAAAAATGAAAATTACCCCACGATTTACTCACCCTCAAGCCATATAGGTGTATATGACATTCTTCTTTCAGACGAATACAATCTGAGTTATATTAAAAAAAATGTCCTGGCTAATCCAAGCATTATAATGGCAGTGAATGGCAGCCCAAAATTTAAAGCCCAAAAAACTGCATCCATCCATTATAAAAGTAATCCACACGGCTCCGGGAGGTTAATAAAGGCCTTCTGAAGTGAATCGATGGGTTTGTGTAAGAAAAATATCCATATTTAACACATTATAAAGTAAAACATCTAGCTTCCGCCAGACCGCTTCCGTATTCATCTTATGAAAAAAGCGTAACTGACACGACGTATGACATCGGACGTAGTATAAGCGTTTTGAACTGCGAGAGGCATTACACTTTCTTTGTAAGTTTTAAATATGGATATGTTTTTTACACAAACCCATCGATTCACTTAAGAAGGCCTTTATTAACCTCCCAGAGCCGTGTGGATTACTTTTATAATGGATGGATGCACTTTTTTGGGCTTTAAATTTTGGGCTGCCATTCACTGCCATTATAAGGCTTGGATTAGCCAGGACATTTTTTAATATAACTCCGATTGTATTCGTCTGAAAGAAGAATGTCATATACACCTATATGGCTTGAGTGTGAGTAAATTATGGGATAATTTTCATTTTTGGGTGAACAATCCCTTTAAAATATGCAAATATAAAACACATATAAAAACATTGGCTCATATTAAACATTCTTGCTTAGACCTCTAAGCTTATAATCAGGTTTAGGAACCCAAGAACCCAAATAACGTTCAATTCTGTTAACGGCGCTCGCACGTGTGTGTGTGCTTCCACCGTATTCTACAGTGCAAAATTGACAGTGCAACCAATGCAGTCTGATTCCCAAATGAATGACTCTTTTGGTCCGGTACTTTTAGTGAATCATAACCATTCAGGGTGACCAGTGTAGTCCAACTTTTGAATCAATGACTCTTATAAGCTGGTACTTTTAATCACAAATGAATTATTCTAATGGCTCTTCTTTTTAGTGAATCAAGCACACAGACAACTAACTAATCAAAGCTGAGTTTTCCAAAAGCATCGTAAGCCTAAGTAGATCATAAAACCCACTAGAACTAATGGTCTCCAAGATGATAGATTTACAGTACTTAGGCTTACAGCGCTTTTGGGAAATGCAGCCAGGTGTAGTTACTGACTGGTTGTTCATATGACGTGTGGTTAAAAATACACAATATGAATATTGCCCCAGAACACCTATTTCAGTGACAAGTAGGGACATCTTGTGCGTATTAAAAAATGTCTTAGAGCATCCACTGATTTGCCTGATGAATGTCAACATAAACTTCCATTTGCAACCCATTTTAATTCTCCTTATGATAGTGAAACAGGTAGCCAGTATTCAAAGAGAACTGATTAGACTGGTAAAAGTGAGCATTACATAGCATGGAGCCAGACAATGCATGCAAGTTTGCTAAAACGATAGCTGAAAACCTGTTTGACACCTGTTAACCAGTTTTGGGGAAAGTTACTTTTAAAAGTAATGCATTACAATATTGTGTTACGCCCTAAAAAAAGTAACTAAAAAAGCATTACATTACTTTTGCGTTACTTTTTCTCACCTGGGTGGGCTTGCTTGTTTGTTTTTTAATAACAACAAAAAAATTTATTTTCTATTTTTGGAAAATGTAAAGACCCTTTCACACCAAAAGTGAAATGAATATGCCTCAGGCTGAAAAAAATGCAAATTCATGCCTGTACAGTAGAGGGTGTTAAAAAAAGACTTTCATTTGTTCTGCCATTCTGGATTGAAGAAGAATAGGACGCAGGAGAAGAAAGTTCAACACGCTTACTTTAGCAATAAAAAATTTAAATGAAACACAAATTTGATGTTTATCTAAAGTCATTTTTGATTATTAGTATGGTTGAAGTGGATCATCGAAAGTCAGCAGCGAAGACACTGGTTAATAAAGTGAGATTAAATACATAAAGTATATTTGTGTAATTTAATATATTTAATTATTGCAGGTTCGTGTAATATTCTAAGTTTGCATTTCATGGTTTTTATTAATGTTGAGTAATACTGAATCATTGAGATGATTAAATGCCTGCTCACATTTATTCTAGAACTACTATAACCATCATGTTCACACAGCACATACAACGCCTCTACACCTTTACTGCCGATTTCTTTTATTTGAAAAAGTAACTCAGAAATTTTTGTTGTACATTTAAAAGCAATGCATTACTTTACTAGTTACTTGGAAAAAAGTAATCTGATTACATAACTCAAGTTACTTGTAATGCCTCCAACACTGCTGTTAACACATGTGGCCTGTTAATGTGATATTAGCAGAAAAGGAAAGGGGAAAGTTATTATATTTTGATTAAAAATTACAAAGACAAATGTTGTTTTTTTGATCGAGCACCAGTGCATCATTTAAAATAGACCTAGGAACATGTATTTAGAATAGGGTTGATTTTGAATGTCATGTCAACTTTAACTAAAGGTGAAATGAAAAATATTCACATTTTATGGAGTCAATATACTTAATATTAAGTATTAATGAGAGTCAACACTTATATCGATTGAGAAGACTACAGAAACCTTTCAAAAGCAATGAACAAACATTGTTTTTTATCAAACTCTAGAAACTCAGCATTGTGAGTGTTTGATTCTGTGGATCAGCTTAAGCGCCTTACAGAAAGTGAGGAAATGTCAGCTGCCAACTCAATCTTCTGTCCACTTTGGAAGTGAATACAATCTTGATTTCCTTCCCATCATCTCTCTTTAGAGCTCTGGACCCTCACATTAACATTCTCCAGACTTTATTTACCCACCCCAAAGGTTTTCATGAGGCATCTTTCATGCTCAGCTGCTCTATTATCTTTAAAATAGTTTAGCATCGCAGGCTGCAATCCTCCCTCTCCATCCCCAGAGTTCAGTCTTCCTGCACACACACACACACATATGAAACTCTGCCTGCTGGCTGTTTGTTGCTGTTGCATGCAAAATGTGTGCCAAGGCAGAGCAGCTGGAAACCAATTTGATGCATTTCAAAAGAAAAAAACTTCCTCTGCTCTCTCTGCAAAGCCAACTGACGGAGAGAAATGGAGGGATGTGCTGGGTCTGTAATTAATTGTACCACAAACATATGAATAAATCATGGGGCTGCATTTATGTTCACACACAAGAGCATTGTCACATATCATTTAGTAATGATAATGAATGCAACACTCTAGAGGTCAAAAGGTTCAAAGACTTGGTTTATCATCTAATATGCAGATACATGCAGTACATACAGTATATGGTATGAATTAGGATACAATTTTTGCTGACTATTTTAAACAACCAAACTTTGAACATTAACTTTAAACAGCAACATTGTATTTGTAGATACTACTAGGCAAAAAAAGCACTGTATAAAAGAAACTGTAATATTACCACAGAGACCATGAGACCACAAAGAAAGACAAATTAAACATTTATTAAAGCTTACTTTCAATCCAATTTTAAATCTGGAAGGAAAAAAAATGCTACTTTTCTTCCTTTACTGCATGTTTTCATCAGATGCCCTTGAACAGCAGGTCAAAGAAGACGCATCACTGATGTCTGAATGAGAGTTCTGAGAAAAGCATCAACCTCTTCTTGGGAGTTTGAGCATTTACCCAACTCCCAAAGACCAAATATTTCTGTTCCTGTAGAGGATAACTCAGACAGCCCTTCACACAGAATACATTCTTGCGGTAAATAGCTAGATGGAGCACAACCAAACTGAACAGGAGGAGCATTTATAGGCACTTACACCGATCAGGCATAACATTACGACCACCTTCCTAATATTGTGTTGGTCCCCCTTTTGCTGCCAAAACAGCCCTGACCCGTCGTGGCATGGACTCCACTAGACCCTTGAAGGTGTGCTGTGGTATCTGGCACCAAGATGTTAGCAGCAGATCCTTTAAGTCCTGTAAGTTGCGAGGTGGGGCCTCCATGGATCGGACTTGTTTGTTCAGCACATCCCACAGATGCTCGATTGGATTGAGATCTGGGGAATTTAGAGGCCAAGTCAACACCTCAAACTCGTTGTGCTCCTCAAACCATTCCTGAACCATTTTTTGCTTTGTGGCAAGGCGCATTATCCTGCTGAAAGAGGCCACAGCCACCAGGGAATACCGTTTCCATGAAAGGGTGTACATGGTCTGCAACAATGCTTAGGTAGGTGGTATGTGTCAAAGTAACATCCACATGGATGGCAGGACCCAAGGTTTCCCAGCAGAACATTGCCCAAAGCATCACTCTGCCTCCGCCGGCTTGCCTTCTTCCCATAGTGAATCCTGGTGCCGTGTGTTCCCCAGGTAAGCAACGCACACGCACCCGGCCATCCACGTGATGTAAAAGAAAAAATGATTCATCAGACCAGGCCACCTTCTTCCATTGCTCCGTGGTCCAGTTCTGATGCTCATGTGCCCACTGTTGGCGCTTTCGGCGGTGGACAGGGGTCAGCATGGGCACCCTGACTGGTCTGCGGCTATGCAGCCCCATACGCAACAAACTGCGATGCACTGTGTATGTATTCTGACACATTTCTATCAGAACCAGCATTCTTGAGCACCTTCTTGAGCAATTTGAGCTACAGTAGCTCGTCTGTTCGATCGGACCACACGGGCCAGCCTTCGCTCCCCACGTGCATCAATGAGCCTTGGCCGCACATGACCCTTTCGCCGGTTCATCACTGTTCCTTCCTTGGACCACTTTTGATAGATACTAACCACTGCAGACTGGGAACACCCCACAAGAGCTGCAGTTTTGGAGATGCTCTGACCCAGTCGTCTAGCCATCACAATTTGGCCCTTGTCAAACTCGCTCAAATCCTTACGCTTGCCAATTTTTCCTGCCCCCAGATTCATCTGATTGGTCCAAAAACTGACAGTGATGCATATTGAGTTAAGACAAAAGACTGTTTTAAAGCCACAATATGTAATTTTTCACCGCTAGAGGTCGCTTATTCAAAACAAAGGCGTAACTTGATGACACCTTGATTTCGAGGAGCTTTTATTATGCTGCAGATGACCGTTTATTATGTCGCTTTTTCCGGTCATGTGTATGTGGGGTAACGCAGTACTGTGCATTCGCTCAGCGGCTACTATGAGACACTTGTTGCACACTGCAGTAAGCTACTGTAGATCGAGATTAGGCATGGTAAAACATGGTACTCGCAATAAATCAAGAAAACGAGATTTAAACAGTAAGACTAACTGTGCTGAGCTATATAACGATGATTAGTTTTCTGTCACTGAATGTTTCCAAACAGTTGCTTACCTGTCTAATAAAACATAATAATATATTAAAGTGTCTTTGGTGTTTCCACGGAAATCAAGAGTAACTCGGGTATGATGTCATTGACGCACGGACAAGTTTTTAAACATTTAACCATTCTTGGAAACATTTAGGATAATGTAAGTACACAAGTCAACAAAATATATAACATTGTTCTACTGGTTTTTGGATATTTTCATAAATGCTAAAAATAACAGTCAGACATGAAGAATTAAGAATTAAAAAAAAAAAAGTGCAGGTGGAAGCAAAAACACATTGATATCCCTGCATTTATTACGCAGCTCTATGGAACTGGCCTACTTTATTCTGATTGGTCAATCTCTGCATTCATCCTCTTGATATTTCCTAATATTCACTAGCCTATATGCGAACGCTTATCCTGACTCTGGTGCTACTGTCAAGTCCCTTGTATCACTGAAAGCCCCTTTCCATCACAAAATGTCATTTTGACATAAAAAGCTGAAATTATGAAATACTAAGTCATAATTATGACTTAAAAAGTCAATGGCATAAGTCGAAACGATAACACTTTATTTTGATGGTCCCTTTTGAACATTCTGTTGACTATAAGTAACTTTGCAACTACATGTCAACTAACTCTCATTAGAGTAGACTGTCTGCTTAATATCTGCTAACACTTTATTGTGATAGTCCACCAACAGACATTCTACTGACTATAAGTAACTTTGCAACTACATGTCAAATTATTCTAACCCTAACCTTACCAGTCTACTAATAACTCTAACACTCTAGTGAGAGCTAATAGACATGTAGGTGCAACGTTACTTATAGTCAACAGAATGTGTTAAAAGGACCATCAAAATAAAGTGAAACCGTTGAAACAAGTCATAATTATTAGAAAAGTTAAAATTATGATATTAAAAGTCAAAAATATTTTTTGATGACATTTTTGTCATAATTATGACCTTTTCAAACTCAGAATTATGACTTTTTAAATCATAATTAACCCTTTATCTCATAATTTTCTAAAACCTTTTTTCTCATAATTATGACTTATTTCGTAAATTTCGACGATCATAATTATAATTTACCAAAGAATTATTTTTTTCTTATTTGGAAGAAATGGGCTTCCATACGTATCACACAACACTCTTTTGTTTCATACAAACAAAATTGGTGGCATCTTGCGTCTCAGTTTAGATTGTAGTGAAAATGTCCTTAGAGGACTTACTGTAATATTGTGGCTGTGTTCATCTTGTTGCTAGGCCGATTGTTTCATACGTTTTAAAGAACTATTTCATTTTCTTTCAGTCGGTCATTATAAAAAAACAAAAAACGACAGGATGATCGAGATCCCCATGTGGAGCGGAGTGCATTATCCCTTGCTTAATCATCATAAACATCAATATTGTGAGCTTCACTTTAATCTGTAATGAAAAAGACAATTCATACAAATCCTGTGTATCTGTATCCCTAGCAACATCACATGCACTGCGACTCCAAGGTTTAGAACAACCAACCATGCCCAAAAATCAACATTCGAAGCTGAGGAACTGAACGTGTGTGACTCACTCTATTAATCTCTCAATTATTTGTCACACCATATTATACGTCAGACAAATCATCATCTGTGCGATTGCAAGATATTAGTAAATACAAAACCACGGGTATTAGGAGGCCCGTCTCTAATGTAAAATTCTCACGCTTATCTGTCTTCCTGTGATCCTCATATATGGAGTGCTCATGCTGTCCATGCCTCAGGAGAAGACAGTCGAGAATGTGCCTTTGAATGCCTTTAGGTTATTACTCAAATCCGTTCAATTAGCCCTCGCTCTTTCAATGCTGTTCCTCAGAGAGCAGCTTCATGATAGTGATTACTCCCTCTGTCTATGGCGTCACCAACTCTATCCAAGGTTTCCAAACGCACACGCACACGCTTGATAATTCCACATAAGGTGAAAGAAGGTAAATAAACAGAGAAATCTTCCATATACAGAGCCATCTCTGCTCTTTATTTGAAGTTTTGAATGAAAAGGAGTGGTGTGTTCCAGAGGAACTTATTTACATATCAGAGTATTTTGTGTACTGCAAAAAATTTCTGTTAAATATATGAAGAAAATGACAGCCGTGGTTGGCAGAAATTGACTGTAAAATGTGGAACAGTTAAGGGATGCAATTTCTGAATATTTTACAGCGTATAAACAGTACTTCATTAACTGATGTGATTTACAGTTAACCAATTTAACTGCATTAAATTATTACATTTGTCGTACACCCTTTTTCTAATAAAATTGCAGACATTTTTTGCAATGCCTTTTTTTTATCACCTTCACTGTATACTTCAGACCTCTAAATGTCTGCTGTAATCATGCTGTAATCTATTTTCCTGCTGAAATTACATTTTGTGTTAGGAGACAGATGCTGAGAAACATTTAGGTAAACAGTGACTCACAGCAGAATTACATTTTAGAGGCACATTTGATGTTATTCTCAAACCTTCTATTTAGAAAGAAGAAATTAATCTGTACCCTTTTGGACCACAAACACCTCCAAGGCGGTCCTCTGGCCATGCCCCTATGCCAAAAATATGGTGTCATGTAAATTTGAACACAACCTAAAGATGGTGGCACTAGCAAAAACAATGAATCCCATTACTTTGGAAGCCAGCAAATCAGCATTTGGTCCTTTCCAAAAAGCTCCTGTGACCTTGACAAGCTTCCTCTCGCCAGCCTAGTCCCGTCAGCATTCATGTTTTATAACCGGGGCAGTGGCGGTTCATCAGCCCTCTTGGCATCTGGGTCATATGTGAGGCAATCTAATCAGAGAATTGCTGCAGCGTAGAGGAGGCTGATCCAAACCCACTGAACAGTCACAGTCCAGGAGCCTTTGTGCACCACTAAATATTCTCTGTTCAGGTGGAAATAACAGACCCCACTGCTGGCCAGATGGTGTTATTAAAGTCTGGGCAGACATGAGGCAGTCAGAAGCCAAGACACAAGCTCTGCACCTCCCACTCACCAGCGTATGCCGTTATCTGCATTTAACTGCATTTAATTGCCAATGGCAGAAAACTTTGATCAAGAGCATGACATTATTTCCTGTAGACTTTATCTCCATCTGTTAACAAAAATCAAGGATTCAAAACTGCTAGGATGATCATTATTGTAAATTATTTCCTCTCTAGGGAGGCTACTATTAATTTTAAATCATTTTTTTTTAAAGGGATAGTTCACCCCAAAATGAAAATTCTGTCATCATTTACTCACCATCAAGTTGTCCCAAACCTGTATGAGTTTCTTTCTTCTGTTGAACACAAAATAAGATATTTTGAAGAACGTTGGTGACCCTACAGTTGACGGTAGCCATTGACTTTCATAGTATTTTTTTTTTCCTACTATGGAAGTCAATGGCTACCGTCAACTGTCTGGTCACCAACATTCTTCAAAATATCTTCTTTTGTGTTCAACAGATGAAAGAAACTCATACAGGTTTGAAACAACTTGTAAATGATGACAAAAATTTGGGTGAACTATCCCTTTAAGGGAAATAATCAGCCCAATACACATCTGTATGTAGGCCAGTAAGGAACGCACACAGTATGGAATATATAATTGACATAAGTTTTGTGTGTGTGCCATATTCTTTATAAGCTACACATACAAGATTGGAGAACCATTTCTGAATTAGTTTATTGCTACTTTATGCATTAGCAAATCAAGACTGTGACTAATCAGTCAGCTTCACATTGAAAAACAATGACAAAAAAACAGAACGGTTATTTAAATTCTGAATAAACTATATACAGAAAGCAAATCAAAGAATGAAAGAGCCTTCCCTTTATAATGTCAATCACAAATGAGCTCTGCACTAAGAGTATTTGTGAGAGTGCGAAAATAAATCTGCATGCGCTGAACAAAACTTTGGTGTCTTTAGTGGACTAAGAATTTTTTCTTATTAATTGTTCTATTAATTATTTAGATACTTAGATCAAGTAAATACTGAAAAATGTTATTTTGTTTACTTACTATTCTGAAGTTCTAATAACATGCAACTTTCAGGAACACAATTAACGCAGTCAAGTTATTAAAATTAAAAGTAAAATAGTTCAGTCAAGACATTTCCTTAAAACAGTAAAGTAAATTAATTCAATTTCAACTTTTTGAAATTCTACAAACATGAGCAATACTGTTGATATTATGCTACTTAAATGTAATTAAGTAAACGTATGTAATAAAACAGCTGATTTCTGTCATTTAGTCAGTTCTCACTGTGACCAGCGCTTCCCTCCCTGTGAGCTTGGTGAAGATCCAGCCTGGCATTTGTTTTCTACATTATCTGCTGTCCTGTCCGTCCTTCCAGATGGAACCAAATATCATCTCACCCTCCCAACAGCTCTCTACACTCAAGGGTTCTGCTTCCTCCTCCATCCCGCTTGTAATTACTCACCCAATGGACAAATAGATGGTTCCATTATCCGAGTCATTATCGTTCGTATAGGCCAGCAGCATCAGGCAATTTCATGCCCCAGCATTTGTCAGCTTTGTGCTCTCATGGAGATGCAAGGGTTGCGAAAGAAAAATATCTCATTTTTCATTATTGCTAATTATCCTCTACGCACTGCCCTCTACTTCTTACATTCTGTTTAGTACATTTCCCAGGCTGTTAGCAATAAATGCCAAAAATATGGCCTAAAAAGGCACTCGACAGAAAATCTCTTTTGTCTCTGAGACATGCTCAATGCATTTTCATTAAAATTTCCATTGCAATAAAGAAGTGAACTTGAAAGCAACATATAAAAGCTGTTCCACAAACCAATTTAATTCTCCAACTCCTAAATGAGACAACAGAATTCATTAACACTGCACGCCAACGCTCCTCCGTTATGACTCAAAGCCACCCACGACATGGTCAAGAAATAAATAACAAAAACTAAATGCTTAAGCCACGAGGCTTGTTACACTGTTTAACCTAACTATCTATGGGAGTCTATGTGCTAACCAATTACATTTTTGTTAAAACATACCATGTAGGGGGAAAAAAATCCATAAACACATTTACTATACATCAGACAAAGTAAATTTCAATAACTTACATAAACAATGGACAAAAATACCCACTATGCTAGTCAAACATACCAGGTGTCAAGGTTTGACTGCTTAGCAAGACCCCATTAAAGACCCCATGCAAGACCTCATGTAACTACACCATCCTGGACCCCAAAAAGACAAAGGGCCCTATTTTAACGTTCTGAGCGCATGGTCTGAAGCGCATGGCGCAGGTGCACTTAGGGCGCGTCCGAATCCACTTTTGCTAGTTTAACAACGGAAAAAACGGTCAGCACACCAGGCGCATGGTCTAAAAGGGTTGTACCAAGTCTCTTAATGAGTCATGGGTGTGTTTTAGGTGTAACGTGCAATAAACCAATCAGAGT
The DNA here is from genome assembly GCA_039654105.1 of Coreius guichenoti. Taxonomy (NCBI): domain Eukaryota; kingdom Metazoa; phylum Chordata; class Actinopteri; order Cypriniformes; family Gobionidae; genus Coreius; species Coreius guichenoti. The sequence goes on along the minus strand of CM077172.1, from coordinate 11,678,694 downwards.
CTCATCTCCTATTCCCTTTAAAAAAAGCCAGTTGGGCTTGCACCATGGTGGATTCGCTATTTACATGGCGGAATTTGCGAGCGGAAAGAGAGGAATCCTTTTATTTTTAATATTTAAAAATGTTTGTGTGCTGCTGTGCGTCCCTGTGTGTGTAATAAGCAGAGTGTACGTGTGTTGTGCACCCGCCTATAGGCGCATATTACTAACGCCCCTTTAAACAACACAAAAAATACTGCGCTATTGACTTTAAATCAGGTTTTTGTTGGTCAATGGCGCAGTCGTTTTCAGTTACCTCAAAATAGCAACGCCAACAATGCGCCTGAACACACCTTGTTTTCAGACCAGCACGCCCATGGGTGAACAGATGGGCGCAAGTGCATTTGCTATTTAAACAACGTGGCGCTGGACGTGAAACTGATAACTGCGTCGGGCTGAAACTAGCAAAAAACACTTGCGTTGCGACTGCGTCGCATTGCACCGGGTGTATAATAGGGCCCAAAATCTTTTTCCACTGATGAATATGAACATGCAAAATGTTTTGCAATCAACATATCTACAATATTTCATTGTATATAGCTGCAATGGGATTTTAGTGTGTAAATAAAAAAACAATGATGTCATAACCTTACAAGATTAAGATATATAAGATTTTATTATGTAGTATAATATTATAACAATGTTTTGAGAATAAAGTCAAAATTGTGTGTATAAAATCATATCATTAAAAGATTAAAACTAATATTATGGGAATACAACTACAATTGTGAGAATAAAACCTTTATTTCAATTTTGAAATTAATATAGTAATATTATGGGGGGGGGGGGGGGTAAGAAAAAAGTATCCAAGTAATGTTAATTTATGCATATTCCTAATCTATAATATATAATCACACCTTTTCTCATAATTGTGATTGTTTTTCTCTAAATAATTTTACTTCATTTGCACAATATACAGTGCCCTCCATTAATATTGGCGCCCTTGGTAAATATGAGCAAAGGCGGCTGTGAAAATAAATCTAAGATTTATAGCAGAGGCGGTCAGGTTTTGATATTTTTTATCTCTTGATATCTGCTAGAATCCATGATACCATACACCGATCAGGCATAACATTATGAAGTGGTGAAGTGTGTGGGATATATTAGGCAGCAAGTGAACATTTTGTCCTCAAAGTTGATGTGTTAGAAGCAGGCAAGAGGCTAGACGACTGGGTCAGAGCATCTCCAAAACTGCAGCTCTTGTGGGGTGTTCATGGTCTGCAGTGGTCAGTATCTATCAAAAGTGGTCCAAGGAAGGAACAGTGGTGAACCGGCGACAGGGTCATGGGCGGCCAAGGCTCATTGATGCACGTGGGGAGCGAAGGCTGGCCCGTGTGATCCGATCAAACAGACGAGCTACTCTAGCTCAAATTGCTCAAGAAGTTAATGCTGGTTCTGGTAGAAAGGTGTCAGAATACAAAGTGCATCGCAGTTTGTTGCGTATGGGGCTGCATAGCCGCAGACCAGTCAGGGTGCCCATGCTGACCCCTGTCCACCGCTGAAAGTGCCAACAGTGGGCACGTGAGCATCAGAACTGGACCACGGAGCAATGGAAGAAGGTGGCCTGGTCTGATGAATCACATTTTCTTTTACATCACGTGGATGGCCGGGTGCGTGTGCGTCGCTTACCTGGGGAACACAGATACCACAGCACACCTTCAAGGGTCTAGTGGAGTCCATGCCTTGACGGGTCAGGGCTGTTTTGGCAGCAAAAGGGGGACCAACACAATATTAGTCATAATGTTATGCCTGATCGGTGTATATCTGAATAAGATGTCCAGGACCTCCAGCAAATAAATAGGCCCACAAACATTAAAGATCCAGCAGTATATTTAACCATTTTTTTTATTTCATCTGATCATAGAATCCAGTCCTTTTTGAAGTTCCAGTCGTGTCTGACAACTGAAAATGCTGGAGTTTGTTTTTGGATGAGCAAGGAGGATTTTTCTTGAAATGCTCCCAAACAACATGTGGTGATGTAGGTGCTGTTTAATCTCTGCAATTCTACAGCTGTGATCCTTGGAGAGTCTTTGGCCACTCAAACTCTCCTCCTCACCGTGCATTATATAGACACACGTCCTTTTCCAGGAAGATTTTGCTTTAGCTATTTTCTTACAGCCACTTTCTATTTTGTGAAGCTAAACAATCTTTTGCTGCATATCAGAACTATATTCTTTGGTTTTACTCATTGTGATGAGTGATTAAGGGAATTTGGCCTTTGTGTTTGCTCATATTTATACTCCTGTGGAACCGGAAGTCATGGCTGGACAATTTCATGTTCCTAGTCACCCTGGTGACTAGAAAAACATTTATTTCATAATCTGAGTTTCCCCCCACTTTTAATTGTTTTACTTCATTGAAAGGTTAGAATTTTGTGAATTTTTTGAATGAAAGATCAAAAGGATAAACAATGCAGATTTATTTTCACAGCCGCCTTTGCTAATATTTACCATGGGTGCCAATATTAGTGGAGGGCACTGTAACTCCTTTAATTCTTTATTCTTTATTCTCCAAAAACATGAGTTAATCCACATAACTGTGCCATAAATGAGGTAGCACACATGCTGTTTATTTAATAGAGGAATAATTTTGACAGTATATACGCATAACGCATTCAAAACTGACAATGTGACAACTAATTATTTACTTCAAAGCACCTACAATGAGCCCAAAACTATTTCACAGCGACACGTTAATCATCATGACTATTTTAAAGAAAACGATAATATAAATGTACATTACGTTATAATCCTGCAAGATGCCATAAAAACTATAGAATTCATTCTTTGCATACATTATTTTCTCTAATGTTGTCTGACTCTCTAAATCCTTATTCTAATTCTGCCAGCAGAGGTTGGACATATAGAGAGGCTGTCAGGCTGAGTGCAGAGGCAGAATTCTCTTTTTGAAGAAAGATAAAAGAATAGAGAGCATCCTAAGCACTCTGGCTAATTGTATTTGACCAACAAGTCCATCCTTGCCAACCATGTTCTCCTCTGAGGTTCAACACGGTTAGACAGAACAAAGAGCTGGATTCACAGGTTTGTGAAAAGAGAAGGACTTCAGTAGCAAAGACAGGCGTTCGCCTTTGATCCCACATGAGGCCAACACTGACAATGCCCCATCCTTTTGTCTTTGATAGAATGAAAATGAGTTAATGATCTCAGCACTTGTGCAAAAGTTGCCAGAAGATGGTAGTAAATTGTTTTTTAATTACATACCATGGAAAAGGAAGTTGTGCCGTTGCCTTCCTATTTATCGAGTGGTCATTTTGTCCAACCAACCTCGTCTGTAAACATAAATATTGATAGCCATTAGCAACAGCTCACATTCTGACTGGGGCTAGTTGTCACAAGTGTTATGTCTTAGTAAATAAAATATATAAATAATAAATAAAAATAAGTAAATATAATTAATAATAACAATGGGAAATATACACTCACCTAAAGGATTATTAGGAACACCTGTTCAATTTCTCATTAATGCAATTATCTAATCAACCAATCACATGGCAGTTGCTTCAATGCATTTAGGGGTGTGGTCCTGGTCAAGACAATCTCCTGAACTCCAAACTGAATGTCAGAATGGGAAAGAAAGGTGATTTAAGCAATTTTGAGCGTGGCATGGTTGTTGGTGCCAGACGGGCCGGTCTGAGTATTTCACAATCTGCTCAGTTACTGGGATTTTCACGCACAACCATTTCTAGAGTTTACAAAGAATGGTGTGAAAAGGGAAAAACATCCAGTATGCGGCAGTCCTGTGGGCGAAAATGCCTTGTTGATGCTAGAGGTCAGAGGAGAATGGGCCGACTGATTCAAGCTGATAGAAGAGCAACTTTGACTGAAATAACCACTCGTTACAACCGAGGTATGCAGCAAAGCATTTGTGAAGCCACAACACGCACAACCTTGAGGCGGATGGGCTACAACAGCAGAAGACCCCACCGGGTACCACTCATCTCCACTACAAATAGGAAAAAGAGGCTACAATTTGCACGAGCTCACCAAAATTGGACAGTTGAAGACTGGAAAAATGTTGCCTGGTCTGATGAGTCTTGATTTCTGTTGAGACATTCAGATGGTAGAGTCAGAATTTGGCGTAAACAAAATGAGAACATGGATCCATCATGCCTTGTTACCACTGTGCAGGCTGGTGGTGGTGGTGTAATGGTGTGGTGGATGTTTTCTTGGCACACTTTAGGCCCCTTAGTGCCAATTGGGCATCGTTTAAATGCCACGGCCTACCTGAGCATTGTTTCTGACCATGTCCATCCCTTTATGACCACCATGTACCCATCCTCTGATGGCTACTTCCAGCAGGATAATGCACCATGTCACAAAGCTCGAATCATTTCAAATTGGTTTCTTGAACATGACAATGAGTTCACTGTACTAAAATGGCCCCCACAGTCACCAGATCTCAACCCAATAGAGCATCTTTGGGATGTGGTGGAACGGGAGCTTCGTGCCCTGGATGTGCATCCCACAAATCTCCATCAACTGCAAGATGCTATCCTATCAATATGGGCCAACATTTCTAAAGAATGCTTTCAGCACCTTGTTGAATCAATGCCACGTAGAATTAAGGCAGTTCTGAAGGCGAAAGGGGGTCAAACACAGTATTAGTATGGTGTTCCTAATAATCCTTTAGGTGAGTGTATAATGAAAGTACTGGGACAATTTATACAATTTAAAAATTGCGAGAATAAAATCATAGCATTATGAGATCAAAATGGTAATATTATGAGAAATATAAAAGTATTGGGCAATAAATTTATTCAATTTAAAAATTGTAAGAGTAAAATCATTTTGTACAATTTATACACTTAATAATAATAATAATATTTGTTAGTCAAAATAATGGCTTGATATGTTCACCTTTATGTTTGATAATTGCTTCACTGTTTAAAGTCTACAGTAGACTGTTTAATGGCAGGCTCTATATACTTATATACTGTGACAACATGCCCCAGTATTGTGGCTACAAAAGTGACTGCAAGTTAATGGAAGTAGGAACTTAAGCAAAATACACATGCAAAACTACCATTTCTTTTCTTCTATCTTCTGTTCATTTGCCTCCCGTTGTGTGATTTACGGATAATTGAACTCTCAGCATTCACAACAGCAAAAGGTTGTATTTCAAACCGGTGCAGTAAAAACAGCAGTATCTATAATTTAGTAAAACATCCCATTATGGTCCAATCCACCTCATTAGTATGTGAACAGCAAAAGACCTGGCTATAAATCAACAATATTACCAGCCAGAATTACTGCCTTCACTATGCACATATGTCTCCCTAATACCTACATGATTGGCTTTTTTTTTTTCTTCTTCTTTTTTTTTTTTTTTTTTTTGCAACAGTGCACTTGTCTTAAATACTTAATTGTTTATGTGATTTTAATTTCAAGACATCACAATCAAGGAATCATTACTACGTACACAATGCCCTGCATGCTCATTATCATATATTTAACTGTCTATGTGGTGATGTGCATATAGAATCATTATCTTGACAGCTACAAATTTCAAAACAAACTGTCATGTTTGCTGAGAACACAAATCTAATTTGCTATTTAGCTGCGAATAAACATATTTTCAATATGTGTGGTCTGCAGTGTTGTGGGAGCTATTTTGAAACTGGAGCTTATAAAACTATACAAGCTAATCACAATATAAAGTAGTTAAACTACAGTCAATATACAAAAAAAAAACAACAACAACAAAAAAAAAAACAGGTACTGAAAAGGTACTATCAATTATAACTACACTGAAGCTACTTAAGGGTGCAATATCTTTTTAAATATATAACCATCAAATTATATCATTTATAATTTAATCAGATCCATTGTTGGCACAAAAACATTTTTTTTTTAATTGAATGAATAAATTAATGTTTAAATTAATTAATCAAACTGATCAACATACAACAAAAAACTAGAATACTCCTTAAAATAAATAACTAAAATAAGACCAACTAAACGTTCTGACTAATAGATAAATAGATAGATAAAGAAAAAAATAAATAGATAAAAGATAAATAGACAAATAGATAAATAAATAAATACATAGATAAATAAATAGATAGATAATAAATAAATAAACAAACAAATAGATAAATACATACACACACATAATTAAATAAATGTCACGTAGCAGTTATTTTAGTCTTGTTTTTATTAATATTTTTGTTTATATTTTCTTTTTTCATTTTAATTCAGTTAAAGTTTTAGTAAATGTTGTTTTTGTCTTTTTTTTTTTAAGGTGTCTAAAATAGTTTAGATTCATTTATTTTAGTTTTAGTTTTTTAGTTCAAGTTAAAAATGAAAATGGGAAATGTTGCCATGGCAACTGGCTGAAATAAGTTTTTTTTTTGTGTGTATTTTATTTCATTTCAGTTAAGGTTTATTTGGAATTTTTTTTTTTTTTTTTTTATGTCTTTTAGGTTTTAGTTTTAATAACCCTGCCATGTGCTGACTCAAATCTGTGATATTTGTTGAATCTGCTAATTTACAAAAAAAAATAAAAATAAAAATAAAAATTGACTGAACAAATTCACTAGAATGAATCAGACTTTCCAATTCTACATAGAATGAATCGCTGTGGTATACATGATACATGATGTGTGATACACAGACATTTATGGTGCTTTTGCATCCCTTGTGAAGCTTTAACCCCAGACTTCGGTGAAAGGCAAAATTCAAATTTTTTTGTGTGAACTGTCCCTTTTAATCAAACAACAACAAAGTATAGGAAAGCCGTGCAGAATAAACATTAATATTGGAATCACAGCGGACCGAAGTCATAACAGAACATCTATCACAGCACAATTTAGCCCATTCTCCTCATCTCTGACAGCTTATATTCTGTGTAATATCCTCATGCTGATGCAGTTAAGCTTTGCCTCTATTTATTAATTCATGAATTCACATGAATCTCTCAGCTTCCTTGACTAGATGCAGAGTAACAGTGTGGGGAATTATGCTACCACAGATTGGTACACAAACAGTGGGCACTGCAAGCTTGGCAGAATATTCTCTGGAGGGAGAGAGATAGATCAGTGTGTGAGAAACTTCAGCTGAGTCAGTGTAAACAAACACAAATTACAAGAGGGTGCGCCATGGTGACACAGCCTTCATTTTTAACATAAGACTCAGACTGGGAACGAGATTTGCAAGGGTAAACAAAAACCACTGAGTAAATGGGTTTGCTATTTTCAAATTTCAACATTGTTCTTCTATTTTTAGTTGCTTTTAGCTGCTGGAAAAAAGCAAAGAACACTTCCCACACCCACACAATTAAAGGGATTGTTCACCCAAAAATTAAAATTAGCCCTTGATTTACTCACCCTCAAGTCATCCTAGGTGTATATGACATTCTTCTTTCAGAAGAATACAATCGGAGTTATATTAAAAAATGTCCTGGTTCTTCCAAGCTTTATAATGGCAGTGAATGGCTGTTTCTGTTTTGAAGTCCATAAAAGTGCATCTATCCATCATAAAAGTGTATGACATAGGACGCTCTGGTGAGAATATGCTAGTTCTCGCAAGAACCAAGTTTGATTCTTACGCGTTCGTCACCAGAACTTACACTACGCCTGAGTCCTACGTCCTACGCTGGAACACCAGTCTCTTGTGAATGCGCATGCGACAGTTAGCGGAAGTTAGAGATTACAGTTTGTAAAGTTTTAAATATGGATATTTTTCTTACACAAACGCATCGCTTCGCTTCAGAAGGCCTTTATTAACCTCCCGGAGCCGTGTGGAGCACTTTTATGATGGATAGATGCACTTTTATGGACTTCAAAACAGAAACAGCCATTCACTGCCATTATAAAGCTTGGAAGAGCCAGCACATTTTTTAATATAACTCAGATTGTATTCGTCTGAAAGAAAAATGTCATATACACCTAGGATGACTTGAGGGTGAGTAAATCATGGGGTAATTTTCATTTTTGAGTGAACTAACCCTTTAAAGGTGTATTATTTCATTTTTTGATTACCTAATTTTGAGCAACATGACATGACAAAACAAGCCCTCACATTATCAATGTTCCCATTAGAATTAACAAGGAAGTTCTTTTGCTTTCACTATCATGGTGTAAACAGGAGATTTTTTTCAGCAGTGTAGACAACTTCATTGATTATAATGGGAGTTTTCACGTCTAGAAGTTTAGTGCTGGCTTAAACTGCAAATCTGCAGCGTCGACAGCTTTGTTGATTATAATCAGAGCATTCTACCATAGGTTTGTCGCAATGCTCGATCTATAATCTATCTATAATGTATTTAAAATTCATTTGAAAAAAATGTTTTGTTTTCGATGCTGCTAGGTGAACCAATGTTAAAGAGATAGTTCACCCAAAAATTTTAATTTGCTGTTAATTTACTCACCCTCAGGCCATCCAAGATGTAGGTGACTTTTTTCTTCAGTATAACAGTAAATAAGATTTTTAACTGAAACCGTGGTCCTTGGTGATCCATATGATGCAAGTCAATGGCTACCGTCACTTTGGGAGTAAAAAAAAAACATATACAGGCTTAACAAAACTAATACCTGTGGCTCCTGACGATACATTGATGTCTTAAGAAAGCAAAACGATCGGTCTGTGCAAGAAACTGAACATTATTTACAACATTATTACCTGTAATCCACGGCCTTGGCAAATGGTCCTGAGCGCGTTCATGACAGTCTGGAGTGTGAGCTTCCTGTCGCATTATGACGTATGCGCGGGAGCGCAAACATTGTGAATCTGTGAAAAGTCAATTTTCCAGATTGATTGACATATGTTGAGTGTTGGAAACGTCTCGGTTACGTATGTAACCCTCGTTCCCTGAAGGAGGGAACGGAGACGTACGTCGGAACTGACCGACGAATTGGGATCTATTTTCGGAGACCAATCTACTTCGAGTGTTAAAAAACGAGCCAATGAGGATTGGCATGCGGTTGACGCATTCCACGACCCGCCCCGCATCGCGGGTATAAATACGGAAGTGGAAGCACCGCATATCGCTTTTCAACTGAGGAGCCGAGACGAGTGATTCGGCCTTCAGCTGAAGCACAGCACCTGGCGACGGGACGTACGTCTCCGTTCCCTCCTTCAGGGAACGAGGGTTACATACGTAACCGAGACGTTCCCTTTCAGTCGGTCACGTTCGACGTACGTCGGAACTGACCGACGAATTGGGATCCCTACCAACACGCCAGGGATGCTGGCCCTTCCAGCGCCCTGCCTGAGCTCACTGGACCACACCTATGTTGGAGTGGGAGTCAGGGCTCCCGGCAGGGAAGGTCAGTCACTGCTGTTCCTGCAAGACCCACTCAGTGTGACTATTGGATAACGCTGGGAAAGCGTGCCCGTCTCGTGGAGATGGCCCGCTGCGGAGCCACGTCCTTCAGAGGAAGGAGAGGTGGCGAAATACACATAAGGACTAACCTATCAGGGTAGTACTACATATGGCAGTCTCTGGGGTGGATCCAACCTGGTCCCAGGGGGGAAAGAACACCAACAGAGACGACAGAGCGGGCTCTGTCAAGGGAAAGACACGGGGCTAGCCAAATAGGGTAGCTGGTACCGTGGAGAATACACATATGGGGTTGCCGTTAGGGAACCGCTACATATGGCACCCAGCCTACACACACGTTCCACAAGCATACGGGTGCAGGCCTGGCGTCAGACGGCCGCAACGTCTGACACCGAAGGGGTGACGGAGGAGCTCGACAGGGTTAGCCGTTTCCGGGGAACACAACTGGAGATAATAGACGCACGTATCCGGCCCAGAGGGCGGGAGTGGCGTTGCAAGCCGACACTAGAACGGGCACTTAGCGCTACTGGCCACTGGGGGCGAGGATGCGGGAAGATACCGGCTCTACACGGAGGCTATAGAATCTAGCGAACGTGTTAGGTGTCGCCCAGCCCGCAGCTCTACATATATCTGTCAGCGAGGCGCCTTGAGCCAGCGCCCAGGAGGAAGCTACACTCCTTGTGGAGTGCGCTCGCACCCTGAACGGGCAAGGCACGTCTTGGCACTGGTAAGCCAAGACGATAGCATCCACTATCCAGTGGGCTAACCTCTGCTTGGAGACAGCCTTTCCCTTCTGCTGGCCTCCGTAACAGACGAAGAGCTGTTCTGAGGTTCTAAAGCTTTGAGTTCGGTCCACGTAGGCACGGAGGGCGCGGACGGGACAGAGCAAAGCTAGGGCTGGGTCTGCCTCCTCCGAGGGCAGCGCTTGCAGGTTCACCACCTGATCCCGGAAGGGAGTGGTAGGAACCTTGGGCACATATCCAGGCCGGGGTCTCAGGACAACGTGAGAGTTGGCCGGCCCGAATTCTAGGCACGATTCGTTGACCGAAAGTGCATGCAGGTCCCCCACCCTCTTGATTGAGGCCAATGCAGTCAGGAGCGCTGTCTTCATGGACAGGATGTTTAACTCTGCAGACTGCAAAGGCTCAAAGGGCGGGCCCTGAAGTGCTCTGAGCACCAGGGCTAGGTCCCAAGAGGGTATCGAGGTTGGACGAGGAGGATTCAGTCTCCTCGCACCTCTGAGGAACCTGACGATTAAGTCGTGCTTTCCTAAGGACTTACCTTCCACTGCATCGTGATACGCCGCTATTGCGGCGACGTACACTTTGAGGGTGGAGGGAGACAGCCTTCGCTCCAGCCCATCCTGCAGGAAAGAAAGCACGACATTAACCGAACACCTTCGGGGGTCTTCCCGGCGGGAAGAGCACCACTCAACGAACAGGTTCCACTTCAACGTGTAGAGGCGCCTCGTAGAGGGGGCTCTAGCAGAAGTGATGGTGTCTACCACAGCTTGTGGTAGGCCACCTAGAACCTCCGCGTCCCGTCCAGGGACCAGACATGGAGTTTCCAGAGGTCTGGACGCGGGTGCCATAGAGTGCCCCGCCCCTGAGAGAGCAGGTCCTTCCTCAGGGGGATCGGCCAGGGAGGGGCTGTCGCGAGGAGTGTGAGTTCGGAGAACCAGGTCCGGTTGGGCCAGTAGGGCGCAACTAACAAGACCTGCTCCTCGTCCTCCCTGACCTTGCACAGTGTCTGTGCAAGAAGGCTCACTGGGGGAAACGCATATTTGCGTAGGTCCCGGGGCCAGCTGTGCGCCAGTGCATCCGTGCCGAGGGTGCCCCCGGTCAGGGAATAGTACAACTGGCAATGGGTCGAGTCCGGAGAGGCAAACAGGTCTACCTGCGCGGCTCCGAAGAGGTCCCATATCAGCTGGACACTCCGGGGGTGGAGTCGCCACTCTCCCGGAGGTGTCGGCTGACGAGAGAGCTTGTCGGCTGTCTGGTTCAGCGCACCTGGGATGTGAATGGCCCGAAGCGACCTCAGACGCTTCTGACTCCACAGGAGGAGATGGCGGGCGAGTTGGAGCATGCAACGGGAGCGTAGACCACCCTGACGGTTGATGTACGCAACGGCCGCAGTGCTGTCCGTACGGACCAGTACGTGCTTGCCCTGTAGCGGCTTTTTGAGGCGGCCCAGGGCGAGACGTACTGCCAATAACTCTAGGCAATTGATGTGCCAACACAGTTGGGGCCCCGTCCACAGACCCGAAACTGTGTGCCCGTTGTACGTGGCCCCCCAGCCCGTGGATGAGGCATCCGTGAAGACCACAGCATGCCTGGACACCTGTTCTAAGGGCACTCCCGCCCGTAGAAACAAAGGGTCCGCCCAGGGGTTGAAGGTTTGGCGACAGTAAGGAGTAACTGAGACCCGGTACTTGCCGCTCTGCCACGCCCATCTCGGGACTCGGTCGTGAAGCCAGCGTTGAAGCGGTCTCATATGAAGCAATCCGAGCGGCGTTACCGCGGCTGCAGACGCCATATGCCCCAGGAGCCTCTGAAAATATTTCAGTGGGACCGCTGTCCTGCCTTTGAACGTATTCAAGCAGTTCAACACTGACCGGACTCGCTCCTCTGTGAGGCGCGCTGTCCGGTTGACCGAATCCAGCTCCATACCGAGATAAGAGATCCTCTGTGTGGGACAGAGTTTGCTCTTCTCTCGGTTGACCCGAAGGCCCAACAGGCTGAGGTGACGGAGCACCAGGTCCCTGTGTTCGCACAACTGATCCCGGGACTGGGCCAATATGAGCCAGTCGTCGAGATAGTTGAGAATCCGAACGCCGCGTTCTCTGAGCGGAACAATGGCTGCCTCCGCGACTTTCGTGAAGACGCGAGGCGACAGGGACAGCCCGAAGGGCAAGACTTTGTACTGATATGCCCTCCCCTCGAACGCAAAGCGTAGGAACGGTCTGTGTCGAGGGAGAATGGAGACATGAAAGTACGCGTCCTTCAGGTCGATCGCTGCGAACCAATCTCGGGGACGGATGCATTCGAAAATGCGTTTCTGCGTTAACATTTTGAACGGGAGCTTGTGCAGGGCCCGATTCAGAATGCGCAGGTCCAAGATTGGTCTTAACCCACCACCTTTCTTGGGTACAATGAAGTAGGGGCTGTAGAACCCCGACCTCATATCGGCAGGAGGAACCGGCTCGATCGCGTCCTTCGCCAGCAGGACATCGATCTCGGACCGCAAGACATGGGCATCGCAACTCCGCACAGTGGTGAAGAGGATGCCCCTGTACTTGGGCGGCCGGCGCGCGAACTGAATCGCGTAGCCGAGTCTGATAGTACGGATGAGCCAGCGAGACGGCCTGGGAAGGCCTAGCCAGGCTCCCAGAGACCGAACAAGCGGGACCAACGGCACCACAGACGTACCCGGGGTGGGGCAGCGAGGTGGAGTAGACAGACCCGACTCGGGAGGCCCGGAGGCGGCCCGGAGTGTTGTCTGAGAACTCCAGGGTGGGGCAGAGTATGGGTGAGGAGGCCCAGAGGCGTCCTGGGTGCCCATACTGCTGCCCCCTGGCGAGGGGGAGAGGGGAGGAAAGGAGTGGCGAGGCCCGGGGGCGTCGCGCACTGCCAACCTGGCCCTCTTGGGGCCCAGGGAGGGAAGAAACTGCTCTTTTATTGAGAATGTGGGTACCGCTGGACTCCGGAGAGCCAGCGGCAGGATGTTGAGATGACCAGTAGAGACATTCTCCCCCCGGTCCTCCTCCGGGGGGAGGAGGGGTGCGGACACCACCTCCCCTGGAGCAGCTCCTCTTCTCCCTGGGTTGCCCGTCTCAGGGCCGCTTGCCCTTGCGCTTGCCGGCGGACTTTGCGGGACCCTGGACGGGTTGGGCAGTACCCCTACGCCCGGCACCCTGCTTGCTAGGTGGAGGCTGCTGCTTAGGCTTAGCAGGGGCGGAGGCGGACGCAGGGGGACGCCCTCGGCGACGAGCAGGCGGAGGTGCTGCAGCCGGCGACTGGGTGGAGGCAGCAGCAGGTCGCCGGGGCAGGATGTTCTTGATTGCCTCCGTCTGCTTCTGGGCCACCGAGAACTGCTGGGCGAAGCTCTCGATGGCGTCGCCGAAGAGGCCGGCCTGGCAGACAGGGGCGTTGAGAAACCGTACCTTGTCGGTCTCACGCATATCCGCCAGGTTCAGCCACAGGTGGCGTTCCTGGACCACAAGTGTGGACATCGCCCGACCCAGGGAGCGTGCGGTGACTTTCGTCGCCCGGAGGGCGAGGTCCGTCGCGGTACGCAGTTCCTGCATAACCCCTGGGTCGGAACTACCCTCGTGCAGTTCCTTGAGCGCTTTGGCCTGGTAGACCTGCAGGAGCGCCATGGCATGCAAAGATGACGCAGCTTCTCCACAGGCTGTGTAAGCCTTGCCCGTTAGTGCGGACGAGAACTTACACGCCCGGGAGGGGAGACGCGGATTTCCGCGCCAGTCAGTAGCGGTCTTCGGACACAGTTGCATCGCTACTGACCGCTCGACTGGGGGGATCTCCACGTAACCCTTGGCTGCGCCACCATCAAGGGTAGTGAGGACGGAGGAGTCAGTCGATCGGTTTCTAGCGCTGTAAGGCGCTATCCACGATTTCGTGAGCTCCTGATGCACCTCCGGAAAGAAAGGTACTGGGGCGGGGCGCTGAGAACCAGCGCGGGCCGTCCCGAGATACCAATCGTCCAGCCGCGAGGGTTCGGGACACGGTGGAGGGTTCCACTCGAGCCCAACACTGGCGGCGGCCCGGGCAAGCATAGCCGTGAGCTCCGGATCAGACTCGGGCAGCGCTACCACACCCGAAGGGGGCAGCGCAGCCGAATCCTCATCTCCGGAGTCCATTAGCTCGTCCCCCGATGCGGCTATCGAGACCATGTCCTCAGCCGGAGCCCCGAAAGTAACAGACGGTCTCCCGTGGGAAGGACCAGGCTGCTCTTCCGGAAGCTCCACCGGCGCAGTAGAGGGGGGAGGGGCCCGAGGAGCCTGTTGACCCGGCGGGAGTGCCCTCACAGTAACCCTCAGGTCTCCACCAAAGGCATCAGCCAAAGTAGCAGCCCTCTGCTTCGCAGCAGGAGGGCCACTAGATCGGGGGATGCGCAATGGGACTCCACCCCGTCTGAGGTATTCGAGTCTAGACCGTAGTACTGCGATGGTCATGTTCCCGCAATGGGAACATGAGTCATCCACGAAAGCCGCCTCAGCGTGCTGAACGCCCAAACACGAGAGACAGCGATCGTGTCCGTCAGCTGGGGACAGATAACGACGGCATCCAGAAACACACGGTTTGAATGACATCTTGAAAAAGACGCAGGGTCAAACCGTGTTACTCTTTTAGAAGGAAGAAAAACCGCTCCAATCAGTGCCGAGGCACACAGGGGGATGACCGCGGCTCGCAGCGGTTCAGGGGTGCAAGCCCGCTGAGAGCACTCACCCAGGAAGCTGTGAGAACAGCTGTTTTTTGCGATCTCCGCTGACAGCGCCGTTACACCAACACGTGGACTGGAGTGACCTCTTTGACTTGCTTCGCAACACTCTGTAGAGAACAAAGCACAGTTCGGCTCCGAAGTTGAAAGCGATATGCGGTGCTTCCACTTCCGTATTTATACCCGCGATGCGGGGCGGGTCGTGGAATGCGTCAACCGCATGCCAATCCTCATTGGCTCGTTTTTTAACACTCGAAGTAGATTGGTCTCCGAAAATAGATCCCAATTCGTCGGTCAGTTCCGACGTACGTCGAACGTGACCGACTGAAAGGGAACACATGCATGCTGTTCTCATTTACATAACAAGATGAATTAAAAGTACAAAGGCTTTACCAGTAAGCATCTTGGGCTGAGAGTCTTTTTCTACACATTTCCTCAGTTTCTTCTGGGAAAAGTCAACATAAGCATTCAATCACTCATTAATTCAACTCAATGCATTTTACTTAACCTTTAAAAGTGGCCTTTCCGTCATATTATAAAACTTCAGATCATCTATAATTGAAGTAGTGCAATATAGTAATAGTTTCTTGGAGACCGATCGTTTCACTTCATAAAATGTCAATGTATCGTCAGGAACCACGTGTATTCATTTTGTTTTGTCTGAATGTTTTTTGATTCTCAAAGTGACGGTAACCATTGACTTGCATTTTTTAAATCACCAAGGACCACGCTAAAATTCAGCTAAAAATCTTCTCTACTTTTCTACTAAAGAAAAAATATTAATCTTGGATGGCTCGAGGGTGAGTAAATTAACAGCAAATTTTCATTTTTGGGTGAACTATCCTATACTATAACTATAAGTTGCCTGTTTAGCCACTGTCTTGACTTATTGGGGGTTTTTTTTGTTTTTTTTTATAACAGTAATGACAAAAGCTGGTATGAGTGTAATAATAACGTTATATATTACGTTATATATATAAATATATAATAATAATAATATAATATATAACTTTTATATTGTAATAATTTCACATTTAATCTCCAAATTAATGTAGAAAAAAAATAAAAAGACAGAATATTTTATATATTTGAAGAAACAGGTAGGAAATATCCAGAAATTATATAGTTATCAAACACTTCACAGTCTTCACTGCATAAATTAAACATAGATTAATCCTTATTAAAGCTACAAAAGTTCAGTCAAGAGCAGTGAGTGATTTTCTTCTTGTCTTTTGTTCTTTGATTAATGACAGACATCACAGCAGCCGGTTTATTAGGCTGCTGTCACTTTAAGATCGGAAGCACATGATGCGGATCCGGAACTGACACAGCCGATGTCTTCACAGCTCTTTGCGTTCATGTAACACTTTTTAACTCATTTAAGACTGTGCTTACGAGGATACTCGACAAAGCGGACATTTTGGCGTACTTTTGTGTGTTTTTGTCCGTTCAAGCATGAAAGAGAACTCAATGCGGCTGTGCGTTGTCTGAAGCGGTGTACTACGGAGCCCCGCACATGACATGCAAGAAAAAAAGTAAAATGAGTGCACGATTTACTAATTCGTTCCCTCGATTTAGAAATCGTGCGCACAATTTACTAATTCGTTCCCTCGATTTGCTAAATCATGCTCACGATTTAGCTAATCGAGGGAACGAATTAGTACATTTTGCGCACGATTTATAAATCGAGGGAACAAATTAGTTAACTGTGCACGATTTAGCGAGCATGATTTCATGTGCGGGGCTCCATAGCATTCTGTGCGCATGAGTTGTGTGTGACAGGAGATTCTCAAATAGCGCGCCAGTACAGATTTAAGTTCTTATTTTTGCGTCTTGTATGGTTTAATAATTGAACACTATTGTTTATGTGCTTTAATCACGCATCCCTAATAAAATCTTACTACAAAATGCTTCATTAGTCAAGTCAAACGTTTGGCCTAAAACATTACCAAATCCAAACCATATCCCAACTAATGAAAGCCCCTATTGGAAGAGTGTTGATCATACCCACGATGGATCTTTTAATTCAATTTGCACTCGACTGCAATGCCTAGTATTCAAAAAATAGCACCAGAAACTCGCCAGCTAGGGATTTCCCTTTAAACTCAACTGTGCAAAAACATTGAAGAGTTTAGACCTTTTAGAATGACAGCATGTCAAATCTGAATGAGGCACTGTCAGTCAGTTTGTTTGAGTTCATGTACACCTGTCAAAGGCCTGAAAATGGCAGCTTATATGACATAGGAAGTCATTACACAAGAGCTGAATAAATGCACAAAGTCAACTCCACTGCATGCTGGAAAAATAAGCTAATGAGCAGCTAAAAAAACATTTCAAAATGCAGCTACAATCTTAAGCTGGATCTTCTGGCAGGACTCACCTGTATAGTGTTGCATACTATTCTTTTCGACTACTTCCATTAAACTTTTTCATTGTTAACATGCAAGACAGGCAGTTCAACAGATGTTTCAGAAAATCTCACCCTCAACTTTGTAATCTAACTAATAACACTCTTCTGAAATCTAGCCGTAAGTTATACAAAATGTACAAAATCTGTTTCTGTATGTCTAACCCTCTGAAGCAGAATAAGAATTTAGCAGCAAGCATCTGTGTGGGAAGCATCCACTCTACTCGCAACCCTTCCGACAGATGTCAAAGTCAGAGCTGTTTGAATAGATAAACATATGTTGAGTGTTGGAAACACATGCATGCTGTTCTCATTTACATAACAAGATGAATTAAAAGTACAAAGGCTTTACCAGTAAGCTGAGGCATCTTGGGCTGAGAGTCTTTTTCTACACATTTCCTCAGTTTCTTCTGGGAAAAGTCAACATAAGCATTCAATCACTCAGTTCAACTCAATGCATTTTACTTAACCTTTAAAAGTGGCCTTTCCATCATATTATAAAACTTCAGATCATCTATAATTGCATATTTAGGCATTATGTATTATGAATATATTGTAATGATTTCTGAAGGATGATGTGACACTGAAGACTGGAGTAATGATGCTGAAAATTCAGCTTTGCCATCACAGGAATAAATTACATTTTAAAATATGTTCAAACATAAAACAGTTATTCTGAATTGTAATAATATTTCACAATATTACTGTTTTACTGTATTTTTTATCAAATAAATTTCTTTCAAAAACATAAAAAAAATATTCCATACTTTTTCAGTGGTGTGTATATGTATGTATGTACATGTGTGTGTATACTGTACAGGGCTCGACAATAAGCCTTTTCATGTGCTTCAAGAAAATCGGTCATTCACTTGTCCGAGTAAAAAATGTGCTTGTCCGGAAATTTTAAATATAAATATTGTAAATATTGTAAATATAATTTATTCTGAAACATCAGTGTTCAGTCATAAGCATCAGCATCAGCATCAGAAACATCAGTTTGACATATTTAAATCTGCAAATTTATGATTTATTTTTTACCTTTATAAAGGGCATTTTTCCCTAATCTTTTTAAATATATGCTTCATCTTTCATTTTAAATTCTTAAATTTTATCAATAAATTAAATTAGAAAAATAAGGCACTATAGGGCTGTTACCAAGCAAATGAAATCATTTACACTGAAAAATTACAACTGCATTAAAACATTTTATGAGATTGCTTTAAATATTTTTTGAATATACAAATAAGAAATGTTGGAAAGAATGATGAAACTTAACCGCCAATAGGTGGCAGCAGGTGGCCGTCTTAATGTGTGAGTCATTGGGCCCTATTTTAACGATCTGAGTGCATGGTCTGAAGCGCATGGCGCAGGTGCACTTAGGGCGTGTCCGAATCCACTTTTGCTAGTTTAATGACGGATGCCAGGCGCATGGTCCAAAAGGGCTGTACTTAGTCTCTCAATGAGTCATGGGTGTGTTTTGGGTGTAACGTGCAATAAACCAATCAGAGTCTCATCTCCCATTCCCTTTAAAAGCCAGTTGCGCTTGCACCATGGCGGATTCGCTATTGACATGGCAGAATTTGTGAGTGGAAAGACACGCTTCTCAAGAGAGGAATCCTTTTATTTTTAATATTTAAAAATGTTTGTGTGATGCTGCGCATCCCTGTGTGTGTAATAAGCAGAGTGTGTGCGCGTTGTGCACCCACCTATGGCTGCATATTACTAACGTGCTCTTTAAATAACACAAAAAATACTGCGCTATTGACTAGACCAGGTTTTTGTTGGTCAATGGCGCAGTCGTTTTCAGTTGCCTCAAAAAAGCAACGTGCCAACAACGTGCCTGAACACATCTAGTTTTCAGACCAGCACGCCCATGGGTGAACAGAAAGGCGCGCATGCATTTGCTATTTAAACAACGTGGCGCTGGACGTAAAAATGATTACTGCGTCGGGCTGAAACTAGCAAAAAACACTTGCATCACGCCTGCGTCGCATTGCGCTGGGTGTATGATAGGGTCCATTGAGTCATTCATTCAAACAATGAAATGAAATCAGTATCACATTTTCAATCGTGATGGTATTCAGCCCTCTATCATCATATGTTAAAAATATAAAAATTTGACCGCTGTAAGTTAACAGAGTTTCTTTGTGTGAGCTGCGCTCATTTGTTGCAATTTCTCCTTGAGAGGCTATGCAAGCCTCAACAGACCTTGTTACTGTTAGTACATTATATATTATATTATTATTCACTATCAATCGCCACTTACACTAAATGAATGCAGAATCATTCTCACGTTTTGGTGACTCCCTAGTTATTTTTTGTTATTGACGTTTTAATCAGGTCGGGCAAGTAAAATTCTTTCACTTGCCCCTTCAAAAAATCCACTTGTCCTGGACAAGTGTTAATGTCGAGCCCTGTTGTATATTCTTTATTAAATTGTTTAATAATAATCATCATCATCATCATCTTCATTATTATTCATATAGTGTGTTGCCTCAAGCATCAATGACTATTTGGAGTAATTTGTGTGAGTAGTTTTGTCCCTGCTAGTTTGTCCTGAGCAGTGTAGCTGCCCACACTTTTTAACAAAATTCTTTCAGCCCAGGTACTGTAAATTTTTTGGTTTTCTTGCATCCTCTGCACATTTGAGTTCTTCTAAACAGTTGCTCTATGATGTTGAAATTCAGCTTCACTACTCAGGACAACTGATGGACACAAGCACATAAACATTTTGCAAAACATTGTTTAGTTTGATATTGTTGTGAATCAATGTGAGCCTAAATCAACAGAGACCAACTTCTAAAAAACAACAGAAGCAGGACTGTTGGCAATGTTATTCCCACGTTCCAAATAGAATGTTTATATATATATATATATATATATATATATATATATATATATATATATATAGTTTTACCTTCAGCTGCTGGCACCTGATGTCTTCACGACTTTTGGGACTTTGAGAATCTTATTATATGCAGAGCTTGTGTGCAGAATCATAAAACAACGCTTTTGACATGGATAGCTGTTAGAGTCTCTGCGGTTTCATCACCTTGTAATCTTCTCTCTACTTTGTAAGCACAGCACTGACTAGCTGGTGAAAAGAATGCAAAGACAATAGTGCCAGCTCTTTGATGGTTCATTTTTGTGATGGAGATGAAAGAATCCTTTCTTGAAAGGCAACGCTTATGATGTGCCCCTGTGTGTCCTTGTTGCCGCAGCGACTGCTGTAGGCAAAAAGAACTGAGACACACACACACACACATCGAACAAGTGTAAAATCATGAGTCATCTATGGAAAATCAATAATTATATACATGAATTATAAATAAGTCTCTGACTCATTAAATTTGCCATCTACATCAGCTTTTTGTTTTAATATTCATGCTAACAAAGTATATAGGCATACACTTTTTCATAGAGGTTATAGGATGTGTAAAATTAAGGGGATAGTTTACCCAAAAATGAAAATTTTGCCATACTTTACTCACTTACATGTCGTTATTATTGTTTCTTCTTCTGTGAAATACATAATGAAATATTAGGCAGAATGTCCAAGCTGCACTTTCCCATACCACAAAGTGGATGGTGATTTATACTCCTAAAGGACAAAATGCACCATAGAAATAGTCCATATTATTCATGTAAAATATACTTTGATATGACTGATATAAAAATAACTCTATGTGTGGAACAGACAGAAATTTAAAAATGTTATTTGCTTGTGTTCAATAAAGAAAAAGGCTAAGCTTAACATCGCTAATACCAAACATTATTGGTTCCCACGTCATGTGATTGATTAAGAGGTTGGAGTGGAGTAAATGATGACTAAATGTTAATTTTGCCAGACAAGATGATTTACTGATATAACTGAACATTAACGCAGCACAGTATTGTGTTGGTCTCTCGCAGTATCTCCATACTGTACATGAGGGCTTGCATTGATAATTCACTGATCTTAATGATCCAGGCATATTTGGTACAGTCTTTTCTAAAAGTCTTTACTAACCGGCATTAGGGAATGGAAAATGAAAATAAATGGCTTCGAAGCTCATAAAAATTCATAACTCAGGGCATTTATGAGGTACACAGATCAGAGATCAGAGGAGATAATGCTGATTCAGCAGTTACTGAACAGCCAAAGTTTTGCAGAAGAAAGAAGAGGGGAAGAGTTTAAGTTGCCCTTCAAAGTTACTCAACTTTCCTCAGAAATGCAATTAGGTGTATATATGTATAAATACACCAATCAGGCATAACATTATGATCTAATATTGTGTTGGTCCCTGTAGCATTCCCGGCTGAACAGATGCAATTTACTCTCAGGAACTGATGTTTATAAAGGGTTTAATTTCCAAAAGGTTTAATTTCCAAAAAACACAGTAAGAGCTGAATAAAACAAACAAACAAGCAATCATTAGCCTATACATCTGCTTGCAAATTGTATATAAATGTCCATAAACCTATAAACTAATGAATACACATTTGCAATCTAGTTGGTTTTCAGTATACAGGCTAATGTAATAACATTGCCTTACTGTACTGTAGTAAACCTGAATAACATTAATTATTTTAACATTGACAGTAACAATCTTGACAGCAACAAATGACAAACTTCTTTCAAAGTGCTACTTGAATGACCTATATGAATTTATGAATTGCTTTAATTACAACAATCTCCTTTTAGAGTGCAATGTGAACTAAATGAAACACCTGAGCTAACAATGAATTAATTTTGGTACAACTGACAATCTCAATTTAGAGAGAAAAACATAAAATATATATAAAATGTCCAAATAAAGACTTTATTTACTGTAAACAATCTATCTGGAGTGCAAACCAAGAGAAACCACAACACTGACGAGGCAATAGTAAATTGTGTTCGGCTTATGACAGTAACAATGAATCACACACACTATGCATAACAACATTAGCAAATGAAATGGTCATCACTGATATTCTAAACCTGCATATATGCCAACGACCCACTAAACGTTAGCTAACAGCTTCAGAAGAGATAATATAAACACTTCAAAGTCTCTCAACCACACAGAATAAAATTAAAACAGTACCTTGTTCCCTTCACAGTACCTCTGCGAGGTACTGAACATGACGCCACCTTTTCCTTGCATAGATAAATCTTCTCGGATAAATCTGCCTGGTGGTGGTAATGCTGGAACAGATTTCATAGTTAGCAGGTTATTAGGGGTGAGAGGTGCAAGGCTGTTGGGGTCGTTTAGGTTGTCAACCGAGAGTGGTCTACTGTTTAAGATAAAAGCTTCATAAAAGAATGTCCGTAGTGAGGCATAGTCCAGTCAGTCAGAAGAGAGTGAGATTGTTGAGCGAAGAACATTTCTCACTGTTCTGATTTGTCTCTCCCATACCCCACCTGCATAACTTGAATAGGGGCACATTTAGAACAAAGTCGCACTGCTTCTCAGCTAAGAACACTGTCGGCGTCGACCTCCTTGAGAGCATTTTTCAGCTCATTCTTGGCCCCTACAAAGTTGGTGCCTTGGTCACATTTAATTTGGCACACTGCTCCCCGTAATGCAACGAAACAGCGCAGGCCATTAATGAAGGCATCCGTAGACATGTCATCTAGAATTTCTATATGAATAGCTCTGGAGCTGAAACATGTGAAGAGGAGGCCATACCTTTTATGTTCCTTCCGACCCAGTTTAGTGACAAAGGGTCCAAAGTAGTCCATACCACAGTATGTGAATGGTGGGGATGGATTTGTACGCTCTGAAGGGAGGTCAGCCATTCTTTGTTCTTCTGTAGGTCTCCTGAGCTTCCGACATGTCACACAGTGATGCACATGGGATGCTACTGCTCTGCTCATTCCTGGAATCCAGTAGCCTTGCGATCTGATCTCATTAATTGTTAGGCCCTTTCCTTGGTGCTTGACATTCTCATGACATTGAGAGATGATCATCTTTGTTATGTGGTGATCTTTAGGAATGATCACTGGGTGTTTGACTGAGCTGGGTAGGGGCGCATCACAAAGCCTTTCTCCCACCTTGAGTACTCCTTCGTGATCTAGGAAGGCATCAAGATGATACAGCTTGCTGCTAGGTGACAGCTGGGCCCCCTTGCTCAATACCTTGATATCCTCTGGATAGGTGTTCCTTTTTAAGTCCTTAATAATTATGCGTCTATCATCTTCTCGTTCAGCTACCGTACTGTGACTGCTGGACTTATCCCCTTTGGCTTGGCGAACGAGGCGAGCCACACCTTGAACAGCTCCAGACCATGAAGACAGCTTTGACAAGCAGTCTGAGAGGCTGACTTCTGTTGTTTCTGCACTCAATGTCTGAGCCTGTCTCACTTCCGGATCTCTAATCGGTAGTGCTGTGTCAATATCTGCAACAAGAGGTATATCCTTCTTCCATAAAAATTTTGGCCCTGTCAACCAATTGGATGTAAGAATCTCACCAGCGTTTAAACCTCTTGACGCATGGTCAGCAGGGTTTTCACTGGTGGGAACATATCTCCACTGTTGAGAAGTAGTGCTGAGATGTATCTTCTGCACTCTGTTCGCCACGAACGTGTGAAAGTGGCGTGCTTCGTTGTTAATGTATCCCAGAACCACTTGGGAGTCACTCAAGAAGTGCTGTTCTATGTCTGCATATTCAAACTCTTGCTCCCACCTTGGCTGCAATTCCTTAGGAAGGGGGTCATCCCAGCCTGTTCCGTTTCTGCACATTTCCTGAAACACTAATTTTCCACTGAGCAGGAAAGGAGCAATAAAGCCCAGTGGATCATACAGTGATGCAACTGTGGATAGTATGCCACGGCGTGTTGCTGGCTGAGGTCAACAGAGAATCTGAATCTGTCAGAATCAATGTGCCAGTGGATCCCTAGAGCTCTTTCTAAAGGTGTGTCATCGAAGTTGAGGTCAAGCGCCTTTATTTCAATGGCTCGTTCAGAAATTGGAATGCTATCCAGGACAAATCTGTCATTTGAAAAAAATTTGTGTAGTCTAAGACCACCTGAGGCACACAGTTGTTGAGCTTCTCTTGCTACCTGGACAGCTTCTTCTGTGCTGGTTACACTGGTGACACCATCATCCACATAAAAGTCTGATGTGATGAATTTTGAGCCAAGAGGATACATACATTCATTCTCCTTAGCGAGATGTTTCAAACCATAGTTGGCACATCCAAGTAATGAGGTTGCACCGAAAAGATGGACCTTCATGCGGTATTCTTGTGGGTGTAAAGTTAAGTCTCCGTTTTTCCACCAAAGAAAGCGGAGGTAGTTTCGATCTGCTTCTTCCACATGAAATTGGTGAAACATCTTTTCAACATTGCACATAAGGGCAACGGGAACAAGAACAAGAACACCAGTCAGCTTATTCATTAAATCTGGGCCTTGGAGCAAGTGGTCATTAAGGCTGGTTCCCTGGTACTTGGCGGAGCAGTCGAAGACAACACGTAGCTTGTCTGGCTTCTTAGGATGATACACCCCATGATGAGGGATGTACCACTTCTCTCCATCCTTTCCTTCGTCATGCACTTCTTCTGCCTCACCTCTCTCAATTACCTCTTCCATAAAACTCACATAGTGTTCCTTGTACCTTTCATCTTTCAACAATTTCCTTTTAAGATGATTGAGCCTTACGATGGCAAGCTGCTTATTGTTAAGCAGGTGAGGTCTCGCTTTGAAGGGGAGAGGCATCTCATAATGCCCGTGGTCGTCCTTCCTTATGCCTTGCTGCAGTTTGGTCAAGAAGAGGATGTCATCCTGTGACACAATTTTATTATCTTCAACAGCGTCTTTGGAGTCAGACTACAAAACTTTAATAACATCTGCTGGAGTCACTGGGGGGAGCTCTTTAATGCTGACTCTATGACAGATGGTGTTAAAGCTATGTGATTCATGGTGTGA
Organism: Coreius guichenoti; assembly: GCA_039654105.1. Classification (NCBI taxonomy): domain Eukaryota; kingdom Metazoa; phylum Chordata; class Actinopteri; order Cypriniformes; family Gobionidae; genus Coreius; species Coreius guichenoti. The sequence continues at coordinate 11,653,601 of CM077172.1, read as the reverse complement.
AGACAGGCGACCAACAATGCTCCATCCTAGGTCTTTATGGACCGCATATGGTTCATCGTCTCCTCCTAAAATCACCTGCTTTGGTGCCAAAGCCTTTGGACAGCTGTAGCCTATCAGGAGACCAACCTCACAATCCTGCAGAGGTGGAATTTTGTCCGCTATTGTAGAGAGATGCTTCCAGTGTTGTGCTGTGCCACAGGTAGGGATGTGAGTATGGTTTACTGGAATGGAGTCCTTAGTGTAGGCAGGGGGCAGGGGGCAGGGGGCAGGTTGAGGACAACATCCTAACAACATCCTTTGCGGTCATGGTTGTCAACTTCAGTCTCACAGGACAGGAGTCAGCTTGTAGCTTGTTGCTCAGCTCTCGGTTGACAAACACAGTATCACTCTGGGTGTCAAGCAGAGCATAAAAAAGTTTTTCAGAGCCTGGATTCCTCTTGGTTGATACCCACACTGGCACGATCATTGAAGTACTGGTGGATGGCTCATCATTCTCTACTTTGAGAGACATAGTAGTAGTTGTCTCTGTGTCACCTTGGTTTGAGACTGGTGCTGAGTTGACTTTCCTTGTGTAGTTTTCATCATGTAGACATGTTGGATGTCTACCTCTACAGGTGTCACAGGATAGACGGTGACGGCAGTCTTTTGCGCTGTGGCCTACTTTCATGCAACCGTAGCAGAGTTTGTTCTCTTTCACATACTTCCGTTTTTCTTCTAATGATTTTGCCACAAATTTAGGACAGTTGTGAATCTTATGCTTGCTGTCTTTGCAGAAGAGACACATTTTAGAATTTCCTTTAGTGGGGCTTTGTTCGTTTTCGTCATTTTGTTTATTTTCTGTAGCTGTTTGAATGTGAAAGACGTTAGCCCTGTTCCTTTTACTGTCCTTAAGGTTCCGTTTTTCCGAAGTGGGGTCAGAAGCACGAAGAGCGCTAAAGGAGGTGACTGGATTGCAAGTAATCTCTGCTTCCATTGACATGAAAGTCACAAAATCTATAAACTTTAGAAAGTCATGAGTCTCAGTCAGTGTCTGTGTGACCTGACGGTTCCACCATGCTGCTGCCCTATCTGGTAATTTGTGTACAAGTTTCTGATTTTCATCGCAATCATTTAGTATTTCAAGCCCTTTGACATGAGGCATAGCTTGATGACATGCATTAAAGAAGTCAGAGAATTCTCTGAAACCTTCAGCATCTTTAGGCTGAATCTTAGGCCATTTGGCTAGTTTTTCTCTAAATGCCTTCTGTATGACAAATGGCTGTCCATACCGTTGGTTCAGCTTGTTCCATGCATCATTATAGGCCTCATCATCATTCCTGTAGAAGATGCCATCAAGAGATTTACGAGCTGGCCCACTAGCGTACCTTCTTAAATAGTGCAGCTTGTCAGCAGAAGAAATGGCCTTTCCATCAATGAGCAACACAAATGCAGCCTTCCACTCAATGAATTGGATAGGATCACCATTGAACCCTGATGGTTCTGTTGTAGGCAGCCTGTTCAGGGCTATGCTATCTTGGACAGCTTGAGCGAGATAAGATATATCAGATTTTGGAAGTGAGGATGTTGCTGTGATGTCGGTAGGACGTGTTGCTGTGATGTTGGTAGGACATTGGATGGGAAATGGAACCACATGCTGCTGCACCTTTACGCTTACATCCTGCTGTTCCCCTGTATTCGAGTCTGAAGAATGAGTGCTGACTTCCTGTGCTATTTCTTGATCATAAGCCTGCACTCTGGCTCTAGCTGCTTTTAGATCCTTCTCTGCCTTTAGTTTTTTCAGTTCACACTTCCGAGCTTCAATCTCTTGTATCATTGAGTATTCCACTTCTTTGGCTGCTAATTCAGCTGCTGCATCTGCCCGCTTGGCTGCAATGGACATAACTGTAGACCTTGATGATGTGGGGCGTGATACTGTGGATCCGTAGACAGAGTGAGCATAATCATGATGGAGTAACTCACGAAGGCTGTGTTTTACATTTTCTCTGTCAAAGTCCTCAAGGCATGCCATTCTGTCAAAAATGATCTTCGAAATATGTTTTGTCACAGCTTCACAAGTATCAATTCTGCGTCTAGTGTCACTGGATGGAGCGATGTAATCTCTAATTTCCAGGTAGACGTGCATGACATCATCCCTTCCTTTTCAAGCATATTAATAAGAACTACCAGTTGGCTTTCACTAATGTCTGTTTTTAGCTCTTCCCTTGTGTTGCGAGCAAGGTCCTTCCATTGTTCGTACAGCTGAATCTGGTCTTGTTTTCTGAGTTCATTAAACAACTGTGGTGAGTTGGATTGGTAAATAGACTCCATCAAACAACTGTGGTAAATTGGATTAATCAACAAATACGGTAAGCCATGTCTTCTTCTCCTGTCATTGTCACTTGCACTGCATGTTTCATGTTTAGTATATCTTTCTCCGTTGGCGAACAGGGCTTCACATGTGATAAATGTAAGGAGATAGTCAGGCTGACGGAGAAGATTTCAGAATTAGAGACACGCATCCAGACTTTATTTGAGAGTAGTGAGAATGTAACAGCTTTAGACACTGCTTTGGATGCAAATAGCTTAGTGAACTCTGTACATTGTTCGGTTCCAGCTGTAGAGCCCCGTGCAGCAGGGCAACTGGGTGACGGTGAGACGGCTTAGTCACGGATCAAAAAACCACTCTTCCGTTCTGATTAGAACATCAAACAGGTTCTCCCCACTCAGTGATGCACCCACTGAGAATCCTGTTGAAAGTGCCCTAGTTATTGGCGATTCTATTACACGGAACGTGAAAATAGAGACACCAGCCACCATAGTCACATGTTTATCAGGAGCCAGAGAGCCTGACATCAAAGCAAATTTAAAAGTGCTGGCTAATGCTAATCGTAAATTCTCTAAGATTATTATTCATGTCGGCACTAATGATGTTCGACTTCGCCAGTCGGAGATCACCAAAATTAACATTAAAGAGGTGTGTAAACTCGCAAGTACGATGGCAGATGATGTTTTTTGCTCTGGTCCCCTCCCCGTTAAAGGGAGTGATGAGATACTTAGCAGACTATCATCACTCAATGGCTGGTTGTCTAAGTGGTGTCTGCAAAATAACATAGGGTTCATAGACAATTGGAAAAGCTTTTGGGGCAGACCTGACCTGTTGAAAAAAGATGGCATCCATCCTTCCTGGGATGGTGCCGCTCTTCTCTCTAGTAATTTGGCACATAGTCTTAGAGCTAAATCTTGACTAACTGGGGCCCAGGTCAGGAAGCAGACGGACTGGCTTACCCGACCGCCTGCTAGCTGTCTCACGTCACAGAAGTCAGATAAATCCCAGCACATAGAGACTCTTTCACCTAGATATTATCACATAGAGACTGTGTCTGTTCCACGAATTAGTGAATACAAAAAACCATCAAAACCATTCAACGGTAAAAATTTAATTGATGTCCAACAAAACAACAACGACTACATTACTTTAAATGAGTCCACCCCCCAAGATTATTGTTATAAACACGAGCCGCGTCTGAAAGGTAAAGGGGGAGGTGTTGCTGTAATTTATAATAATATCTTTGGTATTACTCAGAAGTCTAGTTTCAAATATAATTCCTTTGAAGTTTTGGTGCTTTATGTAACGTTATGTAGTGAAATTGATAAATCCCGTTTGACATTTGTGTTGGCTACTGTATACAGGCCACCAGGGCACCATACAGACTTTACCAGAGAATTTGCTGATTTTCTATCAGAGTTAGTACTGGCTGCAGATAAAGTCCTAATTGTTGGTGATTTTAATATCCATGTAGACAATGAAAAAGACACATTGGGATTGGCTTTTAGAGACATTCTAAACTCTATTGGAGTAAGGCAACACGTGTCAGGACCCACTCATCGCCGTAATCATACTTTAGACCTAATACTGTCACATGGAATAAATGTTGATACCGTTGAAATTCTGCAGCAGAGCGAAGACATCTCAGATCATTACCTAGTATCATGTACACTTAATTTAGCAAAGGCTGCAAAGCCATCCCCTCGCTTCAAATATGGCAGGACTATCACTGCTGCGACTAAAGATTGCTTTGTAAATAATCTTCCTCATCAGTTTCATCTCCTCAGCATCCCAGATAGCCTAGAGGAACTCGATGTTGCAACAGAAACTATTGACTCTCTCTTTTCCAGCACTTTAGACACAGTTGCTCCCCGGCGCTTGAAGTTTAAAGAAAATAGTCCAACGCCGTGGTACAACGAGCACACCCGGGCCCTTAAAACAGCAGCCAGAAAAATGGAGCGCAGCTGGAAGAAAACAAAACTGGAAGTTTTTCGCATTTCGTGGAAAGAGAGCATGATTGCATACAGAAAGGCCGTAAAAACTGCTAGATCTGCTTATTTCTCGACTCTCTTAGAAGAAAACAAACACAACCCTAGGTATTTATTCGAGTTTATTCGAAAAAACTGAATTTTTAATCATTGGACAAAAAAACTCCACAAGTAGTAACCTAGAATACTGTCTAACACTCGATGGCTGCTCTGTCAAGTCCTCGTCGTCAGTTAGGAACCTGGGTGTGCTCTTTGATACCAATCTCTCATTTGAAAGCCACGTTTCTGGCATCTGTAAAACTGCATTCTACCATCTTAAAAATATATCTAAACTACGGCACATGCTTTCAGATGGTGGACCTTCTTCTGGGTGAAGCTCTTACTGTAGCATTCCCGTCTGAACAGATGCAATTTACTCTCAGGAACTGATGTTTATAAAGGGTTTAATTTCCAAAAAACACGTAAGAGCTGAATAAAACAAACAAACAAACAAACAATCATTAGACATTTGCTTGCAAATTGTATCTAAATGTCCATAAACCTATAAACTGCAATCTAGTTGGCCTACACCATAAATAGTGTGACAATAAATCACATTTTAGTATACAGGCTAATGTAATAACCTTGCCTTACTGTACTGTAGTAAGCCTGAATAACATAAATTATTTTAACATTGACAGTAACAATCTTTAATGCAGATAAAGCACTTACCAAAAATGAGTTTTAAAGCAAATGACAAACTTCTTTCAAAGTGCTACCTGAATGACCTATATGAATTCATGAATTGCTTTAATTACAACAATCTCCTTTTAGAGTGCAATGTGAACTAAATGAAACACCTGAGCTAACAATGAATTAATTTTGGTACAACTGACAATCTCAATTTAGAGAGAAAAATATAAAATATATATAAAATGTCCAAATAAAGACTTGATTTACTGTAAACAATCTATCTGGAGTGCAAACCAAGAGAAACCACAACACTGGCGAGGCAATAGTAAACTGTGTTCGGCTTATGACAGTAACAATGAATCACACACACTATGCATAACAACATTAGCAAATGAAATGGTCATCACTGATATTCTAAACCTGCATATATGCCAAAGACCCACTAAACGTTAGCTAACAGCTTCAGAGGAGATAATATAAACACTTCAAAGTCTCTCAAAGTTTACCACACAGAATAAAATTAAACAGTACCTTGTGCCCTTCATCAGCCAGGAGCTAAGAGGTAGAAAGAAACCTTTTAAACATATATTTGCATGGTGAGTACCCAAATGTTTATCTTTCTTCTCTGGTAACGTTAATCAGAATGCCGCTTCACGTAGAAAGTGCGCCACACACTGCACCGCTGCACTTCCTTTTCCACACTTCAAAATAAAGGCATGTGTGGTAAGAAACAAACACTCTTGTAAAACAAGTAAGAATACAATGTCCACATTCAGTATTCAGCGAGCATCATTTGACAACCAAAACATAAAAATAAAAAGTTCTTTAGTAACATTTGTGTGGCAAGCAGCAAGGGAGAGGGAGCGTGAGAACAGGGCCGGTGCGGCGCACAGCTGGCGCTCATTATCACTCACCACCGGTCTCGTGTCTCACGTAGGAGCCGGTTCCCGCCTCCTTCTTCCCATAACTACGAACTGTGTTACATTGGTGCTGAAACCCGGGAGGAAGGAGGGACATTCTGTCGGAGAGTCCTCGCTGCAGAGGGGGATCGCGGTGCTGAGGAGGTCAGGCAGCATGGAAGAGGGAAGACCGCGAGTGGCTGCCCGAGGCGGTGGTGCTGGAGCGATGGAAGACCCGGTGGAACGAAGAGCTCGTTGCCGTGCTCCTGGGTCGAGGTGGGGTGGCTGCCGTCCGAGAGGGAGTGGAGGAGTCGCCGGCGTTTGCCGTGGGGCACAGCCTGCTACCGTCCGTGCTACCGCGGGAGTAGAGCGCAGTCTCTGGAGTACTGAGAACAGGGTGAGGCCGGTGGTGAGTGATAATGAGCGCCAGCTGCGCGCCGCACCGGTCTCGTGTCTCATGGAGGAGCTCAGATGCATAAAAGGAGGAGCTACGACAGTGAAGGAGGAGAGAGGACCAGGCCTGGACTTTATGTTGTGTTTTGTTTACGTTTTATTATGAGTGTGCGTGGCAGTCGTCCATGAGGAGGCTGCCGTTTTTACTTTCAGTTCATTTATTTATTTATTAAAAGTTTGTTTGCCGGTTCCCGCCTCCTTCTTCCCATAACTACTAACTGTGTTACAATTTGGCTCAAGTTTAATATTAAAGTTATAAAGTTAATATTCTCAAGTATTCAATGGCAACACTGCCCTCTATGGCTGGAGGTAAAGGTGTCGGCCCACTTCAGTAATTGGGGTATTTAATGGTCATTTACAGTCCCCCTTTTGCTGCCAAAACAGCCCTGACCCGTCGTGGCATGGACTCCACTAGACCTCTGAATGTGTGCTGTGGTATCTGGCACCAAGATGTTAGCAGCAGATCCTTTAAGTCCTGTAAGTTGCGAGGTGGGGCCTCCATGGATCGGACTTGTTTGTTCAGCACATCCCACAGATGCTCGACTGGATTGAGATCTGGGGAATTTGGAGGCCAAGTCAACACCTCAAAATCGTTGTTGTGCTCCTCAAACAATTCCTGAACCATTTTTGCTTTGTGGCAGGGTGTATTATCCTGCTGAAAGAGGCCGCAGCCACCAGGGAATACCGTTTCCATGAAAGGGTGTACATGGTCTGTAACAATGCTTAGGTAGGTGGTACGTGTCAAAGTAACATCCACATGGATGGCAGGACCCAAGGTTTCCCAGCAGAACATTGCCCAAAGCATCACATTGCCTTCGCCGGCTTGCCTTCTTCCCATAGTGCATCCTGGTGCCATGTGTCCCCCAGGTAAGCGACGCACACGCACCCGGCCATCCACGTGATGTAAAAGAAAATGTGATTCATCAGACCAGGCCACCTTCTTCCATTGCTCCGTGGTCCAGTTCTGATGCTCACGTGCCCAATGTTGGTGCTTTCGGAGGTGGACAGGGGTCAGCATGGGCACCCTGACTGGTCTGCGGCTATGCAGCCCCATATGCAACAAACTGCGATGCACTGTGTATTCTGACACCTTTCTATCAGTACCAGCATTAACTTCTTGAGCAATTTGAGCTACAGTAGCTCGTCTGTTTGATCAGACCAGACGGGCCAGCCTTCGCTCCCCACGTGCATCAATGAGCCTTGGCCGCCCATGACCCTGTCGTCGGTTCACCACTGTTTCTTCCTTGGACCACTTTTGATAGATACTGACCACTGCAGACCGAGAACACCCCACAAGAGCTGCAGTTTTGGAGATGCTCTGACCCAGTCGTCTAGCCATCACAATTTGGCCCTTGTCAAACTCGCTCAAATCCTTACGCTTGCCCATTTTTCCTGCTTCTAACACATCAACTTTGAGGACAAAATGTTCACATGCTGCCTAATATATTACACCCACTAACAGGTGGCGTGATGAAGAGATAATCAGTGTTATTCACTTCACCTCTCAGTAGTCATAATGTTATGCCTGATCGGTGTATATGTATATACTAACACCACACCCACTGTGTCTTCATTCGTTGTGCAACATGAGGGTATGTGGATTTTTTTTTTTTTTAAATGGCTCTATAGCTATAAAAATAGGCTGATGGAAAAGCAAAAATGTGGGTACAGGAAAGCATCCCTCTTGCTTTTTCAGAGTTGTGCACAACGGCTCAGTTTCGCTTTTAATCATTTATTCATCTGACCAATTTGCAGTATCATGGTCAGAATCTAAGAGGAGAGATCAGAGGCAGGGACATGGTTCCCACTCCGGTTAGAAAGAATTTGGAATGATCTGATGTCACCGCGTTGCTTTCAGGCAACCTATTTACCCACAAAATACATGTGTGCTGAGGTGTGTCAGAGGTGGATTGCTTTTGAGCAGCCACTTAACACACCAGTGGATATGGTGAAGAGAGCCAGGCCAGCTGGAATGAAGTGAGCAGAATCTACAATGTCAACACAGGACTCATGGCGAGTACACAAGGGTGGATACGTTCAGATCACAATGTTCTGGCATCTGGACTGCTTCCAAGCAGAAACATCTGTAAACTCAACACTATCTCTTGCTTCATAATATCTTTCTACATATTTATTGACCCTGTCAACATGGCTGGTCACATAAGAGTCTAATTAACTTAAAAGAATAGCTCACCATAAAATTTTTCTGTAGCTGAAACAGTATGGCACTAGCAATGTCAAGATCGGGCTCAATTCCCAGAGATGATAAGGAATAACTTAAACCCAATTACTTTGTACTTCGGATAAAAATGTCTGTGGTAAATATAAATGTAAAAATGAAAATTATGTCATTATTCACTCATTGTCAATTCAAACCTGTATGCGTAGATTTTTAAAGCCAAATGGATTTTTAATGCAACTTCTAAAACAACAAAACAAGGCATATTTTTACCTCTGAAAATTAATAAACATGATTGTTGTAGGTAAAAATTTGCAGGCCTTCTGGCAAAATTCAGGTGAAATATAGATAATTGTGTCTGTAATACATTAATTATAACAGTGAGAAAAAAGTTTTATAAAAAGTTATTTTATGTGGGGTTGGATTACTCTTTCCTATTATCAAAATGTCAAATCTGCTCTATTTCATACAATGAAAATATATAGTGGTCACTGAACTTCAAGGTCAGTAATATTATTATATAAAATATTATTATATTATATGATCTATTAAAAATGTATACATTTCATATCTAAGTAAAATTAATAATGTTATTATCATCACTATGTATTATTCATGCACTCTCAGCTCTGGAAATACTGAGGTTTTAGCTTAGGGGCTGTTTTAATATTTCAAAAAAATTGTAAAACATGTTTCAAAAAAGGTATGAAAAATTATATATATATATTTTTTTTGAATATTTATATATTTTCTATATTTTCTATTTTATCTTTTTTTTTTTGTTTTTCAAGAAAAATTTAAGATAAAGCTGACAGCCAGAAAATGTAGGTCCCTGACGCCTCTGTTTCACAGAAAAAAAAACGCATACAGGTTTGACAGAATCAGGGTGAATAAATAATGACAGAATATTCATTTTTGAGTGTATTTTAACCAGCAGGACTATCTTGGTCAGCTAGCTCGACCAATGAGACCCTGCAGGTAGAGCATGGACATTTAAAAAGATGGCCTTTTGACCAGGTTAATCTGCTAATCACTCACTTTAATATCATTACACCAGATCACTATTGTGAGATTGTGTACAGAAGCTTCTCATCATCAAAATGTCAACATGCCACGTGCTGATGGAGAAATCCAGAGTAAGATTCTGGCTTTAAGTGAATGTATAGTGGGAGAGGTCAAGGGTTAACTATTCTCCTATCAGGCTATTACTCTGATGATGGCGAGCTGTTGTAAATGAGTTCCAGGCAGAAGGCGTGAGCACCCCATCGGGGGCGAGAGGTCAAGTGACTGCTGCTGATTCAGTCAGTCAGTCCGTCCAGAGACTCTCTTTCTGCCCCTCATCATCATATCTGTTTATGTTTTATTCATTCACTCTCAACTCTGGAAATACTGATAGGCTCAGCTTAGGGGCTGTTTCAATTTTTCATAAGTTCCTTGATAGGTACAATATCTGATCTGTATGGAAAACGCAGAATATCTGATTTTATGCCATTCACAGCCACAGAAGAATATGGCAAACAGCACTTCTTCATACTGTGATATCAACAGCTTCAGAGAGGCCAGCGCAAATGGAAAATGCAGCCAGAGTTTTACATATCAGAAAATGAATATTTCAAAACATATATATTTCAGTTTTGTTTTGCATTTCTTGTTCGTTTCATGTAGAGCAAACAGCCATCATAAAAAAAATTGTGACAAGACAGAGACGTAGCTTGGTGTATATTGTACATACACCAAGGTGCTGAAAACAAAGTTTTCTTCTGTTCTTTTGTAACACTTGAATTTAAAGCAAACCTAATCTTGAACTCTCATATTGATTTTGCAGTCCAAAGCAAAGCAAAAGTTTTGCTGACCTGAAGTCAGCTTAAAGTTTTTTCCGTCCAATGTTTTTTAAAATGACTGGATGATTTCCAAAAGTTAGCAGGCTCGTTTTTATAGGCTATTATAGAGATTAGATTATTTTGTCTGATCCTGCCAATAAAATGCATTAAAGGCATTTCTTCCATCATTTTGGACATTATGCATGTGTACGACAAATGTTTTTAGCATATCTCTCAAATTTTTGAGAATGAATCAAAAGAAGTTTCTAATACTTGTATTGAAAGGTCAAAAAACTACACAGCCCACCCACTCTTGATACTCAAGGCTGCACAACTCGCTGCTGCTGTTTTCTCATAAATCACATAAAAGCATGAACCACTTTTAGTTTAAAACAATTACAATCAATCACTCTAAAGCAAACTGTAACTATATCAGGACGTGGACCATACAGTAGATCGGAAAATTGGGCCATCTCTCCACCCTAGATTTTTGAATACTGACATCAAAATATTACAAATACAGTCCAGGATTACAATTTGTACATAAAGTGTATTGAATCTTAGAATGTTAATGTATTATTGACAACATCTAAAACAGATTAGCAAAGCTGAAAACGTTTTTGTTGATGGAGATTGACATGAGTTTATGGAAACCTGAGTTAGTAGTGTATGAGGTTTGGGACTTATGAAATGATAAAGTACTGCTTAATTTCATAAAGTCTGTCAGTGAGCTGTCAGAGTCAGAATGAGTCTCAGTGGCCCAGGGCCTCTCATCACACTCACTTTACCTGAGTTATTTAGCTTTCAAATTTAATTTACCAGTAATACATATGATTGTTCGACTCATTCTCAGCAGGCAAATGTTGCATTACTGGTTGTCACATAAGGTTCACTGTTCTTTTTTTTTTTTTAATATCCACATCTAAACGCACACACATGGACATATCCTTCTAGTATGTAATGTAATAGGAGCATCATGCATGCTCATTCAAATGGGATACATGCTATCTCAGATTTAAGGGAGTTATGCAACAGTTATCAAAATATCAAGTTGCTCTTTTCTTTCAAAAACTACAAAGCAAGGTGATCACTGCATGACTATTTATTTAAAAAATCGCAGTTATTAAATAAATAAACATACATATAGAAACATTTAAAAAGAAACATATATAAAAAACATAAACATAACTATAAATACATAAACACACACACATACACACATCAGCATATTAAAATGAATTCTAAAGGATCATGTGACATTGCAGACTGGCATAATGGCTGGTGAAAATTCAGTTTTGCCATCACAGGAATAAATTACATTTTAAAATAAATTAAATTAAGCTGTAATAATTTTTCACATTATTGCAGTTTTACTGTATTTTTGAAGAAATAAATGCAGCTTTGGTGAGCATATTAGATAGATAGATAGATAGATAGATAGATAGATAGATAGATAGATAGATAGATAGATAGATAGATAGATAGATAGATAGATAGATAGATAGATAGATAGATAGATAGATAGATAGATAGATAGATAGATAGATAACAAATATTAGAAGCAAAAATTAAACATTTAGAAGTAATTCAAGTGTAATTGGCCAGTCTCTATTATCCCGTTTTCACTGTAACGGCGCTGGAACTCGTGCCGGAGCTTGTATCATGTTCAGTGGGGGAACTTCTAACTTTAGACCACCACCCTGCGTTTCACTCATAGCCGAGATATGCTGTGAATAGCTCCATGACCTGTCCATAAACAAACAGTGAACAACTCTGAGGACATATTTTAACATCCTAAGTATTTATATTTTTGTATCTTTTTGAATAAAATCATAAAACTTTATGCAAGGCATTAGGCGTTTCCATCATGTTATGTCTGACCCAGCAGGATCTGGGTAACAAAAACTACCCAAACACTGGGTTGTTACGTCTGACCCAGGAGCTGGGTAACAAAATAACTACCCAAACACTGAAAAAATAACCCAAAAAATGCCCAACCCAGGATTTGGGTAGACAATTTTTTTTTAGAGTGTAACTTACAATCTACTTACAAAGCATGTAGAGGTCTGTAATTTTTATCATAGGTACACTTCAACTGTGAGAGACGGAATCTAAAACAAAAATCCAGAAAATCACATTGTATGATTTTTAAATAATTAATTTGCATTTTATTGCATGACATAAGTATTTGATCACCTACCAACCAGTAAGAATTCCGGCTCTCACAGACCTGTTAGTTTTTCTTTAAGAAGCCCTCCTGTTCTCCACTCATTACCTGTATTAACTGCACCTGTTTGAACTCTTTACCTGTATAAAAGACACCTGTCCACACACTCAATCAAACAGACTCCAACCTCTCCACAATGGCCAAGACCAGAGAGCTGTGTAAGGACATCAGGGATAAAATTGTAGACCTGCACAAGGCTGGGATGGGCTACAGGACAATAGGCAAGCAGCTTGGTGAGAAGGCAACAACTGTTGGCGCAATTATTAGAAAATGGAAGAAGTTCAAGATGACGGTCAATCTCCCTCGGTCTGGGGCACCATGCAAGATCTCACCTCGTGGGGCATCAGTGATCATGAGGAAGGTTAGGGATCAGCCCAGAACTACACAGCAGGACCTGGTCAATGACCTGAAGAGAGCTGGGACCACAGTCTCAAAGAAAACCATTAGTAACACACTACGCCGTCATGGATTAAAATCCTGCAGCGCACGCAAGGTCCCCCTGCTCAAGCCAGCGCATGTCTAGGCCCGTCTGAAGTTTGCCAATGACCATCTGGATGATCCAGAGGAGGAATGGGAGAAGGTCATGTGGTCTGATGAGACAAAAAAAAGCTTTTTGGTCTAAACTCCACTCGCCATGTTTGGAGGAAGAAGAAGGATGAGTACAACCCCAAGAACACCATCCCAACCGTGAAGCATGGAAGTGGAAACATCATTCTTTGGGGATGCTTTTCTGCAAAGGGGACAGGACGACTGCACCGTATTGAGGGGAGGATGGATGGGGCCATGTATCGCGAGATCTTGGCCAACAATCTCCTTCCCTCAGTAAGAGCATTGAAGATGGGTCGTGGCTGGGTCTTCCAGCATGACAACGACCCGAAACACACAGCCAGGGCAACTAAGGAGTGGCTCCGTAAGAAGCATCTCAAGGTCCTGGAGTGGCCTAGCCAGTCTCCAGACCTGAACCCAATAGCAAATCTTTGGAGGGAGCTGAAAGTCCGTATTGCCCAGCGACAGCCCCGAAACCTGAAGGATCTGGAGAAGATCTGTATGGAGGAGTGGGCCAAAATCCCTGCTGCAGTGTGTGCAAACCTGGTCAAGAACTACAGGAAACGTATGATCTCTGTAATTGCAAACAAAGGTTTCTGTACCAAATATTATGTTTTTTTTTTCTAATGTATCAAATACTTGCAAGTCATGCAATAAAATGCAAATTAATGACTTAAAAGTCATACAATGTGATTTTCTGGATTTTTGTTTTAGATTCCGTCACTCACAGTTGAAGAGTACCTATGATACCTTGTACATGCTTTGTAAGTGGGCAAACCTGCAAAATCGGCAGTGTATCAAATACTTGTTCTCCCCACTGTATAAGTTATGTGAAATATTGAAGCTGGAATCAAAATGTTTATGTTCAACATACAAATTAAGTTTATTGACTCTTAAGCCTGCACATGACGGATGTCAGCTGTGTGCCCATATATTAACTCCGTGATGAAGTTTAGACTCATGGTTAATGGATGTCTCCTCATTATTTACTTCCTGCAGACATCTCTGCAGTGCCAAAAGCAGCCAATGGGAGCACAGAGACTCATTCATATTTGTAGGAAACTAAAACAGTAAAACAAAATTTGCCACATTTGTCCTTCAACAACAACTAATGGGACTCTTAGAAGCAACCATGAGGCAACCAGAGAGCGATGCCTTTTTAAGAAGTGAACATTGGGCTGGCCAAAGAAAAAGACTTATGGATTTTACACATTTCCTGGCATTGCAAGAAAAGAGCTTATTCAGGGGGGAGTGTGAGAGATGAGTTTGGAGAGAGAATATTTTTCAATATTTTTTTTCCAGAAAATATGGTATGTCCGTATCTCACATCCAGTTTTTGTGCTAAAACAAGTTAACCCTTAAATGCATGAATGTTCCGCCAATCGTTATTACATATTTGGGTCTTTAGCGACCCCGATCTACATCTAATGCGGATGGATCTCTACCTGCTTTTACAAAAAATGAATGGGAAAACCGGCATTCTTTTATTATTATTTTTTTCTTGTTATATAGTTTATAATAAATTGATTGAGGAATACTAAGAAGGTTGATGTCTAACTTAAAAAAAAATTAATGAGGAGGAGGGTAATGAATGACATCCTGGGTCACTTAAGACCCGAGTTATGCGTTTAAAGGCCAAAGTATACTTCACTTTTTACGCGTACGAGAGGGTACAGTGCGCGTAATGCGCAGTTCGTTCGTTGTACGCACAGGTTGCACATGCGCATTTAATGTTTTTGCAGTATTTACATGGGTTGTAACTCGTGGCGAGAGATTGCTCAAAACTGTGCATGCGTTAAACGCCTGTGTACGCATACGAGTTAAAAGAAGTATACTTTGCAAAGCTGTGCGTTTTACTGTGCACATACGCTCGCGTCTGCGTAAAAAAACGAAGTATACTTTCGGCTTGAGGGTTAAAAAAAAACACCAACATTTAGATATTTTGCCCTTTTGCACTAAATGATCAAGACCACTCAGTGTTACATCTGCTGCAGTACTGCCAATCAAGACAACACAATCAAGCGACTCCCTAACTGTGTCTTTTTGCTCTCCATTGAAATAACCACACTCCTGGGAGTACACAAGAAAAGTGGAACAACATGTACAATAGATGACGACAGAACGCTGGTCAAGTTAGGCCGCAAACATCTAGGAGCAGCTCAAAGCAACACTATGATAATCTCATAGAGATTCAAGCAATGTCTCTAAATACAAGTCAGAGTTAATAAGCACAAGGCATTAGTAGTGCTATTATTCTCTCCAGCGATTACCCAAGAAAACAGTCTATAAGTGAGGCTGGTCTTCAGTAATTCCTCATTCCAGGGTACAAACAAACTATCAACAGTAATGTTTATTTACAAGCTTCGCTTAATCACTAAAGCTTTGTAAAATCCTTTGTGGTTAATTATAACTGAGTTATGCGTTTCAGAGAGAAGCCATGTTATCTTCTAGGACATGCAGTAATATGTATCCATAACTTAAAAGTAACCTAGGAAAACACCAGGATCCATGTCATTTAATGCATCCGTAATGAGTGCAATTCCAATAACGCCTAGGAAAGAAAATCCCAGCAGAGACTGCTTAGCCGTTTCTCCTATAAAGAAATGAAATAAAATGGATTACATCAAATAGAGAATTTTTCTTAAATCTCCTGCTTCTTAGGCCTTGTTTACACCTGGTATTAAGATGCATTTTGGTCGATCAGATCAAAAGTAGACGAGATAGACACATAACCGTTTACACCTGGTGTTTTAATCCGTCTCTTTTGTCCACTTTCAACCACTTCTGTCCTGATTTCTTCAAGGGGGGTCTATGGGCGGGTAAATGTATGTGTTTTTTCAGATCTTTCAATCCAATGGACAAAATAAGCTTGCGCAATTTACATATGAACGCACCTGGAGATGACAGAAAAACACACAAAGAGCAGCAGCTTTCATTTCTGCTCTGACAGTCCCAACATCATGTTAGAAATCAGGAATGGTGAGAGAACATTGTGCTTGGTGGGTCTCCAGCCAACAAAGTTTAAATCCCTTCTTTCCCGTAATGTTTACACATTAGGTCAGTAGGCGGAGAGTAGGCATCTTGTGTGGCAGTTTGAACACATTCAACCACATATATCTATATTTAGACGAAAAATTTACCAAGCATTTTCTCTCACCATCCCTGATTTCTAACATGCACTCACAGCGTTTGCCGTGGTCTTGCGGTTGTCCGAGCAAAAACGAAAGCTGATGCTCTCTGTATGTTTTTCCGTCGTCTCTGGGCGCGTTCATGTGTAAATTGCGCAACCTTATCTTGTCCATTAGAACGATAAATCTGAAAAAAACCCTTACATTTACCCGCACATTGACCCTCCCCTGAAGAAATCAGGACAGAAGTGGTTGAAAGTGGACAAAAAAAATACCAAAATCAAAACGTAAACAGGGCCTTTGAGGAATCAAAAATGGTTCTTCTAAGGCATCATCTTTTGGAAAGAGAAAGGAAATGTCTGTCACAAAGCTTCTCAAATAAAGTTGATAATCAAAGAGCAACCTCTGAATAGAAAAAAACTATGCTTTGGGAACTGCAGGGGTCTCAATAAGCTATTAATAAACATTCTATCATCAAGCATCATCCTTCATGGTGGACTGTATTAGTTGAAAATGAATCCCTGTCCCAAATAAAGGCCGCTGTCCCATGCAGGTGCGTCTGCATAAAGCACATGCCCATCAAGCATTCTTCACAGGGTGCTACCAAGGGATGTTAAATATTCATTGATTGCTATAAAGGCTTTGAACAAAGATATGCCTCACTTTGAAAGGTAATATGGACAAAAATGAAAACAAATAATAAAACTAAAAATTCATTGTAGGCACTTCTATTTCAGATTGCATTTTCATTCTCCCCAGCGTTACGGAGATGAAACAGGGGTCCCTGAGCTATTCGTTAGTGCAGTCGCACAGAACATGCTCCCTAATAATGAGCAGGCAGCGGCAGCATCAGTGTACTGGCAAAGGTTAATTAAAATGCAAGAGAATAAAATCAGAGCTGGCTGTCTCCCATGAGGCAGAGCGATAGAGGACAAAGATGGATCCTGTTGCACCCAACAGAACTATCTCTAGATAATGTGTGACAAAGTTTTCATGACCAAAACAATGACAATGGCACAAGGAAGTGTAAATATTGTAATAACAAATAAATAATAAGTAAAATAACTAAATAAATATATCTGATTAAAATAAATTAATTTTGATTTAAGTAAATAACTTAATAAATAAATATATTGAGTAAAAAAATATAAAAAAAATATAATCATAAAAATAAATTAATTTAGATTAGTATACAGTGCTACAGGCAGCGAAAAGGGAACAAACGCAATGTAACTGTTATGACACACGGTTAGAAGATCCAAACGCAGCTTTATTAGGGGTAATCCACAATCGTAATCCACATATCAGGAAAATAGTCAAAACAGAGGGCAAACAGGGAAATCCAGAAAACCAGACAGAAGATCAGAACCATAATACAGGAAACCAGAGAAAGCGCTCAGAAAGGCAGTGTAACACAAACAAGATTTTGCAAGGTGTGAGTGGAAACACAGAGCTTATATAGGCCAACATTAACAAGCAAATGACACACAGGTGAAAGTAATCAAACCATGATGAGTCCTAGCAATGGGTTATGGGAAATGTAGTTCATGATAAGATAAAGGAGTCAGGAGGAGTGCCCTCTGATGGAGATCATGGGGCACTCCAGCTGGTGGATGTAACAGTAACGCAATTGACACATTTATAACAGTTTTTTTTAACAGTTTTTAACAGTATTCAACAGTTCAATAAACGAGAAGTTAATACTGAGTAACTTACATATTAGTCGCAATATTTCCTGTTACTATGTCTGGTTTTCAAGACAAAAATAGTTCCAAACAATGCTGAAGCAGTCCTCTCCGAGCAACACACAGTAGTGGCATTCCTGAATGAATAAGTGTTTTGAACAAATCGGTTGAATTAATGATTCAATGACTCACTCATAAAAAAGGCAGGCTGTGTTCGAAATCATCCCCTACACCCTCATTTACTATTCCCTACATTACTCCACTAATATAGTCCACCTGAAGGAATAAATGAAAATGAGTGAGTGAGGCTGCCGCTTTTGCATAGTTTGTGCTTGCTGTTTAATAATCCTTCGAAATTTAGCAAACTGGCAGCTCCAGTAATAATGAAAAGATTTATCTTGAACTCTGACATGGAAACTAGCATGTATAAATCTTTATTTAATAATCTATTAAAATGTAAAATGTAATAATCATTTAAAAAGGATTATTTTTACCTGTATGATATTACGCTATACCCACATTGGACCAGCGGTCTAGAAAATGGATGGATTGAGTCCATAATTCACTCATATAGTAGGGTTACTTGTCGTATGTAATGTGCAGAATGAGTCACTGAAAATCTGACAATTTAAGTAATACAAACAGTGAACAGGTTATATAACCAAGAACAAAATCATTCTTGGTTGAAGGTTGTCTGGTGATTAATTGACTGATCGATTGATTGATTGATTGAATGATTGAGTGATTGAATGATTGATTGATTGATTGATTTACTGACTGACTGACTGATTCACTGATTCTTTTTTAAAACTTTCAGACTATATAAATGGTAGAACATACGATAGTATTAACATTAGGGTGCTATAAAACTGTGTATGGTCTTTGCAGAACATATTGACAATAAATAGATGCATATCACACCAATGACAGTCTGGAGGAGATGGGAAGTTCAGGTAGCCCTCCATGTCCTGAGACAGAAAGGAAAAAAGATGTAGAGGTGCTTTTGATATTAAAGGATATAGATATATTAGTTATGCCCAGGCACACAGAATCTAAACCCTAAGAAAGCTCACGTAGGTTCCATAGATTCTAATATCATTTCATTTAATTTCTGCCAGTTTGTTTTCGGTTAACAATACGAATACAGTACCCTCTTTAATATTTAACATTTCATCAATGTTTCCATTAATTCCCCAGAATTCTGCATGTTTTTTACTTAAAAATCAGCACAGAAAATGTGAGAAAACTCTGCAGATCCTGTCTGGGTCTGTGTTGCATCACCTTTACCTTCATCATCAACACTGGAGGTTAGCAACATCTGAAATGAATACACTCTATTATTTTCTGAAACAACACAGTAGATACTCACTGGCATGAACAAGACTAATATTAGACATGTTTCCTGCCAGACACACAGCGGTGTCAGTGAAAGGCCCATCAGTTGATATAAGCAGATATGTGTGATAACCCTTGGGTCTGTACGGTGACTGACGACAGGACACAGCAGAGCATAAATATGCAACTAAACATCAGGGTGGTGAAGCAGCCATAAATCTGTGAGGAGGAAAGTCTGGTATATCCTCACAGAAGAGCTGAATAATATTTCCACAGTGTGATAGCAAAGGCTGTCCAATACATTATGCAGTCAACACAAGCAGTCCCTGAACCATTTAATCACTAGGAATACGCAAACAATTGTTAAGTGCACACAATGACAGGTCTCAGTCTATAAATAGTCTGGGAATGCATCTTTGATCATGCTTGGAGTGTCTCACTCACCATAGTCCATACATGCATAGACACTACATGGCCAAATGTATGTGGACGCCAGACGAGAGTAAGCAGTGCAGAGTGGAAGCGGAGTTGCTTAGGCTTCTGTTGGACCTATTTTTGTTGGCAGAAAAAAATGCTGGGTAATTTTTGCCTGAAATGTAATTATTATTCTGTCATGCCAACTCTCTGAGTGTTTGGCATGGTATTGGATATGACAATGTTAATATGTTTGGCCTTTGTGGAATAGATCTGCTACGCTGCTGTTAGTTATTGCTGCTGCTGCAGAGCAAGTACGGGACTTGCTACTGTCAATACATACACGACACGCTGCTGTGAGCGAGTAAGACATGCTGCTGTTGTACAACATATCATAAGTGAATTACCCATAGCAGATCTATACAGGTGGAGCTGGGGAAGGTGGAGTGTTTCTGAAAGCACGTTGCAACTGCTACAGCAAATGCTGACCAAATTTGAAGGCTGAGCAGCGAGCTCATTGGACATTGATACAGCAGGAACCAGTCAGCTGTACCCTATAGAGAATGATGTGATTGCAAGCAGACTGAGTTAAGGACCTATCAGCCTGTGCCATCTAGAGTTTAATGACATAACTTTGTATATAAGTTACTTGATATTACCACCCCAACTATGACAGCTCTAAAAATACATTTTATATATTTTTTATGGACCCCACTTTGGTTAATACAATAATTGCATAAAACCAATATCACGCTTGCAATCATGCCATTAAACTACCTGAATGGCAAGGTAATCAATGTTCAGTCATAAGTGTAGTGTTCAAGTGTCCACATACTTTTGGCAATGTGGTGTACTCACACCACCCACATTAGGGGTCTCCAGAATTTAAAGTCTATGTGCAGGCGTTGCGGTCTAATGCTCCTGTGCCCCTTGTGAAAATAGGGTTTCTTGTCACATAGCTCATATAAATTCAATATCATTTATATGAGCTTGTGTTTATGGCTCTTCAGAGACTTTCTCATTTCAAAGGTCTGCCAGAACAGTTTGATAGCTGTATATATGGAGTTGGGTGAGAGGAGGGGCGGGAAGAAGAGAGAAAGAGAGAGGTGAATCTGTCCAACTGTGGCAGTGGTCACAGAGTGACACGGTGACAGACAGCAGAGAAAAGAGAGGAAGATTGCAATCCTTTAAAGGGCCGAGGAAATGAGAGCGTAACTTTGCTCTGTCAATCACCCAGGCTGGCCTGTAATAAGCAGCACACAGTTTTCTCCTCCAAACCAGCAACACGCCGTCTCTTTGCTCTGGCCAGGCAGCTACTATGACCTGAATTTCAATTTACTCCCAGTCTCCCGAGGCACAGCAGCACAGAGTCTACTCACATCTGAATTTATAGTGGGTGCTTTTAATAATATAGACATTAATGGAGGGGATCTTTTACAATATGGGGTGGAAATTATGAAAAAAAACGTAAGCCAAATTAGAAATGTTCTGTTGGTGCTTCAGAAAACCTATCTAGTCACGGCAGAAGTTGGGTGAGATTTATGATCAGGTGGAATTGGTCTGGTTGGCACCTCCTCAGGGGCTTTGGCTGCTGTCTATACGGTGGAGATCTTACCGAGCTGTCACAATTCACAACCCCTGCACAATATTTTCCAAGAACTTAGCCACTGAATTTATGGATGACAGCATTCAAAGAGCCAATGGTACATATACCAGCCCAAAATGTAAATTAATAGAGTATAAAATAAACCCCAACAGGATGAGCAGGATCCTGATATGGGCTTATTAGTGACAACTCACCAAATAAATAAATGAGAGGACATGAAAAATAGTTTTGAACATATATGCATGTGGTCCTGGTATGTCATATGTTATATAGTAATACCAATTTTGACATTTTTTTTTGGTCCCCATGAGGAAACAAGCTAATAAAATCATACAGAATGATCTTTTTTGAAAATCTAAAATAGCAGAAAGTTTTGTGTGATGGGTAGGTTTAGTGGTAGGGTTAGTGTAGGGGGATAGAATATACAATCTGTACAGTATAAAAACCATTACGTCTATGGATTGTCCCCATAAAACAGGAAAACCCAACATACATTGTGGGGACTTTTTTTTTTTTGGTACACATAAGGAAAACAGCTTATAAATCATACTACATTATGTTTTTTTGAAAATGTAAAAATGCAGAAAGGAAACTTGATACATATTCCGCAAGTCAGAAAGTATTCCAGATAGCAGTGTAATAAAATGATTAAGTGTGATAGTGTAAAGATAATAAAAAATATATAGTGTAAAGACAATAAAATATATATTACATTACATTATACAGATAGTGAAGTTTATCTACGATTTTCACTACAATCGAAAAATGTTACATTTGTTTGAAACAAGAATGCAAGTCTGCATTGTGTCTAATATACAGTACAGTGTTGCAGAGTACGACGGTGAGTATTAGGAAACATCTGACTGTTGGATGGAGTAATTGATCAATCAGAATCAAGTATTCCAGATAGCCGTGTAGTAATGTTCAACAAAAGGCACATGGAGGCTAAAAGCTCACAGTAATGCATGTTCAATATAGACAAACATCAGTAGTCTACATTAATAGACATACACATTTGTGTTTGCAGTGCAAGCAGAGTGCAAATTAGAATCAACTAAGTGTAAGACCATTGCTGACAGAATCAATAATATCATTCTAATAAATTATAGAATTAGAGCAATCTTATTGATTCTCTGTGTTTGATGCTCATTGCTTCATTATGGTTTATTTGTAGATGATTTCTGCTTCTCCGAGAGCACCCGAAAGCATTGTAATTCTTTCAGGATGATATCTGCGCCGTATCTTTTGAATCTGATATGATTCTCTCTGCCAGGGCTGCTTATCTTTACAGATTGGGCCGGTAATTAAGCAACATCATGCAAATAGCTGATAACGACGGCTGGCATGATGAGAAGGCTTACGACGACATTCAGAGATGAAATAGGTGATCTTGAAATATACATTTGCATTTGATTTAAACAGTTTGTTTTAACACTGTGATCTCACAGAAAGATTAAAAAAAATAGAGCTGTCAGCTAGTGGTGGTGCAGGTGGAAACCAGATCTCTGGGGCCCGCTGCCTGTTGATTTGAATAAACCTGTCATTTAGCACAGTATATCTCTTTCTGGACAGAGAAATGTGGAGATGCAACATCTTTTAGCAGTGTAATCTCATTAGCATTTGTATATATTTATACGTAAACGTACATATACTGAAACGTGCTGACAGCATGTAAAACATCAAACATTTTACATATGTACAGCTAGAGGAGAATCTTTAAATCTTTTCCTCTGATGACTAGATGGAAACAGAAATTCAAAATCAAATTTAATACAGACAAAATGGACTTGTTTTTCAGTAAAATATCTAAGATATCAGATAGGTCTACAAATGACATCACAATCACACCGGTTTGGTTGAGACAAACAGGTTTGACATTTACACAACACATTTCTCACAGATGTCACTGCCAAAATATTATGACCAATCACAGGTGAAGTGAATATCGTTGATCATCTCTTAAGGCCACATATTAAGGTCTGGGTAGATTAGATGGTAAGCAAACAATCAGTTCTCGTAATCACCATGTTGGATGCAGGAGAAATGGGCAGGAGTAAAGATCTGAGCGACTTTGACAAGGGCCACATTGTTATGGCAAGGCGCTTGGTTTAGAGTATCTCTGAAACAGGAAGGCTTGTGGGTTATTCCTGGTCAGCAGTGATGAGAATTTACCAACAGTGGTCCGAGGAGGGATAAACCAACTGGCGACAGGGTGTTGGGTGCCCAAGGCTCATCGATGCACGAGGGCAACAAACTAGACGATCCCATCTTGTCCGAGCCAACAGAAGGTCTACTGTGGCACGAGTCACACACAGTTTTAATGATGGTTATGGGAGGAATGTGTCACAATATTGCTGCCTATGGGGCTGCGTAGTCGCAGACCAATCAGATTGCCTATGATGACCCCTGTCCACGGTCAAAAGTGCCTACACTGGGCACGTGAGCGTCCCACTGGACCTTGGAGCAGTGGAAGAAGGTTGTCTGGTTCGATGAGTCCCATTTTCTTTTACATGACGTGGACGGACGTGTATGTGTGTGCTGTTTACCTGGGGAAGGGATGTACCAGGATGCACTGTGGGATGACAACAAGCCGGTGGAGGAAGTGTGATGCTCCGGGCAACGTTCTGCTGGGAAACCCTGGGTCTGGCCATTCATGTGGATGTAAATGTGGTATTCTCTGGTGGAAGTGCCTCTTTCAGCAGGATAATGCACCCTGCCACACTGCAGTGCACACATTGTTCAGGAATGGTTTGAGGAACATGATGAAGAGTTCAAGGTGTTGCCCTGGCCTCCAAATTCCCCAGATCTCAATCCAATTGAGCATATGTGGGATGTGCCAGACCAACCAGTTCTAGCTTCAAAAGATCTGCTGCTATTCTGTTGCATTATTTTCCTGTTACCACTGTGAAGCTGCTTTGAAACAATCTGCACTGTAAAAAGCACTATATAAATAAAGGTGACTTGCTAAAGTATTGGTGCTATACACCACAGGACACCTTCAGGGGTCTTGTAGAGTCTATGGCTCTGTGGGTCAGTGCTGTTTTGGCAGCATTGGGAAGACCAACAGCATATTAGGCAGGTGTTCATAATGGTGCTCATCTGTGTATGTGCTTTTTGAAGAAGCACTGAAGGAAATGGTTGTCATTGCAGATTTTTATTAGTGGAAATGGGACTTCATTGACTATATATTTTCTTTCCTCCCTCTGAAGCCCTATGAGCCTGGAGGTGTTTTAATTTCTGTGCTCATTTGATATGACCTGCCTGTTTACACAAGCATATGGTCTACCTGTATTTTTGCTGTTGTGTCTCTTCAATCCCTGTTTGCTTACAGGTTTATTCACCCTCCAGTCCTTTATATTCTTTGACTATTTTTAACATGTTATATAACCCATCAATGGGACATCATTTCACTCACTTCTGAATAGCAGAAGTTCAGCTCAAACACATAAAGCTTTAATCTATACACAGCACAGTGGTAGATGGGTTCTTATATTGATGTTTCTGTTTATTGATTTTATTTGTTGTCACATGTATTTTGCACTAGTGGTTAACACATACTCTTTACATGGAGCAAGTACAAAGATTCTCCTTCTCGAAAGAAAAACTTGGATCTCACAGGAGTTTTGTGAAGTTCCTGTGTGCAAAAGATACAGCTTTTTCAACAAAGTAACCACAATACCAGTGCCATCCATCTTACTGTTTGCAGACAGATCTTTGAATCAATTCAAGGCCATTGAACATTTTGAAGTTATAGATCAAGTTTTACATGACATGCTCAAAACTCAAAAAAAGTCAAGTCAAGTCAAGTCACCTTCATTTATATAGCGCTTTTTACAACACAGATTGCTTCAAAGCAGCTTTACAGTGATAATAGGAAATTAATTTTGTTTTAGATGAAAAGCTAAAGTAAGTTTTTGATTGATTAATTTCTGTTGTAAAAACTGATTAGTTATTTAATTTGGCGCCACTTAAACAACACCATCCTCAACTAAAACAGAAAACCCCCAATGCGTTTCGGACCCCACCCGCACGGCAACAGCACTTGGTGGCCCGAGAACGCAAACCATGAAATAGGTTTGAAATGGTTTTGAAACTATACCATCATCATCCCCTCGCACAAACCCCAAAAAAGGTGAGTCCGTGAAAACGGCGACGGCATGTACGCAAGCATTACGTCTTCAGCCTATAGGCAAGCATGTTTGAATGTATTTATGTGTGCATATGTGTTTTTATCTGTACAGAGGGGAAGGGAAGAGAAGGAGGCCTTCACGGGGAGAGTCTAGTTGACACGGTCTCTGCTAACACTTCAGGGCTGTGTTGTGGTCATGTTTAGGCGCAGGTCCACCATCTGATCTGGATCCGGCAGACTACAGTAAACCTCGGGATAAACAGAAAGACTAACATTAGCGTAGATGCCATTCTTTTTATGATGTAATGAGTACATCAGGTTTTATGGGAAGTGTTCCCGGTTCCGGCAGACCTAGTTAATGCAGCCTAACAATCAATTAACTGATTTAAATAACAGAAATTGATAATGTTCTATGTGTATGCCATAGTGAAGAGATGTGTTTTTAGTCTAGATTTAAACTGACAGAGTGTGTCTGCTTCCCGAACAATAGACTGTTCCAAAGTTTAAGTGCTAAATAGGAAAAGGATCGACCGCCCGCAGTTGATTTTGATATTCTAGGTATTATCAACTGGCCAGAGTTTTGAGACCGCAATAGACGTGAAGGAATATAATGCGCTAAGAGCTTGTTCAAGTACTGGGGAGCTAAACCATTTAGTGCTTTGTAAGTAATAAGCAAGATTTTAAAATTTATATGATGTTTAATAGGGAGCCAATGCAGTGTTGACAGAACTGGGCTAATATGGTCATACTTCCTGGTTCTAGTAAGAACTCGAACTGCTGCGTTTTGGACCAGCTGCAGTTTATTTATTAAGTGAGCAGGGCAACCACCCAGTAGAGCATTACAATAATCCAGGCTTGAGGTCATGAATGCATAAACTAACTGTTCAGCATTTTGCATTAAAAGCATGTGCCGTAATTTAGATATATTTTTAAGATGGAAAAATGCAGTTTTACAGATGCTAGAAACGTGGCTTTTTAAAAGAAATATTGGTATCAAAGAGCACACCCAGGTTCCTAACTGACGACGAGGACTTGACAGAGCAGCCATCAAGTGTTAGACAGTATTCTAGGTTACTACGTGCAGAGGTTTTTTGTCCAATAATTAAAAATTCAGTTTTTTCAGAATTAGGTTGTAGGAAATTACTAGTCATCCAATTTTTTATATCAGCTATGCATTCCGTCAGTCTTGTGAATTGGTAAGTTTCGTCAGGGCGCAAAGAAATATAGAGCTGAGTGTCGTCAGTATAACAAAGAAAACTAACGCCATGCTTCCTAATGATATCTCCCAAGGGTAGCATGTACAGAGGGAAAAGCAACGGTCCTAGCACTGAGCCTTGTGGTACTCCATACTGAACTTGTGATCGGTATGACATCTCTTCATTTACTGCTATAAACTGATAGCGGTTAGATAAGTATGATTTAAACCATGCCAATGCAATTCCACTAATGCCAACATAATTTTTGAGTCTATTCAAAAGAATGTTGTGGTCGTTAGTATCGAATGCAGCGCTAAGATCGAGTAACACTAATAGCGAGATACAACCACGATCGGATGATAAGAGCAAATCATTTGTAACTCAAATGAGAGCAGTCTCAGTACTATGATACGGTCTAAATCCTGACTGGAAATCCTGACAGATATCATTAAAAGAGGATGTGATATGAAAGAGCTGAGTTGAGATCAGGAGGCAAGGAAAAGATAGTGGAGCTACATTATAATAGTAATATTTGTGCTCTGGTGAAATACACCTTGGGTGTGCATTATTTTTCTAATAATTCAGTGGCCTGGAGCCACTTATACTATGGTTACCACATCTCAAAACATTGTTCAGGTGATGTATTTCAAGACATTTGTTTTTTGTCTTTAAAACGCTCTTGTGTGTAGGAATTTCTTACACATCTAATCCCAAGCCTCTGTTGCTAATTCCAAAATTTAATTTTAGAGCTAGTAACGGAGGCTTCAGCCACTGATAGCAGTCTAATGCAGTTATTAATGCAGTTATAGAGATAAAGAGAGAGAGAGAGAGAGAGAGAGAGAGAGAGAGAGATTTGATTTGAACTTTATTTACAATTAATCCAAAACCTCTTCACAGAAAACTAGCAATATATTATAACACATTCAACAATTTTCACATTAAAGAATACACAAAAATTATAAAGAAAAAAATCAAATCGCCTTCACATACTTTACACAATGCACCATAACTGCACCATATCAAATCAAAAGTTGAAAGATCTTCCATAATTTTATAAAACCGGAAATCAATCAAAATTCTAGATTTGATCAAAGTTAAAAAAACACACGTTAACATCATCACTAGACCTTTGTTCCACTTTGTTTTTCCTGCTGATATAAATAGCCATTTTTGCTTGCCCTAAAATAAAATTCAACAATTGACAGATGAAACGTTTTTTCTGAAAGTACTTAAAACCCAAAATGAAAGTTTCAATACAAAAAGTTTCTTTAAACCTACAAAACAATTCTTTTATAATCATAAATAAAGGTTCTAATCTAACACAATGCATAAAAGCATGAAAACCCGTCTCCCTTTGAAGACAAAAAGGGTATGCAGAACTGACTTCTGGATTCAACAACGAAATAAAGGAATTAACAGCAATGGCACCATGGAGAATTCTCCATTGTATATCACCTACCCTTTTAGACAATGGTGGCTTATATAAGGATCTCCATTCAGGTTTTACATCATTACTCAGTTTAAGAACAGAACAGAACAGAACATAGCCATGGTGTATCAGTTTTTTTTTTATCAAACATCTTCTTATTAAAAACACAGGCTCTATACAGCTTTTTGCCTTCACTTGACAAGAAATCTAAGGACAGAGATTCACATGATTTTAACAAAAAGCCTATACTCTCGTCAAGATTAGGTTGAACAACCAAACATGGAAAAGGATCCTGAATATCAGGAGTACTAACCCCTGTAAAAAATCTCTTAACAGATGGTCTTCATCAACTGTAAAACATGATTTAAGTTTTATCAAAAACTGAGTAAATAAACGAGCAGATCTAATTCCTAAATGTTTAGATGCTACCTCCACATTCTCAAATTGAGGTCCAGTTAAAGTCAATAAATGTCCCAAAGTGAAAACCCTGGATTCATGCAATAAGGTACTGAGCCCCAGTAGATGGCAGTGAGTGTAAATGTCCAAGCGGGCCCCAAGTATCAATGGTTCTTGTAATAACCAGTGGAGAGAGTATGAGTTCTCAGTCTTATGAACACGAAAAAAGCTTCACATCTCGAAGAGATTTTGATAAAAAGCAGGTAGTTCTGATAAATCCAATTTAGTTGGATCCATTAAAAAGAGGGATTTGTCCAGTCCAAAACCTCCAATAGTACGCAAAATGGTACAACTAACAGCATGCCAGCTAAAATCTGTTGAACCATCAAAAAGAAGACAACACTCTAAATTCTTCAATTAGGTTAAGTAAAATCTGCACATCACTTTGTCTGTTAATCATTATTACAATATCATCGGCATATGCTGACAAACATATCTTATTATCACAACTTGGTAAAACCAAACCACATAATTTACTTCTTATTTGTTGAAGCAATGGCTCAATGGCCAAAGAATACAACATTCCAGACAAGGAACAGCCTTGTCTGATACCTCTGAGAACCTGGAATGGAGCACATAAGCCACCATTTATTTTCAGTGCACTGTCAACATCACAATAGAGTACCCTGATCATATCTACACATTTTTTGCAAAAACCAAAAGATGTTGAAGTACTCCACAAATAAGAGTGCTCAACTCGGTCGAAAGCCTTCTGCTGATCTAAAGATATCAAGCCACAATCTAGATTTAACAATTTAGAGACATGAAAAATATCTCTAACCAAAGAAATATTATCAACTATAGATCTACCAGGGACACAGTATGTCTGGTCCGGATAACCTGATCCAACACTCCAACCAATCTGTTAGCCAATGCTTTGGAAAGCAGTTTATAATCACTACAGAGAAGTAAGACAGGGCGCCAGTTCTTTATGTTAGTAAGGTCTCCTTTTTTTGGAATAAGAGTGATCACCGCTCTTTGGCAACTCAACGGCAACCTGCCCTCCGACAAGCTGTCAATGAGTACCTTCAGCAGATCTGCTCCCAACTCCAACCAAAAAGCTTTATAGAAGTCAACTGGGAGGCCATCCACTCCTGGTGCTCTCCCAGACTCCATGCCTTGCAGGGCCTTATAAAGATCTCCCAGGGTCAAAGCTCCTGCGAGATCATTATTAGCCTCTTCTGACACCTTTGGCAAACTGTCAAAGAAAACACTCTCCACACAACACCCTGATTTCAGCTCACTTCTATAAAGATTTTGATAAAAATTAACTGCTCTTCCCCGAATACCAGCAGAATCTGACAATAGCACTCCATCTTCGGAGAGCAGTGCATGAATAAAACGCTTCTGCCCATTATTTTTTTCCAGATGGAAAAAGTATTTGGATGGTGCATCCATCTGATCAATGTTTTGAAACCGTGAACGGACCAGAGCTCCCTGTATTTTATACCCCAGTAGATCAGCTAACTGAGCTTTCTTCTTTGAGCAGGCTTCCAAATGACAAATCTCACCAGTAGATTGAGCTAATTGTTGAAAATTAATTATCTCTTTTTCTAAAAACTCTAAAGAACGAGTCAACTCCTTAGTGACGTTGTGAGTATACTGTTGAGTACTGTCTTATTTGGACCTTGCCAACATCCCACCACTGTTGTATTGAATGAAAAGACTTCTTTGTTCTGTAAACTTCCCAAAAAAAACTTAAATTTTTTTAAGGAATCTTTTAACAGATTAGTGTTAAAGTGCCAGTATGCACTTTTTGGTTTTACTGAGCTTAAAATAAGATTACAGTGCACCATACTGTGGTCTGAAAAAAAAACGTACTGGTGTAATGTAACATTTATTAAAAATGCTAAGATGGTAATTAAAACTATAAAATCTGTCCAGTCTGGCTAATGACACAACATTATCACGTGTGTGAACCAAGTGTACTGTTTCTCACTACCATTTAAAGATATCCAAATATCACATAAATTATATTTTTTAATAATATGAACAAGACGTTTACGTGAAGCCAAGTGAGGCTCAATGTGATTTCTATCTAAATTGAGTTCAGTACAATTGAAGTCACCACCTAGGAACAAGAAGTCTTCAGAGCAACAGTTCTGTAAAGTTGAACAAAGTATGTCTAAAAATAACATTCTTTGGACTAGTGCAGTTGGAACATAAACACAAACAAAAGTCAACACAAAACTTTCAAAAACAGCTCTAACTTTTAAAAGCCTACCTTTTACTATTTCATCAACATTATAAGAGACAGGACTAAAATTCTTTGTAAATAAAATGGCAACTCCCCCACTTATTGAAGTATTGACTTAACACAGGGATACCATCAAACTCTCTTGCCCAGTCAACAGCATTTTTCAAATCGCTTTCTTGTAAAAAGTTTCTTGTAAAAAAGCAACATAAATATTTTTCTGTTTAATTCATATATTGTAGCTCTTTTTCTAGAATCTCTTGCACCATTAACATTCAAAGTAGCTAAATGCACTTCACTCATAATTAACAAAAAAGAAAAGAAAACCTAAAAAAAAAAAGAAAACTCCTACTCTTAAAGTTAACATACATCATTGTTCAAGGAAGTATTGAGATTCCTTACAATTTTCTTTAATCGATACACTTCTTTGTTCGTCATTAGGCTTCTTGCTTTTTCAATGAACTGTTTGAGATCAGGAAAATATTCCTGCACGCGCACACCCCTTTTATTTTTAGTCGATCTGAGGAATAACTTAATATCATCAAGCTCGTAATTCCGCCCAACAAGCTCACTCTGAGAAAGTGTCGCACTAGAGTCAGAAGACCCACCATCACTCTCTGTATCCTGATCCTCATCCTCTTGTACTTCACTTTTTTTTTTAACTTATTTTGGCGAATTAAAAATAATTTGCTCTTTCTCTATTCTGACACAATCCGTCTCACGTTTCTCTCAATACCACTGAATTATTCTCCGAAGCACTACCATTTTGCCCATCTCTTTTAATTTCAGAAACCTGTGCCACACTCTCTACAACTTTTATACCAGCATCAGAAACCATTTCAGTATGTGCCGTGCATGAATGCTCATGTTGAGATGAGGTCGACCCGGCCACAGTCTCACCGGGAACACCTGTAGCCGTCACCGCCACAGCCGAGCTCGTCCCCGGCAATACCTCCTCAATAATGCCGTCAACACCAGCCGCACTGCCACCTTCAATATTCTCATTCACTACGTTTGCTTCCTTTTGCGGGAATTTGTCAGGACAATTTAGAATTAAATGCCCAGATTTACCACAACCAAAACACTTAGACTTCGCGGTAGTGACAAAAATAACATAATCAAAATCATCAGTTTGAAAATTGAGCGTCATGTCCAGCTCAGCATCATCCTGAATAATCATATAAGCGAGTCGCCTAAACGAAACAATATGTTTCAACAGAGGTGACCCGCTACTGATTGGGATCTTTTTAATTGGAGGTACCAATTTTCCATACCGAGATAAAGCCTGTGTTAAAATTTCATCACTTACAACAGGTGGAACGTTTGACAAAGTGACTCTCTTAGCTGGCAATGAAAGGGGAAGAACAGGGACAAATTCACCACCAATAACAATTCCGTGTTCGACTACTTCATTTACTTTATCCACACTGTTAAGAAACACCACCATGGCCCTATTAATTGAGGGGGATAACACGTTCTCATGTCCCACAACCTCACCAATGGCCAGACAGCATTCCTCCACACTCACCGCAGACGCCACCTTAACAGCGTGGCGCCGCGTGAGTGAACTCAAAACCTGCCGCGTGGGGCCGACATGCCGATAAAGTGAACAGCAGGCAGCCCAACAAAGACCAAAAAAGAAAAACCAGAAAAAAAACAACAACAAGGGAGAAAAATAGAAAAAGATTCACTCACACCACTCCGTCTACTGGCACCCAGTCACAGAGAGAGAGAGAGAGAGATATTAAATGTATGCGAATTATCTGAGTCTGTGTGGCTCTCAACAGTGTTTGACGGCAGCGTCTCTACTAATAGCGAAACTAAGTTTATCTGCTCCAAGAACAGGAACACTAAGTGGAAATAGCAGCATTTTCTTAGTAAAATGCTATTTATGCTGAGTGAAAATAGCGTAATATTCTACACTCACCTAAAGGATTATTAGGAACACCATACTAATACTGTGTTTGACCCCCTTTCGCCTTCAGAACTGCCTTAATTCTACGTGGCATTGATTCAACAAGGTGCTGAAAGCATTCTTTAGAAATGTTGGCCCATATTGATAGGATAGCATCTTGCAGTTGATGGAGATTTGTGGGATGCACATCCAGGGCACGAAGCTCCCGTTCCAACAGTTTTATCAAAAACTGAGTAAATAAACGAGCAGATCTAATTCCTAAATGTTTAGATGCTACCTCCACATTCTCAAATTGAGGTCCAGTTAAAGTCAATAAATGTCCCAAAGTGAAAACCCTGGATTCATGCAATAAGGTACTGAGCCCCAGTAGATGGCAGTGAGTGTAAATGTCCAAGCGGGCCCCAAGTATCAATGGTTCTTGTAATAACCAGTGGAGAGAGTATGAGTTCTCAGTCTTATGAACACGAAAAAAGCTTCACATCTCGAAGAGATTTTGATAAAAAGCAGGTAGTTCTGATAAATCCAATTTAGTTGGATCCATTAAAAAGAGGGATTTGTCCAGTCCAAAACCTCCAATAGTACGCAAAATGGTACAACTAACAGCATGCCAGCTAAAATCTGTTGAACCATCAAAAAGAAGACAACACTCTAAATTCTTCAATTAGGTTAAGTAAAATCTGCACATCACTTTGTCTGTTAATCATTATTACAATATCATCGGCATATGCTGACAAACATATCTTATTATCACAACTTGGTAAAACCAAACCACATAATTTACTTCTTATTTGTTGAAGCAATGGCTCAATGGCCAAAGAATACAACATTCCAGACAAGGAACAGCCTTGTCTGATACCTCTGAGAACCTGGAATGGAGCACATAAGCCACCATTTATTTTCAGTGCACTGTCAACATCACAATAGAGTACCCTGATCATATCTACACATTTTTTGCAAAAACCAAAAGATGTTGAAGTACTCCACAAATAAGAGTGCTCAACTCGGTCGAAAGCCTTCTGCTGATCTAAAGATATCAAGCCACAATCTAGATTTAACAATTTAGAGACATGAAAAATATCTCTAACCAAAGAAATATTATCAACTATAGATCTACCAGGGACACAGTATGTCTGGTCCGGATAACCTGATCCAACACTCCAACCAATCTGTTAGCCAATGCTTTGGAAAGCAGTTTATAATCACTACAGAGAAGTAAGACAGGGCGCCAGTTCTTTATGTTAGTAAGGTCTCCTTTTTTTGGAATAAGAGTGATCACCGCTCTTTGGCAACTCAACGGCAACCTGCCCTCCGACAAGCTGTCAATGAGTACCTTCAGCAGATCTGCTCCCAACTCCAACCAAAAAGCTTTATAGAAGTCAACTGGGAGGCCATCCACTCCTGGTGCTCTCCCAGACTCCATGCCTTGCAGGGCCTTATAAAGATCTCCCAGGGTCAAAGCTCCTGCGAGATCATTATTAGCCTCTTCTGACACCTTTGGCAAACTGTCAAAGAAAACACTCTCCACACAACACCCTGATTTCAGCTCACTTCTATAAAGATTTTGATAAAAATTAACTGCTCTTCCCCGAATACCAGCAGAATCTGACAATAGCACTCCATCTTCGGAGAGCAGTGCATGAATAAAACGCTTCTGCCCATTATTTTTTTCCAGATGGAAAAAGTATTTGGATGGTGCATCCATCTGATCAATGTTTTGAAACCGTGAACGGACCAGAGCTCCCTGTATTTTATACCCCAGTAGATCAGCTAACTGAGCTTTCTTCTTTGAGCAGGCTTCCAAATGACAAATCTCACCAGTAGATTGAGCTAATTGTTGAAAATTAATTATCTCTTTTTCTAAAAACTCTAAAGAACGAGTCAACTCCTTAGTGACGTTGTGAGTATACTGTTGAGTACTGTCTTATTTGGACCTTGCCAACATCCCACCACTGTTGTATTGAATGAAAAGACTTCTTTGTTCTGTAAACTTCCCAAAAAAAACTTAAATTTTTTTAAGGAATCTTTTAACAGATTAGTGTTAAAGTGCCAGTATGCACTTTTTGGTTTTACTGAGCTTAAAATAAGATTACAGTGCACCATACTGTGGTCTGAAAAAAAAACGTACTGGTGTAATGTAACATTTATTAAAAATGCTAAGATGGTAATTAAAACTATAAAATCTGTCCAGTCTGGCTAATGACACAACATTATCACGTGTGTGAACCAAGTGTACTGTTTCTCACTACCATTTAAAGATATCCAAATATCACATAAATTATATTTTTTAATAATATGAACAAGACGTTTACGTGAAGCCAAGTGAGGCTCAATGTGATTTCTATCTAAATTGAGTTCAGTACAATTGAAGTCACCACCTAGGAACAAGAAGTCTTCAGAGCAACAGTTCTGTAAAGTTGAACAAAGTATGTCTAAAAATAACATTCTTTGGACTAGTGCAGTTGGAACATAAACACAAACAAAAGTCAACACAAAACTTTCAAAAACAGCTCTAACTTTTAAAAGCCTACCTTTTACTATTTCATCAACATTATAAGAGACAGGACTAAAATTCTTTGTAAATAAAATGGCAACTCCCCCACTTATTGAAGTATTGACTTAACACAGGGATACCATCAAACTCTCTTGCCCAGTCAACAGCATTTTTCAAATCGCTTTCTTGTAAAAAGTTTCTTGTAAAAAAGCAACATAAATATTTTTCTGTTTAATTCATATATTGTAGCTCTTTTTCTAGAATCTCTTGCACCATTAACATTCAAAGTAGCTAAATGCACTTCACTCATAATTAACAAAAAAGAAAAGAAAACCTAAAAAAAAAAAAGAAAACTCCTACTCTTAAAGTTAACATACATCATTGTTCAAGGAAGTATTGAGATTCCTTACAATTTTCTTTAATCGATACACTTCTTTGTTCGTCATTAGGCTTCTTGCTTTTTCAATGAACTGTTTGAGATCAGGAAAATATTCCTGCACGCGCACACCCCTTTTATTTTTAGTCGATCTGAGGAATAACTTAATATCATCAAGCTCGTAATTCCGCCCAACAAGCTCACTCTGAGAAAGTGTCGCACTAGAGTCAGAAGACCCACCATCACTCTCTGTATCCTGATCCTCATCCTCTTGTACTTCACTTTTTTTTTTAACTTATTTTGGCGAATTAAAAATAATTTGCTCTTTCTCTATTCTGACACAATCCGTCTCACGTTTCTCTCAATACCACTGAATTATTCTCCGAAGCACTACCATTTTGCCCATCTCTTTTAATTTCAGAAACCTGTGCCACACTCTCTACAACTTTTATACCAGCATCAGAAACCATTTCAGTATGTGCCGTGCATGAATGCTCATGTTGAGATGAGGTCGACCCGGCCACAGTCTCACCGGGAACACCTGTAGCCGTCACCGCCACAGCCGAGCTCGTCCCCGGCAATACCTCCTCAATAATGCCGTCAACACCAGCCGCACTGCCACCTTCAATATTCTCATTCACTACGTTTGCTTCCTTTTGCGGGAATTTGTCAGGACAATTTAGAATTAAATGCCCAGATTTACCACAACCAAAACACTTAGACTTCGCGGTAGTGACAAAAATAACATAATCAAAATCATCAGTTTGAAAATTGAGCGTCATGTCCAGCTCAGCATCATCCTGAATAATCATATAAGCGAGTCGCCTAAACGAAACAATATGTTTCAACAGAGGTGACCCGCTACTGATTGGGATCTTTTTAATTGGAGGTACCAATTTTCCATACCGAGATAAAGCCTGTGTTAAAATTTCATCACTTACAACAGGTGGAACGTTTGACAAAGTGACTCTCTTAGCTGGCAATGAAAGGGGAAGAACAGGGACAAATTCACCACCAATAACAATTCCGTGTTCGACTACTTCATTTACTTTATCCACACTGTTAAGAAACACCACCATGGCCCTATTAATTGAGGGGGATAACACGTTCTCATGTCCCACAACCTCACCAATGGCCAGACAGCATTCCTCCACACTCACCGCAGACGCCACCTTAACAGCGTGGCGCCGCGTGAGTGAACTCAAAACCTGCCGCGTGGGGCCGACATGCCGATAAAGTGAACAGCAGGCAGCCCAACAAAGACCAAAAAAGAAAAACCAGAAAAAAAACAACAACAAGGGAGAAAAATAGAAAAAGATTCACTCACACCACTCCGTCTACTGGCACCCAGTCACAGAGAGAGAGAGAGAGAGATATTAAATGTATGCGAATTATCTGAGTCTGTGTGGCTCTCAACAGTGTTTGACGGCAGCGTCTCTACTAATAGCGAAACTAAGTTTATCTGCTCCAAGAACAGGAACACTAAGTGGAAATAGCAGCATTTTCTTAGTAAAATGCTATTTATGCTGAGTGAAAATAGCGTAATATTCTACACTCACCTAAAGGATTATTAGGAACACCATACTAATACTGTGTTTGACCCCCTTTCGCCTTCAGAACTGCCTTAATTCTACGTGGCATTGATTCAACAAGGTGCTGAAAGCATTCTTTAGAAATGTTGGCCCATATTGATAGGATAGCATCTTGCAGTTGATGGAGATTTGTGGGATGCACATCCAGGGCACGAAGCTCCCGTTCCACCACATCCCAAAGATGCTCTATTGGGTTGAGATCTGGTGACTGTGGGGGCCATTTTAGTACAGTGAACTCATTGTCATGTTCAAGAAACCAATTTGAAATGATTTGAGCTTTGTGACATGGTGCATTATCCTGCTGGAAGTAGCCATCAGAGGATGGGTACATGGTGGTCATAAAGGGATGGACATGGTCAGAAACAATGCTCAGGTAGGCCGTGGCATTTAAACGATGCCCAATTGGCACTAAGGGGCCTAAAGTGTGCCAAGAAAACATCCCCCACACCATTACACCACCACCACCAGCCTGCACAGTGGTAACAAGGCATGATGGATCCATGTTCTCATTCTGTTTACGCCAAATTCTGACTCTACTATCTGAATGTCTCAACAGAAATCGAGACTCATCAGACTAGGCAACATTTTTCCAGTCTTCAACTGTCCAATTTTGGTGAGCTCGTGCAAATTGTAGCCTCTTTTTCCTATTTGTAGTGGAGATGAGTGGTACCCGGTGGGGTCTTCTGCTGTTGTAGCCCATCCGCCTCAAGGTTGTGCGTGTTGTGGCTTCACAAATGCTTTGCTGCATACCTCGGTTGTAACGAGTGGTTATTTCAGTCAAAGTTGCTCTTCTATCAGCTTGAATCAGTCGGCCCATTCTCCTCTGACCTCTAGCATCAACAAGGCATTTTCGCCCACAGGACTGCCGCATACTGGATGTTTTTCCCTTTTCACACCATTCTTTGTAAACTCTAGAAATGGCTGTGCGTGAAAATCCCAGTAACTGAGCAGATTGTGAAATACTCAGACCGGCCCGTCTGGCACCAACAACCATGCCACGCTCAAAATTGCTTAAATCACCTTTCTTTCCCATTCTGACATTCAGTTTGGAGTTCAGGAGATTGTCTTGACCAGGACCACACCCCTAAATGCATTGAAGCAACTGCCATGTGATTGGTTGATTAGATAATTGCATTAATGAGAAATTGAACAGGTGTTCCTAATAATCCTTTAGGTGAGTGTATTTACACTATGTAAAAATAACTTCTTTGCAATAAGTTTAAATAGTAGTTGTTGTACATTCTGTGTTGTACATTAAACGGTATGCAATATAAATGTAATAATGCAATAAAAAATAGTGTAAATGATTATATTTATTAAAATTATTAAATGGATGCCGCCTTATTGGGACAATAAAACCCTCCCTACACCTACCCCTAACCAATAAACGCTTTATTATTAAACACGTTAGACACTTTATTTCCACTTTCGAATATTTTCTTCATTTTTACTGAAAATAAATGCCTTTCCAATCTGATATGTGATGGGGAAAGGGAGTAGAGCGAGTTCAACAAAAGGTGGATTCGAACTTGGGTTTTTTGACCGGTGGGCCAGTGGCGCAAAGTATAACGCGCCTGATTACGGATCAGAAGATTCTAAGTTTGACTCCTGACTGGCTCGATCTGCCTCTCGGGGGCAGTTATGGCCTAATGGTTAATAGAGTTGCACTTGTAACCCAAAAGTTGCGGGTTCAAGTCTCAATACTGGCAGGAAATGTAGGTGGGGGTAGTGAATGAACAGTGCTCACTTCCACTCTCATTACCCACATACTGAGCAAGGCACCTATGCCCCAATTGCTCCCTGGGTGCCGCAGCACTGCCCACTGCTCCATTGTGTGTTCACGGTGTGTGTTCAATACTCACTGCTGTGTGTGTGTACTTGGATGTGTGAATTGCAGAGCACAAATTCTGAGTATGGGACACGACACATCACGTCACTGTGTGAAAATTTTCTGCCACGCACCTTTGTCTGGCGCACGTCAGTGGGATGAGTTAATGTAAATTGCCTCAGCCAACAAGGTGGGCTATTTGCTTAAAGTGTAAATAGACACTCCGACATAGGCACTTTGTAAACTTTGAATTTTAGAAATTAAACTCTTAAAACACACTTTTCGCTCTCACTGTAGTTTATTTATTTAGTCCACTAACAACCCAGCAAGCAATAGTCGTCATTTCGCCGTCTCGGTTAACTATAGACCCGATATAGTCCGGCTATGGGTAACCCACTTTTAGCCAAAATAACCTTGAATTTGGATACATGTCGTTTTGGCCAAAATAACTTGCAAGATGTATGATATTCCATCATGTAAGCAAAGTCAACAGTGATTACAAGGTGTTTAGTTTATTTCCTTTCACATGTTTTAAGCGTAGACTGTGCGTAGCCACGATTTAGCTCCTATACCGACTGGCTATTTGTAGCCCACTTATATATTTAAAACTGATTCATTGTAGTTTTTGGCCAGGAAGCGGTTCAGATGGTTATATCCCATCATGTTCACAATGTCAATGATATCTACAAGTGTTCATGACATGGTCGATTTGTCATGATTTAGCTCTGAATTGGATAGGCGGAATCTGCTTTTTGCCCAACCGGCGAAATTGAGGCAATCTATAGTCTAATTTTACCGGCTTGGCTATAGCCCTGATTCAGACAAGCGAGGAGTATAGCCAAAATAGTGTTAAAATTACATGTAGTTTTCGCCCACGCAGCTTGTGGGATGCATTGTCATCAAATGCAAATAAACATTTGAATCAGCATAATTTGTGTTGTCACACATAACATTCATACACATTCTATGATATTATTTGACTGTCTTTCATTTTAAGTTCAATAAAAATGTAATTACAATTCTCAACAGCTAGATGGCAACTAGCCTTACTGAGACATGATTACTGGCAACGCGCGACTTTAAAAATTAATAGAGATTGTTGCCAGACCTCGTGATAAACATTTCCACCATTTTCAAAAAAAAAAAAAAATAATAAAATTACGCGAGAGAGAGCGATACTACTGTCGGAGAGCAACGGGCGAGCAACAGCAAACGTTAAAGCAAATTCCCACTTTTATCTTGTAAGGATGTGTGTTCGTTTTGACGTGTTCATTATTTAAATACATTATTTGTTATCATGTGTAGGAACCGTGACATTTCAGCGGGTCACACTGCAGAATATGTTTTTCTAACAAGCCAAGTCTTAAGTTGTATAAGTTGTTAATGTTCTTTTTCTAAATAAAACCTAATTATTAATTTTTTTTGGATGGATTGTCATTCATGAGAACCGGTTATATTTGAGTAAAAAGAATCCTTTAGCCATCATTTTGTTGTCTAATAGATGTATATGTAGTCATTCAATAGCCGTCTAATTGATGACTAGTCTATTCTTGGGCTATGGTTAGACGTCTATTAGATTTTCACTGACAGCCCAAATTTTGCCTTGTTTTAGCCTAGACGTCTGGGCTGTGTTTTGACGGCTATTAGACGTCTTTTAGATGCAAAATTGCTTGCTGGGAATGTTCAACAGTGTATAAAAATGTGTCAGATGAGATTTCTGGAATATTTCCTGAACATGCTAAATGTAATTTTAACATATTTTTTTTTATATAATTTGACAAAATTGAACCTTCACTGGAATTGACAAAAAAATTATATTTATTTTTATTTGATATTGTTTTCTTCACACATTATGTGAAAAATGTCTCAAGCTCTTTACTGACACTGTTTTCTCCTTGGTAAACAAGTACACTAACTTTATCGGTGCAGAAGTCTTGGTTGTAATGGAAATGACACCACCCAGCTGTAATTTGGGTAACAATTTAAATAAACAATTTTATAATATACAACATACTTAAATGTTTTGCTGGAATTTGTTTAAAATATAGTTTTAAAATTTTAATATTTTAAGAATACAATTTTGGCCTGAAAGGAGGATAAAATAAGACCATTGAAAACTAGCAAAATAAATTATGAAGATAATGTGACATTCAAATAACAAAAGAAAAAAAAGCATCATCTGGG
This sequence comes from Coreius guichenoti, assembly GCA_039654105.1. Lineage (NCBI taxonomy): Eukaryota > Metazoa > Chordata > Actinopteri > Cypriniformes > Gobionidae > Coreius > Coreius guichenoti. The sequence continues at coordinate 11,612,554 of CM077172.1, read as the reverse complement.
ACATGAATGTATCTGTAGTTGAACTCACTTATGAAGACACGTATGAAATATTTAGAGCCGCTGGTGGATTCACTATTTTTATTTACTCTGAGATTAAATGGTATTGAAGGCTTTCATGTTTTGTTCTTTATATCAAACTTAAAAAGAGACAAGCTAAACAACACAGCACAATCAAAATTTCCCCTGGTTTGTTAAAAATTTGCATTGTGATGCTATGAGAGTTCTTCACCGGCTGAACAGTACAACTTTGATGGATTGTTTTGAGAAAGTTGCCCAGAATGGCCCGAGGCTCAATTTAATTCTCCTTTCTCAAAAGCATGGCAGTAACTTTTCACATTTCAAGTTTGTGAATTATTGATACGTCCTTTCAGACCTCTCCATCAATCCTCCTGTTAGCTGTAAGTGATTACCCCGAACCAACCAGTAACCAACTTCAAAAGCTGCCTCAGAAAGTTGCACGACTGGGAATTTAGTCAAGAGCTTTAATGTAAGACTAATGTGTCAAATAAGAAATGTATCCCCATAGCTCAGAGGTACTAAAGGTATCACTGTATGAGATTAGTTTCTTGCTGGTTTTGTATTAAAGAACACTGATAACTCATACACTGAGCATAATACACAATCAGATGTCTGTCATTATTTAAAACCTAATTAGTGACAAAACAGGAAACTGTAATTTAAAATCACTGATGTAAAAAATGATTGAATTGCATTTCTGAGCAGAGCACATCAGGGCACATAAAAGTGATATTGTGCTCTTGGGGATTTAACTTAGAATCTGGCCACATCCTGATTTCATTTTTCTCTCGCTCTCCTCTTTTTCCTTATTACTGTCCTGTCTATTAAAGGCAAAAACCCATAAATAAAAAGTAATAAAAAGTTAATGCTGTCCTGTAGTTGAAACATATGTTCCTCTTATCTTATCTTCCATTTGATAAGCACTTTGCTTTGCAACATAAGTAATCCATATAACTTACTTTCCATTATATCCTTCTGCTACTCTTCTAAAGATATTTGGTGAGATGGATTTTTTTTCTGCAGAAAATAAACCACCAATTAAAGTTTAAAATAAGAGGAGATATGTTTAAATATGCATTTTATTTCATTCTTTAAAGCAGAGGTATCCACAGGTGTCCTCTCTTTCATCTCTAATGAATTCTGTATAGTACCTTAAGCACTATGAAAAACAGTTTTAATAACTCTCTCACTATGAGTAGTAATAGTCAAGTTTAAATTCGTGTGCAAAATTATACCTGTAGGCTAATGTCAAGGTAAAGATTTGACAAAAGACAGTGGCTCTTAACTGGTTTTGGTTCTTTGGACTTTACATCATACAAGTGGCAACCCAACACAGTATCAAAATGGTACAGTGGGGAGAACAAGTATTTGATACACTGCCGATTTTGCAGGTTTGCCCACTTACAAAGCATGTAGAAGTCTGTAATTTTTATCATAGGTACTCTTCAACTGTGAGTGATGGAATCTAAAACAAAAATCCAGAAAATCACATTGTATGATTTTTAAGTAATTAATTTGCATTTTATTGCATGACATACACTCACCTAAAGGATTATTAGGAACACCATACTAATACTGTGTTTGACCCCCTTTCGCCTTCAGAACTGCCTTAATTCTACGTGGCATTGATTCAACAAGGTGCTGAAAGCATTCTTTAGAAATGTTGGCCCATATTGATAGGATAGCATCTTGCAGTTGATGGAGATTTGTGGGATGCACATCCAGGGCACGAAGCTCCCGTTCCACCACATCCCAAAGATGCTCTATTGGGTTGAGATCTGGTGACTGTGGGGGCCATTTTAGTACAGTGAACTCATTGTCATGTTCAAGAAACCAATTTGAAATGATTCGAGCTTTGTGACATGGTGCATTATCCTGCTGGAAGTAGCCATCAGAGGATGGGTACATGGTGGTCATAAAGGGATGGACATGGTCAGAAACAATGCTCAGGTAGGCCGTGGCATTTAAACGATGCCCAAGGGGCCTAAAGTGTGCCAAGAAAACATCCCCCACACCATTACACCACCACCACCAGCCTGCACAGTGGTAACAAGGCATGATGGATCCATGTTCTCATTCTGTTTACGCCAAATTCTGACTCTACCATCTGAATGTCTCAACAGAAATCGAGACTCATCAGACCAGGCAACATTTTTCCAGTCTTCAACTGTCCAATTTTGGTGAGCTCGTGCAAATTGTAGCCTCTTTTTCCTATTTGTAGTGGAGATGAGTGGTACCCGGTGGGGTCTTCTGCTGTTGTAGCCCATCCGCCTCAAGGTTGTGCGTGTTGTGGCTTCACAAATGCTTTGCTGCATACCTCGGTTGTAACGAGTGGTTATTTCAGTCAAAGTTGCTCTTCTATCAGCTTGAATCAGTCGGCCCATTCTCCTCTGACCTCTAGCATCAACAAGGCATTTTCGCCCACAGGACTGCCGCATACTGGATGTTTTTCCCTTTTCACACCATTCTTTGTAAACTCTAGAAATGGTTGTGCGTGAAAATCCCAGTAACTGAGCAGATTGTGAAATACTCAGACCGGCCCGTCTGGCACCAACAACCATGCCACGCTCAAAATTGCTTAAATCACCTTTCTTTCCCATTCTGACATTCAGTTTGGAGTTCAGGAGATTGTCTTGACCAGGACCACACCCCTAAATGCATTGAAGCAACTGCCATGTGATTGGTTGATTAGATAATTGCATTAATGAGAAATTGAACAGGTGTTCCTAATAATCCTTTAGGTGAGTGTAAGTATTTGATACATTAGAAAAGCAGAACTTAATATTTGGTACAGAAACCTTTGTTTGCAATTACAGAGATCATACGTTTCCTGTAGTTCTTGACCAGGTTTGCACACACTGCAGCAGGGATTTTGGGCCACTCCTCCATACAGACCTTCTCCAGATCCTTCAGGTTTTGGGGCTGTCGCTGGGCAATACGGACTTTCAGCTCCCTCCAAAGATTTTCTATTGGGTTCAGGTCTGGAGACTGGCTAGGCCACTCCAGAACCTTGAGATTCTTCTTACGGAGCCACTCCTTAGTTGCCCTGGCTGTGTGTTTCAGGTCGTTGTCATGCTGGAAGACCCAGCCACGACCCATCTTCAATGCTCTTACTGAGGGAAGGAGGTTGTTGGCCAAGATCTTGCGATACATGGCCCCATCCATCCTCCCCTCAATACGGTGCAGTCGTCCTGTCCCCTTTGCAGAAAAGCATACCCAAAGAATGATGTTTCCACCTCCATGCTTCACGGTTGGGATGGTGTTCTTGGGGTTGTACTCATCCTTCTTCTTCCTCCAAACACGGCGAGTGGAGTTTAGACCAAAAAGCTCTATTTTTGTCTCATCAGACCACATGACCTTCTCCCATTCCTCCTCTGGATCATCCAGATGATCATTGGCAAACTTCAGATGGGCCTGGACATGCGCTGGCTTGAGCAGGGGGACCTTGCGTGCGCTGCAGGATTTTAATCCATGACGGCGTAGTGTGTTACTAATGGTTTTCTTTGAGACTGTGGTCCCAGCTCGCTTCAGCTCATTGACCAAGCCCTGCTGTGTAGTTCTGGGCTGATCCCTCACCTTCCTCATGATCATTGATGCCCCACGAGGTGAGATCTTGCATGGTGCCCCAGACCGAGGGAGATTGGCCGTCATCTTGAACTACTTCCATTTTCTAATAATTGCGCCAACAGTTGTTGCCTTCTCACCAAGCTGCTTGCCTATTGTCCTGTAGCCCATCCCAGCCTTGTGCAGGTCTACAATTTTATCCCTGATGTCCTTACACAGCTCTCTGGTCTTGGCCATTATGGAGAGGTTGGATTCTGTTTGATTGAGTGTGTGGACAGGTGTCTTTTATACAGGTAACAAGTTCAAACAGGTGTAGTTAATACAGGTAATGAGTGGAGAACAGGAGGGCTTCTTAAAGAAAAACTAACAGGTCTGTGAGAGCCGGAATTCTTACTGGTTGGTAGGTGACTTATGTCATGCAATAAAATGCAAATTAATTATTTAAAAATCATACAATGTGATTTTCTGGATTTTTGTTTTAGATTCCGTCTCTCACAGTTGAAGTGTACCTATGATAAAAATTACAGACTTCTACATGCTTTGTAAGTAGGAAAACCTGCAAAATCGGCAGTTTATCAAATACTTGTTCTCCCCACTGTATATGAAACACGGTATGTTGATATGGGAAGGAGGAGGCGGGAACCGGCAAACGTTCAACAAACTTTTAATCTTAAAATAAAGAAAATGAAAGTAAAAACGGCAGCCTCCTCACAGACGGCTGCCGCACACACATAATAAAACGTAAACAAAACATAAAATCCAGGCCTGGTCCTCTCTCGTCCTTCACTGTCGCTCCTCCTTTTATGCGTCCAAGCTCCTCCGTGAGACACGAGACCGGTGCGGCGCGCAGCTGGCGCTCATTATCACTCACCACCGGCCTCGCCCCGTTCTCACGGTCCCTCGGCCTCGCTGCTTGCCACAGTATATTGTATAAAATGTTAATAATATTAATCAACCCATGCTCATTGGAAATGCGTGCCTCTGGCTACATCTTTAAAAAAAAGAAAAAAAGAAAAAAGAAAACAAAGAAAAAACGTACCCTTTACATACAAATGACCACAAGAAGCAGTAAAACACCAACAACTTTTATTCCTTTTGACACAAATTGTGATTATAGAGGCGGATTGATTAATATATATTAATATATATTTTCATGCAGTTCCTTGCACTATACTATGTTATAACCTCAAAATACATTTAGTGCAAGATTTGTAAACTAATACTTTTTAATGTTTACATCACATAACCAGCTCCATACGTATAGCTTTTCTGACGTAGACTTGCTTGGTAGCTCACCTGGTACAGCATTGCACTTTTGGTATGAGTCCCATGAAACACAAGTCAGGACACAACAGCTCAAAGACTTGTAGAAGCAAGCTAAAATAGCATGGTCGCTTTAGCAAATGCATTTTTGTGTCACCTTTACTTTTTGCTTACACTATCGATTAGGTTTAGTGTAGAGTTTGGTGTAGGAACATTAATTTCAAAAGCGATAGAACATTAACTTTTTAGCACTACTCGCCAGACATTTCATTTTCAAATTGCTGTGAAATGTGCATTAACCAGTGTTATTTTATATTTTTATATTTTGTCACGTTTAACTTTTTTAGAGAAAACTGAAAGCGCTATTTACATGAAATTTGATACAACAAAAGCAATATCATTTTGCAAAAATATACCCTTGAGTACGTTTTTTTTTCATGACACTGGACTGTTTAAAGTCGTCATTAAAAGGGAGTTTCGTTAGTCTTTTCTTATCTATTGTGACGTATATCTGAGTGAAAACTAAATGTAGTATGATCTGAATGCCAGTTTGAAGTCAGTTATGGAGGATATTTAGTCCCACTCTTCACTGAGACACACGTCATGAAGAGAACACGTCGGTCATTGCGAGGGGGAGGGGGGGCTAACATTTATGATTAAAGATTATGAGTGTGTAGCTGGTCCTACTCGACCCGCTCCGAGCGGGATTCGAACCGGGGTCTCTGGCGTGGGAGGCGGGCACGCTAAAAAGGATGCTAAAGACCACAGCCTCTAGCATCAGTCGTTAGCGCGCCTCTTGAGGCCAGAAGAGTGAGGGTTACATGCACAGTTCTTACCGGCCTATGTTACACTCACCCACCTAAACCTCACTCCCATCCGGGTCACGGCACCAAATGTAACCAGTCCTACACGACCAGTGGGATTCGAACTGGGGTCTCCGGCGTGGGTGGCGGGCACGCTAACAAGTACGCTAAAGACCTCTTGAGGGTAGGGGAATGAGGATTGTCCATTTTGATTTCATAGTGACTAAACCATGACATTTAATAAACCCGCATCTGCATAGGACTGTCTTGTGGACGTGTCATCTGAAAAGTGCAGTGAATTGTACCCGGAGGACATATTTCAGGTTTTGCAGAAATGTAGCCAGTCAAATGAGCCTGGGTTGAAATTAATATACATTAATATAAAACCAAAAATAATAATACAGGTAATATTAATAATTAATACCAATTAATAATACTACAACGAACTACACAGGCCCAAAAAAATACAAAATATTCCCATGCTAAAGAGAAAAACTGTTTTTAAAATGAATTTCAATTGTTTCTATGCAGCCAATAACTCACCACCATGTTTATTCTCATTGCAAATTCATATTTAATGTAGTCTAGGTCATATTTTCTTTTACCTTGCATAGTTATTTTCATAGTTTTGAGGATGAGAGGATGTCACACAATCTGCTCATGTTGGCATCTATGTAATTTGCCTAGCATCTATGCAAGAAGAATTTCTAAATACTGTAAAGTTTGATGAGATGTATGGCCTTGGAGGTTAAAAACAAAAGATTTGGAAGGCATTTATCCTCCCTTTTAAAAGTAATCCTGTAATTAAATGGATAAGCCTATTTAGCCTAACTATGCACACGTAAATAGTTTTATAGATTTATCAAGCAGATCATTAGAAACCCTAAAGAAAGAAATGCTATAAGCTAAAACCATTTATACCATTGGTACTGAACTATGTAAAAGCACTTCAGAAGCACTGCTGTAAGGTTAGTGTCAGAAAAATATTATCACACATGGCCATGTTTCTCCTAATAGAAACACAGTCCCTGAGGCACCAGCATTCTGTACACACCTCTCAAAACATGAAAAATATGAACAAATCAATAGATTAATTATCCATCAATCATCCAGCTGTCAAATTCATGTTAGGCGCTGTCAGTATTTTTCACCCTGATCTGCCAGTAGTCTTCACACGTGAGAAGACATACGTGTGTTCAGTGAAAATACAGGACTTGTGGGATCATAACACAGCGTAAATCTCCTGAAACCTTTCAGCCATTCGTTTCCATCAGGCCTGGCAGAGTGTCTACACTCCAGTCATGAGCGTGAGCAATGGTTTTCCTTTCCCTGAAGCAAGTGCCATTATAACTTCACAGCATGTTTTGAACAGACCTAACTCTATGGAGCGGTGGAATAGAGTTACATTAAGGGCAGTTTCAATCAAAAGAAATTTCCAGGAAAATAACAAATAAAGACACTTACTGTCACAAATGCTATTAGCTATTTGTCTTTGTGTGCTTACTTACACAGCTCAGTCAAAACAATCTTTAAGCCAAAAATCCACAAGAAACAGATTTCACAACCACTTAACTTAAAGGAGACGGGATAAAGAACTTCAAATATATAATAAAAAAAAGCTTGTGAAACTTTTCCAATATGCATCCTTTAAAGGTGGGGTAAGTGCTTTCTGGTAACCGATGTTGATATTTCAAATCACCAAAACAAACACGCCCCTACCCCAAAAGGGTCTCGCCCCTATTTTGAAAGCTCCACCCCACACATACGTATGCAACGCAGGCAACGACTATGGCGGAATCTGCTGTGCCAGTCGGCCGAGGCTATTATGTCATCAATAAGTGAAAGCAATGTGTGTTACTATGGTAATCCAGGTCGAATGTTCAATGAAAAAGTCATCCTTTACATCCCAAAAACACAAACACAGTTCTCATGAACAACTCGACAGCACGAGCACGACAGTCCAACTAACGAATATATTACAATTATGACAAGATTAGAGGGTTATATCAATCACTAAAAGAGGAACCAAAGGAAACAAACATATATTAGGAGTTTATTGTCTTACTTTTCGGACACACTGCGAGCTGACGCTTGAAACAGACAGTGGTTTATAAGATGTGGAAAGGAATGGGTCTCTATCATAGCTGAAGTGAACGACGATACAATTGCAAATGGACAAACAAGTGAACATGACACACGAGCATATTCAAGCAAAAGCTAGCATATATTAGTTCTGTGAAACAAAACAAAACCAAACCAAACCAAACCAAACCAATGGTACTCGCCTATCGAGAAGAAACAAAGCAACCTCGGCGTCCGATTGCAGGCCTTCCCGCTCCTTGAGTTCTCTCCAGCGCTGGAAAGCTGATACGTCTTGCCTGATCATAAGCCTTCTTTTGTTCCATAGACATTTTCCACGTGTTTTTTATCTGCCATCTCTCTCTTTCTGTCGTCGCTCGGCTAATGTCCATCCTGTGTGTCGTGTCTTTTGAATAATGACGTGCACTGAGCGCTCTCTTCTCACCATCATTAGTAGACACGCCCATTACTGCTGATTGGCTACAAGTTTGTTTTGGTACTCGGCCGAGACACTTTTATAAAGCATTTTTGAAATAACATTTACCCCACCTTTAATAAGTAATATTTTGAGGTCAACTTAATTTATCTAACATTTTATCTAGCTATTTGTTCTCTGCCTTTATAGGAAGAAATAAAAGTGTTGTCTGATCTTAACATAAAAGCAGAAAAGATCTTTAGAATTAAAGCTGAGATAAACATATAGTGAAATTATTTCAAAGTCATTATCTATAGACTAAGAACTGAGAGTGGCTTGTCTCTCAATTTAAATTACGGTGTTTTTCGATCAATAGGATTACCAAAAGGTAACACTTTAGTATGGGGAACACATTCACTCATATTCACTATTAACTATGATTTTGCCTCAAACTCCTAATTTACCGCTTATTAATAGTTAGTAAGGTCATTTTTATAGCGTTTAAGTTTAGGAATTGGGTAGGATTAAGAGATGTAGAATAAGGCATTAATATGTGCTTTATATGTACTAATAAACAGCCAATATCCTAGAAATATACATGCTAATAAAATGTTACCTATTTTTTTTGCATTTTACTGAAAAATCTTTATATTCTGAATCTCGCCTGGTGTTACACTCAAAATTTATTAATGGCTTATTGCATTAATAAAAGTATGCTATACATTTTAACATTATAATATACAGTAGATTGCATCATAAACTACTGTTTGTCCACAGTTTGTGAAATAGTTTACAATGGCTTTATCTTACTAATTTCTTTTTCCTTTAAAGGTTGGGGACAATTTTATAATTATTTGTCACGTTAGGCTGCAAGGAAGCGTACGACACAGGAGATTCGATGAAATAAACTGAATTTAATAATATACCCTCAGAGAATACTCAGGAGATCACAACCATAAAACATTGACGAGACCAAACAAAGAAATGAGGAAACTAAGGGACGTTTACACGACACCGTTTTCAACTAAAAAACAGAAAACTTTTTTTGCCTCTTGGCCGTTCATTTACACAACAACGGCGTTTTGGTGCCCTGAAAACGCAAGCTTTTCAAAAACGGGTTTCAAAATGACACCTTTACCGTCTCCGTGTAAACAACAAAAATGTGAATTTGTGAAAATGGTGACGTCATGCACATGCGCATTACGTGCTTAGTCTATAGGGTTTCTTTTTACAAAGTGATATCGCCAACTACTGGCCAGGCATGCATAATACAGCGTTTTTTAGTCGTATTTGCAGATCCGTGTGAACCTAACTAACTAGGAATTTAGGTAGGCAAAACAGGAACAGACCAGTGAAAACTAAACCAAAACAGACCATACACGGTACATTATTATTATTATTATTATTATTTTATTGATTACTTTTTGCAATGCTACTTTAAATTGTTGCTAAACTTTTCTAATGATGCTGCAATTATGCTGTCAATGACAAGAGTGAAACATACATTATATCCTCTTAAGACATGAAGGGCAGTTAAGCACACCGCTCAATTCCCTCCGCTTCTTTTCAAATTCCTCACTAGACCACAAGGTTTTGCAGCGTCGCGGTCCACAGTATATCTGTGCATCAGAGTGAACTCCAGGGAGATTCATATCTTTTCTTCTCATAGGCAGTGTCAGAATCAATCAGGGAGAAGGTGGCGCTGCACACTGCGAATGCAGATTGCCAGAGGGTACTCACATAAAACTACTCTTAGAAAACTTTGGGCTGTAGGGAAAGGATACATCCTGAGGATGTTTAAAAGTTATCAGCTACTGAGTTGCATAAATAATGCAGCAAGTATGGGGAAAACTAGAATTGATAATCTTAACATGACCATCTTTGGCCTTACTGTTCACACGTCTCCTCCGGCACATTGACCTGTGTGTTCTTCGACCTTCGACGTACCTGTACTAACAACAACTGTGAAAATAATTTACTGGGGTGTTTGACTATCATTTACATTTGCTTCGTTCACAGTTTTCCACCACTTTTTATTCAAAATATCAAAATTCATTTCTGGTGCTTTATGGGATAGCACAGTGTTTTTGCAACATTTAATTCTCCTGCAGAATCCTACCATCATTTAACCCCAAAGTGATTGGCTGAAAGAACTTGCTGTATGTATGTAAAAACGTTTCATTCATATCATATTAGGTCTATTAAATTTCATGTCACTTACAATATTATGTTACCGAAGTATATGGTCAAACAACTATTTCTTAACTATAAATGGTCAAAAATTTCTTATTCGGTATATTATCAGTTTGCTTAAAGGCTAGCCTATGACGTTGCCGATAAAACGTTGCTAGTAAAATGCTTAGGATACTGCTAGATATTTACTTTCATTATGTGTGCTTTATTGGCATGACAAATTATAACTAACAAAGTATCTGCAGCTCAGTTTAGCTACATTGAAATAAAATATATAATAAATACAAATATATTTATATTTTATAAAACTATTTACTTGAGGAAAATATCAAGAGACAAAACATAAAGAGTAATTTAAAAAAAAAGATAGCATTTAGTCTGATTAGTCTATTATATTTTTGTCCTTTTTGGAGCTTGACAGACACTATGAACTATAGCATTATCAGTGCCTGTCCTAGACTTCTGGGGGCCCTAAGTGGGCCCCTGTCAGTCCATTCATAAAACATCCCAAAATGACCCCCAACCCCTTAATCTGTTTTTTTCAGAGCAGTTTCACTGTCAACCAACAACAGTGAATGAAACAGTCAAAATACAATAAAAAATAAGATGACAAAACAATAGGACAAATACAATAGAAAAAAGTACAAATGAAATATATTTAGCCTATTACTACTAATAAACCTAATATACAAAATTTGAAGAAAGTAATCAAATGTAAAAAATAAAGTTATTCCGTGAAGAGCAGTGAATGATACTCTCGTTTACTTTCCCAGATGTTTATGCTCAATTAAGACATAACTGACTGCGTTTAAGTGAAAACTCGCCATGGTGGACATTTTGACATTTCCGTATCCGCACAAGCACACACCCAAAGCCCAATGTAGCCTATACTTAGTCCGTGTTTCGCTCCATCTCGGATCGCGTGCACAGAAAGCCGCCTGGGGAACAGCATCTCTTTCGCAGCTCAATACACTTTTAACTTTTTTTTCTTCTTTTTTTTTTAAAATCTGCATCGAGCACATCCGGCAGGAGACTGTATATCATGACAGTCACATTACATGATTTGACTGATTTGGATGTTACATAGGAATGGTGACAGCGCACCACTTAAAAACGAAATCAAAAACCAAACTAAAGTTCTATTAACCGCACAGCCCTAGTCATTAAATCATTTTTGAGAGCCCCCTGGTGGTGGACCCCCCTAGTGGGCCATACGCAACTTGCATACTTCGCGTATACTTTATCTTGTTTTGTGTCACACTGAAAAACAACAACAACATACGGGTTTGTAAAATCATGAGGGCAAGTAAATAATGACAGAAGTTTATTTTTTGAGGGGAACTGTCCCTTAAAGGCCCACTGAAGTGCCTTGAAACGCGCAGCATTATTCAATGTGTTGACGTAATTTCCCCTGAAACAGGAAGACAGGGCGGGACATATCAATCATCTCCTTCCCTTTTTTAAAACAGCCAATAGCGTTTCGTTTATAATCACAGTTTGACTAGAGCCTTTCAGCTCGGTAAAGCCGCAGTTTCCTCCTAATCTCTAACCGTTTGTCATCATAATCTCCTCAATATCGCTTTGAAATACAGCATTCTGTGCAGAATTCAAATGAGTCCGATATGTTTTGTTGTCTGCGCTGACTCACGCATGTGAACTGCTCTGTGTTCTCGTGTACCTGGACTGGAGCAGACTGTGTGTGTGCGCTGCGGCGGTGTGCATGAAACTAACGTGAAACCAGACTTCATGAGCCTCAACTGAAAGCATATTTACACTGTCTGAATCATTGCCTACCCCCTATATAGTGCACTATGTGCCATTCACCATGTAGAAAATAGTAAATGTGTGAACAAGTGACCGATTTCAGCCGCAGCTTCAGCGTCTATTTGGGGGGCGGGATCTCCTAAATGAGGAATGCTTATATCTCCTAAATGAGAATTTTGTCATTGTTTTGGAGCACACCAGCTTATTCATAACCTTAAAGCCACAATATGTAATTTTTCGCCGCTAGAGGTCACTTATTCAAAACAAAGGCGTAGCTTGATGACACCTTGATTTTGCGGAGCTTTTATTATGCCGCAGATGACCGCTTCCGCTTCTTCCGCTCATGCATATGTGGGGTAACTGTTTTATCATATTAGATACATTTGAGTTTGTTGAAAGTTATGTTATAATGCTACTCTGTGTTCGCTCAGTGGCTACTATGAGTCACTTGTTGCACACTGCAGTAAGCTAGATCGATTTTAGGCATGGTAAAACATGGTACTCGCAGTAAGAAAATGAGATTTAAACAATAAGAGCTATATAACAAGTTTTCTGTCGATGAATGTATCCAAACAGTTGCTCACCTGTCTAATAAAGCACATAATATATTAAAGCGTCTTTGGTGTTTCCATGGTTTCTACAAAATAAAACCGGAAATCGTGTGTAACGTGGGTATGATGTCATTGATAGGCGACGCACGGACACGGGACTTTAAGTAGATCAAAAATGTAAGTGGAGTTAAATTTACAGTTAATAAATATGCTCATCCAGCATACCTGATATTTCTTTCTTCTCACTCAAGTGCACATTATTACTCTGGACACTAGCAAACTGGACACTTGCTCGAGTTATCAGTGAACACTAGAGTGGTTTCCAGAAAATTAATATATATGTGTGTGTGTGTCTGTGTGTGTGTGTGTGTGTGTGTGTGTGTGTGTGTATACAGTATATATGTATACAGTGTGTGTATACAGTATATAATAAATGGCTTAGTGCAAGTATGATCTACTGGACTAGAATTTAAAGGAACACTCTACTTTTTTTGAAAATAGGCTCATTTTCCAACTCGCCTAGAGTTAAACAGTTGAGTTTTACCGTTTTCGAATCCATTCAGCCGATCTCCGGGTCTGGCGGTAGAACTTTTAGCATAGATCATTGAATCTGATTAGACCATTTGCATCTCGCTCAAAAATGACCAATGACTTTCGATATTTTTCCTATTTAAAACTTGACTCTTCTGTAGTTACATCGTGTACTAAGACCGACGGAAAATGAAAAGTTGCGATTTTCTAGACCGATATGGCTAGGAGCTATACTCTCATTCCTGCCTAATAATCAAGGAACTCTGCTGCCGTACCATGGGTGCAGCAGACGCAATGATATTACGCAGCGCCTGAAAATAGGCTAACTTCTGTCAACATAACCAACGTGACAACCTGCTTGCACAGGGAGCGTGCTGGGGACTATTTTCAGGCGCTGCGTAATATCATTGCGCCTGCTGCACCCGAGGTACGGCAGCAAAGTTCCTTGATTATTACACAGGAATGAGAGTTTAACTCTAGGGGAGTTGGAAAATGAGCCTATTTTCAAAAAAAGTGGAGTGTTCCTTTAAGCAACATTACACAATGGGACAATGGTGAACGAGCAGGATTGTGTATTTTAATTATTTTAATTAGAGTGAACTATTCCTTAAAGCTTACGTTGAGCCAAATATCAAATAAAGTATGCACTGTGCAGCAAATTTGCAGCCTCAATTTACATTCAGCATCTAAAGCGAAATGCTAAACCAATATGCAAATATGTGATACCTCCGGTTTAGGTTTAGATTTATTTATTTATTTATTTAAAAAAAGCAGTGTCATAAGTTCCAAGTCGATATTAAATAACATCAAAGTGTCTTCTAAATTTAAAGTCCTTCAAAGAATCAAAATTAATCATAGCTATTCCAGACATGGAGTAGTACCCAATTTAGTTTGACATTAATACTACAAAAATAAGTGCTAAGCTATTTTCCAGACTAGTGGTTTAAAGAGTTACACCAACTCTGCTTCCCTTGACATGGCAGTGGATCAGACACATCCTGTACAGCAGGTAACATGCTGAGTAATTTAGTTGTGAAAGGTGACACGTTTATTTGCTGAAACAAGTCTTGGACGCTTCTTTAAAAATGACAAGCGTGGGTTTGTGATATATCAAAGCCTGCTGCAATGTTTTCTGACAAACACAACTCGGGAACTCTTCAAAAAGACTCCAGCTGACACAGGAGATTTGATGCACACCCCTACGACTGCGGCAGTACAATATCAGGGACCTCTCATTGTACCATGAAAAACTCAGTTAAAACGGTATGATGATTGCAGTATCTTCTGATTGAAGTACCCCCCTGAGATTTTAAGTTCAATAATTTAACAACATTTGCATGTTCACAGTAACATATATGCAGTTCTCTTGCAAGCCCAGTTTGGAAAACCCTGGCCAAGGGAAAGCCACTTGTACCATGAACAAAATCAATAAAAAAACACTTTACATTCATCTATGGTTGATTTCTTACAACCATCTTCACCTACACCAGCAGACCTGCCAATCAGAGAATGATGAGAAAGAAAATGAACCTGTGTTCTTGTCTTGAGTAAGACCATTTCTATTTGAACCAAGATCCCAGGGTGACAGATCTGATGAAGAGGCCCACAATAATCAATGGGATGAATAGCGGTCATTATCATTAACAGTAGGCTGTCCGAAATCTGGAAAACACTACCTTTGCATATATGAAGCAATCAAGACACTATCCGAATCAAATGTTTGCATAGCATCTTATCTACTAAGATTTTCCATTTTTTTAAATTACAAGTACAGTATGTTTGACTAATTCTGCTGTCTTAAAAATATTTTTTGGGCATTGATGGTTCCATGAAGAACCTTTAAAGAGGTCATGACATGGACAAATATATATATGTGGGAAAAACGATTATTTTCAACCCTCATTCTGATACTCTGTCTGTAATGAAATGTTTTTTAAGGGGTGGCTCCTTTAAGGCTTAAACAGCCTGTTATGATTTAAACGCACTGTTATGATTGGCTAATGTCATTGCATAAGAAAACAGTATCAATGACCACTCGCTATTGTACATGAGTAAGTGTTATGAAAACATTATCCATATGAAATTGTCATTTACATACAAAGAATTATGGAATTGTTACTTACGGTTTGCAACGTAGCTGTCAGATCCAATACAGCTTCTTTGCAAACTTTCCATTACACAGTGCCTCGTTTACAAAATCTGCAGTCAAATGCAGTCAGAACCAACCTATAATCCTCTGACGCGATCCATGACGGCATTAAAAATAAACCATCCACTTGTTCATGACACTGGTATCCTTCACTCTAAAAAACCCGTGGGTTATTTTTTCTACCCAAATCCTGGGTTGAGCCTTTTGGGTAATTTTTGGGGTTATTTTTTTCAGTGTTTGGGTAGTTTTTGTGTTACCCAGCTCCTGGGTCAGATGTAACAACCCAGGAGTTGAGTTATTTATTGTGGACTTTTTGCGACCTCTTCAGGAGAGAGCAGTTCTCAGCTCCGTCAAATTGGTGCATGTCTTCGGTAAAATACAGGTTTGTGTCCATTTTATTTTATCTATAAATTCATTATTGTTCTGTAGCCTATATCGTTTAATTTTATGCAAAGCAACATACAGGGGTGCAATGTGAGTCACCTACACGAGTGTCGCGTCGGTATTTTCACGATGAAATGCCTGATGTCTTGCCCTTGCATAAAATTTTATGATTTTACTCAAAAATATACAGAATATAAATACTTAGAATGTTAAAGGGGTCATGAACTGGCTTTTTTAATTTTTTTATATTGTTGTCTGAGGTCAACTTATGACGTTCGCATGGTTTTTACATTCAAAGACATCATAATGAATAAGTAATAGGCTATTTTCTACCCTGGTTTTGAGCCTAGCTCCTGGAACGCTCAGTTTTTATGGGCGTGCCACATTGAAGAGTTGGAAGTAAACGCCCACTGCTATGATTGGGTAACAGTTTTGCATATTATAATGAGCTTTGACTCCCCCGTCACTCAGTTCAGGTGAGGAATTGTTTTGAAAACTTCCAATGTGGAAACGGCAACCAGAGTGATTCGCCTACAGGGCTCGCAAAATGTCTATCAAACAAACACAATGATTTATCTCTCATCCACCCGCAATTAATTGGAATGTTACTTTTTATTACTTGGCCGGCCTGATCGGTGGATATAACCGCGAACCATGCATAACTAACACACACACATACACGCGTGCGCGCGCACCCACAAGCCAAGTACGTGCACCAGCAAAACTTCACCTCAGACAAATCAGCATGTTCAAAACTTCCGCGATTGTATTTTTCCTTCAAATTACCAGTCAAGAGATTGAACAACGCACATCAAGAAAGGAATGTTATTTCACTATTTAAGATAGCCCATCATTAACCCCGGGATGTCGGGCTTTGCGAGCCCTGGCCTATATATGTTCTAGTCTGATCCCAAATCACAGGACAATGAACCAACAACACCTCAAATACAAAGGAGACTCCAGCCTGTGACAGCATGGAAGTTATGTTTAGTTAGACACGTACATAATCAGTACAAACCTGATTCCAAAAAAGTTGGGACACTGTACAAATTGTGAATAAAAAAGGAATGCAATAATTTACAAATCTCATAAACTTATATTTTATTCACAATAGAATATAGATAACATATCAAATGTTGAAAGTGAGACATTTTGAAATGTCATGCCAAATATTGGCTCATTTTGGATTTCATGAGAGCTACACATTCCAAAAAAGTTGGGACAGGTAGCAATAAGAGGCCGGAAAGGTTAAATGTACATATAAGGAAGGACCAATTTGCAACTTATTAGGTCAATTGGCAACATGATTGGGTATAAAAAGAGCCTCTCAGAGTGGCAGTGTCTCTCAGAAGTCAAGATGGGCAGAGGATCACCAATTCCCCCAATGCTGCGGCGAAAAATAGTGGAGCAATATCAGAAAGGAGTTTCTCAGAGAAAAATTGCAGAGAGTTTGAAGTTATCATCTACAGATTCAGAGAATCTGGAACAATCTCTGTGCGTAAGGGTCAAGGCCGGAAAACCATACTGGATGCCTGTGATCTTTGGGCCCTTAGACGGCACTGCATCACATATAGGAATGCTACTGTAATGGAGAAGAAAAAAAAAAAAAAATAAATAAAAAATAATTCACAACATGGGCTCAGGAATACTTCCAGAAAACATTGTCGGTGAACACAATCCACCGTGCCATTCGCCGTTGCTGGCTAAAACTCTATAGGTCAAAAAAGAAGCCATATCTAAACATGATCCAGAAGCGCAGGAGTTTTCTCTGGGCCAAGGCTCATTTAAAATGGACTGTGGCAAAGTGGAAAACTGTTCTGTGGTCAGACGAATCAAAATTTGATGTTCTTTTTGAAAAACTGGGACGCCATGTCATCCGGACTAAAGAGGACAAGGACAACCCAAGTTGTTTTCAGCGCTCAGTTCAGAAGCCTGCATCTCTGATGGTATGGGGTTGCATGAGTGCGTGTGGCATGGGCAGCTTACACATCTGGAAAGGCACCATCAATGCTGAAAGGTATATCCAAGTTCTAGAACAACATATGCTTCCATCCAGACGTCGTCTCTTTCAGGGAAGACCTTGCATTTTCCAACATGACAATGCCAGACCACATACTGCATCAATTACAACATCATGGCTGCGTAGAAGGATCCGGGTACTGAAATGGCCAGCCTGCAGTCCAGATCTTTCACCCATAGAAAACATTTGGCGCATCATAAAGAGGAAGATGCGACAAAGAAGACCTAAGACAGTTGAGCAACTAGAAGCCTATATTAGACAAGAATGGGACAACATTCCTATTCCTAAACTTGAGCAACTTGTCTCTTCAGTCCCCAGACGTTTGCAGACTGTTATAAAAAGAAGAGGGGATGCCACACAGTGGTAAACATGGCCTTGTCCCAACTTTTTTGAGATGTGTTGATGCCATGAAATTTAAAATCAATTTATTTTTCCCTTAAAATGATACATTTTCTCAGTTTAAACATTTGATATGTCATCTATGTTGTATTCTGAATAAAATATTGAAGTTTTAAACTTCCACATCATTGCATTCTGTTTTTATTCACAATTTGTACAGTGTCCCAACTTTTTTGGAATCGGGTTTGTAGATATCAAACGCAACAATGCAATACTATCACATATTTAAAAAAAAAAATGTTTTACTCAAATAAGTGTGTTGCACCATTCCTGTCAGATCCAATACAAGGCACAGCATTGTTTTTTTTAATCTCATTCTGTCTGCAAATCCAGTCTCTTGTTTACAAACGAATCCACAGTGAAATGAAGCGAACTAACGCGCAATGTCTTCCCCACGTGAGCTGGATCTTCATTAAAAATAAAGTTTAACCATGCATTGCTAATACTGGAATCCAAAGGAAGCTTATGGCATTATTGCTTGGAAGTTCGATCCGGTTTAGCTCCACGTAGGCCTGTGTTATTTATCTAACATGTCAGGTGCGAGTCGGTGGGTGGGGCTACAGAATTAGGTGTTCGTCTTGAGGCGGCGTTTCACTAATCTCTGACGTCACAGGTAAGAACATTTGCAGATCGATCGTTTGCTGAGCCAGCTGTTAATAAAAGCTTTTCTTTGACTAACAAGGAAGTTTTCAGCTCTGAAACTTACAGGATATTCTTATATTAAGATGACCTTTTATATATCAAAAGCACAAGGGAAAGTTGATTTCTCAGTTCATGACCCCTTTAAAATATGTCCTCAGAGTTGTTCACTGTTTGTTTATGGACAGGTTATGGAGCCATTCACAGCATATCTCGGCTATGAGTGAAAAGCAGGGCGGCAGTCTGAAGTTAGAAGTTCCCCCACTGAACATGATACAAGCTCCGGCACGAGATCCAGCGCCGTTACGGTGGAAACGGGATAATAGAGACTGGTCAATTACACTTGAATTACTTCTAAATGTTTATTTTTTACTTTTAATGTTTGTTAAACAAGCTTAAATGTAGGCAATATGTATTAAAATTATATGAAATATGCTGATTGATGAATGTGATCGAAAATAAAGGAATCATGCAAACCAGTGTTTGTGTGGAGTATTTTTAAAAAGTTTAGAGGATTTAAGTTAATCCGTAAACATTAATTCATGTATGAAGTTAAAAAAAAGAGCTAGTAATATAGTAAAAATTAATTAGCATTACGCTGGGTTAAATCAACCCATTATGCTGGGTAAAAAACAACAATTTGCTGGATAAAATTAACCCAACATGTGTTCTGTCCTATATTTACCCAGGCCTTGGGTTAAAAAAAAAAAAAAAAAAAACTCAAATTGGGTTATTTTTATCTCAGTGTTCTGAAGTCTCTATAGAAATGAGCTGTTTAAACCGGACATGTCAAAGCGAACGTTCCTTTACGCTTTCATTTACTTTTCTATTTGTCCTCTTGTCGGCAGACTCAAGCACATGGACTTGAGTACGTCAGAAAGTGAACAGGCATCTGCATCGGCTCTATTTGCTTTTGACGAGACGCTTGCATTCGGTGTAGGCAAGTGACTGAACGCCAGTGGACAGGGCCTATGGTGTGATGATGTAAAGCTATTTGTCGATGTCTTACTCTGGAGGCAGTCATATGCAAATGTATTAGCCTGTGTGACGTCACAAATCCCACAATATCCAATATCCTTGATTGAATTAGTGCTTTGTTTATAATGATGAGGACGTTTTAAGCCATGAAACTTGCAGGATGTTTTAATGGTACAAAGATCTCTAATATGTCAAAAGATCAAGGCAAATTTGATTTCTGATGTCATGACCCCTTTTAATATCCATGGAACATTTCCATTGCACAACATGCTCTTTATAGTGGAAAAGAGTTCTTCAGATTATTAAAATGTTCTTCACACTAAGAAAAAATGGTTCTTTTAAGAACTATTCACTGAAACTTTGGAGAACCCAAAAACGGTTCTTCTATGACATCACTCTGCGAAACTCTCCTTTAGGAACCTTTAATTTTGAGAATGTACTTAGAAATAAGCATTGTAGTTTTTAAAGTAACAAACAACTGTACAGAGATCAGACTTGATGCCTTATGATAAATGTGGTCCATTTTTCAAAAACAAAAGAATGTTCACAACATTTAGCATACATTTAGCGTACATTAGCATATTGTATAGATGATCATGACCTAAAAGCTAACATACATTGACTAAAAGCCAAAACCATAATTTTTTAATCTATCTTTCAACAGATCACATGTACATGACAATCTATGCATCAAGTGCACTTTTGACCATTTATGTAAGACCATTAGGTTGAGACAATTAGCAAAGTATTGGAGCTAAGGAGGTTGGAGAGAGGGCACAAAAATAGACGGGGCAAACAGAAAGAGATTTCAGGGATGAGCTGATGAACAGATTCCCAAAATAACAGGATTTATGCTCTGCTGTCTAACCACGAAAAGCTTAAGGCATCTGATTTACAAGCCAGATCAGTTCAACAGTTAGCTCTAGCCAAGATTGTGTTTTAGGAGACAAGCCGGAGAGGATCAATTTATGGTCATATCGTGGGGTGAGTTTTAAGGGCCACAGTCCAGGGCCCTTTAGTAATGGGATCTCAATCTCTGCCTCTCAGGAAAAACAGCCCGCTCTTACTCTATTACTGGGATAACGAGCAACTCTTTTCCATCTGAGTGCAGCTGAATGGTGGTTGTATGTCAGACCCATCCTGCCTGATGTAAAATTCCCCAGGATGATATTGATTTTGGAGAGTGTGAGGCAACATGCCTTGTCTGTCTGATGAAGAAACCTCTAGGACTGGACAACAGTGATTTCTGTTCGAGGTGACTCTACTGGCATGGGGGTGTTTCCATTTGTCAAATGACAATGATTTTGCTGTTTTCTCTGACATTTTAGCCCGTGTTCAATTCAGTTCAATTTATTTGTACAGTATAGTACCTACAGTATACATATTGTTCCAAAGCAGCTTTTAAAAAAAATAGTGCCTTAAAAACCTCCTATGGATTTACAAACTTTTGAATGCCAATAATCCACCTGGGGACCATCTTCCTTAAAAAATAAAGGCAAATATATATTTTCATGCATTATATTGTAAAGACAACAAAATTAAATATTTATTTCCAAAGTTAAACTATTGTCTTTGTATTAAATAATTGTCACTGTCCTACAGTAAACATTTCACAAAACTATATGCAGAATATATAATGGCTATACCTATATATAATAAAAATGTTAAAATTTACTAAATTAATATGTAATATTATTATTATTATCATTATTATTATTATTTAAATTAGGCAAATGTTAACCTTGAATATTATTATTATTATTATTATTATTATTATATAATGTACATAGCATTATTCATTTTTCAAATTTGGTAAATGTAACAAACAACACTATGCAAAAAACAAAGACTATATACACCGATCACTGACAGGTGAAGTGAATAACACAGATTATCTCTTCATCACGACACCTGTTAGTGGGTGGGATATATTAGGCAGCAAGTGAACATTTTGTCCTCAAAGTTGATGTGTTAGAAGCACGTGGGGAGTGAAGGCTGGCCCGTGTGGTCTGATCAAACAGACAAGCTACTGTAGCTCAAATTGCTCAAGAAGTTTATGCTGGTTCTGATAGAAAAGGTGTCAGAATACACAGTGCATGGCAGTTTGTTGCATATGGGGCTGCATAGCCGCAGACCAGTCAGGGTGCCCATGCTGACCCCTGTCCACCGTCGAAAGCGCCAACAGTGGGCACGTGAGCATCAGAACTGGACCACAGAGCAATGGAAGTAGGTGGCCTGGTCTAATGAAACACGTTTTCTTTTACATCACGTGGATGGCCGGGTGCGTGTGCATCGCTTACCTGGGGAACACATGGCACCAGGATTCACTATGGGAACAAGGCAAGCCGGCGGAGGCAGTGTGATGCTTTGGGCAATGTTCTGCTGGGAAACCTTGGGTCCTGCCATCCATGTGGATGTTACTTTGACACGTACCACCTACCTAAGCATTGTTGCAGACCATGTACACCCTTTCATGGAAACAGTATTCCCTGGTGGCTGTGGCCTCTTTCAGCAGGATAATGCGCCCTGCCACAAAGCAAAAATGGTTCAGGAATGGTTTGAGGAGCACAACAACGAGTTTGAGGTGTTGACTTGGCCTCCAAATTCCCCAGATCTCAATCCAATCGAGCATCTGTGGGATGCGCTGAACAAACAAGTCCGATCCATGGAGGCCTCACCTCGCAACTTACAGGACTTAAAGGATCTGCTGCTAACATCCTGGTTCCAGATACCACAGCACACCTTCAGGGGTCTAGTGGAGTCCATGCCTCAATGTGTCAGGGCTGTTTTGGCAGCAAAAGGGGGACCAACACAATATTAGGTTATTATCATATTTATTATTATCAATATTATCATAATGTTACGCCTGATCGGTGTATAACAGTTAGTAGTTAACATTTATTATTATTATTACTATTATTATTATTATTAAATATAAATAGTTAACTTTACCAAATTATATATATATTTGAACTTATGTAAATTTTGTATAATGTAACTACAAAATGTTAAATCTAATCTATCTAATGGAAAGACAGAAAAGTCCGGGGTGCTCAGGGAGTTCAGTCAGATGTCTGAAGGTGCTCTTTGGGGTCGGGAATTCAAATGAATGTAGAAAAAAGGAAATCCAAGGCACTATTCTTCAAAATTATTAAAAAGCCTTTATTTTACTGGCTATTTCATAACAGAAAATTTTCCCATGTCTTTTAAATTTTCTATTATGAAATAGCCAGTAAAATAAAGGCTTTTTAATAATTTTGAAGAAGAGTGCCTTGGATTTCCTTTTTCTAATCTATCTAATATTTAAGAAAATCACTACTCTTTGTCTAGATTCCAGCACTGCACACTCTAAAGCTTCGCTAAACCAACTTCATGAGATTTATAAAAGTATTATAAAAGTAATAATCACTTTGAGCAAAAAGGCCAATGGCTAATTTTAACTGCATTATTATGCCAAGTAGTAAAATTCTATCCAAACAAAAAGTTTCAGATAAACTCTTCTCAGCAGCCTTTCCATGAAGCCAGGACAAATTCATGCTGCTGGTAGGGCAATTGATTGTCACACGAGTGAAATATCCCCACCGTGGTGGAGAAATACATAACAAATCAAGAACAAACCCCCCTGCAGTAAGGATAATTATATGGAGCTGTGCGTGCAT
Source organism: Coreius guichenoti (assembly GCA_039654105.1). Taxonomy (NCBI): domain Eukaryota; kingdom Metazoa; phylum Chordata; class Actinopteri; order Cypriniformes; family Gobionidae; genus Coreius; species Coreius guichenoti. The sequence continues at coordinate 11,589,145 of CM077172.1, read as the reverse complement.
GAAGTGTCATCATGCCTCTAAAAGAATGATGGCTATAATTACTCAACCCACAAACAAACAAAGCCCACAAGGAATTAAAATCCTCAAAGGAAGGCCAGTGAACAATGGAGATGGGAGATACAAAATAAAATCAAGCCATAGACCACAGAAGTGTTTTTAAAGAAGTGTTTTGCAAGAAGACCATGAGATGCGACCCATCCAATTTAACATTAAATGCTCCCATTATGTGTATCATAAAATTAGGGGTTTCAGTCAATGGAATTGTAATCAAATTAATTATGTGATGTGCAGATTAAATTATTTGAGTGAATAGCAGTTATTTGCAATTATCGTATATTTGCTTTCAAAAAGTCATGTCACTGAACATATCTCTATCACTGGTCCACAGAACTGTCCAAGGCACACTAAGTAGTACGTCTCTATTACAAAGAAAACATTTCAAAAGATAATCAGTGTAAGATAGTGTTGTTTTTGGCAGCCTGTTTTAATTTGAGTTTTAGTCTAGTCTTTGTGTCAAGCTGTCATTTTAGTTATTAGTTTTAGTCACGTTCATACTCTTTTTAGTCTAGTCAAGTTTCAGTCGACTAAAAGTCTGAGCATTTTAGTCTTATTTTAGTCAGAATTATCCATGACTATTTTCGTCTAGTTTTAGTCGACGAAAACTGATGACATTTTAGTCTAGTTTTAGTCAATGAAAATTGTATTTTAGTCTCTTTTTAGTAATGCAATTCTATTTAACCCAGTCAATATAGCAAAAGTACCTAGTATTATAGACAAAACCAAAATCTTCTTTTAGCCAAACCCATTTCAAACAAGGTTATCTTATTATATTATTGTTACCTTATAGACTCAAGAATACATCCATTCCAGACACGGAAGACGGTCTGATTTGAATTTACAACATATGTATTTTACCAACCAAACATGTTAGAAGTACACACACATAAATTTAAATAAAATAAATTAAAACATTGAGATGTCTCTTAAGATTCGTGGTGTTTTTTCCTGATTTTGTGGCCGCCTTTCGTTTTCTTTTCCACTTCTATGTAATGAAAGTTTTTCCAAATGTCGTTTCTTCTTTTTTTTTCTCCCAAAAGCCCTATTCGGACGGTAATTGTTTCTCGCGTGGAAGTCCGTAAAAATAAATGTGCATGCCACCTCAGTGATAAAACTCGTGCATTCGGATGGCGATTTATTCACGGTGGAGGAGCGAGTTTTGTGATCCTGCGCACCTGGGACCGCGCTGCTCACGTGGTCAATAACATGATTGTATGCTGTAAATAAAATGTCATATGCTTGGTATAATAAGAATAAATGCATAGGCCTATTTAATTTTATAATAGGAAAATAATATCCTAATTATTTAAATCCGTTTAAAAATAGGAAGATATATAGACGCGCATTATAGTTAAAATGGTTTTCTGCCTTGTATTTTATCTCAAAATAAAGAATGCCATTTTATTCCACATGGAAATGAGCGGAAATAAATTAATACAGCCTCTTATTTACATGAGGTAAACATAATGCTGCTTGGTTATTTTAACATATTATATAATTGCTGCCGTAATAACGGCCCATTTCAAATGTTTACGTGCTTTTCTTCTTCTTTCTGACAGCAATTAAATTACCACATGACCTTGGTATTTGTCAAAAAACAGTAGGTAATTCGGCCAGGGATTTTTACGCGGGTGGTGGGAGAAAAACACTGACATTCTGGAATCGGACGGCAATAAAATCACAGACAACCCCTGTAAATGATGAAAATACCTTATGACCCCACGAGAAACAATTACCGTCCGAATAGGGCTCGAACCCAGGCTGGCCGGCCATCAGTCCCTTTCTCTGTGTCAGACATAACTTTGTTTGTTGTCGTTTACGCAAACTCACCGCAGCTGCATCTTCTAAATAATGCCGCGAGTGGGGCTTGAGGAAGTGACGTCGCCTGTGTCTACGCAGTGCGACCTGATGCAGTCCCTGAAGTGAGACACAGAAATACTGCAAAATAATAATACTTTGTAATAACACGACTGAACGAGACGAAATAACGTTATAACATTTCGTCTCGTCTCGTTTTGATCAACGAAAATGAAGAGAAATTTTAGCATAGTTTTTATATTGTAAACCACATTTAGTCTCGTTTTTATTCGTCAACAATATTGCATTATACATTTAATTATAGTCATCGTCACATTTACGTTGCTTCTCGTCTCGTTTTCGTCACGTGATAAAGGTTCGTTGACGACGATATTTAGTTATAATTTTCGTTGACGAAAGCAACACTAGTGTAAGATCACATTTTCATTACAGGCAGCAGTTCACATTTTGCTGCATTGAGAGCATTCATTAAACAAAACGACACATATTACTTGATTACACATATTGCTTAATTAAATATAACGTGCCATTCTTCAAACTAATGCTTCAATTTAGAATAATGCATTTGGTGTGGAGGATGAACATCTGGCCATTAGTAGGTTTGGCTGAAAATCAATTACTGCTTGCAACAGCAAGGCATGGCCTTCCCATGATGCCCTCTGTTTAGAAGATTCCCAAAGGGTCTGTTCACATACAGGAGAACACAGATCCATCAAACTTTCATCCTACTGTCTCAGGGAGACATCTGAATCAGATAAAGCTTTTCAAAGCTGCAGGGTAGAATCAATGACAATTAATCTGCCTAAAAAGGTCAGCAATCATACTAAAATACACATTTTTTACATCACATAGACAGGTTACACTGCATGTCACAAAAAAAGTAAAAAAAAAAAAAAAAAAAAGCCGTGAAACTGTGAAAATATACTGCGTAATTACTGTGACAACTAGCCCCGATCTCTGACATTTTACCACAAAGCTTGAAACATAAGCCCTGAAATAAATGAATGAATGAATGAATTAATTATTTTAATTAATTAATTAATTCATTTACTTGTTTTGGAAAAAAATATATATATTTGTCCTGAATAAATTATTTAATAATTTATAAGTAAATATATTATTTATATATATAATATATAAATAATATAATAAGCAAAACACTTTATAACCAAAACTAATATAATTACATGGAAATAATCTTCTTAATGCTCATATTCATCCACAAACTCCCTTTTGGTTTAAGGAGATTGACATAAGATTTTTCCTCCCTTTCCTGAGGCATTTAGCATGTTAAACTTCATTATATTTGAGACAAATATTAATCTCTAATACTAATTTTGTCCTTCCCCAACTCTTGTGTTTACCCATTGTAATTTGATCCTGGTTTATTAACAGGTTCAATTATGACTGCTTATGAATTGTTTAACATCCAGAAATGAAAAAGATGACTGCCTTGTAAAAAATACCAGAGTCAGAGACTGAGCCAGACTGCACATTACCATCATGTGAATCAGAAAAAAAGGATCATTCATCCGTTGATTGATACAGCACAATAGACACAGATAGCAATTAATCTGTACAATTTTGAAATGTGACATCGTCCACATGACAAAAACGGGGGTCTAAAGCATTACAGGTGTTCACAGAAAAGTGCATTTAAATGCAAATATCACCTTCATTGCAAACTCTGAAACAAACGTTGGCAGTTTCAGATGTGTTCAGACACTAAATTGAAAGCTTCTGGCTTTGTGTAGGAGTCTTTGTGGCTATTCATTCATGTGCTTTTCCAGTACAAAGCCCTACAATTGCAGGCATAAATCTCCAGATGAGATGAGCAAGGATGTCAGGGCTCAGCGGAGTGTCCTGCTTAGTGTAACAACATTATAATCAGTATAATCAGAATTCTGGACTGTAGGGCTGCTTGATAATGGCAAAAATGTTGGTCAATATTGAAATAATTACTTAACATGATTATTTGTGGGCAATATGATCAGGCTTATTTCACGATATGAGAAATTTTAAAGGAGACCAATTATGCCCCTTTTTACAAGTTGTAATATACACTCACCTAAAGGATTATTAGGAACACCATACTAATACTGTGTTTGACCCCCTTTCGCCTTCAGAACTGCCTTAATTCTACGTGGCATTGATTCAACAAGGTGCTGAAAGCATTCTTTAGAAATGTTGGCCCATATTGATAGGATAGCATCTTGCAGTTGATGGAGATTTGTGGGATGCACATCCAGGGCACGAAGCTCCCGTTCCACCACATCCCAAAGATGCTCTATTGGGTTGAGATCTGGTGACTGTGGGGGCCATTTTAGTACAGTGAGCTCATTGTCATGTTCAAGAAACCAATTTGAAATGATTCGAGCTTTGTGACATGGTGCATTATCCTGCTGGAAGTAGCCATCAGAGGATGGGTACATGGTGGTCATAAAGGGATGGACATGGTCAGAAACAATGCTCAGGTAGGCCGTGGCATTTAAACGATGCCCAATTGGCACTAAGGGGCCTAAAGTGTGCCAAGAAAACATCCCCCACACCATTACACCACCACCACCAGCCTGCACAGTGGTAACAAGGCATGATGGATCCATGTTCTCATTCTGTTTACGCCAAATTCTGACTCTACCATCTGAATGTCTCAGCAGAAATCGAGACTCATCAGACCAGGCAACATTTTTCCAGTCTTCAACTGTCCAATTTTGGTGAGCTCGTGCAAATTGTAGCCTCTTTTTCCTATTTGTAGTGGAGATGAGTGGTACCCGGTGGGGTCTTCTGCTGTTGCAGCCCATCCGCCTCAAGGTTGTGCGTGTTGTGGCTTCACAAATGCTTTGCTGCATACCTCGGTTGTAACGAGTGGTTATTTCAGTCAAAGTTGCTCTTCTATCAGCTTGAACCAGTCGGCCCATTCTCCTCTGACCTCTAGCATCAACAAGGCATTTTCGCCCACAGGACTGCCGCATACTGGATGTTTTTCCCTTTTCACACCATTCTTTGTAAACTCTAGAAATGGTTGTGCGTGAAAATCCCAGTAACTGAGCAGATTGTGAAATACTCAGACCGGCCCGTCTGGCACCAACAACCATGCCACGCTCAAAATTGCTTAAATCACCTTTCTTTCCCATTCTGACATTCAGTTTGGAGTTCAGGAGATTGTCTTGACCAGGACCACACCCCTAAATGCATTGAAGCAACTGCCATGTGATTGGTTGATTAGATAATTGCATTAATGAGAAATTGAACAGGTGTTCCTAATAATCCTTTAGGTGAGTGTAGGTCTCAGGTGTCCCCAGAATGTTTCAGCTCAAAATACCCCACAGATCATTTATTATACCATGTTGTAAATGCCCATGGAAGGAAAAACATGTATCTTTAAATGCAAATGAGCTGCATCTCCCCACCCCGCTTTCCATAAGAGGGCGGAGCCTTTACAGCTTGTGCCTTGGATACTATGCCAAAAACTAAAACAACTGTTTGGTTTTGATTATCATCTCTATCGTGGACACGCTCACGTGACATTGCAGTTCTTCATCATCATAAAAGTTTATTATCTGCATGCGTTTTAAAGCCATATATAAGTTTAAACTTCTGATATATGGTTTTCTGAGCGCACACATCCGAAGCACGCACACAGAAAGCTGGCTGTCAGACGGCGCATCCTGTGAGTATTAAACAAAGTTCTCTTTCACGTCTTATTGCGCTTAAACTGTCAAATACACACAAGGTTATGTAAAAAACACACAAAGTTCACATAAACACATGTGTATATTAGATGTGTATTAAAGTGAAAGCATTGTAACAGTGCCTACTGCTATATATGCTGTTAATATGAATTAAACACTCTTGATTGAATAACCTTAGTAGCTTTAATAAGAATACATTTCTTACTTGAATGCTTAGTTTTTGTTTGGTTGAATTAAATGCATTGGTTAAATTAAAGACCATTAAATGCTCTGGGGAGGAAATAAACATGGCAGACTGTGTACAGCTCATTCAGGGCAGGGTCTATGCTAATAGGCCAGAGTCTGTCAGCAGTCACCTAAGCATATGTAACGTCACTGCTAGAATCTGCATACAGTTTGTTCTGAGACACTGGGGATTAAAAAAAGAGGAGTGGGTGGATTTTTACCATTATAGGGTGGTTGTTTACCCGACACACATTTATGTTCAAACACCATGTAAAAGTGAACTTTGCATAATAGGTCCCCTTTAATTATCAGTGAAATTTCACAATTATCACTACACAAAACTACTAGGTTAACTAATGTAGGAAAAAGGTCCTCAGAATCATTATGGTAAACAATCAGCAATTGAATAAGAACAAAGAAACTAATTGCAAACAAAACGAACAAATAAACACAACCAAACTAAATTATTAATTAAATAAACGGTTTTAAGTTTTTCAGGAAGATGTATTAACAGTGGTAATCCAACCCGATCTCACGGGAAAGTACCGGGAAGTACCGGTATATTACGAGGTGGCGATTTCGTATGAATTTGTATGATTTGATTAGTACAAAAACGTTCATTATGAAGATACTAGTGCGGTCAATCGATTAAAAAAAAATTAACGAATTAATCGCACATTTTTTCTAATTAATCGCGATTAAAAACATCTGCGTTTTTAATATTTTTATATTGTAATAATTTCACAGTTACTTTCCAAATTAATGTAGAAACAACTTAAATACAGTATATTTGAAATATTTGTTGTAATGACATCTGGAATTATAAAGGCTAGTATCACTGATACTAAAACTGCTACTGATGTCTCTGAAATAGATTTTTGTTTAAACATTAATGATATAAACATTCAACATTACAGTATAATTAAAAGCTATATCAATTTCAAGTGAACCTTCACATAAACCCATTATAATAAATGTCAACCCACTGTGGCATTCCTACCTGCCTGGCATTTTGGCATAATTCTGTGTTATTGTTCGTTCAAGCGCGAAGAGAACTCGATTCTGACGCGCGTCTTTCAGACAAGGGGTGCGTCTCAATCAGCTCCCTAGTTCAGTAGTCAGGGCACTGATCAAGGAGTCGGCCACATTCATGTACACGATATACTGATTCACGACCCAGGAATCTAGGGAGCTGATTGAGATGCACCCACACAGACAGGACATTAACAGACAGCGTGTTCTCTTTTGTCTTGTGGTGCTTGAATGGTTTTAAAGCATTTGCATGAATAAGAGCGTGATCATATAATGTAATGCTAGCCAAAGGATGATAGAAAAACGGATGCTGCGTTAATTGCGTTAAATATTTTTAACACGTTAAACTGAAAAAATGAATCACCTGCCTTAATGCGCTAATTTTGACAGCACTAGAAGATACAGCTTAATCCTTAGAAAAGCTACCTAAGTTTTTCATTCAAGATCAGTGAGTAATTTTTCTTTGTCACTTGTTAATGACAGACTCTATCAGGTTTATTAGGCTGCTGTCACTTTAAGAGCTAATGCACGGATCATCCAATATACTGTAACACGCGTTTTCTTTCTCAGCGGTGTACGTTTACTAAAGACATAACCCACTGTGTTTACGTAAATACTCTCCAAAAACATTTGTGTGTGTGTATGCGTTTAGGTGAGTATCTGAAGCCCATTTGCTTATCTGCATTCAACTCTGACTCAGAGCGCGCACACAGAAAGCCGCCTGGGGAACAGTGTCTCTTTTGCTACTTAATGCGCTGCTTTAATATCAAACACGTCCCTCAGTTTAGCAACAGTGAACTGCATTTTACAACACTCACTTATTTGGCTGATTTGGGACTTTTGGGTGTTAAGTTTGGCCTTTTAGGGAGGAACGAAAGCGCACCGCTGTGAGGGAAAGGAAGGTGCGCTGGACGAAATGAGTAAATGATGATATCCCTAACCTTTAAGGTCCTGGTGGCTCACACCTAATTCTCACAATCCAGACGTTTTTTTAGGATCTTTTTATAATGTAAGCAAAGGTTGGCTAAACATTTGTGGGTGATGCTTTATTTTAAGGTGACATAGTTACAAGTTACTACATGTACTTTGTATAGTAATAACTGTAAATTATGCATAATTACAAGTAAGCCCTAAACCAAACCCTAACCTTAACCATAACTCTATAGTAAGTACATGTAGTTAATTAATATTACTCAGTACTTATTTGAGTAAGTACAATGTAACTACGTCACCTTAAAATAAAGTGTAACCCATTTGTGTGATAAAAATAGAGAAAAAGGGAGGAAATAAATTGCAAATAGTGCACAAGGATTAATGTTCCTTAAAAGTTTTTGTCAACTGCTGCAGTTGATGCCAGTGTGAAATTGAGCCTTTGGCAAACGTTCTGCAGTACATAGTCTGTCACTGCCTACACATATTCACAAATTATGGACATTTGGTCACCTTTCAGGACCCATGAACACACACCATCATAGCCAGTTTACTTTCCACTATATTAAAACTTTATATAATCAAAGAGCAGTTCAAGGAAACCCCGAATAACATTGATTTGTAGCACGAAGACTTTACAGAAAAGCAAAAGTGCATGTTACAGTAGGTGACTAACTGCACACTAGAGATTCAACAGATAATATTAATTAAAAATTAGCCATATTAATACACATTATTTATCTTATTCTTGGGGTTAAGCATTGCTCAATACATGTATTGCATGTTGTGGGAAATGTTATTTTATTATATTTATGCATTCATTATGTGATAGTAACGTGTGTTTCTAGGTAGGTTGTGTGTAATTTTGTAAATTCGATGGCATCACACTGAGTAAAAATGTGAACAGTGCATTTCTTACTGTGGTGCTGCTTGTACCTTTTTCATTTTTGTGAGAATGAAAAGCCACATGAAGCTTTTTGTCTTCAGAGCTTGACCACTATGTCAATAATCAATCAGTTCATCCTCCAGAGAAAAGAATTGGACAGTGTTGCCCTGCTGGGGAGATAGACTATTTGTAAAGTTTCAGTGAAACCGTCTGTTGCGTGATCTATAATTACTTGTCTTGTTCAGGGATAAAAGGGGGCTTAACCCTGTTGCAAGGGAACCCCTATGTAAAATATAAAGAAAACGGTAACACTTTACAATAAGGTTCATTAGTTAACATTAGTTAACTACATTAGTTAACATGAAATAATAATGAACTGCACTTATAAAGCATTTATTAATCTTTGTTAATGTTAATTTCAACATTTACTAATACTTTATTAAAATCTTGTTAACATTAGTTAATGCACTGTGAACTAACATGAACAAACCATGAACAGCTGTATTTTTATTAAGTAACATTAACAAAGATGAACAAATACAGTAACAAATGTACTGCTCATGGTTAGTTCATGTTAGTTAATACATTAACTAATGTTAACTAATAAAACCTTATTGTAAAGTTTTACCAAGAAAACCATATATATATACACACACACCGATCAGTTCTGATGCTCACGTGCCCACTGTTGGCACTTTCGTGACTGGCATGGACACCCTGACTGGTCTGTGGCTATGCAGCCCCATACGCAACAAACTGCCATGCACTGTGTATTCTGACACCTTTCTATCAGAACCAGCATTAACTTCTTGAGCAATTTGAGCTACAGTAGCTTGTCTTTTTGATCGGACCACACGGGCCAGCCTTCGCTCCCCACGTACATCAATGAGCCTTGGCCGCCCAAGACCCTGTCGCCGGTTCACCACTGTTCTTTCCTTGGACCACTTTTGATAGATACCTTGTCAAACTCGCTCAAATCCTTACGCTTGCCCATTTTTCCTGCTTCTAACACATCAACTTTCAGGACAAAATGTTCACTTGCTGCCTAATATATCCCACCCACTACCAGGTGCCATGATGAAGAGATAATCAGTGTTATTCACTTCACCTTTCAGTGGTTATAATGTTATGTCAGATCAGTGTATATATATATATATATATATATATATATACAGTGGGGAGAACAAGTATTTGATACACTGCCAATTTTGCAGGTTTGCCCACTTACAAAACATGTAGAGGTCTGATATCAACTCTTCAACTGTGAGTGACAGAATCTAAAACAAAAATCCAGAAAATCACATTGTATGATTTTTAAGTAATTAAAAATTGCAGACCTTCTCCAGATCCTTGGGTTTTGGGGCTGTCGCTGGGCAATACGGACTTTCAGCTCCCTCCAACGATTTTCTATTGGGTTCAGGTCTGGAGACTGGCTAGGCCACTCCAGGACCTTGAGATGCTTCTTACGGAGCCACTCCTTAGTTGCTCTGGCTGTGTGTTTTGGGTCGTTGTCATGCTGGAAGACCCAGCCACGACCCATCTTCAATGCTCTTACTAAGGGAAGGAGGTTGTTGGCCAAGATCTCGCGATACATGGCCCCATCCATCCTCCCCTCAATACGGTGCAGTCGTCCTGTCCCCTTTGCAGAAAAGCATCCCCAAAGAATGATGTTTCCACCTCCATGCTTCACGGTTGGGATGGTGTTCTTGGGGTTGTACTCATCCTTCTTCTTCCTCCAAACACGGCGAGTGGAGTTTAGACCAAAAAGCTCTATTTTTGTCTCATCAGACCACATGACCTTCTCCCATTCCTCCTCTGGATCATCCAGATGGTCATTGGCAAACTTCAGACGGGCCTGGACATGCACTGGCTTGAGCAGGGGGACCTTGCGTGCGCTGCAGGATTTTAATCCCTGACGGCGTAGTGTGTTACTAATGGTTTTCTTTGAGACTGTGGTCCCAGCTCTCTTCAGGTCATTGACCAGGTCCTGCCGTGTAGTTCTGGGCTGATCCCTCACCTTCCTCATGATCATTGATGCCCCACGAGGTGAGATCTTGCATGGTGCCCCAGACCGAGGGAGATTGACCGTCATCTTGAACTTCTTCCATTTTCTAATAATTGCGCCAACAGTTGTTGCCTTCTCACCAAGCTGCTTGCCTATTGTCCTGTAGCCCATCCCAGCCTTGTGCAGGTCTACAATTTTATCCCTGATGTCCTTACACAGCTCTCTGGTCTTGGCCATTGTGGAGAGGTTGGAGTCTGTTTGATTGAGTGTGTGGACAGGTGTCTTTTATACAGGTAACAAGTTCAAACAGGTGCAGTTAATACAGGTAATGAGTGGAGAACAGGAGGGCTTCTTAAAGAAAAACTAACAGGTCTGTGAGAGCTGGAATTCTTACTGGTTGGTAGGTGATCAAATACTAATGTCATGCAATAAAATGCAAATTAATTACTCAAAAATCATACAATGTGATTTTCTGGATTTTTGTTTTAGATTCCGTCTCTCACAGTTGAAGTGTACCTATGATAAAAATTACAGACCTCTACATGATTTGTAAGTAGGAAAACCTGCAAAATCAGCAGTGTATCAAATACTTGTTCTCCCCACTGTATAGTTTTTTTGTGGCAACCGTAATAATTTTTTTTTCAAGTTTCTTTGATGAATAGAAAGTTCAAAAGATTTTGAATTAAAATAAATTAAAATAGAAATATTTTGTAACATTATAAATGTCTTTACTGTAACTTTTGATCAATTGAATGCATCCTTGTTGAAAAAAGTAAAAAATATCTTACTGACCCCATGCCTTTTAATGGTAGTGTATGTTGTGAAACTGTCATTAACGTCATATTATAGCAAAAATGTATAGATTGCTTAAAGACAATCAGCACTATTGCAATGATTTTCACAGATATGATTTTAACAGTATGCAACTAACAGTATCCAATGCTATTCTGATTATTGACTTCTCTGAGATGTCGTGGAAAAAGTTTACCTTTTAAATTTTAAGCATTTTTCTCAGACACTAACCTATGTTTTACAGCGCCGTCCCTTCGGAGGAAGCCATGCAACGCCAACACAGAAACACACAAAGGAGTTTAATGTGCGCTAGTTTTCACCAAAAGATAGAGGCTTGTATCTGAGTGTTTTTCTTCTGGGTAATTCCATACAGTCCGCCCACAGGATTCAACCTGGTTGGCCTGGTCGGGGCAAGGGGTGAAGGTGGCTCAAAGAGGGACATTAAAGTTGTCTTCGAAATGTTTTGCTAGATGGGAAGATAGGAGAGAGAGAAAAGAGGAACAAGATTAGGACATGATGGAAGCTCTTATATACAGTGCGCTGTAAACCCTAATGCTCAAAATGATGGCAAATGTTATATAATGTCTTTGCAAGATTAATGGTAAGGGAGATTTAGTCTCAATCAGCTCCCTAGTTCAGTAGTCAGGGCACTGATCAGGGAGTCGGCCATTTTAAGGGCTGTCTCAATCGCAGAATCCTTCCAGTGCACTGAAATGTTCACTCCCTAAAAAGTCCAACAATGCACTGCAAAACCCAGGGTGCATCGATGGTCACTATGCTCCCTTAACGGAAGTTCTGAAGCGCGAAACTCAAATCACGTGAGCCAACTCACTACACATAATGACCGATAACGACACGCGATCTGTGTCTTTAAAAACAGAAACCATTATTTTATTATATTTCAGCATAAACATATGTCGTTAGACAGGTAATGAACAATCCAGCTAACATTTATAATTTATTTACGGCTGAAATGTTGCACGTATATGTAACAAGCAAAGTATTTATCATAATGTACTTTAAATAACATTACAAGTAATGTCAGAAAGATATAAGCTCTGCTGTTGTTCATAAATACCAGTAATGATGTTGTACAATGAGGACATTGTCACGTCGCCAGAAATAGAGTCATCAGTGTCCCAATGTGTAGTGAGCCACCGTCTTTTACTGTCATTACCAGTGCCCGAACTCGTGTACACGATATACTGATTCACGAGTTCGGGAGCTAGGGAACTGAATGAGACACACCCTTAGTAGTGATTAATGCTAATGCTAATTTACAAGAGTTTCTGTTAATGTGGGTTTTTGGAGAGTTACCATCCTGGTGAAAAGTGGCACATGCTGCTTGGTTTGAGAGCAGATAAGTTACATGTTTAAGTTGCTGTACTCATTCAGTAAGTGCTATATCATGCTATTGTTAACATGTTAACAAATTAGCAAGTTGGCATTTTCTGAATTAGTTTGTTATAGCTAGCAAAATATTTACGTTGAGATAACCTGATAATTATAAGTTAAATATATAAATTAGTGTACTCAAATATTTCAAGTTAAGAACAATAAAAATGTATGAGTACAAAATAAAGATCTTGCTTAAACTTTGAGTTTCTTAACTTAAAAAATTATCATTCCACTTCGAGTTCTGACAACTTAGGGTTTACAGTGAAGTAAATAACTCATTTGATTTGCAAATACTCAAAATAAAAAGAGTTAATTAACTAAATATTTTATGTTAATTGCTATCAAAATGTATGGGTTAGCTAACTCAGCACTTCAAGTTAGGAGCAATTAACATGCATGAGTACTACAAACTCAAAATTAGATAGTTCTGCTTACTTAAAATTGGGAACATCACAACTAAAAAAAAAAAGAAAGAAAATCAAATAGGGAAAATCAATCAAAGTTTCCTTGAAAAAACACTTCCTTCAAATATTTAAATATGTTTTATAAATGCAGATGGAGGAGACAGTCAGATGAATAAAAACAAATACATGCAATAATAAATAGAAAGTCAGGCTCACCAGCACTGTTGTTTTTTTGTTTTTTTTTACTAACAAACACTTAAAACACCACCTAAAACACCTTCAGTGTATTGATAGATTTGAATTCTTTTCATAAATTTAAATAATAATTTGAGGGCCTTCTAGACAAACATGACAGTGAAGCAGTGCTCTCCGTCACCTGTCAACAAAATTATTATCTCACCGGTATGCATCCCTACCTCGGAAAGCAACATTGAAAGACACTGACATCTCATCAAAATCTCATTCCAGTCTCGTGTTACCTCCTTATAAATTTTAATGATTCAGTAGTAGATTATTCCACGTACATTAAACAATCTTCATTTTTTCCTCTCCTATTGCAGCAATTCTAAGTACTCAAGAACAGCAAGCCTCTTTCTTTACACTGATGATAGCTTGCGGAGTGTCCCGATGGGTCTTTCTATCAGCAAGGTGCTTGTGTGTTTGGTATGCTGGTGGGTGAATCTTTTACGAAACAAAGCTTCTATTCAGGTCCATTACTGCACCATTGATTTTCGCTCTAGGAGGTGCATGGGCAGGGAGTCCTTACTGAATATTTATGAATACACTGTGTCTCAGGCCTCATGGAAGAAATACATGGACAAAGGAAATTATTTTGAAAGGAATTTCAGCAACTTTCAGCTAAGTTTGCTAAAAATCAACAGATATATGATGACAGAAAAGACAACTTGAACACAAGCATTGCTGGTATGCTGGTTTCCCTACTAAGCTTTTTTTAACCAGATAGCCTCCCTGTACCAGAAACCGTGCTCGTTTTTGCTGAAGAACAACATGGCTATGCTGATCCATCAGCATAACATGGCTATGTTGGTCTTGCACCAGAATGGAAATTCAAACTTGTTTATGCTGGTCTTTTCAGCATCAAAAGAAAAAATATCAAAAGAAACAATATATATATACAGTAATTTGAATAATTTGTTACTCATTGTCATGGATCACAAGATGTTACAGGCCATGATAATATAATATTTTCTGTAAAAAGTGTCTTATATAGCTGAAAATCATGATTTCTTGTTATCCGAATTAGCCAGTGTATTTTTTCCATCATGTATCGTGTGATCAAAATATTTTATTTTACTTTTCTTTTGGTAATATTTCATTTATTTTGTTTATAAAAGCCCTAAATAGTCGTTTTCCTAATTCTACAACATTAAATTGTTTAAAAATAACTTTTATCTTATAAAAATGTGTGTCCATAAATCTTGTGTCAATTCTGTTACCGTACCATACTTTGCCTTTAAATTGGTGGAATTATCTCCCACAACTATGTAAGATACAGGAAATGAGGTCACTTTCCCTCACTGATAAGATCTGAAGCACTGAAAGATGTGTGCTCTCTCTGAGAAAATATTTTAATCTAAAAAGTTCTTACACCGAGTTATTTTGTAAAACGTCAAAATTGTTACCACGATATCAAAAGGAAAACAGAATTTATCACTGATCACACAGTGGGTTGTTAATTAGTGTCATGTGCTCTTAGCATTTATGTTAGCAAGTGGAGTTTTTGGCTAAAAAAGTTTAAAACTGTAAATTCTGTCACCGTCAAACTCTGTTACCAATGTTATTTCTACACATTGCCAAATTTGTCTGTAACAGAGTTGACAAACAATACTATAAAGAAATCACCTTTTTGTTAAAAGTAAAAAAGGAAGTAACTTGTGTTTGGCAAGCACTGAATTATTAAAATTGAATATGTTTTCAATAAGAATACTGGAAAGTATATGTCCCTGACCAAAATGTAAATCTCCTTAAAGGGTTAGTTCACCCAAAAATGAAAATTACCCCATGATTTACTCACCCTCAAATCATCCTAGGTGTATATGACATTCTTCTTTCAGACGAATACAATCGGAGTTTTATTAAAAATGTCCTGGCTCTTCAAAGCTTTATAATGGCAGTGAATGTCTGTTTCTGTTTTGAAGTCCATAAAAGTGCATCTATCCATCATAAAAGTGCTCCACACGGCTCCGGGGGGTTAATAAAGGCCTAACTGTCGTACGCGCGTTCACAAGAGACGTTGACGTAGGACGCTCCGGTGAGAATATGCTAGTTCTCGCAAGAACCAAGTTTTGTTTTGCTCTATCCTGTGCGCTTCCGCGTTCGTCACCGGAACTTACGCTATGCCTGCGTCCTACGCTGGAACGCCAGTCTCTCGTGAACGCGCGTACGACAGTTAGCAGAAGTTAGAGATTACAGTTTGTGAAGTTTTAAATATGGATATTTTTCTTACACAAACGCATCGCTTCGCTTCAGAAGGCCTTTATTAACCCCCCGGAGCCGTGTGGAGCACTTTTATGATGGATAGATGCACTTTTATGGACTTCAAAACAGAAACAGCCATTCACTGCCATTATAAAGCTTGGAAGAGCCAGGACATTTTTTAATATAACTTCGATTGTATTCGTCTGAAAGAAGAATGTCATATACACCTAGGATGACATGAGGGTGAGTAAATCATGGGCTAATTTTCATTTTTGGGTGAACTATCCCTTTAAGGATTTTTTTTCTTTATCACTTTTTTTTTTCCTGCTACTACTTTCTTAAAAATATGTATAAGAAGGTTTGACAACAACATAATCCGAATAATCAAACAGTGAACTTAAATGTGCCAATAAAAATTAGCATTTGCCATTTTCACACCTTAACAGCAGAACAAACACATATTTCATCTGTAGGCCTACTGTGTGTGTGACAGGTTTTCACAGACAAAGCGCTTTGAGAATAAAGATTTTCATCTGGAGTAAAATTGCAGTCTTTTAGAGGTCTCATGTTGTGAAAACTAGCTTTAATTCCGAACAGTTGGCCATAATTACCATAAGCACTCTTTGCAAAGAGGTTTCTTGTTAAGTTGGAGGAGGGGAAACATTATCCCACCGTGCAATCTCAGGTTTTGCATAAGCGGCTATAACTGCTCTCCTGAAAATTATTCCCACATAATTTTTTACAGAATTACGGCTCTTTACATTCTGACCTTGTCATGAAAACCACATGAAGATACTTTTGAAGGTTTGTAGCTTCTCTGGGGAATAAAAGTAGTAGCATTTAGACACTATCAAATCCAAACTCTAACAAATCCATTTCATGCACTTAAGGGTCCTTAAAAAAGAATCAGGCAGTTGTAAATCTTCCATAATAATATTATGAAATATTAGTGATATATATGTTACTTGCTACATGGTGTAGTTACAACAAATATCCAGCAGGAGCAAACTGGCTCATGCTTATCAGCCAAAGCTTGATCCCCTGTCAGAATCAGTTCAGCCGTGTTATAATGAAAATGACTGTCAAAAGAGGCTGTAATTTCTCATTTAGTTGCAGGTCTTTGGATGAAAGCATTATACCATCTTACCCTCATGTTCCTTTAAGAGATCTGTGTTAAATGTCAAAGGAATTGTAATTGCTGTAATCAACCTGTGTTGGAAATGAGCAATGATCAGTATAATATGAAAAATATGAATAACCCTCTAGAGACACGTGGACCTCAGAGACTAATGATGATAGCGCATGTTAACGCAAACATAATCTGTGTTCTGCCATAATACCTTGTATAACCAGATGTTTACTGTTTGACAGAATTGATGTGCTCTTTTCTTGGCTATTGAAACATCAGCTCTGTTACAAAACCTAGTGAGCTGCCTACTTCCTACCGCCTACATGGCAGCTACCTTTTAAAGAGGTCATGAACTGCATTTTTTAAAAATTATTTTATGTTTCCTGAGGTGCACTTATAATCTTAGTATGACTTTTACATAAAAAATGGTCATAATTTAGAAATAAAAGGCCATTTTCTACCCTGATTTTAGCCCTCTGATTTGAACGCTCTGTTTTAAGAGGCATGTCTGCTGTGAGACTTGGATGTAAACGCCCACTGCTGTGATTGGTTAACATCTTTGCATTTGAAAACTCTCTAAATCTTTTACTATGTTTTTACTATTACAGCTGTCGAGATTAATTAATCGTGAAAATTGGTGATTATAGCATTATATTTAGATATATTCCCGTGACAAGAAAGGTTGCAGCGATGAGCATTGTAGCCGATGACAGACATATCTGTTGAGCACATGAACGCAGTGATCTTGTCAATGCAACTCGATTTCTGCACTCACAAATGATTTCATCATAACTAACAGTTCAAACACAATGTAAATAAGAGATTCATTGTGCAGTGTAGACAGCATCATTGATTATAACGGGAGAAGAGTCCAGAACTTTGATCGCTTTCTATATATAATTTAAATCACAATTTAAATAACAGATTATTTTCATGCTAATAAGAGAAACAATGGGAAGTTGATCGTTTAGGCTGTGTTTACACTTGGCATTAACATGCGACCTATATCCGGATGTTGTCCACATACACATTGAAAAGACGAGTGTGTCCGATCAGCGTGTCCTGGTCCAGAGGTAGTCGAGGATGCATTGTGATTGGATCTCAGTGTAATGTAAACGCAATCCAGCCATCGTATCTACATTCAGAGGGCGACGTCATATAAATCCCCGCCCACTCTCTCCGCGTGGCTGTCAGAAAATAATGAACAGTCGCAGTTTTGACAGGAAATTAAACTTATCTGAACTTTACAATAAACATCAATCTTTAAAGCAGTTTATTTAGACTTACTTACATGATAGCCTACCGTGTGTGTCATTTTTCATTTTAATTGCGCAACATTATCTGAATGAGGCGATTGCCTGTACAATCACAGTTATGCGATCTTAATGAAGAGCTGCAAGCTGTTTTGCCAGAGGAATAATCGGAATACACTTTGCATTTTTTTTTAAATGTATGTTTTTATTGTTTCAGCATGTTTATTAATCTCCCATTTCTGTCAATATAATCATTGCACACTATAAACTTAAACCTGGATGATGTGACATTTTTAATATGATCAACCCAGTTATTTTTGTATATGATCAACTCTGGAAGTATTCCTTCATTTAAACTTAATTTGATCTAAGACTGGAGCTTGCATCGGAAAGTAAAGTATGTGAGTGAAAGCAATGGGACATTGTTTATTTTGCATCATTTTTACTCTTAATCGGTTGTTGTAAATAGCCTATAACCTACCCTTGTTTAGTTCTAATCTCCACCAATAAGCTGGTGTGTGGTGGGCGTTCTGGCGCAATATGGCTGCCGTCGCATCATCCAGGTGGATGCTGCACATTGGTGGTGATTGAGGAGATTCCCCCATCTATATGTAAAGCCTTTGAGTACCCAGAAAAGCGCTATATAAATGTAACGGATTATTATTATTATTATTAATGTGATGTGCATTCTTTAATTTCTTTAATACAAAGGTGTTCAGATTCTGCACGTGTTTTACTGCTATTACACATACAATATAAATGCCTGTGCGCTCCTTCAATCATGAAATGCGTCGGAATAATGAATCTTTTCATCATACAAGATTAATGTTGGGAAACTTAAATAAGTAGATTAGTACTCTATTTGTGATCGATTGTAACGTTACTTTTGTTGAATAAGTCACAAAAATTCCGTGCTGTGTGCACTGCCATTGATAAAGGCTAAAGTGAAAGTTGTTTTAAGCTACGAAGCCATTTGAAGTTTCTGCCTTTAAAGTGCCACAGACCTAATTTAAATATTTTGCGGGAAACAGAAATCCGATCTGTTATCCAGATACAGAGGCCACTTAATTTGAACAAATGTAAATGCGCCGTGTCCTGATTTAATAATGATCCGATCTGCTTGATCGGATCACGGTGATGGCATGTTAATGCCAAGTGTAAACACAGCCTTAGTCACTGGCTTGATTTACTGACGCATAAACAGCAATGAACGATTTAGAGACAAATTCAGACGTCTGACTGTAGCTACATGAATCATATCAGAAATCAATGATCACAGATTAGGCATTAGAATTCACGTTTATTTACATGTTGTGGAATTAGTGTTGGGTCCATATCTTACAGTAAAAGTTTAAGTAAAAGTAAAAGTAAAAGTAAAAGTAAAAGTACCAAAGAATCCACAGTGAAATGTACCGAACAATCAAATAATGTTCTACTGTAGTGTTAATTTCGTCAGCTATTTTTTAATTTAGTCGCAGTCTTAATCCTGTGTCAAATGTGCTTTTTAGTTTTTATCATATTTAGTCAACCTTGTCCTGGTTTTGTTTAGTCAAGTTATAGTCGACTAAATGTCTGAGCATTTTAGTCTAGTTTTCGTCATGCTGCATTTATAATCCCGATTATTTTGCTCAAAATTATAAATCACAACGATTGTTGTCATTTGAGAAATGTATTTTTGCATTTCATCAGAATTGTTGCACTTTCACTTATAAGCACAAATCAAGAGAATGTCGACCCATACGCATGGTTTATTATTATTATTATTTATCATATGCCTACTGGTAAAATAAACTTCTCTAAAAATTTAAAACAGTGAAATTCCACATTACTTTAATGTTTTTCTATTATTCAGCAAACACAATCACAAATAGTCGAGAGATCCATGCTTGGATTTATTACAGTTCATCACTAAGAGATATAGTCGCACAAACAGCACAAGTGGCTCGTGAGTCGTGACAGAACACAGACCGAATAAATGACAATTTAATTTAAGCAGAAAATCTCAAATGGAGATCGCTGAAATGCAGCTTACTTGTTTATTGGTGTTTTACCGCATGCACATGGTTGCGATATTGCATGTTGAAATAGTCACAGTTATCGTTTAATGACGTTTGTGTCATCTTGTCTTCGTCTCATCTTAGTCATGGAAAAAAAGAACTTTTTTTTTTTGTCATATTTTTGTTAATGAAATTAACATTATTCTACTGAGACATTCACATAGTTGAAAATAAATGACCACTTTCCTAGCATTATGATCCTTTAGAAGGTAATGTTATTTTTAGTCCAGTGATCCTGTATCTGTCCTCTAATGCACCAGTGGGCGGGGCCGAAGACGCGATGATGTAGAAGTAGGCGGTCTTGCACTATGACATTATAATGTGACAAAATTCCAAACGAGTCGATTTCTGAGCTTGGATTCAATAAAAGATGCTTTTGGACTAGCAAGAAACTTTTGAGTTCTGAAACTTCATGGATGTTTTTAATAGTACAATGCCCAATTACATGTCAAAAGCTTTAAAAATTGGATTTCACAATTCATTACCCCTTTAAGGCAGCATTCTAAATGGATCCTCATTCACGACTGATTCTGAACACTCTACTCAGCATGCCACACAAATAGTGTTAGACACAAATAGATGACTTAAGAAGTGGTCACATTAGCGAGATTTCGAATAAATTGTAAATTGTCAATAGTGTAGTGACGCATGAAGCACGGTTAACACAAAAGTCACTTTCAAACCAAGCAGCTTTCTGGTGGTCAACATGGCGAATCAGAGAAAAACTTGGGAAATCTTTCGCCTTCACATCAAACTTGTTGAATAATAGTAAATGTGACCACACATTTAGAGTTAGATGCTAGGATGTTGTAAACCCAGTACTCTAATAAGAATAAAATACATAGCATACACAAAATATATATTTTTAATTACATGGAACACAGTTTTTTATTGATACTTTTAGTATTAACTGAAATATAACTATAATTGTTTTATTCATTATATGACTTTAATATTTTTTGCACTATGGGTTTGTCTTGTCCAGAATGTATACATGTGATGTTACCTTAGAAGTACCTACTTTTTTTAATAGCCTTTGTCTTGAAAGCGCACCTATTATGCTTTAAAATGCTCCCTATGTAGGCAGCTCACTATGTTCTGGAACAGAGCAGTGAAATACAGCAATAAAGCATTATTGAATGATAATAATGAACATGGAAAACAAGAAAGCAGTCGTGCACAAAAATACTACTGCAAAATGTCTTTTTTAAAATTGTACATTTTGTTGTTTATTCGATTCAGTAATTAATTATACTGTAGATACAGGTGCACAGAATTGTTGTAACTTTGTAAATAGTCTAGGACATACTGAAGCAACAATTTAGTGAATTGCAGCAATTTTAAAAATTGATCCATGCCTCAAATGCTGAAGTTTCTAGGTAATTTTACTCTGAGTTGTGAAGTGGACACCGTGTTTTTGTGCACAAAACATAATAATGTTTTGTTTTTGAGTCATCCCACAATTATACGCACTGTTCATTTTGTTTGGTCTGGTCCAGTGACAGTCTAAACTGAAGTCTGTTTGAGCACCTGTCAATAGCGTTTCTCCAGACACACTTAAGTAAGTTACAGAACGGTACAATTTACTGTTTTAGCTGTTGCGAATGCTTATACAGTTGGTGTTTATGGTTTTTAAAGTGTCTTTCACATGGGTGAGTGCTGCCAGCTACTATCCGTTCTTTTCATGGTGTATGATGTGCCATCTGTTCAAAAGAACCTTCTGGTGTTCACATGCACATGAGCTGAATCTGGAAACAGTTTTAAGAGGGGAAACTGAGTCTTATATATTGAGAGAGCACTGCTGTATCAGTCAAGAAGCAGATATAAAAGACCAAAATGATCAAATTGCTTTGAATGTGGATATTTTTCAGTTCACCTAACCTGAACATTTTTCTCAAAAACTGAAGAACAAATCTATCATAAATCTTCATCCCCCGGTTTCATAGGCAAGGGTTAAGCCTAGTCCTGGACTAAAATGCATGTTTGAGCTGTTCTAACTGTAAGCAACTTGCACTGACATATCTTAAAATATGTTAAAGCCTTTGTTTTATTACATACACCAGTAATGTTGTTTTTTTTTCTAAGGCATGTTGTTTATAAAATCTACTTAAATGTCCTAATTGATCTAAGGGGCTAATCGTGGCTTAATCTAAGCCCTGTCTGTGAAACCAGACACATATTTCATAAATTCAGATAGGAAGCTCATGAGTGCTTAAAATATTCATTGCAGCAAAATATGGTGTTGGGCAAAATATGGTTATTGAATGTGATTTGTGAAAGACTGTATTCAAAGCCTTGTCGTTTTCTAAGGAATGTTTGTTAGCTTTCGGCGCTTAATGCTTAACTAAGGGTCAAGTTAAGGACTTCCACCAAACAAACAGATTTCCATCCGCATTTCTGTGCTTCTCCGCAAATAATTTGACTCCCACCTGTGTGGACAAGATAAGTAGAACCCTATGGCCTCAAAAGCATCAGAGACATTTGTTCAAACAATCATTCTCCTTCATGTCTCACAGCTGAAATGAAAAATAAATAAGATGAAACAAAGCAGGAAATTGCAGAGTCACTTTTCCATATGGGCCTACAAGCAACTTTTAAAGAATACTTATTTATTTTCCTAAAATGGATGCAGGCTTGTTTTTAGGATCCACATATTCCTGAACCTCTTGGAATATAAACTAGAGTTATTTGTGTGTATTGCTAATATATATGGGCTGATTCGGTCCAATCCTCAACTCAGTATGCAATAAAACCCCTACACCCCAGAAACATAGTACAGCATTAAACACCAAATACAGACAGCAAGCATACCAAATTCACACAAAGCAACAGAACAATATATGTCATTTCTCTTTGAATGAAAAAGTAAATAGTTTAATTTATTGTGCATGTATAAAAAGTACTTTAAATGAGCACATCTGATATTTCTCAACATAATGAAATGAATATATCTCTTGAATATTCAATTGATTAAATACAATTCCTTCTAGGACTCTTTGTTTCTCTTCACTATCATTTATTCATGCTTCACTTGAATTTAATTCAAGAACTATGCACAAAATAAATGCACTTATTAAACAGAGAATAGAAAAACAGAGCACAAAGACAAAACACTTGGGATTAAATAATAATAATATAATAATAAAACCTGGCTACTCTGAGAACTATTGACTTCAAATCATTAAAGCAACTGAGCTATTATTAATTGTCAAGAAAAGTTAAATGGACAGTTCACGGTAGAATGTCCTTTAAAAGATAAATACACATATTAATACACACACATATACACATACATATACATACACACACACAAACACACACAGACATATATATATATATATATATATATATATATATATATATACATACATATATACACTGAACAAAATTATAAACGCTTTTGTTTTTGCCCCCATTTTTCATGAGCTGAACTCAAAGATCTAAGACTTTTGTACACAAAAGGCCTATTTCTCTCAAATATTGTTCACAAATCTGTCTAAATCTGTGTTAGTGAGCACTTCTCCTTTTCCAAGATAATCCATCCACCTCACAGGTGTGGCATATCAAGATGCTGATTAGACAGCATGATTATTGCACAGGTGTGCCTTAGGCTGGCCACAATAAAAGACCACTCAAAAATGTGCAGTTTTATCACACAGCACAATGCCACAGATGTCGAAAAATTTTGAAGGAGCGTGCAATTGGCATGCTGACTGCAGGAATGTCCACCAGAGCTGTTGCCCGTGAATTGAATGTTAATTTCTCTACCATAAGCCGTCTCCAAAGGCATTTCAGAGAATTTGGCAGTACATCCAACCGGCCTCACAACCGCAGACCACGTGTAACCACACCAGCCCAGGACCTCCACATCCAGCATCTTCACCTCCAAGATCGTCTGAGACCAGCCACCCGGACAGCTGCTGCAACAATCTGTTTGCATAACCAAAGAATTTCTGCACAAACTGTCAGAAACCGTCTCAGGGAAGCTCATCTGCATGCTTGTCGTCCTCATCAGGGTCTCGACCTGACTGCAGTTCGTCGTCGTAACCGACTTGAGTGGGCAAATGCTCACATTCGATGGCATCTGGCACTTTGGAGAGGTGTTCTCTTCACGGATGAATCCCGGTTTTCACTGTACAGGGCAGATGGCAGACAGCGTGTATGGCGTCGTGTGGGTGAGCGGTTTGCTGATGTCAGCGTTGTGGATCGAGTGGCCCATGGTGGCAGAGGGGTTATGGTATGGGCAGGCGTATGTTATGGACAACGAACACATTTTATTGATGGCATTTTGAATGCACAGAGATACTGTGACAAGATCCTGAGGCCCATTGTTGTGCCATTGTTGTGCCATCCACGACCATCACCTCATGTTGCAGCATGATAATGCACGGCCCCAAGGATCTGTACACAATTCCTGGAAACTGAAAACATCCCAGTTCTTGCATGGCCAGCATACTCACCGGACATGTCACCCATTGAGCATGTTTGGGAGGCTCTGGATTGGCGTATACGACAGCTTGTTTCAGTTCCTGCCAATATCCAGCAACTTCGCACAGCCATTGAAGAGGAGTGGACCAACATTCCACAGGCCACAATCAACAACCTGATCAACTCTATGCGAAGGAAATGTGTTGCACTGCGTCAAGCAAATGGTGGTCACACCAGGATCCGGGAGTATGACTGGTTTTTGGACCCCTCCCGGATCCCCCCAATACAGTAAAACTGCACATTTTACAGTGGCCTTTTATTGTGGCCAGCCTAAGGCACACCTGTGCAATAATCATGCTGTCTAATCAGCATCTTGATATGCCACACCTGTGAGGTGGATGGATTATCTCGGCAAAGGAGAACTGCTTACTAACACAGATTTAGACAGATTTGTGAACAATATTTGAGAGAAACAGGCCTTTTGTGCACATAGAAAAAGTCTTAGATCTTTGAGTTCAGCTCATGAAAAATGGGGGCAAAAACAAAAGTATTGCGTTTATCATTTTGTTCAGTGTGTATATATATATACAGTGGGGAGAATAAGTATTTGATACACTGCCGATTTTGCAGGTTTGCCCACTTACAAAGCATGTAGAAGTCTGTAATTTTTATCATAGGTACTCTTCAACTGCATGACATAAGTATTTGATACATCAGAAAAGCAAAACTTAATATTTGGTACAGAAACCTTTGTTTGCAATTACAGAGATCATACGTTTCCTGTAGTTCTTGACCAGGTTTGCACACACTGCAGCAGGGATTTTGGCCCACTCCTCCATACAGACCTTCTCCAGATCCTTCAGGTTTCGGGGCTGTCGCTGGGCAATACGGACTTTCAGCTCCCTCCAAAGATTTTCTATTGGGTTCAGGTCTGGAGACTGGCTAGGCCACTCCAGGACCTTGAGATGCTTCTTACGGAGCTACTCCTTAGTTGCCCTGGCTATGTGTTTCGGGTCGTTGTCATGCTGGAAGACCCAGCCACGACCCATCTTCAATGCTCTTACTGAGGGAAGGAGGTTGTTGGCCAAGATCTCGTGATACATGGCCCCATCCATCGTCCCCTCAATACGGTGCAGTCGTCCTGTCCCCATTGCAGAAAAGCATCCCCAAAGAATGATGTTTCCACCTCCATGCTTCACGGTTGGGATGGTGTTCTTGGGGTTGTACTCATCCTTCTTCTTCCTCCAAACACGGCGAGTGGAGTTTAGACCAAAAAGCTCTATTTTTGTCTCATCAGACCACATGACCTTCTCCCATTCCTCCTCTGGATCATCCAGATGGTCATTGGCAAACTTCAGACGGGCCTGGACATGCACTGGCTTGAGCAGGGGGACCTTGCGTGCGCTGCAGGATTTTAATCCATGACGGCGTAGTGTGTTACTAATGGTTTTCTTTGAGACTGTGGTCCCAGCTCTCTTCAGGTCATTGACCAGGTCCTGCCGTGTAGTTCTGGGCTGATCCCTCACCTTCCTCATGATCATTGATGCCCCATGAGGTGAGATCTTGCATGGTGCCCCAGACCGAGGGAGATTGACCGTCATCTTGAACTTCTTCCATTTTCTAATAATTGCGTCAACAGTTGTTGCCTTCTCACCAAGCTGCTTGCCTATTGTCCTGTAGCCCATCCCAGCCTTGTGCAGGTCTACAATTTTATCCCTGATGTCCTTACACAGCTCTCTGGTCTTGGCCATTGTGGAGAGGTTGGAGTCTGTTTGATTGAGTGTGTGGACAGGTGTCTTTTATACAGGTAACAAGTTCATACAGGTGCAGTTAATACAGGTAATGAGTGGAGAACAGGAGGGCTTCTTAAAGAAAAACTAACAGGTCTGTGAGAGCCAGAATTCTTACTGGTTGGTAGGTGATCAAATACTTATGTCATGCAATAAAATGCAAATTAATTATTTAAAAATCATACAATGTGATTTTCTGGATTTTTGTTTTAGATTCCGTCTCTCACAGTTGAAGTGTGCCGATGATAAAAATTACAGACTTCTACATGCTTTGTAAGTGGGCAAACCTGCAAAATCGGCAGTGTATCAAATACTTGTTACTTGTTACACATACATACAACAGTTTTTTCTGGTTCTCGAATCTGATTGGCGGAGAGCCTTTTCCAGCTGTGCGATATTCTAGTGATAACAGCACTATAACCGTTTCACTGTCTAAATCACTCCGCTTGCGGCGACTGTCATGGCGGTCGAGCAAATCCACAATAAGTTTTTAAAATATGTTATGTATGTGTAGTTTTAACTGTTTTTTAGGTGAGAAAGTAGTTATTTTGACCTCAAATATGTGACTCATATATAAACATAGGACCTATTTTACAATTTGTTCAGACGCTTTCGCAGATGCGAGCTCCAGGCCATCAGCGGCCGTTCAGTGCTCGTGTACCCACCGAGAAGAGCTTCATCTCGGCCAGTCATTCAGGAGTTTGCCGTTGTCTCTTATGTAAATAGTGCTTAAACAGATAGAATTCATTTAGGGTATATCAAACGGGAAATCTTTGGTCTTATTAATCTATAGCATGTTCCAGAGCTTTTGTACATTTGACTGAATTGTTTGCTTGTGTTTTATTTCCTATTGTCTTTTATAATGGCTATTGTTATTAATTTAAATATTATTGTTCAATAAATATTTTATATAAATATGCCGTATTTGGTATCGAGAAAGGGTCCGTCAGTGATTGCAATAGTCGACTTCAGTGACAGTTACATTATCAAACCATTAGATGGCAGCAAAGACTGTCTTTATGAGTGACTGGTTGTAAACAAGAAAATTGTTTCAGCGCTGTCAATCTTTTAAGAGGACAAAGGCAAAGATATCGCTTTCCTCAGCGGACATACAAACTACATACAACATACATACATTTTTTAATGGATATAATATTATGGACATCAACCTGAAGAATGAACGCTATATCAGATGCAGGTAACACACTCGTTTAGTCGATCTTTCTCTCATAATAATGCTCTACATAATACAATGAGCTTCAAGCGACTCAACATTCCTTCGTTACTAGTTCTAAAGTAACGTTTTAGAATTAGTAACGGAGGCTTGGGCTCAATTGTCAAACTGTTAACTTGAGATTTGAAGCCTTGGCCGAAGGAAGTAGTTTTGCACAAAAGAGATTTTAAACTCTTTAAACAACACTCCGTTGTTGTTTCTGATTTATTTACACACTTGTGCCGTCGAACTGTTGTATAAACGCAATATCACACTCGTAGCCGTGCGATATGGCTGTATATCAGCACGCTGTGATTACCTACAGCCGAATATACAGCCGTGCTTATATACAGCCATATCGCACAGCTCATATATATATATATATATATATATAACCGATCAGGCATAACATTATGACCTAATATTGTGTCAGCCCCCCTTTTGCTGCCAAAACAGCCCTGACCAGTCGAGGCATGGACTCCACTAGGTGTGCTGTGGTATCTGGCACCAAGATGTTAGCAGCAGATCCTTTAAGTCCTGTAAGTTGCGAGGTGGGGCCTCCATGGATCAGCACATCCCACAGATGCTCGACTGGATTGAGATCTGGGGAATTTGGAGGCCAAGTCAACACCTCAAACTCGTTGTGCTCCTCAAACCATTCCTGAACCATTTTTTCTTTGTGGTGGGGCACATTATCCTGCTGAAAGAGGCCACAGCCACCAGGGAATACTGTTTCCATGAAAGGGTGTACATGGTCTGCAATAATGCTTAGGTAGGTGGTACATGTCAAAGTAACATCCACATGGATGGCAGGACCCAAGGTTTCCCAGAAGAATCACACTGCCTCCGCCGGCTTGCCTTCTTGCCATAGTGCATCCTGTTCCCCAGGTAAGCGACGCACACGCACCCGGCCATCCACGTGATGTAAAAGAAAACGTGATTCCTCAGACCAGGCCACCTTCTTCCATTGCTCCGTGGTCCAGTTCTGATGCCCACTGTTGGCGCTTTCGGCGGTGGACAGGGGTCAGCATGGGCACCCTGACTGGTCTGTGGCTATGTAGCCCCATACGCAACAAACTGTGATGCACTGTGTACCAGCATTAGGTGGACCAGCATTAACTTCTTGAGCAATTTGAGCTACAGTAGCTCATCCCACAAGAGCTGCAGTTTTGGAGATGCTCTGACCCAGTCGTCTAGCAATCACAATTTTGTCAAACTCGCTCAAATCCTTACGCTTGCCCATTTTTCCTGCTTCTAACACATCAACTTTGAGGACAAAATGTTCACTTGCTGCTTAATATATCCCACCCACTAACAGGTGCCATAATAAAGAGATAATCAGTGTTATTCACTTCACCTGTCTATATCTAAATGAACAAATTAAATAAATAAACATTTTCCAAAGTGGCTGAAGTTGAGGACACTGTATGAGGACACATCAGAGAAACAAAAACTGTACTAATGTTCACCACAGCTTTGCACAGAAAACGAAGGCAGGAAATCATCAGTATAAGCAAATGGTTTTTGAAAAGGCAGAATGGCCTCCGCTGTGAAGTGAATGCAGCCCCCATACACAGAACTACTGGCTGTCAGCAAAGGCTGCCCCTGTCTCCTACCTTACTCCATACAATATTTCAATGGGTCATTGATTGAGCAAGATTAGCCTTTTATGCAGCGTGGTAATAAAAGATGCCAATCTTCAGCTACCATTTATGTCAGCTGTGATGCCCAGCTGTCTGGCCTAGTCTAGCAACCCTTCAGACCCAAGGCACAGTAATTGCATATAATGCTGTCTATTGTAAGGGAAGCAATCACTGAAACTGGGCCGGATTTACAATTGCATGTAAGTGTGTATGCTTGTGAAGACACTAGTGTGGCAAGATGGAGGTTGATTCATATTCTAACTAATATTCTCTGCTAAAATAATATATAGTTAATACACATAAATATATACATATACATATACACATATGGATGAGAAGGCCTGGCTCGCAGTCTCTGCTCTAATTCATCCCAAAGGTGTTCTATCGGGTTGAGGTCAGGACTCTGTGCAGGCCATTCATGTTCCTTCACACCAAACTCGCTCATCCATGTCTTTATGGACCTTGCTTTGTGCACTGGTGCGCAGTCATGTTGGAACAGGAAGGGGCCATCCCCAAACTGTTCCCACAAAGTTGGGAGCATGACATTTTTCAAAATGTCTTGGTATGCTGAAGCATTAAGAGCTCCTTTCACTGGAACTAAGGGGCCAAGCCCAACCCCTGAAAAACAACCCCACACCATAATCCCCCCTCCACCAAACTTTACACTTGGCACAATGCAGTTTGGCAAGTACCGTTCTCCTAGCAACCGCCAAACCCAGACTCGTCCATCGGATTGCCAGACAGAGAAGCGTGATTCGTCACTCCAGAGAACACGTCTCCACTGCTCTAGAGTCCAGTGGCGGCGTGCTTTACACCACTGCATCCGGCGCTTTGCATTGCACTTGGTGATGTAAGGCTTGGATGCAGCTGCTCGGCCATGGAAACCCATTCCATGAAGCTCTCTACGCACTGTTCTTGAGCTAATCTGAAGGCCACACGAAGTTTGGAGGTCTGTAGCTATTGACTCTGCAGAAAGTTGGCGACTTCTGCGCACTGTGCGCCTCAGCATGCGCTGACCCCGCTCTGTGATTTTACGTGGCCTACCACTTCGTGGCTGAGTTGCTGTTGTTCCCAATTGCTTCCACTTTGTTATAATACCACTAACAGTTTAACAGTGGAATATTTAGTAGTGAGGGAACTTCACGAATGGACTTATTGCACAGGTGGCAACCTATCACAGTACCACACTTGAATTCACTGAGCTTCTGAGAGCGACCCATTCTTTCACAAATGTTTGTAGAAGCAGTCTGCATGCCTAGGTGCTTGATTTTATACACCTGTGGCCATGGAAGTGATTGGAACACCTGATTTCAATGATTTGGAGGGGTGTCCCGATACTTTTGGCAATACAGTGTATATGTAAAACTTTACACTAAAGAAAAAGTTTGCTCCCTTTGCTGCAGTGGAAAAACATCATGGTAAATCACTTACTTAACATGTAATGTAATGAGCCAAGCTGATAAAGTATATAATGTATTCTTAATGCAACCAAAATTGAACTGATAAATACCTGATTTTAGTTTGCAGTTATCAACACAATGGTTAAAAAAAATATAGACAAGAAATTGCTGAAAAAACAGCAATGTAGACATTGGAAAAGCAGTGGTACAAAACAGGACAAGAGACAGTAAAACTGACAACAATCACACAGCTATTAGAGAAGGAACAGAAAGAAAACACAGAGAAACAGAGGGGCTGGTGAGAAGGAAAGACAGACAATATAAGACTCATATTATGAAATGAAATGGTAACCAATAGACCAATAACAAACTGACAATCCACCTGCACACTTTAACAGATCTGTAACACACCGTGAAATGTGTTGCTGGAAAGGCCTGGAGAAAAGTTTCTCAAAAAAGCAAAATAGATTTTCAAAAAAGCACAAGCACACAGAGGCTTCAAGCTTGAAAATGCTAAGAAAGTTGGAATGCAAAGATACAAAAGATTCATCCAGGGGCTTCAATGTGTATATATTTTCAAAAATCGAAAGTCGAGTCGCAAGTGCAACTAAAACCCACCACACAGCTCTTTCTAAACGGTAAAATCATTCTTCATGAATAACACTCTGGCATGAAATACAAGTGACAGCACTGTTTCGACTGGGAATATAGTTTGAGAGGCCCAAAAGCAAACGGATTCTCTGGGAAGGACAGAAAACAGAAAAAAGGCTGGTCTTCAGTCAGTTTAAAGCAAAACCAACAAAAGCACAGTCAGGGACAGTGCAAGAAAAAGAAGAAGAGGGTTTTCAAAAGCAAGATGAAAACAGTCATGCAACAAGAAGGAACAAAGATATACTCAATGTCAAACTAAAATGAAGCTTTTCCTGAAGTTTAAGAAGGAAAGTCCACTGGTGAAGCTGTCATGTGCTGTGCTTTAAAAAAATGTTATACTTTTAGGGCTGTGATGCCAACTGCACTTGACAGAAACACTTTCTTATGCAAGATCTGTTTGAGGGATACGGCTAGTGGTTCAAAACATGTCTGTAGGCTGAGCTGCTCATGCAATATTTGTGTGTACGGGTCAACACAACTGCAAAAGTCACAACCTTTTTGATATTTCTTTCGAAGATAAGAACTGCTGTTCATCACTTCTGTTGTTTAACAAGCCCAAACATTTACATATTTATCAGCAGTCAAACACCACACGGCCTTTTACTGTGTCCACTGTTAAAATATTCAGTGAGATCTCATTAGTAATCATAGGTGTTTGTATGCAAAGTGTGATTCTGACACGCATACATTTTCATACTTTGGCATAGACTATGAAACATTTATTATTGATGTATTAACAGCATCTAAAATTTTATTTCACGTATAAACACAATTAGAGAAGTACAAATGTTAACAAAAACTTTTATGTTAATATAGTATTGAATTTATAGGTTGATTTTATTGCATTTAAACAATGAGATTGATTAAATATGTTCAATGTCATCAGATTTACTTAATGCATTTACCTGATTTGACATTATAATGATTTCATTTTTTTAAGTGTGATTTCTGGTGCTGTAGTCAACATATTTTGAAGTATTTCAAGTGAAATGTAAATATACAAATATATTTGTAATATAAAATAAAGGATTAATACAAAATGTTAAATTCTAAAGCTGTGCATATGTAAATACAATTACATTTTAGATTCTCTCAATAAATCCATATTGTATGATTCAGCAATCAGCGCATATCCAATTCCAAATGTTCATTTAAACATTAAATACTAATGTGATCAGGCAGTAATTTTTGTTTGCATCAAAATTGTAGCATCAAATATTGATTAAACTTATTCATATAAGCGTGACATCAGATTACATGTGACCTGACTAAAGTTCTGCTTGGCTGGCGGCCTGAGGTCCTTTGACAAATGGTGTCCTCCTCAGTCTGGTAGTCATGAACATCTCTGGACTAAGGCCAGGATCAGCCTCCTGTTGCTAACACACTCATTCTGAAGACCAGAACACACCCGCGCACTCACAGACTGCAGCATCCAAATATACCAGGTTCAAAAATGAAACTACTGCATGCACTCTTTGATTATAAATATACCACTTTATTACTTTATTAGGTACACTTTGTACAGGGTTGGGCACCCTTTTGCCTTCAGAAACGCCTTTTCATAATTCTTCATGGTGTAAATTCAACAAGGTGCTGGAAACTTTCCTCATATATTTTCATCCATATTGACATGATAGCACCACACAGTTGCTGCAGATTTGTCGGCAGCACATCCATGATGCGAATCTTCCGTTCCACCAAATCACAAAAGTGCTATATTGGATTGAGATCTGGTGACTGTGGAGCCCATTTGAGTATAGTGAACTCATTGTCATGTTCAAGAAACCAGTTTGAGATTATTTGAGCTTTGTTATATGGCGTGTTATCCTGCTGGAAGTAGCCATCAGAAGACGGGTACACTGTGGTCATAAAGGGATGGACATGGTCAGCAACAACACTCAGGTAGGCTGTGGCATTTAAACAATGCTTAATTGGTACTAAGGGGTCCAAAGTCTGCCAAAAAAAATTCCCACACATTACACCACCAGCCTGAGCTGTTAATACAAGGCAAGATGGATCCATGCTTTCATATTCATACCACATTCTAAGCCTCTTACAGCAGAAATTGAGACTCATCAGACCAGGTAACGTTTTTACAATCTTCTATTGTCCAATTTTGGTGAGCCCGTGCAAATTGTAGCCTCAGTTTCCTGTTCTTAACTGACAGGAGTGGCACCCGGTGTGGCCTTCTGCTTCTGTAGCCCATCTGAGTTACTGTTGCCTTTCTATCAGCTCAAACCAGTCTGGCCATTCTCCTCTGACCTCTGGCATCAACAAGGCATTTCCGCCCACAGAACTGCCGCTCACTGGGTTTTTTCTCTTTTTCTGACCATTCTCTGTAAACCCCTAGAGATGGTTGTGCATGAAAATCCCAGTAGATCAGCAGTTTCTGAAATACTCAGACCAGCCCGTCTGGCATCAACAACCATCCCACATTCACTTAAAACACCTTTCTTTCCGTTCTGATGCTCAGTTTGAACTTCAGCAGATTGTCTTGATCATGTCTATATGCTTAAATGCATTGAGTTGCAGCCATGTGACAGCCTGACAGGCTGATTAGATATTTGCATTAACGAGCAGTTGAACAGGTGTACCTAATAAAGTGGCCAGTGAGTGTATATACGCTACCGTTCAAAAGTTTAGGGTCAGAACGATTTGTTTTTGAAAGAAATTAATACTTTCATTCAGCAAGGACTTTTACATTGTTACAAAAAAAATTTCCCATAAAAAAATGGAAAAATAAATGCTGTTCTTCTGGACTTTACATTCATTAAAGAATTCTTAGCAACATTTTAATATCAAACTGAATCTATTGTGAGTTGAATCTCCTATGGAGCAGTATTTATACACCCAAAGTGTCACTTTTAAGGTTCCATCTCAGTGACTTAGAAGGCAGCTGCCTATTTTGAAATGGAGCCTTATATCATGTAAGAAACACATTGCTGCTCCTGATAAAGAAGTCGCAAGTGTAATATATCATTACACTACCTACACATCTAATTGTTTGATCATAAAAGTGATTTTTCTGCCCGTTTCCAAGAAAACCCCAAACACTTATATGAACTGCAAAACTGAATTAACAATCGTACAGCACATCCCTCCGGGAGGACAAAAAGCCTGCGTGCGGGCCACCATTAATTATAGCCATCGCCAGAGTGAACAAAGAGGAAACTAAAAATGTACATGGTATTTTTACACCACTCATTATCCTTATTTATCCTTTCAAAAATAACAATAGGCATCGCTGAAACGCGGTCTAATTTTCTACTCTATTGTCTCCAAATTTATTACCATCATTCTGTTTGAGTAGTAAGTATACTATGGCAAATGTCAAAATGATTGATTGCTTTGACCTTTTGACCTTTTCCACGCCCTTCCCCTCCCCCACCGGACCACCCACATCGTTCCCCTCCCCCACTGTTGACCTTGACCACCCACGTCGACGTCACCTTTGACCTTGTGTATCCCGGAGGGACCGATATGACCTTTGAGGGCACATATTTGAAATAGCGATGGTGGCCTACGACCTCCGGTTGTTTTCTGTGGCGATCAAATGGAAGAATGATCGTCTTGAATGTTGACACGGCTGTTTGAGGTTTGTGATTTCGGGGCCACATCTGCAGGACACGTGCGGGCTTCTGCATTCCAACACAGGGACCATTTTACAGAGGAGGAAAAATAAGATTTTATCATCGTCATTAAGGTGAATCACAATATGTTCTCTCTCTCTCTCTCTCTCTCTCTCTCTCTGCCACACACACACACACACACGCAATTGGTTTTATAAAAGGAATGCAAATCTACTTAAATGTGATGAATATAAACAAAATATATAAAGATATTACACTGTATAATAACAATTATCTTACTAAATTGTACTGAAACACGGCGAATCAAATATTATAGTTTTAGTTAAAATTAATATATAAAACACCTTACATTTTTCAGAGATCAGGAAAAAAGTGGTCCTTTTGGCGATGATGTATATACATTGAATGAATGATTTACAAAAGAAAATACAGTTTTAAAAGTTGAAAAATAAAATCATTCTCTCACCCTGTGGGTGTGAAATGTGAGACAGTCACAGCAGTGGGGCGGGGTGCAATGTATGGGGGCACAGCCTATGTAAGACTTTAACTTTTTTTCCCAAAGAAAATGTTTGTTAGAGTCAAAATAGTTCAAACCATAGACATAAAAGTTTAAATATGATCTTTTAAAATGAAACGATTAAATAAAATCTTTAAAGTTTTATCATCTTCCTATAAGACTGCTGTATCCACATCCAACATCTGATGCCATGCAGGGATGATTTTTGCTTAAATCTAACATAAAGTATCATTTTTTACTAAACAGCATCTGTTCCAGTACTATATTAGTTTTAGATCTCATTTATACAAAAAGATTCAAACACCATTTATGGCATTGCGTCATGAAACATGGTTGTCACAATCTGTATGATTTTTAAAAAAGGAATATTGAATTTGTTCAATATAATAAAAACATTCCAAAATATGAATGTGTGTTTGACATCAACTCAACAATGGTCTTATTTAGTTTTTTTTCTATCTTTAAGAAATTAGGGATGAACTATTACACTCAATAATAAGAATCTCACTAAATTTACAGAAACACAGTGAATCAAATGTTAGTTTAGTTAAATGAAAATATAAACAACATTCATTACATTTTTCAGAGAGCAGGAAAAAAGTGGTCCTTATGCAATGAATATGCATATACATTGAATAAAATTCACTACATCTCACCTACTCTCTCTAATCACTTCACACAACCAGGTGTAAATCCCTGCTGAAATTTGAGACAGTCACAGCACTGGGACAGGGAGTAAACTCTGGGACACTGTTTTATGGAGGCTTTCCATAGACATAATGACTTTTTTGTACTGTAATTGTACATCTCATGCACCTAAACACGGCAACATTTTACATATTCAAAAATAAATAAATAAATAAATAAATTAATTAATTTATATAATTTATAAGCTGTTTTGCTCATGGGACAAATTTTGAACAGGGGCAAAAATTTGTGGTATTACTACGCTTTTGTCCACATTTTGTTCACACAACGTTAGGGAATACCTAAAACACACACACACACACACACACACACACACACACACACACACACACACACGGTAATTGGTTCTATAAAAGGAACTTATCTCTATTTTGAAATAAATGATTATAAATAAAATATAATGAATAATAACAAATATGTTACTACATTATTTGAACACTTTTAGTTATAGTTTTAGTAAATATAATAATAAATCTATAAATAAAAATAAATAAATATAAAAATACCTTACATTTTCAGAGAGTTGAAGAAGATAAAAAGCAAATAGTTTAATTCAAAACGCCCCCAGATCCTCCAGGGATAAACTCCAGTGTGAGATGAACGCTTCAGATCCTCACCGAGACGGAAGGAGTTACAGATCAGATGAGCCTCTGTGCACCATGTTACAGCACATGTTAAGTTAGTCTGCCAACGCCTTTCCAGAGCCAATGTTTTGTTCATACTAATTTTATTTCAAAGCATAATCGTAAAAGTTTAAATTAGATCTAAATAATATCTTTAAAGTTTAAATAAAATTGTATCTTTTTTATCTTCCCAGAAGACTGTATCCAGACAACATCTGATGCCCCATTGTAGGAATGATTTTCCTTAAATTCAACCTAAAGTATATTTTTACTAAACAGCGTCTGTTCAAAAACTTTAGCTTGTTTAAAATTTAAGATCTTAGATCTTATTTCTACAAATATTCAAGCAGGCCTTGATTAATAACCATTAACAATGGATGAACCCATGCAATGAAACATGTTTGTCACAAATCTGTATGTTTTTAAAAAATAAACTAGAAATATTTAATAGATTCCAATTATGAAGGAATTCGAACGAGGACTTAACATTGCTCTTATTTAGTTTAAGAAAATCATCACACAGGTCCTCAACAATCATTAATGGCAGTTTCAGGCTATAGGGTGATGGGGTGATTTACAGACCAGATGTTTCTCTTTGGTCAATGACAACATAAGTAAAGTTTGTCTTGAGTAAATATTTGACCCTAACAATTTTGCAGGGTGTTAAAGACCCTACAAGGTTTGTTTTGTTTTTTTTTTCAACTGGGATGAATCTACACATGCGAGGTCTTCAGAAGTTGTGACTTCCGGGGTCAATGGGTCTCCTGGGAATATTTATTTTACCTTAAAACCAAAGATTTAGCTGTTGGTTTCTGACACAATGACATTATTTG
The DNA here is from genome assembly GCA_039654105.1 of Coreius guichenoti. Classification (NCBI taxonomy): domain Eukaryota; kingdom Metazoa; phylum Chordata; class Actinopteri; order Cypriniformes; family Gobionidae; genus Coreius; species Coreius guichenoti. Next base: position 11,551,632 of record CM077172.1, on the reverse strand, counting down.
GTACTTTTATGAATGTCATTTTCTTCTTCATGCTACTTTTATCAGCCTGATAAATATGCAGTTAATACATTATGAAACAAGAAAATCATGCTACCAAATACGTTTGACACAATGATTTTAAGAAAAAAGCAGTGTTTTAAAATACAACTAAACCAGATTTTTTTTTTCTTTTGACAAACTATTAGACAAAAAATATTTTCTCTGTGGTGTTGGAATAGGCCTAGGTCTTTTTGTAAGTATCAGGCATGTTACAATCATGCAGTACAAGGATTCAGATGAAGCTTCTTATCAAACAAAGAAAATAATATTTATTTTTCACTTGTGAGTATGTTTCAACATGAGTTATACAATATGTGTACGCTAGTATCACATTTGCCATTTTTAATAGTCTTTACTATTGCCTTATGCATCACAATCCAGCTAAGTTATCAGCTAAGTTTAAGTATCAGCTGTTTATTATTCATGTCTTTTTTTCCCTTTATTATTTTTGGCTCAATTAAATAGATGTCGATTAAAGCTTATTGTCATTGCTTCTTCCCTACAGATAAAACCCAAACAGGTTCTTTGTAGGAATTATGTGTGCACAAAACTCTGTGTAATTAATTCATTTTAAGAATCTTTTTAAACGTATGACAACTTTTCTTTTGACAAAACCAACATTTCAAATTATTTTCCTTAGGTGTTTAATCTTTAGGGAATCCTGAAGCTTCTTTCAACATCCTGCTTGACGTTAAATAGTATATATTACAGTATGCAGTTTGTTAGATTGTCTATGCTACACTGTTGTAATGCAAGCACATTTAAAAACTATAACGTTGCATGCCCTTGTGAAAGCTATAGACGAATTTCAAACATAATCTTTATACAGGAATTATATGTATACAATTTATGTGTGTACGACATATAAGAAAAGAGATATTTAGCTATAATGACAACATAACACAGAAATCCTCTCTTCTGTTCTATTGTGAAAGATTGTAAATGCCTCTTATTCCACTACCAGAGGATGCTGTTTACAGTTTGTTTGTTTTTGTACAGTTTTTAGATGAAGACTGCTCTCTGAGTGTGGTCAAACATGCAGCTACTCACAGGAATTAATGAAAACATGAACAAACGTTATTCCTTCTTCATGACAGTGTTTACTGCGATGTTCTTTCTGGTCTGTCTAGGAAGCGGTCACAAGACATGCAATGCATAAACATGAAAAGCGAGTCTTGATGTTTTTCTGTTACATTTACAACTATTGCACTTAAAACACATCTATTACACTTAGTTACAGCGTGTTACAGTCGAGCATGACGTGGTAACACAATTTTTTTTGTAGCGCGTCTCTAAACGCAACTTCAATAAAAAAAGTCAACTTGATAAGTATTTATTCTAAGTAAAAGGTTGGTTGATTCAGGCCATTTTATTTTGACCGCTACAATGCTATGTCTTTTAGGTGTCTGCCTTTTAGGTTTGATCCATGAAACAGGCCCAACTACATTACAATGTGTCGTCATGGTTGTCTCAATAATTTTTCAATAATCAGCAGAATACCAAAATTGTTTAACATCTCTTAATTTTTACAATTTTAAATATATGTTCAGCTTAAATATTAGTTTTTAGTCATTTACAAAGGTGTCAGGCGTGATATCTTATAAATAATTATGATATTGTTACATGTTCTGGGTTGTTGGGTACCTGTAAGCGATTAAAACCTTAACAGTAAATGAGAGACGTGATTAGGTTGTGACTCAAGCGGTCCTCTGTGATGTCTTTTAATAAAATATTTCAGTGTCATTAAGGCAAACTCAGTAACGGTATACGGTGAAATAAATATAAACATACAAAACTTTATGGTAATGAATAGGCTAAATAAACACAAATGATCATTCTGACTCTTTCACATACCAGACTGATCCCGGGTAAGTGAACCTCAAATACCCAAATCACACAGTAGTCATCTTGACTTTATCCACATGTTTAGGGGCGCTGTACTCGTCCTCGTGTGCTTATATATATATATATATATATTTTTTTTTTTAATCGTTTTCCCTTTCCACTAAAAACTAGGTTTCCTAGATTTAGTTGTAATGCTAGTGAGTGCTTAGTGTTACTCAGCAATTGGTTGATTTAATAAAACGATGCATTAAACCACTGTATTTGCTTGAGTCATTTACATAGTATTTATACTACCATAAATATATTTTAGGGGGTATAGAATACGGTTCTTTGAAAGCATTTTATCTTGTAAAACATTTAAACGATCTTAAATGATTTCAGCCGTTTGACACCCAGACCCGAGGTTAGAAACTGTGACATAATTAATCTCACTGGATGTGTGAAAACGGCTGCTGTTTTATGACAATTGAAGGCGTCACATTCTCTCTCTCTCTAGTCGGCTTAAACCCACAGGCCCTACCTACTGAATTTGGTATTTAAAGAAGTTAGAAAACAGTCTGCAACGCTAGTGTTACAATGGCTACTCCTGAAACTTCTGTGATGGGTGTAACACCAACAAGAAGTTCGGTTGAACCGGATGAAGACCTTATTTATCCATGCCAGAAAAAACAGAGGATTCTTTTGAACAAATTTCCATATGAAGATGAACATTTTGTGCAACAAGACTTTTCGAAGTCTTTTGATCGCATAGGAAGATTTGTATTTGACAAGGCATCACGCACGGTCAAACTCTATCAAATTTATCAATTTTTTGAAGAAGAAGTTACTTCACAGACACGTTGTGTGCTTTTGCCGACCATAGACTGGGCATTTTTCTACAACCAAATTTGGAGAGATTTTAATGGTATTGGTGAAAAAATTTGGTACTTTGTCAAGTGGGATGGAGCAACACCACATGTGCGGTACAGTGTGTCGAAGCCTGGTGATAACGTGTACATATCAACCTGCTGGAACAAGACACTTCATGACCAAAACTATCTTAAGCTGCTGAAAAGCCGTGAGGAGGCCGAAATGAACTTTTGCTTTCAAAGCAGCGATGAGTCCAGCGATGATGATTGGCCTATTCCAGAGGATAATCCATTTGAATGCTGCAAAATGGGTCTATCTTTTGAGTGGAGCGACATATCTGTGTTACACCCCATCTTTTTAACAATAGACAAACTGTTTAAGTTGAGTTGAGTTATATTTTAAGCATTGTTGAATGATCAATCAGTATTTAATCATGGTTATGTCAATATGATCTCTGAAATATTTTATCTTGTAAAACATCTACAGTATGTTTGAAATTATTGATGATTATTTTATTATTATTATTTACCCCCTAAAGAATCAAGCTGTGTAATACTGTTTGTAACTAGCTCAGACATGCTCATAAAATAATAACAAGTGATTGAACCTTTTATTTTTCAAGAAACTGTTTCTGGACCTTGATGGACTTAAGCTCTCTCCTAAAGTACGGTCTTTGAAAAACAAGCTGCTTGCTTTATATATATATATTTTTTTGTACTGCGGATGTTCATAGGCATTTATCTGCCTTGTTGACTTGCTTTTTTGCGTCAGAAGAACGGTACCCTTGAGAAAAACCTGTACCTAAACCTGTACCCTGTGACATCCAAAATGTTCATTGTGTGCAACCTTTACACTTACATTTGTATTAGTTGCATGCACATCTCTTATGATGTATTAAAACAACCGAGTTGATAATGAGTTCCAAATGTTTTGATACTGAGATTAAGCTATCTATGCGTAGAACTGCTAATATTAGAGTTCTAATATGTGTTTAATATGTCATTGAAGGTGGATGTTTATCATTGCTCAAGCTGTTTAAACCTTTAAAGTGATTATAAGCATTATAGTTTTCTGTAAGTGCTTGTTATTTATAACAGTAACATTTAATTCTATTTTAAATAATTACCAGCACTGCATAAAACAAGTAAAATGTATTTAAAAGAGCAAATGATTTTACGTAATTATATTAATTACATCATATTTGTAAGTAAAAATTACTCAATATAATTTAACAGGCCAAGTAATTTTACTCCGCTTAGTTAAGTAGATTTCCTTAATTTCCATATATGTAAAATGTACTTAAAAAATATTTGTGCAAAAAACTTGCCAAATAAAAATTGAGTAAATTCTACTTATTGTTTTTCTCAATGTATTGACAAAAATATATAAAACAAAGACTGAAACAACTTATAAGCATTTTAAGTAGCAGATCGCTTGTAAAACTTGTAAAACATGTATGTAGTCTTAAAAAATCATCATTTAAGTTCTTTCCATTACTTGGACATACAGTAAAAATAGGACTCTATTGCTTCTTTAAATATTTAAGAATATATTTCTTTAAAAATAAAAAATAAAATAAAAAAAATAGCTGAATCTTGTATAACATAAAAAAGTTGAAAACTGCTTATTTTGACGAGTTAAAGCAATGTAAAGCATATGATGTCATAACTTATTGATCATATAATTTTTACAGTGTACAGAGGAACAGAGTGAGAAAATAATGGAGGAGAGGAGTAGTTGGATCAGGACAATGGGGGACGGAGAGGTAGAGGAGAGAATGTGTGCATTCTTGGCAACGTGGCAAATATCTAAAAGTGAATGAGTCATTACTTTATAGAACACATTCAACAAAATTGTAGAATGGCTTACAGTAAAAGGAAACTGAACTATTCAAAAACAATGGTATTCATATTGTCTACAGATAGAACTATGTGTTCTACCTGCAGTTTTTTCATATTGCCATCAATTGTTAGTATTTTGCTAGAGTTTTGACAGAATGATTACATTTTGAATCGGGTTTGCTGTGTTTTGATTACATTGGTTACATTTTGAAATGTAGATTTTGTATTTAACAAAATTTGGTTTTGGGCAGAAGCTTAACTATGATGTAGGCGTGTTGCTGTGTTAAGAGTTTAGAAAAAGTACTTTAAGTATTGGTAAATGGTTGATAGCAGTGTAATTTACATAGTTATTTATGACTTTCTGAAGACAACCCCACACAACAGGGGGTGAGGGCGTCCCCCAATCTGTCGTCCTTATAAACTCTACGCACAGTGCTCAGTTATCGCATCCAACCGGGGTTTCCTAAGGGTTGACGCCTGCATCGGTGCGAACGGTTGTGCTACTGCAATGTCAAAAGTTGAAGGAAAACAGTCTGGTTGTTATACTCTCCTCCAAAGCCAACATTCCTGTTTGTCACATACCTCGCTTCTTCTACCCGCATTTTGAGGGATCAGACCCAAAAACCCAAACTTCAGAGCGTTGACGTGCAAGGCCTGGACAATTGTGGACAAAGGACTTATTCACAGGAGACTCCAGGAACTATTAGAATCTTTCCGCATCGAATAGGGGACAAAGTTTATACCGTGCACGAAGTTGAGTTTTGAAGAAGACGTCTTCAACGCTGCGGATTTGTGGAATGGCTACGCAAAAGCTGATGGGGAGCAACTGCCCATTGAGTTCTGGCGATGCTGTGCACAAGCAGCCTCTGGTGTGCGAATGCGCAATGGGCAATGAATGTCATGTAAAAGCTATGTTAAGCGGTATGTTTAAAGATAATTTTAGAGGCCAGATGTTTGGCTTGATGCGTAAAATCGTCAATGCCGCATGTGGTTCAAATAATGATTGTGCGGGGGATACCAAACGTGTAACAAATCTCAAAAATGAAATGGATGTCGTAAGAGATCTGACAAATCAAGCGTGTTTATTTATACCAATGTAATCCTCCGAAAAGTTCTTGATGTGATGGGTGATTGTAGCGATGAGTTAGGAATTACTGAGGTTCTTTGTATGTATACATTTGTATCAGATCTATGTGTGTCACTGGTGTCAAAAAATGAGAAAACTTACATTGATGAAATAGTTGAAACACTGGTCAGCTATACCCTAGAGCAAAACATGATAGTGTGCAGAGATTTTCTTTTCTGGCTAGATCATCTGTAATGTCATTATTAATGTTTTACTTTATGTATGTAATGCAATTCTATCATTTTCTTCAATACTTCAATTAATGTTTGTATATTCAACAATACACTGTTGAAATAAAATGCTGAATCACTTAACTTGATGTTATGATTGTGTCTGAGCATTCTTTTCCCCTAAAATATATTTATGGTAGTATAAATACTATGTAAATGACTCAAGCGAATACAGTGGTTTAATGCATCGTTTTATTAAATCAACCAATTACTGAGTAACACTAAGCACTCACTAGCATTACAACTAAATCTAGGAAACCTAGTTTTTAGTGGAAAGGGAAAACGATAAAGGAAAACAAAGAAACTTTTTAAGCAAAAAAAAAATATATATATATATATATATATATATATATACACTCACCTAAAGGATTATTAGGAACACCTGTTAAATTTCTCATTAATGCAATTATCTAATCAACCAATCACATGGCAGTTGCTTCAATGCATTTAGGGGTGTGGTCCTGGTCAAGACAATCTCCTGAACTCCAAACTGAATGTCAGAATGGGAAAGAAAGGTGATTTAAGCAATTTTGAGCGTGGCATGGTTGTTGGTGCCAGACGGGCCGGTCTGAGTATTTCACAATCTGCTCAGTTACTGGGATTTTCACGCACAACCATTTCTAGAGTTTACAAAGAATGGTGTGAAAAGGGAAAAACATCCAGTATGCGGCAGTCCTGTGGGCGAAAATGCCTTGTTGATGCTAGAGGTCAGAGGAGAATGGGCCGACTGATTCAAGCTGATAGAAGAGCAACTTTGACTGAAATAACCACTCGTTACAACCGAGGTATGCAGCAAAGCATTTGTGAAGCCACAACACGCACAACCTTGAGGCGGATGGGCTACAACAGCAGAAGACCCCACCGGGTACCACTCATCTCCACTACAAATAGGAAAAAGAGGCTACAATTTGCACGAGCTCACCAAAATTGGACAGTTGAAGACTGGAAAAATGTTGCCTGGTCTGATGAGTCTCGATTTCTGTTGAGACATTCAGATGGTAGAGTCAGAATTTGGCGTAAACAGAATGAGAACATGGATCCATCATGCCTTGTTACCACTGTGCAGGCTGGTGGTGGTGGTGTAATGGTGTGGGGGATGTTTTCTTGGCACACTTTAGGCCCCTTAGTGCCAATTGGGCATCGTTTAAATGCCACGGCCTACCTGAGCATTGTTTCTGACCATGTCCATCCCTTTATGACCACCATGTACCCATCCTCTGATGGCTACTTCCAGCAGGATAATGCACCATGTCACAAAGCTCGAATCATTTCAAATTGGTTTCTTGAACATGACAATGAGTTCACTGTACTAAAATGGCCCCCACAGTCACCAGATCTCAACCCAATAGAGCATCTTTGGGATGTGGTGGAACGGGAGCTTCGTGCCCTGGATGTGCATCCCACAAATCTCCATCAACTGCAAGATGTTATCCTATCAATATGGGCCAACATTTCTAAAGAACGCTTTCAGCACCTTGTTGAATCAATGCCACGTAGAATTAAGGCAGTTCTGAAGGCGAAAGGGGGTCAAACACAGTATTAGTATGGTGTTCATAATAATCCTTTAGGTGAGTGTATATAAGCACACGAGGACAAGTACAGCGCCCCTAAACATGTGGATAAAGTCAAGATGACTACTGTGTGATTTGGGTATTTGAGGTTTACTTACCCGGGATCAGTCTGGTATGTGAAAGAGTCAGAATGATCATTTGTGTTTATTTAGCCTATTCATTACCATAAAGTTTTGTATGTTTATATTTATTTCACCGTATACCGTTACTGAGTTTGCCTTAATGACGCTGAAATGTTTTATTAAAAGACATCACAGAGGACCGCTTGACTAACAACCTAATCACGTCTCTCATTTACTGTTAAGGTTTTAATCGCTTACAGGTACCCAACAACCCAGAACATGTAACAATATCATAATTATTTATAAGATATCACGCCTGACACCTTTGTGAATGACTAAAAACTAATATTTAGGCTGAACATATATTTAAAATTGTAAAAATTAAGAGATGTTAAACAATTTTGGTATTCTGCTGATTATTGAAAAATTATTGAGACAACCATGACGACACATTGTAATGTAGTTGGGCCTGTTTCATGGATCAAACCTAAAAGGCAGACACCTAAAAGACATAGCATTGTAGCGGTCAAAATAAAACGGCCTGAATCAACCAACCTTTTACTTAGAATAAATATTTATCAAGTTGACTTTTTTTATTGAAGTTGCGTTTAGAGACGCTCTACAAAAAAAATTGTGTTACCACGTCATTCATGCTCGACTGTAACACGCTGTAACTAAGTGTAATAGATGTGTTTTAAGTGCAATAGTTGTAAATGTAACAGAAAAACATCAAGACTCGCTTTTCATGTTTATGCATTGCATGTCTTGTGACCGCTTCCTAGACAGACCAGAAAGAACATCGCAGTAAACACTGTCATGAAGAAGGAATAACGTTTGTTCATGTTTTCATTAATTCCTGTGAGTAGCTGCATGTTTGACCACACTCAGAGAGCAGTCTTCATCTAAAAACTGTACAAAAACAAACAAACTGTAAACAGCATCCTCTGGTAGTGGAATAAGTGGCATTTACAATCTTTCACAATAGAACAGAAGAGAGGATTTCTGTGTTATGTTGTCATTATAGCTAAATATCTCTTTTCTTATATGTCGTACACACATAGTAAATTGTATACATATAATTCCTGTATAAAGATTATGTTTGAAATTCGTCTATAGCTTTCACAAGGGCATGCAACGTTATAGTTTTTAAATGTGCTTGCATTACAACAGTGTAGCACAGACAATCTAACAAACTGCATACTGTAATATATACTATTTAACGTCAAGCAGGATGTTGAAAGAAGCTTCAGGATTCCCTAAAGATTAAACACCTAAGGAAAATAATTTGAAATGTTGGTTTTGTCAAAAGAAAAGTTGTCATACGTTTAAAAAGATTCTTAAAATGAATTAATTACACAGAGTTTTGTGCACACATAATTCCTACAAAGAACCTGTTTGGATTTTATCTGTAGGGAAGAAGCAATGACAATAAGCTTTAATCGACATCTATTTAATTGAGCCAAAAATAATAAAGGGAAAAAAAGACATGAATAATAAACAGCTGATACTTAAACTTAGCTGATAACTTAGCTGGATTGTGATGCATAAGGCAATAGTAAAGACTATTAAAAATGGCAAGTGTGATACTAGCATACACATATTGTATAACTCATGTTGAAACATACTCACAAGTGAAAAATAAATATTATTTTCTTTGTTTGATAAGAAGCTTCATCTGAATCCTTGTACTGCATGATTGTAACTTAAAAAAAAAAGACCTAGGCCTATTCCAACACCACAGAGAAAATATTTTTTGTCTAATAGTTTGTCAAAAGAAAAAAAAAAATCTGGTTTAGTTGTATTTTAAAACACTGCTTTTTTCTTAAAATCATTGTGTCAAACGTATTTGGTAGCATGATTTCCTTGTTTCATAATGTATTAACTGCATATTTATCAGGCTAATAAAAGTAGCATGAACCTATATAAGAAAATGACATTTATAAAAGTACCAAATAATGTCATTGTGTCAGAAACCAACAGCTAAATCTTTGGTTTTAAGGTAAAATAAATATTCCCAGGAGACCCATTGACCCCGGAAGTCACGACTTCTGAAGACCTCGCATGTGTAGATTCATCGCGGTTGAAAAAAAAACAAAACAAACCTTGTAGGGTCTTTAACACCCTGCAAAATTGTTAGGGTCAAATATTTACTCAAGACAAACTTTACTTATGTTGTCATTGACCAAAGAAAAACATCTGGTCTGTAAATCACCCCATCACCCTATAGCCTGAAACTGCCATTAATGATTGTTGAGGACCTGTGTGATGATTTTCTTAAACTAAATAAGAGCAATGTTAAGTCCTCGTTCGAATTCCTTCATAATTGGAATCTATTAAATATTTCTAGTTTATTTTTTAAAAACATACAGATTTGTGACAAACATGTTTCATTGCATGGGTTCATCCATTGTTAATGGTTATTAATCAAGACCTGCTAGAATATTTGTAGAAATAAGATCTAAGATCTTAAATTTTAAACAAGCTAAAGTTTTTGAACAGACGCTGTTTAGTAAAAATATACTTTAGGTTGAATTTAAGGAAAATCATTCCTACAATGGGGCATCAGATGTTATCTGGATACAGTCTTCTGGGAAGATAAAGAAGATACAATTTTATTTAAACTTTAAAGATTTTATTTAGATCTAATTTAAACTTTTATGATTATGCTTTGAAATAAAATTAGTATGAACAAAACATTGGCTCTGGAAAGGCATTGGCAGACTAACTTAACATGTGCTGTAACATGGTGCACAGAGGCTCATCTGGTCTGTAACTCCTCCTGTCTCGGTGAGGATCTGAAGCATTCATCTCACACTGGAGTTTATCCCTGGAGGATCTGGGGGCGTTTTGAATTAAATTATTTGCTTTTTATCTTCTTCAACTCTCTGAAAATGTAAGGTATTTTTATTTTTATTTATTTTTATTTATAGATTTATTATTATATTTACTAAAACTATAAGTGTTCAAATAATGTAGTAACATATTTGTTATTATTCATTATAATGAATTTATTAATTTATTTATAATCATTTATTTCAAAATAGAGATAAGTTCCTTTTATAGAACCAATTACCGTGTGTGTGTGTGTGTGTTTTAGGTATTCCCTAACGTTGTGTGAACAAAATACCACAAGCCAAAGCCAAATACCAAAGCGTAGTAATACCACAAATTTTTGCCCCTTATCAAAATTTGTCCGATGAGCAAAACAGCTTATAAATTTATTTTTGAATATGTAAAATGCAAAAAGTTTTCTGTGAGGGGCTGTGTTTAGGTGCATGAGATGTACAGTTACAGTACAAAAGTCATTATGTCTATGGAAAGCCTCCATAAAACATGGAAACCAAACATGTGGAAGTGTCCCAGAGTTTACTCCCTGTCCCAGTGCTGTGACTGTCTCAGATTTCAGCAGGGATTTACACCTGGTTGTGAGAAGTGATTAGAGAGAGTCGGTGAGATGTAGTGAATTTTATTCAATGTATATGCATATTCATTGCATAAGGACCACTTTTTTCCTGCTCTCTGAAAAATGTAATGAATGTTGTTTATATTTTCATTTAACTAAACTAACATTTGATTCACTGTGTTTCTGTAAATTTAGTGAGATTCTTATTATTGAGTGTAATAGTTCATCCCTAATTTCTTAAAGATAGAAAAAAAACTAAATAAGACCATTGTTGAGTTGATGTCAAACACACATTCATATTTTGGAATGTTTTTATTATATTGAACAAATTCAATATTCCTTTTTTAAAAATCATACAGATTGTGACAACCATGTTTCATGACGCAATGCCATAAATGGTGTTTGAATCTTTTTGTATAAATGAGATCTAAAACTAATATAGTACTGGAACAGATGCTGTTTAGTAAAAAATGATACTTTATGTTAGATTTAAGCAAAAATCATCCCTGCATGGCATCAGATGTTGGATGTGGATACAGCAGTCTTATAGGAAGATGATAAAAAAAAAATACGATTTTATTAAAACTTTAAAGATTTTATTTAATCGTTTCATTTAAAAGATCATATTTAAACTTTTATGTTTATGGTTTGAACTATTTTGACTCTAACAAACATTTTCTTTGGGAAAAAAAGTTAAAGTCTTACATAGGCTGTGCCCCCATACATTGCACCCCGCCCCACTGCTGTGACTGTCTCACATTTCACACCCACAGGGTGTGATCTGCTCTCTCTTGGAGAGACAGAGAGAATGATTTTATTTTTCAACTTTTAAAACTGTATTTTCTTTTGTAAATCATTCATTCAATGTATATACATCATCGCCAAAAGGACCACTTTTTTCCTGATCTCTGAAAAATGTAAGGTGTTTTATATATTAATTTTAACTAAAACTATAATATTTGATTCGCCGTGTTTCAGTACAATTTAGTAAGATAATTGTTATTATACAGTGTAATATCTTTATATATTTTGTTTATATTCATCACATTTAAATAGATTTGCATTCCTTTTATAAAACCAATTGCGTGTGTGTGTGTGTGTGTGGCAGAGAGAGAGAGAGAGAGAGAGAGAGAGAGAGAGAGAGAGCATATTGTGATTCACCCTAATGACAATGATAAAATCTTATTTTTGCTCCTCTGTAAAATGGTCCCTGTGTTGGAATGCAGAAGCCCGCACGTGTCCTGCAGATGTGGCCCTGAAATCACAAACCTCAAACAGCCGTGTCAACGTTCAAGACGATCATTCTTCCATTTGATCGCCACAGAAAACAACCGGAGGTCGTAGGCCACCATCGCTATTTCAAATATGTGCCCTCAAAGGTCATATCGGTCCCTCCGGGATACACAAGGTCAAAGGTGACGTCGACGTGGGTGGTCAAGGTCAACGGTGGGGGAGGGGAACGATGTGGGTGGTCCGGAGGGGGAGGGCGTGGCAAAGGTCAAAAGGTCAAAGCAATCAATCATTTTGACATTTGCCATAGTATACTTACTACTAGTTTCCTCTGGAAGCAGGACTGACTTCAGGTGAAATCATAAAACTTTTTATGTTTGAAGACAAAAGAATCTAACACTGTGAACACTGCTGATCCTATTGACAATCACTCACAAATCATTTTTTTAATAAGTAGGAATACAGAATGCTCCTAGTCCTTCAGTAATTTCTGACTTGTTATCCTTTATCTTTTCAAACCAGTTCAACTTTGTTTTAATGTGTAGCAGAAAAAAAAAAAAAAACTTGCAAAACAAAAATACAAGGTTGCAAGTTTCACAAACAGCTCATGGTCTGTTTGTATGGCTCTCAGCCTTTAAAGCTTTACTGTATATAACAATAATAAGATAAAAGAAGACATTTTCTTACAGTCAAAGTTTTTAAAACTACAGAGATAAAAAGGTTTCAAGTCAGCTTGAAACAGAAGTTGTCATAATCTTTTATTCCCTATTGTGACGTATATCTGAGTGAAACGGCTTCTCGAAAGAGAAAAAATGTAGGACGGGACTTTGTTCATCATTGATTTTGTTCATCAGGAATTAATTGGATGGTTTGATCGTTGTGGTTTGCTATAGAGCGTATGCATTGACATCACTTTCCATTGAACACGCCCCCTCAGCCGGGACTGAGTGGCAGAAGAGCTGCTGCATGACTGGAGTTAATAGGGGAAAATGCGAGTAAAACAAACAGTTATCAGTTTAAACTAAAGGTTGGACTCGATATAGTGTTCCTTACAACTTACCAAAGATCCAGTGATCCATGGATATTGACATGCAGCCAGGAATCGTGTTTTCCTGACATTTATATGAGCCTGATTTCGATACATAAATACATAAATATTTATCACTGTCAGTCTTCACAATTTCGAGATTAAATCCCGCATTTATATGCGGATGGGCCTATGTATTGAAGCGTGTATGTGGCCGCTTGTCAAGAATGGAAAACAAAAGTTTTATTCAAATTCTTAATATATATATTTAAAAAAAATAATAATTATATCGCTTAGACAGCGTGCAAAGAGCACTCCCTTTATAATCACTCAAAGCTGTCACTCATTTAATGAACGTGATCTCACAAAGTTCCGTTATATTAATCAGTGAAGCTGACTACACAATGAATCTCTTATTTACATAATGTCTACACTTTGTTAGAGAGGATTTGCTCCCGTGCAGAACTCAGCACTGGACAAAAACTTGAGCGGTGAGTGGATTCTAACTTAAACACCTGTGATTGGCCATTGCTTTCAAGAAATCAACAAACATGTCTATGATTGGCTACATTACTCACCGAAGCGAAAACACGTTGGAAACTGAATCATTTGACGAGCGCAAATACAGATACGCACTGGATCATTTGCCAACTCTTTTTCGCTAATAATATGCTATTATTACGAAGAAAACAGATCCTAGACCAGCAGTTATGGGCAGCTTTTCCCTCTAAAAGTAATCAGTAGCAGAAGCGGCAGTGGTTTGAGTGAGAAAATTACACACTATTATCAAGTCCGTCTCCCTCGGTCCAGAGGGGGGCACAGGGATGTCCAAGGGGGGCCAAGACCCAACCACCCCTCTGGCGCCGGGCCTTGTTTTGTGTGTTTTTCGCGGCATTCACGCTGAAAACCAATGCTGCCTCTCAGTCTTTTGCCACTCAATGGGCATAACCGCAGTCACTCCGGCCGACAGTGACGTCACGTGCATACCCTCTATTGCTATGATCTCAGAGTGACATCATGATTTTTTTTTTTAACGATGTGCACGGAATAAATACTGCAATATTCCATAAAAAGTAAGAAATGTCCATTTTGATTTCATGGTGACTTTAAGTTTCTCTTAAAGGATTAGTTCACTTCAAAATGAAAATTTCCTGATAATTTACTCACCCCCATCTCATCCAAGATGTTCATGTCTTTTTTGTTTTTTGAGGAAAAAACATTCCAGGATTTTTCCCCATATAATGTATTTCAATGGCAACCAAGGTGTTGAAGGTCCAAATCAATACAGTTTCAAAGGGCTTCGAAGGGCTTCAAAGGGCTCTGCACAATCCCAGCTGAGGAATAGGGTCTTATCTAGTGAAACGATCGGTCATTTTCAAGAAAAAATAAAAATGTATATACTTTTTAACCACGAATGTTTGACTTCAGTGTTGTGATTCTTTACGGAGTATGACATCATGACGTCCGAAAGGTCATGCATAGGTGAAAGTACCGACCCAGTGCCGAAAAACTCCACCTCATGTTCTCCTCCAACTTCAAAATCGTCTGACATCATTGTTTTACCTTTATTTTTGTAAAGGGCGTTTGATTTAGTCTTTGCGCGTTCATTTTAACACTGGGTCGGTACTTCCACGTACGCCACGGCCTTTCCGACGTATTGACGCCACGCCGTGAAGAATCACAACACCGAAGTCGAGCATTCGTGGTTAACAAGTATATACATTTTTATTTTTTCTTGAAAATGACTGATGGTTTCACTAGATAAGACCCTATTCCTCGTCTGGGATCGTGCAGAGCCTCTGAAGCCCTTCGAAGCGCTTTGAAACTGCATTGATTTGGACCTTCAATACGTTGGTTGCAATTGAAATACATTATATGGAGAAATATCCTGGAATGTTTTCCTCAAAAAACTGAATTTCTTTTCGACTGAAGAAAGAAAGACATTAACATCTTGGATGAGATGGGGGTGAGTAAATTATCAGGAAATTTTCATTTTAAAGTGAACTAATCCTTTAACCAATTATCCTTGCTAATACCGTGCTTTTAACTTACAGGTAAACAGGATGGTAACAGGAAATTTTAGTCTCTTAATTCATCTCATATAGGGACGATTTTCAAATATTGGATTAGATGATTTAATTATAGAATATCAAATAGGTTGTACGATTATTGTCTAAAAAAAAAATCCCCATGTTTTCGGTGCTGATGCAGTGGTGACGCGTTCATGGAACAAGAGCTGCCAGTAATACACATAAAAGCTGTCAATCAACGCTCAACAGAAGATTAACACATTGTCTCACACGCACACTGTAGACTTGCGTGGCATATAACGGTTACGGTAACTTGGGACAATGTCAAATAAGAGTCATATGTTTCAGCACGTTACAATCATTATGGTTTGAGTTAAGATAGCCTATTCGCTAATGAATTAAACAGTTTGTTATCATACAGATTAAAAGCGTGAATGGTCTCTCTCCCTCTCGGTTTATGTGTGTGTAGCCTATACATGCGTGCATGCAGGGGAGGGGTGCAATTTTCGAAAAAATAATTGAATAATTCCCAGCGATCATCTAATATTATTTTTTGCTTGAAATGCCCATCCCTAATTTAAAGCACTGCCACTAAAGTACAAATTCACCACCGTTTACTGACAATTACTTACAGACTTTAAGGGGCCGTTTACACAACACCATTTTCAATTAAAAACTGAAAGCTTTTTATGCACTTTGGTTGGGCCTTAGATGGCCTGAAAACACAAACATTTGAAAACGGGTTTCAACGTGCAAGTTTTTGAAAACTATACTGTTATCACCTCTGTGTAAACTACAAAAAACTACAAATTTGTGAAAAGGTGATGTTATGCGCATGCGTATTTCGTGGTCAGTCTATATAGGCACGTAGTGTTTACAAAGAGACATCGGCAACTACTTGCCTGGCAGCATAATACAGCATTTTTAGTCGTTTTGACAATGTTGTCGTCTATACACGAAAAAGGCAAAGGAAAAACGTTTCCGTTTTTAGTACATCGTTGTTGTGTAAATGTACCCTTAATCACTGACTATGAGAAAGCTAGTGAGAAAAAATATTTTCTCTTTTGTGCTCTGCAGAAGAACGTACATCATACAGGTTTGGAATAAAATGAGGGCGAGTAAATGATGACAGATTTTCATTTTTGTGTAAACTATTCCTCTAAGTGACACGACATAAAGAACAATAAACCTGAATTGAATCTGATGTCACGGGAGGGTTATTAGGCTCAGACGAAATGTGCTGAAGTACATCTCAGCAGTGGTCCAGTACTGCCGTGATTCATTCATTCATTCTAACTGAGAGTCTGTGCTTTGTACTTAGAGTGCAGAGAGATCCTTTGACAAATGACTGGCGGTGTAGAACAGCTCTGGTTTGAGCCCAGGATCCGTGTCCAGCTGCTGACATGCACTCTCTTTGGACACACACACATTCACACACTCCGTGAAGCAACGCTACTCAACACGTGGCCTCGGGCCAATTTCTGTGGCTTGCGTGATGTTGTCATCATTGTGGCAATCACAACTACAATAATCATAAACATGTCATCCTACCATAATCATAAGGAGCAGCTTGGTGGTATGACAAAATATACTGTGTGACAGCACAAATGTATATCAAACGAGATAAGGTACCTTTTAATTGGTTAAATATTTAATATTGTATGTATGTAAATAATTTCCAAATTACGGTTCATCTTTTATTATATAGAAAGGTGTGCTGATGACTTGCTTAAATTAGTATCTATTAACTTGCTTGTAATTGGTAGCATCTTGTGACATCACATCCTGTTGTGTTCATATTTCAGCCAAATTGCACCAGAGTTCATTTGGAAGCAGACCAAGACCCCCTGAAGTGGTGGGATTGCAGCGTTCATACTTATTCAAACGAACTGCACTAACACGACAATTTAAAGCACCAGTTTGTTTTTTAATCTAACCAAACCTGCCAAAAACACCCTTAGGCACCATTTTTGTATTCTCCAAGATATCTTCTTCGATCCAAATTTTAAGGCAGTATGTACCCTTCACAGAGAAAGTACGATTGCTGCATCCTAATTCGCCTACTTATACTACGCCCTAAAAGTATGTACTCTATTTTTATTTTTTTGAGGAAAAAGTACATACTTTTGACTGTGTAGCAGAAGAGTATACAAGGGCTGCATCCGGAATCACATACTTCCCTACTATATAGTAGGCAAAAAACAGTATGTGACAAAACAAGCATGTCAGAATTCACAGTACTTAGAGTAAGAGAGTAGGCAAAAAGTCTCCGGATGACCTACTACTTCTGGCGAGTGTGCATATGATGGACACTTTACTATCCCATGAGCCCAAGGGAGAGGATTTGTGAATGAGAGTGAAGCGACACAACTGACGCTGATAGTTCACATGATAATGACAACATAGCGTATGTGATACGTCCAGATTACATTCATACTACACATATACATAGTATGTAGAACATACGGTCGCAAAGTAATGACTTTTTCAAAATAAGTATCTACTCAAGAGAGTATGCGATTTCGGACATAGCTTAGCTTTGGGACATACCATCACATCATAAAATTGCTGGCGCATAGTTACAAGCAGAGGCGGACAGTAGTGAAGTATTTTTACTCTGCATAAGTAAAGTGTCTGTACTTTATCAGAGTGTTTTTTTTTACATTCCAAAGCATAATATTGTACTTTTTACTGCACTACGTTTCATACTGAATATCATTTAATACTTAATTACATTAAAAATAAAAAGTACTTTCTTACTTTTACTCAAGTAAAAGTAATTCAAAGTTTTACTTGAGTACAAGTAAGAAAGTACTACCTTTTTCATGTAATAAGTATTAAAGGTAATAAAAAAAAAAAAAATGAAATGTAGTGCAGTAAAAAGTACGACATTATGCTTTGGAATGAGTGAAGTAAAAGTTTTCCAAAAAGAAAAACACTGATAAAGTACATATACTTGAAAAATGTACTTGAGTAGAAAGTAAAAATACTTAACTAGTGTCCGCCTCTGGTTACATGCATCCTGTCACTGTAAACTGGCCTGTCAATCATCACAGTTAGCATCCTCCACATTTCATTTCATTTCCTACCGTATTGGAGAGAAAAGAAGGAGTGGGTTGATCTGCCAGTTGTGGGTCTTTCGTGTGGAGAACTCTTCATATTTTTGCAATAAGTTGCATTTAAAAGTTAATGTCCAAACGGATCTTTATAAAGTTCACTATAAAGTTCACAATGTTGTTGCAGATGAAATATAAGATAACATGAAATAAAAAAAGGTTTATTAGTAACTCAAACCCCTTTATCTAACCCTCTTAACTTAACCTTCGGTTGTGCAAATCCGGCATGTTTGGAGTTTAACACTTTTTATTCATGTTTGTAGTTCTGAACCGAATCCTCCTCCAAAGCGCAATGGGTTGTGGGAAATATTAGCCGTGATTCACAGATCCACACTTCGAAAATCAACCAGAAATAGTAGACAACCCGGGGACTTTTGGCATACTCTTTTCAACATACTATGCATTGAGACACACTTATTGTAATTCACATACTATTTAGGGTGGATAGTATGCAAAATGGGACGCAGGGAATGCAATGGATTCAGAGAAAAAAAAAAAGATGGCAGACAAGTTAAGTGAAATCATAATATAATATAATATATAATATTATAGTATATCATCATATAATTATATTATTATATACTATATGCCAAATACATTATATATATATATATATATAGCACTAAAGTGAAACTCAGCTAAAGTCATTCAGTACTGTGGACATAAAAGCCCACTTTGCGATGACGCACCAATGCCTCCAGACTAAATAACTAACAGCATAAATACACACCGCATTTTCTCTAAAGGAAATTGCTCATGTTCCCTGTTATCGGGCAGTATTCAAAGAAACCAATATTTTCTAAATGAGCTTTGCCGCTGGCCATTGCATCTGCAGTCCTCCACTTAATGAATCCTCCTAATAGCTACCTGCTTGGGACACAGGTGCTCCGCAAATTGCTCCCTCTAAATGATTAACGAGCAGCGGCTCTTCTCTAAGCAGTGTGTGCGGCTCTGCTGGGAGCCCAGGCATTTGCCTGGCGATGACATGATGGCTGGATCACTTAAGCGTACACTAATAATTTAAACAACTTTTCAAAACATGGAATTTGGGGGTGTGACCTTGGAAAATTATAAACAAAGCATGCGTCCACAGAACAATAATCACATCAGTTTAAATAACTAATGAATAATTGAAAGTGTTATTGCATCTTTTTACTTCTCCTTGCTTCTGCTGGAGGAAAAAAATGTGCTTTAACCAAGAGTAAGCTGAGAAAAGCATTTAATAAATACACATTCTCATTTGATGGTAATAGCTGAAATACATAATTAGCAGAATTTTGCAGAACACTACCCTATTCTTCCATTGGTCGGTCAAGTAGATAGTCCCGCCTCAAACTCATAGTAATGACTGAGCCAAATTTGTAAAGTCAAAAAACAGCAATGTTTTGAAAGCACAACACAGAGCAACAGTGTTTACACTTTCATAGTTGTTGCTGCATATTAAGTTGGGATATGCAAATTGGGATATGAGTATTTGTAGGCGTTTTTTGCTCTGAGTAAAACTATGAACTGAATGCCAGAGCTCTGCTAAGGAAGATTTCTTATCTGCTGAACACACACTGAACTCACTAGGCTGAGCTTTTAAGACGCACAAACATTAATTACTCACCCTCATGTCGTTCCAAACCGGTGAGACATTTGTTCATCTTCAGAACACAAATGAAGATCTTTTTGATGAAATCTGAGAGCAAAACGCAAAAGCAACAGTTTAGAGTTTTAAATACAATTGTATTCAAATACATCAACTTATAAAGTGTTCTAGGCTAAATATTTTCTAGGTTTACATGATTTTAAAATGCTCACAACTACATGCTTTTTTTTAATAATACCTTTATGGAGAGCAAAGTGCTTGAGGTCTTAAACTATTGACATCACATAAACACTCATAAAATACTTTAAAATACTACAGACCTCTGTCTCTATCAGTCAAACAATGAAACCATATTAATTATTCATACCCTATTGCATGCAGAAGGTACTGTAGATGGGACTGAACCACATACCTTTGGGTTTGTAAAATAAAATAAAATAAAATAATCAAGTAAATCTTTGGCAAGTTTTCAGTATATTTGTTTTCTAATCTAAGAATAATTTTTCACAGTGTGAATAAGGTCCATATGGTCTGCTATGAGTTATGTTTATGCCGTAAAATAACTGCCTATTGTATACAGCAACACTATCCTCATGATCACAGCCACCAATTCTGCATTTATAAACTCAGATGTGTTAACAGCTCTGACCCGCTGACTGAATCACACAGACACCCTGAAGCATAGCTGTCTTGCTTTCCTCATTGGCAATAGAGCACACCGCAGGCTACAGATACTAATGTGTTGCTTTTATCAAATATTTCATGTGCACCTGTTTGCTGGGTCCCACCGCTGCGTCTTGTTGCATTAGCTGAGTGGAGTTGGCCATGTCCTTGGGCTGTTAACGATAGGATAATGAGGTTGTTCTACTCAGCTCTCATCTGCCTCTTACATTGAAAGTGTTCAGGACCTATTACCTTTATAAGATAGACAGTCATCGTCAGGACTGATGTTTCCTCTTAAGAGGTTGAAGGAAACATGGAAAAACAGGATTTGTTTCCTCTAAATGGATGTAAATCCTTCAACTGCACGATGATTACTTTTTTTTTTTTTAAAAACAATAAAAAAAAATTTTTTTTTTAAATTATATATATATATATATATATATATATTTTTTTTAGGTTCTTATAAAACTTTTCCTCATTGTGATTTCATTAGTATTCATAGGTGTGGTATTTGGATACTCTGAAATGTATCAAATCTACACTACCTACTAGGGCTGTCACGATATCAGATTTTTTTTACACCACAGTTATCGTGAAAAAAGAATCCACAGTAACGATATATCGCGATATCTATAGAAACCTTGGGAAAAAACAATGTTATTAGTCAAATTCTTTATTTTTGGTGTGTTTGTGTTTTGCTTTCTTTTTTAGCCAATGAATCACCATTGAATTTGCAAATGCAATTGAGACTCTGGCTTTCTCTGGCTTCTTTGACTGCCTAAAGAAATAACCAGGAGAGAGAAAATACCGTCAAGTTCAACAGTATAGAGTGGTGCAGGTATGACGTCACTTTGTAGGCCAACTGGCAGTTAGCATCACACTGGTTCCCTCGATAAAAACCCAATGGGATTTGCCCATAGGCTTTTGGATTATCGCAAAAAACAAGCTCTGTGATCAACAAAAGTTTATGATACTTACACGTTTTTTTCCATCAAGATAATTATCACAGATGAACACAACTTTTATAAATTCTGAAGCCTAAACGCAGTCAGCAGAAGTAAAAAGATAAAGGCTATAAACGGACTACACCACAGTCCCGCAATTTCAACCTCACCATCACTAAGCTTCTGACAACTCTTCCAGTTTTTATCTAAAAACATTAGACTAGTTTATAGGAATTATGAGCACAACGAGGCTGTAAAAGCGGACTGAGCATACCTTTTCGGCGTGATGACGTTTAATCTCCTCGACAGCCTCTGTAGTCCCATTTAGCCACTTGTTAGCAGCCGCCTTTTTCAAGACACGTAACAGCTTCATAAAATCATGAGTGGGGTAATACTGATGTATTTTATGTCGTAGAATAAAACGTGAAAATGTCTTGAGCTTGTGTTCACCACAGACCTTATTTCAGCCACTTCAACCTTATTTCAACCAAAAACCCATTCAAAAAACCCATTGACTTCAGTAAGAGGGAACCGGAAGTGCTAAAATGCTAACTCACTTCTGCGTTTTGGCCTACAAAGTAATGTCATACCTGCACCACTCTATTATAAATAAGCTTTAACAACACAACTAAAACCTTAACCTGTTAACTTGCATCCCTATTTGGAACCCTAGAAATAGCATACCCTAATATGGTTTATCTAATTCTCTTCAACCAGTCAAAACGTCTCTGTCTGCATTTTATTCAGCTGCAGCGATCCATATTAGGGATTTCCTGAGTATGGGGTCTCTGCGGAACAAAAATGGGCATTTCTAAATTTGTGGGTGTTTTCAAACTGATTGGGGTTTATAAAGTTTATAAATGATCCCCTTCACCCGACCCCACCCCTAAACCCTACCCACACTGTGACTTAGGCAAATCAGATAACGCAGTGGAAAACGCCCCTCTGTTTATGGCCTCGCCCACTGATCTGGTAACTCCTATTACTATCCTGCAGAGACCTGTACTTGGGCCGTTTCTCAAAAACTTCAGACTTGCGTCCTTGTTAGTTCAGACTTGCCAAGTTCGACTCAGGAGAACGAACTCCAGAGGAAGTCTGGTAATTCTGCAAACGGAACAGCAGCGTTCTTGATAGCGTCACTCAGCTCGCTCTGGCTACTCCGGTTATCTCTGTATGTATATTTGAGGCTACAATAAAACGAAATATGTTATAAAACACCACTCTGCCTTTTTCGTTTTCATTTAAAAAAATCTTAAACATATTAATAGCCACACAAATGTAGTTCAGGCAACGCGTACATTGATTATCTTCACTGCATATATTCATAACAAAACGAAATATAAAATAACTCTGCCTCTTTTCGTTTACATTTAAAAAAATATTAAACATATTAATATGTGGTTCACGCAATAAGTGTGCATATAGGATTATCTTCACTGTAATAAAATTAAATATGACATAAAACACAACCCAGTCTCTTTTTGTTAAATGTCAGTTTTAATGATCAAAGAAATAAATGAAATTTCACTTTGCCCTCAGCCAAAACGATATAGCCAGGGAACAAATTATAGATTCATGAGACCAAAGATCGCCTGTTAGATATACACAAGACGAATTATATCTCATGTTTAACCACTACAGAGACATCAGAGTCAGTGGCAAACGTAAGAAGGTCTAGCCGAGGAAAGGCTGCTCTCGCCGGGGTTAATGAGCGCTGAGAGCCCGGTGGTCGACTGGATCTCACAACTCCGAAAACGGCAGATCAAAATTTCAAATAGGCGCTCTCTTTATAAATAAACCACAGATTTGAGCTTTAAACAAGTACACTCTCGCCTGGAAAAGGCGAAACTACATTTCGTGACACAATAACAGTAGTATTATTATATTACGTGGGTTTTCTCATCCACTACTGACGCTTGTTGGTTGGTGCGAGATGCATTCTGGGATACCGGTCTGTCTGAAGTCTACACAAGTCACCTCTTGATGCATCCTCGATAAAAGGGGCGGATCAAGGACACATCCGGGGATTTGAACTGTATTTCGCTAGATGTGAACTTCGAATTGGAACAGTACTTGGGCAGTGACTGATGACAATTCACAAGTCCATGAGAACACACGTACAGACAAGAACGCATATTGAGAAACAGCCTTGGATTTCCTGGAACGTCAAAAGTTTAATACTTCTTTGACTATGGGTCTCACTTGTGGACTTTCTGCGCGAGGGCGCCCTCCGGTGTCGAGTATGAATGAAACAAATTACATCTGAGAGTTTAGCGTTCCATAATGATCACATCGCCCTATTTTAGATAAAAATTCAACAAAAATATTCCTCTTAATAAATATATTTGAAGTAAACATCCATAAGTTTTTATCCGAATGAGCACACTTTTGAGTTAATGTAACATTTCCCGTTTCAGGACTAGCAAAATAATTGCAACTTACTCTCTGTATAGTGGTGAAATCCGCAGGATGATGGACACGGAATTGGGTGAACAGTTTGGTGGTTTTGCCCCCTTCTGCTTTATGACAGATGGCAACGATAAGGTGCAGTACTGCCACCTATTGTACTTTTGGATGTCAACCAGGTGCTGGCGCTGGATTATTTACAATGCACAATACATTGTCACACCCTTAATTAACACTATATCAATATTTCATGTTTTGAATATCACGGTTATATATTGCGACACCTAAAAACACTAATTTGACCATCCTACTTTCGTGTGGCACATTTTCTACTTGTCAGTGTCCTAAAATTGTGAAAAAGCTATTTACTTTGTTTTATTTATCCTTTATCAGCCTGAATCATAATTGAAACTTGCTCATTGTGGCGGAGTGGTCAGGTTAGAAAAGAGCTACAGGTTAACAAAGGCAACTGAGAGTTCTACTGTTAACTGATAGTCGACTACGCCACCTGGACTACACCAGGAAATAACAGCCCTACGCAAGGGCACTCAGGTCGTTGCTAAGGGCAGGGTGAGCATGGAGACGTGGACAGTAAAGACAAATCACTTTATTTAAACATACAACAATTAATAAAAAAAACATTCAATCAATACAACTCACACAAGGTCTCAATCATACCACAAAACGATACATGCAAACCCACAAATAAAATAAATGAAGAAATAAAGAGGGAGACGGCCAGCAGAGGTCCTCAGCTTTACCACACACTCAATACCCACACCACACACACTTGTGAAAGCAATACAAATTGTTAAACACAGCACTCCGTGTGGACACACCAAATAACTGAAATATGCTTGACTATTAAAGGTGGGATATTTCTTTTTAAAATAAATTAGCACCGTGAGAGTACAGTTATTTGAATGCATCAATGAAAGAGAGATTGCGTGTGTGAATTAGTCATACCGTTTCTTTATTAATTGTGAAGCCGTTGTATGTAGTTACTTCAAAAGTAGTAAACTTTTGAGTTTCTAAGCTACTTTAGTGATAAATCACAGTACAGCGTTGACAATGAGTTTCTGCGATCCTCTCTGTGCACGCGATCTTCACGTGATGTGCGAGCTACTGTCTGCTCTGTATGCGTTTGTGTGTCACAATGCATCAGCGCTGTAGCTCAATATAATGATACATATCCGATGGTCTAAAATCGCTTTAAATGTCCAAACTGGCAAGCCTTAAAACATATACAATTGATAGATTACTGAAGACGCAATTGAAAGTGATCTGGCTTCAGGGCTCGCGCGTTGTCAGACACGACGCGGCTCGGCTCTCTGTCACAGAAAACAGCTCGCGAGCACTTAAGTGTCATGTTTTCCATATTGATGTTATTGAATAGTGTAAAATCATTTGAATGTTAAAACTGGCAAGCCTTTAAACATACAATTGACAAACTTTCGTGAGGACGCTGTCTGCATGTGTTGACTCGGTGTTGCTTCCATGCCACTGACTGGACGGGGTGGAGTCATGTGACTACACGCGCAGTAGTAGGTTTTTAAGGGGAAGGTATTAACAGGATTAAAAACCGAAATAACCGACATGGGAAAATTACGTCGGTTAGAGGTTCGGAATTTCTTTGATTCATCCAGCCTACCTAACAGCCAGTACACAATGAATGGAAGGATGTTCCAACCGCCATTCCTCATTCATAATACCGAACGTCAATAAAAGGGGCCGGTCCCAAGGATGATGTATCCCAAGCAACCAAACACTTCCCCTTTTATACTCCCAACATGGGCACAGATATGTTCATGACACTTAAGGATACTACTGGTTCACAGGCTTGAGTGACACCAGCCTATAGTACTGGGGCTACATTCCACCCCCACATCAGGCATCGTCGCCCCAACGATGAACAAACCTCAGGGATCATCCCAAGGCCTGAAAGGAAGATGATGCGGCACTGGGTATTACACCAGAGGGTGATGTAGCACCTCTTACCACCTTCCCCGCTGCCCTTAGCAAGCAGTGGACATTTAAATACTGACCAGCTATTGGCCTTAACCTTCCAGAACCCTTGAAGGGAAACCAGCAACATAGATGCTAATTAAATTGGCTGATTGAAATTCAGAGAATCTGGAACAATCTCTGTGCGTAAGGGTCAAGGCCGGAAAACCATACTGGATGTCCGTGATCTTCGGGGCCTTAGACGGCACTGCATCACATACAGGAATGCTACTGTAATGGAAATCACAACATGGGCTCAGGAATACTTCCAGAAAACATTGTCGGTGAACACAATTCACCGTGCCATTCGCGGTTGCCGGCTAAAGCTCTATAGGTCAAAAAAGAAGCCATATCTAAACATGATCCAGAAGCGCAGGCGTTTTCTCTGGGCCAAGGCTCATTTAAAATGGACTGTGGCAAAGTGGAAAACTGTTCTGTGGTCAGACGAATCAAAATTTGAAGTTCTTTTTGGAAAACTGGGACGCCATGTCATCCGGACTAAAGAGGACAAGGACAACCCAAGTTGTTATCAGCGCTCAGTTCAGAAGCCTGCATCTCTGATGGTATGGGGTTGCATGAGTGCGTGTGGCATGGGCAGCTTACACATCTGGAAAGGCACCATCAATGCTGAAAGGTATATCCAAGTTCTAGAACAACATATGCTCCCATCCAGACGTCGTCTCTTTCAGGGAAGACCTTGCATTTTCCAACATGACAATGCCAGACCACATACTGCATCAATTACAACATCATGGCTGCGTAGAAGAAGGATCCGGGTACTGAAATGGCCAGCCTGCAGTCCAGATCTTTCACCCATAGAAAACATTTGGCGCATCATAAAGAGGAAGATGCGACAAAGAAGACCTAAGACAGTTGAGCAACTAGAAGCCTGTATTAGACAAGAATGGGACAACATTCCTATTCCTAAACTTGAGCAACTTGTCTCCTCAGTCCCCAGACGTTTGCAGACTGTTATAAAAAGAAGAGGGGATGCCACACAGTGGTAAACATGGCCTTGTCCCAACTTTTTTGAGATGTGTTGATGCCATGAAATTTAAAATCAACTTATTTTTCCCTTAAAATGATACATTTTCTCAGTTTAAACATTTGATATGTCATCTATGTTGTATTCTGAATAAAATATTGAAATTTGAAACTTCCACATCATTGCATTCTGTTTTTATTCACAATTTGTACAGTGTCCCAACTTTTTTGGAATCGGGTTTGTACAATCTGCCATACCCTACAACCGCATACCTTGACGGAACCTTGCGGGTAGAACGAGGCTGGGAACACCCCTTATGACAATGTTGGGACACACGTCACAAATTTCAGCGCCTGCAATACAGAAGCCAACTCAAGAGAAGGGTACGACATACTAATAACGATACCACACTGGGACTTTAAAAATGACTTGAGCTGTCATTCGCTGCAACCAAGCTATAGCTACCCAGCTTGGTGGACACGATTTTTCAGACAACTGGCCTGCCAAAGACTGCTCACTTCCAACCACAGGAGGACTCTTACAAGGCATATGGTGAGGTAGACACTCCCCATCGCACTTCCTGGCAAAATGAGCTTTAAAGGTAGGGTAGGCAATTTTCGGAGCGGCTACGGCTTGTAATAGCAAGTTAGCTTTGAAAGCATGAGATCCCACCCTCCATTGAGAGCGTCTTCAAAGCTACGCCTTCTTCAAAACACATGAACACACACAGCCGAGTTTGCAAAGCATCACGAGATGAGAGACGACATTAACTCTCTGAAGTCGGCTGTGGCGCCGGCGCCTCAACCTCGTTTTTTTTCTTAGTGCGAAAGAGACTCAGAATACTCCGTCGATTTTGGCCATACAGGCAAGTGTTATACAAACCCGATTCCAAAAAAGTTGGGACACTGTACAAATTGTGAATAAAAACAGAATGCAATGATGTGGAAGTTTCAAATTTCAATATTTTATTCAGAATACAACATAGATGACATATCAAATGTTTAAACTGAGAAAATGTATCATTTTAAGGGAAAAATAAGTTGATTTTAAATTTCATGGCATCAACACATATCTAAAAAGTTGGGACAAGGCCATGTTTACCACTGTGTGGCATCCCCTCTTCTTTTTTATAACAGTCTGCAAACGTCTGGGGACTGAGGAGACAAGTTGCTCAAGTTTAGGAATAGGAATGTTGTCCCATTCTTGTCTAATACAGGTTTCTATTTGCTCAACTGTCTTAGGTCTTCTTTGTCGCATCTTCCTCTTTATGATGCGCCAAATGTTTTCTATGGGTGAAAGATCTGGACTGCAGGTTGGCCATTTCAGTACCCGGATCCTTCTACGCAGCCATGATGTTGTAATTGATGCAGTATGTGGTCTGGCATTGTCATGTTGGAAAATGAAAGGTCTTCCCTGAAAGAGACGACGTCTGGATGGGAGCATATGTTGTTCTAGAACTTGGATATACCTTTCAGCATTGATGGTGCCTTTCCAGATGTGTAAGCTGCCCATGCCACACGCACTCATGCAACCCCATACCATCAGAGATGCGGGCTTCTGAACTGAGCGCTGAAAACAACTTGGGTTGTCCTTGTCCTCTTTAGTCCGGATGACATGGCGTCCCAGTTTTCCTAAAAGAACTTCAAATTTTGATTCGTCTGACCACAGAACAGTTTTCCACTTTGCCACAGTCCATTTTAAATGAGCCTTGGCCCAGAGAAAACACCTGCGCTTCTGGATCATGTTTAGATATGGCTTCTTTTTTGACCTATAGAGCTTTAGCCGGCAACGGTGAATGGCACGGTGGATTGTGTTCACTGACAATGTTTTCTGGAAGTATTCCTGAGCCCATGTTGTGATTTCCATTACAGTAGCATTCCTGTATGTGATGCAGTGCCGTCTAAGGGCCCGAAGATCACGGGCATCCAGTATGGTTTTCCGGCCTTGACCCTTACGCACAGAGATTGTTCCAGATTCTCTGAATCTTTGGATGATATTATGCACTGTAGATGATGATAACTTCAAACTCTTTGCAATTTTTCTCTGAGAAACTCCTTTCTGATATTGCTCCACTATTTTTCGCCGCAGCATTGGGGGAATTGGTGATCCTCTGCCCATCTTGACTTCTGAGAGACACTGCCACTCTGAGAGGCTCTTTTTATACCCAATCATGTTGCCAATTGACCTAATAAGTTGCAAATTGGTCCTCCAGCTGTTCCTTATATGTACATTTAACTTTTCCGGCCTCTTATTGCTACCTGTCCCAACTTTTTTGGAATGTGTAGCTCTCATGAAATCCAAAATGAGCCAATATTTGGCATGACATTTCAAAATGTCTCACTTTCAACATTTGATATGTTATCTATATTCTATTGTGAATAAAATATAAGTTCCTTTTTCCTGCATTCCTTTTTTATTCACAATTTGTACAGTGTCACAACTTTTTTGGAATCGGGTTTGTACATCATTATGATCTGTTAAGTTTCTACTTTTATTTGTGTATACTCACAATAAAAACAAAATGTTGTGCTTTTTGCAAAATAAAGAAAACAAACATGATGCGCGATCTGCAGCCTCTCTCTCAATGACGTTCATTCAGATAGTCTTCAGAAAATGAACTGTAACTTAGTGAATACTTATCACACAAACATGAGACATATATGTCTAAAGAAACGTTGAAATGTCAGGTTTTAAATCATATAAATCAAATCAAAAACAAATATTCTTTGTTTATGTAATCTGTTTGAAAAGAGAGAGATGTCAGTCAATCGCGAGCCTCTTCATTAGTGTTAATGCGGACACACCCGTGGAGCGCGCATTCTTTTGAAAGGCAAATACTGACGCGATCCATGCGAGCAGAGTCAACGCCCACATCAACTCAAATAAACACATCAAGTTTAGTGCATGTAGGCCTACTTGACATCGTTTTGAGACGCGGTGAGGAAATAATCCTGGAATAATTTACCTCAGAAGAATAGCTGTTTATTTCTAAGAGTAACTGATCCAGCCAATTGTGTCTGTGAATATTAAACCGCAAAAGACCGCACTTCGTTAAGTTTTGTTTTGTAAATCCTTTCTTTAAAGTGAATTTCGTTTTGTATGAATTGTATCTTAATTTTAATCTATGTTTCATCAGCCAATTGCCTGGATTTAATGAATAAGAAGCAAATATAGCAGACAATAGCCTGCGTGTCTCATGAATGAACACATTACTATTCGAATTAATCTTTTTGAAAACTCTCTTGTGCTCTTGCATTTATTTGACCAAAAATACAGAAAAAAAATATATTTAAAATAATAATTTTCTATTTTAATATACTGTAAAATATTTATTTATGTAATGAAAAGTTGAATTTTGATCAGCCATTGCTTCATTTATTCATCCAAGAATCCTGAAAAAAAGTATCACAAGTTATAAACAATATTAAGAAGCACAGCAGTTTACAACATTGATAATAAATCAGCATATAAGAATGATTTCTGAAGGATCATGTAACACTGAAGACTGGAGTAATGGCTGATGAAAATTCAGTTTTCCATCACCAAAATAAATTAGATTTTAAAGTATATTAAAATAGAAAACCATTATTTTAAATTGTAATAATATTTCACAATATTAATGTTTTTTTCTGTATTTTTGATCAAATAAATGCAGGCTTGATGAGCATGAGACTTCTTTCAAAAACATTAAAAATAGTGATGTGTCCAATCTTTTGACAGGTACTGTATATAATTTAAATATAATAGGCCTATACAAAATACATTGTGCATTTGGTTCTCATTTTATATTGTTAACTATATTCTAAATAAACTACAAAAAATATATATTTCCTTTGTCCTGTTTCCTAGCTTCCTCTCACATAGCCTACCTGACTACCTAGGCTCATTCATTATGCGGCTCATTATACGTTATTTTGTCTCTCAGGTGTGAATCACAGCATTTTTCATGATCGTTCACACCTCCTTGCATATGGGCTTTGTAAAGAAAAAGTGTCTTACAAAATTTAATTCAATGTATTGTTTTATGTGAATGAGCAGGCACAATGATTCTCACATCAGTTTGAAGCAAAAACTCTAGGCAACAACACCCATTAGTCAAAAGTCTTGTGGACACATATCTACTGTGTGTTTTGTGGCCTTAATTCAGTGACTTAATTTTTAGTTGTTTTTTTTTTTTTTTTCAAAAAACACGCATAAACGTTAGTGTTAATAAACGTCAAAAATACAAGCATGTACATACATGTTGCTCACATATTATGGTAGCCCAGTTTGTGATGAATACAGTGTAATGACACTTTTGCCATTAATATGTTTATAAGCAACTGAAAAAAGCACAAATGTCAGAGCATGTCAAAACTTCTAAAGAGCCCCAAACTGGCTCAGACCTGTAAGAGTTAAAGAGCGTCAAAACAGCATTTATCGTTTGAATTTCGTGATAAAATGGACTGAATACTTAATATGTTCATGTGGGAACTCGGATTGAAGTATGTTCAGCGCGTAAAACAAGCCGACTGTTAACTGTTAAAGATTGCATTCGGAACCATTCGGTACACATGTGCACCGTTCCAAAAGCCCTGTACCAAAACGGTTCAGTACGAATACGTGTACCGTTACATCCCTAATATATATATACATTTAGACTTAGTAATTGCTATCAGGGTGTGAAGAGACTTTCAACCAGCATAACAATAAAAACATTTCTGGAACAAATTGCCTTTAAATACAATAAGTTACAAAAGTGGTGCATAAGACTATATTCATATAATATAGTCATTTATTTCATTATTCACTGATCTAAAGAAGGATTGCTAGCAAGTATGAATGACATAATTTTCAGTGAAAAATTACTTAAATTTCAGTTCTTATGGGTTTGCAATTACCTAAGGGTGAATGATGACTGATAAAATTGGGGTGAATTATATATTAATTTTAGCCTTCTGTTTGAGACAAAAACTTGCTAAAACTATTGAAAAAACATGGGAGAAAACGGTTTGTGTCATGGTTTAAAACACAAGCCCTTCTCTTTTATTAAGACAAAATTGCGATCTTCGCAAACTTTGGTAATTTTGGTAACTATTTTTTACTTCTACTTTAGACAGACTCATTTAAACAGCCTAATAACTTAAATTTAAAAATGCTGTTTGAAAATAAGTAAATATATAAATAAATAAAGGGGTCCATTTTAAACAAAGCTTTGATTTTCACAATTTAGAAGATAATTTAGAGTGAGATAATTTAGATAATTTATAGCTTTTAAAGGTTTGTTGATACAAAGGTTTGAAATGGAATATTAAATGCATGAATTGCCCAGCAAAAGACGAAAAGTAAATAAAAAATAAAAATAATAATAATAATAATAAATGTATCCGGTTCATTAAATAAACACCTTTAACCTTAGTGTGCCAAAACATGCCTAACAGTACAACGTCAATTTGAAATACTCCTGCCTCAAAATGTAATCCAGAATTACATGAATAATGTATGCGCTCTGTAAAAGCAGAGCTGGGAATATAAACAACATAAATATGACATATTTCTGGACATATCTGAGGGGCGGCTCAATCTGCACGTCAATGAGCACTGCCGTCACACTTCCCTTATCATGCATTCCAACTCTCTAACCTTTCAACCGGCTGGCATTTGCAATATATGACACCAAGTAATGCTGATGATCAACAAGATCAGTGAAGAAAGTGTGTGTTGAATAGATGCCAAACGGCTCGCCTAAGATGGCGATGCGAGTAGGCGAGTGCAGTGAAAAAGGAGCTGTCAAATCAGACAATTCCCACTTCACATAGTGGACCCAAAGAGATCTGTAATACATGGAGAAAGCTATCCATTAGCATTCATCTCAATGGTATTTGCTCAACTGGTGCAAAAGTAAGGGTTATACTTTATTTTGATTGTCCGCTTTACTATACATAACGTTGCACCTGCATGTCAACTAACTCTCATTAGAGTATTAGTTGTGTATTAGTAGACTTTTAGGGCTAGGATGAGGGTTAGTAAAATAAGGAGTTAAGGCTTAGTAGAATAAGTTGACGTACTTGTAAGGGTGGCCTTACAAGTACGTTTGGATATGACCAAAATCTTATATCACGATATGAGTAATTTTATTTCACGATAATGATATATATCCCGATATAGTTATTTTTGCTAAAGTTAATAGTTAAAAGTTTTGATATCACTTAAATTTCATAATTCTTATCACCATTTTCAATATCATTAAAAAAAAAACTAATACTAGCCTAAAAAAACCTCTCAAGCTTACTGAAGACAAATAAACAGTGATAAAGAAAGAGCAAAGAAAACAAACTACAATAGAACAAAGACACAAATGAAATAGACCTACCTGAAAAACGTCAAGCACTAGGAAGACATAAAATCTATAAATTAATCAAGTATATAAAAAACAATGCATAGTCTTTACTGTGTAAATTAAATATACATTTATTCTTATTAAAGTTACAAAAGTGATTCAGTCAAGAGCAGTGAGAGATTTTCTCCTTTTTGATTAGCATTAAAGAGCCCCTATTATGGATTTTTGAAAATTACCTTTCATATAGTGTGTAACATAGTTCTAAGTGAATGAAAACATCCTGCAAAGTTTTAAATCTGAAAGTGCAGCGTATATAAAGTTATTGTCTCTCAAAAGGAAGAGTCGACTCTGAGTCAATTAAACTATTCGTTTTTCAAACAAGTCGCAAGCCGTTTCGTTGTGACGTCACGATGAAACATTAGCATATTGCCCGTCCACTTATTGTGCACGCACGCCGCGCAGAGACCAGGGAAACCTCAAAAACTACAGCGGATACTGGATAGCATTATGTCGAGAAGACGCTGTGCTCTACAATGTGTTTATTGTGTTTCATATTATGTAAGTATCTGGCTAACCGGCTAACTCACCTTATTACTGTCTTACTGAAATACTACAGTAAATCAGCTGTGGCTGCGGGCTCCAGTATTACCTAAAACTGTGTCTATAATGCAGCTTGTCTGTCATTCTTACTACTTTGAGTAAAGATAAAGGATGGAGCAAGATTTGTTTTGCAAACGTTAATGTTTACATCAGCTGGGCTAATGTATGCACTGTTATTGATACAGTTCCCACATGTGCACCGCAATACATTAGACACACACACACGTTTGTTGATGGAAGCACACTTGCTAATGCTGATGGTGAGGAATTACAGTTGAAACATCTCATAATGTACCTCAAACTGAGTAGCATCACTTAGAAATGTCCTGCTCAAGGTTCAGGTTGAAAAATGAGTTCTTCCATTGTTTCGTCATCGATTCAGACTCGTGCTGGGATTTATGTAAAATCAACATCATCATTACTGTCTTTACAGTGTGTACTATTGCTGAGCTTTAGGAACAGGAAGCCTCCTGAACGGAGCTGGAGTTCAATTATGGTAATGGGTGTTTGTTTCCGAAATACGTGCTGCATGCGGTAGACCAATCGCAACAGACTGCGCCATCCGTTTAAACCCAATTAGGTGGCAAAAAGCACTCAGTTCAGTTCTCACGCGCCCTATGAGCAAAGGTGTCATGTCGTGCATCTCTCAGACAGCGCTGAGAAACAGTCTATCAGACAGCGCGCGCATATAATGAAATTAGTTGTCTTTCGCTGAATTGTGCTTCAACGGTTTAAAAATCACCTGTTTTTAAACCACAGTGCTTAAAAACGCAAACGATAAGCTTTCGTGACCGTGCAGCACAGCAACGTCACATGAGCGTAACTGCAATATAGAGACGACAGTCCAAAATCTCTACCCGTTGACAAATTTCTACCGGTTAATCGTGACTACAGGTATATCATGTCAGTAGAATATCTGTTGGGGGAGCCTCAAAATAAAGTGTTAGCAGATATTAAGCAGACAGTACTCTAATGAGAGTAAGTTGACATGTAGTTGCAAAGTTACTTAGTCAACAGAATGTCTAAAGGGGACTATCAAAATAAAGTGTTACTGTGCGTTCAGACCGCGGCCGACGAGAGCATCAAAACTCGCTCTGGCTGCCCTGCCAACAACGCTGTAGAAAGATTTGTGAACGCTCTTGACGTAGATCGAATGCTTGGTCTTGTAAAATTTATTTAAAGGGGCCGCAAAGCAAACAAGCATGTTGATTGGGGGGGGGGGCTAGCTGGAAGGTGATTTATCCAAAAACCACACACACACACACACACACACAGACAGTGAGATGTAAGCGGTTATAAGCGGCAAACCACACTGTGCGCGAAATACCACCACCAGAAGGCAAGAAAAGCTAGCCTCCCGACCCGGGGCCTGTCAGCCTAAAATAAAACACAGGAAAAAGACAATTAACCAAAAAATACAAATGCACTGAATACAAGAACACAAACTATAAACAAATAATAATTAATAATAATAATAATAATAATAACAACAACAACAACAGAATTCTCAGATGTTGCTGATGTAAAACACTCACCACAAATGAGCACTGACTTGCAGACAACAAAAATCAGAGCAAAATGTTGCGACTAAATAAGTTACAAACTAGTCAACATCAAACTGAAACAAAAGACAAAAAAAAAAACACTAGAGCAAAACAAAAACAAAATTGCAATAAACAAAACAGTGAAAACATAACAACTGAATATACAAACAAAAGCTAAAGTAAAGAAAAAAAAAAAAAAGAAAAAAAAATTAACACACCCACGCAGCCGGTAGCAATGACTGAAGAGCAGGCCCGCGTGCACAACTCAGGCACATGCAGCGGTAGAGAGATCAAACGGCTTTAGCTTGAAAATAAAACACACATACAGCAAAACAGCAGCGCCGTCTTAATAGCCTTTATGCAGGAAAAGATCACCCCAACGCTCACACTAAGACAGAGCACCCTCAAAGGAATTGATTATCCTGCTAAAAACATTAAACATCAGTTGGTTAGCTCAATTGAGTAACATTTAGTTAAAAGAATAACTATACGTACCAGGCGATCACAGAAATGCATAGGCCGTACGATTGCTCACAGCAGAGTTTTCACAGCAGCTTACGCATATGATTGGAACATATGAATGGAACATATGAATGGAAACAACCCAACTGGAATAAAATAGACGTGAGTTACTGCAAAAAGCATGAATACCACACCAACAAATATTCAAACTTAACCTACCTGGGGGTAATAACAGCCTGCACACCACC
Organism: Coreius guichenoti; assembly: GCA_039654105.1. NCBI lineage: Eukaryota > Metazoa > Chordata > Actinopteri > Cypriniformes > Gobionidae > Coreius > Coreius guichenoti. The sequence continues at coordinate 11,515,497 of CM077172.1, read as the reverse complement.
GCGGAGCCACAAACCGAACGCTAGTCCAGGTACAACGAATAATTTAGGTGTTACTGATACACATAAGCCCACTGCAACATTAGTCAGACAGCTAAAAACATACCTTTGAATGGAAGCGTGCACGCACCAAGGGGCAGAGCTAACAATGACGCATACCCTGGTGGCATAAACACAGTCTTTAAATAGACAGGAATTGATGTTGATAGGCTGTCAATCTAAATACGGGGAGGGAACTTCCTCACCCTGCCACACTAACAAAAAAAAAACATTTGTGGTTTATTTAAATTAAAAGCCGCTGCATCCAAGCCTTACATCACCAAGTGCAATGCAAAGCGTCAGATGCAGTGGTGTAAAGCACGCCGCCACTGGACTCTAGAGCAGTGGAGACGTGTTCTCTGGAGTGACGAATCACGCTTCCCTGTCTGGCAATCCGATGGACGAGTCTGGTTTTGACGGTTGCCAGGAGAACGCTTGCCTGACTGCATTGTGCCAAGTGTAAAGTTTGGTGGAGGGGGGATTATGGTGTGGAGTTGTTTTCAGGGGTTGGGCTCAGCCCCTTAGTTCCAGTGAAAGGAGCTCTTAATGCATCAGCATACCAAGACATTTTGGACAATTTCATGCTCCCAACTTTGTGGGAAGAGTTTAGGGATGGCCCCTTCCTGTTCCAACATGACTGCTCACCAGTGCACAAAGCAAGGTCCATAAAGACATGGATGAGCGAGTTTGGTGTGGAGGAACTTGACTGGCATGCACAGAGTCCTGACCTCAACCCGACAGAACACCTTTAGGATGAATTAGAGCGGAGACTGCGAGCCAGGCCTTCTAATACATCAGTGCCTGACCTCACAAATGCACTTCTAGAAGAATGGTCAAAAATTCCCATAAACACACTCCTAAACCTTGTGGAAAGCCTTCCCAGAAGATTTAAAGCTGTTATAGCTGCAACACCATATTAAACCCTGTGCATGTAAAGGCAGGGATCCCAAAACTTTTGGCAATATAGTTTATGTATGTGGCCTGAGCCAGACATAAAATTTTTTTTTTTAAAAATCACATACTGTATGTGTCTTCTCAAATCACATTATAAAGTGGTTTCAATCTTGAAGGCCTTTTACCTACTTGGTCTTTTCATGATCGAATAGCCATCTAAATCAATAAATCCACATGACATAACCACGTCTGGAATCAAACCTGCATCCTTTCCACCACCAGCCCAAGAACTTCACGACTATACACTCACCTAAAGGATTATTAGGAACACCTGTTCAATTTCTCATTAATGCAATTATCTAATCAACCAATCACATGGCAGTTGCTTCAATGCATTTAGGGGTGTCGTCCTGGTCAAGACAATCTCCTGAACTCCAAACTGAATGTCAGAATGGGAAAGAAAGGTGATTTAAGCAATTTTGAGCATGGCATGGTTGTTGGTGCCAGACGGGCCGGTCTGAGTATTTCACAATCTGTTCAGTTACTGGGATTTTCACGCACAACCATTTCTAGAGTTTACAAAGAATGGTGTGAAAAGGGAAAAACATCCAGTATGCGGCAGTCCTGTGGGCGAAAATGCCTTGTTGATGCTAGAGGTCAGAGGAGAATGGGCCGACTGATTCAAGCTGATAGAAGAGCAACTTTGACTGAAATAACCACTCGTTACAACCGAGGTATGCAGCAAAGCATTTGTGAAGCCACAACACGCACAACCTTGAGGCGGATGGGCTACAACAGCAGAAGACCCCACCGGGTACCACTCATCTCCACTACAAATAGGAAAAAGAGGCTACAATTTGCACGAGCTCACCAAAATTGGACAGTTGAAGACTGGAAAAATGTTGCCTGGTCTGATGAGTCTCGATTTCTGTTGAGACATTCAGATGGTAGAGTCAGAATTTGGCGTAAACAGAATGAGAACATGGATCCATCATGCCTTGTTACCACTGTGCAGGCTGGTGGTGGTGGTGTAATGGTGTGGGGGATGTTTTCTTGGCACACTTTAGGCCCCTTAGTGCCAATTGGGCATCGTTTAAATGCCACGGCCTACCTGAGCATTGTTTCTGACCATGTCCATCCCTTTATGACCACCATGTACCCATCCTCTGATGGCTACTTCCAGCAGGATAATGCACCATGTCACAAAGCTCGAATCATTTCAAATTGGTTTCTTGAACATGACAATGAGTTCACTGTACTAAAATGGCCCCCACAGTCACCAGATCTCAACCCAATAGAGCATCTTTGGGATGTGGTGGAACGGGAGCTTCGTGCCCTGGATGTGCATCCCACAAATCTCCATCAACTGCAAGATGCTATCCTATCAATATGGGCCAACATTTCTAAAGAATGCTTTCAGCACCTTGTTGAATCAATGCCACGTAGAATTAAGGCAGTTCTGAAGGCGAAAGGGGGTCAAACACAGTATTAGTATGGTGTTCCTAATAATCCTTTAGGTGAGTGTATATGCTACTGTGGCAATTATATTGCTGTGGTGTTTCTATAGCAATCTGGGTGAAATGCACCTTCAGCATCTGCTTTGTGTGCTTCACACAAAACCAGTCATCCTTATCAGTGTTTTACAATATCACTTTGCACTGCATAAAACACATTTTAACAGTAAACAAGTAAACACACCCAAAGGCAACTGGCGGGAGTCATCTCTTCTCACTACTGTAGTTCCAAAGGGTCCCACAGAGAATGCAACAAGAAGTTTAGAGCAGCGAGAAGGTAAAAGTAGCTTGACTGATGCCTCCAAAGGGGAATACAAAATTCATCCCCTGGTAATCTTCCAGGATGCCTGTGTTTAAAAAGACAAGGTACTGTGTGCATATAAAACTCATTCAAACTTTCATCCTCCTGTTTGTGTAACTAAATCCAATTAGAGGCAAACTAATTCACTAAATGAGCTTAATTGGCCAAGCGACTTAAAGGGTGCTTGGCAGGCTCTTGTTAACACACATAATTGTCTGGATTTGGGTTTCTGCTCAGCTTTTTAGACTGATCTTTTCATATGTTCTTTCTTTAAATAGCTTTACATCATGATGGGCACATAAAAAAATCTCCTTAAGACAATGTCTATATTAAATTTGGCCCATTATTGAAAATAAATCTCCATCTCAGACGCTGCTCGCAGAAGTGGCAGTCTATTGCTATTATCTTACAATATAACTCATGCTTAGTGGTTTATTGTAAATCTTTAGATACTATTGAGGGGAAACAAGCTTTGCATTGATCCAACCATTAAGGATTTCTATGGATCACTGAATAAGACTGGAAATAAATGGATGGCTGAAATATGAGGGTGTGAAGTCAAGGTAAAAACTAGCAGATAAAAAGTAGCAAATATAGTACAAGTTTAGCAAATTATTTAAAAAAAAAAAAAATTATTAGTTCAACTCAATGTTTACTAAATATGAATTCATTTAGAGTATGATTAACATTACTACAAGTAAAATATTGGCTCAAAGCTGTTAGAAGCCACATATCTAAAACCCACGCACACCACATAATGATTCTGAAACTTACACCAGCTTGATATACGCTCACCTATAGAAAACTAGCAGTGAAGTCAATCGACCGTTCTACAGTCATGTGAAAATGTTAGGACACCCTATTGAAGTCCACGATTTTCTGTATCAGGACATAATAAAAAAATCATCTGGTCCTTGGCAGGTCTTAATTTGGAAAATAAAACCTCAGATGAACAACAATACATGACACATCACACCATGTCATTATTTATTTAGCAAAAATAAAGCCAAAATGGAAAAGCCATGGGTGACAAAGTTAGGACACCCTTACTGTTAACATAGGAATTAAGAGGGTAAGTAATGGTCAAGCAATGCTAATCAAATGCCTTTGATTAACTGATCACCAGCAAGTGTGATCACCTCTATAAAAGCAGAAGCTTGGGCAGTTTGCTGGTCTGGAGCATTCAGGTGTGTGTTAACACAATGCCAAGGAGGAAAGACATCAGCAATGATCTTAGAGAAGCAATTGTTGCTGTCATCAATCTGCGAAGGGTTACAAGGCCATTTCCAAACCATTTATAGTCCACCATTCTACAGTGAGGAAGATTATTCACAAGTGGAAACATTTAAGACAGACACCATCTTCCCATGAGTGGACGTCCCAGCAAATTCACTCCAAGATCAGACTGTGTAATGCTCAGAGAAATTGCAGACAGCCCAAGAACTACACCTCAGACTCTACAGGCCTCAGTTATGTTAAATGTTAAAGTTCATGACAGTACAATTAGAAAAAGATGGGTCAAGTATGGCATGTTTGGAAGGGTTGCCAGGAGAAAGCCTCTTCTCTCTAAAAAGAACATGGCAGCACGGCTTAGGTTTGCAAAGTTGCATCTGAACAAACCATAAGACTTCTAGAATAATGTCCTTTGGACAGACGAGACCAAATTGGAGATGTTTGGTCATAATGCACAGCGCCAAGTTTGGTGAAAACCAAAAGAGCATATCAGCACAAACACCTCATACAAAAAGTCAAGCATGCTGGTGGAGGGGTGATGATTTTGGGCTTGTTTTGTAGCCACAGGACCTGGGCACCTCACAGTCATTGAGTCGACCATGAACTCCTCTGAATACCAAATGTATTCTAGAGTCAAATGTGAGACCATCTGTCCGACAGCTAAAGCTTGGCTAAAATTGGGTCATGCAACCGGACAATGATCCAAAGATCACCAGCAAATCTACAACAGAATGGCTGAAAAAGAAAAGAATGAAGGTGTTGCAATGGCCCAGTCGAAGTCCAGACCTCATCCTGACTGAAATGCTGTGACAAGAGCTGTGCAAAAACAAATGCCTACAAACCTCAATAAACTGAAGCAATGTTATAAAGAGTGGACCACAGTTCCTCCAGAATGATGTGAGAGACTGATAAATCATCAGAAAATGATTACTTCAAGGTATTGCTGCTAAAAGTGGATCTACAGGCAATTGAATGATAGGGTGTCCTAACTTTGTCACCCATGGTTTTTCCATCTTGGCTTTATTTTTGCTAAATAAATAATGACATGGTGTGATGTGTCATGTGTTGTTGTTCATCTGAAGTTTTATTTTCCAAATTTTAAGACCTGCCAAGCACTAGATGATTTTTTATTATGTCCTGATACAGAAAACCATGGAATTCAATAGGGTGTCCTAACATTTTCACATGACTGTATGTGCAGTGATATTTGAATTCAATTAAGACAGTCATATATATTCATGAACATACAGAACACTCCCACGTACATATGTGCACACACACTCACACACAAACTCAAAGAGAGTGATGATAATGCAAGAGTAGTGATTATGGATGGCATAGTGTATTGAAGAAAATGTCCTGACTTTAATTAATTCAACAACTTCCATCATTTTCTTCCATCATATTTTCAGGAACTGTTACTGGGAGGAAAGAAAAAACTGTTCTGTTCAGTATATTCATACTAGTGTAGTAAAGTACAGAATAATTGTACTTGTGTTTATACTGTAGATAGGTTAAAAATGCCACTAAATGTTTAATATTTGCATGTTCAAGCACAGAGAAAGAAAAAATGACAAAAAATCCGGGATTTCCTCGCTAAAATGATCACAAACCAATGACACATTTATTTAGTCATCTAAAGACAAATTCACTGAACAGTTGTGTCATACACTCTTAAAAATAAAGGTTTCAAAGGGGGGTTTTCAAAGTGATGTCATAGAAGAACCATTTTTGGTTCCCCAAAGAACATTTCAGTGTTCTTTAGTGTTCTCTGCAGTCCTTAAAATAACAATTTTTTGTCTTAGTATGAAGAACATTTAAAAAATCGGAAGAACCTTTTTCCACTATAAAGAACCTTTTGCACAATGGAAAGGTTCTGTGGATATTAAAGATTCTTCATGGAACCATCAATGCCAATAAAGAACCTTTAAGAGTGTATTTCAACTCTTAATATCCCTTGCTATTATTGCACCTTCCCGAGATGAGTGGGGAACAAATATGGGGCAATATGGTGGTGATAGGAATAGAGGGAGGAAGGTACAAAGCTTCATTGGGGTCATCAGGTAGACACCCTCTTTCCTTGGTGTTTCGATGATATATGCCCACGATACCTCCAGAGGGCTCGTTGGCAACATCTGGTGTCCCAGGTGCACCCCTCTCTGATTTTAGCTTCACTCTGTGCCTCTGTTGTTACGGGGCCCAGACAATGTGCCTCCTCTTAATCCAGAACCATCGACTTGCCTGTTCAGCGGCACTGGAGAGGGCCTTGACAGCTTGCCATTGGGCCTGGCCTCAGATTCCACAGTCCTTAAGAATTTTGATGGCAGATCTACCTACGAAGCCTCGACAGCAAACTTCAACTGGGCAAACCTTTGCTTTCCAGCCACGTACAGCCACGGCTGCTAGCTCAGCATACTTAAGGCTCTTGCATTTGTAGGCCTCCTCCACAGCATCCTCCCAGGGAACAGTAAGCTCTATGATATATACAGTGCCAAGTGAGGAGGACCAAAAAAATGGAAAGCAAAGCCTCTGATTCAGGTCATTCACTTGGTCATTTAACTGGGTCTTCACTTTGACCTTCCTTGCCCCTTCCTCCTCAAAATCCTTCCCGAGGAGGTAAGGTGTTGATGGAATCCCATCTGGTTTCCAAAGACGCTGCAAGAAACTTCAGCACCTGGTTGTGCCTCCACGTATGGCGGCCTTGCATCTTACTTTGCAGCCAACCAATATTCACTAACCATACACAAACCAACCAGGTGCTAAATGTGCAGAATTTGTGCTGTGCCATATTTAAATTAAGCCAATGGTATAATTTTTTTATACAAACATGCCTCCTTTCTGTGCAAATTTGACTAATTATAGATTGTGCTTTATTCACAAAACTCAGTGGTACTTTCTTGATGAAATTAACATTGTGCTATTACCAGCTGCAGAATTACATTTATTATAAAAAAAAGTGTTTGTCTATTTGCCTATTGACCATGACAGCATTAATTCATCAACTGATGGAAAGAGAGTTATAACCAGACATGTTTTTATGCACAGTATAGTTGAGTACACTTTGTGCATTTTGTAAGTTCAATTCAAGTGCATGGACTGCAGAGGTAGAGCCAAACTCTACAGATAATGGTAGACTGCTGCATTCTCCACAACCTACTCAGAAAAGATCTGCAAGATGTGGAACTGATTAATAAATAATAAAAAATAACAATAAACCCTGGAATGAAAACTAATTTTGTGGCCATGTTTGCACCTGTTTCCAATTTGCATAATTCCTTTGAATTGAATCTGGTGCTAAAACAAAGCGAACAGCATGTGCAAATAAGCAATGCTACTAGTCACTATATTTTTAGTTAAATATTCCTCTAAAGTCAGTGATGATCAGTATAGTGCACATAAACAACAAAACCACAAATGTCACGGCCATCAGCAACTCTGTCTTTTACAGTCCAGCTTTTTGCATGAAATGGGACACAGGCTCAAAACCCAGTATAGAACAAGTGAGCACAGCTCCTCTCTGCATTAAATCACAGAGTCTGCATCGCATTGTATTGGCATGCTGGATTTGTCCCTGCGTCCCCCAATTACCTCTGTTCACGCTCCGCAGTGCAGTCGTTGTCCTCCTGCTGCGCTTTTGTCTCAGTACAAATTTCACAGTATCCCTCTGTGAGTTACCATTTCAGTGCCACCACTGAGCACTTAAATGCATTTGTTTGTGTCGTGGGCTCTTATGTTAACATGGCTGTTACTGTCAGCTCGCCGGGAAGAGAGCAGTCACTCGGATGTAAGGGTTTAGACAGCGTGACAGTGATCAGGCGAAGTGGGTGGGTCCCGTTTTCAGAGCTTTTTTAGAGCAGCTCAACAGTAATGAAGAGAGAAAGATGGAAAGTCATTCAGAAATTCCTGTCTGAAACCACTGAAGATAGCAGATGTTGTTTCATCGCACCTTATTTCAAATAGGAATTACTGGGTGTCTGTTTACAAATGCAGTGAGGTCCAAAAGTCTGAAACTATTCCTATTTAAACCTGGAAATAAAAAAAAGTTTAAGGATGTTGAAAATAAAATAAAAAGAGTCAATTATATTTAGGATTGTTTTGTTTTTATTATTTATAATTTAATTCAATGTTTCACTCAAATTGCTATGCAGTGAAATTTGTGTTGAAATTGGATCGCTGTATATTAGCTCTTTCCCCGCCAGCATTTTTTTAAAAAGTTGCCAGCCACCGCCAGCATTTTTGATAATTTTTCCAGAATATTTTGTTGTATGAATATCTGAACATGCAATATGTCAAAAGAAATAACAGAGCCTTTGCTTTTAAACAAACAAGCAAACAAAAAAAAGGTTTTATCCTAGCTTCCTGCATTCCTTTTTTTATCAACACTTGAATACAGGTTTCATAAAATATAAGTTTCATAAAAACGCACTTTTTTCAAGGACTACATCCATATCGAGTCCATCCACACTCCCGATGCTTGCACAGTCCTATAGCTCATCCTGGGTCAACATTTCATTCAGTAACATTAGGCAGTTTTGCTATTACATTTGCTTGCTATTTAATGTTGATGATCGTGTTATATGCATCTGCTTACGTATGATCTTGTTTGTTTCTGCTTCCTTTTCACATGTGTTTTGATCAGGAGATTTGGTATTCATTCAGAAGATGTGTAATAGTGCCCCCTACCATATAACAATGAAAACACGTAAAGGCGGAAATTTCTGCCAATGGCAGGGAAAGAGTTAAGGGAAAAAATAAGCAAAACAGAAGCATTTTCACTAGTAGCCTTAGACTTTAGGTCTCTTTATTATTCTGTATTTGTCGTCTAATTTTAATTCTGAGACATTTATTCATATATAGGCAAATCACAAATGCTGTGAGTTACTGTAACAAGAGCAATTTCAGCTGAGTGAGAATAAAAGCATCAGAATTCACACAGTACTTTCTAGGGCATCATAGTGGAAAGACTTCAGACTGCAGACATTTCCAACTGGCATATTGCTTGCATTAATCTTCATTTGGATCTCTTGGACTCCCCAGAGGGGATATCCATATAAATATGCTGTATTTTCTCTAACTTTCTCTTCCACACACTAAGAAACACAAAAAGTATAAATTCCACTCAATGTTCATTTTATGGAAATGACTTGTGCTAGTGCCAATGAGTAAATCTCCTTTATTGCAGCCGATTGGTTTCTAGGCTCAGAGTGAGATCATAACAGTGAAGGCTTGCATTTTTATTGCCGGGGCTGATGGGACAGGAGTTTACTGCAGCACTGAGTAAAAACATGGACATATGTTACACATTCCCAGGCATTACATAATTCCTGTAGATTGCTAAAAGAGCTTCCAGTATCATGTGTGATATGGACTGATCATGCCGTTTTATCAATATCTTTACTTTCAAGATTAGATTGTGTAGCCTATTATAGGTTAGTGTTTTTAAAATAAATTAAAATATTGCATCACACAAAAATTTAAATTATACCATTATGTAACACAAAAAGAAGCATCATAATAATAATAACAACAAAAAAAGGAATTAAGATGTTTTTTAAAGAATTTAATATTTTTATTCAACAAGGATGCATTAAATTTAAGAAAAGTGACAGTAAAGACATTTATTATGTTTATTTATTATGTATTTATTATTAAGATTTTAATTACACATAAATGCTGTTCTGTCATGACAACTCTGTGAGTGTTTGGCATGGTAATGGATATGACAATGTTGATATGGTTGGTCTTGGCGGAATAGATCGGCTACACTGCTGATGCTGTTTTTGCTGCTGCTGCAGAGCAAGTACGGGACTTGCCACTGTCAATACATACACGACACGCTGCTGTGAGCAAGTAAGACATGCTGCTGCTGTACAACATAGCATACATGAATTACCCACAGCAGATCTATACAGGTGGAGCTGGGGAAGGTGGAGGGTTTCTGAAAGCACGCTGCAACTGCTACAGCAAATGCTGACCAAGTATTTGAAGGTTGAGCCGCGAGCTCATTGGCCATTGATACAGCAGGAACCAATCAGCTGTGCCCTATAGAGAATGATGTGATTGCAAGCAGACTGAGTTAAGGACCTATCAGCCTGCTAGAGTTTCATGACAGAAGTTTGTATTTCTTTTGAAATTTCTATTAATCAAAGAATGTATCTCTGTTTCTTCTGTTTTTAACACTGATAATAATGGTTAAGAAATGTTTACTGAGCACTAAATCAGCATAGGATGAATTAAAATGATTTTTGAAGGATGGAGTGATGGTTGCTGAAAATTGAGCTTTTACAATTTCTACAAATTACAAAAGCAATTTTAAATTATAGCATGATTTCACAATATTACTATTTTATTTTTCATTAAATAAATGCAGTATAAGAGACTTTCAAAAACATTATAAAATCTGACTCCAAACCTTTGAACATTAGAGAATACAGTATATAAATATATTTTGTATAAAAACTGCATATTTACATTTCTTAAAAGAACTAGGGTAAACGTACCTATTAAGCTCACCAAAATCTACATTGAGACATTTTAGTGCACAGGGTATTGGTTTGAGTACAAGAAGTTATGTTAAAATAAAATATTAATCTCTCACACAATAATACTTAATTTTATTTTAAATGACAAAAGTGTTTAAATTAAGATGTACATCATTAAATGCAAAAAGTCTGGCTGTGCTTAATGGGTACATGTTTGTACATAGACATGTACATTGTACATGGGTACATAGACGTTCAACGTTCAATGTGGATGAGCTTAAAGGGAGCACACTGAGCTTTATTAGAACAGCAAACCTTTTTTTAATTAATAAATATTAAATTTATAAATTTAAAAGGACAATTTTGCTAAATAAATAATCTAGGTCATGTATTAAGTTCATACATATTTTAATATGAACAGCTATTATAGAAAATATCTATGAAATTATACTTTTTCTTATTGAAATCACACTGAAGCTGTGTGATTTTCATAGTAGTGCACCCTTTAAGCTCACCTTACAATAATATGAAATCTTTAAAAATTATAGAAGAGTAAAACAACAGAACATCAATAAACTGTAAATTTATAATATAATTGATTTAAAAGTACAAGCCAGTAACGCCTGTGAAGTAATATATTAGTGTAGCACACAATGTTATACAGCTAGTAAGCTAACAATGTTCTGTAGCATCTGCGCTATGTTGCTTAAACTATCTTTTGGATCTAACTGTAATTATTTTCCACATCCAGGTTCCAGGATATAATATGCAAAAGTCTAAATATTAATCTCTTAATTTTGCAGTAAGAAGTTATACTTATCGAAAATAAAGGCTTAAACATCTAAAAAATGCACATTTAAGGGGCTACTCTTTTGGTGAAAGTTTTCAGACAGCTTTCAAAATGGCCGCCAGACAATGTGAACACATGAATACCCAACTCAGTGTGCAATGGTCTGATTAGCTTGAAATTACCGGAGGTATATAGTAACAAACACATCATTTGGTTAAGACATCAAGTAGGATGATAAATTATTTTTTTCTTTTTATAATCTGAGCTCAAAGATAATAGTGTGCTTAATGGGTACTTGAGCTTAATAGGTACGTTTACCCTATTATGCAAAAAAAAGGAAGATGGAGTATCACACCATTTTAGCAGGATTTGATATTTCAATTTAATCAATTTCAGTCTTAAAGTAGTGGAATCCTGAAAAATTTGTTGAATACAGCACCTGAGTAATGTTTCAGTCAAGTTGTTATGAATTTTATTATTTCTTCATAGATAAAGTCTCTGGATGATATGATATTTCCCAATGGTTTTACTGCTAGGCATCAGAAATACCAAAGGCCATTCTTCAAGTCTGCTTCTGTCTGACCTAATTTCCAAGCTAATAAAACCTGGCCCTGACATTATTGTAAAAACCCTCTCCTGCAGTAAATCTGATTAGAACATGCACCAACAGAATTTAAATTTGTTTCCCATGCAGCTCTCATAGTAATTCCCAGTGAAGTTATGGGTATGGACGGCTAATGGGTTAGTTTGGATGCTGAGGTCATCAGATTTAAGTAAACTATATTTTTTATTCTACCCTAAACGTTTCAGCTGGCATTGGAAGTATTTTAAGATGAAAGCAGAAGTTCACGAGTACTGAGTTTATGAGTACTATTCCAGTTAGCTTTGGGGAAAAAAGGCAGTGAAAAGGACGGTTGGTTTTATCATTTAAGGTAGTATCATGGTTGGCGGCTGTAGAGAAGCGCACAACAATGGAGAAAGAACAAAATAGTAATATTAATTCAAACCGAACCCTCAGGAGATAAACTTGTAACACAACCACATATACATTGACACAAACATTACTGGACAAAGAACTAAGAGGAGTTAACAGGGAGTTCATTGGAAGACAGGGAGTTAATTGGAAGAACAGAAAGAGGGTGTGGGATAATTAGCTAATGAACAAACGAGGAAACTAACTATTAAATCAGGCAGCGAACACATAGAAAACAAAACCAAAACAGGCAGATGCTGAAAAACAGAGAGATAGTTGGAATATAAGAGCCTAGGGCACAGTATACTCTTGATGTATTACTTAGGCTGTACAGTCTACATAAGCGTAAGAAATAAGCATCTCTATGAAAACTGAATAGCAACTGAATATTACTTTGCACCTTGTGCATTATGTGGTGTATCTATCTGGAGGTTTTGGTGTCATTTCATCATCTGACATATGAATAGGGACAAAATCCCAGACTTGTCCCCCCTCAACATTCTTCTTCACAGCTGGTGAAGATAAAGACTCACCTAACAGCTTTCACAGGGAGCAATTTAGAGTTTGTCCTTTTTCAAGCCTAAGGAACCACAGCTTTTAGGATGACAGTTTGATGTTTCAAAATGCTAACTCATTTTTTTTTTTTTTTTTTCAGCAAGGATGCATCAAATTGATCAGAAGGGACAGTAAAGACATACATTGCTACAAAAAAAGATGTACTTCAAATAAATTCTGTTCTTTTGAAAGAATCCTGGAAAATATGTATCAGTTTCCATAAGAATATTAATGAGCAAAACTATTTCCAGCATTGATGTTAATAAGAAATGTTACCCGAGCAGCAAATCAGCATATCAGAATGATTTCTGAAGGATCATGTGACACTGAAGACTAGAGTAATGATGCTGAAAATTCAGCTTTGCATCACAGGAAATAAAATAAATTACATTTTACAATATATTCAAATAGAAAACAGTTCTTTTAATTTGTAATACAATATTACTGTTTTTACTCTAATGTTGATTCAATAAATGCAGCCTTGGTGAGCACAAGAGGCTTTCAAAAACATAAAAAAAAATTGTAATGTTTCCAAACTTTTGACAGGTACTGTAAAAGAGGTTGCGAACTGCATTTAATGCTGACTTTAAATGTGCATGTCACTGATGGCAGCTGGGAGAGATGGCATTTCAAGACCCCTGTCAACATTCTTTATTCTTAGAGAATGTCAAACACATGAAAGGTCAAATATGCTTCTCCCAAAACAGCATTATTATTTTATTTTTTTCCAATTAAAAACATGAAATGCTGATAGAACGGAACAAAGCTGCATTTTTCACTTGACAGATGAATAAGATCTCAGGTTAATTTTGTAATTATCGGCAAGCCTGGCACCATCTCCATGGCATAATTACAGGGGCCATTTATTTTACCTTCTGTCACTGTTTCCGTTGTCATTTATAGTCCTGTCTCCCTTTTCAAGAAATTAAGGTGAAATATGGTAGCTGTCCTTCCCACTCTAAAGATTTTTCGATAGGATATGCTCAGAGATAAAGCTATGAGGAGTGCATCCTCTACTTGATACTCACTGTGCTTTTCAATAACATATATTTCTGCCAGTGGTTGTTAAAGTGTGGTAGCTAAAGAGAGATTCAGATCTTTCAATGCCACCAGCAAATCCTAAACAGCTATTCAGGTTTAGATTTGATTTGTTTGCTTTTTACAGTGATAGAGCACAAAAATTATTAACTGGAAATAAATAAAAAACTAATACTAACTAAAACTGAAATAAAAATAAATTAAACCTAAATAGCAATATTTAAAATTATATTAAAAACCTTATAAAATAAAAACAGAGAAAATTAAACTAAAATTAACATGAAAACTAAAAAATATAAAAGCTAATTCAAAATATTAATAACACACACACATTTATATATATATATATATATATATATATGAATATACACTCACCTAAAGGATTATTAGGAACACCATACTAATACTGTGTTTGACCCCCTTTCGCCTTCAGAACTGCCTTAATTCTACGTGGCATTGATTCAACAAGGTGCTGAAAGCATTCTTTAGAAATGTTGGCCCATATTGATAGGATAGCATCTTGCAGTTGATGGAGATTTGTGGGATGCACATCCAGGGCACGAAGCTCCCGTTCCACCACATCCCAAAGATGCTCTATTGGGTTGAGATCTGGTGACAGTGGGGGCCATTTTAGTACAGTGAACTCATTGTCATGTTCAAGAAACCAATTTGAAATGATTCGAGCTTTGTGACATGGTGCATTATCCTGCTGGAAGTAGCCATCAGAGGATGGGTACATGGTGGTCATAAAGGGATGGACATGGTCAGAAACAATGCTCAGGTAGGCCGTGGCATTTAAACGATGCCCAGTTGGCACTAAGGGGCCTAAAGTGTGCCAAGAAAACATCCCCCACACCATTACACCACCACCACCAGCCTGCACAGTGGTAACAAGGCATGATGGATCCATGTTCTCATTCTGTTTACGCCAAATTCTGACTCTACCATCTGAATGTCTCAACAGAAATCGAGACTCATCAGACCAGGCAACATTTTTCCAGTCTTCAACTGTCCAATTTTGGTGAGCTCGTGCAAATTGTAGCCTCTTTTTCCTATTTGTAGTGGAGATGAGTGGTACCCGGTGGGGTCTTCTGCTGTTGTAGCCCATCCGCCTCAAGGTTGTGCATGTGGTGGTTTCACAAATGCTTTGCTGCATACCTCGGTTGTAACGAGTGGTTATTTCAGTCAAAGTTGCTCTTCTATCAGCTTGAATCAGTCGGCCCATTCTCCTCTGACCTCTAGCATCAACAAGGCATTTTCGCCCACAGGACTGCCGCATACTGGATGTTTTTCCCTTTTCACACCATTCTTTGTAAACTCTAGAAATGGTTGTGCGTGAAAATCCCAGTAACTGAGCAGATTGTGAAATACTCAGACCGGCCCGTCTGGCACCAACAACCATGCCACGCTCAAAATTGCTTAAATCACCTTTCTTTCCCATTCTGACATTCAGTTTGGAGTTCAGGAGATTGTCTTGCAACTGCCATGTGATTGGTTGATTAGATAATTGCATTAATGAGAAATTGAACAGGTGTTCCTAATAATCCTTTAGGTGAGTGTATATATATATATATATATATATATATATATATATATATATATATATGAGGAGCTCTTTTCCAAAACGCTATAAAACCATTTTAATAGTTTTCATGAAAATTACATTTTTTTACCTAGACCCATACATTTTGTTAATATTCAATTTATCCTGTTAAAATGGTCTATTGGCTCAGTCTGAACATGTTAAACAATAACTGTTAAATGAAACAACAATATTGTTGATTATAAATTCAAAGTTTATTTTTTACAAAAATTGTATTTTTGCTACAAATCAAATTTTCAAAAAATTGTTGGTTTATGTTTTTTTTTTTTTTTTTTTAAACAAGAGAACATGCAACATATGACATCAGGGACTCATACTATAAATGAATATAAATCAAATAAATGCAAATGCATGAAATAAATAACAGCCAAATAAAATAAATAGTAACAAACTAAATAGTAAAATAAAATAAATATTTTCAATTTCATGTTTCAATATTGTCCACCACATAAAACAAATAATTTAAAAATAACACACATACAAATACCACTAATTAAATAAAAATACAACAATGTTAACATTACATTCAAATCATTTAGTAACACATTTAGGCTAATAGTCATTCAGTGCCGAACCTGTAAAAAGTAATGATAATAATGATAACAATATACAGTGGGGAGAACAAGTATTTGATATACTGCCGATTTTGCAGGTCTGCCCACTTACAAAGCATGTAGAAGTCTGTAATTTTTATCATAGGTTCACTTCAACTGTGAGAGACGGAATCTAAAACAAAAATCCAGAAAATCACATTGTATGATTTTTAAATAATTAATTTGCATTTTATTGCATGACATAAGTATTTGATCACCTACCAACCAGTAAGAATTCCGGCTCTCACAGACCTGTTAGTTTTTCTTTAAGAAGCCCTCCTGTTCTCCACTCATTACCTGTATTAACTGCAGCTGTTTGAACTCATTACCTGTATAAAAGACACCTGTCCACACACTCAATCAAACAGACTCCACCCTCTCCACAATGGCCAAGACCAGAGAGCTGTGTAAGGACATCAGGGATAAAATTGTAGACCTGCAAAAGGCTGGGATGGGCTACAGGACAATAGGCAAGCAGCTTGGTGAGAAGGCAACAACTGTTGCCGCAATTATTAGAAATGGACGAAGTTCAAGATGAAGGTCAGTCTCCCTCGGTCTGGGGCACCATGCAAGATCTCACCTCGTGGGGCATCAATGATCATGAGGAAGGTGAGGGATCAGCCGAGAACTACACGGCAGGACCTGGTCAATGACCTGAAGAGAGCTGGGACCACAGTCTCAAGGAAAACCATTAGTAACACACTACGCCGTCATGGATTAAAATCCTGCAGCGCACGCAAGGTCCCCCTGCTCAAGCCAGCGCATGTCCAGGCCCATCTGAAGTTTGCCAATGACCATCTGGATGATCCAGAGGAGGAATGGGAGAAGGTCCTGTGGTCTGATGAGACAAAAATAGAGCTTTTTGGTCTAAACTCCACTCGCCGTGTTTGGAGGAAGAAGAAGGATGAGTACAACCCCAAGAACATCCCAACCGTGAAGCATGGAGGTGGAAACATCATTCTTTGGGGATGCTTTTCTGCAAAGGGGACAGGACGACTGCACCGTATTGAGAGGAGGATGGATGGGGCCATGTATCGCGAGATCTTGGCCAACAACCTCCTTCCCTCAGTAAGAGCATTGAAGATGGGTCGTGGCTGGGTCTTCCAGCATGACAACGACCCGAAACACACAGCCAGGGCAACTAAGGAGTGGCTCTGTAAGAAGCATCTCAAGGTCCTGGAGTGGCCTAGCCAGTCTCCAGACCTGAACCCAATAGAAAATCTTTGGAGGGAGCTGAAAGTCCGTATTGCCCAGCGACAGCCCCGAAACCTGAAGGATCTGGAGAAGGTCTGTATGGAGGAGTGGGCCAAAATCCCTGCTGCAGTGTGTGCAAACCTGGTCAAGAACTACAGGAAACGTATGATCTCTGTAATTGCAAACAAAGGTTTCTGTACCAAATATTAAGTTCTGCTTTTCTGATGTATCAAATACTTATGTCATGCAATAAAATGCAAATTAATTACTAAAAAATCATATAATGTGATTTTCTGGATTTTTGTTTTAGATTCCGTCACTCACAGTTGAAGAGTACCTATGATAAAAATTACAGACTTCTACATGCTTTGTAAGTGGGCATACCTGCAAAATCGGCAGTGTATCAAATACTTGTTCTCCCCACTGTATTTAATAGGCAAGTTATTTAGTAATACATTCAAAGTCTTTTTTTTAGTAAAGTGTCAAACCTGTAACAAGTAGGACAATTTGTCCACTACATATGCATGAAAAAAACCTAATAATGATAACGATATTCAATAGGCAAGTCATTCAGTAATACATTGGCATTCAGTAAAGTGTCAAACACGTAAACAGTAGGACCATTGTCCGCTATGCATAAAACAAATCACATAGTGTGTGAGATGTGCTTTGAGTGTGTGAGAGGACAGAGAGAGTGAGAGAGAGTGTGTGTGTGTGTGTGTGTGTGTGCGAGAGAGAGAGAGAGAGAGAGAGAGTGAGCATGGATCACTCTGTATCTTCATCACTATGGCCTGCATTGTCAGTCACCTGATACAGTGCATCATCATAAAAAGCCCTCAGACACACCTATTGCTCCTAATAGTGCCAGCACATCGCGCTTCTTTGCGGCCTTCACAGAGGTCCGCTTTGGAAGTAACTCAGGTCAGTTTCAGGTCAGCACACCGCTTGCCCCACTTTAATACACTATGGAAACAATACTCCCCATTGTAAGCAGTCTTTAAACCAACCTTGTTGGTACTCAAGTCAAGCATGCGTGCTTCACTGATTTTAAAGCTCTTCTGAGCCTTAACACTCTTTTGTGGCTGACCTATAATCAAACGCCTCCCAGTCCGTGCCATAAACGTGAACGTGGCCAAATTGCTGGAGGATGGCATGGTATTCCTGTGGTAGCAGAATTGTGTCAGTTTTCCTGATCTTCTGCTCAATTCTGCCAAAGACTCGGTCTGCTGGGAGAAAACTGTGGCCCCTTACTGGAAAGGTATGCTCTATGCCAAGGTTGGGAAAAAACTGACGAAGTTCCATGAGCATGGACACCATGTTCATGTTTTTGTTTTGCCCAAAACAAGAGTCGCTGAACAGCCGAAGCCCCTGGATCTGCCGGCTTTGTCCTGAAGTCGAACCTTGAGGCAGTCACTCAGCACAGAAGCAATCATATTGCTGTCTTTGCTATTCTCATTCTCCTGCCACACGTAGAGATGGACATCATCTTTTTTCTGGTGACTGTTCTCACCATGGTGCACAACAACACCAAACAGATACAGATACATCTGCCGTGAGTAATAGGCCTGTCCTATTGGAGTTTTTGGAAGGACCATGTTTTGCATCATATCAAAACAGAGGGTCACATGACCTTCAGCAACCCTGCCTAACAGGTCATAAAACATGCGCGCTCTGTGACGATGCAAGATGAATGATGCAGATTCCATCCTCTTCTCTGTCTCAGTTAGGTTTGGATCTGTAATCCTGATCTTGTACTTGGCACAATCAGAGCATGCATCTGTAGCTGGGTGACCGAAGCCAAGATTGAAATCCTTGGAGAACACCGAGTAACAGAGGGAGTAGCTGGTCTGAGCATGGTTCTGAGCCTCAAAGAGCTCATGCATCTTGTGCACATTCAGGTCACTGGGGATATACTTGCGGCCTGGTGCTCCTCTCCGCCCATAATGGCTGGCCCTGCAGGTAACCCAGATAGCATGTAATCATTGAAACAATGTTGAGTCAGTGTTGATGCGTCAACGCCAATTACATTGAATTAACGTTACAAATTGATGTTGCTTTAGCATCACTCTTGCACCCTCAGTTAATGTTGAAGCAATACTGATATCTTAACCACAAATCAATGGTAATAATATTGATTCAACATTACAAAATGATATTTCCCCTTCAGTCGGTCACGTTCGACGTACGTCGGACGTCACCGACGAATTGGGATCACTTCTGGGAGCCCCTATCAGCTTCGAGTGTATAGAGAACGGGCCAATGGCCATTGGCGTGCGAGATTTGCATCTCGCGCTCCGCCCCGCATCGCGGGTATAAAGCGGAAGCGGATGCAGCGCACATTTGTCATTCACTTCGGAGCCAAACAAGCTTCATGGAAGACTGTTCCTGCGTCAGCAGAGAGAGAGAGAGAGAGCAGAGAAGAGGCTTTTGTGCTGGGGAGAAGGCACGTGCAGTGACAACCGCGAGCTCACCGGAATCGGTGAAACAAACTGCTGTTTTTACAGCATCCCGGTTGGTTCGGTGGGGGCGTTCCACGGTGAGTGCAAACACAGGCTGCACTATCCCCTGTGTTTGCCGCGGTTGTTCCTGGGTGCTTCGGCACGTTAAGAGCTTCTTCTAAAAGAGCAACACGGGTGTGAAATTGCGTCTTTTTCAAGATGTCATTCCACCCGTGCGTTTCTGGATGCGGTCGTTCCCTGTCACCAGCTGACGGTCACAATCGCTGCCTGACATGTCTGGGTATTCAACATGCCGAGGCAGCGTTTGTGGATAGTTCGTGTTCCCATTGCGGGAACATGACTATCTCGGCGCTAAGGTCGAGACTCGCCTACCTTCGGGAGGGTGGAGTCCCCTTACCTATGCCCCGATCTAGTGCTATCCCTGCCCAGCAGGATAGACCTACTTCGGCGAATAGCCAGGGTGACCTGAGGATCACGTTTAGGGCACACCCGCCGAGCCAGCCTCCGTGGGCCCCTAAACCCTCTGTAGTGCCGCAGCCGGTTGAGCTTTCGGAGGAAGTCGCTGGCCCCTCTCGAGGTGGTCCAACGGTGACCTTTGGAGCTCCAGCAGAGGATAGGATGTCGATCGCTGCATCGGAGGGGGAGTTTCAGTCCTCGGGGGATGAAGACCCGGCTGCGTTGCCTCCCTCTGGGAGAGTGGCGTTGTCCGAGACGGACCCCGAGCTGACGGCTATGCTTTCCCGGGCCGCCGAAAAGGTCGGGCTCGTGTGGAACCCTCCACCGTGTCCCGAGCCTTCTAGGCTGGATGATTGGTTTCTCGGGGCGGCTCGCGCTGGTTCTCAGCGTCCCGCCCCGGTGCCCTTCTTCCCGGAAGTGCATGAGGAGCTCACAAGGTCGTGGACGGCACCTTTTTCTGCCAGAAACCGGCCGAGTAGCTCCTCCCTCCTCACTACTCTCGACGGCGGGCCAGCCAAGGGGTACGTGGGGATCCCGCCGGTGGAACGGGCGGTCGCGATGCAACTGTGTCCGGCGTCCGCTTCCACCTGGCGCGGAGACCCACGCCACCCATCCAAGGCCTGTAAGTTCTCCTCCAGTCTAACTGGGAAGGCTTACAAGGCTTGTGGACAGGCTGCGTCCGCCTTGCATGCCATGGCGTTGCTCCAGGTGCACCAGGCCCAGGCACTCATGGACATGCACGAGGGTAGACCTGACCCAGAGCTCCTCCGGGAGCTCCGGACGGCGACGGACCTCGCCCTCCGGGCGACGAAAGTCACCGCCCGTTCCATTGGTCAGGCGATGTCCACTCTTGTGGTCCAGGAGCGACATCTCTGGCTCAACCTGGCCGATATGAGGGAGACTGATAAGTATCGGTTCCTGGACTCCCCCATTTCCCAGGTTGGGCTGTTCGGCGACGCGGTCGAGAGCTTTGCCCAGCAGTTCTCGACTGTCCAGAAGCAGACGGAGGCCATCAAACACATCCTGCCCCGGCGGTCAGCTGCTGCCCAGCCGCCGGCCGCAGCTCCTCCGCCTGCTCGTCGCCGAGGGCGGCCGCCCGCCGCCGCCCCCGCTCCCGCCCCAGCCCAGCAGCAGCCTCCACCAGGGCAACGGCGTGGAGCCGGCCGCGGGAAGGCCGTCCAGCCCGCTCAGGCCGCTGCCAAACCAGGTGGCAAGCGTCGTCGTAAGAGACCCTGAGACGGGCCACCCAGAGATGGAGGAGACAGCTCTTCAGGAGGTGGTGACAGCACCGCTCCTTCTCCCGCTGGAGGGCCGGGAGAGAATTTTATGTTCTTGTTTGGTTTCTGTTCCGCCACTGGCCTTCGGGCCAGTGGTACCCAAAACTTCAAAAAAAGAGCTGTTTCTAAAATCTCTGGGTGCCAAGAGAGCGCGCTTGGCGGTGTACGACGCTCCCATGCCTTGTCACCCTCCGGTGCCTCTCTTATCGCCAGCAGGGGGTGCTGGCTGTGTCCAGGACGCACACAAGAGGCCTCCGCACACTCGTGCACCCCCTCAGCGGAAGCAGGTAAGTGTTGCATTGCGCACTCAGACCCCACTTCGGGCCGCGATGCCGTCCGAGTCGGGTCCCTGCACTCCGCTGCGCTGCCCCGCTGCGGGTACGTCTGTGGTGCCGTTGGTCCCGCTGGTTCGGTCGCTGGGAGCCTGGTTAGCGCTCCCCAGCCCGTCCCGCTGGCTCATCCGTACTATCAGACTCGGCTATGCGATTCAGTTCGCTCGGCGGCCCCCCAAGTTCAGGGGCGTTCACTTCACCTCCGTGTCGAAGGAGGACGCCCCCGTGCTACGGGCGGAGATCGCAGTCCTACTGGCGAAGGACGCGATAGAGCCGGTCCCTCCAGCCGATATGAAGACAGGCTTCTACAGCCCGTACTTCATTGTACCCAAGAAAGGCGGCGGGTTACGGCCAATCTTGGACCTGCGGTTCTTGAATCGGTCCCTTCACAGGCTGCCGTTCAGAATGCTAACGCAGAAACGCATCTTCAGGTGCATCCGTCCCCAAGATTGGTTTGCAGCGATCGACCTGAAGGACGCGTACTTTCATGTCTCGATTCTCCCCCGACACAGACCGTTCCTACGCTTTGCGTTCGAGGGACGGGCATATCAGTACAGAGTCCTACCCTTCGGGCTGTCCCTGTCGCCCCGCGTCTTCACGAAGGTCGCGGAGGCGGCCATTGCTCCCATGAGAGAGCGTGGTGTTCGCATTCTCAACTACCTCGACGACTGGCTGATTCTGGCTCAGTCGAAGGCACAGTTGTGCGAACACAGGGACATGGTGCTCAGTCACCTCAGCCTGTTGGGACTTCAGGTCAACTGGGAAAAGAGCAAACTCTGCCCCGTGCAGAGGATCTCTTTTCTCGGTATGGAGTTGGACTCGGTCAATCTGACAGCGCGACTCACAGAGCAGCGCGTCCAGTCGGTGTTGAACTGCTTGAATTCGTTCAAATGCAGGACAGCGGTACCACTGAAACATTTTCAGAGGCTCCTGGGGCATATGGCATCCGCAGCCGCAGTGACGCCGCTCGGATTGCTTCATATGAGGCCGCTTCAACACTGGCTACACGACCGAGTCCCGAGATGGGCGTGGCAGAGCGGCTCATTCCGTGTCTCAGTAACACCGAAGTGTCGCCAAACCTTCAGTCCGTGGTTGGACCCTTCGTTCCTACGGGCAGGAGTTCCCCTAGAACAAGTGTCCAGGCATGCTGTGGTCTCCACGGATGCCTCATCCACCGGCTGGGGGGCCACGTACAACGGGCTTGCAGTTTCGGGTCTGTGGACGGGGCCTCAACTGCAATGGCATATCAATTGCCTCGAGTTGTTAGCAGTTCGTCTTGCGCTGGGCCGCCTCAAAGGGCCGCTACGAGGCAAGCACGTTCTGGTCCGTACGGACAACACTACGGCCGTTGCGTACATCAACAAACAGGGTGGTCTACGCTCCCGCCGCATGTCACAACTCGCCCGCCATCTCCTCCTCTGGAGTCAGAAGCATCTGAGGTCGCTTCGTGCCATTCATATCCCGGGCCTGCTCAATCGTGCAGCCGACGAGCTCTCACGACAGCAAGTGCTCCCAGGAGAGTGGAGACTCCATCCCCAGGTGGTCCAGCTGATCTGGAGTCGCTTCGGGACCGCACAGGTAGACCTGTTTGCCGCCCCGGACACGTCTCACTGCCAGTTGTTCTATTCCCTGACCGGGGGGACCCTCGGCTCGGATGCGCTGGCACACAGCTGGCCCCGGGGCCTACGCAAATATGCGTTTCCCCCAGTGAGCCTTCTTGCGCAGACACTGTGCAAGGTCAG
This sequence comes from Coreius guichenoti, assembly GCA_039654105.1. Classification (NCBI taxonomy): domain Eukaryota; kingdom Metazoa; phylum Chordata; class Actinopteri; order Cypriniformes; family Gobionidae; genus Coreius; species Coreius guichenoti. The sequence continues at coordinate 11,492,025 of CM077172.1, read as the reverse complement.
GGAGGACGAGGAGCAGGTCTTGCTAGTTGCGCCATACTGGCCCAACCGGACCTGGTTCCCGGAACTAGTGCTCCTCGCGACAGCACCTCCTTGGCCCATTCCTCTGAGGAAGGACCTCCTGACTCAGAGACGGGGCACCCTGTGGCACCCGCGTCCGGACCTCTGGAAACTCCATGTCTGGTCCCTGGACGGGACGCGGAGGTTCTAGGTGGCCTACCACAGGCTGTGGTAGACACCATCACTTCCGCCAGAGCCCCCTCTACGAGGCACCTCTACGCGTTGAAGTGGAACCTGTTCGTCGAGTGGTGTTCTTCTCGTCGAGAAGACCCCCGAAGATGTTCGATCGGCTCTGTGCTTTCCTTCCTGCAAGAAGGGTTGGAGCGAAGGCTGTCTCCCTCCACCCTCAAAGTGTATGTTGCCGCTATCGCCGCAAATCACAGCATGGTCGAAGGTAAGTCCCTAGGAAAGCACGATCTGGTCGTCAGGTTCCTGAGGGGGGCGAGGAGATTAAATCCGCCTCGCCCTCACTCTATACCCTCTTGGGACTTGCCCCTGGTGCTAACCGCATTACAGAGGGCTCCCTTTGAGCCTTTGCAGTCAGTAGAGTTAAAAATCCTGTCCTGGAAGACAGTACTCCTGACTGCATTGGCTTCCATCAAGAGGGTAGGGGACCTGCAGGCATTTTCGGCCGACGAATCGTGCCTGGAATTCGGGGCGGGTAACTCTCAGGTAATCCTGAGACCCCGGCCCGGATATGTGCCCAAGGTTCCCACCACTCCCTTTCGGGACCAGGTGGTGAACCTGCAAGCGCTGCCTTCGGAGGAGGCAGACCCAGCCCTGGCTTTTCTCTGTCCCGTTCGCGCTCTGCGGACTTACGTGGACAGAACGCAAAGCTTCAGGACCTCAGAACAGCTCTTCATCTGTTACGGAGGCCAGCAGAAGGGAAAGGCTGTCTCCAAGCAGAGGATGGCTCACTGGATAGTGGATGCCATCGCCTTGGCGTATGAAACCCAAGGCGTGCCCTGCCCGCTTGGGTTGAGGGCCCACTCCACTAGGAGTGTGGCCTCTTCCTGGGCGCTGGCACACGGCGCCTCGCTGACAGATATATGTAGAGCTGCGGGCTGGGCGACACCTAACACGTTCGCTAGATTCTATAGCCTCCGTGTAGAGCCGGTTTCTTCCCGTGTGCTCGCTTCAAATAGCCGGTAACACCGAAGTGCCCGTTCTAGTGTCGGCTTGCTGCGCCATTCCCCTCCTCATGGACCGGATACGTGCGCTGATATGCTCCAGTCGAGTTCCCCAGCACGGCGAACCCTGTTGAGTCCTCCGCAACCCGTGGCAGTCAGACGTGGCGGAGCGTCCGACGCCAGGTCTAACACTCGTATGCATTGGTGGAACTTGTGTTAGGCTGGGTATCCATATGTTGTGACCCCTACGGCGGTCCCATATGTGTATTCTTCCACGGTACGGCTCCCTACGGCGAGCCCGTGTCTTTCCCTTGGCAGAGCTCGCTCTGCCGTCTCTGTGCGGTGTAGTCTCCCGCCTGCATTGGCCGGGGCCACCCCTGGGACTTCCGTATGTTGTACTGCCCACGGCCAGTCCATACATGTATATTCCACATGATACCTCCCTACGTGTAGGATGTGGCTTCCGCAGCGGCCCCCCGGGGCACGCTTTCCCAGCGTTATCCAATACTCTGCTGAGTGGGTCTTGCGGAACAGCAGCAGTGACTCTCCCTGCGTAGGTTCCCCGCCCCGAACAGACGGGGGTCTGAGGGGCTTTCGCTGGGCGCTGGAAGTGGTAGTAACTGTGGCGTTTTCCATAGGGATCCCAATTCGTCGGTGACGTCCGACGTACGTCGAACGTGACCGACTGAAGGGGAACGTCTCGGTTACGTATGTAACCCTCGTTCCCTGAAGGAGGGAACGGAGACGTACGTCCCGTCGCCACAGTTGCTGTACCATCACTGCAGCGGCCGAGTCACTAGTTCGGCTCCTCAGTGAAAAACAAATGTGCGCTGCATCCGCTTCCGCTTTATACCCGCGATGCGGGGCGGAGCGCGAGATGCAAATCTCGCACGCCAATGGCCATTGGCCCGTTCTCTATACACTCGAAGCTGATAGGGGCTCCCAGAAGTGATCCCAATTCGTCGGTGACGTCCGACGTACGTCTCCGTTCCCTCCTTCAGGGAACGAGGGTTACATACGTAACCGAGACGTTTTTCAACATCACTTTTGCACCCTCAGTTAATATTGAAATAATGTTGAGATTTTAACCATAAATCAACGGTAATAGCATTGATTCAACATTACAAAGTGATATTTTTTTCAAGAGCTCTTTGGCACTGTTGAGATTTCAACCACAAATCAATGATAATACCATTGATTCAACATTACAGAATATCATTGAATCAACATTATGAACTGATGTTAGTTCAGTATCACGTTTGCACCCGCATTTAATGTTGAATCAATGGTGAAATAAAAATGATAATGGTAATGCTATTGAATCAACATTACACTATGATGGATTCTACATCACTGATGTTGAATAAATATTGAAATTAACAAAAATAATCAATGGTAATATTGTTGAATCAACATTACGCTATGATGGATTCTACATCACTGATGTTGAATCAACACTGAAATTAACAAAAATAATCTTTGGCAATATTGTTTGACCAATGTTACAATGTGATGTTGATTCTAGATCCCTTTTGTTGAAACTGAAAATGACAACATATAACAATGTTGCCATCTGATGTACCAAGTTAATGTTTAAACATTAATATTTCAACTACACTTCAAATGGACCATTTCAAATTTGGAGAAAACCTTTTAAAATATAAATGACACCTTCTCAGCAGTTGAGGCAATTTATTTTATTTAACAGTTTACCACAATCAGTGACAAAAAAAGATAGGGGGAAGAAAGGGGGAAAAGGGGGAAAGGGGGAAAAATAGGACATAAGCATTACAATCTTTAAAAATAAAATTAGTTTCAGAAGTCTGATGTCATTATAACTACAGGTGGTCCAACGGTTCAGGTTTTAAAAATCTGGCTTGCATCAGACTACTGCCTCTTTTCCTTTGGGTTCTCTGAAATCTGAAAAAGAAAGCATGATATTGTCAATACAGTTGTCATACATATAGTCACATTCAAGAATGTTAATATACTAATCACAATATGATTCACTTAAAAAAAAAAAAAAAAAAGTTGCTCAACACAAAATATTCAGACTATGATTATAGTACCGTTAAATTCTGTATATTTATTCTAGTTTTCTAAAATCTATTAATGCTTCTATATCAAAAGAAAGTGCGTCTGATTTTTCCCACTGAGTTTATCGCCAGCCTTAATTAAACACACCTGAAGCAGCTAATCAAGGTCATTAGGATCAATGAAAACTTCAGGCAGGTGTGTTGAGCTAAACGTAGAGGAATAAACACCTCTGAGCTATGACCATAGACCATTACATAAATCTCAGTTCATTTTCTGTGAAACTACATAGCATTCAAATAACAAGTTAATCTCGAAGAATAAAAGAGCTTAGGTTTTTTAAACAAAAAATTATTTAAAGGGATAGTTCACCCTGAAATGAAAATTGTCATTTACTCACCCTCAAGTTGTTCCAAACCCGTATGAGTGTCTTTCTTCTGCTGAACACAAAAGATGATATTTTAACAAATGTTGGTAACCACACAGTTTATGGTAGCCATTGATTTCTACTATGGATGTCAATGGCTCCCATCACCTGTCTGGTTGCCAACATTCATTAAAATATCTCCTTTTGTGTTCAGCAGAAGAAAGACACTCATACAGATTTGGAACAACTTGAGGGTGAGTAAATGACAATTTTTATTTTGGAGTGGACTATCCCTTTAAAGCTGCAGATTCACCTTACGTACACCTTAATCTCTTTAAATATCACAAAATAGCCATGTCAGTCACTTTCTCAAACACAAGACGTTTTTTATATTTTGTGTTTCAGTGGAAACAGGCTAAACTGAACAGAGATCAGTTATATTCCCTAAATTGAATAGTGATTCAGGAATATGAATAATTACATGATTAGTAATTAAGGGAGCAGGAGATAAGGCACAGGTCAGGTGATTATGCTGTCGACAATAACTCAATGTATAATCAATGTCAGCATTATCATGAGGGTGCTTCTCATTTTTTAAATTGTCCATCTTCATCTTCTTTCACTCCTACTAAAGGAGCAATGTGCTCTGCAAGCACTGATGGATGAAGACATGGGCTGTGTGTGCAGTGTGACATTCATATCTCTTGCACTTCAAGAAATCTGTTAAATGATGTTATAACTTTATTCAGGAATTTCCCAATAAACATCACTAAAGCAAGATGCATTTTTTAAGAATGTAGAAAAATGTTTCTAATTACAGTCAGTAACAATACAAATCAAACGCAAATAACAAGCACGCAAAATAAAGGAACAGAGAAATAATAAGGTGGATGGAGCATTGTTTGAAATTGTACAAGAAAAGTCATGTACGTCAGGTGGTTCAACACACTACACTGTATAGAATGCACCTGTGTTTTCTCTCTAATGAAGAAGCATCAATTAGGCTATTAAGAAAGTATACATGCTAAACCAAAATGGGCGTTTAACAATCAATGGCCAATTTCAAACTACAATAGATGTTTTTCAACCATTTTTCAACAGACTTGCTAAACTCATGAAGGCCCACCCCTAAACCAAGCCCCCCGTGGATTAGAGCAAATCAGGTAAAGTGATTGAAAATGCCCATCGTGGTTTGAAAACGCCCCACTGATTGGGAAACACCCACTAGTGTTCTGCAGAGATACACACCTGCATGATCTTGTGCTCATCAACTACAAATCACTGTTAGTTCAATGTCACTGTCTCCACCCATGTGTGCTGTCGACTTTCATCACAATTTCAATGCTGATCCAACATACTTTAAGCATTGAAATGTCAATCTCAACCAAAATGATGGTTTGGATCAAAACTCAACATTGTATCAATGTTACCATGCTGTCTGAGAAAAGACTGGATGTGCTCAACAATGAGTTGCCTTCTCCTGTTGTGCTCCTCACTGTGCCATGCACCACCTCTTCTCTCTGGGCGAGCCTCAGCATAATATTTAGCCACCCGGGACACACGGTCTTTGCTGATGCCTGTGAAAGTAAATTGTTTAGATTGAAATAAAAAGAATTACTCACAACTAACTTGCTATTACATACTCTATAAAACAGATTATTAAAATTGTAATACCCAAAACATTGTTTCATTTGATTACTTTGAAATTAAGATATTGCTAATTATTCTACATTAAGTGAATGTATGCTTAATGTTAGTGTCTGTACTTCCATTAGGAAGAAAAATTTATGTTAAAAGTATCACATTCTCACTGATATGTGATGATAATGAATTTCTCTGAATTGCATTGAATTCAGTTCCACTTCCTGTAATTCCAATTCAAATTCAATTCAACATCCTGTAGGGTGAAGTCCATTCAAATTCATTCATTGAACTGAATTAAATTCTGAAATTCTGAATTTTGCACAGCCCTGGCAGGGGTCAGGAACCTCTTTTGCATCAGTATTAGTATTATTATCAGTACTTTCCATGTCATGTTAGCATGCTTGTTTACAGCAAAAAACTCTTTGTCGCAAGGGAGAAACCTACAAAATGGTATTAAACTAGGCAATTCTGAAATGAAAATTGTACTCACCATACACTTTAATGAAGGTCGCCTTGCAAACGGGCACCTTCTCCGGGTGACTGCTGCACAAAAGACTGTACTTGACTGATATGTTCCGGTCTTTTCATTTGTTTACGTCCAGGACTTTCAGACGCTGCCTTTTCACTTGCATTATGTCCAGGAGATGAAGTACTTGTTTGGTCTTTCATAAAACTTGTTGAAATTCATCATCAGGTCGAATTCTGATTGGTCGAGAGGACATATCGCATTTAGGCTAAAAACAGGTTCGGCGCTTATAGTGGTTTGGAAAGAAGCTGCATCTTGCAGTACATTTTAAACAAGGAAATATAGCGATTTGGCATGAACCATTGATGGAGCAGAGAATAGGTTCAGTACACAGCAAAATGTAATGACGAACTCTTTTTTTTTTTTTAAATTTTGGCATATATATATATATACATACATACATACATACATACATATATATATATATATATATATATATATATATATACACACACACACACACATACATACAGTGGGGAGAACAAGTATTTGATACACTGCCGATTTTGCAGGTTTTCCTACTTACAAAGCATGTAGAGGTCTGTAATTTTTATCATAGGTACACTTCAGCTGTGAGAGACGGAATCTAAAACAAAACTCCAGAAAATCACATTGTATGATTTTTAAATAATTAATTTGCATTTTATTGCATGACATAAGTATTTGATCACCTACCAACCAGTAAGAATTCCGGCTCTCACAGACCTGTTAGTTTTTCTTTAAGAAGCCCTCCTGTTCTCCACTCATTACCTGTATTAACTGCACCTGTTTGAACTTGTTACCTGTATAAAAGACACCTGTCCACACACTCAATCAAACAGACTCCAACCTCTCCACAATGGCCAAGACCAGAGAGCTGTGTAAGGACATCAGGGATAAAATTGATGTAGACCTGCACAAGGCTGGGATGGGCTACAGGACAATAGGCAAGCAGCTTGGTGAGAAGGCAACAATTGTTGGCGCAATTATTAGAAAATGGAAGAAGGTCAAGATGACGGTCAATCTCCCTCGGTCTGGGGCTCCATGCAAGATCTCACCTTGTGGGGCATCAATGATCATGAGGAAGGTGAGGGATCAGCCCAGAACTACACGGCAGGACCTGGTCAATGACCTGAAGAGAGCTGGGACCACAGTCTCAAAGAAAACCCTTAGTAACACACTATTAAAATCCTGCAGCGCACGCAAGGTCCCCCTGCTCAAGCCAGTGCATGTCCAGGCCCGTCTGAAGTTTGCCAATGACCATCTGGATGATCCAGAGGAGGAATGGGAGAAGGTCATGTGGTCTGATGAGACAAAAATAGAGCTTTTTGGTCTAAACTCCACTCGCCGTGTTTGGAGGAAGAAGAAGGATGAGTACAACCCCAAGAACACCATCCCAACCGTGAAGCATGGAGGTAGAAACATCATTCTTTGGGGATGCTTTTCTGCAAAGGGGACAGGACGACTGCACCGTATTGAGGGGAGGATGGATGGGGCCATGTATCGCGAGATCTTGGCCAACAACCTCCTTCCCTCAGTAAGAGCATTGAAGATGGGTCGTGGCTGGGTCTTCCAGCATGACAACGACCCGAAACACACAGCCAGGGCAACTAGGGAGTGGCTCCGTAAGAAGCATCTCAAGGTCCTGGAGTGGCCTAGCCAGTCTCCAGACCTGAACCCAATAGAAAATCTTTGGAGGGAGCTGAAAGCCCGTATTGCCCAGCGACAGCCCCAAAACCTGAAGAATCTGGAGAAGGTCTGTATGGAGGAGTAGGCCAAAATCCCTGCTGCAGTGTGTGCAAACCTGGTCAAGAACTACAGGAAACGTATGATCTCTGTAATTGCAAACAAAGGTTTCTGTACCAAATATTAAGTTCTGCTTTTCTGAGGTATCAAATACTTATGTCATGCAATAAAATGCAAATTAATTACTTAATCATACAATGTGATTTTCTGGATTTTTGTTTTAGATTCCATCACTCACAGTTGAAGAGTACCTCTGATAAAAATTACAGACTTCTACATGCTTTGTAAGTGGGCAAACCTGCAAAATCGGCAGTGTATCAAATACTTGTTCTCCCCACTGTGTGTGTGTGTGTGTGTGTATTGTCGCTCTTGACTACGGGAAGAGAGGAGAACAGACACGAAATGCAGTGAAGTGTCGCCCAGGGGTGTTTTTATTCTTCCAAAACAGTGTCAATGCAATCAAACTCAGTCTCCATGGTTTAGTGCCAGTGAAGTGCTTTGTAGTGTGGGGTGCAGTTCCTCCTTGCCCCGTGAAGAGAGGGAAGCTTTAGCCGGCTCAGCTGGATGATCCACACTCCCTTGGTCTCTGAGTGGACGACCACGTCATCCAGGTAGCCTGCATAAGCCTGGTGTGGTCGGAGCACCTGGTTCATCAGTCGTTGGAAGGTCGCTGGTGCCCCATGCAGGCCGAAAGGTAGGACCCGGTAATGCCAGTGCCCGGATGGAGTGCTAAAAGCGGTTTTCTCTTTTGCAGACGGAGAGAGGGGGACCTGCCAGTAACCTTTTGTTAAGTCCAGCATGGAGATATACCTGGCCCTACCGAGGCGTTCGATGAGCTCATCGACCCGAGGCATGGGGTAGCTGTCAAACTCTGACACTTCATTTAGCTTCCGGAAGTCGTTACAGAATCGAAAGGTGCCATCCGGCTTAGGGACTAGGACAATCGGGCTGGACCATGGGCTGGAGGAGGGCTCGACGACGCCTAGCTGGAGCATCTTTTCCACTTCCTCCTCAATGGCTTGCCGACGAGACCCTGGAACCCGGTAGGGCCGCTGCCGGACTGTGATGCCCGGAGGAGTTCGAATGCCATGCGGCAAGACGGAGGTGCGTCCCGGATAACTGGAAAACACATCCCGGAAGCTTCTGACCAGGGCATCCAGGTCCTTCTTTTGGTGTGGACTGAGCTGGGGGTTCATGTCCACCACAGTCTCCACCTTGTCTGCTGACAGAGCTACGGCTGGCCGTTCCGGGACCCACCACTTTAATAGATTAATGTGGTATACCTGCTCACTCCTTCTTCTTCCAGGCTGGCGTAGCTTATAATTTACAGGGCCGACTTGCTCAACGACTGTGTAGGGGCCCTTCCAGGATGCCAGAAATTTGCAGGCCACATTCGGTACCAGAACCAGGACCTGATCTCCAGGAAGGAACTCCCGAGGCTGCGCTGGTCGATCATAGAGTCGCTGCTGGGTACGTTGGGCTTCAAGCAGGTGTTCCTTGACCAGGGGCATTATTCGATCAATTCTCTCTCTCATTTCTTGAACATGTTCCACTAGCGAGCGGTGGGGGGAGGGTTGTTGTTCCCAGGCCTCTTTGGCGACGTCCAGCAGCCCACGGGGTTGTCGCCGGAACAGCAACTCAAACGGAGTAAAGCCAGTGGAAGCTTGGGGCACCTCTCGTATCCCAAAGAGCACATAGGGGATCATTCGGTCCCAATCGCGTCCATCTTCAGTTGCCACTCGCTTTAACATCCGCTTGAGGGTCTGGTTGAAGCGTTCTACCAGACCATCTGTCTGGGGGTGGTATACTGACGTGCGGAGGTGTTTCACTTGTAGTAACTTACACAGATCAGCCATGACCCGGGAGACGAAGGGAGTGCCTTAGTCCGTCAGGATTTCCGATGGAATCCCCACCCGGCTGCATAGAACAAACAACTCCTGGGCTATAGTGGCGGCCGTGGCCTGTCGAAGGGGAACGGCCTCAGGATAACGAGTGGCATAATCCACCAGAACCAGAATGTATTCGTGGCCTCGTGCCGACTGCGGCAGCGGTCCCACGATGTCCATCCCGATGCGTGAGAACGGGACTTCGATTACTGGTAGCGGAATCAAGGGGGCGGGGGCCGGTCTCCGCGGAGCCGTTAGTTGGCACACTGCACAGGACTGGCAAAACCGTTTCACCTCCGCATTCATGCCCGGCCAATGGAAGTGATCCTTTATCCGCTGCAACGTGTTATCTGCTGCGAGGTGGCCGGCCAGCGGATGGGAGTGAGCTAGGTGGAGGACCATCTCGGTTTTACTACGTGGGAGTACCAGCAGATCCTTTAGCTCCCCCCGTCTTTCGGCTACACAGTACAACAGGTCATTCTTTACAATGAAATGTGGAGAGGGGTGCGGAGGTGGCTGGCGTTCAGCGCCATTGACCACCCTGGCCTGTGGCCAGCAGTGTTTCAAGCGCTCGTCCTCTCGTTGTTCTCTTCCTAGAGACCCGCTCCCTGTGATTTGCTGGAAAAGATCAGAGAAAACCTCAAGATTCGTCTGGGAAGACTCACCTGCTCTCTCACTTTCGGACGCAAGGTAAGCCTGACGAGCTCTCATTTTCCGGGGTCGGCCTCCTCCCCTCCGGCGCCCAGGGTTGTCGCGACCTCTTAGGAGCTGCTCCAAGCCTGGCCAGTCCCGTCCCAGCAAGACCGGTACCGGCAGGTCCTTCAAGACCCCGACCTCAACCATCCAGGTTCCTGGGGAAGCAGAGATTGAGACGGTTTGGGCTGGCACATACCTCTTGTCCCCATGGACACAGGTGATTGGAAGGAGGGACCTGCCCGGTTTTGTGGTTCCCAGCAGCTGGGGTTGAATGAGGCTGACACTGCTGCCCGTGTCCAACACGGCTCGGACTCGGCGGCCGTTCACCCGGACCTCCTCCTCTGGGGCCCCGACGGGGACGTTATGATGCACAATACACCCCGCCATCCAGACCCGGGCCTCCGGCGGATTCGGGTCAGTCGGCATGGGCTCATCCTGTTCAGGTGCTTGAGAGGGGCCCACCAGGCTCCCCAACTTGTGGGGGCTGTTCATGCCTCACCGTTCTCCAGTGCCTCTACGGGGAAAGAAGGCGGCTCTCTCTCCCGATTCCCTTGCCGCTGCAGCCTCAGACAGCTCCACCGCTTCCACCAACTCAGGTACTGTGTGTGGATTTTGGAGCCCGACAGTGCGCCGATGGGGGCGGGGTAGTGCACGTAGCAGTCTATCTACGGTGACCTTCTCGATCACATCAGTCACAGTGACCCCGTCTGATTCTAACCACAGTTTAATGAGTCGGCTCAGTTGGGCCGCTTGAATGCGGATGGGTATCCGCGCATCATAAACCCAATCGTGGACCTTCTGAGCCGCGCAGACTGGGGAGAGGCCTACCTGAGCCAGGATCTGTTTCTTCAAAAAACCATAATCATTCAGGTGAGATGGGGGAAGAGAAAAATAAACTCGTTGGGGTTCCCCGGTGAGGAGGGGGGCTAATTTCGTTATCCATTCCCCTTGTTCCCAACCTTCTCTCCTTGCAACCACCTCGAACGTGTGCAAAAAAACTTCTGGGTCGTCCTGTTCCGTCATCTTTGAAAGGGTCATGGATTGCCCTGGAGGTCGGACATCAGCCAACAGGGTCCTGGTGTAGTGTGCACGAAGCCGCACCATTTCATCTGCCACCTGGTTTTGTCGTGCCACCAGCCGTTCTGACAACTGTTGTTGACGGACTGACACTTCAGCGAGATGCCGGATTACATCCCCTACACTAGGGAGAGAAGTGGCCTCACCGGGGTCCTCGTGTCTGGTGTCTCCTGCCCGCATTCTCCACCAATGTCGCTCTTGACTACGGGAAGAGAGGAGAACAGACATGAAATGCAGTAAAGTGTCGCCCAGGGGGATTTTTTTTCTTCCAAAACAGTGTCAATGCAATCAAACTCAGTCTCCGTGGTTTAGTGCCAGTGAAGTGCTTTGTAGTGTGGGGTGCAGTTCCTCCTTGCCCCGTGAAGAGAGGGAAGCTTTAGCCGGCTCAGCTGGGTGATCCACACTCCCTTGGAACTAAGTCAGTCGCTCTCTAGGCAAAAAGGAAGAGACACAGAGGTTAGACGTGCACCGTGTGAAAGTCAAAGCAGCTCCCCCTTTGTTCCTCCTGGCTGGAGCTTTTATCTGCCTCTGGGTGATTGCCTCATGGCCGTCAGCTGGGACCTGCCAGGTGTTGCCCTAATTAGCATTGCCATGGGTGACGAGTAGGGAGCCAGCACTAGCTTGTCACTATATATATATATATATATATATATATATATTCAGGCATAACGTTATTCCTAATATTGTGTTGGTCCCCCTTTTGCTGCCAAAACAGCCCTGACCCATCGAGGCATGGACTCCACTAGACCCCTGAAGGTGTGCTGTGGTATCTGGCACCAAGATGTTAGCAGCAGATCCTTTAAGTCCTGTAAGTTGCGAGGTGGGGCCTCCATGGACCGGACTTGTTTGTTCAGCACATCCCACAGATGCTCGACTGGATTGAGATCTGGGGAATTTGTCGACACCTCAAACTCGTTGTTGTGCTCCTCAAACCATTCCTGAACCAGTTTTGCTTTGTGGCAGGGTGCATTATCCTGCTGAAAGAGGCCACAGCCACCAGGGAATACCGTTTCCATGAAAGGATGTACATGGTCTGCAACAATGCTATGGTAGGTGGTACGTGTCAATGTAACATCCACATGGATGGCAGGACCCAAGGTTTCCCAGCAGAACATTGCCCAAAGCATCACACTGCCTCCGCCGGCTTGCCTTCTTCCCATAGTGCATACTGGTACCATGTGTTCCCTGGGTAAGCGATGTACACGTACCCGGCCATCCAGGTGATGTAAAAGAAAACGTGATTCATCAGACCAGGCCACCTTCTTCCATTGCTCCGTGGTCCAGTTCTGGTGGTCATGTGCCCACTGTTGGCGCCTTTGGTGGTGGACAAGGGTCAGCATGGGCACCCTGACTGGTCTGTGGCTATGCAGCCCCATACACAAAAACTGTGATGCACTGTGTATTCTGACACCTTCCTATCAGAACCAGCATTAACTTCTTAAGCAATTTGAGCTACAGTAGCTCGTCTGTTTGATCGGACCACACAGGTCAGCCTTCGCTCCCCGCGTGCATCAGTGAGCCATGGCCGCACATGACCCTGTCGCCGGTTCACCACTGTTCCTTCCTTGGACCCCTTTTGATAGATACTGACCACTGCAGACTGGGAACACCCCACACGAGCTGCAGTTTTGGAGATGCTCTGACCCAGTCGTCTAGCCATCACAATTTGGCCCTTGTCAAACTCGCTCAAATCCTTATGCTTGCCCATTTTTCCTGCTTCTAACACATCAACTTTGAGGACAAAATGTTCACTTGCTGCCTAATATATCCCACCCACTAACAGGTGCCGTGATGAAGAGATAATCAGTGTTATTCACTTCACCTGTCAGTGGTCATAATGTTATGCCTGATCGGTGTATATATATACCATTTATTATATTTTTATTTTATTATATCGATTTCATTTTATACAATGATATTAAATATAAGAATAGAGGGATATAATACTGTCAGTGTTTCAATCCTGTATGACTTTCTTTCCTGCAGAGAGCACAAAAGGGATTATTCAGGAGACCAGGGACAGACGTCACCATTAGCTTACATTATTTGGATAAAGAAGCTTGGACATGTTATATAACTCCTTTGGTGTTCCATGCAATACAATAAGCCATGAAAGAGCTTCATTTGTAGTAGCCACCCCTTTAAGGCTCTAAAATGTAAACTGGTGGCTGTGTTTTGCAGTGTAGATGCTGTCATGCATGTTTTATGTTTTCTTGCTTACAAAGTAGGCAGAATGTCTGAGCCTCTGTATCAGTATAAAGAAAGTGGATGGTGTTTTACAGTTTTCTGCCAAAAGAACAGAGCACATGCATGCAGTATAAACACCTCTCAGAACACACCAATTATAAACGACTTGTGCACGGCCACATTCTAAACAGTACCCCCTAGAAAATAATATTAAGCACTATCACACAAGCAAGAGTGCTGTGATTTGGCCTTTCACACTGCACACTAAACTTAACTTCAGTTTGTCAGCCCTGATCAATTTGAGTAAAGGAGTCGTGGGTGAACAGGGGTTCCTGCTGTAAGCTTTGTTCCTACTAATTATGTTCCACTCTTTTTTTTACTCAGCTACTCAGTTTCCACCCTCCAATGGAACAACCACCCCGTGAAGAGCACAGCCTCTTCTGTTTTCCCTTTGGAGAAGAGAGTAGATAGATACCCTTCAGGGGGTCAAACTTCAACTGCTCTTGCGCCAAACTGCAGTCAAATAAATGCCAAAAGATTCAAACTGGAAGCTCTTCACGACAGAAAGGAACAACTGGGTGAACCTGCCCATGTCATATTTCACCCCAAAAGGGAAACAAAGAGAAACGTATTAATTAAATTACATAATTCTTTTTGCATTGTGTCATTCAATTAAGTCATTTTCATCCCATTTTTATTACTATAAGACATATTAAAAAAATAATAAATTAAATATTTAAATTGTATTTGTATATTATGGTGTGTATTTGTTGTACTGCCTTTAAGCTAATTTAATTTGAAAATCATTGTATCGTAGTGATTCTCTCTAGATTTTCATCAATACAGTAAAAATAAATAAATAAATAAAATAATGGAATAAAATTGGAATTAAAATAATAGGAATCTAATTAGAATCACCAAATGCGAATTAAAGGAGTCCTATTATGCCCTTTTACGAAGTCTTGATTTAGTTTTTTGGGTGTACTGGCATATGCTTTCATGCTTGTTCAAAAAACATTATTTTTCACATATCTTACATTATTACAGCACCTCTCTCCCCAGTCGGGCTCGAACTGTGATTGGTTAGCTGGCCCAGTGTGTTGTGATTGGCACCGCTTAGCAGAGAGGCGCTTGTTCGGGAAATGTCACGCCCTTACCATAACTGCGAGTTTCATCCGCTCAGGTGTAAATAGTAAGGATGCCTCAAACCAATTCAAGCCTGATTCAGACTTAAGAATGTTAAACAAGAGGATCGTCCAGAACGGATTTCATGCACAGACTTTGCAAGCAAGTATTTCACAGGACGTTTCAGAGTGGCATGGGTTTTTTTTTTTTTTGGTCATTTCCTTATACATTTTAAATACGAAGTTATACACCATTTAATCATGATACTTGGAAAACTATGGTAATACAAACAGTAATCGATCACAAAACCAAGGTTAATTTTCCTAAGGGGCGGTGAACAGCCTTACAAAAGCGAGAGCTTACAAACGCTACAGTAAACAATATATTAACACTAATGTTGGCTAACAGCTTTGCCCTTTGTTTACATCGTAACAACAACATAAAACTTGTAATTGGAACTGTTAATAGAAAACGTAACTACAAATAATACATGCTTACAAGTTGTGAACCACAAACAACAGATTGCCCCAGATAGGGATGGGACGGATTATAGATTATAAATTATCACGATTATCAGTATTATCACGGTTTTGTTAAAATTAGATTAAATTGTTCAAAAAGAACTGATGCACACACTGAAAACATTTCAACAAGTTTTATATTTGAAAATCAACAAACAACAAATAAATCAAGCAGCTCTATGAACTTTAAGCAAGATTCTATTCTGTGGCATTTTCTTCCTTATAATGACCGTCGTCAATAGCAACGCATAACGCATAGCGCACATCCATGCATCACAATGGACGCACTCTCTCATTTCAGCAATGCAATTTGCCAATTTGCAATTTGCGTCTCCATTTTTGATTGTATTGAAAATGAAATTAGAGGACTTTACTATTAATACAGATATAATATTGTTGTGATCATCTTGTCTGGACGATTGTTATGTACGCTGTACAAAATGGATTTATAAACCGGTCAGATGTAAAACATTAATCTCATAATCCCGTAATTATTTATGTGGTAAAAAAAAAAAAAAAAAAATCTGTGTAATAAGTGTACAATGAATATACATTATTATCCCTTAAATGTCACCCTTAATAGTCTTTGAACTTGTTCGTTCGTCTTTGGCTCAAAGCCACTTGCTGCGAACTTTTTTTCGCGGAAGCTTCACGTTAATTTCAAGTGAGTGAGATAAAATATTTCAACTAATTTTGTGTCCAATTATTTCCCAGACGTAATAAATAAAGAATTTCCAAGGCACTCGGATGGTGTTGAAAAAGTTAAAAAGCCTTTAATTCATCCTGGCTTATTCATTTAAAAACAGGTAACAAGTACACCTACGCGTTGCGGCTTACAAGCCTTCGTCAGGGTGTGAGTAACAAACACAATCTCAAGTTCATTATAAGCAGCAATTAATTAGTCTTATTACAATTATTTTTTATTATATTATTTCCCAGACGTAGTTTTGGTATTGAGGTCAACGTTAACTTGCCTTGCGTTCGCTATACAACAGTGGGTGATGATCACGAAGACGACTCTGCAGATTTGAAGTGTTTCATCCTATTGCAGCGACTTTCGTTTTGCATGTTCTGCAGACAGGGTGACCATCCTTGATTAAGTTTCCCTCAGGACTTTTGTAAAAGCCAAAATATGACCACACCTCAGATTTGGTCCTTTTAGAAGGCTGAAAAATCTCCAGAGTGCTGTCACTGCCTTCCGCCATTTCTTCTCATTCAAAAAACAACATTGCTCGCTGCACCTGCGCCAGACTGATGCTGGCTGGATAGGATTTACCGCGAGTTTTCAAAATTGCGATAATTAAACACGGTTTTAATGATAATTAATTTTTAAACGATAATACTAACCGTCAGTACATTTTAACGTGGTTAATCGTGAAACCGGTAATCGTCCCATCCCTAGTCCCAACAAAGTGGGAACTGTTCCATTTCAGGAGAAGCTTTTGTGCGTAGCCTGCATTGGACTCTCTTAGTTTCTGGAAGCTGTTCTCCGTAAAATGTGTAGCACACAGATACATGTTGGGGTTATAATGTTCAGGAACAGTGTTTAAAATATATTTAAACCACTCTAAGTTTGTCAGCCTTAGGAAGGTCAAACAAATGAGTTTTGGAAACGGGGTGGGAAAAAAAACAGAGTCTCTTAGACATAGCAGCACCCCTTTTTTGTGTTTTCCGTGGGCGGGGATTATTTAAATGAACACTGTCACTTCATAAAGCCCAGAAAAATGCAATGTAGTCCAAACGAGTCGTTCGTCTTTTAGTGCATCAAATATTCTTGTCATCAAAACAAACAGAACTTTCTACTCACTCAGAAGCAAAAGCATGAATTCTAAAAGCTTGTGTCATCATTGTAAGGAACACATTATGACCATTGTCACTTTACTAATGGTTATGGACAACTGAAGCCAGACATCCTTTATTTAAAATACATGGGATGACGTATCCAATGTGTAAAAGGTCATACACATACACAGTGATCTGCGCTGAAAATGGTTTCTAAATTAGGTTCTATATCAGCCAATGTAATATGCCATGATCCTAGGTTGGAAAGTTTATTTCCTTGCAATGCAAGCAGTCATAGTGTCATGATAAAGTCATACAAAAAATTACCTTCAAAATATACATGTACAACTTAACCTATCATCCTGTCACTCTCACTATATACATACTGTATATAGTTTATATTATAGTTATATATTTCCCTACATACAATATTAACACTATTCTTGAGTGCTGTTCGTTGTACCATACAATATCTCCCCACTTCAATGGATTCCACATTGCAGATAATAACTCGCATGCCGATGGTAACCTCAGATTTTTTTTCCCTCTATCCAAAATGGGAAATGATATTTCTAAATGACATTCAGAGAAGGGGGGTTCAACTGCTGCAATTTTAGCTGCTGTTCCATGAGGGCAAATGAAATGTCAAAAGAATCTCATTTAGACTAAAGCATCGGTGCTGATAAGGGAAGTCCTTCTCATAGAATTTCCTAATAAATTAAAACATTTTTGAATAATCCAGCCTGGCTTCGTCCCTCTGGATTGCTTTATGATCCTTAAAAAGTCATCAGTCTCTCGCAACACTCAGTTCATTCATTACCACACTGAATAGATGGATTATTAGAATGGATTCTTTTTCTGCAGATAATGAAAAACCTTGATTGTTTACGGACTCACTTGACAGGCTTCCCCCACTATTCAAAAGAGTTGAATGATCAAATGTTTGAAGACTTTAGCCGGCCATATCGACTCATTAATCGGCCAGATGACACATGATTACGGCCAAGTCCAAGCGATGATAAGACATTAGCAAAATAAATCAGAGGAATGGCAGACGGTCGGGAAAAGGGAGCTGAATAAACCCTTAATGTAATGCTATAATGCAGAAGCCAACTGCCTTGTTCTCGCACAGGCGCTTCAGTCACTCATCTACAGGATATTGTTGGTACATTTCATGCTCTGATTACATTAACATGGCTCTTAGACCGAAGGCCAATGTTTAAACATTTGCACCAGGACAATAACATTTGCTCTCCCTCTATTTTAACAATGTTGCCTATGCTACCATGTTAAAAGAAATAACTGTCATCTGTCTACCACTGTGTCCAACTGAGCCTTAAACACTATTAATAAGGGATTTTATTTGTTTAAACGTGTAAACAGCATGCAAGTTACAGTTATTAACACAAATCCCATTGAAAGACTTCAAAATGTGACACTAAAATGTTATATATGTAATTAAGGGAACAAATTAATAAAGAAGAGTATAATATCTGACGCTGCTTGATGTAATTTTGTTTGCACATAAACACTACTGTTCAAAAGTTTGGGATCGATAGACCTTTTTAAAGAAATTAATACTTTTATTCACCAAAGATGCATTAAATTGATCGTGACAGTAAAAAATTATTTATAACGTTGCAAAAGAGTTCTATTTTAAAATAAATATTGAGCTTTTGAATTTTCTATTCATCAAAGAATCCTGTGCTGCTTAATATTTCCACAAAAAATATTGTGGTTTTCAATGGTTATAATAATAAGAAATGTTTCTTGAGCAGCAAATCAGCATGTAAGAATGATTTCTGAAGGATCACATGACTGAAGACTGGAGTAATGATGCTGATTCAGCTTATGTATTAAATATATTATTATTATAAATAGGCTACTGAAATATATAGACTGCTCAAATAAATGCAGCCTTGGTGAGCGTAAGAGACTTCTTTCAACAGTATTAACAAATCTTACAGATCAAAAAAAAAAAAAAACGGTTATTTTTAGACTCTAAACTCTTAGATTAGATTAAAATAATTATTTACTATATAATTATGTAAACTAGTAAACAAAACCATATATATATTATTGCAAAAATCTTACAGTTGTAAAAGCTCATGTTAATAAGTAGTGCTGCCACAAATGTTTATATGACATTGTTCTTTCAGACGAATAAAATCGGAGTTATATTAAAAAAGTCCTGGCTAATGCAAGCATTATAATGGCAGTGAATTGTTGCCTTGTTTATGAAGTCCATAAAAGTGCATCTATCCATCATATAACTGCTCCACATGGCTACAGGGGTTAATAAAGGCCTTCTGAAGCGAAGTGGCGCGTTTGTGTAAGAAAATTATCCATATTTAAAACTTTATAAACTAAAATAACTAGCTTCCGGCAGTCAGTTACTCTTTCGCCGTAAATCAATGGGTACGGCAATCCGCCGGAAGTTAGTTATTTTAGGTTATAAAGTTTTAAATATGGATATTTTTCTTACACAAACGCGCCACTTCGCTAATTTTCATTTTTGGGTGAACTAACCCTTTAATACACTTTCAATAAACTCCAGGAAAGACTTCACCACAAACAATATCAAATAATTCAATAAAAACAACTGCTGGGGGGGAAACACCTCCTGTTGCACTCCAGACAATTCAATTCAAAAGCCACCTACTGAGAGCAGCATTATAATATTTGATCACAATCTACATAATGATGACTGACAGCTTCCAAACGGATATAGTCACTGATGCTTTCAACAATAAAACTGAAATCTAATTTTTATTAAATGGAAGCAGCCAACAATGGGTTTCAGCTTTTAAATGTACACAGGCTGACAGCATAAATCAGTATAACCTTATAGAGAAGCTTTTTTTTTTTTTGTGGGTTTATTTGTGTAATGCACTAAGGATTCCACAGCCATCCACATTTCCATCTTCCCTAACTGAACAAGCGCAGGTGTTTATTCAGCCACAGGGCTCTTTGGAAGAGACTGCTGCAATGGTCCAGACGGTCAGGATAATACATGGCACAGAAATGTAGTAAAAAGATGAAGTGCTGATCAATATGATAAAATCTTTAAACTAATACTGAATGTAATTAGAAATTAGAGCACAGGAAATTGCTTCCGGGATCATTTTACTCCATCTGCATCAGTGGCGGCTGGTCAATAGGGGGCCTAGTCAATACTTCAACACGTTAAAAATAAGTTAAATATATATTGCAAAATAATTATGAAATAACATTATTTAGTCATACTATTTGACTGGTAGTCATGTTAGCACCTATTAAAAAAAATATATATATATTATTTCGTTCGTTTTGTGTGTGCGGGGCGCCGGACAAATGGATTACAAATGGTCTATTAGGTCCGTAATTTGTTTTAAAAAATATGTGACTTGAGGATGAGCTCTAATTGGCTTGTTTCAGATTGTGCTCGGGGCACAGAGCACTACGCCCCAGACCCTCCCACTTTTAATTTTAGCGAATCAATATTGTTTTTATATACAGTGCATCCGGAGAGTATTCACAGCTCTTCACTTTTTCCACATTTTGTTATGTTACAGCCTTATTCCAAAATTTATTAAATTCATTATTTTCCTCAAAATTCTACAAACAATACCCCATAATGACAACGTGAAAGAAGTTTGTTTAAAATCTTTGCAAATTTAATTAAAAAAAAAAAATAATAAAAAAATAAAAATAAAAAAATAAAAAAATCACATGTACAGCCTTTGCTCAATACTTTGTTGAAGCACCTTTGGCACCAATTACAGCCTCAAGTCTTTTTGTGTATGATGCTACAAGCTTGGCACACCTATTTTTGGGCTGTTTCTCCCATTCTTCTTTGCAGGACCTCTCAAGCTCCATCCAGAGATGTTCAATCGGGTTCAAGTCTGGGCTCTGGCTGGGCCACTCAAGGACATTCACAGAGTTGTCCCGTAGCCACTCCTTTGTTATCTTGGCTGTGTGTTTAGGGTCGTTGTCCTGTTGGAAGATGAACCTTCGCCCCAGTCTGAGGTCCAGAGCAGGTTTTCATCAAGGATGTCTTTGTACATTGCTGCATTCATCTTTCCCTCAATCCTGATTAGTCTCCCAGTTCCTGCCGCTGAAAAACATCCCCAGAGCATGATGCTGCCACCACCATGCTTCTCTGTAGGGATGGTATTGGCCAGGTGATGAGCGGTGCCTGGTTTCCTTCAGACATGATGCTTGCCATTTAGGCCAAAGAGTTCAATCTTTGTTTCATCAGACCAGAGAATTTTGTTTCCCATGGTCTCAGAGTCCTTCAGGTGCCTTTTGGCAAACTCCAGGCGGGCTGTCATGTGCCTTTTACTGAGGAGTGGCTTCCGTCTGGCCACTCTACCATACAGGCCTGATTGGTGGAGTGCTGCAGAGATGGTTATTCTTCTGGAAAGTTCTCCTCTCTCCACAGAGAAACGCTGGAGCTCTGTCAGAGTGACCATCGGGTTCTTGGTCACCTCCCTGACTAAGGCCTTTCTTCCCTGATCGCTGAGTTTGGCCGGGCGGCCTGCTCTAGGAAGAGTCCTGGTGGTTCCAAACTTTTTCCATTTACGGATGATGGAGGCCACTGTGCTCATTGGGACCTTCAATGCTGCATATATGTTTCTGTACCCTTCCCCAGATCTGTGCCTCGATACAATCCTGTCTCGTAGGTCTACAGACAATTCCTTGAACTTCATGGCTTGGTTTGTGCTCTGACATGCTATATTAACTGTGGGACCTTATATAGACAGGTGTGTGCCTTTCCAAATCATGTCCAATCAACTGAATTTACCACAGGTGGACTCCAATCAAGTTGTAGAAACATCTCAAGGATGATCAGTGGAAACAGGATGCACCTGAGCTCAATTTTGAGTGTCATGGCAAAGGCTGTGAATACTTATGTACATGTGATTTTTTCGTTTTTTTATTTTCAATAAATGTGCATAGATTTCAAACAAACTTCTTTCACGTTTTCATTATGGGGTATTGTAGAATTTTGAGGAAAATAATGAATTTAATCAATTTTGGAATAAGGCTGTAACATAACAAAATGTGGAAAAAGTGAAGCGCTGTGAATACTTTCTGGATGCACTGTAGTTTGGCCTTGGACTGTTCTTGACTTTCAAGTGAATTTAAATTTGGTTTTATCTTTACAAAAAAATCCTTTCACAAGGCGTTGAAATAAAGAAAAAAAATAAGGATCATGGAGCTAGGACGGAGTTGGCTAGTTGGATGCGATGTAAGTCATGCTTTTTATTGTTTTCCCTGTTTGCTATTTCAAAGTCCTCTCACCAAAGCGTTGTGGGCAATATCATTAAAATTAAGAAAAAAAATAATGGTCTAAGTATTTTGGAGATCACAGTTTTTGCAAACTTATTATATTGGGATTTATTAAACTTTATGAAACTATAATGAATGTATATGCTATGTTTACTACAAGTCAATTTATTGAACAATTTTAAACGGTGATCTAACAAGGATTTGCTATCCTGCGGCTCCCTCTGGTGGACAAAATTACTATTCATCTCTGAATCGCACTGCTATAAATGGCTGATAATTTTTGAATGATTACAAATTCATTCAAATAACTAAAAAATAACTATTATGTCAGAATGGTCGCTGATTTGGTAAATTTACAGATTGACCAGTAGGCTAATTCTGCAAAATTACTGTTTTCTCAAATAAAGCTTAACATATATGAAACAGTGGCAGCGGCGGCCAGAATAAAATATGTTGGCATGTGACCTATTTGATTTTAAATAACTTACCCAAACAGCAAACAATTCCAGCAGTAAAGCTATAGTTTCTTGGTTTATGCTGTCATCCAGGGGTATGGCATTAACTGCTGGGGTTGAAATGCTCACAAAAGCTTTGTCCTTCAGCACCAAATTAAGCTGATATAAGTCTTCCTTTGCCGATTAAATACAGCTTTTCTTTAAAAGTTAATCATGAAAACGGTGTGGATAATAGGTTAGCAAAGATGTCCCCCTGAATCCTCAATTAACATTACTTGCATTTCCAGAACTAGCTATTTTATCATGTTTATTTTTTTATTTTTATTTTTTTTTCAATCGTGTTCGAGAAGGGGTTCAGCAAAAAAAAAATCGGCAGCTGGCAGCAGGAAGTTGCTGCCAATGGCAGCCGACAGTACCTGCCCATAGACAGTAAAAGAAATGGACACAGCGACTCCATAGACTTCAACGGAATGGAATTTCTTTAGAAATAAACAATGGACAAATGGAGTCTTTAAACGCCTCAGATGTAAAGTTATTCGCTGTCAAAGTGACGCCAAAATGAATGGGAGTCAATGGGATGCTAACAGCAAGTGATGGCTTGGTTAGCAATGGCTGCCCCTATGGAAGGTACGCTTTCCGGGTGCTGGATTACCCCCTTGGTACCTGCCACTAAAACCGGACGTCGGCTGCCGTTTACAACCAGAAGTAGGCGGTACCTGTCGCTTGTAGCCAGCGGAAGCAAGGCAAATAATAACGAGATAAATAGCCTAGGCCTAATCATAATTGTGATTTAGATTTTAAATGATTAAATTAAATCTTACTATAGTAGATAGGCTAGCCTACTTTTTATATACAAAATATATGTATATCGTTTATTATTGCGTATTATATATATATATATATATATAGAGAGAGTGATTTAAAAAAAAAAAAAAAAAAAAAACAATACAATAATATCATTCTTGTGTTTTTGTTGATTTAGGTTGCTCCTTTGTATTTGGTAGTTAAAATAGATTAATGATGTAATTCAGAAATGCTGAGCTATTCACAAAATGTAAACAATGTTTTATTAAAATGTTTTATTGAGAGTGAATTTAAGAGTGGAACTATCAAGGCAGAATAAATAAAATCACTCCTCCAGCAACTGGCACCAATCACTGCAAAAACCTGGATGGGTGTTTTCAAATCAAATCACTTTTGTCACATCAGCAACAGCACATGTGCCGTGGTGAGTGAAAGTCTGAGAGCAGTGCAGAATACAATTAGACATACTTTGCAAATAACAATACACATTATACACAATAAATAATGTACATATTATATACACAATACACATTTATGTGAATGAATGAATGAGACTTTATATAGAATGAATTTATATAGCGCTTTCATATGTACTACTGTACACCCAAAGCGCTTTACAACCATGTTGCGGTCTCTCCTCAACCACCACCAGTGTGCAGCTTCCTTGGCATCCAATTATACACATTATACAGTTGCAGATGTACAGTGGGTTGATAAGTAGGTGATGGCAGAATTGATTATGATTATTGTGTTAAAAGTGCAGTGCACCAAGGAACTTAAAGCTTTTGACCCACTCCCCACAGGTGTCCCGTCGATGGTGATGGGGTGTGTTCTCTGTCCTTTCCCCTGAAATCCACCACCAGCTGCTTGGTGTTGTTGATGTTGAGTGAAAGGTGGTTCTCCTGACACCAGTGTGTTTCTTGAAGCATCTCTCGCCATTTTCCTCTTCCAGTGTAGCCTAGAGGATTCATAAGAAAAAGATACACAAGATGTACATTACCTTATTAATAGTATACATGCATGCACAGCCATGTGAATACTATTCTTGTTGCATTTTGCCATCAAATACCTATTAAACAGTGATCACCTAATAAGCAGTGTTTAAAGGTTTCATGACTGTCTACAGGTCTCCAATTCTTTTTGGCACGATACAGACTTTATACTTCATTTTGTTACACCTGTATAATGAAATTTGAAAACCATAAAATCAGAACATGATTACAGAGAGAAATATTCAGACATATGCCATGCCTATAAATTTGCCATTTTAACTATTTTTATCAAATAAGTAAAAGAAAATAAATACACACTGTCTAGCCCAGTGTCAGCCCTGTTCCTGGAGGCACACCAAGGGTGAGTCTCAATCGGCTCCCTAGCTTGTGAATCAGTATATCATGTACACAAATTCGAGCAATGGTAAGGACCCTGACTTACTACACACTGAGACACTGACGGCTCTATTTCCAGCGACATGGCAACATCCTCGATGTATAACGTCACCACTGGTATTACTGGTACTGGTCACTACTGTCTCAATTTGGAGGTTGTGTTCCAAAGGTCGCATTTGTCAGCCGCATAAATCATAAAGGATGTCTCATTTCAGAAAAGTAACCATTATAAAATTGACCGTTATCCTTGTGAAGCATAAATTGTTGTAATTTCTTTATGACTTTGGAATGTGATGGCTACTTTGCTGAAATGAGGCGGCCGACATATGTAGCCTCCGAAATGAGACACAGCTCCTGATAAAAACTCACCTGCCTGTAGACTTAGTAACCCTGAAGACATTGATCAGCTGGTTCAGGTGTGTTTGATTAGGGTTGGAGCTGAACTCTGCAGAACTGTGGCTCTCCATGACCGAAGCTGCCCATCCCTGCTCCAATGCCTGAAATGGATGGGTCATATAAGAGAGACATTCAAAATGTGTACTGTTGGTGTGCCTCCAGGAACAGGGTTGGGAAACACTGGTCTAACCAGCGAAAGTGTGCTTTCACACAGAATGAGTCTGTTCCCACCAGAGTTTCTAATGAAAACATACAAGACCCAAGTTTACAAAAGCAGGATCACCCACCTCAATGACCACATGAAGCATTTCTCTAGCAACAATGTGGCATACAAAACTAACAAAAATGACTGACATTGTCATTAAACACTATTTTCTATACATCACGACTTACAATATGGGTGCAGTTAGTACTTGAGAAATACAAACCCGATTCCAAAAAAGTTGGGACACTGTACAAATTGTGAATAAAAAAGGAATGCAATAATTTACAAATCTCATAAACTTATACTTTATTCACAATAGAATATAGATATATCAAATGTTGAAAGTGAGGCATTTTGAAATGTCATGCCAAATATTGGCTCATTTTGGATTTCATGAGAGCTACACATTCCAAAAAAGTTGGGACAGGTAGCAATAAGAGGCCGGAAAAGTTAAATGTACATATAAGGAACAGCTGGAGGACCAATTTGCAACTTATTAGGTCAATTGGCAACATGATTGGGTATAAAAAGAGCCTCTCAGAGTGGCAGTGTCTGTCAGAAGTCAAGATGGGCAGAGGATCACCAATTCCCCCAATGCTGCGGCGAAAAATAGTAAAGCAATATCAGAAAGGAGTTTCTCAGAGAAAAATTGCAAAGAGTTTGAAGTTATCATCATCTACAGTGCATAATATCATCCAAAGATTCAGAGAATCTGGAACAATCTCTGTGCGTAAGGGTCAAGGCCGGAAAACCATACTGGATGCCCGTGATCTTCGGGCCCTTGGACATCACTGCATCACATACAGGAATGCTACTGTAATGGAAATCACAACATGGGCTCAGGAATACTTCCAGAAAACATTGTCGGTGAACACAATCCACCGTGCCATTCGCCGTTGCCGGCTAAAACTCTATAGGTCAAAAAAGTAGCCGTATCTAAACATGATCCAGAAGCGCAGGCGTTTTCTCTGGGCCAAGGCTCATTTAAAATGGACTGTGGAAAACTGTTCTGTGGTCAGACGAATCAAAATTTGAAGTTCTTTTTGGAAAACTGGGACGCCATGTCATCCAGACTAAAGAGGACAAGGACAACCTAAGTTGTTATCAGCGCTCAGTTCAGAAGCCTGCATCTCTGATGGTATGGGGTTGCATGAGTGCATGTGGCATGGGCAGCTTACAGATCTGGAAAGGCACCATCAATGCTGAAAGGTATATCCAAGTTCTAGAACAACATATGCTCCCATCCAGACGTTGTCTCTTTCAGGGAAGACCTTGCATTTTCCAACATGACAATGCCAGACCACATACTGCATCAATTACAACATCATGGCTGCGTAGAAGGATCCGGGTACTGAAATGGCCAGCCTGCAGTCCAGATCTTTTACCCATAGAAAACATTTGGCGCATCATAAAGAGGAAGATGCGACAAAGAAGACCTAAGACAGTTGAGCAACTAGAAGCCTGTATTAGACAAGAACGGGACAACATTCCTATTCCTAAACTTGAGCAACTTGTCTCCTCAGTCCCCAGACGTTTGCAGACTGTTATAAAAAGAAGAGGGGATGCCACACAGTGGTAAACATGGCCTTGTCCCAACTTTTTTTGAGATGTGTTGATGCCATGAAATTTAAAATCAACTTATTTTTCCCTTAAAATGATACATTTTCTCAGTTTAAACATTTGATATGTCATCTATGTTGTATTCTGAATAAAATATTGAAATTTGAAACTTCCACATCATTGCATTCTGTTTTTATTCACAATTTGTACAGTGTCCCAACTTTTTTGGAATCGGGTTTGTACATTTATTCTGTATTTTAATCAGAAAGATACTGTAGCTACAGTATGAGAGGGTAACACTTGAAATGATATGTCGCACTGAATGTGGTTAGCTCGTCTGTTGTTTTACCTGCATCCTTCTGCAACAAATGTGCACTGTGTCTTCCAAGAAAATATTAATTAGTGATTACTAATATTTAAAAATTAAAGTCAAAAATTGCTTGAATTCACATAGTCTATTCCTTCCACCAGCAGATTCACTGATAGGAGTCATTCTGAAGCACAGTAGATACATTCAAAATGACAGTTAAAACGTCCCAAAATACATTTGATAAATGTATTATGCTTACCTGAGTAAAATCAAACTCCCAGTCAAGCGCAACATACAGTATAGTACTTTTTTTTCACACATTTTTATAACAATTATGAAATATGAATATAAATCAAACTGCAGATTTAACGCCTAAAAAAGGCCTATCTCTGTTTTACAACTGATTAAACTTGTCCATCATTAATGTGTTAGAGAACCCTGGTCATTTACTACTTACCATGAACATAAATATTCCACAGTCCTAGTGTCGACTCTTCTGTTTTGATAAGTTAATGTTTGACAGACAATAATACTGGGGCCGATGATGCTAATTATAAATGTAAAATACGGTACACAAGACGTGGCTCTTTAAACAATTGACTACAGTAGGTAGCGATACTGTCGTTCGCTGATATTAAAGTTATTAATAAACCTACCAATTCTTATCGAATGCCAGGTTTAATTTACTAATAATGTCTATCAATTTACTGATTTGAGCTCTGCCCGCATCAACACTGTTTACATGCTACTGTCACCCGGTCATCATCTGATTGGTTGCTGTCACTCTTTGGATGCTAGTGATTGGAGATCGCAAAGCGGCAGGTGCCGCCTACTTTGGCAGGTTGTCTGGCTGCCAGCAACTGTCTTCCGGCTGCCACTGGCAGGTACTTCCTGCTGCCAGCTGCCGATTTTTTTTCTGAACCCCTACTGTCGTTTTCCTCACAGCAGGACGAACTTGTCATAAACTTACTGATAACAAGCCCCACCCATTTAGAGGTACGATATGATTGGTCAATTTTCCTGTCACTTGAAATTACCAATCACAGCGTCTACACAACACAAACTGAACTGGCAGATTTTAAGGGTTTATTTCCTCAAAAAGATTTAGATGTTTATTGTCAATTTGTGAATTCCATTTTTTTACTTTTTAAACTATTATTTTTACAATAGTTTAGGCCCTGACGGTTCCCCTCTGATTTACACTATTGGGCATGTAAGACACACTTAAAATATCTGAATGTCATTGCATAATGCATGATATACAAAATATCAAACAAACTTGCAAGCAAATGATGTGCCATTTTTCTCAGAACCAACTTTACTTTTCTGAATCATTTTTACAATTCCTTTTAATCATCCGGTCCCAGGATCATTTTTACAGTTTGCATGAAGTCAGCTCCTCTCAATTTCACACAGACAATTGTATTGTATTTTATCATTCGAAACCTAAAAAACTATCATAAATAAAATATATATTATAATATATATATATATATATATATATATACACACAATAAAATATGCTTAAAAATGTGCTTGTGTTTAATTTTTTGTAAGAAATTGCTATTTGGTTTGATATTTTGTTATGCAATGCAATGACATTCATACTTGTTTTAGTTTATAGTGGGTTTTATGTGTTTTTGAGTACTGCATCATGCTTGACATTGAGTAAAAGCACATTAGTTCACAAATTAGTCTAAGACATAACCCTGATATAATAATGGTCCATAGGGAAGGATACAGCAAACCACCTTTGCTACTTTAAGCAAAGTCTCTTCAACACAGACTTGAACAAGCCCATGACAATTGAGCCATTGGGTTTGTATTAACAAACTGCTTGCCAGCACCCTCTATTACATTTGATCATTGTTATTCATGCTGACTTAATAAAGTGAATGTAAGAGCAAGGGTACCCTGAGGTTAAGACAGACTTGATGGAAATGAATCATCTTCCTCCCCACAATTATTAGTAAAGCTGTGCTCCCCTGTTAAGCCTCAGATGTGTCTGTAAAAGGAGCCCATTCACAAGTGTGGTGAAGTACTATGTGTTTAGATAAATGGTGGCTTCATTGCTGTTCATGCTTAATGAGTTTCATGAGATTTTGAACATTTCTTTTCATCCTTTTTTTTTTGATAAAGTTGGCATGAATACATTACAAAAAACACTTCAGACATTGAAGCAGCACTGTAGCAGATCTAGTCTGCCAAGACCTTCATGTACATTCCGTTTACATTAATAAAATGTTTTACAAACTATCCTGAGAGTTGTCATGACTGAACTATTGTTGATCATTCGTTTTAGTCTACATTGCTGGACAAACAACAGAATAAAATGTTAAGAATAATACAAAATATATAAAAAACAATTCATTGTGACCATTGGTTTTGTAAAAAATATGGAAGATACAGTGAAACAGTAGGACATTTTTTGCAGTTGCCAGCTACCATTTCGTTGATTTTCATATCCCTAATTAAGTGGGCTTACATAATTAGCATGTCTCTTTCAATTGTAAAAGTGGATCTGAGACAGTCTACAGTCCATTTTCAATCTCAAATTTGTAATTCTAACAAGCTAAAACATATGAAGCATCTGGAATGCTAAGCGTTTAGCATGCACATGCAACGAGTGCTGAGGGAAGACAAGCACAAACTACAGTACTAATAGATACTAGACAACTGCTGCTCTTAACTACCTGTCCAAGAGGGAATGGAAATAGAATCAGATTGATCCACAAGGTTGAAATTTATGTAGTCAGCTAAAAATACACAAAAAAAAGCTCAGCTCAGCGAGCTTTAAAATATTTCTCGCAGTGCAGATTTTGTCAGCAGTTAAATTGCAGTAGAGTAAAAATAACTTTGCCTCAGAATTGCTGAAAGAGACGCAGGCATTTAACATGTATTCATTTAGCAGACTGTTTTCAAAGCAAATTTCAGTCCTAAATGAAGGATCAAGGTTCGCTGTATCATCGTTCAGCACTTACACAGATGTACATACTAGCAGAACGAAATACAGTTTCACTAAGGGAGCCAAGACATCCAACATCCACTGAGATGAATGGGAATGCTAACAGCTCTCTCAGGTATTGTACAAATCCTTGGCATGATAATGATAAAAAAAAATATGTAAGAGAAAACAAATAACAGTACAAATAAATGGGCGAGAGGTGATTTGTTAGCAGTGCAAGCAGACATCGAGACAGGATTTTGCAGCATATGGAACATGAATATGCAAATGGAAACTGTAGAACAGGGGTGGTGGGTCAAATAATTACAAACAACAGACAGTGCAGACATTACCATTAAACAAATATTAAGGCTGACAGGTATACTGTTGTGAAAGAATAGTTTATTTTCCAATTAGTTTTAGACAAATATCATGATGCACCCTTTCGCATCTTTGGCTCTGCAATTATCTTGAAACAAGACAGCGCTGATGTCAAATTGATCCAGAATACCCAAATAAAGTCTCTAAATAAACTTCATACGTTATAATAGATTCTATAATGTGGTATTAGTGGCATAGCTGTGACTAACAAACCTAAAAATGAGGAAAGTATGCTGTTTTAATAAGATGAAAAAAAGAGTAAGGCACGAAAACTTGTAGTGACTTATCTGTGAACCACGAAAATGTTGCTCTTGAGACATTCTCATCTCAGTTCAAAGGATTCTGTCAACGTTTCTGCAAACTTTAGGTATTATCATGTCTGATGAAAATCACATTAGGCATATACTAGTATAATATAATTAAACTATTATACTGATATTTTTGAGCCCCCCCAAAAACTGTAAAAAGCGTAAAACAATATACACCGATCAGGCATAACATTATGACCAGTTGAAGTGAATTAACACTGATTATGTCTTCATCATGGCATCTGTTAATGGGTGGGATATATTAGGTAGAAAGTGAACATTTTGTCCTCAAAGTTGATGTGTTAGAAGCAGGTAAAAAGGCCAAGCATAAGGATTTGAACGAGTTTGACAAGGGCCAAATTGTGATGGCTAGGCGACTGGGTCAGAGCATCTCCAAAACTGCAGCTCTTGTGGGGTTTTCCTGGTCTGCAGTGGTCAGTATCCATCAAAAGTGGTCCAAGGAAGGAACAGTGGTGAACCGGCGACAGGGTCATGGGCAGCCAAGGCTCATTGATGCACGTGGGAAGCGAAGGTTGGCCCGTGTGGTCCAATCAGACGAGCTACTGTAGCTCAAATTGCTCAAGAAGTTAATGCTGGTTCTGATAGAAAGGTGTCAGAATACACAGTGCATTGCAGTTTGTTGCATATGGGGCTGCATAGCCACAGACCAGTCAGGATGCCCAAGCTGACCCCTGTCCACCGCCGAAAGCGCCAACAGTGGGCACATGAGCTTCAGAACTGGATCACGGAGCAATGGAAGAAGGTGGCCTGGTCTGATGAATCACGTTTTCTTTTACATCACGCGGATGGCCAGGTGTGTGTGCGTCGCTTACCTGGGGAACACATGGCACCAGGATGCACTATGGGAAGAAGGCAAGCTGGCGGAGGCAGTGTGATGCTTTGGGCAATGTTCTGCTGGGAAACCTTGGGTCCTGCCATCCATGTGGATGTTACTTTGACACGTACCACCTACCTAAGCATTGTTGCAGTCCATGTACACCCTTTCATGGATACAGTATCCCCTGGTGGCTGTGGCCTCTTTCAGCAGGATAATAAGCCCTGCCACAAAGCAAAAATGGTTCAGGAATGGTTTGAGGAGCACAACAATGAGTTTGAGGTGTTGACTTGGCCTCCAAATTCCCCAGATCTCAATCCAATCGAGCATCTGTGGGATGTGCTGAACAAACAAGTCCGATCCATGGAGGCCCCACCTCGCAACTTACAGGACTTAAAGGATCTGCTGCTAACATCTTGGTGCCAGATACCACAGCACACCTTCAGGGGTTTAGTGGAATTCATGCCTCGACAGGTCAGGGCTGTTTTGGCAGCAAAAGGGGGACCAACACAATATTAGGAAGGTGGTCATAATGTTATGTCTGATATAAATATATATACAGTGGGGAGTATTTGATACACTGCCGATTTTGCAGGTTTGCCCACTTACAAAGCATGTAGAAGTCTGTAATTTTTATCATAGGTACTCTTCAACTGTGAGTGACGGAATCTCAAACAAAAATCTAGAAAATCACATTGTATGATTTTTAAGTAATTAATTTGCATTTTATTGCATGACATAAGTATTTGATACATCAGAAAAGCAGAACTTAATATTTGGTACAGAAACCTTTGTTTGCAATTACAGAGATCATACGTTTCCTGTAGTTCTTGAGCAGGTTTGCACACACTGCAGCAGGGATTTTGGCCCACTCCTCCATACAGACCTTCTCCAGATCCTTCAGGTTTCGGGGCTGTCGCTGGGCAATACGGACTTTCAGCTCCCTCCAAAGATTTTCTATTGGGTTCAGGTCTGGAGACTGGCTAGGCCACTCCAGGACCTTGAGATGCTTCTTACGGAGCCACTCCTTAGTTGCCCTGGCTGTGTGTTTCGGGTCGTTGTCATGCTGGAAGACCCAGCCACGACCCATCTTCAATGCTCTTACTGAGGGAAGGAGGTTGTTGGCCAAGATCTCGCGATTCATAGCCCCATCCATCCTCCCCTCAATACGGTGCAGTCGTCCTGTCCCCTTTGCAGAAAAGCATCCCCAAAGAATGATGTTTCCACCTCCATGCTTCACGGTTGGGATGGTGTTCTTGGGGTTGTACTCATCCTTTTTCTTCCTCCAAACACGGCGCGTGGAGCTTAGACCAAAAAGCTCTATTTTTGTCTCATCAGACCACATGACCTTCTCCCATTCCTCCTCTGGATCATCCAGATGGTCATTGGCAAACTTCAGACGGGCCTGGACATGCGCTGGCTTGAGCAGGGGGACCTCGCGTGAGCTGCAAGATTTTAATCCATGACGGCGTAGTGTGTTACTAATGGTTTTCTTTGAGACTGTGGTCCCAGCTCTCTTCAGGTCATTGACCAGGTCCTGCCGTGTAGTTCTGGGCTGATCCCTCACCTTCCTCATGATCGTTGATGCCCCACGAGGTGAGATCTTGCATGGTGCCCCAGACCGAGGGAGATCGTCATCTTGAACTTCTTCCATTTTCTAATAATTGCGCCAACAGTTGTTGCCTTCTCACCAAACTGCTTGCCTATTGTCCTGTAGCCCATCCCAGCCTTGTGCAGGTCTACAATTTTATCCCTGATGTCCTTACACAGCTCTCTGGTCTTGGCCATTGTGGAGAGGTTGGAGTCTGTTTGATTGAGTGTGTGGACAGGTGTCTTTTATACAGGTAACGAGTTCAAACAGGTGCAGTTAATACAGGTAATGAGTGGAGAACAGGAGGGCTTCTTAAAGAAAAACTAACAGGTCTGTGAGAGTCGGAATTCTTACTGGTTGGCAGGTGATCAAACACTTATGTCATGCAATAAAATGCAAATTAATTATTTAAAAATCATACAATGTGATTTTCTGGAGTTTTGTTTTAGATTCCGTCTCTCACAGTTGAAGTGTACCTATGGTAAAATTACAGACCTCTACATGCTTTGTAAGTAGGAAAACCTGCAAAATCGGCAGTGTATCAAATACTTGTTCTCCCCACTGTAAATATATAACATAACATGCTGAATAATGTACAGTCACAATAATTTCATTAAAAAAAGGACGAAAGTAACCACCATATTCACAAGTGTGAGCAAATTGCACTTTTTGAGACTCTTTGCAATGTCTGAAGTATGAATGACATCTTTGTCTATGGCACAAGTGTGACATTTGGTAGTTCTGGATAAATAACCACAACAGTTCAGTTCGCAACAGTGAAAGTGTGTATGAGATTCTTGGAAAGTCACCTGTAAGTATTTTTGAAATGTGAAATGTCTCCAGCTGCCTCTTGCTTTGTCAGAGAAACTGCTTGGGATGCACCCCGGGTATGAGCCTGTTGTCTGTTCTCTGCCTCACCCCATGATGTTTTGCATACAGAGAAACGGACAGATCCATCTGTTTGTCAGAGAAAGCAGAGGTGCATGGGAGAAGGGACCAGACCTCACTCTTGCACTGGCAGCTGTTTGGGTAGATAAAGTCTAAAGCTGAGCACAAAGGGAATTGAAAGAGTGATTGGTGCATGCTGTGGAAGTCAACTTGTAAAGATGTTAAGTAGCAGAAAGAGATGGACAGGAGGCCTGGACCATATGTAAAGAGATTCAGGGATGGAGGTTGTATGTGTAATGACCCAAAGGGATTAGCATGGATGGGCTCAAGGTTATACAGTCTTACAGAGTAGCTAGTTGTGAGTCAAGGGTTTCTGCACCCACAGCAATAAAGCAATTCCCCTAGACTTTGTGTAAATGTTTATCTTGAATATATTGTAATATTTCGTCAAAGTTAATCTTGTTAGCAGAATACATTATATGATTACAGGAACATAAATTATTGTATCTGGAAACTATTTACCCTCCAGAAAAAAATTTACTTCATGCATTTTCATCATCAGCCTTGAGAAGTCAACTAAATTTTAGCTTGGATATTTGTGTCAGGTGTCTTATAGCAAGAAAATATAGCATACGTCTTTAATAACAATGCTCAGGGAACACAGGAATATATAAACATCAGCCAAGTTAAACTACACGGTTAAGACGACACGGAAAGGGCTTAAATACACAGGGAGTAATCAACATAACAGCGAACAGGTGTGGAACTCAAATAGAGGGTATGCACGTGACGTCACTGTCGGCCGGAGTGTCTGCGGTTACACCCCACTGAGTGGCAAAAAAACTGAGAGGCAGCATTGGTTTTCAGTGTGAATGCCGCGAAAAACACACAAAACCAGGCCCGGCACTAGAGTGGGGGTCAGGGGAGGCTTGGCCACGGACCCCATGGACATCTCTGTGCCCCCCTCCGGACCGAGGGAGACGGACTTGATAATAGTGTGTAATTTTCTCACTCAAACCACTGCTGCTTCTGCTACTGATTGGTTTTAGAGGGAAAAGCTGCCCATAACTGCTGGTCTAGGATCTGTTTTCTTCGTAATAATAGCATATTATTAGCGAAAAAGAGTTGTCAAAAGATCCAGTTTGTATCTGTATTTGCGCTCGTCAAATGATTCAATTTCCAACGTGTTTTCGCTTCGGTGAGTAATGTAGCCCTTTTGCTGCTTATTGCGCTTCAACAGTCAAATACACACAAAATAATATCAAAATGCTGGTCTTGGCGAGTAATCATGTAAACATGTCAGTCAGTTATGTTTTAAGTGAATGTAAATAATGGCAACAGTTTAATGGATCCGTGTGTCAGGTCTTAAAGTGACAGCAGCCTAATATACAGTACCTGCTGCCAAATTATGAGATAATATTAAAAAATGATATATGGCAGTTTTTCCCCATAGTATCGGTCAAAATTATGGCCAGTGAAAATGCTGAGTGGCTTTGGAAAACCAAAAAAAGTTAATGTCAAGCCCTGTATATATATATATATATATATATATATATAGTATAGTTGCGGTGGCCACTGAGGCTAAACACTGAAGCAATTGTGCTTCCAGTCCATTGTGCTATTGAATTCAGTATTATCTGAGCTGCCATTTTCATTTAATTTGGTCTCGTTTCCTAGTCACACAAGATTGCTTTTCTCTGATCTGATTGCTGTGACCTTGACCTCTATTAGCCAAAGTGAATGACAATATATGACTCACTCTATTCTCATGAAGCAACATGTTTTCTAGCAGAACAGATGCTAACTCTGAGTTAAGGAAACATCTATCCTCAGAGAAAATATCCTCACTTTGAACTAAGGGTGAGAATGAATGTTGACAGTTTTGACAAGGCTACATAATGTACAACCATAACCGATCCTCCCTAATACGCAGAGTACGCAAGCTGCATAGGACCCCCGAACCACCAGGGGCCCCCCTTGCTCTCATGAATCAGCTATTTAGGGCTGTGTTTTAGTTTCGTTTTTGATTTTTGCTTCCATCGAATATGAAATCATGATGCGCTTTCCGTTCTTTTCCTTTAAAGCGGTGCGCTGTCACCATATGTAACATCCAAATCAGTCGAATCATGTAACGTCATGTGTAAGAGCGTCTTGAGCTGCGAAAGAGACGCTGTTTAATAGGCCGCTTTCCGTCCGCGCGATCCAAGACAGAGAGAAACATGGACAAGTACAGGCTACTTTGGGCTTTCTTGTGAGTGCTTAAACAGACAAATACACGCAAAAAATATGTCAAAATGTCCTTCTTGGGGACTTAAACGCATTTAGTGATGTTTTTGGTGAACAGGAGGATTATTCTGTGAGCTGGGAAAGTAATCGAATGCTTGTCAGAGTATTAGGTCTTAAAGTGACCGCAGCTGATAAACCCGCGGTTCTCTGTCATTTAATGTTAATCAAACAACAAAAGAAAATGAGAGAATCATTCACTGCTTTTCCCTCAATAACATTAGTAACTTTAATAAGAATCACTGTTTTTTTAATTAATGCAGTGAAGGCTATGCAATGTTTTATTTTATTATTATGTTTTTTACATTTCATTACTTTATTCCATTTCAATATAGTAGGCTATTCTAAGCAGTAGTCTAAATTGTTCATTTCATTCATTTCTTTTTTTCTGTTGTATTTGTCCTATTGCTTTTATTTTTTTATTTACTGAACGTTTCAACTCACTGTTGTTTGTTGACAGTGTACACTGCTCTAAAAGACAGATTAAGGGGTTGGGGGTCATTCAGTTTTTTTTTTTTTTTAGTTTTTTTATGAACGCACTGACATGGGCCCCCAGACAAAGTTTTGCTTAGGGCCCCCAGAAGTCTAGGATCGGCACTGTGTACAACTCATTATAATGATCTAATATATCTTCTTGGGTTCCTCAACATGGCACTGCTCAATTGCTTTCAGCCATTCTATGACTTATTCTGGTTTCCAAATCAGACACTATATGGTTGGGGTTGAAACAGCTTAGGTGCAGCTCATGTTTACAATGCACTACCAGGGTTGTGCAAAATTCAGAATTTGCTCACTTCCGATTAATAAGTGTGAATTTGAATTGAACTGGCTACACCTACAACAGGAAATAACTGACAGGAAGAGGGAATCATCGAATTGGAATTCACGCAGGTAATGCATTCTGGGAAATGAAGTTTTCTTTCATCAAATATGATGAAATATGTAAACTAAATACAAATGTCTACAGATGGCATTTCAAACTGTTAAAAATGGCATTAGCTGAAAATTACAGTTATATGACTTTCTTTGAATTTCAGTTCCATTTTAATTTTACTTCCTTACATTCAAATTTGAATTGCAATTCCTGTTTGCTTGTGTGATATCGCTTAAAATTTTGAGCGTAACAAGCAGAAAATGCTAATCAGTTCTTCAAAATGAATAAGACAAGCATAATTCTGTTTCATGAAAGTGGTTTAATTCCCAAAAGCTCACCTGCTGGTGTGGGTTAAATCTGAAATGTTGTGATTTCAACCACAAAATTAGCTTAAGGTAATTATAGTGACTTGCGTCTTATGTAGCTAAAAGGTTGATATGTTGATGGCAGGATCAGAATGCCAGGTACAAACAATTTTCTTGAGATGAAATTAAGTTTGCTAAACTAATAACCTCATGAGTATTCAGTCCAGGCTCCCTGTGTTTCCTAATGAGAAAATGTGCAGCCTATACTGAAGCCACTGGGTTGTGTAATTAACTGAAGACTTTCATACAAAATGGCCTTCTGCGATAAAAATAGAATGTATTCCTGTTGAGGGGTGAAGAATAAAGCAATAAATCTATCCTAAAGATAAGAGGCAGCAGTTTGTTTTTTTCTTTTTTGGTGTGAAAAATAACATACATTATGCATCACTAAGCCCCAACACTCATATTAAATCTAAATAACAGTGAAACAGACTGCAGCTGATTAAATTCCACATTATTTCTTTCATTTTCCAAATGCTGCTTAAAACTCCCCCTCTCAAGATGATGAATTTCATCTGTGAATTATGTGCTTCTGACCTTTACAACCCTTGCTCAGGTATCTGAACGTTTAAGACGTTGGATGGCAGTGAGCACTAAAACTGTATTTGAAGTCATTTACTGCAGTTCACTTCAATAATGTTTTTAACAGACCAGTGAATAAGGTTTATATTTCACATGTGGAGACTTAAACTACGGGCTATATTGAGTAGGCAACCAAAAATCTCAAAATTACGACACTGAGACTACAAATAGACACTTATGAATCAATCAGACCATCCATCTTTTCTGGTTATTTTAGCAGCCTAATCACTCACACATTGTGCTCTTATTTAAGACCAGTCTGTTTTGATACTGGAGCTTTACTGAATCTTTTACAGTACTGATAAAAAAAATGTTGCCGAATGTTCTACAACCTATTTTGAATCCTTTCCATTAACTCTTGACCACATCGGCGGGCAAGGTTAAACTGCTATGTCGAGTCGGCAAGGAAACACAAAGGAGAAGTTAAGCATAATCAAAACTCATGGCTTCTGTGCGCAACAGCTCTTCAACACTACAAGCTTCAATATTCAGAATAAATAAGTGCTCTGTTCAGCTCATAACTGCACTCTTTAAAAAGATTCGGTAGTAACAAAAGGATGTTGAGTTTATTGCACTATACTGGAAGTTTAAGTCAAGTGCCTTTTCAATCTATCACACAAAAGGAATGCAATACAGTTCAAGTTTGAGGTCAGTATATAAGATTTTTTTTTAAAGAAATTAATATTTTTAATCAGCAAGGATGCATTCAATTGATCGAAAGTGCCAGCAAAGACTTTTTACATTGTTACAAAACAAATTCTATTTCAAATT
The DNA here is from genome assembly GCA_039654105.1 of Coreius guichenoti. Lineage (NCBI taxonomy): Eukaryota > Metazoa > Chordata > Actinopteri > Cypriniformes > Gobionidae > Coreius > Coreius guichenoti. The sequence goes on along the minus strand of CM077172.1, from coordinate 11,453,054 downwards.
TCTGTTCTTTTGAACTTTCTATTCATCAAAGAATCCAGAAAAAATGTTTCATAACGGTGTTCAACATTGGGGGAAAATCACACACATTGTGTTTGTATTTCATTTGAAGAACTGACAAATATACATTTAGTTTATTCTGCAAGATAAATATAATACAAGATTGTTTGGATTTTTCAATGTTTCCCATAGGCCATAGGTCTTCAATCCTGCTCCTATAGGCCCACTGCCCTGCAAAGTGTATATCTAATGTAGGGACTCTGTATAAGGGAAACAGATGACTCGTCCAGCGTTCATTTGAACGGGCCGTAACTATCAACTCTGCAGCGGATATTAATATCCACACAATAGTGAAATACTATTTTAGCCCGGTAACATACACTCACCTAAAGGATTATTAGGAACACCTGTTCAATTTCTCATTAATGCAATTATCTAATCAACCAATCACATGGCAGTTGCTTCAATGCATTTAGGGGTGTGGTCCTGGTCAAGACAATCTCCTGAACTCCAAACTGAATGTCAGAATGGGAAAGAAAGGTGATTTAAGCAATTTTGAGCGTGGCATGGTTGTTGGTGCCAGACGGGCCGGTCTGAGTATTTCACAATCTGCTCAGTTACTGGGATTTTCACGCACAACCATTTCTAGAGTTTACAAAGAATGGTGTGAAAAGGGAAAAACATCCAGTATGCGGCAGTCCTGTGGGCGAAAATGCCTTGTTGATGCTAGAGGTCAGAGGAGAATGGGCCGACTGATTCAAGCTGATAGAAGAGCAAGTTTGACTGAAATAACCACTCGTTACAACCGAGGTATGCAGCAAAGCATTTGTGAAGCCACAACACGCACAACCTTGAGGCGGATGGGCTACAACAGCAGAAGACCCCACCGGGTACCACTCATCTCCACTACAAATAGGAAAAAGGGGCTACAATTTGCACGAGCTCACCAAAATTGGACAGTTGAAGACTGGAAAAATGTTGCCTGGTCTGATGAGTCTCGATTTCTGTTGAGACATTCAGATGGTAGAGTCAGAATTTGGCGTAAACAGAATGAGAACATGGATCCATCATGCCTTGTTACCACTGTGCAGGCTGGTGGTGGTGGTGTAATGGTGTGGGGGATGTTTTCTTGGCACACTTTAGGCCCCTTAGTGCCAATTGGGCATCGTTTAAATGCCACGGCCTACCTGAGCATTGTTTCTGACCATGTCCATCCCTTTATGACCACCATGTACCCATCCTCTGATGGCTACTTCCAGCAGGATAATGCACCATGTCACAAAGCTCGAATCATTTCAAATTGGTTTCTTGAACATGACAATGAGTTCACTGTACTAAAATGGCCCCCACAGTCACCAGATCTCAACCCAATAGAGCATCTTTGGGATGTGGTGGAACGGGAGCTTCGTGCCCTGGATGTGCATCCCACAAATCTCCATCAACTGCAAGATGCTATCCTATCAATATGGGCCAACATTTCCAAAGAATGCTTTCAGCACCTTGTTGAATCAATGCCACGTAGAATTAAGGCAGTTCTGAAGGCGAAAGGGGGTCAAACACAGTATTAGTATGGTGTTCCTAATAATCCTTTAGGTGAGTGTAGATCAGCAGTTTAAGACATTAAATTCGTAAGCACATAACACAAGAACACATCTTTAAATACAAACGAAACTTTATTGATTACTCTAACACGTAAAACTAATATCTAACACAAATACACGCACACACACATTCACACGCGTTGCAGAAAGGAGGAAAGTGGGGAAAGAATGAGTTTTAAGAGAGAGAAATGATGATGTCCCAAGTTTCTAGCAATATATGCCTTTAACATGACCTGAATGAACCACCAATCATTAACTTAACCCTCCTATCGTTGCTTAGGCGGGGTTATTCAATTTGATATCAGTGCACCTGTTCAGTTTAGAATCTGGAGGTTACTTGCGTTTGTAGCTAGTATCTTTGCTCGGGGATTCCTGGCTGCAGGGCTTCCCCAGGTTCGGTGATTCGCTGACGGTCTTGCCTGTCTTTGATGGACGTCTTGGATGAAAAGCCTTGGGTGTTGTTTAAAGTTGAAGCGCCCTCGCAAGAGATTCGTCGAGAGAAACTTTGCAGCGAAACTTAACTTAGAACATGAGACTCACGGAAAGAAAATAAACTTAAGTAAAAGAAAGGAAAGTGAGAGGAGAGTTCTAGATGGCTTGAATGAATTTAACCCATTTTCTCAGATCTTGGTCTGCCACGATCATCTGATCGTCTATCCTTGGACTTCTCCAACTGCTTGAACTGGACTCAACTTCAACTCAGCTGTACTGATTTCTTTGTTCGTGTTCTGAGATTAAACTCAGATTTGTTTGCCCATCCTCCTGGATGGATTGACCAATTGGGAATTCCCCATAAATTATGTTATCTGTGGTCTCTTACTTTCCTGCTCTAAGCAGAGAATAGGACTGATTTCTTATTATAAGAACATGATACATTCTAAACAAAATTCAATCAAACCAACTTTTAAAATATAAACAAACAAACAAAAAGATACCAAGAAAGGTACACTTTCGACCACTTGTTCACTACTTATACAATTACAGGAATTGTAATTGTAAAGTACTTAGCTGGTATCTTCTCCAGACAGACTGGAGCCTACGTCTTTCTGGTGATGGACGGTTGATTTTGGGGGTCTGGAGTGTTGAATTGTTCTTTTTGTGTGGAATTATGTTTGAATGAATTTGGGAGATTCATTTGTGTCTGATGCGTGGGACCAAAATTATTCAGACACTTTGACCTGACCATGTTTTGCTTAAGTGTTTTTTCTTTAATTGCTAATGTGACCTTTTTCACCACAGACTTAACAAAATTAAGCATTGCTTGGTAATTGGTTGACCTAAATTGGTATAATCTAATTGTGTACTTAAATTTAACAGCTGACAGCTGATTGGTTGATTGTAATCCATTACATACCTTTCTATCAAAGTTAAACTGGACTCAGACTAGAGGAGTTTTCAAAACCCAACCGATTATTAAATCTGGTGGCATCACTCACATAAGAAGAAACTTCACAGATTTTTTTTCTCTGAAATCTCATACATGCACACACTACAAGATTTTAAAATTTTTGTGCATCACACACTACAAAATATTATTAAGATTATCATGCCAGAACCAGCACCTCACGTGATCTCACAGGGAAGCGGATGTAAACATGTACGTAGCAGATCGTCATTGATGTCTCAACAGGTAATGTTTACATTTGCTAGCAGCTTTCTACACTCACTCGGTATGTTCAAAACCAACGTGATTTCTCCCCAGCTCTTCTCTTTGTCCGTACGGTTGTGTCATGTTTTCGAAGACACGTTATACAAATATACGTGTTGTTGCAACACTCCACATGCATCTCCGCTGTACAACGGACCTGCACACAGCAGCTTGTTTCGCGGTTCGCGATTCCAGTGCTCTCATTCACTTCTCTCATTGGCTATTGTGAAAGAACTGACGTAATCCTAAATATCAAACATGTTTGATATGATCGGGATGGCCCCGATTAGTGTGAGAGCAGACCAGGAGGTGCAAGATTCAATCTGTAAACGCCTCACATTACCAGATAATCTCCGCTGAACATCGGAACCGATCGAGGTCCTCGACAAGATTTTTTTCTCCGATTCTCGGAAGGGGAAAATCGGGGATAAATCAGCCTAAAACTCCTGTAGTGTGAGCCCGGCTTTCTCTGACATTATCAAGATGAATTTGTTCTGACACAGTTTAACTCTGAGTTCTTGTCATATTTTATTACCATTTCTAAACTATAGCGAATAAACTGTGATAATGTGAGAAATGTTGAAGGTCTCTGAATAAATTTTGGTTTGACTGTATTTTGAGTTTTAAAAAAAAATGCACAAATGGTAATATTCACATGTAAAACTGATATTATTACATTTAGTTGACTACATCTTTGCAATTTTAACTAGATTTTTTCTTGCAGAGTTTTACACAGCTCATTTTATGGTAGAACAGGGGTGTCCAACCCTGCTGCTGGAGGGCTACCATCCTGAAGAGTTTAGCTCCAACCCTGATCAAATACACCTAAAGAATCTAACCAAAATCTTCAGGGTTACTTAGAAAATTCTAAGTTGTGTCATAAATTATTTTATATGATTGATTAGGGATGGAGCTAAACCCTGCAGGACAGTGGACCTCAAGGGCTAGAGTTTCCCACACCTGAGGTTGAAGACGAAACAGTTCAGCAGTGAAAAAATATAAGAAATGTATATGCCTCAATTTTAGGACACTTCACTGTCATACATGCAGCATATTTTGCATATTACATATCTTTTTGCATCAAATAAATCACAGAAACATTGATGACTTAGGCCTTTTTTATACCTAAATAGGGCAACGTATCCTGGGAAATACAACTCATAAATCCAAACTATATCAAATATTTAAAAAATTCCTTTTCATAAGTTTTACTTAAAAGTGCACTGTGTAAATTTTAGCAGCATCTAGCGGTGAGGTTGCGAATTGCAACCGTCCACCGCTCACCCCTCCCTTTCAAAGCACATAGAGAAGCTACGGTGGCTGACACAGGACAAAGATGTCGTCTGAGACAGCAGAAAGTAGCTAGCGCTCTGTAGAGAAGTTTGTCCATTTAGGGCTACCGCAGAAACATGCCGGCACAAAATGGTGACTTCACTGTAAGGGGACCCACGGTGTATATAGATAGAAATGGCTCATTCTAAGGTAATAAAAACATAACGGTTCATTATGTAAGGTCTTTATACAACACTGAAAATATACATATACATAGTTATGTATATTAAATTGCATTTCTGTCAATAGATCCTCATAAATACACAATGCACGTTTAAGTCCAGATGATATAAAAAGTGACATGAAATAATTTTTTGATGATCATTCTCATTGCCTGTTTTAGGGTTAAGGGTTAACCTGCACTTTAAATAGTAACACATTTTTAAAACGTGTCATTTAAAAGAAAAACTTACCAGGCAATCTTTAAAAACTTCTTCTTTTACCCTGTACAGTGCATCCGGAAAGTATTCACAGTGCTTCACTTTTTCCACATTTTGTTATGTTACAGCCTTTTTCAAAATGGATTAAATTCATACATTTTTTCCTCAATTCTACAAACAATATTAAAAATAAAAAACAAAAGAAAAAAAAAATCACATGTACATAAGGTTTTCATCAAGGATGTCTCTGTACATTGCTGCATTCATCTTTCCCTCGATCCTGACTAGTCTCCCAGTTCCTGCCGCTGAAAAACATCCCCACAGCATGATGCTGCCACCACCATGCTTCACTGTAGGGATGGTATTGGCCAGGTGATGAGCGGTGCCTGGTTTCCTCCAGACATGACGCTTGCCATTCAGGCCAAAGAGTTCAATCTTTCTTTCGTCAGACCAGAGAATTTTGTTTCTCGTGGTCTGAGAGTCCTTCAGGTGCCTTTTGGTAAACTCCAGGCGGCCTTTTACTGAGGAGTGGCTTCCGTCTGGCCACTCTACCATACAAGCCTGATTGGTGGAGTGCTGCAGAGATGGTTGTTCTTCTGGAAGGTTCTCCTTTCTCCACAGAGAAACGCTGAGGCTCTGTCAGAGTGACCATCGGGTTCTTGGTCACCTCCCTGACTTAGGCCCTTCTCCCCTGAATGCTCAGTTTGGCCGTGCGGCCAGCTCTAGGAAGAGTCCTGGTGGTTCCAAACTTCTTCCATTTACGGATGATGGAGGCTACTGTGCTCATTGGGACCTTCAATGCTGCAGAAATGTTTCTGTACCCTTCCCCAAATCTGTGCCTCGATACAATCCTGTCTCTGAGGTCTACAGACAATTCCTTGAACTTCATGGCTTGGTTTGTGCTCTGACATGCTATATTAACTGTGGGACCTTATATAGACAGGTGTGTGCCTTTCCAGATCATGTCCAATCAACTGAATTTACCACAGGTGGACTCCAATCAAGTTGTAGAAACATCTCAAGGATGATCGGTGGAAACAGGATGCACCTGAGCTCAATTTTGAGTGTCATGGCAAAGGCTGTGAATACTTATATACATGTGATTTATTTTTTATTTTTTTCGTTTTTTATTTTTAATAAATTTGCAAAGATTTCAAACAAACATCTTTCACGTTGTCATTATGGGGTATTGTTTGTAGAATTGAGGAAAAAAATAATGAATTTAATCCATTTTGGAATAAGGCTGTAACAACAAAATGTGGAAAAAGTGAAGCGCTGTGAATACTTTCTGGATGCACTGTAAATGAATAGACACAATTTCTGATATTAAAACAATGATGTAAAACATTTAACCACAATCTATATTATAAAAACATAAAAAAATAACAACAGTAATATTAAGTCGTGCAAATCTATTTAATACGGTGGCCGAGAAGTGCAAAACAAAACACAATTACGAAAACAAAATAACAAATTCAAAAACAAAACAACAAATTATAAACGCAATTTAAAGTCTGAACACAAATTAACAAGTTAAGAAAACACAACGACAAATCAAAAAAAAAAAATAGCAAGTCAGAAAACACAAGGGCAAGTCAGACAAAAGGAAAAGGAAGGTATATGTGGCGAATGGAATACTGACCGCTGATTGGACGAGACATCTGTCAGTCAAGACATGCAGAAAGTACAGCAGGCTGCGGCAGGAGAAAGTCGATTTGTGTGTGCATGTATAAATTCAAACGCGCTACACTTTTAGATTCAAATTGACTTCATATTTCTTAATACAAGCAAATATATAATAAGAGTTACTCTTTTCACCCAGTTAATTTATTACATGAATTAAATGTGTATATATTTAAAAATGTACTTAGGAAACTTTAGTTCTCTTTGAATTTTAATTTTATAAGTTAATTTAATATATTTTACAATACCAAAAAGTTTTTTGTTTTGTTTTTTCAGTGTAAGAGACTGCTTTAAAAAACATAATAAAGCTTGCCAATTCCAAACTTTTGAGTATGAACAAACAAATGCAGTACATAGGTGATAGGGTGGAACATTTCAAACCAAAATGGCTTCTGCTCTCCCTGTTATCTAGGTAACATCATAAGTATTTAAGAGTCAACATTGTGATTTTCCCACAAATAGCAGAAAACATGCACGACAGTCCTGTCAAAGAATGAAGAAAATTATGATTGCTGAAACTAAAACTGAAAACAGCCTCCAATAAATTTAGAATATTAACTAATAATTTGATGTACACAAATATCAAAATATTTGCTAAAAAAAATCTCATTATTTTATGTAGTACTTGGGCTTGGGCATGGTCGAGGGTCTCTACAGCGCCCCCAAATACAGGCTGTGGTCAGGATGAAGTTTCTCTGATGTGCACGAAATTTGGTATGGTCATTGATGATGTCATACAGGACAAAGTTCAAAGTGGTTTTATCTGACTCCGCCCAACAAGAAGTCAGCCATCCTGGATGGAATGTGCGAATTTTTTTTTTTTTTTTTTTTACATTTTCCCGCACTGTTTTGATGGTCTTACCATGGCTAAAAACCAACACATTCTCACTCCCAACTCGTCACATATTGACGCTTGGTCAGGACCCCTTCGGCGTCACTTTTTAACGCACAGGGTACCCCTTTAGCGTCATTTTTTGACGCGCAGGGTGCTTTATTGATTTCAATGAGAAACTTTTGGCGTCATACACAGACGCGTTGGGCATATCGTCATGATGAGATTATATATTGGGTTATGATTTTGCCATTATGACATGTTGGAGTGTGATCCCCAATTTAATCTGCCAGCATACTTTTATTTACATTTTTATTTTTTTTATTTACGCTAGTTAGACACGTTTGAACATGTAACCCAACCCCATCCTATCCCTAAACCTACCCATATGTGTATTATATGACATAAAACACAGGATATAACAGGCAGATAAGACTGCATGCACAGTTTATTCAAAAAGTACAAATATTCCAAGTGTTCTGAGGCCAAACGATTGATTTGTGTGAAGAAAATCCCCAAATGCGATCAGTGTCTCCGTCCGCCTCCGCCGAAGATCATGAACACGTTCAAAAATTGCCGCCCGAAGAAACGTTACGTCAGATTTCATAGTGAAATTGCATTGGCTCTCGCATGTCTCGTGACCAATTGCGTCATTACGTCACGTTTTATTTATAAAATGTCTTTGGCTCTTGTGTGTCTCGTGACCGCTTGTGTCACGCTCAAGAGTCATGTGTATCATTTGAATGAGATATGACTGTGTGCGTGCGTGCGTTCACGGAGCGGCGGGATCATCATTTCAGTGATTAAAACAATAAGATCAACTCTGTTCTTTACATGAAGATATCGTATGACTTCAGAAGACTTGGAATGCAACATGAGTTAATACTTATATACTGTTTTTGGTCAGTTTTTGCAATAAAAACCTGTGACTGTACTTTTATTTGCCTGTTACGTGTTTTATATTGTTTAGAAGTGGGTAGGTTTAGGGTAGGAGTGGGGTTAGTTGCTCCAAAATATAAAAGTAGCCTATAAATATTCATAAAATCATGTCTACTTTTACAAATGCAAAGAATTAAACGCGTCTTGATCTGATGTATTGGGCAAACAATTGAAATCAATGGAGCACCCTGCGCGTCGAAAAATTACGCTAAAGGGATACCCTGTGAATTAAAAAGTGACGCTGAGGGGTCCTGATGAAGCGTCAATATGTGACGAGTTGGGAGTGAGAACGTGTTGTAAAAACTCATGAAAGTTAACAGATAAATTTGTCTAGGACATCTTTTGACTTGATACTGTAATTCAGGAGAGACACGCCTCATTGGCTACACAGCGCCCCCTAAATGTTGTGGACACAAATGGTACTTATGACTCCTGTAAGAACAACTTGTAAAACCTGTGGGCTTCAATTAGCCCCTTCACCAAAGGCATTAAAATATTAGTATTAATTAATGTTACAGGAGACAAATTTAAAGTGCCCTTTTATGTGTAAAATTATTAAAGAAAGGAAAACAAGAAACATTTGAAGGAATACAAGACACTATTTCTGCTAACAGATTAGGGCCGGTTCACACAGAACACGTTTTTGCTGTTAAAAATGCAAGACGCAGGTCAGTGGAACGAAAAAAAGTTGAATTTCTTTTAACTTGAGCGTTTTTAGGAAATGCTGTGTCATACACTAGACGCTGCAAAAGACATGAGCGCAACAGCTAAATACGTCCGTCTAGCACGTTTACATTGAAAAACCTTCTGCCAGGCAATGGACAATTAATTTAAAAAAATTTAAGAGCTGTCACAAGCCATTATGATATTTACATACATCTAAAACATCAGTTTATCACCTGCAAATTAATATTTTGAATCTCCAAAACAAAATATTTGTAAGGAAAGGACATTACATCATCAGGGAACTTATGTATTCCACTTATGAAACATCAAATATTAGACTATACAAAAACAAACATCTTCAACATCTCTTCATTCCATCCCTAAAAGCTTTTTCTGAATCCTGATGAACAGAAGCACTTCATTTAATTGGATTAGGATTGGGTAGAGTGTCTGGACTCTGGAAGCAGAAGAATTTGTATTGTTATTTTCTTCAACATGTTTGCATATCACATGGGTCAGAGGGGCTCTATAAAAGTAGGCTCTTCCAGCATATATAGGAGCATATATCCATTCTGTGGCCAAGCTTTTATTAACTGTAGATCCATAATAGGACTTTGAGATACACTCTGGGGAGATAAAAGGGCATGGAAAATAGCAGTGGTGAGAGGCTTCAAGGCAGTGAATGGGGAAAAGCAACTTAATGCAGCTGGGCAGCAGTTCAGACTGCAGAGAGTGGGAAGAGAGTTCTAATTCTCTTGACGGCCACTTTGATGACATATTCATGGGTTTTGCTTCCGTGCAAGTGGTTTAAAGCACTCCGTGTGGGACTAAAATTTGACTAAATACACCCGAATTCTGCTACTGGGCTCATTTTGCACACGGCTTGTGTAATTACAAGGAAATGTAGACTTTAACTCATTTACTTTAGTATATATTGCACATGACTTAAAAGAATGGTCCTTTCCTTTCTAAAGAACTTCTTTTGATTATATTATGGGAGTGCTGTTGAATCTGAATTCATTTCAATTCTATTGCATAGCACTTTTCACAGCACATATTGTTCTGAAACAGTATGTAAAAGTTACTTTAAAAAGAAGTAATCCAGCGTCAAATATTATTAATATTGATATACATTGTTCAAAGCAGTGATGTACTGAAATTTCAGCATCTGAAAATCAGCCAAATTCAGCAAATCAATGCAGAATCAACAGTGACGTCTAATTAGCACTTCTCCAATGATGTGTTTTGATTGTGCACACAGCATGTCGGTGGGTAAACATGTCAGTAGTCTGGCCGCACTTCACCGTCCGTGACTAAAAATGATACCAGAGTAGTAATATGGAAATTTGTTTGCCTGAAATATTGTGAGGCGGGTCGTTGCCAAAAAGCTTTACTATGTTAATTTAGCACCTATGAACAAGACACTCTGAACAGCATAATAAAGAGTTAAATTAGGGGGAGACCGGGTATAGTTGTAACACTTTTTGCTTCAGCATCTATAACTCACTGAATTTTTTTAGCTAGAGTGCTGAAACTTTTATACAAAATACCCACATTTGTTTACTGCAAAAGGCACCGATTCAAACCTCTGTAAGAATATCACAGCTCTTATGAGTTGATGTCAAATACATGGTGTGCCTTTGTTACAACCTACCCTACTACCGGGGTAGGTTTTAACACATGCTGAGGTAAGTTGTAACAATTAAAGAAGCAAAAACAGAGGCCACATTGTGCAATATACTCCAAAAATGGGTTTATTGAAACAATCCAAAAGAACAATCCAAAACAATGCCTCTATCTCTGTGACTGACCATAACTAAAATCCACATTCTTTGACTCAGGAGTGTGTGTGAATTTGTGTAAATTAGTCTACTTTATTAGTTAATTAGTAAATTAGTTCTTCTTTCAGACGAATACAATCGGAGTTATATTAAAAATTGTCTGGCTAATCCAAGCTTTATAATGGCAGTGAATGGGAGCCCAAAATTTGAAGCCCAAAAAAGTGCATCCATCCATTATAAAAGTAATCCACAATTCGCCTTCTGAAGCGAAGCGATGCATTTGTGTACGAAAAATATCCATATTTAACATGTTATAAAATAAAATACCTAGCCTCGGCCAGACCACCTTCCATATTCAACTTACGGAAAAAGCGTTTTAAGAGTTTTGAACTGCGAGAGGCCTGTGCAAAGAACATGTAAGTGTACAGAATCTCCAGATCAAAACACAGGTGAAAAAGAAGCAGAAACAAGCGATAGAATATAATATAATGCGATTATCAACATTAAACAGCATATAAATCAAAATTGTCTAATGTTACTGAATTAAATGTCGACCCAGGATGAGATATATGACTGTGCAAGCTTTGGGGGTGTTGATGGACTCGATCTACTCCATCTGTTTTGATCATCGTTCTGAACCCGATCTGGATGTAGTCTTTGACAAAAACGTGATTTTATTTTGATATATTGAATGTTCAGATATTAATACAACAAAATATTCTGTGGGCCATGAAAAAATTGTGAAAATGATTAAAAATGCTGCCAGTGGCTGGCAACTTTTTAAAAAACGCTGGTGGAGAAAGAGTTAAAACTGATTATTTCAATGGCTAATTATTTCAGTAAGGAAGCGTTTGACTTTCTTAACTAGTGAGTCATTGAATCATTCATTCAACTGATTCATTCAAAAGGACTGATTCATTCAGAAACACCGCTATGTGTCAATAATAACCAAGAGACCCAAAACAGTTCTTCTGTGGATTTGTTTGGACATATTTTCACTGGCAAAATAGAGCAAAATCAGGCCATATTGTGTCTAAAATGTAGGTCGCTTAATATTAACAAATTTTTTATTAAACAGTTGTATAAAATCACATTTCCAAACGTGCTGATATCTGGGGGGGGAAAAGCAGTCTTTGTATGATTGCTTAACAATATCATATGATATAGCCTAAAAGACAAATCCTCATACAGAGGCATTTTTAATAGAATAAATTAGAGTGTGCATGGCTCTGCCTAAATGTACTGTTCTGGAGTATTGGAGTACGGAGTACTGTGATTTCAGAGTGAAAAGCAGTGTTATCATGGGACATCAAAGTTCACAAACAAAGAAATAGCACTGGATCTTACGATAGATTTATTATGTGTCATTACCAAAACAGTATCAATCAATATTTGGGAATTTTAATTTAGAACAAATTAGATTTACATTTTTTAAAGATGTTTAATTTTTTTCATAATTTGTATTCCTCAATTTATTCATGTTATTAATATTCCCCTCTTTAGATCACACTTCTTTACAGCACATCACTATTGTAGAGAACTCTGATCATCAAGAAGCTCCAGCCTCTGAAGTCCTCTCTGCTGCTGAGGAACAACTGGAGCAGGATGTCCTCCAACCTCAGGACGCTGACACTCCAGTTAGTTCGGCTGAAGATGCCATAAACCAAACATAATACACTTGCACACACATTCTCACATTTCCAGTTGTTGAGGATAGCTTTATTATGTGTCGTTTCCAAACCGGTCCGTGTAGGAATTTTAATTCAGAAACAAATCCATTTACATTATTTAGAGATGTTTATTACTGTCAAAAGTCACCCTAAATGGAGAACCCTAATTTTATTCACATTATTTATCAGATTTGTTTTCTATATTATTGGTATTCCCTACTTTAGATCATGGATCTCTACAAGGTGTTGTAGAGAAGTCTGATCTTCAAGAAACTCCAGACTCTGATGTCCTCAATGCTGCTGAGGAACAGCTGGAGCAGGACGTCCTCCAACCTCATGATGTCGACGCTCTGATTAGTCCGGCTGAAGATGATGGAAGAGCTGGACAATGTTAAGAATAATAAATACATGAGAATTAGAAAATGTTATTATAAATTATAAAATGGCAAAAAATAAATAAATAAATAACTGAATTTCATGCTACAATTGCTTATCTTTTAATAGGCCACATTTTCTGCCGATATGAATTTGGACACAAGCTGGGTGAAGGAGGATTTGGCAATGTGCATGCAGGGACTCGCTGCAAGGATGGCCTTATGGTTTCATTTTTTTACTTACAAAACTTTGCATATCTATTCAGGATTCTTGACTGGAATGATTATTTGTTAATTCTTTGTTTTGTTAATCAGGTGGCTGTGTAAATTGCAAAAAAGACACAACATGTGCTATATATCGGAGTTGTGGATTATCTGTATTATTGCTTCTGTCACTGTTTTCAATTTATAACATCTTACATTCATGTTATTCTGGGAAAGCACCTCCATCTAACCATCTTATGTTCTTTATTTTAGCCTGGTCATCCCAAACGCCTCCCCATGGAGATCGGCCTGACATTCATGGCCAATAAGGGCCCCAGCGTTCCACAGATAATTAAACTGCTGGACTGGCAGGACGACCCAGACCACTACATCATGGTCTTGGAGCGCCCCTTGCCTTGCACGGACATGTTTGGGTTCATGAAGCTCCAAGGAGGAATTCTCGATGAGGGGACAGTACGGCGGGTTATTGCGCAGGTCATTCACGCTGCTAACATTTGCTGTGACCGTGCCGTTTTCCATTGAGATATAAAACTGGAGAACCTGCTGATAAACCAGGACACCTTGGAAGTCAAATTGATTGACTTCGGGTGCGGTGCACTAGTATGAACTGTTTTGCTAGTGGGTTAATTAGCTCACTGAAACACATCCTATATATAGTCAACATGCTGTGGTAATGTATTGAACATCAGACAAAATCTCTTTCCAGGCACAAAAGTCTACTGTCCACCAGAGTACAATGTCGACGGCAGGTATCATGCAAAGCCGGCGACAGTGTGGTCACTAGGAATCCTTCTGTTTGTAATGGTGTGTGAATCCTTCTGTTTGTAATGGTTATCCTACAGACCACGACTTGCACATGATCAGTGAGAATGACTGGTCCGAACCTGGCTTGTCACAAGTTGAGATCTTCATTAAAAAAAACAAAAAAAACAAAGAGGACCATATTGAATTCTAAATCATTAAAAAAAAGAAGTACAGTATGAGCTAATAATCAGATGTCTCTCTCATCTTTTTGCACAGAATGCTGCCAGATGATCTGTGCTTCTCTGCAGCCTGATCCACAGCAGAGACTTACTCTGGAAGAGATGCGGCTCCATGACTGGTTTAAGACTAATTTTAGTCAAATGTTTTTTTCATATCCTAAACTTTTTGTCAAGTCAAATTTACTCTAAATGTTATGCATTTACTAAATAAATAATACTGATATATGTTTCAGTTTCAGGTCATGATGTAAGACGTGGAGAACAACAGAAAACAGCTCCATCACAGCCATCCTTTTATTTCTGTCTTCAATCAGCTTTGCCTCTGCCGGGCTGACACAAGTGGCCTTTCCATCCCAAGGAAATTTATTTATAAGAACATTTATAAGTAATTGTATAATTTGTTTATTAGGAAATGCATAATTTATTTTTGAGAAAATGTATAGTTTATTTATAAGAATATTTGGTCCCACTTTATATTAAGTGCTAACTATGTACTAACTTAATACTATTTAAATGTTTAATTTATTTATATGTAAAAGTGTAATTTGTTTATGAGAAAATGTATATTTATTTTTAAGAAAATTTATAAGAAAATGTAAAATTTATAAATAAGAAAATTTATAAGAAAAAAATTAAGAACATTTAAAAAAAAAAATCTTCATTTTTAAGAAAATATGTAAATATCTTTTCCATTTACTATGTAATTGTGTAATTTGTTTATATGTAAATGTGTAATTTGTTTATAAGAAAATCTATATTTATTTTTAAGAAAATTTAAGAAAGAAAATGTATAATTTATAAAAAAAAAAAAATAAGAACATTTAAAAATAATATTCATTTATAAAAAAAAAATATGTAAGAATTTATAACATTTTATTTATATAAAATTTACATTTATATTGCATATTGTTTTGTATGGAGTTTCTTTGTACATTCCCCTGACATAGTCGCTCCTTCAAAAGTCATTCTGTCACATCAGGTTTTTAAACCGTATTTGAACATTAGATTTGACAGTATAAGCCGTCTACAAGACATACAAACCTGATTCCAAAAAAGTTGGGACACTGTACAAATTGTGAATAAAAACAGAATGCAATGATGTGGAAGTTTCAAATTTCAATATTTTATTCAGATTACATAATAGATGACATATCAAATGTTTAAACTGAGAAAATGTATCATTTTAAGGGAAAAATAAGTTGATTTTAAATTTCATGGCATCAACACATCTCAAAAAAGTTGGGACAAAGCCATGTTTACCACTGTGTGGCATCTCCTCTTCTTTTTATAACAGTCTGCAAACGTCTGGGGACTGAGGAGACAAGTTGCTCAAGTTTAGGAATAGGAATGTTGTCCCATTCTTGTCTAATACAGGCTTCTAGTTGCTCAACTGTCTTAGGTCTTCTTTGTCGCATCTTCCTCTTTATGATGCGCCAAATGTTTTCTATGGGTGAAAGATCTGGACTGCAGGCTGGCCATTTCAGTACCCGGATCCTTCTTCTACGCAGTCATGATGTTGTAATTGATGCAGTATGTGGTCTGGCATTGTCATGCTGGAAAATGCAAGGTCTTCCCTGAAAGAGACGACGTCTGGATGGGAGCATATGTTGTTCTAGAACTTGGATATACCTTTCAGCATTGATGGTGCCTTTCCAGATGTGTAAGCTGCCCATGCCACACGCACTCATGCAACCCCATACCATCAGAGATGCAGGCTTCTGAACTGAGCGCTGATAACAACTTGGGTTGTCCTTGTCGTCTTTAGTCCGGATGACATGGCGTCCCAGTTTTCCAAAAAGAACTTCAAATTTTGATTCGTCTGACCACAGAACAGTTTTCCACTTTGCCACAGTCCATTTTAAATGAGCCTTGGCCCAGAGAAAACGCCTGCGCTTCTGGATCATATTTAGATATGGCTTCTGTTTTGACCTATAGAGTTTTAGCCGGCAACGGCGAATGGCACGGTGGATTGTGTTCACCGACAATGTTTTCTGGAAGTATTCCTGAGCCCATGTTGTGATTTCCATTACAGTAGCATTCCTGTATGTGATGCAGTGCCGTCTAAGGGCCCGAAGATCACGGGCATCCAGTATGGTTTTCCGGCCTTGACCCTTACGCACAGAGATTGTTCCAGATTCTCTGAATCTTTGGATGATATTATGCACTGTAGATGATGATAACTTCAAACTCTTTGCAATTTTTCTCTGAGAAACTCCTTTCTGATATTGCTCCACTATTTTTTGCCGCAGCATTGGGGGAATTGGTGATCCTCTGCCCATCTTGACTTCTGAGAGACACTGCCACTCTGAGAGGCTCTTTTTATACCCAATCATGTTGCCAATTGACCTAATAAGTTGCAAATTGGTCCTCCAGCTGTTCCTTATATGTACATTTAACTTTTCCGGCCTCTTATTGCTACCTGTCCCAACTTTTTTGGAATGTGTAGCTCTCATGAAATCCAAAATGAGCCAATATTTGGCATGACATTTCAAAATGTCTCACTTTCAACATTTGATATGTTATCTATATTCTATTGTGAATAAAATATAAGTTTATGAGATTTGTAAATTATTGCATTCCTTTTTTATTCACAATTTGTACAGTGTCCCAACTTTTTTGGAATCGGGTTTGTATATCCAAATATGTCATCTGAAAAAGTAAGTAGCATATCTTTAAGTCCCTTTAAGACTGTCTGCATATAAAGTCTTTGGTATCTCCCACCATATTAGTTTAGCCGGACCTTCTTTACTTTTTACTTCTCTATTTATGTGATACACAAATAGTAGTAACAGAAGCAGTGTAGAGACAGATGTGTGATAGGCATGACAGGAGTTAGTAAACGCCAGGATGGGTGTCTCCAGATGTGGGTGTAGAAAAGAAAAGGAAAAAGCTGTTAGTGCCTCTAAGTAAAGGATGTATGAAAGTAATGGGAAGAAATATTTCTCCCAGCATACAGAGCTGCAGAACTACCAGAAAGCTAACTATATGTCTGGCTCAACAGATTAGTCTTCACTTGAACACAACAGCTAGGAAGGCTATTCTAAAAGCATGTGGTTTGAAAGAAGGTATACCTGCTTTATGTACCTTGACACAAGCACCTATAGAATGTGATGAATTAATCAGCGTTAGCGCCAAGTCAATGCATTACTTCTTGATAGCGTTATTTACCCTGATCTTGAAAAACCGGGTGAGTTTGTGTTCAGGGTATGAATCAATTGAAAAAAAAAAAAGGTCATTCAGTTTATTCTATATAAATGCAGTAGGGGCAGACACTGTGCCCTTGCTCCATTTGTTAGCATTCAATGTGATGTTTTCCATTCATGCTCACTCTTTCTTTTATTCTCAACCTGCCTGTCTTTGTTTCTCTGTCTTTATCTCTCACTTAAATATCTCAAACACACACCAAATCTCAAAACAACAAGTTCCGGCTGGTGGTCTATTTGGACAGATATGCTTAAAACAGAATATGACTGTTAAACTGAGTTAGGATGATTTCTTCAGATTTAAATGGGTCACATTTCATATGTTTAGTTCACACTGTACGATTTTTGCCACGATTTGGCCGTCTGAGAAAAATTTTGAGAACCCTAAAAGATTCCACTGATCCTGGGCCGAAGTCTTTGATCGCTAGTTTGACATGTTCACAAAGATGCATGGAATAAACATGAATGAACATCAGAAGGTATGTTGTTCAACCATGGCAAGACATCAATACAAACCATGGCTGCGTCCGAAAACTTAGGCAGCTGACTTGTTGCCTTACCTTGCTGCCAATGACTTTGCAGGCAGCGTTTGCGCATAAAGGTATCTTAAGAAACTGATTTCAGACAGACTTCTGAGGCAGCGTAACGGTTTAATGATCTACAGCAAAACAGAGCGAGCTTTAGCGATAACTATGTGAATATTTAATTTGAGCAATAGTAATTTCTCGCTAGAAATGACATCAAAGGTGAAAAACACTCAAACTGACCACTAACCGCAACTTTCAGCCACCATCTTTATTTTTTAGCCCAACTGTCACAGAATGGAACGCACAGGATTGTGGGATATCAAAGGCAGCGAAGGATACATTTATGCTGCCTGTCTCATAAGACAGGAAGTAAAGCTAACATTGGATTTAGATGTGCCTTGATGACTTCCTACCTTGGAAGGTAGCATTTTTAAGCTTTTGAACACAGACAATTTTTCAAGTTAAAGTCCACCGTCGTTAATCTACTAACTCTCCTGTCGGGTTTGTTTGTCAGACAAAATGGTGGATGTAGCGCTATTATTGGTCAGATCGCCTGTCAATCAAACTCCAGGCGAAAAGTGAATTGGAGAGACACAAACAAATCACGATTTGCTTCACTCACACACACACACACAAACACATCTTTGTTTTTTCTTTTCAAGGTAAGCCATGATCAGAATTAATTCTAGCCACCATTAATGACAACTGAGATCCCACAGTATGACATTAAAGTGGGGATCATGTTCGTACAGTCTAACAAGCAACAGTCGTAAAGAACTATTATAAATCGTACAGTGTGCACCTGACTTAAGTCAAAGTTTCTGCACCAATTTAGTTTTTCATGGTCATTTTCCACCATCTCTGTTTTTTGCTAAATCTAGATACACGAGTTGACCTCAATCATCAATCAGTTGGTTGTTGGATGACGTCAATTAGTTGGCTATTGTGATCCATCTCTAGCAGCCTAATTGAAAGTGATATTACTTTACATGGAGTGGATGATTAAGATCGTGTCCAGCAAGAATACTTCATCTTAGTAACCCTCCCAATTATCTGACCCTAATAACTCATGGCGAATGATACTGACTGCTACTAGATTTTGCATGAAGCTGTGACTTTTTAATACAATTCACAAATAATAATAATAATAATAATAATAACAACAACAACTAAAAATTTTAAAATACGACTGTTCAAAAGTTTGGAGTTGGTACGTTTTTTAATGTTTTTGAAATCAGTCTCTTATGCTCAACCAAAGCTGCATTAATTTGATCAAAATAGTATAATGAAATAATAACTAATTAAAATAATTATTTTCTGTTTTAATCTATTTTAAAATGCTATGATGGCAAAGCTGAATTTTCAGCTGTCTACAGTGACATGATCATTCATAAATCATTCTAATATGCTGATTTGGTGCTCAAGAAACATTTCTTATTATTTCTTTTTTTCCCCCAGAATTCTTTAATAAATAGAAAGTTCAAAAGAACAGCATTTATTTGAAATAGAAATCTTTTGTAATGTCTTTACTGACACTTTTGATCAGTTTAACGCATCCTTGCTGATTTATTTATATTTTATTTAATTTCAAATAGAAATATGGCTGAGTTCACATTTAAGATGTGAAACAAACACACCAAAAACTGCTCATGTAACAAATATCATACACTATCATTTGATATTCTAGGAGAAGGCCCACTGCAGTCCCCCGCAGGCGTTTACTTACCACTATACTCAAACTTATTTTATATAAGTTTTATATCCACATATGGGTGTTTATGGAAATGTATTGGCTGGCAGCACTAAAACATTCTGTCCACGGTCTCTTGGAAGGGTTTATGTCAGAATGTCATCTTATTAGCCAAGGTAATTGGATTTCTGAGCTGCCCCTGCTCATGGTTGTGCTCTCTTGTTATTCAGTCCAGTAGCCTCTCGATTCTCTCTGCCAATCTCAGCTTCTCATTCATTTGTTTATCAGCAGATGGCTTGTTTACATTACAGCTCTGATGACTATGTACATCCATCCCTCAGTTTATTATTAATCATTTGGACCATCCTTCGCTGGTTGTCAGAGTTTAAAAATAATACTTAGTGTCATAAAACTTTTTTCATCTGTTACTTAATTCATCTTGTTTATGCAGGCAGAGCCGTCGTTCACACTACACTGAGTTACATGCTCTCATTAATGCTACAGCGACTAATTAAAAGAAATTCTGTTTTGTTTTTTTTGTTTTTTTTTTAAAATGAACCGTAATTAAGCATTTAACAAGCAGAACTTCTTGGAGGCTTCAGTGCAACTAAAGTCCATTGAAATGCCACTCCAAAACTCAAAAGTGTACACTGTAAATCCTTCATTTGAGACACTGATGGCATTGCAAGTTAAGGTGAAACATGCTTTCTTTGTTAATCTGGAGGATGCTTGCTAAAAATAAGAAAAATACAAATAAATTATATGTAGTAATAAATAAACTGTCAGACTTAAAAGGTGCTGATGCATTTTTGAATACCACGCAGTGAGAAAAAGATTGACAATCAACAACCACAGAATGTTCTGCCTCCTCTTTCTTCTTTTCTTAGTCATTTAAGTGTAGGAGAACCACAGAAAAATGTTTGGTTACACAATCATGAATAACAATTGCAGTTTTCAATATGCGGCTTTGTGTTTTGCTCAGGAAAAAGTTTGAACGACGTCAGAGCAGGACAATGGCTTGTCGGATCTTCAGTGTGAAAAGAAGCTTATGGATTGGAAGCTTACCCTCATGATGTTCCATACCTCATCCACACTTTCTGGGAAACACACACACACACATACGTCTGGTTCGCTATCTTTGTGGGGACTCTCCATAGACGTAATGGTTTTATACTGTACAAACTGTATATTCTATCCCCTTACACTAACCCTACCCATCATAGAAAACTTTCTGAATTTTTACATTTCCAAAAAAACTCATTCTGTATGATGTATAAGCTTTTTTCCTCATGGGGACCTCAATTTATGTCCCCATGAGTCAGTGTGCATTCGACGAACACACACACACACACACACACATTTTGAAGAATGTTTGAACTGTTTTTGTGCATACATGGAACCCACAGATTTTCATTGTAAGGACAAAAAAAAAAAATTCCCTTTTGGGTCCCACAGAAGAAAGTCATACAGATTTTATGACAGAACTATTAATTTAACACAACAATGTAATGTCTTTAACTGATGTTTTTTTCCCAACATCTATTGATTTATGCAATTAATTGTGATTAAGTAATGGGCATATCATGGAATTAATTTGAATTAAAATCAATCAATTTACAGTGCTAACTTTTCTAATCTATTTTTCCAGTTTGGCACCCAAAAACATCTCTCTGACAACAGGATATTTACTGAACTTCAGTTGCTGTGGTCTGC
The DNA here is from genome assembly GCA_039654105.1 of Coreius guichenoti. NCBI lineage: Eukaryota > Metazoa > Chordata > Actinopteri > Cypriniformes > Gobionidae > Coreius > Coreius guichenoti. The sequence goes on along the minus strand of CM077172.1, from coordinate 11,431,810 downwards.
AGCTGGAAGAAGAATTTGAGGAAAATTGAACTCAAAGCTAGTCCACATGGCTCATATGTGATAGGTCAAGAGCAGTCAAGAAAGTTAGTCTGAGGATGCTTTTCTGTTAGATATTCTAAAAAGGCTTTTCTAGGCAGCCAACCATTTAAAAGCAAATGTTATATAGGCTACAGACTCCAGCTTTCAGATGTACAGCAAGGGCATGAACCAGACTGCAAAGTGCTTTCAATTGTAGAACAGACTAAATTAGAAGCCTTAAAAAAGGCTTTTTCCCTTTCCTGCATCAGTGTCACTAGAAAAAAAATATAAGGTTTGATGAGTAAATACTGTGCAACATTTGCAGTATTGTGTACTGCAGTTTGGTGTACAATGGGTACAGCTAGTAGCAGGTTCCCTTAAAATTGCTCCACTCAAAAAAGGTCACAAAAGCAAAGGTTATACTAGCAGGCATGAATTAATAATAAATAAACAAAAACATACCTGACAGCTGTCAAGGTTTCCTCCACACACACATTCTTCCATCGTTTCAATGAAAAACAATAAAAGTATATGATTACATTTTTGATGTGCTGGATGACATTGGTCTGTGGTATTAGAGTTGGCAAGTGTTTGGCCAATGTGTTGCTGCAAAAAGGTGAAATCCCTGACTTAGTCCTCTACAACCAATGCAATTTGCTATGCCCTTCAAAATGAGACGACATGTCTCATATATAAAAGGACGTGTGCTGAAAGAGTTCCAATGATGCAGAAGTCACAAAAATGTTCTCTAAAAAGATGTGGTCAAAATGTAAAGAAGAATTAATATTTCATGGCAGGGTTAGTCATAAATTCTATATGAGGAGATTGGGGTAAGATGTGACAGTTTTTACTTTAAAATGTCCTTTAGGCAATGAGAAGTGAGAGAGAGAGCTAAAACTACTCCTAATTATATTGTAGGATATCTGCTATCAACTGAAATGAGTAGAAAGCGTAACATATATAGGACCAAAGACCAAAGACCAACCTTTATGTGAACAGTCCATTTCAATTTACTTAAAAAAAAAAAAAAAAAAAAAAATGAACAAAAATACCATATCAGTTTGAGCCCGAGTTGGATTCTGTGGATGATCGATCGGAACCAACTTTGCAAGCACGACTTGAGCAGAACGTTTCACAGTGGTAAGTAGTCTTTTTATATAGCCGGTGTTGTACTCTCCCAGGTTCAGGAAGCTGTCCTCTGTAAAATGTGCTGTGCACAAGCAAACTTTTGTGTTGTACTGCTGAAGAACAGTTTTATAAATAAATCTTAACCTCTGATTCCTATCTGTTTTCTTAAGCGGTTTTGCTTTCGCATCCAAACAAACAACGTCTCCGCAACATGAGGCAACATTACAATACACTGAAGCGCCAACTTCTTTCTTTACGTATATTTTGGACGGGTTTTATGCTAATATTTCACATTGTGAAGTGGATGTTTGAGGAAGTATTGAGGCATTTTAGGCAGGTCTGGATCAGTGTTCTCTGTTAAATAGAATAAATTCCTTTGTGGGAGACTATGAGCTTCGTAACTTTGCAGATCTTACATGCACAAACAAATACATTACACACTAAAGGAAAAGGAAAACATTAAAAAACATCATATATCCCCTTTAATATATGGTAACACTTTAGTTTAGGGTCCAATTCTCACTATTAACTAGTTTGCTTATTGGCATGCATATTACTAGGATATTGGCTGTTTATTAAGTTGGCTTGAGAGAAAGAGTCAACTTACTGAAATGCTAATAAACTTATAGTTATTATTTTTCTGAGACTAAAATTTCTGACTGCTACTCCTCCTAGAGCTTTAAGTCTAAAACCTCCAAACTCTGCTCAGACTTTCAGACTGTTCTGACTCGCATTGCTATATCTTTTCTAACTGATCCGACTAACGGTTTTCCTAAAAATGACTATTAAAAATCAGAAAAAAATCCCACAGACTTACACTGATGGAATGTTCAAATGAGCCAAGACTGTCATTAGACTGAGGCCCCATTTACACTAGTGTGTTGTATTTTTAAAACAGCGTTTTAAAAAGAAAACGATCCTCGTTTATACTTGCATTTCCACTGCGTTTCAGAAACGATCTCCATCCACACTACATGACCGAAAATGCATGTCACATGACCGTTCATGCACATTGGACATGCGCGTACAAGTGTAAACAGTTGCCTCTTGCGCATGTAGGCAGCTGCAGTATTATAAAATACAGTGTTTAACTGTAAAATGGCTGCTAAAAAAAGACCACAAAGTCAGCAAAGCATGCAGTTCCGTCTCCGTGTTACTGTTTACACAGTCGTTGAGGCTGGTATGTTACAGAGCCGTTGAGAGAGAAGGCTCAGGGCTGCTTTTTCCCAAAAGCAGTGTAACAATAGCCACCAACGTTCTCTACGATCAATTTAGGCGTACAATGCTTTTAGGGAACGCAGCCCTGGTCTGTTATTGTTGTGTTTAGGTAGCGTAATGTGGGCAGCCACACCATTATTTTCAAAAGTCTCCGTTTTGGTCCGTTTACACTGAAACGCAACCCCAGAATTTCCAAAAAATAAAAAATAAAAACGTTTTCGAAAGTCTCCGTTTTCGAGATTCGAAAACGTTGGAGTAGTGTAGACGACAGGCGTAACCGTTGCAAGAGTTATCCGTTTTAAAACGAAAACACACTAGTGTAAACGGCCTCATTTAAGCTGCGATTCTATGAACTATTTCTAATCCATTTCAACTCATTTAATCTATCTATCTATCTATCTATCTGTTTTTTTCTGATCGACTTTATTGCCTTTAAAACATTCCAGACTTTAAGCTTTAAAACTACTTTAAACTTAAAACTATTTAAAACTGAAAACCTTCAAACTTCAAGATTTTAAAACTTCTTCAAACTTTCTGGTCTGGTTTTGTCAAGCCAACTTAAAAGTTTGTCTTGACGAACTTTTTTATCTAGTTAGCACTTATAAAGCACGTATTAATGCCTTATTCTGCATGAACATATTCTGCATCCCTTAATCCAGGCCCGTCGCCAAGACAACGTGCCCCCCTAATCGAATGGTAATTCAGCAAACTTACTGAGAGCAAAAAAAACCTAATTCTGTGGATTTGGCGATTCATGTGTTTCATAACGAAACTTCTTCAGCAGCATTTAGCTCACAGGAACACTAATCTCTAGAACGGTAACGTTAAATAACACATTGTCTTCAGAAATATGAATCAGAAATTAGGCGGAGCTCGTGTAAGGCTGGGCAAGGCTTACCTTCCCCTGACCACGGACTTATAGTGTCGAATTTTCTATGCTATGGAAGCTTGTTTCCACACTGAATAAAAAATAAAGTAATTTTTTATCAGAATTGCGTGATATAAACTCACAATTGCACGTTATAAAGGCAGAATTGCATGATATACAGTCGCAATTGCGTGTTATAAAGTCAGAATTGTGAGATAAACTCACAATTGTGAGAATTTCAGAACTGTGAGATAAAAAGCAATTATCTTTTTTTTTTTTTTTTTTAATTCCGTGGCAGAAGCAAGCTTTCATGTGCTTCTGATTGCTTTTGAGGGAAAAGCTGTCCATAACTGCTGGTCTTGGATCAGTTTTCTCCGTAATGAAAGAATATTGGCGAAACTCCGGTGTTTTGAGCGGTGAGTGGGTTCTCAGTCCTGCACGCTAGCAAATCCTTCTCATTATAATAAGCAAATATGTCAATAAGAGATTCATTGTGCATCAACGTCACTGATTATAATGGAACATTGTGAGATCGCGATGAAGATGTATAACCGCTTTTTAATGATAATAAGCGCTTTCTGCTATGTCAAATCCTGCAGTATGCTTGCTTTTCTGTTAAAATTCTGTTAAAACAGTGGTTTGTGAACGTAGACGCTTTAAGAACAAATAATTTATCGTTTATGCTGGGATGTGTAGGTTGTGCGGTGACACGAAACTTTAAACTATTTCAAAAGAAATCTAAAAATGTTTTTAAAGGGGAAGCGCATATCCACGTGTTGGATCACCCTCCGCCTATGATCAGAAGATTCATATTTTGTGTTTTGGTGTTGTTTTAATATAGAACTTGGTCTATTTCAGTAAAGGCTAAATACGCGATGTTATTGTTTTTGTGAATGTCTGTTTCGTAATCATAAAAAAGTGTGCCCCACTATGAAAATGAAATGCCCCCCCATTCTGTATGTTCTGGCGACAGCCCTGCCTTAATCCTACCCAATACCTAAACTTAATAACTACCTTACTAACTATTAATAAGCAGTAATTATGAGTTTATTGAGGTAAAAGTTATAGTTAATAGTGAGAATTAGACCCTAATCTAAAGTGTGACCAAAATTATACAGTATTATATATACTCTTATTCATGACAGCTTGAATTAAAGCTTGTCGGGTTGGTTTTCTGTGGTGCAAATAAAACCTTGTACATGGTTTGAGCATCTAGACTAGCCCAACAGAACAACATTGGCTCAACTAATGGTGTGAGTTTGGGGTGGGACTATCAAATAATCTGACAAATGACAGGTGGGGGAGGTTTTGGGGAAACATTTAAAAAAACAAACAAACAAACAAATAAAACATAGTGCCGCTAGTGGCACACTTCAGTTTTAAAAGAAAACTTGCAATGGCTTGAAAACACCACAGACTTTCTACTCAGATGCCCTGCAACATAAATCCCTCTTAGAATAGAATAAAATATATTAGAATGCATAAAAAATATTGTGGAACTTCATCCCCAATCTCAATGCAAGCAGCCATGACAGGCATTAGTGAGAAATGTCAATAACTGAACCCATAATCCTTAGAAAGAAAAGTGTTTGGCGTTCTTTACTGAATGACAAGTAAAAAGACTGCAGGCACACTTGGTCTGAATGAGGAGCTGTGGTTATTTTAATGAAGTAACCAGTTACAGATGACATCTGACTGGCTTGACACAAACATGTTCAAAATAAGGCTAGAAAAGGGTAGGAAAAATGTCAAACTTGATATGATGTCAAACTTCAGGTCACAGTCCAAGAAAAAGATTATGAAAGAAGAAAGGTATTTTAAGGATATTAAAAGCTTTGAGAAATCCTATGGTAAGTTTAAATAATGTAATAAGACTTCAAATCACTCTATGGTTAATAAGGAATTATTTCAAAGTCCTAAATTAATTATAGGCATTGCTGCTCGTTATATTGCAGGACATACAGTATAAGCAGATCTGTGTATAGCTTATTTAAAAATTCAAGTGTTATTTTAAAAAAAATTATATATTTGTTATCAAGTATTGTGTACATATTATAGTGTTCTTTTATCTGTGTAACTCCCATACAAAATACTTTTGACAAAAAAAATCTACTCTCACCAAAACCTCTTAACTTTTTTAGCATTAGAAATAATCATAGATTTAAGTCCCTTTCAGGGAAAGTCTATTCACTCAGCAGCCATATTTGCATGCCATTTTGTGCAAGACCAAGTCTTGAATGGGGAAATCCTGAAATCTCAAAGACTGCTTGCCAAAGTCACATTTAAATAACATATTTCAAATCAGCAAAAAAAAAAACTGACATGAACATGATTTTTCAATGTGCCAATGTGCATGTGCAACCATAAGTCTCAGAACACTGACTATTTTTATGGTAACCAGAGCTTCTAAGACTTCTGACACAGTGACGTTACCAATAGTGATTGGCTCTTTTATTTAGAAGGCGGGACTTATTCCACCATATTTTGCATTGAACTTTCCCCCATTCATAAGTAATATGAGTGCCGTCTTTGTGTAAAGTCTTTGGTATATTTCTGCCAGAATGGAAATTATGTTGTACTTGTACATAATACTTAAATAAAAATCTGTTCCCATTGTTTGACTGCATCCATTTTGTATCCATTTTTTTCCTTTAATATCACACAATTTAACAACATCTGTTTCCTGGAGTATTTTACAAACCTGTCTGACTACCAGTGTTGGGGGTAACGCATTACATGTAACAGAAGTTACATAATCAGATTCCTTTTTTCAGGTAACTAGTAAAGTAACGCATTAAATTTTAAATTTACAACAAAACATCTGAAATACTTTTACTTTTTTTTTTTTTTACTTTTAAAAGTAACTTTCCCCAACACGGCTGAATACATTTTCAAATGTATACATTTTGTATTGACTCAAATAAAATCAAATTCCTTTAGGACTTTTTCCTTCCTTTAAAGGGATAGTTCACCCAAAAATGAAAATTATCCTATAATTTACTCACCTTTAAGTCGTCCTAGGTGTATATGACTTTCTTCTTTCAGCCAAACACAATCAGAGTTATATTAAAAAATATCCTGACTCTTCCAAGCTTTATAATGGGAGTAAATGGTACCTTGTTTTTTGAAGCCCAAAAAAGTGCATCCATCCATCATAAAAGAAATCCATACGGCTCCAGGGGGTTAATAAAAGCCTTCTGGAGCGAAACAATGTGTTTTTGTCAGAAAATTTTCCATATTTATAACTTTATAAACTATAACGTCTGGCTTTTGGTAAGGGCTGTAGGCGAGTCTAGTTCTGGCCGAAGAGTGACCTCTGACTCGACGCATGACTTATTGACGAACGTGGAAGCGCAGAGGATACAGCATAACAAAACACCGATCACAAATTTTTAAAGAGAAATGTTGGAGGAGCTTGAGTTTGTTGCCCAGCCCTATTTGTTTGAACCACGAGAGGCGTCTACTCTCACCTAAGTCCTACATCATATGCCGGAACGCGACTCTCTCGCGAACGCGCAGACGGACATTACTGGAAGCTAGTGATTACAGTTTATAAAGTTATAATAATGGATATTTTTTTTTACCAAAAGCTTTAGAACGCCTTTATTAACCACCTGGAGCCATATGGATTACTTTTATGATGGATGGATGTGCTTTTTTGGGCTTCAAAAAACAAGGTACCATTCACTCCCATTATAAAGCTGGGACGAGCCGGAATATTTTTTATTATAACTCCGATTGTGCTTGGCTGAATTTAAGAAGAAAGTCACATACAGATAAGATGTATTGAGGGTGAGTAAATTATGGGATAATTTTCACTTTTGGGTGAACTAACCCTTTAAGCATAAAAAAGTATTTTGTGTCCTTGGTAAAAATGTATACAAGCTAAAGATTGCATCACACATATAGCTCTGCAAGTTCCAATCTACATGTACAGGACACCCAGTACTTATACAATGTGTGGAGACAAAGAATAATTAATTACAATCAAGGATGAATTCATAGACTGCAAAGCAGGCATTTTCACCCTGTATCATAACAGATTTCCACAGATCAAAGTCCTTTAGAGGCTACAGACAATTTTGACAGTTTGACTTTTGGGGATATGCGTCAATTCAGTGGTATGTTTTCTTTAGATTCATAATACATATTAGTATAAAAGTATCAATCTATCTATCTATCTATCTATCTATCTATCTATCTATCTATCTATCTATCTATCTTCTAGTCATTGTCATCTGACTTGTTCTATTGCTATTGACGGCCTTGAAAACCGAACACTGCTGAATGTGTGATGAGGTGGACCAACTTTTATCATTGCTGTCATACTGTATATCTACTATTGTTTTGAACTGTCCCTAAGACTGACCAAAGCAGAGTGGAAAGAGAGAAGCTGAAGGAAGAAAGAGCTAAATGCATGATTTAACCAAGTGATTTAACTGTATTCATGTCCAATTTGTGAACAAATTATTCTTTTTAGTCAGACATTATCAATGAACTGCTTGTTCAGTTCACAAATTTTAAGGCATATATTAGGATTTTGGAATTATGCCATCTAGCATGTCATCCAAAATTTTTTGCAATCTGCCTAAATGTTTAATCAATCTGTTCATCTGCAAATATCAGCAGATGGAGGCCAAACGCATCCATGGCCATGACATGGCACCATCATGGTTCACTATGCCAGCAGATTAGACCCTACCAAACAACACCCACACACAGAGCCCAAATAAACGTCAAATCGTTAATCATTTTGAAGAAGCAATTTGCAGAGCACCTGTCTCAAGCAGTAGACTATTAGGAGACTCCTGGAGAGGAGGACCGTGGGTCTAATGGCTGAGAACAGAGCTTATTTCTACACATATTGGCTAGAACAAGGTAGACTGTACAAACAATTTACTCCAGAATTGAACCTGTGCTCAGCCACTAAGAACCGGCATGAAATGGCCATTTTTCTAGAGGACTGTTCACTGGGGTAATGGTGGCTTGGCTTGGCTTTGCAATGTCTTCTGAGGTTAATGATTTAACCTAATGTATGTCTGTAACACAGACAGAGAGAAGTAGATGGTAGTGGGCCTGTTGCTGGGTAAGGCTGCAAGTTCCTTAGAAAACTAACCCTCCTGGTCTTGTTACTATAGCAATGCCAAAACTAATGATGACTAAAGGCTGTTTCACACTGCCCCAACAAATAGCAACATTTTAAACACTCTAGTTAGCTGTTGTATATACAGTGTTGAAAAAAATATAAGTCATGTTCACACACTGATTAAGTGATTAATCTATCAATTATTTCTCTGATTAAAGTTATGGTAGGCACTTTTTTATACTGGTTAAACTCACTTTACATACGGATAGCAATCAATAATAGAAGTGGTCTAAATATTAAATATATTTACATATATATTCTGTGGAAGTCTCAGGACCAAAAAAAAAAAAAATCACAGCAAGTGTTCTGCGCGTTCCACGAGGCTATGTAAAGTTGTAGACAGACAGTCACCGAGCACTGCAAATAAACAACAGCCACCTTTTAGTTCCTCCAGAACCAAAACAATGACACACCATGTCAGAACAAAAAGGCAACCCGTGACGTTCTACCCAGAGCTGTTCACGTCCTCAGTCCTCGGCACAGTATCTCACTTTTATTTAAAGGAACACAAATAATTGTAGAATCCCTTAAAAATGGGAGATTGGAACAAAGGGGTTTCACAGTGTGCAGCAAAGTGCAATATGCCATCAGACAACACCATTTGTTGGCATATTCAATAGTGTACATTCAATACGTACACCTAGAACCAGAAACACTAACACAAATAAACAAACAAATAAAAACATTACATAACTGCTTCTTGACTAAATAGCTCATCTAAAACAAATTATATGTGAAGCAGCTTCTATACCAAATCACATATAACACTCCTAGAAAACATATCCAGCTAAGACCAGTGATGGCTTCTCTTTTTCTTGGCTTTCCCCAAATAAAATGCCTACAGGTAACCGCTGTCGTTTCAATCCAAGTGACGCCACATGGTTATCTGGCAAACTGTGTAATTATAATAACTCCCAAATAATTGTACCTACGGGCTACGGTAAATTCAGTTGGGCCACGTTTCTTACATGAAGACAACTACAATACGAGATCGCCATGGAAGCAACAAACATTTCAAGATATAGTTAATGCAATCAGTATTTAAAGGGATAGTTCACCCAAAAATGAAAATTATCTAGGTGTATATGACATTCTTCTTTCAGACGAATACAATCGGAGTTATATTAAAAAACGTCCTGGCTCTTCCAAGCATTATAACGGCAGTGAATGGCAGCCCAAAATTTGAAGCCCAAAAAAGTGCATCCATCCATTATAAAAGTAATCCATATCTAGTAAAAGTAATCCGGCTCTGGGGGGTTAATAAAGGCCTTCTGAAGCGAATCAATGGGTTTTTGTATGAAAAATATCCATATTTAACACGTTATAAAGTAAAATATCTAGCTTCCGGCGGAGCGCCTTCCGTATTATATAGTATAATAAATAGTATATATTATATATTAAGTATATCGGAATCCTCTATCGCACTTTGTTTTGATTGATGACATCATCATGTCCTGTCTAGTATGACGTGATGCATAACTAATGCGATTACTTATTTTGTTTTCTTTCCTTAAAAATAAATGGGATGCTTAAAAAATATTCCAAAAATATTTTAATCGCGACTGACATCGGTCAAGTTCAATGGAGCTTTTGCATGCGCTGCTCTGATTTATTGACACCAAGCGCTATTGTTTCTCGCATGTCATGTGACTGATCATGTGACCGCCACGTGTTTAAAAACGCTGCATTGAATTGTATTTTTATTATTAGTGTGTGGATGAGAATCATCGCAAAATGTTTATTTGTGGGTGAACTATTCCTTTAAAGATTGTCATTGGAGAATATTTTAATTTATCTTAAACCATCAACATACAAAGTAATAAAACAATAATATATTTTGTGTAGGCTATGTATGTATATTTAAAAACCAAAAATATATTATTATAAATAATAAATATGGTATTATTGTTGATAGGCAAACTGTTCCTATTAGAGCAAATTTCATATAATCATAATCTATGCCATATTACCTGTGCTGTCATTTTGCTGGCACCATAGTCATGTTTTGCATTGCATTGATGGGAACTGACCATTGGAAATGACAAGCTCCTCTTTGTGAGTGTGTGTTCTCGTGTTTAGAGAGCATGTCAGCAGCAGGAGGCTGATCCTGGGCTCAGTCCAGAACTGTCCTACACTGCCAGCCTGGACACCACTTGTGAAAAAGATCCCTTTTCTTTCACAGTGCACAGCAGGGACTCTCAGCCAGGAGTGAGATGGAAGGCAAGCTTTTTCTTGATTTGAGAAAGAGAGAAGGAAAAGACACAAAAAGAAATGGGTAAAGAAAGATAAGAAGAGAGATGCAGAAGATTTTTAACTTTTGTTCACCCTTGCCGCAGTCTTTTTCGTGCATATATGGAGTTTTATTACAGAGCAGAGGTGAAAATGTGCAGGCTCTCAATGTATGCTCATAAGCCAAGCAGTATTAGAGACAATATGTTATTAACAAAGTTAATATTATTAACTTTGGTATAGTATTTGGTACTAGTGGGTACTAGTACTAGTATTTGAAACACTTTTTCCTGCTTAAGAAAAAAATATTACTAAAAAAAGTATACTAAATTGGAACAACTAATTTTGTACTAAATGCACTTTAGTTATCCGGAAATAGTGCTGAGGTCCAACTAAAGATATACTTAAAGTGGAACTATTGCAAGTATACTTTAGTTACACTTTAAATATCTTGAATTTAAAGACTGATATTATACAGAGATCATACTATCCTTATTAATACTGATATTAAAACATTTTAGGCTTAATATTAAGAAATGTGCATTGTGCAATAAAGAAGTACACCAAATGAAGTTTAATTATAATATTTATATCAGCAAGCGAAATGTCAGTAAATATGTTAATTGATTTGTAGTATACTTAGTATGAAATAAATGTATTTTAAATACATTTTGGTATAGGTTTTTTTTCACTAGGGATTTTTTTTATTATTATTATTGAACAACGATCACAGGGGATACATACACTATATTGACAAAAGTATTGGGACACCCCTCCAAATTATTGAATTCAGGTGTTCCAATCACTTCCATGGCCACAGGTGTATAAAATCAAGCACCTAGGCATGCAGACTGCTTCTACAAACATTTGTGAAAGAATGGGTCGCTTTCAGGAGCTCAGTGAATTCAAGCGTGGTACCGTGATAGGTTGCCACCTGTGCAATAAGTTCATTCGTGAAATTTCCTCACTACTAAATACTCCAGGGTCAACTGTTAGTGGTATTATAACAAATGTGGAAGCAATTGGGAACAACAGCAACTCAGCCACGAAGTGATAGGCCATGTAAAATCACAGAGCGGGGTCAGCGCATGCTGAGGCGCACAGTGCACAGAAGTCGCCAACTTTCTGCAGAGTCAATAGCTACAGACCTCCAAACTTTGTGTGGCCTTCAGATTAGCTCAAGAACAGTGCGTAGAGAGCTTCATGGAATGGGTTTTCATGGCTGAGCAGCTGCAGTGCAATGTAAAGCATGGGATGCAGTGGTGAAAAGCACGCCGCCACTGGACTCTAGAGCAGTGGAGACGTGTACTCTGGAGTGACGAATCACGCTTCTCTGTCTGGCACTCCGATGGACGAGTCTGGGTTTGGTGGTTGTCAGGAGAACGGTACTTGCCTGACTGCATTGTGCCAAGTGTAAAGTTTGGTGGACGGGGGACTATGGTGTGGGATTGTTTTTCAGGGGTTGAGCTTGGCCCCTTAGTTCCAGTGAAACCCTTTGGTCCTCTTTGGTCAAAAATGACAGAAATATTTTACGTTTTGAAATTTTAAAAAAATTTTCTTCATCGGAATGGGATGACACTTGGTGACTTTTGTCGCATTAGCTATGTGAACACACAAAAAAAACATGGAGATGATTCAGTTATGTTAAAGGGTAAAAAAAAAAATAGTCACACTTGTCTCCTTCGCAGTCAAAAATGACCGACATGAATGGGAAATACGCAAAAATACAAAAACTCAGGGAATCTTTTGGTGATACAAACCACAAATCAGCCATGATGCAGAAAAAAAAGTGCACAGCAATGTAGGGGTGACACTCTAAAATATCAAGAGTGCAAAACAGACACAACCACCCCCTCCCCCTCCCCCCATATATATACACACTCACCTAAAGGATTATTAGGAACACCTGTTCAATTTCTCATTAATGCAATTATCTAATCAACCAATCACATGGCAGTTGCTTCAATGCATTTAGGGGTGTGGTCCTGGTCAAGACAATCTCCTGAACTCCAAACTGAATGTCAGAATGGGAAAGAAAGGTGATTTAAGCAATTTTGAGCATGGCATGGTTGTTGGTGCCAGACGGGCCGGTCTGAGTATTTCACAATCTGCTCAGTTACTGGGATTTTCACGCACAACCATTTCTAGAGTTTACAAAGAATGGTGTGAAAAGGGAAAAACATCCAGTATGCGGCAGTCCTGTGGGCGTAAATGCCTTGTTGATGCTAGAGGTCAGAGGAGAATGGGCCGACTGATTCAAGCTGATAGAAGAGCAACTTTGACTGAAATAACCACTCGTTACAACCGAGGTATGCAGCAAAGCATTTGTGAAGCCACAACACGCACAACCTTGAGGCGGATGGGCTACAACAGCAGAAGACCCCACCGGGTACCACTCATCTCCACTACAAATAGGAAAAAGAGGCTACAATTTGCACGAGCTCACCAAAATTGGACAGTTGAAGACTGGAAAAATGTTGCCTGGTCTGATGAGTCTCGATTTCTGTTGAGACATTCAGATGGTAGAGTCAGAATTTGGCGTAAACAGAATGAGAACATGGATCCATCATGCCTTGTTACCACTGTGCAGGCTGGTGGTGGTGGTGTAATGGTGTGGGGGATGTTTTCTTGGCACACTTTAGGCCCCTTAGTGCCAATTGGGCATCGTTTAAATGCCACGGCCTACCTGAGCATTGTTTCTGACCATGTCCATCCCTTTATGACCACCATGTACCCATCCTCTGATGGCTACTTCCAGCAGGATAATGCACCATGTCACAAAGCTCGAATCATTTCAAATTGGTTTCTTGAACATGACAATGAGTTCACTGTACTAAAATGGCCCCCACAGTCACCAGATCTCAACCCAATAGAGCATCTTTGGGATGTGGTGGAACAGGAGCTTCGTGCCCTGGATGTGCATCCCACAAATCTCCATCAACTGCAAGATGCTATCCTATCAATATGGGCCAACATTTCTAAAGAATGCTTTCAGCACCTTGTTGAATCAATGCCACGTAGAATTAAGGCAGTTCTGAAGGCGAAAGGGGGTCAAACACAGTATTAGTATGGTGTTCCTAATAATCCTTTAGGTGAGTGTATATATATATACACATATATACATATATATTATATATATGAACTAGTGCGACTATAACACAGAGCACACTTTTGCAAATGTGTGAAACAAAATCAATAATTCAGCCACAATGCAGTAAAAAAAAAAAAAAACAGCAAGGAAGAGGCTACACTCTAAAACATCAAGAGTGCAAAACAGACACACACACTGAAATACACACTCATGTAAACACACTCACAGACACACACATAAACCACAATATTATACGCACACAAATGAACTGGTGTGGCTGTGTCAATATGGTAAAATTGAGCCAAAAGACTCAAATAAGAGGTTAAAATCAGATCAGACCCAGATTTATTATGCTGTGATAAAACATACCTGTTAATTTTTGTTACATTTTTATTGAATTTTGATGTTATATGTCCAAAATGTTCTCCTCTCTGCTCAGGTTTGAATGTAGTAAAAATTAATGCAAAAACTGACACTTCAGATCAACATTAAAAAAAAAAAAAAAGAAAGAAAGAAACAACATCTAAACCTTGACAAAAAGTAGTCTTTGAGAATGTCTAAGTATAAATCCAAATCCACAACTTAATAAAAATAAGTATTTATGTCTAAAAACACTAGAGAATTTATGAGCCACTTTATATAGAGTTATATAGGAATCTAGTGGTCACAACATGGAACTACATCAGTTTTTCTTTTTTTACTCCCACCAGATGGCACTAATCTACCTTCCAAAAATTGGATTTTGAATGCCTCGTCCCTATTTTAAAGGCTTTAAAGGCTTCGGTCACTTTTGACCGCGAAGAAGACAAGTGTGACCCCTAAACGAAGAGGACCGGAGGGTAATGCTTCAGCATACCAAGACATTTTGGACAATTTCATGCTCCCAACTTTGTGGGAACAGTTTGGGGATGGCCCCTTCCTGTTCCAACATGGCTGCGCATCAGTGCACAAAGCAAGGTCCATAAAGACATGGATGAGTGAGTTTGGTGTGGAGGAACTTGACTGGCCTGCACAGAGTCCTGACCTCAACCCGATAGAACACCTTTGGGATAAATTAGAGCGGAGACTGCGAGCCAGGCCTTCTCGTCCAACATCAGTGCCAGACCTCACAAATGCACTTCTAGAAGAATGTGTTTATGAAAATTTTTGACCACTCCTAAACCTTGTGGAAAGCCTTCCCAGAAGAGTTGAAGCTGATATAGCTGCAAAGGGTGGGTCAACTCCATATTAAACCCTACGGATTAAGAATGGGATGTCATTAAAATTCATGTGCATGTAAAGGCAGGCGTCCCGAAACTTTTGGCAATATAGTGTATATCACAAAAGAATAGCTAGGGAACTATCATTTTAATGTATTTCACTTATTCAATGATTTGTGTGTGGGTGGGTGCTGTCATAATTGTTCTGAACAGAACATACTGGAACTATCATAGTGTCCAATTAAACGCGTTAACTTTGTTAAAAAAAAAATAGTTATGTGTATAACGTGATTAATATCACTTAAATAAACATATACTCAGTATACTGTGAACCTCAACATACACTCACCTAAAGGATTATTAGGAACACCATACTAATACTGTGTTTGACCCCCTTTCGCCTTCAGAACTGCCTTAATTCTACGTGGCATTGATTCAACAAGGTGCTGAAAGCATTCTTTAGAAATGTTGGCCCATATTGATAGGATAGCATCTTGCAGTTGATGGAGATTTGTGGGATGCACATCCAGGGCACGAAGCTCCCGTTCCACCACATCCCAAAGATGCTCTATTGGGTTGAGATCTGGTGACTGTGGGGGCCATTTTAGTACAGTGAACTCATTGTCATGTTCAAGAAACCAATTTGAAATGATTCGAGCTTTGTGACATGGTACATTATCCTGCTGGAAGTAGCCATCAGAGGATGGGTACATGGTGGTCATAAAGGGATGGACATGGTCAGAAACAACACTCAGGTAGGCCGTGGCATTTAAACGATGCCCAATTGGCACTAAGGGGCCTAAAGTGTGCCAAGAAAACATCCCCCACACCATTACACCACCACCACCAGCCTGCACAGTGGTAACAAGGCATGATGGATCCATGTTCTCATGGATCCATCATGTTCGCATGATGGATCCATGTTCTCATTCTGTTTACGCCAAATTCTGACTCTACCATCTGAATGTCTCAACAGAAATCGAGACTCATCAGACCAGGCAACATTTTTCCAGTCTTCAACTGTCCAATTTTGGTGAGCTCGTGCAAATTGTAGCCTCTTTTTCCTATTTGTAGTGGAGATGAGTGGTACCCGGTGGGGTCTTCTGCTGTTGTAGCCCATCCGCCTCAAGGTTGTGCGTGTTGTGGCTTCACAAATGCTTTGCTGCATACCTCGGTTGTAACGAGTGGTTATTTCAGTCAAAGTTGCTCTTCTATCAGCTTGAATCAGTCGGCCCATTCTCCTCTGACCTCTAGCATCAACAAGGCATTTTCGCCCACAGGACTGCCGCATACTGGATGTTTTTCCCTTTTCACACCATTCTTTGTAAACTCTAGAAATGGTTGTGCGTGAAAATCCCAGTAACTGAGCAGATTGTGAAATACTCAGACCGGCCCGTCTGGCACCAACAACCATGCCACGCTCAAAATTGCTTAAATCACCTTTCTTTCCCATTCTGACATTCAGTTTGGAGTTCAGGAGATTGTCTTGACCAGGACCACACCCCTAAATGCATTGAAGCAACTGCCATGTGATTGGTTGATTAGATAATTGCATTAATGAGAAATTGAACAGGTGTTCCTAATAATCCTTTAGGTGAGTGTATGTCATATTGCATGTATCAGTGTCTAAATAAAGTGTCTAAAAAAGCACTATAGTCTGCTAGAATCATACTTTACATTGGCAGAGCTATAAATACTAACTAATGAGATCTGGTTGTCATAGAGAGTAAATAGGGGAAGTATATCTCACTCTTTTTTTTTTTTGTTCTTTCTCTCATTTGACTCTATTACTCTTTTACTCTACTTCCCTTTATGTCAAATTACTCTCACTGATTGGCGGTGACTCATTTAAGGATTAAGGTGCCGTCTGTCTGTCATTCGGCCAGTGGTGGAAGGCACTAGAGGACCCCAGGGATCTGGTGACGCGTCACTGTGTGCGGTATCAGAATGGGCAAGGACGAGAGTAATCAATACGATTTGCCACTTCGAATGAGACTCACTCAGCCATTGTTCAACACCAGGCCAAAAAGAGGCTGATGTTATGTCCGATGTTTTTCTGTTTCGTTGTACCACAGAAAATCTGTAAGTGAGCCAAAAGTCTGCATCACACAAAAGCAACTATACCTGTACGGGCCTCATCCACTGTTTGAAAGCATGGGCAGCCTTTTTAGTTTTAGCAACAGTAATACTTACTGAACAAGGTGTAACATTTAACATTAACTTTCAAAACATCTGGCACATGTAATAGATAATCAGGGTATTCATGCATACCTAAAATTTTTTTTTTAATTTTTACACAAAAGTACTGTAAAAATGCTAGAATAAAAACCTGTAAATTGGTTAACTGTAAGTTACATTACTATATACCAGTAAAAAATGTAAATGGTTTAACATGGTTTTTTTGTTAATATGTAATTTCACTGTAAAAATACTGTCAAATTTATGTTTTTTTAGAAGTAAAAACTATGGATTATCATATGATTTACAGCGAAAAACAGTAAAAGAATTCCTTGTCGTGTCATGTGCACTATCTATAGCCCAGTTTCAACCAAAATTACCCGGAACAATTTGTCCCAGGAACTTTTTTTCCCCCAGACCTGGGGCACGTTCAAGCTTAAACCGGTGCGCAACGTTTTGCTACGGTTTCCGGGTTGAACGACATGTTTCCTGGAAACGGTGTGCAACGGGGTTTGAGATACGTTTTCTCGTTTGGTGGGTGTGTCAAAATGTCAGCCCAATCAGCAGCAACATGTATATAAACCAGGCGGTATTAAAGAGACAGCTCACACAATGGTTCCAAGTAACTTGTTTACATATGTCTCTGCTGCAGCTCGGTGTACACAACAACTGAAGATATTAGAAGACATGTTTGTCTTTTCATCCTGGAATGCGAGGCAAATGTTGGATCACAATAATTAGGAACCACAGTTTCCACAAATCCCTTCACTCGATTGAGATGTTCTCTTTTATTCTGGACAGCAAGGGCAGTGACTGTAACATCGAGTGCATTTTGCAGTATTAAACAGTGGCTCGATGACGCACTGGAGCCACTGATCATATGGCCCCTCCCCCAACACGATCATAACTGTTGATGATGCACTGAAGCCACTGAGCCTGGCTCCTCCCCTAACACTTTCATAACTAGAGCACATTCGCATCAGTCGCGATCGCGAGCTACTGTCAGTACCATTAGTTACTACAGCCTACAAGTTACAAAACAAAAACGATAATATCAAGACAGCTACCTTGATGGAGAGCTGAGGATCACCACCAACACCTGCCTCTGCAGTGACTTTACACCGGATAGTTTCACAAACTTTCATCGGAGACAACTGGGATTCACTGATAATCCGCTGCACAATGGGGCCGAACCGACTATCTCCCGCCCCGGCCTTTATCCTCCTGTCCCGCTGACATCTGGTGCCTGGTGAGCTGTACGTGAGTGTTGTCTTGTGTGTGCTTACTGCAGCTTTCCCACGAGTGGGCGTGGTTTTCGGCGCCAACAGCGGACACGCCCCCAGCGTTTGAGAGCAGAGAATGCTGCTTATTTTTTCAAGATTTTGATAAGCTATTTTATTTACTTGGTGGATTTTTTTATGATTCAAATTTGGCTGGGTGGTTAATAACACATTTGTCTGTGATGTGACAAACTCAGAACACATGTTTAATTTTGATTTTACCTGGACTTTAAGTACCGTGAAGATTAGTCCGGTGACGTAGGACTGCGCGCGGCTTTCCAGTTCCGCTGGATTTCGTCCTCCGCATATAAGCTTAATAAAGCCTGAACCTCGTCGCTGGTCCATCAGTCGTTTTTCTTAAACTTCATTGTCGATTCGAATAGCAAACAACTCTTAATGCAAGCACCGCAACAGACTTTTAAAAACGGTGATTGAAATAAAATGCTGCGTGGAGTCAGCCAATCAAAATGCTGTGTGAACTCAACCAATCAGCATGTTCAGCGCCCGAGTCCCATCCCCGAAAGTTTGAAAAAGTACTACCTCGCGAGCAGGGCCATTTTGAGGGGGAAATATTTACCCGGAGCTTCATTTAGACACTGGTTCCTGCGGTCAAAACAAGTCCCTAGTTCCTGGGGAAAGTTCCTGAGGTGGAAGCGTAGCTTTAGTATGAGTGTTGGCCTTTTTTTGTTTGTACAGACCGAACTCTGATTCGTCATGTGGCTTTATTATTATGGTGGTTAACAGTACATTTTAAAGTAAAAACAGGTTTTGGTAGTTCTTTGTATATTAACCTTATATCATTTAGTAAAATATACAGGAAACATTGTCATAGCATTTTTTACGGTCAATTTCTGTCATCCACAGCTGCCAATTTTTTTTTTTTTAACCATAAATTTAACAAGATATTATTACATCATACATAAATGATGGTCACTGTGATTTTGCCAAGTAATGCATGTTCCTGGCTCAACATATTTTGTTGATCCTGGAACAACATTCCTGTATGAAAATTGAGTCCTACATCAGTGTTGTCATTCACCTATCATTTCCCTCTGATTTTAGGGATAAGTTATGGATAAGGTTAGGTTTAAGGGTAGGGATAGGGTTAGGACAAAATTTTCAGCCATGACTGTTGTTCCAAGATTAACAAATTATGTTGATCCAGGAACGTGTCTTATTTGGCAAAATCCCATAATATGAGTAGTATCTAACAATAAGAGACATCGACCTCCACTGGCTGTCCGTGGACACTGAGAAAAGGATGTCATGTTTTCACTCATCTATCACCTTTACTTGTTAAGCACTATTAATTGGCCACTCATGAACCATTAGGCATTGTTTATTAATTAACATCCCATACTCATTACACCCTATCAACGGTTACAAGACAAACAGTGTGCAATTAGTCAGGGTAAACTCCCTTAGTGAGACACACTGCAAAGTCTTTTATCACAGTTCATTTTGTGAGCAGTGTGATCACCATCGCAAAAACACGTTTTAAAAAATATAGCATGGGCTGAATTTTAAGAATGTAAACAATAATGGTAATTGGACGCATAGTTTTCTTGGAATGCTCAGCTGATACCAGTTCCAAATACCTTGCATTGAGACATGTACAGCAATCTCATTGCATTAATCGATATAAATTGCATGAATTAGATCTGTAATAGATTAGAAATGAAAGTGATGAACTCTGTGTGTGGCTCTTTGACCGATAACCGCAGAGCGACTCTTCTTAGATTGAGGCGTTTAATCCTGTGGTTTCAGTTGTCCTTAGTACACATGTCTGTATCATGTCTCTAGTCTTTTTTGAGATTTTGGGACAGAGTGTGAATGGGTTAGTCTATTGGATCTGACATGAGAGGCAGGCTACTGCAACAGAGACAAATGATGCTCTTAGAAACTCAAGCTTCTCACACTGGGCAGTGATGTGCGAAGAGATTTGAAAAATGGGTTTTACAGAAGTAAAACCAAAAAAAAACCTAATTCAATTAAATGTTCAGCTCTATAGTCTGTGAAACAAATGGAGACTGCAGCTAAGCACACTGCAAAAATATTTTTTAACCATCATTTTTGTTTTGCTTTCTGGTAAAAAAAAAAAAAAAAAAATGTAAACTTTATAATTACATCCTTAAACAAAAATAAATTTACTTGAGGCAAAATGTGTTTGTGCTTCAAGTCTTAAGATTTTAAGCAGTTTTGCTTCTCAAGGAAATGTATCTTGTTTTATGTATGTTTAGATATTTGTACTGGAAACAAGACAGAAATACTGATTAAGATTTTAGGTCCATCTGGTTACACAAAACACAGGGCTGTCAGACAATTTCTGCAAGAAAAGCTACAGAAATAGCTCATTAATGTATCATGCATGGGTTATCTCACTATATTCTTGGCAAACAATGTCTTGGGCAAAAATGATAAACAGCAACATTAAAAACAACTAGTGCCTGCACTGAATGCCCTTAGTCAGCTCCATAATATTCTGCCGACAGCTTCAGACGTTGCATAATGAAATCATTTCTGCATTGTGAGCAGGTAAAATGGATAGAGTCAGTGACACTATGATGTCTTTTAGTTGTTGCAGTAAATACTGTCACAGTCAATGCTAAAAAGGTTTTTTATCCAAGATTCAATAAAAAAGTGATCATACAATTGAAGTTTGCAGTTTAGAATAAAGGGCTTGTATCAGTGGACTAAAGAATTAATTGTGTATGTGTATACACACACACACACACATCTGGTTTATGATCTTTGTGGGGACTTTCCATAGACGTAATGGTTTTTATACTGTACAAACTGTATATTCTATCCCCTTATGCCAAGTTCACACTGCCCGATTTTAGCCCCGGTTTTGACTCGCTGACGGGTTTTGTGAAATCGCCGAAAATGCCCGAAATCATAGGCAAATCGGTGCTCGTTCACGCGAGTGACAATCAGTGTGAATTATCAAAGACGCGATCCGAGAGAATCGCAGACAAGTCGCTGACGCCTGTGAGATATTTGGCATGCAAAATATCTGGACCTGTCTGCGATTCAAAATCTGCTGTGTGAAATGAGTTCTGACTGAAAATTACATCTGCGATGACCTACAGCCAATGAGAGAGCGAGATACAGGGCAGCGGGAAGTTCGGAGAGGAGTTATAGACCAGAATATCATTATTTTAGATGTATTTACAAATAGATGTATAATACAATTATTAACATTTTCTTGACCAGCCGCAACAGCAGCACATTGCAAAATTATTTATTTACCTCCAGCTCTCTTTGCAGAACACAATCCTTGCTCCCCGCATCTCCCGAACCATTCTTCCTCCATAATTTTTTTCTTTTTCTCCTTTTCGCTGCAAATCAGTGCATAGACAATTTGGATCGCAAGCTTTCTGCAGGCTATCATTTTTAACAACAATTCCAGTCTCGCACGAGAACTCCAGTCTGACGCACGCATGATCTCGCGTTTTTTCCTTGTCACATCTCACGTGTATTTGGTTGTGAAACGTAGTTTGCGGACCAGACAGAGTTGTCGGCGATTCTTCCTATTGTAAAGTCATGCAATGTGAAACCCCCTGTCGCCGATCCATCGTGCAGTGTGAACACAGCAGCAACTGAATACTACCCCAGATAGTCATGCAGTGTGAAAACAACCGTGATCTGATGAGTTTGAAAATCGTGCAGTGTGAACTCGGCATTACACTAACCCTAACCCTAAACCTACCAATCACACAAAACTTTCTGCATTCATTTCATTTAACACAGATAAAAATGAAGGCTGTATAAGGGATAGACTTACAGTCTTTACAATGGCAAGCACTGAGCGCACTGTACTTCTATCCTTCACTGCCTCATTTTCATTCCTGTCAAAACTTAAATATGGCGCTAACCTGATTAAGGTCTATGTTGATTTTTGTTTGATACCTCAATTCAATTCAATTCAATTCAAATTCAGATATTAAAGCATTCTCAGATCAATAATTTATGGCGTATAACCCTCTCACTTTTAAAAACATCAATTTTTTTAAATACTTAACATGATCACTGTAATGCAAAAGATATGGAATCATCTAAAACTATTCATTTTAAAACTAGCCTGGGTACTTCAGGAAGTTAGGAAGTCATTGGTGCTTTCACCATGTCCTGGCTGAGTGGTGACTTCTGCGGACCTTGGAAAGATCTCTGTTCTTGTTTATACTCTTTGTCCTTTGTTCATGCCTGTGAACAGTTCATCTTTCAAGCGCGTCACTTTCAAGAATCAGTTCTGACTTTGTAACTATTGAGCTGTAAATTGACCAGACATAAATTCCCTGTGGATAAACTTCACAGATCAATTATTTAACTTCTTTCGTGGCACCCTTTGAAAACTTTCACTGCAGACCAATAAAAAAGGCAGATGTCTTTTATATAGTCAATGGCACTGAGTTGCCTGAAATTTCTTCCATTTTCTATTGCGCCAAAGGGTATTATGGCTTCTTGGTGCAAATACATATTGTCAATCTTTTTGACTTCAGGGATCAGAACTGAGCCCTCACAAAAATTCATAGTCACAAAAAAACTTTTTTGTCCCAGTGAATGGCCTTGACTAATAGGACAAACAAGTCATTATAGTATTTCACTGGCCTTTTTTTCATATTCTGCAGCCACTGAACCAGAGTCAGTTAAATTTTAGCCGGTTGTTTGTAAAGGCTTTATTTATTTCCTGTGTGAATAAGAGAGCTTAATATTTATTCTTTTTTTTATTTTGCATTTCAAAAGTCATTTAAGAGGCCTTTGAATGGGTGCATGTGTGTGATGTGGACAGAGTGATTCCCAAAAATAATCACTTAAAAAACTGCATCAGAAATGACAGCAGCAGTGTTACCCAAGGCCGGCATACCAGACGATTGTTCAGGGTACACAATCCCATTTGGTTTTAGGCACAAGGTGCCCTAATTTCATGTCACAGTTTCATATTAAAAAAAGGTTACACTCCACAAAAAAAGAGCAGTTCAAAGAGTTTTTTTTTTTTTTTTTTTTTTTATCTATGAGACATTATGCTCAAAGGCAATGGTGCTTACTGACTTTGAAGAATCCAGCCTGCTGACTTATCTAAATGCGAAACCTGTGGGAACAATTGTCATTGAATGTTTGTATACCATCATAAAACTCAGAATTCTCGAAATACTTGCTAATTATATATCTCTTACATAGGGTTTATTTGCTTTTCCACACTAAAATTTAATTTGGTATATGAATAATTAATAGCTCAAACTAAGTGGCTGCTGAAATACAAAAATGTGTTTTCTGCATAATGTGCAATGAGTATGTGTCTTAATAAATCTGTAATGAGTAAGTGTAGTAGTAATAATAGCTTTTAATTAACTGAGCTGAAGTTTTTGTTTTCATATTGCAAACGCTGGGTTTTTGGTTAAAGTAAGACCAGATTGAGTACAATTTCAATCAACAGCATTTGAAGAATAATGTCTGTTACCACAGAATTATTTTGACTCGTCCCTTTTTACAAGAAGGTTGGGGGTTACAAGAAGGCACTTATAATGGAAGTGAATAGGGTTCATTTTTGGAGCATTTAAAAGCAGAGACAGGAAGCTTATAAATTTTATAATTGGAATTAAAACTTGTGTATTATTGTATCTGTAAAGCTTTTTGTTCATCCTTTTTACAGTAGTTTATGATGTTGCACTGTTACGGTGACGAAGAGATGTAGAATTGTAAGAACTTTACACAGAAGGTTAGCAAGCTGAAAGTGTTCACATCTTGAGGCTATACTTTTGACACAGGTCATGGATTCGATTCCCATGGAATGCAGGAAATAATAAAGTGTATAACTTGAATGCAAAGTAAGTCGCAGATAAAAGCATCTGTCAAATGCATATGTAACTAAGGCCAGCTAGTAAGAGCTGTGTGTGTAAAACCTCACTCCCCTGGCCTCAAGAGGTGCATTAGTGACTGATGCTAGAGACTGCAGCCTTTAACGTCCTTGTTAGCACGCCTGCCTCCCTAGTGACACTAGTCCGAATCCCGCTCGGTTCGAGTATAACCAGTTACATTGGTGCCTTAACCCGGATGGGAGTGAAGTTTAAGGAGGTGAGTGTAACGGAGGCCAGCTAGTAAACAACTGTGCAGGTAAACCTCACTCCCCTGACCTCAAGAGATGCACTAGTATGTAAAAAAAAAAAAAATTTGCCACCAATACAATCAAGTTTAACTTGTACTGAACCCAGAATATGCCTTTAGTCAGAGACCATTATTCTTGGTAAAACTAATGAAAGAAATATATATGGCAAGCCAGGGTGTTTACATAAAATTTGCATAAATTTGAGAGAATAAAATTAGCATAGGTAGTGTGGAGGATTTGATTATTTAATTTATAAGCGTTTCAAAGATGCCAGCAATAGGGGTGTGTTTTTCACTTTAGCTCTTTCACTTTTTCATAAATATACCGTATGACATTGTTGAAAACCTTGACTTTGCTCAGTTTCTGTTGTTGAATGTGACACTCTGTCACATCATCGACTGCTGATTTCCTTCTAGTTAAGCTGGCCTTAGTTAAAGGTCAGGTCTCCATCTACCTTTTCTTTTTTTGTTTTTGTTTTGCCGCCCATTCTTTGGATTTCCTATTTGAGATGTTGCCTGTGATCTACCTCCCTCAGCAAACTGTTCCTCTTTCTTTAGCTCTTGAAGGACTTCTGGTCATGATGGAGGCTTAGCTATATCTTCAGGAATCACTTTGATCACCTATTGATGAATTTGTTACTTTGAAGTAAAGTTTATAAAGATCAACCTTTTTAGCCCTGTCTTTTGTGCACTGGATTACAGACCTCATAAATTTAATAAGGACTTCATCCAAGAGCTTTTGTCACCCCTGGTATCTCACTATGACAGGCTGAATTTTAGGAGGTGTGAATATTCACATTTGCTGTCCATCTAAATCCCTGGTTAAAGATTTTTAAAAATCTTTTGGACTCGTTTAACCTTATAAAATAAGTTTTAGATCACACACCAGAAATTATACAAGTGAGAATCTAATATTATTAGTTGTTGTTTTTCTGTGACTATATGTATATTTGATGTTGGTATTTCTGGCCACAATCTGGTTGTGTTTGAATCCATACTGTCATGTCTCCTGGCGAGACTCCCCCAGCAGTTCTCTGATGCCCACAAAGTCAACCATCTGTCCCATGTCATGAAAACCCTTGCGGTTTGGACACTGAGCAGTTGGTGAGTGTCTTTAACCCTACACATACCAATACAATCCACTCGATTGCTCTTCTTAAGCCAAAGAGATCTAAGGCTCTGCCCTGGCTCAATGAGTCCACCCACACTATTTGGCATGACTGCAGATCCATGTTTTATGTGAAATTCTCAGAGACTGTCGAAGGCAATATTAAAGCTCTGTAAAGGCAGAGAAATCAATTTTTTTTTAGTTAATTGCTAGTAGTAGTATAGCCGTAAGGTAATAGTTGCCTAGCCAACAGAGCTATAAACATGCTGTAGTTTAGATTTTGCTAAAAAGACTGTCCATAAAACTGCAGCCCAATATCTAAGCTACCCTTTATAAAACAACAAGAATAGATCTGTTTAGTTCGTAGTTCTTAATCCCAGAAAATAATTAGCATTTTTAAGCCATGGTTTCCCTCTGAAAAATAAGTTTTGAACTACTGTTCCAAAATTTGGAATTGATTGATTGATTGATTGATTGATTGGCTGATTTAATGTGTCATGGATGGATGGATGGATGGATGGATGGATGGATGGATCCTTCCGATCCATTTATCCATCCATCCATGAAACATTAAATTGATCAAAAGTGACAGCAAAGACTTCTATTGAAATTCTATTTTAAATTATGTTCTTAACTTTAGAATCCTGAAAATACCTCACGGTTTTGGCAAACAAAATCAAGCAGAACAAGACTGGAGTAATGGCGCTGAAAATTCAGCTTTGTCATTAGGAATAAATTACATTTTAAAATAAAAAAATATATATTTTAAATTGTAATAATATTTAACAGTAATACTGTTTTAATGTATTTTTAGGAACTTTTGATTGGCAGGCCTATTTCTAAGCTACCTTTTTTTTTGTTTTGTTTTGTTTGTTTTTTTTAAATTGCATTTCTCTGACATTTTGACTCTGGATCTTGTGCCGTCTTAGTCCTGCTATATGCAGCATTTGACATGATTGACCATGACATTCTTTTAAAAGGCCTTGAGTGTTTGATTGGCACCCAAGATCTTGTTCTAAAATGCCTCTTGCCTCAAGTATAAGAACTTTTTCTTTTAATAACGACAAATTACTTCATCTACCAATTAGACCAGACAGCCGGTCCCTGCAAATTTCTTTAAATGCTTAGATGGCATCAAATGTTGTAAATAAATGCCCTTCAACATAAATAAAATAAAACAGTAGATTCTGTATCTGTTGACGTCAGTAATCAACTAGATCAGTTAACTACCAATCTGCACTATACTATGACAAGCAAATCAGCTTCATTATATTCTTTCTTCTTTTGATTCTGAGGTACCAAGGCTGTAAATTTAGACTTAACTAATAACATTTTTTAAAAATCTCTTCTTTTTATTGTGCTTAATGTATTTTTTTATCTTACAAATTTTATTTACTTTCTTGTTGTCCCATTCATCATTTCATTATTTCAATGAATTTATTCTTAATTGTTTGAAATATTTGCCAATGTATTTGTATTTTTAGATGTATTTTTAAATGCACTTTATAAATAAACATGACTCGACGGTGCATTCGGAATATGGCACAACGTTTTTTGTAAAGAAAAACATTTTTGATAAAGCCGCTGTCTCAGTGTCACAAACATCTATGCAGAAAACATATTCTTTTAATGACTTGACCAGGCTGTGCATACCTATAAAGCAACTCAGATATACAGATGTAGAAGGAATAATGACCCAATAATGTAAATTCTGTCATTATTTACTCACCCCCATGCTGTTCCAAACCCATATGACTTCCTTTCTTTCATGGTGATCCTGTTGTTATTTTGTAGCTTGACAGCACGATTCCTCATTCACTAGCATTATATTGAAACAAATGCCCAGGATATTCTTCAAATATGTGTTCCATGAAAGAAAGTCATGTGGTTTTAGAATGACAGTCTTTTTATGAGTACAGAATTTACATTTTTGGGTGAACTATTCATTTAAGAGAGGTGCTAATAATGACCGATTCTGGGATTCATGAGGGTCCAACCTGCCATTCGCACAGGGGATCATGTGGAGAGCGGCATACTGAGGATTTGAGATCCTAGTGTTAATTAGAGCCAGCAGGAACAGGGCTGTTTTCAAGCCCTCAGCACGCCCACAGTGACAGGTGAGCCTCTGTTCACCAGGAGGGTGGAGAGATGGATCTCAACCTCTCAATTATTCCTCCCTCTTAAATTAAAACCATGTATAAAAAAAAAAAAAAAAAGGTTATGGGTTTGGAGAACTATATGACTATGTTAAAGTAAAATGTGAGGTTCATACATTTCTCATTTGTCTGCTCATTTTCAAGAGTCTGGTTTATTTATAGTCTTAAACTGCTAACCCTTTTAGAACACATCCCATAGGGAGAGAGCTATAAAAGGACAACTGACTCATGGGTTTCCAGACATATCATACAAGTCATACAATATACTTAAGTGTCTAAAAGACAACAACAAGAATTGATGTTCAGTTTTTGTAGTTCCTAAACCCAGGAAATAATTAGCATTTTCGAGCCATGCATGGTTTCCCTTTGGAATTTTAATACGGTTAAAATAGCTTTTGAACTACTGTTTAAAAGTTTGGGGTCAATAATATTATTTATTTATTTATTTATTTATAATAATAATAATAATACTTTTATTCAGCAAGGACACATTAAATTGATCAAAAGTGACAGTAAACTTTTACACTTTTACATTTACAAAAAAATGTTATTTCAGATGCTGCTCTTTTGCATTTTTCATTATTCAAATAATCTTGAAAAAATGTTTAAGGCAAAATATATTAAGCAGAACAGCTGTGTATAGAACAACTGACAACATGATAAAAAAAATGTTTTTTGAGCTGCTAATCAGCATATTAGAATGATTTCTGAAGGATCATGTGACACTGAAGACTGGGGTAATGATGCTGAAAATTCAGCTTTGCATCACAGGGAATAAATTACATTTCAAAATATATTAAAATAGAAAACAGTTATATTTTGTATATGTTAAAATAGAAAACAGTTATATATTATAATATTTCAAAATAATACTGTTTTACTTTTTGACATTTTTGAACAGTAGTGTATTTGAAGTCTACTGTTTGCTTAACAACATAAATGAAATAGACCCCAAACATGAGTTTTAACAAATTGCTAAACATGGACTAAAACCACAAGGATGTGAGTCCATGTGCTTGAAGAATCTAGAAACTTATAGGAACATACAGTATGTTATGATAGTTATTGATATATGATAGTTATTAAAGCTGTTGAAGACGCTATTCTAAAACCCCATTTGAATTTCCAGATTAAACCCACATCAAATTATTCTTCTGAATTGGTCCACATATCTCTCCACTGGTTTAAGGAGGAAAGAAGACAAAACAGCCACAGGAAGCTCTTGTCTATAGTGCTATTCATGTTCCTTTCAAATGTCCTTTCAAACACTGTTTCCATTTTTTATTTCAAGTATTTCTCACTCAGTTTTTTCTATTGGATCTGGCATTTTCACTCCGGCAGTTTTGCTTAGTGGGTGTGACGTAGTGTTTTGAGAATAATTTTTTTCATCCCTATATAGTATATGATGTACAACAATAACGTTCAGTAACACATCAGTCATTGCCTCAGTAAAGCATTAATATAATTCCATGTGAATATTACATGTGCACTTCAGAGCCCATTTCAATGTTCTAACATGCTGACACAATGTCCTTCCTATCTACATGATGAATAACATTACGGAAATACACTGAAGAGAAATGTTGTTTATTTTGTGAGACCCTAACAAATCTTACAGAAAGGCATGTGCATATGGACTGATGGACAGCGTACTCAAGGCAAAATTGGCAAGAGTGAAATAGCAACAATTTACTTCCTTTTCCAGTTTTACAGGCAATGTCATTTATTGCTTTTTCTTTTTATATTTGACTTTGGTTGTCAGCATTCAGTCAATGTAATGTATAAAAGGCAAGTATGTGTTTGAACTAGTGACTTCCCAGCATGTCCAGTGCGCAATATAGATATTGCTATTTTGACTATTATTCACAGCAGAATTCACTTTGCATGTCTCTAAACAACACAGTTGCGTCCCTGAATGGATCAGTGTGTTTGAAGAAATCTGTTCAGTGAATCGCTCATAAAGACAGTTGTCTCATTCCCAAATAAATCAATGTTTTTGTTTGAATTAATCAAATGAGTGAATGATTCAATAACTCAATTAGAAAAACAGTGGCTATGTCCGAAATCGCAAACTTACCTACTATATACACTATATTGCCAAAAGTTTTGGGACGCCTGCCTTTACATGCACATGAACTTTAATGACATCCCATTCTTAATCTGTAGGGTTTAATATGGAGTTGGCCCACCCTTTGCAGCTATAACAGCTTCAACTCTTCTGGGAAGGCTTTCCACAAGGTTTAGGACTGTGTTTATGGGAATTTTTGACCATTCTTCTAGAAGCGCATTTGTGAGGTCAGGCACTGATGTTGGACGTGAAGGCCTGGCTCACAGTCTCCACTCTAATTCATCCCAAAGGTGTTCTCTCGGGTTGAGGTCAGGACTCTGTGCAGGCCAGTCAAGTTCTTCCACACCAAACTCGCTCATCCATGTCTTTATGGACCTTGCTTTGTGCACTGGTGCACAGTCATGTTGGAACAGGAAGGGGCCATCCCCAAACTGTTCCCACAAAGTTGGGAGCATGAAATTGTCCAAAATGTCTTGGTATGCTGAAGCATTAAGAGTTCCTTTCACTGGAACTAAGGGGCCGAGCCCAACCCCTGAAAAACAACCCCACACCATAATCCCCCCTCCACCAAACTTTACACTTGGCACAATGCAGTCAGGCAAGTACCTGTTGTTCTCCTGGCAACCACCAAACCCAGACTCGTCTATCGTATTGCCAGACAGAGAAGCGTGATTGGTCACTCCAGAGAACACGTCTCCACTGCTCTAGAGTCTAGTGGCGGCGTGCTTTACACCACTGCATCCGACGCTTTGCATTGCACTTGGTGATGTAAGGCTTGGATGCAGCTGCACGGCCATAGAAACCCATTCCATGAAGCTCTCTACGCACTGTTCGTGAGCTAATCTGAAGGCCACACGAAGTTTGGAGGTCTGTAGCTATTGACTCGTGCTGACCCCGCTCTGTGATTTTACGTGGCCTACCACTTCGTGGCTGAGTTGCTGTTGTTCCCAATTGCTTCCATTTTGTTATAATACCACTAACAGTTGACCGTAGAATATTTAGTAGTGAGGAAATTTCACGAATGGACTTATTGCACAGGTGGCAACCTATCACTGTACCACGCTTGAATTCACTGAGCTCCTGAAAGCGACCCATTCTTTCACAAATGTTTGTAGAAGCAGTCTGCATGCCTAGGTGCTTGATTTTATACACCTGTGGCCGTGGAAGTGATTGGAACACCTGAATTCAATGATTTGGAGGGGTCTCTCAATACTTTTGGCAATATAGTGTAGTAGGTGAAAAACAGTATGTGACAAAAAAAGAATGTCTGAATTCACAGTACTTATTAAAAATTAGGCAAACAGTACCTGAATGACCTACTATGTCCAGCGAGATTCTGAAGTGCATATACAATGGACATGCTATTCCATGAGGCCACGGGAGAGGATTTGTGAATGGCAGTGAAGTGACGCAATTGACACTGGTAGGTCACATGATATTTACAACATGGCGAATGTAGTATGTTCAGATTACATTCATACTACACACACTCATACTATACAG
This sequence comes from Coreius guichenoti, assembly GCA_039654105.1. Classification (NCBI taxonomy): domain Eukaryota; kingdom Metazoa; phylum Chordata; class Actinopteri; order Cypriniformes; family Gobionidae; genus Coreius; species Coreius guichenoti. The sequence goes on along the minus strand of CM077172.1, from coordinate 11,400,515 downwards.
AACATACTTTTTTTTTTTTTAGCAAATGTAGTAACTGAGACAAATCAGACATAATTATTTGTTATATTTAAACAAACAATTACTGAAACTCACTCTAGGCCTAGAAACCCATCCCCCAAAAGACCATACCAACTGATAAGACGGTTTATTGCTCCAAAGAATGTAGCCACGTGGAAAAGGAAAGGGGACACATTTAAGACACAAAGCCTGTAAAAACACACTCTTTTGACTCAAGTTATAGACAAACTGATCTATAAATGAACATGCACCCCAATACATTGTGTGTGTTTACAACCGTCTGGCGCAGTGTTCTCTGAATGGGATGTTTGATTTTATGGACATTGTATGACAGAACCAACAGTTAATGTAACCTCACCTATACCGTGTTTGGTGCCTACGAAGTTGTAATTTAAAGATCTGAATGATTGTGTATATGATATATAGATACCTGTGCAATATAGTAGTGTTACAAGAATCTTTAATAGTTTCTTCATCAGCCACCAATAGAGGCCTCACATGCAAATGAGTAAGCTGAAACAAAGAGCTATAAAGTCTCCAACAGAGGAATCTTCCCGCTTGGAGATTCGATCTTTCCCATTGGTTAAACCGACCCTACGAGGCGTGACTTATCTGAGACCTTTAAAAGACAGATCTCTCTCTCTCTCTTCTCCCTCGCGACTACGACGGACACGCTGCGTCTGCGGGCTTTCACCCGGCAGGCCCGCCATGCACATCAAGCCATGTGCAGATTCCTCAACCATGACGAAGTCGAACTAACCGTGCAAGTTCATCATATCTTCTAAGGGCAACACAGAAGAAATCGATTGCAACCTCAGCAGCATCGGACCGAACTATCAGGACTTTCTCCCGCGACTGTATATCTGGATGCTCTTTCCTCCCGCGAAGGCACAATGCAAGTAACGTACGATATGCTAAATCGCTGTGTGGTTAGTAAAGCTGCGAGCTCCTTAGTTTGCAGTAAGAAACTGATGGTTTTCCTAGGTGCTGGACTCTTTTCATAACCTCATTCTTAACTTCTGTTTTCCTGTTTCATTCTGTCCATTTCCATCTGACCCAGGTATGTGTGAATCGTGTGTATGCGTTTGTGTTAGATTTTGATTTTTTGTGTTTTTGTGTTAGGTTTTGTTTTTGATTTAGTTAATAAAATTTGTGCACAATACATCTCTGGTTCTGACTCCCCGCTGCAAACAAATTGTCACTTAAATGATCGATTTTGTTACATGCTCTAAGCACTGTAAATGCTAAGGAAGAATTATTTTTCTGTGACCATGAAAATTATCCTTCTCTTAGAATTAATTAATAATCAATACTGAGTGTTCACAGGATGAACTGGTCGATTGATTGTAATGTTAATGTAGCTAAATCAAGTTAATCTCATTAACTAGTTCAAATATTCATAATTAGTCATAATGAATAATCATAATGAGTTATGAATAATTATTAATATTTCCCCTTTGAGCTAATTCGCTACACAAAGTACAGTACTTATTCAAAATAAGTACAGTGCGATTTCAGATGCAGCCAGTCACTTGTTTCTTTACTGAATGAATCAATGTATTTGAACAAATCAGTTCAGTGAATGAATTCACTGACTCACTCACAAAGATTCACTTGTCGCCACCTACAGGTGTAACTGTAACCTGCAGAAAAGGTCAATGAAAAATTTTGTTAATGAGGATTTAGAATGATGTATATTACAGCTGTATTGACTGAGGTTTACTAGCATTTTCTGAATTTGGATGTCAGCCCTCTTACAGTAAAAAAAAAAAAATGTTATCTTAACATGAACACTAAAATGCTTGGGATCAAGTTGTATCAATCAAGCATATAATCAATTTAATAAATATTTTTATTCAGTATATAAGGACTTAATCAAAAAAGCAAACAGTACATTTCTGGAAATAAATGTAAAGTCACATCATTATCATTAACCATGTTTTTCCTTAGTGCAAGTGGACTTTTGAGATCCATAAGACTATGTATTTTGCAAGTCTAACTGTGTATGCATCACGGTCTTAGATGATAAAGTCCACAGAAGAAGATCAGACAAAGATGAATTCAAAAATAAATATATTTTAATCAAACAAACTATAAAGAACTAAAAGACTAACAGGTGTGATGATCAGATGAATTGCCATAGTATCTAATGATGGCGGGAAACATTAACAAAGACAACAGGAAATAATGAGAAGCAAACTAAAAGTCCATGATAATGAAACTAAACGAGCAAATAATTGAATATCCCTGACAGTATGATTATATGGTTAGTTGAATTTTATTTTTTAGATTTAAAAGTGTGTCTTTCTCTGCTGTCCACAACCTATCAGAACAGTCATAAACGCTTTAGTGGTATGCCTATTTACATTTTGGGGCGCAGTGCTGTCAGTTATATCAGACTTTATTTGGCCTAACTAATACAGTAATACTCAATGCACTGTACTGCTGCACCATGAGAGCTGCAATCTAAAAATAAGGTGGACTTTGCCCTATCCATAATGCATGGCTGGTGGATTTCACGCTCCATTGACAGTTTGTGTAGCACAATCTTCCACCTGAGGGGCACAAAAGAAACAAAGCGGAATTCAGGACCTCATCATTGACCAGACTATACCGGGTCCTTCAAAGACAATGGCTCTCGAGTCACTGAACCTGCCAGGAGTCAGACTGGACAATTGAATGCAAACAGAAGCCATGTATAGACATACTTGTTCACGAAGCAAATATTTAGCACTTAAAGGCACTGTATGTCATTTTTTCAATGTTAAAATACTTTCTCATACACCAGTTTGCTGAAATAAGCCATTGGTAGGTTGATTATCTCAAAAAGCATAAACATTTTGACTCAGATGTGCTTTTAAATGTCATTTTATTTATACAGAATGAAAGCCTTAAACCTGAGCTTATCTAAAACATTAATACCATTCTTTTACTGGATAGAATGTTATGATGTCAGCATAATATTTGCGTTGTAATTGGCCTTTTATTCCTTGCATAATGTATCCATATATACTTCATTTATTTCAGTTTCTTAATTTTATAACAAATAACTTTACTTTAAGAATATTCTGTTGCTGCATTGCAAGCACAGGTATTTCCCTAACAAAATGCAAATTAAAGGGATAGTTCACCCAAAAAGGAAAATTATCCCATAATTTACTCACCCTCAAGCCATCCTAGGTGTATATGACATTGTTCTTTCAGACGAATACAATCAGAGTTATATTAAAAAATGTCCTGGCTAATCCAAGCCTTATAATGGTAGCCCAAAATTTGAAGACCAAAAAAGTGCATCCATTATAAAAGTAATCCACATGGCTCCGGGGGGTTAATAAAGGCTTTCTGAAGTGAATCGATGGGTTTTTGTAAGAAAAATATCCATATTTAACACGTTATAAAGTAAAATATCTATCGTCCACAGTCCGTATTCAACTTACAAAAAAAGCGTAACTGGCGCAACGATGACATTGGACGTAGCGTAAGCATTTTGAACTGCGAGAGGCGTTACACTTTCTTCATAAGTTGAATATGGAAGGCGGTCTGGCGAAAGCTAGATATTTTACTTTGTAAAGTTTTATATATGGATATTTTTCTTACAAAAACCCATCGATTCGCTTCAAAAGGCCTGTATTAACCCCCCGGAGCCGTGTGGATTACTTTTATAATGGATGGATGCACTTTTTTGGTCTTCAAATTTTGTAATGCTTGGAAGAGCCAGGACATATTTTAATATAACTATATAATAATAATTTTTGGGTGAACTATCCCTTTAAGTTAATTTTGCAGATATAGAATATTTTCTATATCTGCAAGTTTATATCTAAGTTATTATAATTTTATTGTGTATCTATACATATTTAGTTTCGCAAAATTTGACAGCACGGATAATGATATTACATTTTTTTTTTTTTTTAATTTCCATAATAATGGTTCCTCAAAATGTAAAAGTTTAATTTTAGCTCCATTGAGAATTTCTCTGTATTTCTTTGTTATTGTGTTACTTTACCAAAAGATCTAGTTGCCAAAAAGATTCATATGCCAATGAATCTCTCCTGAGATTCATTTAGTGTAAAACAACTTTGCTGCTTTGGAGCAATTTGTATTCTGAAAAGTGCAATAAAAATAAATTGAATTGAACTTTAAAGTTCATTTAACAGTTTTGTATAAATTTGCATCATAGAGGTATCCTCTCTCCACCATTAAGATGTGACGTTCTGCTACATGTATAGTTTTTTGGAAGCCATAGTATATTGGGGGAAAAAACAGTGTTCATTTGCTGACCTCTTTCAAGTGTCTTTAAACACCCATTCTTTTTCATTAAGGTGACATCTACTTTTCTCACTCCATAAATCATGATGATTTACACAATAAGAGGATGGGCCCTTTAAAATTATCATTTTATTGTATCATCTATGAAGAGGAAATTAAATTAAGCAAACATTTAATAATTTGCAGAGACAAAACTTCCATGATGTTTTAATTGGCTAGCCCAAGGTTGTTTGCTTTAAAATCAAATAAGTGGCTTCGTCAGTCTAAATGTAAAATATATGAGTATACGTTGGTCCCAAATTCTTACATCATGGGTCATATTCATCTCTCATGATTTAACTTTTCTGTTGCACACCAGCTCTACATCACTGTAGCAACTCGCCATGAAGTGTTATTTTATGGACTGCAGTAAAAGCATCACAAGAATACTTTTTATGACCTCCATTATACTAAAAGGTCGCTTCCCTTATGGCACAGCTCTGTGTCTGTGACAGACTTATCACTCTTTACAGAGAACATCAGTCTCGCTCTGAGCCGCTTCATGACTGAAAGAAATCCCTAATGTGACAAGAGAAAATGACTGAAAAGCGCCGTTTCAATCATTGACCTAAATAATTAACACTCTGCATGTAAATATGCAGTTCAGGAAATGATTAAAGGATTCATCTTACCCCTACAAATCATCTTGATCACACTGATCATTGCTTTTAATTTGATAAAATTGTTTTTGTGACCTACTGGGATTATCTGCATATTGTTCATGTAGGTTGAATGCTGTTTCCCAGAGAAATGCATTGTACACTATAGTTTATTTAAACCGTTTATACCATTTATTTGATCAACAATACAGTAAAAACAGTATAAATGTGAAATATTATTACAATTTAAAAAAACTGTTTTCTATATAAAATGTAATTTATTCCTGTGATCAAAGCTGAATTTTCAGCAGTCATTACTCCAATCTTCAGTGTCACATGATCCTTGCAGAACTCATTCTTATTTGTTGAATTAGTGCTAAAGAAACTCTTTTTCTTATTGTCAGTATTGAAAGTTGTGCTACTTAATTTTTTGATGAATAGAATAATCGAAAGAACAGCATTTATTTGAGATAGACATCTTTTGTAACATTACATGTTTTACTGTCATTATTGATCAATTTAATGTGTCCTTGTTGAATAAAAGTTAATATATTCATATTGTCATAATTTCCCCTGTGTTTTGTGTTCAAGGACTCTTATTTTGATATTCTGTTGTCTTGATGTGTCTGGTTTTCATTTCCTGTGGTTTAGTTCCTGTTTGCCTTGGTTTCCTTAGTTACCTTTTGTTAGTCACCAAAGTAACTCAATACCCACACCTGTTCCTTGTAAGCCTCTTGTGTATATATACCCGTGTTTCAGTCTTTGTTTGTCGGTCATTGTCTTCATATGTTTCATTGCTGTGAAACTGTCATGTTTGGTGTTCCCTCCTCCATGTTGAATTATCTTCTTTGTCTGGATTTTCATCTTCATTGTGTGGATTATCTCCTTTGTTTATTTAATAAATATACTGTTTGCGATTAGATTCTTGCCTCACCTCTCCTCCTTCCCTGGACCAAACCGTAACACATACATACTGTATTACAGATCTATTCTATGCTTATATTAGGTGTGAATATCTTAATGGTATTAATGATCAATAGTCTAATTTTATGTAGCTATTGCTAATGTAATCACAAAAAGATCCACAGACTTAGATGAAGAAATCTGTATACACACTATTGGTATATTGTAGCTATTTTGTGTATATATAAGAGAGGTGTAAATCTGTCAGAGTTCCTATCTGGCCTGTCACAGAAAAGATTGACCTGGGCAACAGTCATTCTAAAACTAAAAAGTGGATTTCAAGAGTCTGACTAAGTAAGGCCAAGACAGAGCACAGCAAACAGGGTAATATGGACAGGGGCTGGAAAATTGATTTTAACACCCAGGCAAGTGTAACCTCAATGGATAGAGGGGTCAGATGTAATCCTGTGTGACAGCACTGCTGACTAGTGGAGGCTGCAGCAAGAGTGAGAAAGACCGCAACAAACACCACCTGGAAGAGAGAGGTGACTAAATGTGACTGTCCAACATGTCACAAAGAGGCTGTAAAAATCCTGTCAGTGGCTAACGGTTGCAAATCTTAGGTTAACAACTTAAATGTAGCAAAAGCTAGTGGTACTTTTATACATCTCTTAAAAGATAAATTATGGTCAATATTTCTTTACAGTGTTGTAACCATTTCAAATGGGTGATTCTTCAGCAGCGGCGTGAAACGCAGTCACTCCTACTAGCCACTTTGGCGGGTTGAATTATATATATATAAAATATATACAGTTTTCAATTGTAGTCTTTTAAAAAGGCATCTGAAAAAATAAACAAAGTGCAATGTAGTGTCAAAAATATAGATTTTATGTCAATACATATTGATACTGAAATATCTGAAACAGTACCAATACTCATTTCTTGCAGATACACTATACCAGCTCCCGCTTTCTCGCTCTCTCATCTCTCTGACAGCGAGTTGACACACAAACCTGCCTTCGCTCACTCACTCGTTTCATTTGCTCCAGATGAATATTGTTGGTGTTACAGGGCTTGAATTTCAGCATGGGATAGCGCGTACTGGTCATAATTTGACTTATTCACGCAGATTTTGTGCTCACACCAAAAGTGCGCACACATAAGCCACCTCTCAGTACTAAATTAAGTTCTTTTTCGCTGCTTATTGCATGTTAACAGTCAAATGCACACAAAATAATGTCAAAATGGCGAGTATTCACATAAACATTGTTTTAAGTAGTGTTAACCTGCTTATTAGCTTAGCTATAGATTATTGTTGTTCAACATTCACTGCACGTTAAAACATCCTTCACACTCTTAAGCCGACGCCCAAAGTATATTTCTTTGGATTAATACGTGTAGACAGGCGTTCGCCGCATGTGCAGTTTTGAGCAATCTCTCGCCACGAGTTACAATCCCATGTAAATACTGCAAAAAAAATTAAATGCGCATGTGCAACCGCGCGGTTACAAAAATCCGGCGGTGCACATTCAGTACGCACGTACTCTTCTGATGATGAAATTCACGTCAAGCGCACGCTTAAAAAGTGAAGTATACTTTGGCCTTCACTTGATCGGGACACACTGTATATCACTAGACAGATTTAAGACTCCAGCTTCGATATTTGACCACTGTTTATGATAAAACTCGGATCCATGACAGTCATTTCTTAATTTATGTCAGGAGTGCAAAATAATCAATAATTTTTATATGATATTTTGAATAGAATAAAAACATCTGCACTGGTTTATCTGCACTGAACAGCATCCGTTAGGACTTTTTAGCCCAAAAGTGCACATATTTGGAGAAATATTGATTTATTCTCAGTTGAGAAAGAAAAACGCACGTGTAACAGTATAATGGGTCCGTGCATCAGGTCTTAAAGTGACAGCAGCCTAATATAACTGCTGCCAAATTATGAGATAGTATTAAAAATATCTATATGGCAGTTTTTCCCCATGATATATATGTCAAAATTGTGGCCAGTGAAAATGCTGAGCGGCTAGTAACTTTGGAAAACGTCTCGGGTTAATTGACTGTAACCCTGTTCCCTGAAAAAGTGGGATAGAGTAGCTTTTGAAAGGGAACCACTAGCCAGAGTGTATTTAATATCAAACAATTTAATCAGAAAATACTTGGCAGATGTAGCTTGAATGCTCCAGAAATAGTAGATTAAAAAAGGAGTTAAGGTATAAAACCTAACCTAAGTTTTGTACAACAGTATGTTACCTGGCCCACATGATTACCAAGCAGCAACCTTAAAGCTTTAATGGAATGATTTTAAATGGCACTAACAGAGCCGTGACCATATTAAAATGCATTAATCACTGTCACCTTGCTACAGTTACTATTAAGTTACGTGTGGCTCTAAATGAAAACAAAGCTCCAGAACAAAATCAATTCCTCAACCTGAAAAATGCACATGTGCTGAAGTATGTTTTGATATAATGCAAGATTTACTCCAGGAATTTATTTATTACAGGAATGTGGTTCAAATGAGTGACTTGCAAATTCATACTATAGTATGTTATTCTGTAAGGCAAAATAATTATGTAGTTCTTTCCCCTCTATCAGTTTCACACACCAATTACACTTTTCAATGCTGTCACATGACTCTGTTTGATGGTGCGCATTTGCACATAATGGAGTACTGTGAAAAGAGAGCAAATCAGCTTATAAAAGTGTTCAACAAATATGTGGTTAAAGGAAATTACAAATGACAAGAGCGGAAAAAACCTGGACCTCAACAAATGGTGTGACATTCTTTCCACAGCACTTTAACATTTCACCAGTATGCAAATAACCACTTTGTTATCTCAACTGTGTGAACTAAATGTCATTGAAATGTTATTGTTTTGCCATTAAAAAGACTCTTCTGACAGTATGCCAAACCTTGATGTGATGCCTCATATGATATGTGGGGAAATTATATGCCTGCGGAATACATGAGGAAGATTAATTCTTTATGCTTTATTTCTTTGATTATAAACCTAATGTGAATCTAAATGGGAATTTGCATGGGCTTATGTTGTCTATCACATAAAAGTGTTTCAGCATCTACAATTGCTTGGGTGGAATTGTGGCTGTTTCCATTTTATGTGAAGTGAAAATGAAAGTGGCATGTGAAGGCCAAGTATGGTAGCCCATACTTGGAAATTGTCCTCTGCATTTAACCCATCTAAGTTAGTGCACAAACATTAAGAGTAGTGAGTAGTGAACACACACACACACTGCCAAACTTCAGGTTATCAGTTTGACTCTCTAACCATTAGGCCACGACATTTGGTCCGTAGGGAAGTAGGGGCTCATGATAAGAATGGGAATAGATTTTTAAAGTGTGATTAAAACAGCAAAAACAAGAGTAGCTCGTAAAAGTGCCCTATTATCAGACACTGTACAAAGCAGCTTACAGCCTCTGCCAGGCCAGTGACTTCAAATAATAAGTCCTCCGATTTAGAATTGAGAAGAAATGCTAGTTCACTTTTCAGATTCAGTGTGTAAAATTGTTGAAATCTATGAATTTTCAATCATTTTAAATTATTCTCCTTTTTTTTTTTTTTGATTAAATATGTCAGTCTGAGAGCACCATCGGTTTGAATGCCCATTTCTTAAAATGACTTTGGCTCTAGGACAAAACGACTGCCTAATTTCAATTTTGCCTCATCCTTTTGATCACCACTCTACAGCAAGGCCACACCCCTTTCAGTTCAGCATTTTTCGATGTACACTTTTTCCCCTTTTATAATATTATGTTCATTAAAAAAATAAAACCCTCTCCGAGGCTTGACACAACAACCACTGTGTCTGTCCATGCTCACCCCAGCAGAGGCTCATAAAGAGGCTTGTGAACTAAAGTAATTCATAAAAAAAGCGAAAACAAGTTAATGTGCATCAGCTGATCTTTGAGGATTTATATTATTATGGATAGATATCCAAGGAAATTATGAATACAAGCATGAATCTGTTTCCCAGACAGGAAATGTCAACGTTGACATTTAATTACCATTGTATCCAGAGAGAATTGTACACAGAAGCATCTGTTATCTTTGGCAAATCGCTCAAAACTTGGTCCACATCTAAATATCAAAACAATTTCATTATGATTCATTTGATTACAAAGAAATGGAATATAGAAAGCTTTGTTACATTAAACTACCGTACAAAAGTTTGGGGTCAGTAAGAATTTTTTTTTGAAAGAAATTAAAGAAATGAATACTTTTATTCAGTAAGGATGTATTAAATTGATCAAAAGTGACAGTAAATATATTTTATATACTTTCTATTTCAGATAAATGCTGTTCTTTTGAACTTTCTATTCGTAAAATAATCCTGAAAAAAAATGTACACAGCTGTTTTAAACATTGATCATAATAATGTTTCTTAAGCAGCAAATCAGCATATTAGAATGATTTCTGAAAGATCATGTTACACTGAAGACTGGAGTAATGATGCTAAAAATTCTGCTTTGTCATAATAGAAATAAATTACATTTTACATATTCTTTTAAATTGTAATAAATATCAAAATATTGTATATACTGTTTATACATTAAAATATCTCTTCTGTTCCACAGAAGAAAGAAGGTCACGCACGTTTGGAACAACGTGTGCAAATAATGACAGAATTTTTATTTTTGGCTAAACTGTCCTTTTAAGAAATGCTACAGCTATTAATGTCCAGGGAAGCAATTTGTTATTTTGAGCTAAAATATTTAAACTTCAAAATAAGTCTTACAACTTTAAATTGTAAAAACTGCCTATTATCATACTCCACATGGCCGATCCCTAGCAGATGGATCAGAGATATCCCCCTTTCACCTTCTTCTCCTGCCCAAGCTGTTACCCCTGCACTAGATAAATAAAATTACAAAATATTTATATGTAGGAAATGAGGGATCATTTCCTCATTGATCCTCAATTTTCTTCTCAGGAAAATGAAAATCAACATTTCTGTACCAAGATTTAAGATGCTAATATGAATAATGCATCTGACGGAATATAGTGAGGCCATGCCATTTTCTCATCTCCTACGACAAGAAGCCAGATGTCTTACTTTTAATCAGGTTGATGCAAAGATACTGAAGACTGCAGCCATGCAAATAAAGTCATTTACCTGCTCGCTTGATTTAAAGTTTTAATTTGTATGGAGGAAGATGTTCTGTCTATTGCAAATTTCTCTTAATGTCTCCCTGCACTTTAAACTGCTATAGAAATGCCTCTCATTATGTAGTTTAGGTTCCCTGACACTTAGTAATTACTAGCAATTCTAAAACCGTCCTTTTTTGGACTATATTTTGAAAGATGTTTTTAATCAAAATAACATTTTTAGAATAATTACAGAATAATATTTTTACATAATGTCTGTGATAGGTGTAATTTTATTCATTCTAAAATAGGGCTGTCAATCTGCTAAAGTTTTAAAGAAATTAATTACATGATAAAGCAATTAATCAAATGAATCAGAAATAATCTCAATATTTGGTAAAAAAAAAAAAAAAAAATCCCAAATTAAGATAATTTAAGATAATACATTACTGTGGAAAGAACAATAAATGCATTGGCTGTACAAGGCATTTTTGCATTTAGTGAATGTACAAATTCAATTTTTCTTTGGACAATTATTAAAACAATAGTTAAGAGAGAACTTAATCTTAATGCGTCATGTTGCGTGGATTTTTTTTTTTTTTTTTTTACTTTTCTCAACAGTTCCTTTTTACAGTGCAGATTAAGTGCTGTCTAATAATTCTGCATATTTATGATCATTTGTTTTGGTTACACTCAGTGTCGCCAAGTCCGCGGCTTTCCCACGGAATTGGGCTACTTTTACACTGTTGCCACAGGTTGTTTTTGAAGTCCACGGGTTGAAGCAACCCCATCACCATTTAACTTTATAGCCATGCCCTAGCAACCAGTTACAGCACCCTAGCAACCACCCCATAGACTTCCATTGAAAAGGGGTGAGAGGTATAAGTGGATCAGAACATTGTGGAGACAAAAAGGTGGTCTCGTTTGACTCAGGCAAGTTTAAATATCACCCTGAAAACTGTCTAGCCACATCCTAGCAACCATTCAGAGCACCCTAGCAACCACATGGCAGAATGACTAAGCCATATCGCAGCAGCACAGCATCATAGAGACAAGGGGATAGGCTTTTTTGTTTTGGTTGAAAACTAGTCTGATAGGGTGTGTTCACACTTGTAGTAGGTTCACTTGGTTTGTTTGGTCCGAACCACAAAAAAAAGTCCTGGTCCACTTAGTGTTCACATTGACATTTTAACACCGAACCTAAAGGCATAGGGATATGTTCACAACCTGATTGGTCGGCTTTTGTTATATATTTTGCAACTGAACTTACCAAACATCCAAAACAATGCTGTGTGCTGGGCTAAATGTGCTCGTTGTATGTGCGTAGCCTACATATGATGGTATTTTGACCAGCTGAGAACTTGTGAAGAACTTATAAAATATGTAAAGGAGTCAAAACAGTGGCAGGAATCCCTCCATCAAACAAACAAATGAAGATCTGCTGCAAGGAGATGTGGTTCTGTCGCCTGTACCGAGCTGTGATGGGCAACATCGCGACTATCACGAGAAAAAAACTTTTTAGGGTTGCGTCTTGTGACATCATGTCCTGTTTTTGGTTCGTTTACATGTCTTTGGTCCGTGTTGCGTTCATATATCAATCGAACTGCACCAGAGTTTGTTTGGAAGCGAACCGAGACCCATCTTTTAATCGCTTTTGGTCCGCTGGTGGTTGGTGCAGACCAGGGTTTGGATGGCAGCGTTCACACTTATTCAAATGAACCGCACTAACAGAGCAATCGCACCAGGGTTCGTTTTAATCGAACCAAACATGCCAAGTGTGAACACACCCTAAGTATCACCATGGTTACTGTGTAGCCACACCCTAGCAACCATTTAGAGCATCTTAACAACCGTATAGCAACATGAACACACCATATCTCAGCATAAGAACATTACACAGACTTGGAATTTAGTTTTCTAGCAATCACACAAAAGACCATAGTAACTGCCTAGTGCTGAGTTTTGCCACAGCAAGCACAATTCACATTTTCTTCAGAAAATGTACATGTCTAGTTATAATTATTGTTTGTTTTATTAGTTTGGATATCAGTTATTTGTTTACCTGCCTATTTTGATTTCTCCATTACACTCCATTCCATTACGCTGTGTTTGCTGAGGTTTACCCTTGCCACTTGCCTCTCTTTGGAAAGCAAGTATTGGATTTGTGATTTGTGACTCAATAATAGACTCTGTGTTAATTTTACATTCTATTATCAGTTTCAGTCACTATTTGAGTTGTTTCACAGATAAACTTTGATAAAAATCTCTGACGTGGGTTTCACTAATGTACAATATAACATTGTTACTGATCTGAGCATCATGATGATTCTGTGAATACACAGTTTGCATATTCATGACATTATATTTGCATTAGCTTCTTACTGATATTTGATGTTGTTTTCAAGGTGTAGAAAAGCATTGTACTTGATATTTTACAGATATATTTCTTATTATTAAAGGGGTCCTATTATGCTTTTTCACTTTTGTTAGTGTGTAATGTTGCTGTTTTACTCATTTAAATAATCTCCGCCCATAGAATACGCAAAAAGGGGATGAGGCCTGGCTGAGCTGCATTAGAGAAGACAGTGTTGTTGCTATGTCAAAGAGACGCTGTTTTTTTCCCATCCCGTTTCCAAAATTCATTTGTTTTGACTGCAGGCTGGCCATTTCAGTACCCGGATCCGTCTTCTACGCAGCCATGATGTTGTAATTGATGCAGTATGTGGTCTGGCATTGTCATGTTGGAAAATGCAAGGTCTTCCCTGAAAGAGACGACGTCTGGATGGGAGCATATGTTGTTCTAGAACTTGGATATACCTTTCAGCATTGATGGTGCCTTTCCAGATGTGTAAGCTGCCCATGCCACACGCACTCATGCAACCCCATACCATCAGAGATGCAGGCTTCTGAACTGAGCGCTGATGACAACTTGGGTTGTCCTTGTCCTCTTTAGTCCGGATGACATGGCGTCCCAGTTTTCCATAAAGAACTTCAAATTTTGATTCGTCTGACCACAGAACAGTTTTCCACTTTGCCACAGTCCATTTTAAATGAGCCTTGGCCCAGAGAAAACGTCTGCGCTTCTGGATCATGTTTAGATATGGCTTCTTTTTTGACCTATAGAGTTTTAGCCGGCAACGGCGAATGGCACGGTGGATTGTGTTCACCGACAATGTTTTCTGGAAGTATTCCTGAGCCCATGTTGTGATTTCCATTACAGTAGCATTCCTGTATGTGATGCAGTGCCGTCTAAGGGCCCGAAGATCACAGGCATCCAGTATGGTTTTCCGGCCTTGACCCTTACGCACAGAGATTGTTCCAGATTCTCGGAATCTTTGGATGATATTATGCACTGTAGATGATGATAACTTCAAACTCTTTGCAATTTTTCTCTGAGAAACTCCTTTCTGATATTGCTCCACTATTTTTCGCCGCAGCATTGGGGGAATTGGTGATCCTCTGCCCATCTTGACTTCTGAGAGACACTGCCACTCTGAGAGGCTCTTTTTATACCCAATCATGTTGCCAATTGACCTAATAAGTTGCAAATTGGTCCTCCAGCTGTTCCTTATATGTACATTTAACTTTTCCGGCCTCTTATTGCTACCTGTCCCAACTTTTTTGGAATGTGTAGCTCTCATGAAATCCAATATTAAATTAAAATGAAATGAGCCAAATTAAAATGAGCCAATATTTGGCATGACATTTCAAAATGTCTCACTTTCAACATTTGATATGTTATCTATATTCTATTGTGAATAAAATATAAGTTTATGAGATTTGTAAATTATTGCTTTCCTTTTTTATTCACAATTTGTACAGTGTCCCAACTTTTTTGGAATCGGGTTTGTATATATATATATATATATATAGTTGTGAGATTGGCTGACTAACAGTTTGAAGCTGGGTTACAAGTTCTTCAGTCACGGGGCATTTTACTGGAACCACAATGTCATTGCATGGCTGGTCAGGGATGTTGGTAGTGTTCCAGTCAGAGTCTTCTTTTCATTTAAAGTAGATAAATGTTTATGGCCAAATGATACATTTAAGTACAATACATCAGGTGAAAAGTTAACAAATGAAATGTGTCCAATCTAGTCATCACTAGACCTCTCTCTATCAGACCATATCAGATTTTGGTTTGATATGTAAAGCAGTCAGCACGTGGTACCTTGAGATGACAATACAGCACAGAACATGAAAGTACATGTGTATTGAATAGATTAAGACATTAATACAAAGTATAAAAGAGAATAAAGAAACATGAATTTAGATGTTTGTGACTGCTATCCAGATGTCACGCCAAAGGTGTGTAATCCTGAAAAATACAGGGGAACAATAAGTGTGTAATAATAATTTAACACTGTATACTGTTGCACAAATGGCAAAATATCTTCATCACTAAACAATGAGTGCTCATAAAAATATTTTTTCACTATGTAAAAAACAATCTCGATGAGGCCCATGCTAAGTGGGAGCTATTGGCCACCCAGATGATTGTTGCAATCATTTGCGTGATCGTAACTGAAAGAGCTGTCTAAGGGGCTCTGTACCTGCAGCTAAAATACAACAAAACAAGCATAATTTCCTCTTCATATGGGACAGCTGATTACTACAGCAGTTGCTTACATCTGTTAATATTTAATAAACTAATCGCTACAACTGATCTCTAACTTCTTAGTTTCAGTAAACACAGAAATGAACCGATCAAACTGCACATACCTCTGCTTAGCCATGACTTGAACTGTGGTAGAAAGCTGATGACGTAACACCAGGTGGGCCCGCCCTCACGCGATTATGATTGGCCGATTGATAAGCTTAAATCTGATTGGCTAAAAAGTACGACTGCTCCGGGTGGGAGGAGAGCGCTGCCAGGAAAGTCTCAAAAATACACACACACAAATCCAAGGCAATTCACACGTGAATGACGATTTGCACATTCACATTCAAGGATGAACTTGTAAATTTTAAACATTCGAAAGTTTTTGTGCACAGTTGTAAATCTACGAATTGTGTTTTGCATTTGTGAAATGTATTTTATGAATATATAATTTTATTTTGCACACGTGAATTGTTTTTTGTGCACGTGAATTTGGTTTCATGCATGTGAAATTGGCTACACATGTGCATCGTGTTTTTTGCGTGAATTATTAATGATACTATTCTGTCTCCGTAATTTCACTGTAAGGGGACCCGCGGTGTATGTAGATAGAAATGGCTCATTCTAAGGTAATAAAAACATAACGGTACATTATGTAAGGTCTTTATACACCACTGAAAACATAGTTATGTATATTATATTGCATTTCTGTCAATAGATCCTCATAAATACTACACACTGCACCTTTAACAGTTCCAATTATAAGTTTTATGTTGTTGCTACGATGTAAACAAAGTGCAAAGCTGTTAGCCAACATTAGTGTTGATATAGTGTTTACTGTAGCTTTTGTAAGCTTTAGCTTTTGTAAGACTGTTCACCGCCCCTTAGGAAAATTAACCTTGGTTTTGTGATCGATTACTGTTTGTATTACCATAGTTTTCCAAGTATCATGATTGAATGGTGTATAACTTCATATCTAAAATGTATAAGAAAATTACAAACAAAAAAAACATACTACTCTGAAACGTCCCGTGAAATCTGTGCTTGCAAAGTCTGTGCATGAAATCTAAAATTTGAAGCCCAAAAAAGTGCATCCATTCATTATAAAAGGATAAAATAAAAATAAATAAAAAAATTCAACTTACGGAAAAAGCGTAACTCACGCGGAATCGCTTTGAACTCATCGATTCACTTCAGAAGGCCTTTATTAACCTCCCGGAGCCGTGTGGATTACTTTTATAATGGATGGATTTTTTGAGCTTCAAATTTTGGGCTGCCATTCACTGCCATTATAAAGCTTGGATTAGCCAGGACATTTTTTAATATAACTCAGATTGTATTCGTCTGAAAGAAGACTGTCATATACACCTAGGATGCTTGAGGGTGAGTAAATTATGGAAGAATTTTCATTTTTGGGTGAACTATCCCTTTAAAGTCTGTATGTTCAAATAAAATTATTTTTATGGTGATAATATTCCTCTCCCCTTGTCTTGAACTATAATAAGCCTTTTTTATTTATTCATTTGTAAATTATTTATATTTAATATTTTTTGTATCACTTAATTTAATAAATTATCTATATTAAATCCAACAGATTTTTTCTTAACACTGCTGTTTATCCTATAGGTTTTCCATGGAGCCATGTGAAACATTTATTAATAATGTTTAATAAGTGTTTCATAAATTATTATTAATATTTATTAATAATAATAATAATGTGTAAATAATAAATAAATTAAATATTATTAAAGGTGAAGTGTGTTATTTGAAAAATTAAAAAAAAGGTTAAATTAAGAGAGATTGAGTTTTATCTTATTAATAAATTAATATGAGTATGTTTCTTACTATACATAAACATGGCCAGGAAAATGAATTTATTTAGTTATGTGAGTCAGTTATGTCTTATCACCAGTGATTAAGTTTATTCATAATGTGTGCTATAAGGGCTCTTACCCTTATTTCAAAGAATTAGCAATCAGCCACATTTTTTAATCAGAGGGCACT
This sequence comes from Coreius guichenoti, assembly GCA_039654105.1. Lineage (NCBI taxonomy): Eukaryota > Metazoa > Chordata > Actinopteri > Cypriniformes > Gobionidae > Coreius > Coreius guichenoti. The sequence goes on along the minus strand of CM077172.1, from coordinate 11,382,960 downwards.
TGGAACAGCAACCCCTCTGAAGCCAATCAAATATCCTCATAACACTTACCAACACAAAGCGTACGTCCATAATCAACCACATGCTAGCATAGATTACATAAATGAAATAAATACATAGATTACAACCTAAAAAAATCAATATATTTTCTTTCAGGTAAGGAAAACTCAATGAAAACTAATAATTACATTGTTGAACCGATGAGAAATAGTCCTGCAGTGGTTGACCAAGTGAATCATGATCATTTGCATAAAAATTTTCTCTTCATTTGAGTCTGATTGTTTGGTCGTACTGAGCGTGTGTTCTGAGTGAAAAGCAACCAGCGTGTTTATACAGTGTGACAGATGACGGAGACCTCCTGGGGACCGAGGTTATCAGAACAGCCCACATGAGGAAAGAGGATCATGGCAGCAACTGTGAGAGCATTAGCCGAGTGTAATCCCCCTGTGTGATGGAGGCTCTTACCCTGGCAACGTCCTGAAGTGCCTGACAAACTCATCCCTGGTGGGAGTCCATGACTTTCCTTCTGCTCCTCTCTGGTCAGTCAGCATGAATGTTTGCTGTGGTTTATTTCCATAATGGTTGTAAAAAAACTCTCTGTTCTCCTTGCCATTGTCATCTTTGGCTTGCTCGCTAGGGAGTTTGTAAGGCACTCTTGTTTGTAAATCTGCTTTGGAACAAAATATATAATATTTAAATTGAATTGAAATGAACACTTTTATTCAGCATGCATTATATTGATCAAAAGTGACAGTAAAAAAACATTTATAATGTTACAAATGCTGAAACTCTAATTAATGCTTTAATAACCTCTCGTCTCGACTACTGTAATTCACTTCTTATTGGGCTGCCCGCTAGAACAATCACTAGACTACAATATGTACAAAATTCTGCTGCCAGAGTCATCAATCAAGTCAAGAAATCTGATCACATTACCCCTTTGCTCTATAATCTACATTGGCTACCTGTTTCTGTCTGCATTCAGTATATATTCTATTGTTAACTTTTAAATGTCTTCATGGACTTGCTCCCCATTATTTATCTGAACTTCTGCACTATTATTCTCCTCCTCGTTCTCTCCGGTCATCTGACTTAAAACTGCTTACTGTACCTTGTTTCCGTCTTTCAACTATGGGTGGTAGATCATTCAGTGCTGTGGCTCCTAAACTCTGGAATTCTCTCCCTCTTACTCTGCGTGACACTGCTACGTCATTCAAATCTCAACTAAAAACACATCTTTTCTTACAGTATTTCCAACCTTCCTGTTTAGTGTTCTGCTGTTTTTTTTTTTTGTTTGTTTGTTTGTTTTTTGTTTCTCACTGTATATTTGTGTGTATATGTATATCTATGTTCTATATTGATGCTGTGTATGTGTTATTTTCTTGTACAGCGACCTTGAGCTTGGGAAAGGTGCTATATAAATAAAACATTATTATTATTATTATTATTATTGTTTTTTTGGACATTCAAACAACTGTTTTCGACATTGATAAGAAATGTTTCTTGAGCAGCAAATCAAAATGTAAATGATTTCTGACAGATCATGTGACACTGAAGACTGGAGTAATGATGCTGAAAATTCTGCTTTGCCATCACAGGAATAAATTACATTTTAAAATATATATTAAAAATATCATTTAAATTGTAATATTACTGTTTTTAGTGTATTTTTGATCAAAAAAATGCAGCCTATCCTATATAACAAATTATATAATATAAATATATTTATTGTTATTATTAACTTGTTTTGGTCATTAACTCATACATCTTTCGGTGTTGTTTTATAGTTTTGATGGCTTTACTATTATTCTAACACGTGGAAAATAGTAATAATAAAGAATGGGCAGGTGTGTCCAAAATTTTGACTGGTAATATATGTAAAGTAGGTGACCTTGTAAGAATGGGTTTTACTGCTAAGACAAAAGCTGAAGATCCAACCCCCTGCAACAGAACAATACAACTCACTAATCTGGAGAGAAGATCTCACAGAAAGAGTGTAGGACATCGGCCTGCCCAAACCTTCTCCCCCTCTCCCTCACCGACTCCCTTCCCTCTGATTCAAGTCACAGAATGCATATATACCACAGATGATGTATCTTGTTAATCTATTGTTTTTCCCCTTTCATGTGGGGTATCTTTTTAAAGGTCTCAGTGTGATTGGTAAAATGGTCTCAACTTCACTGCTGTCACTGGTAGGATGAGAAAGATTGAAACTTATGAGAATTCTGTTCTCCTTTTGAGTGGTCTCCTCAGATATCTGATCCTCTCCCCCGAAACCAGGTGTTTGTGTTGCAAATATTTACAACCCTTTTGTTCTGGTCTGGGTATTTAAGAAAGGGTGGCAGAGCTGCCATTTGGGAACATTCTGTAGCCAGAGCCCCCATGCCGTGCTGTGTCAGTGTCCGAGAGGCACTTACGCACACTGTATGTACTGTGCCAGATATAATGACTCTTTAAAAACTATTTTCATATTACGTTGTAATTGTATTTTATATTTTTATGCTGAAAGTTGTGTACCATGGATTTGTGTTTAATTATTTTTATGTAAGTTCTGTCTGGCCAAAATAAATGTTAATCTTGATTTATCTTGTATTATTCTGAAATCATTATTCTAGTATGGATCAATGTGGAGTCCTTTATTTCCGCAAATCTCTGTCAGGATAGATCAAACTGAGGACCCCATGACTGAAGCATGGAGCGCAGCATGCGGGATAATCCGATTTCTGACTATTACTGTATTAGCAAGTTGCAGCTCTCGTGTCTATTAATCAAATTACACTTTTTGTTGAGTAAGCAGGTGCGACCACTTAAAGGTAAAATATTCACTCGGCAATCCTCTGACTAATATCAGAACTATTTCCAGAAATTATTTCATTACAGTGCCATAGAATGAAAACAAGGCTGTGAGGGATAGCCGTATGACGTGTTCAATGGACTGTTTAATAACATTGAGCTGACAAAACATCTTCCAAAAAAACTTTCAGTAGACAAAAAACTCAAAATAGTTTTGGAAGTTGTGAGTTTTGAAAATTACATATGATCTGGGAACTTTGTACAGTGCATGCAATTGTAAAGACTGTAAGTCTGTGTAAAATTCAATATGGCGTTCTACCCTGACTAAGGTCTATTGTGAATATTTGATGGCTTTTTCATTACATGCAGTGCTAATATGTACTATTAAAATGGACCTACATATAATACAAATTTCCTGTACAGTTATTGCAATCATAATCATTTAAAACACTGGTGAAGTCATCAAACAATGACCACCATACTGAGTAGTACAGTCATCGCCCATAGGCAATGACAAGGAGTTTAGAAGTGGACCCTAATCACTTTAATGATGAGCAGAGAGTCTTATAGCTTAACTCTAACTTGGTCATTTAGCATTGCAGTCCAGACTGAGTAGTGCAGAAATGGGCTATTCTCTTTCCAACACAGAGCCAAGTCAGAGCACCCCCTATTTCTCAAATGTCACAGCTGAGATAAAAGCACATTTGTGTCTGAATTTCTTTTATGCATGTTTGAAATATGAGAGCCATCCTCATAACGGACAAGCTCCTGTCGTTATACATCTTTCAAATGGTTTCGGCTACTGAGCCATTTGTCTCCATGAGTGCACGATGGCTCATCCATTTTAGTTTTTATTTCCTAGTTTCAGCACCACAGCCCGAACTATGGAATTCAAAAGGGCATCATTACCATTTTGGGTGTCTAGATGTGCAGCATTGATTAAAGAAAGAAAAGGAAGAAAGAGATATAGACACCCTTTGTGGAATCTGAGGTATTTTAAAGCTTATAGTTTTGCTGTAGGAAACGGTTCTGGTCAAATTTTTTCAGCCATGGCTGATTTGAACTCGTTCCATATTCCTTAAGGCTTGCACCTCTCAAGAACTTTTTAGCCCTGTTAAATTTACAGCAAGAACTGCTGGTTGGCAAAAATTCACTGTAAAATATGTGGTGAAAATGTTTCCATTTTGGTGCTTTAAATAATTTCGTTCTTAACTGAATATAAACCGATCAGGCATAATATTATGACAATATTCCAAATATTGTGTTGGTCCAAAACAGCCCTGACCCGTCAAGGCATGGACTCCACTAGACCCCTGAAGGTGTGCTGTGGTATCTGGCACCAAGATGTTAGCAGCAGATCCTTTAAGTCCTGTAAGTTGCGAGGTGGGGCCTCCATGGATCGGACTTGTTTGTTCAGCACATCCCACAGATGCTCGATTGGATTGAGATCTGGGGAATTTGGAGGCCAATTCAACACCTCAAACTCATTGTTGTGCTCCTCAAACCATTCCTGAACCATTTTTGCTTTGTGGCAGGGCGCATTATCCTGCTGAAAGAGGCCACAGCCACCAGGGTATACCGTTTCCATGAAAGGGTGTACATGGTCTGTAACAATGCTTAGGTAGGTGGTACGTGTCAAAGTAACATCCACATGGATGGCAGGACCCAATGTTTCCCAGCAGAACATTGCCCAAAGCATCACGCTGCCTCCACCGGCTTGCCTTCTTCCCATAGTGCATCCTGGTGCCATGTGTTTCCCAGGTAAGCGACGCACACGTGATGTAAAAGAAAACCACCTTCTTCCATTGCTCCGTGATCCAGTTCTGATGCTCACGTGCCCACTGTTGGCACTTTCGGCGGTGGACAGGGGTCAGCATGGGCACCCTGACTGGTTTGCGGCTATGCAGCCCCATACACAACAAACTGCGATGCACTGTGTATTCTGACACCTTTCTATTAGAACCAGCATTAACTTCTTGAGCAATTCGAGCTACAGTTGCTTGTCTGTTTGATCGGACCACACGGGCCAGCCTTCGCTCCCCACGTGCATCAATGAGCCTTGGCCGCCCATGACCCTGTCGCCAGTTCACCACTGTTTCTTCCTTGGACCCCTTTTGATAGATACTGACCACTGCAGACCGGGAACACCCCACAAGAGCTGCAGTTTTGGAGATGCTCTGACCCAGTCATAGCCATCACAATTTGGCCCTTGTCAAACTCGCTCAAATCCTTACGCTTGCCCATTTTTTTTTTTACCGATATATAACAAGCCAACCTATACTACCTAAATTTGCTTAACAATTGATTTTCCTAAATATAGATGATTAGTGCAACTTTACATTTTAGTACAAAAAACTATTTTAACAATATTTTACTTTTAAAGTACATATAGACTCCCATTCAAAAGTGTGGGGTCGGTAAGATTTTTTTAATGCTTTTGAACATTAAAATCTCTTATGCTCAACAAAGCTGAATTTATTTGATAAAACATGCAGTGCAACAGTGAAATATTATTACAATTTAAAAATATATTTTTAAAAATGTAATCTATTTTAACATTTTAATTGCTCTGATGGCAAAGCTGAATTTTCAGCAGCCATAACTCCAGACTTCAGTGTCACATGAACCTTCAGAAATTATTCTAATATGCTGATTTGGAGCACAATAAACATTTCTTATTATAAATGTTGAAAACAGCTGCTTAGTATTACTTTTTTCAGGATTTTTTGATGAAGAGTAAGTTCAAAAGAACAGTACTTATTTGAAAAGTAAATCTTTTGTAACATTGTAAATGCCTTTACTGCCACTTTTGATTAATTTAACGCGTCCTTGCTGAATAAAAGTATTAATTATTAATTACCCTAAAACTTTTGAGTAGTAGTGTATACATATATGGTCTTTTAAATGTATGTGATAAGGCAACCACATACATTTAAGTTTTAAATTTTTTTTTTTTTAATAATGCAAAGGGAAGCAGGTACAGGACCCGAGGCTAAATCTACTCAGCCACTGCATGCAACGTGTGGAGCATGGTAAACACCAACTACACATTATACAGATGAATTCTTTATGGCTTTGGATACATTAGCTCTATGCTAATAGTATCATTAGAATAGTTGGAATGCTGCCACCTTGTTATTCAGACATTTGCTCATGGAATGAATGACAAATAGACCGTGCAAACAAGTGCATTTTATACTCGTAAGCTACCACGTACGATGCTATGACTTTTCGGACGATACTCGAACCTTGGCCGGGCTTTCCTTGTAAATCAATAAAGTGGTGCGATTAAGCTTTAGAGCAGGAAACAACTGCAGAGGCCAAAAGCGCAGGTACAGCCTTCCTTGTGTGCTCTTTAAGTGTTTTGTTCTTGTAAGACAGGTACCGCAACCCACTGAACACCAGCCTAAACAGATTAAAGTACGTCCATAAATTATAAAGAAGACAGAACATCTAAAAGTGCTTCAGTGCTTTCCAGCATAAAATGATGTACCTCTATAATGGCATTCCCAATGGATGAGACATCGCCTCGGCAGAAGACGCCGGTTCAGTTATAATTCAGCCAGGCACTTTACTTACCAAGTGCAGCTAAAATTCAAAACATGTTTCATGAACAGATTCAACTTTTCATGTTCCCTGAATACCGTCCTTTGGAGAAATACACGTAGCAGTCCTCGCTGGAAAAAAAAAATTAGAAGGAAATGCAATTTAAAAGAAAAGGAGGAGTAAGACGACATATATTTCTGAGAATGGGAGTTGTTTATGTTTTTGTAATGGGTATTTATTAGACTTTAACCTTGAGCTCTAAATGAAAACATTTGAAGATGCTGCCCTAAAACACCAAAACCGTATTCAGTGAGTTATGTAAGCTCTGTGAAGCTACTTCTCTGGCTCTAGATCGTACATTATACTGCGCCGTCTTTTGGAAATAATAGACTGGAATAGCAAATTATGCGCTTGTGTGAATGTGCACAACATCTAGAGACTGAAAGGCAGTGCCCCGTCGTCCATCTTGACAAATGAGCTGAAATTGGTCTGCTACAGGAATCATAATTGCAGAGTTTGCATGGCTCTGCTTGACTCTTTTGCTGCATTTCATTTCTTCCATTGGAAATATTCTCAGAGTGGATGAACCCTGTATTGTGGGCATGTCTGGATTGACAGCTACTGGCCCGACAGCTACTGGCCCAGCAAAGGCATCAGTGAACAGGAATCAGATACTCCAGAGAAGAAGCGCTTTTATGGTCGATCAGGGTTCCCAGCCTCCCTCATTTAGCACATCCTGTCAGCTAGCAGTAAGAGTGATAGCTTCATTTCATGTTTTAAGACAGAGCAGTTTTGGATTGCACATGTACAGGCGCTAGCCAGCAAAAAAATATAGGGTGTAGAGCAAAGCACAATCCAGACCCTCTACAAAAAGCAAAAACTTCTCACGTAAGTCATTTCAGACTCAAGCATTTGCTTGATTTTACATTTAGAGCTACCCAGAAGAGTTTTTATTGCTCAGATGCTGTTCTACAAACCCAGGAGACTTTAAACTGATAACTGAAAACTTCAGCATTATTTAAATGTGCAACATTTTTTGTTTATGTTGTGCTGATACTTGTCTTCGAGCTGCGTGGATGCAGAATCCTGCAAAAACACAACCAACACAATGCAACACTGTAGAACTGCATTAGCATTTAACCATTATTAAACTCTTTAAATTATCAACACGATCAAAACTGAATAACCTGTTCTACACAATCTACTACATGCCTTCTGTCATCTGATTTATACTTTAGCAAGTAAAAGTCCTTTTACTATAATTCTTAAAACGCCCCCCATTCGGGTTGTGGTACACGTGTCTTTTTGCTGGGAAATCTTTAATGATTTGTATAAAGTAAACATAAGAATAACTTTTACGTTGTTATTAATATTTCAAAATGATCGTTTGGGGTTTACTTGATTATCAAAAAATTATTTGTTTAGAAAGGTCATGTTAAAATGTGAGTATGAAATATAATACATCAGGCTTTTGAGGAACATGTGTACATCTCTCAGTCATCATTGTATTGCACTGTACTAAACCCCCTACAATTAAAACTACAGCTTTGATTTTAAAACTAAGCATGTAAATATCATCTTAATACTCTATTCATCTTACATCTTATTGGATTACTTTATACCATGAACCAATGTGTACTGATGTGTACAGATTACCAAGATAGCTAAATGGAGTATTCAGCTAATCATGTGACTTCAATATGGCGCCCCCATGAGGTGACCTGCTCCATTTAAAACAAAAAACATTTTGTATTAGTCTTCATCTCAGGTGAATCAATACAATTGTGATCATATTACTGGGTATTATATTATTAGGTAATATTCATTTCTTTAGGGGCAAAACTGGAACTTTGGAAGAACTTCGAGTTCATATAAAAATTTCTGACTTTCTATTCTGAAACTTTAGAAGAGACGTGAGATTTGTGATCCTTATTCGTAGAACATACATACATATACCGATCAGGCATAACATTATGACCGGCGAAGTGAATAACTGATTATCTCTTCATCACGGCACCTGTTAGTGGGTGGGATATATTAGGCAGCAAGTGAAATGTTGTCCACAAAGTTGATGTGTTAGAAGCAGGAAAAATGGGCAAGCGTAAGGATTTGAGCGAGTTTGACAAGGGCCAAATTGTGATGGGTAGATGACTGGGTCAGAGCATCTCCAAAACTGCAGCTCTTGTGGGGTGTTCCCGGTCTGCAGTGGTCAGTATCTATCAAAAGCGGTCCAAGGAAGGAACAGTGGTGAACCGGCGACATGGGCGGCCAAGGCTCATTGATGTACGCGGGGAGTGAAGGCTGGCCCGTGTGGTCCGATCAAACAGGCGAGCTACTATAGCTCAAATTGCTCAAGAAATTAATGCTGGTTCTGATAGAAAGGTGTCAGAATACACAGTGCATCGCAGTTTGTTGCATATGGGGCTGCATAGCTGCAGACCAGTCAGGGTGCCCATGCTGACGCCTGTCCACCGCCGAAAGCGCCAACAGTGGGCACGTGAGCATCAGAACTGGACCACGGAGCAATGGAAGAAGTGTGGCCTGGTCTGATGAATCACGTTTTCTTTTACATCACGTGTGCATCACTTACCTGGGGAACACATGGCACCAGGATGCACTATGGGAAGAAGGCAAGCCGGTGGAGGCAGTGTTCTGCTGGGAAACCTTGGGTCCTGCCATCCATGTGGATGTTACTTTGACACGTACCACCTACCTAAGCATTGTTGCAGACCATGTACACCCTTTCATGGAAACTCGGTATTCCCTGGTGGCTGTGGCCTCTTTCAGCAGGATAATGCGCCCTGCCACAAAGCAAAAATGGTGTTGACTTGGAATCCAAATTCCCCAGATCTCAATCCAATCGAGCATCTGTGGGATGTGCTGAACATACAAGTCCGATCCATGGAGGACCCACCTCGCAACTTACAGGACTTAAAGGATCTGCTGCTAACATCTTGGGTGCCAGATACCACAGCACACCTTCAGGGGTCTAGTGGAGTCCATGCCTTGACGGCTCAGGCCTGTTTTGGCAGCAAAAGGGGGACCAACACAATATTAGGAATTTATGATTAAGGTCATAATGTTATGCCTGATCGGTGTGTAAATACATACACACATACATACATACATACATAGAAACATAACGACAGACATGCATACATAACCTCAGAAAAGTCTCTGTTTGCTTTCCATTTTAGTGTTCTCTATTAAGACACAACTGATATAGTAAATAGAACTAATTTGTGATTTTTCATAGGTAATGCTCTAAGCACAACCAAAAGCCAGAGGAAACTAATGATCTAATGCTTTCTGATTTTGTTTTTCTTCCAAAATGTCACCTTGAAAGATCCTCTGACACTCATTTTCTACTCACCCTCCCTCTCCCCATGACTGTGACACTAAAGTTCAGAGATTGATACATTTCAGAATATTCCATATCAGATTCATTGCTCATCTGCAGGAGAGTCTGATAGGATTATCGTCACTGAAGGAAGAACTACAAAAAAAATGGCCATTGTTTGGCAGAAATGGTAGGGAAATTAAGCAACCTTTCTCAATGAGGGAGAGGAATCCAGCCATTTTGAGCACACTATACACTCACCTAAAGGATTATTAGGAACACCATACTAATACTGTGTTTGACCCCCTTTCGCCTTCAGAACTGCCTTAATTCTATGTGGCATTGATTCAACAAGGTGCTGAAAGCATTCTTTAGAAATGTTGGCCCATATTGATAGGATAGCATCTTGCAGTTGATGGAGATTTGTGGGATGCACATCCAGGGCACGAAGCTCCCGTTCCACCACATCCCAAAGATACTCTATTGGGTTGAGATCTGGTGACTGTGGGGGCCATTTTAGTACAGTGAACTCATTGTCATGTTCAAGAAACCAATCTGAAATGATTCGAGCTTTGTGACATGGTGCATTATCCTGCTGGAAGTAGCCATCAGAGGATGGATACATGGTGGTCATAAAGGGATGGACATGGTCAGAAACAATGCTCAGGTAGGCCGTGGCATTTAAACGATGCCCAATTGGCACTAAGGGGCCTAAAGTGTGCCAAGAAAACATCCCCCACACCATTACACCACCACCACCAGCCTGCACAGTGGTAACAAGGCATGATGGATCCATGTTCTCATTCTGTTTACGCCAAATTCTGACTCTACCATCTGAATGTCTCAACAGAAATCGAGACTCATCAGACCAGGCAACATTTTTCCAGTCTTCAACTGTCCAATTTTGGTGAGCTCGTGCAAATTGTAGCCTCTTCTTCCTATTTGTAGTGGAGATGAGTGGTACCCGGTGGGGTCTTCTGCTGTTGTAGCCCATCCGCCTCAAGGTTGTGCGTGTTGTGGCTTAGCACAAATGCTTTGCTGCATACCTCGGTTGTAACGAGTGGTTATTTCAGTCAAAGTTGCTCTTCTATCAGCTTGAATCAGTCGGCCCATTCTCCTCTGACCTCTAGCATCAACAAGGCATTTTCGCCCACAGGACTGCCGCATACTGGATGTTTTTCCCTTTTCACACCATTCTTTGTAAACTCTAGAAATGGTTGTGCGTGAAAATCCCAGTAACTGAGCAGATTGTGAAATACTCAGACCGGCCCGTCTGGCACCAACAACCATGCCACGCTCAAAATTGCTTAAATCACCTTTCTTTCCCATTCTGACATTCAGTTTGGAGTTCAGGAGATTGTCTTGACCAGGACCACACCCCTAAATGCATTGAAGCAACTGCCATGTGATTGGTTGATTAGATAATTGCATTAATGAGAAATTGAACAGGTGTTCCTAATAATCCTTTAGGTGAGTGTAGAAGACAAATACCAAATTGAAAATAGTTTTGTGTGTACAACAGAATCACCAAGTTCTCCCTCCAAATATGCCTCAATATGCATCTAACAGGTAGGTGTATTATTCAGTGTGCTAGATGTAGCTCTATGACCACCACACATGCCATTTAACCCACAAACAATTCATACTAACTGTCAAGCCCTGAAGATTACTCACACCAGTAAGAGTGATGCTAGCCAATAAACATTTATCAAGGCTGCGCTTGGGTTAGAGTATTATCTCACACAGATCTTATATTTGATCAAATCATCCATCCCAGCCTTTCCCTGAGTAACAGAATTTGCTCAGCAATATTTTACAATTGATTGCTTTTACCTTGGCAAAGGCGATATGATTCACGGAAACACGTTTAGCATTGATTATACATCACTTCAGCCATCCAATTGTTATGTAAATAGACTAACCACTCATAGCAAGCAGAATGACAATGGGAGACCACAGAATGTGAGATACATTATTTTTGGTTTTGCCAAATATTAAATCCAGTCAATTGCTCATTATTTCCTCAGTGGCTTTACTTAAATAACATTAATATTATTGTTGCTTGTTGGTTCACTGTTTTAGTGCTTTCAGTGGCCGCTGAGCTGGTTTCCCTGCAGAGGAGGCTGTAATTCATTGCAGGTGAGGCATGATGTTATCGCCACTGGATAAAGAAAGCAAAGACTAGATCTATGACATGAATGAAAGATGTTTGGATAGCCACTAGTATGTCTCAGCAGACAAACCACAAACAACAATGCTATTTTTCCACATAATTCTGTCTACAGGCTAAATCCAGCAGTCTCTGCACTGAACTAAAGGTGCTTTTGAATTTACTTTTTTTATTTATAGCATGCAATAGGTAAATCAATGAATTAAGAAGCAAATAAATTAACAAATAAATAGATACATTTAGAAAGCTTATGTCTAATCAATTTATTATTGTTTTTAATGTTTTAACTTGGTTTAGCTTTAGAAACTATCGTATTTGGGCAAAAGCCATGATACATTTTTCATTAAATTGCTTTTGCATTTTCATGTTTTAGTGAATAAATAAACTGAATGGAAAGTTGAACTTATTTATCATAGTCTTAGTAATAATAACTTTAGAAATCTCATAGATAGATAGATAGATTGATAACTTTAGAAACTATATTTGGGCAAAAACTATTGTGGTAAATGTTTGTAAAGGTTTTGGGACTCATTCTGCTGACCGAACAGGAGCTCCTTAAAAGTCACAGCAGGTTCACTTTAGCATGCAGAGGGTTGGTCTTGGTAAACATTGTTCAATCACTCTTCCTAAATAGCAAGGACCATTATCATAATCATCACTGCTGTTAGCAGCTAGGTGCTCCTGCAAATGATGACAAATAGAGAGCTAGAATTAGAGAGATCTGGGGGTGTTCTCCGAGGTCAGGACGGGTTTAAACAATCCGGACATGTTTATTTGGGAAACAGTCCCTTTTCTTTCCTTGATCGTTTTCTTGGAAATTAAAATGTCTGTATTTCTGTAGCCATGGTAATGCACTCACTCATCTCAATGAGTTAGTAATTAGCATAATGCACCCCCAAAACATCTCCATATAAGGGCTTTTCATGCAACCTTTCCTGTATAGCCATTCGTCACTCTCTGCAAACTTACCTCTCTAAAGATGCACTCAAGATCTTTGACAAGTGTGCTATTCTCAAAACCTGTTTTCACCATTTATATAGGCCTATAGACTAAAGACTACACATGATCAGTTGCAATTTACGTTGTACCGAGGCTCCATACTAGGAGTAGCGTTTAGGAAACATAAACATGAACGAGTGCTACCAATTTTACTTTTAGGTTGTTAACCTATTTTTGTTATTTTTATATTAGTGTGATTTTAATACTCTGTTAACTGAAAATCTAAATAAAGGGTAAAACTTGAATGTAGCTACGCACAGTGAACGCACAGCATTGTTTCTAAACTCACAAAGCAACACAGTGCCACTCACGATATCCGATTTGCAAACAAAATGAAAGTTTCTTCTGAACTTTCAAATGAGTCAGACAAAAAGATGAAAGCAACCTCCTCGTTATTTAGCACTTTGAATCAGACCCAGTTAGTAAATCGTTCTTTGTAAATCAAGTCGTCGATTTGAAATGAACAGCATACCGCCGTAGCTAATCAATTATCAATATAGTAAAAACTATTAAATAGTTAGTAAAATGTTATTGGTATTAGGCTATAGCCCTGTTGGTACAAATACAGTACATGAGCATGCACATTCTGAATGAGATCCAGTGTAGCTCGAGACCAAGTGTGCCACACATGTCCTAAAAAGTGAAGCCAAAGCGTCTCGATCGCCCCCAGGTTGTTGGTCCCAGTATAGCTCATAAACCCCGCCCCCTCCATGTATTCTAATGGGAAGTGAGACAAACTAAACAATCAAAGTACACTTAAAATAAATTTTTTCCAAAGATGGTTTCTGTCATTTTAGGTAGTTATCACATTGATGTAAGTTCAAGTGTTCGTTTTTTAAAATAAGTTTGGTTTTAGTTAGTTATTTGATGCTATAAAACCGGGGTGTGACGTCATGATTGACAGCTTCTCTGAAAGAAGTTGTCACTGAGGCACCAACAGTGTACTAACAGATACTGCGGGAGTGAGGGCGGGGTTTTGATGTCGCGGCTTTACTTCCTGCTCACTACTGCGCAGACTCAGGTCCCAAATCAGCGCAAGATTTCAGCGCCATATTTGGACATTGGCAGCTTCACTTTTCTACAATGGAAGAGAGTGAAGGGGCTTCATCCATCTTTTTTAGAGTCTATGCTCGAGACCCAGTTTGGAACATTAAAGTCTGCATAAACTGCATGGTTTCATTTGTGTGACAGCTGTCTACAGGGCATGCTTATTTGAGCGGTGGGTAAATATAAGACAACGCGCTTGAGGGAAGAATCTGATGCGTTATTTATGCTTAGAAGGTAACTTTTTTTTCCCTTTCCTCTCTTTTCCTCACCTTACCTTGCTTCAACAATTCCGTCCTTTCATAGAGATGTGAGGGGCGAGTGAAGTCTCTAGAGGAGGTGTGTCATTGCGAGCAGGAGGGTGCAGGTGGATGGGGCATTAATTGCTGAATCAGAGCAGGTCCTCTGCCCTGCTGCGGTGCTGATAATTGGGAGGGGAAGCTTGCTGACAGCGCAATGCCAAGGTCAGAGATAGAAAAAAATGAGAGATAACTAAACGAGAAGCGGACTGAAATACCAGGAGAGAAACAATTTAAACCTGCACACGAGAACAACAACAACTGGGAAATCAGAGATCGGATACAGTAACGACACACTTAGTGAAAGATTCTTTGAACTAAAAGTACACAGCTTTACAACCTATTTGTCTTTTATAATAGAACATATTTACAAATGAAACATATTAAATATTTAATAAGAGAAATTATTTGGATTGGCAACTGTTTAACAACTCGATGTGGAAGCAGAGCAGAGATAGATAGATAGATAGATAGATAGATAGATAGATATTTTACTTATATAATTTAGATGTTACTGCATAAAAAACATTTTATTTTTTTATTGTTAGGATCCATTTTGTTTTTATGTTGACTTTACCTTTTATATGTAATTCTGAACCTTCTTGACACTTTTGACTGTTTTTTTAGAAGCTAGCACCTATTTATTGCAACCCTTGATAAAACGTTTCATTTCCAGATTTCCCATTGCTTCGCTAAGATACGATTCGTCCCAGTTATGAAGTGTTTGCCTTTCACTGACTTGCAGTGAAAATCTCTTGAGCCTGGCGGCACTTTATAAAAGCAATTTTCACCACAGTGGTAACCCTGTATTTGAAGGTCTACCAAACAATGCACACTCTTTTATTTGCTACTATGTTGTTTGACGGATCTGTCAGGAAAGGGGTGTGAATTGAAAAGTATATGTGACCTGAGTGGTGCTACGCTTAAGTATGTTTTCCTGTCAGTTTGTTGTGTGATGCTGTTTTAAAATAGTTCAAAATAGTTTCCATATGAACTGAGCTATATTAGACCCTGAGGTGGTGTGAAGAATAAATGTAATTGTGCATTTCTCTGTGTGTTTATGCGTGAATCTGCGCCAATGAGTCAAAGGATGGGAAAAATAGTGACAATTCTGTATATTTTGCCCTCATTATACCATGATGGCCTTCTGGATATGCTTTCCATTTCTTCCTACATGATTCAATTAGTCCGAATTCAACATAACAAAAAAAAATAAAATAAAAAAAAATAAATATATATATATATATATATATATATAAAATATAAAATAAAAGCTCTGTCCGTGAAAGCTGTGTCATCTTATCACTTCAGTCTGCTTCCTTTGGCCTGGAGGACGCTGGGGGGGAGGGGGTAATTATCCATTAAGTCAATATACATAGAACTACAGCCTCACTGTGTTCTGTGTTTTGTCCAGGATGCCGTTCAGGAATTAAAGGGATAGTTCACCCAAAAATGACTCACCCTCAAGTTGTTCCAAACCTGTATGAGTATATTTCTTCTGTTGAACACAAAAGAAGATATTTTAAAGAATGTTGGTAATCAAACAGTTGACAATAGCCATTGTCAAAAAATATAAATGAAAAAAAAAAAAAAAATACTATGGAGTCAATGGCTGCAGTCAGCTGTCTGGTTACTAGGGTGTAACGGTTCAAATTACTCACGGTTCAGTTTTTATCACGGTTTTAGGGTCAAGGTTTCGGTACGGTTCGAACTGTACAACTGTCAAATAAAAATAAAGAAAATAAGAACAACACCGACACCTACAGTGGGGAGAACAAGTATTTGATACACTGCCGATTTTGCAGGTTTTCCTACTTACAAAGCATGTAGAGGTCTGTAATTTTTATCATAGGTACACTTCAACTGTGAGAGAAGGAATCTAAAACAAAAATCCAGAAAATCACATTGTATGATTTTTAAATAATTAATTAGCATTTTATTGCATGACATAAGTATTTGATCACCTACCAACCAGTAAGAATTCCGGCTCTCACAGACCTGTTAGTTTTTCTTTAAGAAGCCCTCCTGTTCTCCACTCATTACCTGTATTAACTGCACCTGTTTGAACTCGTTACCTGTATAAAAGACACATGTCCACACAATCAATCAAACAGACTCCAACCTCTCCACAATGGCCAAGACCAGAGAGCTGTGTAAGGACATCAGGGATAAAATTGTAGACCTGCACAAGGCTGGGATGGGCTACAGGACAACAGGCAAGCAGCTTGGTGAGAAGGCAACAACTGTTGGCGCAATTATTAGAAAATGGAAGTAGTTCAAGATGTCGGTCAATCTCCCTCGGTCTGGGGCGCCATGCAAGATCTCACCTCGTGGGGCATCAAAGATCATGAGGAAGGTGAGGGATCAGCCCAGAACGGCAGGACCTGAAGAGAGCTGGGACCACAGTCTCAAAGAAAACCATTAGTAACACACTACGCCGTCATGGATTAAAATCCTGCAGCGCACGCAATGTCCCCCTGCTCAAGCCAGCGCATGTCCAGGCCCGTCTGAAGTTTGCCAATGACCATCTGGATGATCCAGAGGAGGAATGGGAGAAGGTCATGTGGTCTGATGAGACAAAAATAGAGCTTTTTGGTCTAAACTCCACTCGCCGTGTTTGGAGGAAAAAGAAGGATGAGTACAACCCCAAGAACACCATCCCAACCGTGAAGCATGGAGATGGAAACATCATTCTTTGGGGATGCTTTTCTGCAAAGGGGACAGGACGACTGCACCGTATTGAGGGGAGGATGGATGGGGCCATGTATTGCGAGATCTTGGCCAACAACCTCCTTCCCTCAGTAAGAGCACTGAAGATGGGTCGTGGCTGGGTCTTCCAGCATGACAACGACCCGAAACACACAGCCAGGGCAATTAAGGAGGGGCTCCGTAAGAAGCATCTCAAGGTCCTGGAGTGGCCTAGCCAGTCTCCAGACCTGAACCCAATAGAAAATCTTTGGAGGGAGCTGAAAGTCCGTATTGCCCAGCGACAGCCCCGAAACCTGAAGGATCTGGAAAAGGTCTGTATGGAGGAGTGGGCCAAAATCCCTGCTGCAGTGTGTGCAAACCTGGTCAAGAACTACAGGAAACGTATGATCTCTATAATTGCAAACAAAGGTTTCTGTACCAAATATTAAGTTCTGCTTTTCTGACGTATCAAATACTTATGTCATGCAATAAAATGCAAATTAATTATTTAAAAATCATACAATGTGATTTTCTGGATTTTTGTTTTAGATTCCGTCACTCACAGTTGAAGAGTACCTATGATAAAAATTACAGACTTCTACATGCTTTGTAAGTGGGCAAACCTGCAAAATCGGCAGTGTATCAAATACTTGTTCTCCCCAGTGTATTGGTGACGCAGTGTCGAGAGACCGACTCGAAAGGGAACGTCTCCGGGCATGATGACATAATTTTTGTGTGAATTTGTCTGTTCAAGCGCAAGACTTGAAAGAGAACTCAATATTTGCGCTATCTGCGACGCGCCGTGTGCGCGCTTCGGATGAGTGCACACTGCACACACAAATCTTCTCTCAGCGCACGCAAGTTCTCTTTCACGTCTTGCTCTTGAATGTTTAAATTGGCAAGGCTTAAATGAGTTTAGTTTAAACACAGATAGCAACTCTTCAGGTCTCACCTGCGCTCGCGCACTATCAACAACCGGGTGATGACGGCGTAAACGACTGGGTCATGTTCGAGCACACGGCAGCACTCGCGCTGAACAAAGTTTACAAGAGTGACTGTTTTGTCCACCCTTTTTGATCATCGCTGTTGTAATGTATTGGGAAGCCAGAATGTGCATCCATCGACAGAAACATACTTTAGCCTAACTCTGTCTGTTTTATGCATTGTTGTTTTCAACAAACCATATTATAGATGCGTCGTCAGATTTCAGATGAACCGCGGTGCAAGTGCGTGCTGAACCGAGGGTGGAGAACGGTACGGTTCGTTTTTTTTACCGAGACCTGTTACACCCCTACTGGTTACCTGGATTCTTTAAAATATCTTCTTTTGTGTTCAACAGAAGAAAGAAACTCATACAGATTTGAAACAACATGAAGGTGAGTAAATGACAGAATTTTCATTTTTGGGTGAACTTAAATTGTATTCAATGTTTCACACATCATTTATTCATTCAAACCTCATTGTTTTTGTGCCATAAAAATAAATATCTGATTATGATCAGTTATATTGTCAGAGAGTTACAGTGTAGGACTATATTTAAAAAAATATTGCCTTGAATATAGAGCTTCACTGTCCTTGTATATAATATAGATAACAACGGTTTCAAAAAGCTAGCTTGACTGTAGTTTAAATTATAGGTAGTTTTCGCTTTGCAAAGCTGCAGTTTCAAAGTAGCTTCCCCAACACTGCAAGCCACATACCCTAATAAAATGTTCCATATACTGGCTGAAGAAAGGATCTTGGGAACATTCTGCAGCATTTGTGTCAGCCCAGGAACTCTGTCCCAGGAGACGCTCAGCCAGGGCCTGTCACTGTAGCTCTCTCTGCCCCATAAATCTTCACATAGCATAGCCTTGTGTTACTCTGCCAAGAAGAATTAGGACTGGAAAACAAGAAGCCATGACATGAAGACAGAGCATCCACCTGAACCACAAGGGACATGGAAGCATATGTGCCACACAGTCTAAAACAGTAGTAATAGTATAGTAATATATATATATATATATATATATATATATACACTCACCTAAAGGATTATTAGGAACACCTGTTCAATTTCTCATTAATGCAATTATCTAATCAACCAATCACATGGCAGTTGCTTCAATGCATTTAGGGGTGTGGTCCTGGTCAAGACAATCTCCTGAACTCCAAACTGAATGTCAGAATGGGAAAGAAAGGTGATTTAAGCAATTTTGAGCGTGGCATGGTTGTTGGTGCCAGACGGGCCGGTCTGAGTATTTCACAATCTGCTCAGTTACTGGGATTTTCACGCACAACCATTTCTAGAGTTTACAAAGAATGGTGTGAAAAGGGAAAAACATCCAGTATGCGGCAGTCCTGTGGGCGAAAATGCCTTGTTGATGCTAGAGGTCAGAGGAGAATGGGCCGACTGATTCAAGCTGATAGAAGAGCAACTTTGACTGAAATAACCACTCGTTACAACCGAGGTATGCAGCAAAGCATTTGTGAAGCCACAACACGCACAACCTTGAGGCGGATGGGCTACAACAGCAGAAGACCCCACCGGGTACCACTCATCTCCACTACAAATAGGAAAAAGAGGCTACAATTTGCACGAGCTCACCAAAATTGGACAGTTGAAGACTGGAAAAATGTTGCCTGGTCTGATGAGTCTCGATTTCTGTTGAGACATTCAGATGATAGAGTCAGAATTTGGCGTAAACAGAATGAGAACATGGATCCATCATGCCTTGTTACCACTGTGCAGGCTGGTGGTGGTGGTGTAATGGTGTGGGGGATGTTTTCTTGGCACACTTTAGGCCCCTTAGTGCCAATTGGGCATCGTTTAAATGCCACGGCCTACCTGAGCATTGTTTCTGACCATGTCCATCCCTTTATGACCACCATGTACCCATCCTCTGATGGCTACTTCCAGCAGGATAATGCACCATGTCACAAAGCTCGAATCATTTCAAATTGGTTTCTTGAACATGACAATGAGTTCACTGTACTAAAATGGCCCCCACAGTCACCAGATCTCAACCCAATAGAGCATCTTTGGGATGTGGTGGAACGGGAGCTTCGTGCCCTGGATGTGCATCCCACAAATCTCCATCAACTGCAAGATGCTATCCTATCAATATGGGCCAACATTTCTAAAGAATGCTTTCAGCACCTTGTTGAATCAATGCCACGTAGAATTAAGGCAGTTCTGAAGGCGAAAGGGGGTCAAACACAGTATTAGTATGGTGTTCCTAATAATCCTTTAGGTGAGTGTATATAGATATAGTAGGGCTGTCCAGCGATTACATTTTTTTATCTAATTAATTACACGATGTGGCGATTAATTAATTGCAAATTAATCGCACATTAAATTTGGCTGAGAAATTACTCCCAAAAGATAATCGAAAGTCATTATTGTGTAAAAAAAAATCAAATAGACATTACAAAAAGTAGCTTCAGAAAGAAATGTTTTGGGTGAACTATACCTTTAATGATTGTTTTTATTAATATGGAAATATGAAATAATTTTGAATGAAATTATACTCTAAATAAGAAACTGCCAGTAGGTAGCGGTAAATGTCTAATAGAGTCATTGAGTCATTCATTCAGGGGTGAAGTAAATGGTTCTCTTTATGAAAATGGTAAATGTAAATGGTTCTCTTTATGAAAATGGTAAATGTAAATGGTTCTCTTTATGAAAATGGTAAATGTAAATGGTTCTCTTTATGGTCCATTGAATCATTGGTTCAACCGATTTGTTTAAAACGCGGATTTAGAAATGAAACGCCACTGTGTATTGCTCGGAATTGGAGACAAAAAGTTCTGCTTTGTCTTTATATTTTTTTGGCAAAACAGACTAAAATTAACACAAATGTTGTCTAAAACAACACATATTACTTATTTATTTTATTAAACTGTTAAACTGTTATAAAATCAGTATCGCATTTGCACTCGTGCTATTCTGGACAGAAAAACAGACCTCGCGTGATATTGCACTCGTTACTCGTGTGATATTGCTTATATATCATGATGTAAATGTGAGGGCCTTTTCACACAGGCAGTTTAGTTCGAAACGGGGCACAGGTTCACATGAAAAATTGGTAATGTGAAAGCTGTCATGCGAGCTCAGCTGAGCTTATGTAACAGAGTTAAAAAGAAAATTTATTCTAAATGATATTCATGGTGTTTAATTACATGAAATTAGAGGTTAAAATACATCAAATGGTGTTTTAGTGCCCCCTAGTGGTTATTGCATTGCAGACATTCGTTATTTTGTCCTTGCGTGCTTACCGTAGTTCAGCAGAAAATGGCTGACACTGCTGTGGGTAAGCGTGTTTCTTTTCTCTCCTGTGTATTGTTTAAAAATGTGATAAAGAGTGTTTAATACGATTTGTTTCAAATATAAACATTTGTAGTGATTATATCTACAAATGTACAATGAGTTGGATGGGTTTATATGTCCGATGGAAACTGAGTAACACAGTGAGTTGTTGCCCTTCATCATATTCTTCAATCAACTGAAATGTAAGATGAGGTCTGGGGCGGGGCAAGTGCATTAAGTGCGTTAATTTTAACACGTTATTTTTTACCGTAACCAATTAATCTAATTAATGCGTTAAATCGACAGCCCTAATGTGTGTGTGTGTATATATATATATATATATATATATATATATATTAGGGCTGTCAAGCGATTACAATTTTTAATCTAATGTGTGTGTGTTAAGTTGGCCCTAAATGGCCAACGAGTAATTATGAATTCCTCTGAATACCGGCAACAAGATCTCTCCTAAATTATTTGAATATAACAAAACAAGTGCCAAATAAAACTGAAATGTTTATGGACGATCTTTTAGTGGAACGACACGAGAGAGCACGACAGACAGCTCCGGAAAGAAGAGAAGAAAGAGAAAAGGAGATTCAAAGCAGCATGCAAGGAGTTACCCTCCCAGTGGAGGGTTAATTTGGAGAGGAAAACAGATGATAAGGGTCATCAGGCAAATGAAGAAATTGAATAAAAAATTAATGAATGACGTTAGGAGTTGGAAAGTCAATTTGAATGCTCCAATTGTGAAATGTTCAAGTTGCAAGAGAAGTTTGAATTCCTTGAAACATAGGATAATCCACACTTGCCTTGCAAAGAAGTTTGCATTTTTTAAGTTTATATTTTAGATATGAGTGTGGTTTTTCTTTTCTAGAAGTGTTAATGAGCTAAAACATGTTTTCTTTAACAAGTGTGACTATGTGCTGATATATAGCCATGAGACCCTTAAAAAAGGGGAAGTTCAAACTGACTGTCAACTATATTAACGGTTGTGTGGTTTTGACAGGGGCCCCAAGCCCCAAAGCGTCTGCTGCAAAAAAAGACAAAAGAAATGTATGTGTGCTTGATACAAAACTTGTAATAGCCTTGGACAAATATAATGATTGCGCCAAGTCCAAGGCAAGTAGCTTTTTACCTTATAAGGAATTGCTGTGTGATGATGACTGTCATAACCGCCCTAAGATATGTCCAAGTATAAAAAGCGGTGTACATTGTTTTTCGGGCCCGCGCTTCGGGTGAAGACTACACGTTGTTATTTTTGCCTTTTTGAATTATTGTACTTTGTATTATTCTGAAACTTCTTTTTAAGTAAAAAAGGAAACCATTCTGTGGTTATTCTTATAAAATTTTCAATTAAGTCTCAGAGTGATTTTCTTTTTCCTGGAAATACCTTTATTGGTTGTGGTTTAGATACTTATATTAGCAACCTGCCCAGTGCATTCAAACTCGGGATTGAGCTGGTTTAAGGACACCGCCGGGGACCCCTGAAGCAACGCCTGACTTTAACCTGCAGGTGAGAACAATTTATGATTGTTATAGATTATGGGGATGTTTAGGATGTTTTAGGATGTTACAGCGGTATATAAAATACGACTATATATATACAGTGGGGAGAACAAGTATTTGATACACTGCCGATTTTGCAGGTTTTCCTACTTACAAAGCATGTAGAGGTCTGTAATTTTTATCATAGGTACACTTCAACTGTGAGAGACGGAACCTAAAACAAAAATCCAGAAAATCACATTGTATGATTTTTAAATAATTCATTTGCATTTTATTGCATGACATAAGTATTTGATCACCTACCAACCAGTAAGAATTCCGGCTCTCACAGACCTGTTAGTTTTTCTTTAAGAAGCCCTCCTGTTCTCCACTCATTACCTGTATTAACTGCAGCTGTTTGAACTTGTTACCTGTATAAAAGACACCTGTCCACACACTCAATCAAACAGACTCCAACCTCTCCACAATGGCCAAGACCAGAGAGCTGTGTAAGGACATCAGGGATAAAATTGTAGACCTGCACAAGGCTGGGATGGGCTACAGGACAATAGGCAAGCAGCTTGGTGAGAAGGCAACAACTGTTGGCGCAATTATTTGAAAATGGAAAAAGTTCAAGATGACGGTCAATCTCCCTCGGTCTGGGGCACCATGCAAGATCTCACCTCGTGGGGCATCAATGATCATGAGGAAGGTGAGGGATCAGCCCAGAACTACACGGCAGGACCTGGTGGGGTGAGGTCTTAGGAAAACCAGGACCACAGTCTCAAAGAAAACCATTAGTAACACACTACGCCGTCAT
The DNA here is from genome assembly GCA_039654105.1 of Coreius guichenoti. Taxonomy (NCBI): domain Eukaryota; kingdom Metazoa; phylum Chordata; class Actinopteri; order Cypriniformes; family Gobionidae; genus Coreius; species Coreius guichenoti. The sequence continues at coordinate 11,359,487 of CM077172.1, read as the reverse complement.
GGATTAAAATCCTGCAGCGCACGCAAGGTCCCCCTGCTCAAGCCAGCGCATGTCCAGGCCCGTCTGAAGTTTGCCAATGACCATCTGGATGATCCAGAGGAGGAATGGGAGAAGGTCATGTGGTCTGATGAGACAAAAATAGAGCTTTTTGGTCTAAACTCCACTCGCCGTGTTTGGAGGAAGAAGAAGGATGAGTACAACCCCAAGAACACCATCCCAACCGTGAAGCATGGAGGTGGAAACATCATTCTTTGGGGATGCTTTTCTGCAAAGGGGACAGGACGACTGCACCGTATTGAGGGGAGGATGGATGGGGCCATGTATCGCGAGATCTTGGCCAACAACCTCCTTCCCTCAGTAAGAGCATTGAAGATGGGTCGTGGCTGGGTCTTCCAGCATGACAACAACCCGAAACACACAGCCAGGGCAACTAAGGAGTGGCTCCGTAAGAAGCATCTCAAGGTCCTGGAGTGGCCTAGCCAGTCTCCAGACCTGAACCCAATAGAAAATCTTTGGAGGGAGCTGAAAGTCTGTATTGCCCAGCGACAGCCCCGAAACCTGAAGGATCTGGAGAAGGTCTGTATGGAGGAGTGGGCCAAAATCCCTGCTGCAGTGTGTGCAAACCTGGTCAAGAACTACAGGAAACGTATGATCTCTGTAATTGCAAACAAAGGTTTCTGTACCAAATATTAAGTTCTGCTTTTCTGATGTATCAAATACTTATGTCATGCAATAAAATGCAAATTAATTACTTAAAAATCATACAATGTGATTTTCTGGATTTTTCACAGTTGAAGAGTACCTATAATAAAAATGACAGACCTCTACAGGCTTTGTAAGTGGGCAAACCTGCAAAATCGGCAGTGTATCAAATACTTGTTCTCCCCACTATATATATATATATATATATAAACGGAACAACAACGGGGTGTCCTAAAAACTCTTGTGTGTGGAACTATTTTTTTCCGCCACAGATTCAAATCTCAAGTTGACAGTTTAACAGATGAGCCCAAGCCTCCATTACTATTAATAATCCGAAAACGTCACTTTTGAATTAGTAACGAAGGAATGATGAGTTGCTTCATTGAAGTTAAAAGCTATTATATGTAAACGTATTATGTAAAATACTTTAGAGATATATACTATAAGCTATATGCTAAAATTATTAGAGTATTATGAAAGAGGGATCGAATGAGCGATTGTGATTACCTGCATCTGATACAGAACTCATTCTTCAGGTCAATCTCATATTCTTAATCCGCTTAATATCTTTGTCATAGTATCCTTTCAATGATTTTGGGGATTTCCAATGACAACGCTGTTCAATTTTGTTGTGTCTTACAAGGTGTTGTTGTAGCCTAAAAATAACGTCCTTGTTTACAACCTTGTTTCAGTCGCTTTCAATATAAATGCCTTTGCTATGATTCACCAATAAAGACAGTCTCGTCACCATCTAATGGCGTAACAATGTAAATTTACTGAAGTCAAAATCACCATCACTATTATTTATATAAAACATTTATTGAACAATAATATTTAATAGCCTTTATAAAAGTTTAGTTAACAATTCAGTCAAAAGTAAAAAGGCTCTAATACAGCATTAAAGTTAGCCTATTTAAAAAATTTAAAGTTATGAAACTTTGACCTCAGCCAAAACTATTTGCTCTTGAACAATTCATAGATTGAGACCAAAGATTGCCTGTTAGATGTACCCAAAACGAATTATATCTCATGTTTAACCATTATAGATATATCAGGGCCAGCGGCAGAAGAACTGGCCAAGGTAAGGCTGTTCTCGGCAGGGTACATGAGCGTTAAACAGCCGCTGACACCCTGGAGCTCACATCTCCGAAAACGTTGAAGCAAAGTTTTAAATAGACGCTATCTTTAGAAATAAACAGCATATTTGAAGTTTAAACAAATACATTATCGCCTAAAAAAAACTCCTTAAAACTACATTCGGTGGCACAACAACAACTGGAAAGACCTCTCAGCCAATCAGATTCGAGGACCAGAAGTAACTGTTGTTGGGTCCAAATGAAATGTTCACAGTGCTCATAATTATTGGATTTCAACATATGAATTTGCTACTGGCACCTTCGTTGAGGTAGCATGAGTATCATGACATTATGATTTGTGTATCATATCATCATTACATTAAACTATAAACTACTAAAATTCTTTCTTTAGCTGAAATTTAACTGAATTGCATAAAACCCATTACAATTAGACTCATCAAATTACAAAACAAATCAGGTTATTTGTTTTGCAGTTAGCTATATGAGTTACCAATTTCACACAACATATTAATGCAACATACTTAAACATGTAAGAGAACAAAATAATCCCCACAGTTACTGCCTTTCAAATATAGCAACACACAGCATAAAATACAGTCTTGTAATGTTCTTCGGCCCGTCCCCAAACTTTTTTTTCCTGGTATTTACATGCGCTTCTAGACTAAATTAATTACTATAACTTCATTCAGCTGAGTTAAAAATATCAAAAAATTCTAGTAACAGATTCCGTTCTACATTTAGATTTAATTAAATAATGAAGATGCATGAAAGTAACTTAAAATTATGAAATTGCAACAACTCCACTAACTATAATAATTAAATTAATTAAGGCATGATATAGTAAGGGGTTAGTTATACAGTGTTGTCATGGACTACAGATATTATTCAGAAATAGCTGACCGCTGAATGCAGCGACTGACCAATCATGTATTCCAGAGAGCCGTATGATAAATAATAATAATAATAACATCAGCAACAACATGCCTCTTGGGGTCTCCTGCCCTAATTCTAAGGAGGTCAACTTTACCTAACTTCACCTTTTCAGTTCTAAGGAGGTCATCTTTACCTAACTTCACCTTTTCACTTTAAAAAAAAAAAAAAAAACATTTTTTTTTCTCCCTGCAAATTATAATGAATTACTGTGTCCACAAATTATGCTCCATTAAGAAATGCTTAATTTTTTAAAAATAAAAATGCAGCATAATATAAATACGAAACTGTTCAGATGGAATTAATATCACAAATGTTGATGTTTACAAATGTCAAAATTAATAACAGCAGAACTCAATAGGAATTGAAAGAAAACAAGTTGACAAAAAAAAATGTAATGTTATATATTAAATATTTTACATATTTTATATAAAATATTTGGTGATAATATAGCATAACTAAAGATTTATAAGCTATTTTTTGTAGGCCGGTCATTTTTGACTGGGAACACAAGTGTAACAAGGTGGGGGAAAAGTACAAAAATTATCCCCTGTGTGAGCGAAGTCAGTAAGTTCTACTTTTCAGTACAATAGAAACCACGACAACTTCAAAGTAATAGAAAAACGTAAAAATCTACAACATAATTGAACATTGAAAGTGCCTCAATTATTTTCTCAAATAAACTGACAACTTTATTCAACTCAGATTTAATTTAATTTATCAGAGTGGCTAACCTCAAATACCCTCAGGCCTACAGATGGGATGGATCTTGGCATTGGTTTTTGAGCTATTATGAAATTGAATTAAGTTAATGCATATGTCCAGTCTGTGACTATTTACTGGTATGATCCACATTTATCTATCTCCATGTCAGGCATGTGTCCTTGCTGGCCGCTGTTTTCTCTACTAGCTTCCTTATACAATTTAGAATTCTGGATTGTAGGCTAATATCTATCAAACAGAATTATCTGATTATATGTCTCCCTTTGTAGTCCCCATTTTCTTACATACAACGCTGGAATAGTTTTAGGCAAAATTGCCTTTTATCTAGAACCATTATCATTTGTTGCAGGCATAAATAGAAACAAGCCATCTCTGTGATTTACCGTTTCACTAGATTTATTTCCCCCTTTCCAATCGCAGAGAGTGGAAAAATCTTTTAAGTCTCAACTCTGCTCTCTCCATGTTGCATTTCAGCAGTGATGCACATTGAGAGGCCAATGGCTAAATTTTTATATTTTATGATCTCAACCTTTCATACTCACTGAAGGACAAGAGCTTTATAGCTTACTAGAGCATATCCAAGATCTACAGCTTTTCTTTGGCAGTGAAAGGCTCTGATGGTGAACAAATGCACAGGGTTTTAGGATATGTCCAATGAATATGGTTCAATGCTGTTTCATTCTCATTTAGTCCGGTGTAAACATTTGACCCAGCAAAGACTAAAATAAAATAAATCAGATCAAGCTTGACAATTACAGTCGGAAACATTGAGCAGTGGTGTTCATTTAGTTTGAATCCAGCTTTCGAAATTTCCCAATCATATCCTATCCTCTCTCATTTAGCACAAATCTATGGTGAGATGCAGATTCAACAGCAAGTGTTACCAAAATTCATTGACATGCTGACACAGTAACTGATGTATGTAGTCACGAGACCCTCCCCTTCGACAAAATTCAATCACAAGCGATCACAAGAGGTACATTTGAGATGCAATGTGCAACACTAGGTGTGGAGGGTCATTGAGGTGTTGATTGGATTTTGCAGTTGCTTCCCTGTATTGCTCTGCATTCTGTATGAAATAGATGGATAACAATAATGCTGATATATGTGCAGTTTTATATCTATGGTAGCTCTTAGTCTAACGTCAAGGAACAAGTGCAAAACCTTTACAGAATGATTGTGATTCCTCAAAGAGAGCAGTTGTACATATGAGTACACACTTACAGCTTAAAATATTATTATTCTAAGGCCTTTTATATGATACAAAACCATGATGTACAAGGTACAGTACTCAATTTAGGTAGTTCAGCTACTAACCAGTGTTGGAGGTAACGGATTACAAGTAACGTGAGTTATGTAATCAGATTACTTTAAAATAACTAGTAAAGTAACACGTTACTTTTACGTTTACAAGCAAATATCTGAGCTAGTTTTACAAATAAGTAACGCAAGTTACTTCGTTTTAAGGCCGCAACTAACAATTATTTTGATACTTGATTAATCTGTCAATTATTTTTTCAGATTAATCGATTAATCGGATGAAAAATCTAAAATTGATTATACATTAAAAATTATTTTTAATCCATTATTTTAAACAATGTTATTCCACATCCCAATGCTGTCCTCCAAACTATGTGTAATATAAAATGAAAAATGCCAATGGTCAGAATGTTCCTATGAAAACAAATATAGTGAATATTTATGTGGGCTATGCTGTACATAAGCAAAAAAAAGGTTAAAATACAAACATTACATTCTAAATCTAAAAACAACTGATTGCTTACTATTTTAAAGAAGAAATTAAAACGACTAAATTAAAAATGATAAACAACAAAAGCACAATGTTAACTTATGAGGCATAAAGAACACATCACTTGCCTGAATTAGCTATATTAGCCTACATTAATGGGCTATTCCAACAACAGTGCCTTTACTGTTTCTGCTCTCATAAATATGATTACTTCTGTTACATGTATATTTTTAAACCTTAATTTCTCACACACAAAAAAGCATGCGCACAACGGGCGCCCGTTCATTGAAGTTTGTAAAGTTTAACAAGAGGCTTGTTGTCCGAATATGCAAAATGTAAATACTCGCGGGACTTTCTAGCATTTGCAGGTTATGATATGATCATAAAATGTAAGTTATGCGCTGAGGAAAACACGTGTCAAAGACATTAAACAGCACACAGATCTGTCAAAGCACAACAGGGCAAGACGCGGTAAACGCATATGCTTTTGTTTGAAGCGCTAATATAAAGCATTCTCATGTTTCGGACAACCTGGATCATGTACCTTTCCCGGAGCAGCTCTCTCTGTGTCCTCCGCTGTTTTTCATATGTGTTTTGTCCATAGAAATGTGTTATTCTCTGCTGTAAAGGGAGGTGACTGCCTGGTGGTTTCCCGGGTACTGCGTGCAGACGCGACTAATCGATCATCAAATTCGTTGTCGATTATTTTCATTATGAATAATAATCGATTTATCGATTGAGTAAGGTGCAGAGGTGTTTTTGTGTGTTGTGTAAACATGATGGTTATTGTAGATCTAGACTAAATGTGAGCAGGAATTTACTCATCTTACTTGCACAAAAACAGATTCAGTATTCCTAAAAATTAATAAAAACTGTGAAATGCAAAGTTAGAATATTATGCAAACCTGCGATAATTAAATGTTAAATTATACAAATACACTTTATGTATTTAACTTTATTAACCAATGTCTTTGGCGACATTCGATGATCCAATTCAACCATACTCAGCAAAAATGACTAAAAATTACATCTGTGTTTCTTTTTTGTTGTTGTTTTTATTGCTCTAGTAAAAGTGTAATGTAAATTCATGTACAGATGTGAATTTGCATTTCCTTCAGCCTGAGGCTTAATTATTTCACTTTTGGTGTGAAAGGGACTTTACATTTGCAAAAAATAGAACTTTTGTTTTTGTTTTGTTATTAACAAGAAAGACCAGCCCAGGTGAGAAAAAGTAATGCAAAAGTAACGTAACATTACTTTCCAGAAAAAGTAACTAAGTAATCCAATTAGTTATGTTATATTATAACTCAATATTGTAGCACATTACTTTTAGAAGTATATTTCCCCAACAACTAACTACTCAGAAAATGATTTGATCAAAAAAAAACGTTAAGACCATTTCGTTTGACTGATTCACTGAATAGACTCATTCATTCACAAATTTGACATCTCTAGTTTTGATTCTAAATAGCCAACTGAAAATAAAGGCTGGAATACACTAAACAACTTTTGCACAGATTTTTGATGTATGAAGCACAGTTCACACAGAAGTCACTTTCAAATCAATTAGCTTTCTGTTGATCAAGCAGCAAATTTGTTTGACCAACTTGAACCCAATGCAAAATCTGTGGGGAAATCTTTCGCCCTCATGTGACATTCCCAAATCACACAGAATCCTATTGAAATGACTGGATTTTACCTGCAAAAAAATCCCCAAACGATGGGAAATGTGACCGCACCTATTAGCTAGCTGATCACAACTTGACTGGGAAAAATAAAATATTTGTAGCATAAACAATCTTTTCTACTGAACAACTACATGATCATTTTTTGTAGCAGTTCTACTTCCCGATACCACACTATTCATATCAGTATATTATATTGTTTGGAGCAATCAATTACACAAAACTGGACTTGCAATGCATTTCTGACACAATTAGGATAGCTAATTTTTGGCAGCTTACCAGCGAAAAAATGTGACACATATTGTAAGTGAGTTATTGTACCTTTAGAGGTCCAGCATTGTTAACGTAACTCAGAACACTCACAATGTTGTAATCATTTATCAACCTTACCCTACTACACAATTAATAAAATAGCTTTGGTACATGATAACTTCACAATTTGTGGTGAACACTACTGTCATACTGCACAAGACACTATTTATATCAGTATTTTTATATTGTATGGTGCAGTCAGTTACACTTAATTGGACTTGCGCTGTACGTTTCTATCACAACAATAGACTAGCTAATTATCGGCAGCTTACGAGCTCAAAAGGTCACAATGTAGTGTAGTGCAATTACCTTCAACATTATTAACGTAACCCTGCACACTCATATGCTCCCTTTGATGTGGTACAGTAAAAATCTCATTATAGTAGCCATGGGCAAGTTAAATTGGTCACGACTTGAGGAATATCTACTAAGACAGGTGCACAGCAACGTTCTGCCAGCTAGCATTGTTCCCTCTGCTGCTGCTGGCACAATATGGCACTTGTCTGCGGTTTGCTTTCAAACAAATTCAAATGGAAGCAATGTGAAGCCATCATGCCTTAGCCACCAGAAGCCAGAGCAAACTAGAGTTTCAATAAGATATCTCAGGAGTTGTGCAGGTGACTGATGGTGTACAGATGTGGGGAGGGGGATTGTGCAGAAGACAAATTTTTCATCTAACACTACAGGCTCTTATTGATGTATGCCACCTATTTCTTCACCTCACACTGTACCACCTTCAGCCAGCAATAATTCACACAGCCGACTATCTTACCTATTCTCATTTCTGCATAAACAGACAAAACCCTACATGATGCTTCAACGCACAGCACATTCACAATTAGCCAAAAGACAGGGGAGATCATTATCGCAAGTGGCTTATTTGGGGGCAACAGCTTTTTGATTTGACTCTGTGCTGATGCGCGTTGACTGCATACATTGCGATGTTGACTCTGCAGAATCATCTGTCTCATAGTCTGGCAGGAGCCGGGCCACCACCCACCATATCCATCACAGCCTTTGCCAACCTGGCATCTCCCCACAGTCATCCCTTTTCCAAAGTGCCACGTCATGTCTTTTCTGAAGGACAACAGTAGCAAATAGTTGACTGTTGTAGCGCAGATCAGACGCCGCCCCTCCAGCAATACAGCAGTGACACAACGTCAACGAAAGCGAGCCGCTAGTCGCTTTAACAATGATTGATCAGGCCCTCATGAAGCTCCCTCAGGTGGCATAACACATTCACAGCATGGCACACATTTGCATCTTGAATTGTTGCGCAATTAAAAGCGAAAAACACTATAAACTCAGACATTTTCATTTACATTTAATTATTTAGCAATCAAACCAAATAGGGCAACAATATGCAAGTGCTGTGATTAGTATATAGAATAGTAAGTGTTAGTGTTAATGACAAAGTGTTTTGAAAAACTGGAAAAATAAAAATTACATTAAAATAATCAAATAATTAAATTAAATAAAAAATAATTTTAGTTTTTGATGCATAGTATCATCTGTAAACATTGAATACAAGTTATAAAATTGATACAAATTATCTTTGGCAGCCCTAAAATGCTATGGAAGCTTGTTTCCGCCACGGAATAAAAAAAAAGGTAATTGCAACTTTTTATCTCACAATTCAGACTTTATAGCTTGCAGTTCCAAGTTTAATATCTCACAAAAGATATAAACTCACAATTGTGAGAAATAAATTCCACATTGAGAGATATAAACTTTTCTGAGAAAAAGGTCCGAAATGTGAGCTATAAACTAAATTATGAGAAAAAGTCTTACATTTTTTTTGTTCCGTGGCAGAAATGAGCTTCCATATATATAACTGAAAATAAAATATAAAAAATGTTATGTAATGTTCAGCACTAAATATTACCAACAACCATTTATTTTTCTCTTTAATATCTCCATGTACAGAAACCTTCGCCCAGATCCCTGAATTCAAAAAGTGCTAGCAACACATTAATAAACTCTTTTCTGCCTTTGGTTTATGAATTAGCATGGATATGATAGTCCTTTCTAACTCTGGCCTGAATTACCTAACTCAAACTGACAGTTTCTTTATTGGGCATTGGTAGTGGAAGCTATGGCGGCATCTGGTATGAGAAAGTTGGAAACAATCTCTAAATTGAAGTTAGACCGCTAAACGGATTTAAAGCATATCTAAATACCACTACAGTAACTTTTAAGCCTCTGAGGCATCATGGATTTCAAATGTATACCATGGTTCAGTGATTTAGCTTTAATACAGGAGCAGCTCCACACTGCAGCATAAAAGAGCTCTGTTCTGTCAAAAGCAAAACATATGCTAATTTCAACCAATAATGGACCCATGATGTAAAAAAAAAATGGCTGATTATTTAATTGAGTGACTTAATTGCATATAGTGGAAGCACTTTTCTTTGCAAGGGTTATTTTTGAGTGTTGTATTCAGAACACGTTTATTGCTAAATGCTTCTTGACACACAGTTCCTCAGGTCCCCGATGTGTTCAACAATGACCTTGGAAGACTCATGGGCTCTCATTCACTAATGCTCTGCTGCAGAGGAGGCACAAATCAGGATTCCAGGAGCAATTCTGTGGCATTTCTCTTGCATTTTAGAAAGCCCATGAATAAAAGAGCACAAGCTACACTAAAGTATGCTGAACAATGCAGTGGGAGCGTAATATTTTAGCATTTTTTGGACATGTCTATATATGCAGTTTTAAGGAAATTACACATTTAAACATTCCAATGTGTACTTTCTCATACCCTGTAAAAATCCTACTAAAATTATTGTCGAAATATTTATAATAACAACATTAAATAACTAATATAATAATATAACATTTATAATAATATAATATATAATATCAAATGTAATGCAGATTTAAACATTTTGCATTACTTGCATTACATTGGCTGATTTTTAATATATGTTTAACATGAGTAGCATAATCTTAGAGTAAGACATTATATAATATGTGTGTGTGTGTGTGTGTGTGTGTGTGTGTACAGTGCATCCGGAAGGTAGTCACTGCGCTTCACTTTTTCCACATTTTGTTTCCAAAATTAAATAAATTCATTATTTTCCTCAGAATTCTACAAACAATACCCCATAATGACAATATGAAAGAAGTTTGTTCGAAATCTTTGCAAATGTATTAAAAAAAAAAATAACATGTACATAAGTATTCACAGCCTTTGCTCAATACTTTGTTG